>CM057474.1:41589780-42987808 GCA_030035585.1 Dugong dugon
AGGAGGGGGAGTCAGCAGAAAAAGCCCCGCCAATGGCCAGCAAACGGCTCTGAAAAAGCCGCCAGCCCGGACGCGTGGAATCCAAGCATCGGTGCCCAGCTCAGGGACCCCGGCCACGGAAAGCCGTGGGGTGAACGAACAAAGGCCCCAGGATCTTACCAGCGCGGCAGCCCAGACCTGGAAGCAGCCATACGCCCGAATGCAGCCCCACAGCCCCGCAGAAGAGAGCAAAGACGGCACTCAGAGCCAGGCTCCCAGGCAAAAGGAGGGGGAGGCGGCAGAAAAAACTTCGGCAGCAGTCAGCAAACGGCTCTCAGAAAGCCGCCAGCCCGGGCGTGCGGAATCCAAGCACCGGCACCCCCCAGCCCAGGGACCCTGACCACAGAAAGCAGAGGGACAAATGAACAAAGGCCCCGGGATCTCACCAGCGCGGCAGCCCAGACCTGGAAGCAGCCGTACGCCCGAATGCAGCCCCACAGCCCCACAGGAGAGAGCAAAGATGGCTCTCGGAACCAGGCACCCAGGCAAAAGGAGGGGGAGGCGGCAGAAAAAATTTTGCCAGCGGCCAGGAAACAGCTCTCAGAAAGCCGCCAGCCCGGGCGCGCAGAATCCAAGCACCGGCGCCCCCCAGCCCAGGGACCCTGGCCACGGAAAGCAGTGGAGCCCCAGCCGAGGCAGAGAGGGGTGGGGGGTGGGAAAGCGCGCACCGCAGTTTACCGGTCGTTCTGTCTCCCACCGGATGCTCTTCAAGGCTGCTCTCCTGTTCACTGGTCTCCGATAGGAATCCAAGATGGTGGATCTGCACTGCGTTAGCTGGTAAGGAATCTCTGCATGAGTCTCTCCTCGCTCTCCATTCTCTTTTAGTATTCTCACTCCGTTTGGTGTTTGGCTGAGTTCTTTATCTCTTCATTTGGTGTTCTAGGGTTTCAGGATTGTTGATTCTCTGTTAGGCTTAGTTTTTCGGATCTTTGCTGTGGAGGGACGGCATGGTGCTTCTGCCTAGAGAGCCATCTTGCCCCGCCTCTCCTGTAGGTTTTGTTTTTAATGAGACTATGCTTTTCCACTTTATTTTTATGAGTATGTTTGTTAACTTTCTTTGTGGTTACTGTGAAATTTACCCTTATCTTTCTAAGTTTGAAGCAGTTTATTATTACTTGGTATCACCTTGCCTTCCTCTCCATTAGAAGGTCCTATACCTACACCTTTTATTCCCTCTTTTATTGTTCTGATGTTGTTGTCACTTAAAAAATTAACTGCTCTGATTCCCTGTTATATTTCTTTTGGTTTTGGATAGTCCTTGAGCGTTCATTTCCTAAACTCGTATCTGGCCGGTATGACCCTGAGTCCTAGAATCAGCCTGTGAGCTGAAGTTATTTTACCTGAAATCAAAGGACTCCCTTTAATAATTCTTGTATGTTTGGTTTGGTTTTTACATATTCCCTTAATTTCTGTTTATCTGGAAATGTCATAATTTCACCATCATATTTGAAAGAGAGTTTTGCATGATATATTATTCTAGGCTGGCAATTTTTTTCTTTTAAGGTTTTATGTATGTCATCCCATTGTCTTCTTGCCTGCATGGTTTCTGATGAATAATCTGAGCTTAGTCTTATTGTTTCTCCTCTGTATGTGACTTCTTGTTTTTCATGAGCTGTTCTAAGGGTTCTTTGTCTTTGGTTTTGGTGAGTGCCATTATGATATGCCTTGGTGATTTTCTTTTGGGGTCTATCCTACATACAGTTCGTTGAGCTTCTTGGATGGCCAGCTTTTCATGATTCATGATATTGGGGAAGTTTTCTGTCAGCAGTTCTTCAATGATCCTCTATGTGTGTGTGTGTGTGTGTGTGTGTTTTCTCTTCCTGTTCTTGAACTCTGGTCACTCGAAAATTTTTGCTTTTGATTGTATCCCACATAATTCTCGGAGTCTCTTCATTTTTCTAAGATCTGCATTCTGAGTTTTCCTTAGAGTTGTATCCAAGTGTTTGTCTTCAATTCCTCTGATCCTCTCTTCCACTGTCTTAATCTGTTCCTTAGCCCTTCTATGACAACCGTCCATTTCTGAAATCCTGTTGTTTATCTTTTGGATTTCTAATTGTTATTTTTGTATAATTTCTAGTCGTGAATTTATTTTAGCATTTTGTTCCTGCATTAATTTCCTGAATTGTTCCATTTTTTTTGTCTTTATTTTCCTTGAATTTATCTATTTTTTCCTCATTTATGTTGCTTTTTGCTTCAACTCTTGGATAATTCTGAGTCTTAGATATTTGAATTTCCTATCAGGTAGTTCTAGTGCCTTTTCTTCTACTGGAAAGCCATCTGGTGTTTTATTTTGGACACCTAATGGAACCACCCTGTCCCTTTTTTGTAAATGTTTTGATATTGTGTTCTGTCTTTGAGGTATTCAGTAGTTATTTTTTCCTCATTTATTTATTTGTAGATTTTGTTGTTTTGTGTTTTTTTTAAATTTGGCTATGTCTGAGCAGGTGGGCTGTGTGTTCTTTGTTGTTTGCTCATCTGTGGGCAGGATACTTTTCACCTCCTTCTCCAGTTGGTAGAGTCAGTCCCTCAGGTATGGTAGAGCAGGACAGGTCTAGCTGATTAGGAGTTGCTGGGATGGGTTCTTTGTGGCACTTACTACAGCCACAGGTTCCAGTAGGCTGTGCCTGTGCTGCTTGGTGGTGTGACATTAAGTGTATGGTGCAGATAGGCAGGCTGCAGGGGGGGAGATTGTGATGTGTGGAGCTAAAATGGGTATGGGAAAGAGAAGAGAGTAACAGGATCCAAAAACATAGAAACAAACAAAAAAGAGTTCTAGGGAGCTTGTTATTGGAGTAAAGAGATGAGAGACTATGAAATGGAGAAAATATCAAAATGGGGAAGAAGAAAAAAGAAAAGAAAAGAATGAAGAAATAAAAATTAGAAAGAAAAAAGTACAGCAAATCTCCCAAGGATCCCACCAGTGCAGCTACGAGATCTGGGGAAGTTGTTCCCAGGTGTTGAAGTACAGCCTGGCTAGGAGGCATAGAGTTGTCACTCAGCACCAGGTATTCAGGGGACAGGAAGAGAAGGAACTTACATAGAGATGAGAAACTTATTAATGAAGAAAGACAAAAAGAGAAAAAGAGAGAGAAGAAAACAAAACAAATTTTAAAAAAAAGAAGAAGTAAAACCCACAAAAAAAAACAGAAGAAAAAAAAAACAGAATGAGAAATGCCTTCAGGGTTCCCTCTGGTCGTCTGCACAAGCTGAGGGGGTAGGTCCCAAGCTGCGCAGTACTGCCCAGCTAGAACGGGATCCCAATTCCAGAAAAGAAAGAAGAAAACAAACAAACAATTCAAAACAAAGAAACAAAAAAGCCCTGGGGTCCCACCAGCGCAGCAGCACGGTCTGGGAGGCAGTTTTTCACAGCCTAGTGGCGATTCACAGCCTTTCAGAAAGAAGCAAAGGTGGTGCATGGAGCCAGGTATTTGAGCGGAAGGAGGGGGAGGTGGTGAGAGGTAAGGAAGCAATCAAAAGAAGTAGAATAAACAACACCAGCAGCCAATAAATGGCACTCAGGGAGTCAGCCAGTGCAGGCTGGTGGAATCCAAGCAGCCAGTGATTCCTGGCCAAAAAACTGTGGCCACGGGAAGCAGAGGAGGCCGAGTGTAGGTGAAGAAGTGTGGAGGGTGGGAAGGCGTATATCACTTGTTACCAGTTATTCTGTCTCCTGCTGGAAGCTCCATGAAGCTGCTTTCTCGTACCCCCTGTTCGCTGGTCTCTGATAGGAGGCCGAGATGGTAGATCTGTGCTGCGGGGTCCCTTGCACGTATGTCTCCTCGCTCTCTGTTCTCTCTCAGTTTCTTATTCCATTTGGTGCTTGGCTGAGTTCTTTATTTCTTCATTTGATGCTTAGGGTTTCAGGATTGCTGTTTTCGCTGTTTGGCTTAGTTTTTCAGATCTTTACTGTGGAGGGATGGCGTGGTGCTTCTGCCGAGAGCATCATGTTGCTGTAACTAGTCTAAAACTTTTTTGAAGTAAATAAAAATGAAAGACAAACTTATGAAAATTTGTGTGATGCAACCAAAACAGTGGTTAGCAGGAAATTTATAGCATTGAAAGTGTCTGTTAGAAAAGAAGAAATCTCTAAAATCAATAGTATAAATTTCCACCTTAAGAAAGTAGAAAAAAGAGATAAAAGTAAATCTAAAGTGAGCAGAATAAAATAAATAATAATGGAGGAAAAATCAATTGGTACAGAAAATCAATGAAACCAAAAGCTTCTTCCTTGAAAAGATCAATGAAACAGATAAACCCTAGCCAGGCTAACCAAGAAAAAAAGGGGAACAGCACAGATTACTAATATTAGAAATGAAAGAGTAACTATCACAACTGATCACATGGTCATTAAAAGGATTGTATAGACATACTACGAGCGACATTATACCTACAAATTTGACAGCTTAAATAAAATGGACTAATTTATTGCAAGACACACCTCTCAAAACTCATGCAAGGAGAAAAATAACCTGAATAGGCCAATAATATGTATTAAATAAACTGAAACAACAATTAATAACTTTTCAAAACAGAAATCACCAGATCCAGATGTTTTCACTGGTGAACTTTACCAAACATTTAAAAAAATATTAACACTTGTCATTCTCAAACTCTTCAAAAAAAAAAAAAAAAAAAAAAGAGGAAGGAACATTTCCTAACTCATTCTGTGAGACCAGCATTACCTAATCTGAAACAAGACAAAGGTATTACTAAAAAGGAAAATTACAGACCAATACCTCTCATTAACATAGATGCAAAAATCTTCATCAAAATAGTATCAAATCAAATCCAACATTGTATAAAAAGAGTTATACACTACAACCAAGTGGGATTTATCCCAGATCTGCAAGGCTGGTTCAACATTTTAAAATCAATTAATGCAATTTATCATATCAAGAAACTGAAGAAGAAAAATCATACAATCATACTCATGAATACAGAAAAAAAATTTGACAAAATACAACTTCCTTTCATAATAAAAACTCTCATCACTCTAGGAGCAGAGGAATTTCCTCAACTTGATAAAGAACCTCTACAAAAATCATACTGTTAATATATTTAATAGTGAGAAACTATATGCTCTCTCCCTAAGTTTGGGAGCATGACAAGGATGTCTCACCACTACTACACTGCATCAAGCTGAAAGTCCTAGCCAATGCAATCAGACATGACAAACCACAAAAAAAAAAGTTGCTGTTGAGTCTATTATAACTCATAGTAGAACAGACCCACAGGGTTTCCAAGGCTGCAAATCTTTACAAAAGCAGACTGCCACATCTTTGTCCCATGGGGCAACTGGTGGGTTCAAACCACCGGCCTTTTGGTTAGCAGCCAAGTGCTTAACCACTGTGCCTCCAAGACTCCTTATACAAGACAAGGAAATAAAAAAAATTATACAGATTGGAAAGTGAGAAATAAAATTTTCATTGTTCATAGATAATAGGATTGTCTATGAAGAAAATCCCGAAGAATCAATAACAACCAAAACATAACAAACAAAACTCTTGGAACTAATAAGCAGTTATAGCGAAGTTGCAGGATACGAGATTAATATACAAAAATCTTTTGCATTCCTATATACCTGCAATGAGAATTTAAATGTGATTTTAAAAGCAAAGCACGATTTACATTAACACTGGCCCTTAGACAATCACACTTGAAAGAACTGGCCACTATAATGAATGTAAGAATGGATATTTCTTTTCAAAATGATGTATAGAAGATCAGAAGAAATAATTTCATATAAATAATCCCCCTCATTATGGAAATAGTCTGCTAAGAATAGTATGCTAGGATGTTTTTCTTTAAAAACAAAAAATATCTCTTTCTCAAGTACTGTTTAGTATTATGTTTAGAAGTCCAACAAAATAAAATGACATGTAGATAAGTACATTTAAAGAGCAAAATAATGTCTATGAAAACTATACAAACTAAATGTATCCACATGCTGAAACCATTAACTCTGTGTGATGAGACTATAAGTATACATTTTATGTTTTTTCTTTTTATAAGTTTCCAAATGTCTTGAATAAAAATATATTTTTATGAAAAAATCAAGTTTGATTTTAGAAGTATTGGTAATGTTTATTTTTTTCCAACCATTTAAATTTAACGCTCTCTCTTTCTTCTTTATATAAGCATATAAAGCTGGACAATGAATAAGGAAGACCAAAGAATAATTATGGTGTTGGTGAAAAATATTAAACACACAATGGACTTCCAGAAGAATGAACAAATCTGTTTTGGAAGAAGCACAGCTAGAGTGCTCCTTAGAATTGACGATGGCAAGATTCTGTCTCACATACTTTGGACGTGTTATCAGAGGGGACTAGTCCCTGGAGAAGGATATCATGCTTAATAAAGTAGACGGTCAAAAAAGAGAGGTAGAACCTCAGCGAGATGGATTAGCAGAGTGACTTCAACGATGGGCTCAAACATAGCAACGATTGTGAGGATGGTGCAGGACCAGACAGTGTTTCATTCTGTTTTCCATAGGGTCACTATGAGTCAGAACCAACTTGGCCACACGTAACAACAGCAACATATTTAAAAACTTAAAAATATTTGTAAGAAAGACATTTTTCATAATTTATTTGCTGTTGTTGAGAATATACATAACAAAACATATACCAATTCAACAGGTTTGGCTTGTACAATTCAGGGACATTGATTACATTCTTCGAGTTGTGCAACCATTCTCACCCTCCTTTTCTGAGTTGCTGCTCCCTCATTTACATAAACTCACTGCCCCCTGAGGTTCCTATCTATTCTTTTGAGCTATTGCTGTCAATATGATTCCAAATAGATCTTAAAGAGCATAATGCTCAAGGCAGACATAATAATAGCTATTATTAGAGGCAGAGATTTCTTATGTTTTGAACTGCTTTTTTGCCCCCAAATTAGTAAAAGTTCAGGTAATAAAATTTCTCCCAAAAACTTTTTACTACCTAAACCTAATGAAATTGCCTAACACTCCAGCTAAGAATACAATTTTCTCCACACTTATTTTATAATAATACATAGCAAATGTTTGTTTAAATAACAATTTCTTTGCTATTAATAATAAGGTTATATGAGACTGATACATATTTTAAGTTACCTATCAAGGTGTTTCTTCAATCTTTCCTGCATCTTATTTGTACATATCAAATAATAATAATCATAATAAAATCATATTCCTAATAATAACAATAAGAAGAAGAACAATATTAATAGCAAACACCTCAATAAATGCATGCATGGTACAAATGTTTTACATTAAGTTACTCATTTAATCATCAAAATAATCTTATGAAATACTCTTAATCCCATTTAATGGATGAGGAAACTGAGCAGAAAATAATTGAATAACTTCTCAAGGTCACATAATATGTAAGTGGTAGAGTTGGGATTGAATCCGGGGAGAATGGTTTTAAGCTAAACTTTTGACCACTATATTCTACTTTGTATCTTTTTATCACACACACACATGCACACACACACAGCTTTATTTAAATTTGATCTAAACTCTACCATTCCCGTAAGCCTATAACAACTAATGTTTTCCCTTTGGTTCATGTAATGCTCTGTCTTAGTCATCAAGTGCTGCTATAACAGAAATACCACAAGTGGATGACTTTAACAAAAGATGTTTATTTCCTCACAGTAAAGTAGGCTAAAAGTCCAAATTCAGGGCATCAGCTCCAGCGGAAGGCTTTCTTTCTCTGTCAGCCTTCTTCTCATCTGTATTCCCCAGACTAGGAGCTTCTCCACGCAGGGACCCCAAGTCCAAAGGACATACTCTACTCCTGGCATTGCTTTCTTGGTGGTATGAGGTCCCCCCATCTCTCTACTCACTTCTCTCCTTTATATCTCAGGACAAAAATCCCATCTTGAGATTGAGTCCTGCCTTACTAACACAACTGCCACCCATCCTCCCTCATTAACATCATAGAGGCAGGATTTACAACATATAAGAAAATCACATAATACTGGGAATCATGGCCCAGCCAAACTGACACACACATTTTTGGGGGGACATAATTCAACCCATGACATGCTCTATGGATTCTCTTGTTGCACTACAACCCTGTGATGGTTAAGATTGTATGTCAACTTGGCTAGGCCATGATTCTCAGTGTTTTGGCAGTTGCATAATGTTGTGATCACTTCCCTGTTGAAATCTGATATGTGATCATCTCCATGATGGAATCTGCTGAGTGGTACCTGTTGGGGCAGGGCATGTGGTGGCTCACCCCCATCTCAGCCTTCATCTCTCTGCCTTCTTCCAGCTACTTCTTTCCTGCTCACCTTGCCTAGGTTTTTGGTTTGTTCCAGACCCAGCAGCTGCCTCTTGTCATCTCGCCTCCGGTTGTTGGGACTTGAACTAGTAACTTACCTGTCAGTCTTGGGATTCATGGATCTTCACAGCCTGCAAGCAAGAGTCCTGCTCTCTAACCTTCTGATCCTGGGTTTGCCAGCCCCTGCAGCTACTTGAATCAGGAGAAACCTTGTGGCCTTATCAGCTGATCTTGGAATTTGTTGACCTTCACAACCTGTTAGCAGAAGCCCTGCTCTCTGACCTGCTGACTTTGGGTTCATCAGCTTTTGTGGCTGCATGAATTGGGAGAGACCTCTACCCTGATCCAAGGACTTTGGACATTCTAGCTTCTACAATTGTGTGACCTATTTCTTTGATATAAATCTCTCTCTCTGTATATTTATACACTTTACTGGTTTTGCTTCTCCAGAGAACCCAGCCTAAGACAAACTTTCATTGTGATGATGAGTCAATAAACTTGACTTTTTGGACTACAGTTCTGTCCCTGGTGGTCTCACATGGTTAAGCAATACAATTTACATAACTGTTCTAGGAGATACTTCATTATTATGCACATTTTATCGAGGTCAGTTTATTTGACCATTTACTCAAATAGTAATTATGAAGGTCATATCCAAGCATGATAACTTTAGAATCCTTGTTCTTATCCACTATAATATTAGGACAATAGTCAGGGTTTAGGATAAGAATTCATGTCAACATGTCATTAACATTTTGATAGTAGCTGAAACCACAAAAAACAAAATGATAAAATTACTCAAAGAAATCAAGGAATTCAAGAGCAATAGGCTGAAGCTGGAAAATATATCCATTAAACATATAGGCAGAATAAAGGAGAAAAAGACAGCGTAGGAGGTGTGATAAATACCTGCTAAGCGGTGGGGAGGGGCCCACCAGATTCATAAAGGAGGGTGAGGTGTTGTCAAATATAACTGAGAGTTTCAGTAAGGTAAAAGAAAACAAACAACAACAAAAAAATACAATCTTTTGAATTGAATGGAAACACTCTTGGAATCTACAGAACTTTTAGCAGAGAGGTGTAATTGAAAATTACATTTCAGGCATAAAGGTGTGAGTAGGAAATGGAATATAAGAAAGTGCAGATTACGAATATATAGCCATTTTTTAAACACTAACCTCAGCAAGAAAAGGAGCTACTTTCAAGAGTGAAGCAAGATCAAGACCTTCCCCTCCCATACACACATATTTTGTTGACAGAAAAGTAAGAATGTTTATAGCTAGAAGTACAAGTTCTATCAAAGAGAAAGAGGTTAAAAATAGAGGTAAGAAAACACTTACTAGAGAAAATTATTGGAGGATGTAGCAAAAAATAAAAACAAGAGTATATTTTGGAAACTTAAACTCTTGGCTATGATAAAGGAGCTTGAAACAGATCAATGTTCCCACTGAGGACAATTATATAAGGTAAATAAAATAAAATTTTAAAAAATTTAAGGAATAGGAGAGCTTCCACAGTATCCAGCATTAAGAAGTCAGATCCTGGAGAAAAATAAAGCATATTCAAGGAGAGCTTGAGTTAATGTAAATCATTTTTCCCCTCAGGTATTTGTGGATTTTTGGCACGGGGGAAGGCTAAGAAGCTAGGCAGAGGGTCGATGTTAAATGGTAGAGAGACAACAATAAATATTGGAAAATCTCATGGAGTAGAGAGAAAAAAAAAAAAATTGGAGATGGTAGGTCAAGACATCCAGGATACAAGGGGTTGAGATTTCAGAGAGAAGAGAGTGGTGAAGAGAAGTGAAATCAACATTTAGCATCAGTGGTCCCATTGAGCAGTTTGCCAAGGAATCTGTATAGTGAAGGAGGATAAGCAGCAAGGCAAAATGGCCCTGCAAAGCAAAGAGGAATTGTTGGCAGTATTGTAGTGTTGGGAGAAAAAGAATTAATATCAGACTCAAAAAAAAAAAAAAAAAAAAAAAGGAGAGGGCTGTAAGTAACACCTTGGCAGTCAGCTATCTCCTTTGGGGGTGTGCTGCCCTAGGAGTGTGGGTGAACCAAAGGAAGATTGAGCCTTACAGTGACACAAACCAGCCATGAAATCAGTTCACCCCTAGTAGATATGAGGTTACCTGCCTTTCTGTTCCCTGCCAAAACTGGCAGAGTATAGGATAAATCCTCTATGAAGGGAGAGAATATTACTCATAATCTCTTCAATTTTTCGTATAAAATCCCCAGCAGTCATTCAGAAAAGTAAAAGTGAGAAAAAGAAATAACTGAAACTCACCTACAGGTGACAAATATCAAAATGGGTGGAAGGCAAATAGCGTACAAGTACAATATTTATAATTCAATGAAATAAATAACTGCTAATGGGCAAAAACTTGAACAGGCACTTCACAGAGATTTCCCAAAGGTCAATAAGCATACAGAACTGTGTTCTACTCTGTTAGTCATCTGGGAAATACAAATTAGAATATCAGTGAGATTCATTCTACTACAATCCTTATAAAACAGTGAAAATTAAAATTTCTGAGAGTCCAAGTCTTGGCAAAGATATAGAGTGACTGGAATACCCATATGCTACTGGTAGTCATATAAGCAACCACTTTGAAAAGTGCTTGGAAGTATCGGCTAAAGAAAATGTATGTATGTCCTATAATCTGGTCATTCAACTCCTAGATAGATGCAACACAAATGCATACAACGATGAACCAAAAGACACAAAAATACTTTTTATAACACTATTCTTAAGAGCCATAGAATGGAAATAATTCACGTATCCATCAGTGGTAAAATGATAAATTGTATTGTAATCACATAAATTTATACTAAATAACAACGAGAATGAACTATTGGTATACAGAACAACATAGATGAATCTCACAAATACAGCACTGAGTGAAAAAAAATCTACTTACAAATATTTCCTATTATATCTTTCCATTTATATGAATTTCAAAATCTGGCAAAGTAATCTATGATGTCACAAAATCAGAAGAGTGGTAACATTTGGAGTTGAAAGTGACCAGATATGGACACAGGAAGGACTTGTAGAATGCTGATTGATTGGGACATCTCTTATGCCACAAAACACACCTTCTTAGTTTCCTTTTTGCTTAAGCCACCACAGCAGCATTGAACTTAAAGCAGATGTCTTTGGCTACATTTTACATCACTTGTATTGTGTGTCTCTTGTTTTCTGCCTGGAGCTTCTCTGCAACTGTTGCATGGTATAACTATAGGAATACCCTCAGACATTCTAGAAATTATGTAAATATGGAAATATGGAGAGATATGACCTCTTATAGCCTTGACCATTATTAGGGGCCAATTGTTGATTCATGTCATGTTTCTTGTTGCTAAGATACTAGAAGCTATACCAACAGAAGATAAAAGACATTGCATTCATTGTTAAAAAGAACATTTTGAGATTTATCCTGAAGTACAAGGTGGTCAGTAATGGGATAATACCCATATGCCTATGAGGAAAACCAGTTAATATTACTATTATTGAAATTTATGCACCAACCGCAAACTCCAAAGATGAAGAATTTGAAGATTTTTATAACGTGCTGTAGACAGAAATTGATTGAATGTGCAATCAAGATGCATTGATAATTATTGGTGATTGGAAAGGGAAAATTGGAAACAAAGGAACAGTAGTTGGAAAACACGGCATTGGTGATAGAAACGACACCAGAGATAGTATGGTAGAATTCTGAAAGATCAATAACTTATTCATGAGAAATACTTTTTTTTAACACAGTCAACGACTATGTCTGTGGACTTCACCACATAGATTCCACAGAAATCAAGCAAGCTACAAATGCAGAAAAAGATGATGGAGAAGTTCAATATCATCAGTCAAAATAAAAGCCAAGGGCCAACTGCAAATCAGACCACGAATTGCTCATGTACACATTTAAGTTGAAGCTGAAGAAAATCAAGGAAAGTCCATGAGAGCCAAAGTATGACCTTGAATACTTCTCACTTGAATTTAGAGACCACCTCAAGAGTAGTTTTGACACACTGAACACTAATGACAGAAGACCAGAAGAGTTGTGGGAAGACATCAAAGACATTATACTTCAAGGAACTGAAAGGTCATTAAAAATACAGGAAAGAAGGAAAAGACCAAAATGGATATCAGAAGAGATTCTGAAATTTGTTCTTAAGTGCAAAGTAGCTAAAGCAAATGGAAGAAATGAGGAAGTAAAAGAGTTGATCAGAAGATTTCAAATGGTGGCTCAAGAAGACAAGTTAAAGTATTATGATGAAATGTGCAAAGGCCTGGAGTTAAAACACCAAAATGAAAGAATAAGATCAGCATTTCTCAAGCTGAAAGAAATGAAGAAAAAATCCAAGCCTCAAGTAGCATTACTGAAGGATTCTATGGCCAAAATATTGAATTACACAGAAAACATCAAAAGAAGATGGAAGGAATACACAGAGTCACTGTACCAAAAAGGACTGGTTGATGTTCAACCATTTCAGGAGGTAGCATATGATCAAGAACCACTGGTACTGAAGAAAGAAACTCAAACTGCGCTGAAGGCATTAGCAAAAAATAAGGTTCCGGGAATCAACAGAATATCAATTGAGATGCTTCAACAAATGGATGCAACACTAGAAGCACTTATTCATATATGTCAAGAAATTTGGAAGACAACTACTGGCCAAACAATTGGAAGATATTCGTATTTGTGTCCGTTCCAAAGAAAGGTAATCAAAAGAAATGAGGAAACTCTCAAAATTATTAATATCACATGATAGCAAAATTTTCTTGGAGATAATTCAAGAACTACTTCAGCTGTACATTGACAGGGAACTGCCAGAAGTTCAAGCTGGATTCAGAAGAGGACATGGAATGAAGGATATCATTACCGATGTCAGATGGATTTTTGCTGATAGCAGATGTCTTAGTCATCTAGTGCTGCTATAACAGAAATACCACAAGTGGATGGCTTTAACAAAGAGAAATTTATTTCTTCACAGTAAAGTAGGCTACAAGTCCAAATTCAGGGAGTCAGCTCCAGGGGAAGGCTTTCTCTGTCTTCTCATCAATGTTCCCCTGGACTAGGAGCTTCTCTGTGCAGAGACCCTAGGTCCAAAGGACGAGCTCTGCTCCCGGCACTGCTTTCTTCATGGTATGAGGTCCACAATTCTATGCCTGCTTCCCTTTCCTTTTATATCTTGTAAGATAAAAGGTGGTGCAGGCCACACCCTAGGGAAACTCCCTTTACATTGGATCGGGGGCATGACCTTACTAAGGATGTTATACAATCCCACCCTAATTGTCTTTAACATAAAATTACAATCACAAAATGGAGACCAACCATACAATACTAGGAATCATGGCCCAGCCAAACTGATATACACATTTTTGGGGGGACATAATTCAATCCATGACAACAGAGAAGACCAAAAAGATGTTTACTTGTGTTTTATTGACTACACAAAGACATTTGACTATGCGGATCATTACAAATCATGGATAGCAAAGAATGGAAACTTCAAAACATTTAATTTTTCTCACACTGAACTTGTATGTGGATCAAGGGGCAGTCATTCAAATAGAATAACGTAACACTGCATGGTTCCAAATTGGAAATGCTGTGTAGCAGGGTTATATTTTTTTCCCCTGCTTATTCAATGGCATGCTGAACAAAAATTTTGAGATGCTGCACTATATGAAGAAGAAAGTGGCATCGGGACTGGAGGAAGACTCATTAACAACCTGTGATAAGCAAGTGATACAAACTTGCTGAAAATAAAGATAATTTAAAGCACTTACTGATGAAAGTCAGACTACAGTCTTCAGTAAGGATTGTACCTGAGCATGAAAAAAACAAGTCTTCACAACTAGACCAATAAACAACATCATGATAAGTGAAGAAAAAAAGGAAGTTGTCAACAATTTCATTTTTCTTGGGTCAACAATCAACATCCATGGGAGCAGCAGTCAAAAATCAAATGATGTATTGCACTGAGAAAATCTGCTTCGAAAGACCTATTCAAGGCTTTCAAAAACAAAGATATCACTTTTCTTACTAAGGTGCACCTGACCAAAGCCATGGTCTTTTCAATTTCCTCATATACATGTGAAAGCTAGCCAATGAAAACAGAAGACATAAAAAGATTTGATTCATTCAAATTGTTGTTGGTGAAGAATGTTGAATATACTGTGGACTGTCAGCAGGATGAACAAATCAGTTTTAGAAGAAATACAACCATAATACTCCTTAGAAGTGAGGATGACCAGACTTCAGCTCCTTACTTTGGACATATCATCAAGAAAGACCAATCACTAGAAAAAGATATCAGGTTTGATGGAGGGTCAGCAAAAATGAGGGAAACCTCAGTGAAACGGATTGACACAATAGCGGCGACAATGGACTTAAATATACCAAAGATCCTGAAGATGACCAGGGCCAGGCAACATTCACTTCTGTTACACATAAGTTTGCCACGAGTCGAAGCTGACTCAATGACAACTAGCAACAATTGTTGACACTCCTCTCTTTTTTGTTTCATGTAGACAGTTGTAAGGTGTATTCTACACTGCTTTGCAGAAACGCCATAGCGTTTTCAAGTCTGTGAACTTTCAGAAGCAGATCACAAAGCCTGCCTTCTGAGGCAGTAGTCAAGAGCTAACAGTCAAGAGCTTAACCATTTGCACCATCCAGAAACTCCTGAATGAATATTAAGAATACAAATTACAGCCTCAAGACAAGTTATAGTTGGCAGTTTTGTAATTTTTTTTTTACTGACCCTTCTGTATTGAGTCTTATGTACAGATTGTGACCAACTACCACCTTGCAGGCTTTGTGATGACCCTGACTTAATGGAGGACACAAGTGGATTGAAAAGTACCAGGTACATAGTAAATGTTGAACATCTGCTATGCCGTATCCTCTTGGTCCAATGTCTAACTTTGACCATTGCTACAGCAACCAGCTGAAACTAAGTACAGCCTGAGAATATATGTCCTCAGATTTACTAGGTTTCTTTTTCTTTCTGTTCTGGGAATTCTTTTCTGCTGCCACATAACCAGTTGCCATTGAGTTGATTCTGACTCATAGTGACCTCTTGTGTGTCAGAGAACTATGCCTCACAGGATTTTAAATGTATTGTTATTTTTTTATTATTATGTTTAATTTTATAGCTCAGCTTTTTTTTTTTTTATTGTACTTTAGGTGAAGGTTTACAGAACAAATAGTTTCTCATTAAACAGTCAGTACACATATTGTTTTATGACATTGGTTAACAACCCCATGACATGTCGACACTCTCCCTTCTTGACCTTTTTGTGTGTGTGTGTGGAAAATATACATAACCAAAGATATACCATTTCAAAAACTTCTACATACACAGTTCAGTGACATCGATTATGTTCTTCCAGTTGTGCCGTAATTCTCACTTTACATGAAGGTTTACATAACAAAATAGTTTCTCATTAAACAGTACACATGTTGCCTTATGACAATAGTTAAGTACCCCACTACATGTCAAGACTGTCCTTATTCAACTCGGGTTCCCTATTATCAGCTTTCCTCTCCCCTTCTGCCTTCTAGTCCTTCTCCCTGGACTGCTATGCCTCATTAGTCCCGTTTTGTTTTATGGGGCTGTCAAATCCCCAGCTGAATGATGAACCTCGGAAGTGACTTCAACACTGAGATAAAAGGGTGTCTGGGGGCCATACTCTCGTGGTTTCTGCAGTCGCCTTTAGGCCAGTAAATCTGTTTTTTGTGTGTGTGTTGGAATTTTGTTCTACATCCTTCTCCAGCTCTGTCCAGAACCCTCTGTTGTGATCCTGGTCAGAGCAGTCAGTGGTGGTAGCCAGCCACCATCTAGCTGTGCTGGACTCAGTCTGGTGGAGGCCTTGGTAGCTGTGGTCCATTAGTCCTTTGGACTAATCTTTTCCTTGTATCCTATTCGCTTCATTCTCCCTTGCTCCCGAAGGGGTGAGACCAGTGGAGTATCTTAGATGGCTGCTCACAGGCTTTTGAGACCCCATACGCTACTCACCAAAGTAGAATGTAGAACATTGACTTTATAAACTGTGTTATGCCAATTGAGCCAGATGTTCCCCAAGACGATGGACCCAACAGCCCTCTGTCGAGCAATTCAGTCCCTCAGGGAGTTTGGATGTGTCTGTGGAGCTTCCAGACTTTTTCTTGTACAAGTTGTGCTGGTTTCCCCAGTATTGTGTACTGACTCACCCTTCACCAAACATATCACTTATCTATTGCCTATTTAGTATTCCCCCCAACCCCTCCCCTCCCTTGTAACCAACAAAGACCTACTTTTTGTGTATAAAATTTTTCATGAGATTTTACAATATTTGTCCTTTCGTGATTAAATTATTTCCATCAGCATAATGCCCTCCAGTTTCATCCATGTTATGAGATGCTTCACATATTCTTCATTGCTCTCTATCATTGCGTAGGACCCCATTGTGTGTACCCTGGTTTATCCATTCATCTGTTGATGGGCATCTAAGTTGTTTCCATGTTTTGCTATTGTGAACAGTGCTGCCATGAATATTGGTGTGCATATGTCTATTCGAGTGACTGATCTTATTTCTCTAGGATATATTCCTAGGAGTGGGATTACTGGATTGTACGGTATTTCTATTTCTAGCTTTCTAAGGAAGCTCCATATCATTTTCCATAATGGTTGTATCATTTTGCATTCCCACCAGTGGTGCATAAGAGTTCCAATCTCCCCCCAGCTTCTCCAACATTTATTATTTCCAGTTTTTCTGATTCATGCCAGTAATGCAAGGGTGAGGTGGTATCTCCATTGTGATCTTAATTTGCATTTTTCTAATAGCTAGTGATCGCGAGCATTTCCTCATGTGTCTGTTGGCCATTTGAATGTCTTCTTTGGTGAAGTGTCTGTTCATTTCCCTTGCACATTTTTTAATAGGATTATTTGTCTTTTTGTTGTAGAGGTGTTGGATTTTCTTGTAGATTATGGAGATTAGACCTTTGTCTGACTTGTACTGTCCAAAAATTTTTTCCCAGTCTGTAGGTTCTCTTTTTACTCTTTTGGTGAAGTCTTTTGAAGATCATAGGTGTTTGATTTTTAGAAGATCTCAGTAATCTAGCTTATCTTCTGGGATTTGTGTGTTGATGGTTATGGTATGTATCCTCTTAATGCCGTGTATTAGGGCCTCTAGCGTAGGTCCTAATTTTTTTTCTATGAACTTTATAGTTTGTGCTTTCTGTTTAGGTCTTTGTTCCATTTTGAATTAGTTTTTATACATAGTGTGATGTATAGGTCCTGTTTCATTTCTTTGCAGATGGATATCCAGTTTTGCCAGTACCATTTGTTAAAAAAGACTGTATTTTCCCCATTTGATGGACTTTGGGCCCTTGTCGAAGATCAGGTGATTGTAGATGGAAGGATTTACATTTGGGTTCTCAATTCTGTTCCATTGGTCAATGTATCTTTCATTGTACCAGTACCAGGCTGTTTTGACTACCGTAACTGTATAGTATGTTCTGAGGTCAGGTAGTGTGAGTCCTCCAACTTTATCGTTCTTCTTCAGTAGTGCTTTACTTATTCAAGCATTCTTTCCTTTCCATATAAAGTTAATGAGTAGTTTTTCCGTCTCTTTGAAGAATATTGTTGATCTTTGTATAGGGATTGTGTTGTATTTGTAAATTGCTTTGGGTAGAATTGTCATTTTCACAATGTTGACTCTACCTATCCTTGAGCAGGGTATCTTTTCTCATTTATGTAGATCCATTTGGGTTTCTTGCAGTAGTGTTTTGTAGTTTTCTTTGTATGGTCTTTTATATCCCTGCTTAGATTTATTCCTAAGTATTTTATCTTTTTAAGGGTCATTGAAAATGGTATTGTTTTCCTGATTTCCTTTTCATCATCTCTTTATTGGTGTATAGGAATCCAACTGATTTTTGTATGTTGATCTTGTATCCTGCTACTCTGCTGAATCTTTCTACTAGTTCCAGTAGATTTCTCGTGGAGTCTTTAGGGTTTTCTATGTATAGTATCATATCATCCGCAAACTGGGACAGTTTAAATTCTTCATTACAAATTTGCATGCTCTTTATTTCTTTTTCTTGCCTTATAGCTCTAGCTAGAATTTCCAGCACAGTGTTAAATAGGAGTGGTGATAAACAGCATCATCATCTTGTTTCTGTTCTCAAGGGGAATGTTTTCAGCCTCTGTCCATTAAGAATGATCTTGGCCATTGGTTTTGCATAGATGCCCTTTATTATGTTAAGGAATTTCCCTTCTATACCTATTTTATTGAGAATTTTTATCAGGAATGTGTGTTGGACTTTGTCAAATGCCTTTTTCTGTGTCAATTGATGATCATGTGATTCTTTTCTTTCCTTTGGATTATGCTGATTGTTTTTCTTATGTTGAACCATCCTTGCATACCTGGTATGAATCCTACTTGGTCATGGTGTGTTATTTTTTTGATATAATGCTGAATTCTGTTGGCTAGAAGTATGTTGAGAATTTTTACATCTATATTCATGAGAGATATTGGTCTGTAATTTTCTTTTTTTGTTGCGTCTTTGGTTTTGTTATCTGGGTTATGCTGGTTTCATAGAATGAATTTGGAAGTGTTGCTTCCTTTTCTATGCTCTGAAATAGTTTGAGTAGTACTGGTACAAGCTCTTCTGTAAATGTTTTGTAGAATTCTCTAGTGAAGCCATCTAGGCTAGGGTTTTTTTTTTTGCTGGGAGTTTTTTTTTAATTACCTTTTCAATCTCTTCTCTTGTTATGGGTCTGTTCAGATTTTCAACATCACTTTGTTGTAGTTTGGGTAGGTAGTGTGTTTCTAGAAATTTATCCAGTTCCCCTAGGTTTTCAAATTTGCTGGAGTAGTATTTCATAATATTCTGTCATGATCCTTTTTATTTCAGTTGGGTCTTTTGTAATGTTGCCCATTTCATTTCTTATTTGGGTTATTTTTGTCCTCTCCTGTTTTTCTTTTGTCAGTCTGGCCAGTGGTTTGTCAATATTGTTGATTCTTTCAAAGAACAAATTTTTGGTTGTGTTGATTCTTTCTATTGTTTTTCTATTCTCTATTTCATTTATTTCTGCTCTGATCTTTATTATTTCCTTTCTTCTAGTGGCTGTGGGCTTTTTTTTTTTTTTTTTTGCTGTTCTCTATTTGTTTGAGTTGTGTAGTTAATGTTTTGATTTTGTCCATTTCTTCTTTTTTGATTTGTGCATCTATTGCTATAAATTGTCCTCTGAGGACTGCCTTTGCTGTGTCCCAAAGGTTCTGGTATAATGTGTTTTCATTCTTGTCTGATTCTAGGAATTTTTTTATTCCATCTCTGATTTCTTCTATTACCCAGTGGTTTGTAAGCAGGGTGTTATTCAGTTTCCATATAATTTTTTTTCCTTGTTCTTTCAGTTGTTACTTTTTACCTTGATGGCATTGTGGTCAGAGAAGATACTTTGTGTATTATCTCAGTGTTTTTGATCTTGTTAAGTATTGTTCTGCAGCCTAAGATGTGGTCTATTCTGGAGAATGTTCCACGTGCATTGGAAAAGAATGTGTACTTTGCAGCTGTTGGATGGAGTGTTGTATATATGTCAAGATGTCTGATTTTGCCCTAGAGGTCTTCTGTATCTTTGCTGAGTTTCTTTTTAGATGTTCTATCCTTACGAGAATGTTGTGTTGAAGTCTTTTACTAGTATTGTAGAACTGTAAATTTCTGTTTTCAGTACTTTTAGAGTTTGTTTTATGTATTTTTGAGCCCTATCATTGGGTGTGTAGATGTTTATTATGGGTATGAATTCATGATGGATCATCCCCTTAATATTCTATAGTGTCCTTCTTTGTATTTTATGGTGGATTTTGTTTTAAAGTCTATTTTATCTGAGATTACTACTGCCACTTCTGCTCTTTATTGGTATTTGTTAGCTTGATATATATTTTTTCCAACCTTTGATTTTGAATAAGTTTACATCTTTGTTTCTATGGTGTGTTTCTTGTAGACAGCACATTGACGGATTGTGTTTTTTTATCCATTCTGTCACTGTCTGTCTCTTTATGTGTGCATTGAGTCCATTTACAGTCAGTGTAATTATTGGTAGATGTAAGTTTATTGCTGTCATTTTGTATTGCTTTTTTGTGGATTTTTTTTCCATTTCATTTGTTTTTGTAGGCTTTGTTTTTGCTGAGACTTTGTGTTTTTCCTCTTTTTTTATGAGTATGTTTGTTAACTTTCTTTTTGGTTACCATAAATTTTACCCTTATCTTTCTAAGTTTGAAGTAGTCTACCATTACTTGGTATCACCTTAACTTCCTCTCCATTAGAAGGTTCTATATCTATGCCATTTACTCCCTCTTTTATTGTTTTGATGTTGTTGTCATTTACTGATTAACTGCTCTGATGCCCTGTTGTATTTCTTTTAGTTTTAGATAGTCCTCGAGAGTTTATTTCCTAGATTGGTATCTGGCTGGTGCGATCCTGTGTCCTAGGTTCTGCCTGTGAGCTAAGGCTTTTTGTTCTCAGATCGAAGAACTCGCTTTAATAATTGTTGTAAATTTGGTTTGACTTTTACATATTCCCTTAATTTCTATTTATCTGGAAATGACCTAATTTCACCATCAAATTTGAACGAGAGTTTTGCAGGATATATTATTCTTGGCTGACAATTGTTTTCTTTCAAGATTTTATATATGTCATCCCACTGCCTTCTTCTCTGCATGGTTTCTGCCGAATAATCTGAGCTTAGTCTTATTGTTTCTCCTCTGTATGTGACTTCTTGTTTTTCACGAGCTGCTCTCAGGATTCTTTGTTTGTCTTTGGTTTTGGCGAGTGTGAATATGATATGCCTTGGTGATTTTCTTTTGGGGTCTCTTCTATATGGGGCTCATTGAGCTTCTTGGATGGCCAGCTTTTCATCTTTCATGATATTGGGGAAGTATTCTGTCAGCAGTTCCTCAATGATCCTCTCTGTGTTTTCTGTTTTCTCCCCCTGTTCTGGAATTCCAATCACTCGTAGATTTTTGCTTTTGATTGTGACCCACATAACTCTCAGAGTCTCTTCATTTTTCTTTGTTCTTTTTTCTGAGTTTTCCTGAAACAGAGTTGCATCCAAGGGTATTTCTTCAATTCCACAGATCCTGTCTTCCACCATTTCAAATCTTCTTCTCAGCCCTTCTATGACATCATCCATTTCTGAAATCTTGTTGTTTATCTTTTGGATTTCTAATTGTTGTCTTTGTATAGTTTCTAGTTGTGAATTTATTTTGTCATTTTGTTCCTGCATTATTTTCCTGAATTCTTCCAATTTTTTGTCCATATTTTCCATGAATTTGTCTACTTTTTCCTCATGTTTGTCAGCTTTTTGCATCAGTTCTTGGAGAATTCTGAGTATTAGAGATTTGAATTCCTTATCAGGTAGTTCTAGTGCATTTTCTTCCAGAGGAGAGTCATCTGGTGTTTTATTTTGGGCGCCAACTGGAACCATCCTGTCATTTTTTTTTTTAATTGTCTGCTGTCTTCGGGGCATTCAGTAGTTACTTTTCTTGTTTATTGATTGTAGATTTATTTGTTTTGTCCATTTTTTAAAACATAATTTTGACTATGTCTGAGCAGGCAGACTGTGTGTTCTTTGTTATTTGCTAGTCTTTCGGCACAATACTTTTCAGCTCCTTCTTCAACTGGCAGGGTCAGTCACTCAGATATGGTATGGCAGGGCAGGTCTAGCTGAATAGGAGTTACTGGGGCGGGTTGTGTGTGGCACTTAATACAGCAACCAGAGCTGGTCAGTAATCAGTGCAGGGCAGGTTCCAGTAGGCCGTGCCTGTGCTGCTTGGTGGTGTGATGTCAAGCGCACGGTGCAGGTAGGCAGGATGCAGAAGGGAGATTGTTATGTGTAGAGATAAGATGGATATGGGAGAGAGGAGAGAGGAACAGAAGCCAGAAAAATAAAACAAGAAAGAGTGCTAGAGGAGCTTGCTGTTGGAGTGGAGAGATGAAAGACTACGAAATGGAGAAAACTGAAAGGGAAGAAGAAGGAAAAAAGAAAAGAAAAGAATGAATAAATAAAAATTAGAAAAAAAAAAAAACAGCAAATCTCCCAGAGATCCTACTGGTGTGGCTACGAGGTCAGGGGAAGTTGTTCCCAGGTGTTGAAGTACAGTCTGGCTAGAAGGCATAGAGTTGTTACTCAGCACCAGGTATCCAGGGGACAGGAAGAGAAGGTAGTTATAGAAAGATGAGAAACTGAGTAATGCAGAACGACAAAAAGGGAAAACGAGGGAAAAGAAAACAAAAAAAATTAAAAAAAGAACTAGAAAAACAGAAAAAAAATGCCCTCAGGGATCCCTCTGTGCATCTGTGCAAGGTGATGGTGTAGGTCCCAAGCCGCGCAGCACTGCCTGGCCAGAATGGGCTCCCAACTCGAGAAAAGAAAAAGAAAACAAACAAACAATTTAGAACAAACAAACAAATAAAAGCCCCGGGATCCCACCAGTGAGGCAGCATGGACCGGGTAGCAGCTCCACACTCGAACAGAGCTCCTAACCCCTCAGGAAGAAGCAAAGATGGTGCATGAGCCAGGTATCTGAGGGAAAGAAGGGGAAGGTAGTGAGAGGTAAGGAAGAAATCAAAAGAAGTGGAAAAAGCAACACCAGCAGCCAACAAATGGCACTCAGGGAGTTGGCCAGTGACAGCAGGTAGAATCCAAGCAGCGAGTGCTTCCCAGCAAAGAGACTGTGGCTGTGGGACACGGAGGAAGCCGAGTGGGGGTGAAGAAGTGTAGGGGGTGGGAAAGCGTATATCACAAGTTACCAATTGTTCCGTCTTCTGCCGGAAGCTCCGTGAGGCTGCTTTCTCATACCCCCTATTTGCTGGTCTCTGATAGGAGTCCATGATGGCAGATTCTTGCTGTGGTAGCTGATAGGGGACCTCTCCATGTATGTCTCCTCGCTCTCTGTTCTCTGTCAGTTTCTTATTCCATTTGGTGCTTGGCTGAGTTCTTTATCTCTTAATTTGATGTTTAGGGTTTCAGGGTCTCTGTTTTCTCTGTTTGGCTTAGTTTTTCAGATCTTAGCTATGGAGGGACAGCATGGTGTTTCTGCCTAGATTACAGTTTTGTCAGAAATCCTTAAATGGATTATTTTTCAGAGGTAGATTGCCAACCCTGTCTTCTGAGGTGCCACTAGGTGGACTTGAGCCTTTGACTTTTCAGTTAGCAGCTTAGCATGTTAAATTTTTGTACTACCCATGGACTCTTTGCTGCCACTTAAGACACCTAAAAGTACCCACTCAGCCATTTGAGCACATGAACAAATCTGGAAGTACAAGGGAGGTAACATCCTTTGGGAAAATTTTGGACAATGGGAATCCTGTGCGATAGACAATTCTCTGATTTTATATGTACATCAAAGAGTTCTTCCTACTTCTGCAGAGAGTCTCAGTAGGATTGAGGCCTATTTGCCCACAGTAATAACCAGATCAGTATTCAACCCTTGCATTGGCTTTCCTTTTTCATTTATTTCACTCTTCCAAGTTCTTGTACTTCTATTGTCAGAAATAAGTTTTGAAATTAAACTATCTGCATACATGTCCTTATCTCCAGCTCTACTTTTTACAACTACAAAAACTAATATCCACCAGCCTTCTATAAGTTTCTTGTAGTTTGGTAGCTTGCAAGTTACTGTGATGCTGGAAGCTCTGCCACTGTTATTTCAAATACCAGCAGGGTCATCCACGGTGTACAGGTTTTAGTAGAGATTCCAGACTAAGACAGAATAGGAAAAAAAGGCCTGGCAATCTACTTCCAAAAATTAGCCTTTGAAAATCTTATAGATGACAACAGAACATTGTCTGACTCACTTGCTTTGGCTGCATCAACAGAAGGAATCAATTGCTAGAGGAGGACATTGTGCTTTGTGAAGTAGAGGACCCACAAGGGTGAGGGAGACCCTCGGTTTGAAGGGTTGTCATAATACCCACAATAATTTGTCTTGAATCTGCTGGCAATCATGAGGATGACACAGGACTGGACAACATTTTGTTCTGTTGTACATAAGATCACCATGAGTTGGAGTCAACTCAATGGCAACTATCTATAAACTTAGAATATGGCAATATTCTTTTTCATAATCTGGGTGGTTGCATAAGAGCGAAGAGTAACAAATGTACTATTCTGTAATAGAACTTTTATTTAAAAAAATACACATAAGCTTTGAAATAATAAATTCTAAGATCATACTAGCTTATGAAAACTTATCCTAATAGAAATGCAACCCTACTTACATAACCTGAATATACCTTCATTTACCTCTTTTTTTTTTTTTTTAAATAGTAGTACACACGCTGTTTTTTGACTTTGGTTAACAACCCCACAACATTGTAACCCTCTGAATTCTCAGCTTTTTTTTTTCTGGTGAAAATACACATAGTCAAAGAGACACCATTTCAAAACTTTTTACGTACACTTTTAGGTGACATTGACTACGCTCTTCTAATTGTGCTGTTATTCTTACTTAAGATGAAGGCTTACAGGACAAAATAGCCTCCCATTTAACAGTTACTACATATGTTGCCCTATAACAGTGGTTAACGATCTCACAACACATCAACAGTATCCTTACTCAACTTGTGTTCCTTATCATCATCTTCCTACTCCCCCTCTGCCTTCTGGCCCTTGTCACTGGACTCCTGTACCTCGTTAGTCTCATTTAGTTTTACTGGGCTGTCCACTCCCAGGCTGAACAGTGAACCTAGAAGGTAACTTCACCTCTGAGCTGAAAGGGAGTCTGGGGGCCACACTCTTGAGGTTTCTCCACTCTCCATTAGGCGAGTAAATCTGGTCATTTTTTTTGGCGGGGGGGGGAGTTAGAATTATGCTCTACATCCTTCTCCAGCTCTGTCCAGAACCCTCTGTTGTGATCCTGGTTAGAGCAGTCAGCGGTGGTAGCCGGGCACCATCTAGCTGTACTGGACTCAGTCCGGTGGAGGTCTTGGTAGCTGTGGTCAATTAGTCCTTTGGACTAATCTTTTTGTTGTATCCTGTGCTCTTCATTCTCCCTTGCTCCCGAAGGGATGAGACCAGTGTAGTATCTTAGATGGCCGCTCACAGGCTTTTAAGACCCCAGACACTACTCACCAAGGTACAATGTAGAGCATTATCTTTATAAGTAGTGTCATGCCAATTGAGCTAGATGTTCTCTGAGACCATGGTCCACAGAGCCCTCCGTCCAACAACTCAGTCCCTCGGGGAGATTGCATGTGTCCATGGGGCCTCCATGACCTTTCCTTGTGCAGGTTGTGTTAGTTTTCCTTGTACTGTGTACTGTCTCACCTCTCACCCAAGATACAACTTATCTATTGCCTATTTAGTATTTTACCCCCCTCCCCTCCCATCCCTGGTAACCAACAAGGATTGTTACATTTTGCATATGACTTTCTTCATTGGTTTTTACAATAGAGGTCTCATACAATATTTGTCCTTTTGTGAATGACTTATTTCACTCATCATAATGTACTCAGTTTCATCCATGTTATGAGTGCTTCACAGATTCATTGTTGTTCTTTCTCATTGCATAGTACACCATTGTGTGTATGTGCCATAGTTTGTTTATCCATTCATCTGTTGATGGGCACCTACATTGTTTCCATCGTTTTGCTATTGTGAACAATGCTGCCATGAACATAGGTGTGCATATGTCTATTCGAGTGGCAACTCTTATTTCTCTAGGATATATTCCTAGGAGTGGGATTGCTGGATCGAATGGTATGTCTATTTCTAGCTTTCTGAGGAAATGCCATATCATTTTCCAAAATGGTTGTATCATTTTGCATTCCCACCAGCAGTGTATAAGAGTTCCCATCTCCCCACAGCCCCTCCAACATTTGTTATTTCCAGTATTTTTGATTCGTGCCAGTAATGCCGGGGTGAGATGGTATCTCATTGTGGTTTTAATTTGCATTTCTCTAATGGCTAGTGATAGCGAGCATTTCCTCATGTGTCTGTTGGCCATTTGAATGCCTTCTTTGGTGAAGTGTCTGTTCATTTCCTTTGCCGATTTTTTGATAGGAATGTTTGTCTTTTTGTTGTAGAGGTGTTGGATTTTCTTGTAGATTATGGAGATTAGACCTTTTTCTGACTTGTACTGTCCAAAAATTTTTTCCCAGACTGTAGGTTCTCTTTTGACTCTTTTAGTGAAGTCTTTTCAAGAGCATAGGTGTTTTATTTTTAGAAGATCCCAGTTATCTAGTTTATCTGTTGGGTTTTGTGTGTTGATGTTTATGGTTTGTATCCTGTTAATGCCATGTATTAAGGCCTGAAGTGTTGGTCCTATTTTTTCTTCTATGAACTTTATACTTTTAGGTTTTGTATTCAGGTCTTTGATCCATTTTGAAGTAGTTTTTGTATATGGTGTGAGGTATGGGTCCTGTTTCATTTTTCTGCAAATGGATATCCAGTTTTTCCAGCACCATTAGTTCAAAAGACTGTCTTTTCCCCATTTGATGGACTTTGGACCCTTGTAGAAAATCAGGTGACTGCAGGTGGATGGATTTACATCTGGGTTCTCAATTCTGTTCCATTGGTCAATGTCTCTGTTGTTGTACCAGGACCAAGCTGTTTTGACTACAGTAGCTGTATAGTAGGTTCTGAAGTCAGGTAGTGTGAGTCCTCCAACTTTATTCTTGTTCTTCAGTAGTGCTTTACTTATTCGGGGATTCTTCCCTTTCCATATAAAGTTAATAATTAGTTTTTCCATCTCTTTGAAGAATGTTGTTGGTATTTGGATCAGGATTGCATTGTATTTGTAAATTACTTTAGGTGGAATTGCCATTTTCACAATGTTGAGTCTGCCTATCCATGAGCATGGTATGGTTTTCCATTTATGTAGATCCCTTTGAGTTTCATGCAGCAGTGTTTTGTAGTTTTCTTTGTATAGGTCTTTTACATTCCTGGTCAGATATATTCCTAAGCATTTTATCTTTTTAGGGGCTATTGAAAATGGTATTGATTTCCTGATCTCCTTTTCATCGTTCTCTTTACTGGTGTATAGGAATCCAACTGATTTTTGAATGTTTATCTTGTATCCTGCTACTCTGCTGAATCTTTCTATTAGTTCCAGTAGATTTCTCGTGGAGTCTTTAGGGTTTTCTGTGTATAGTATCATATCATCTGCAAACAGGGAGAGTTTAACTTCTTCATTACCAATTTGGATGCCCTTTATTTCTTTCTGTTGCCTTTTTGCTCTAGCTAGAACTTCCAGCACAATGTTAAAGAGGAGGGGTGATAAAGGGCATCCTTATCTTGTTCCTGTTTTCAAGGGGAATGTTTTCAGCCTCGCTCCATTAAGAATGATGTTGCCTGTTGGTTTTGCATAGATGCCCTTTATTATGTTGAGAAATTTCCCTTCTATACCTATTTGATTGAGAGATTTTATCAGGAATGGGTGTTGGACTTTGTCGAATGACTTTTCTGCATCAATTGAGATGATCATGTGATTTTTTTCTTTCCTTTTATTTATGTGGTGAATTATGTTGATGGATTTTCTAATGTTAAACCATCCTTGCATACCTGGTATGAACCCTACTTGGTCGTGGTGTATTTTTTTTTTTGATATGATACTGAATTCTATTGGCTAGAATTTTGTTCAGAATTTTTGCATCTATATTCATGAGAGATATTGGTCTGTTATTTTCTTTTTTTGTGATGTCTTTGCCTGGTTTTGGTATCAGGGTTATGCTGGCTTCATAGAATGAATTTGGAACTGTTGCTTCCTCTTCCATGCTCTGAAATAGCTTGAGTATAATTGGTACAAGCTCTTCTGTAAATGTTTTGTAGAATTCTCCAGTGAAGCCATCTGGGCCAGGGCTTTTTTTGGTTGGGATTTTTTTATTACCTTTTCAATCTCTTCTCCTGTTATGGGTCTGTTCAGATTTTCAATATCACTTTGTTGTAATTTGGGTAGGCCTTGTGTTTCTAGAAATTTATCCATTTCCTCTACGTTTTCAAATTTGTTGGAATATAGTTTTTCATAATATTCTGTTATAATCCTTTTTATTTCGGTTGGGTCTGTTGTAATCTTGCCCATTTCATTTCTTATTTGGGTTCTTTGTGCCTTCTGCTGTTTTTCTTTTGTCAGTCTGGCCAGTGATTTGTCGATTTTGTTGATTCTTTCAAAGAACCAACTTTTGGTTTTATTGATTCTTTCTATTGTTTTTCTGTTCTCTATTTCATTTATTTCTGCTCTGATCTTTACTATCTCCTTTCTTCCGGTGGTTGTAGGCTTTTTTTGCTGTTCTCTTTCTATTTGTTTGAGTTCTGTAGTTAATGTTTTGATTTTGTCCCTTTCTT
This sequence comes from Dugong dugon, assembly GCA_030035585.1. NCBI lineage: Eukaryota > Metazoa > Chordata > Mammalia > Sirenia > Dugongidae > Dugong > Dugong dugon. The sequence goes on from CM057474.1 coordinate 41,618,435, forward strand.
CTTTTTTGATATGTGCATCTATTGCTATAAATTGTCCTCTGAGGACTGCCTTTGCTGTGTCCCAAAGGTTTTGGTATGATGTGTTTTCATTTTCATTTGATTCTAGGAATTTTTTAATTCCATCTCTGATTTCTTCTATTACCCATTGATGTGTAAGCAGATTATTATTCAGTTTCCATGTGTTTGATTTTTTTTCCTTGCTCTTTCTAGTGTTAATTTCTACCTTGATGGCATTGTGGTCAGAGAAGATACTGTGAATTATCTCAGCGTTTTGGATCTTGTTGAGGATTTCTCTGTGGCCTAAGATGTGGTCTATTCTGGAGAACGTTCCATGTGCATTGGAAAAGAATGTGTTGTTTGCAGCGGTTGGATGGATTGTTCTATATATGTCTATGAGGTCCAGTTGGCTGATTGTGTCCTTTAGGTCTTCTGTATCTTTGCTGAGTTTCTTTTTAGTTGTTCTGTCCTTTACTGACAGTGGTGTGTTGAAGTCTCCTACTATTATTGTGGAACTGTCAATTTCTCTTTTCAGTGCTGTTAGAGTTTTTTTTAATGTATTTTGGAGCCCTGTCATTGGGTGCATAGATGTTTATTATGGTTATGTCTTCAAGATGGGTCGTCCCCTTAATCATTACATACTGTCCTTCTTTGTCTTTTATGGTAGATTTTGTTTTAAAGTCTATTTTATCTGAGATTAGAATTGCCACTCCTGCTCTTTTTTGATAGTTGTTAGCTTGATATATTTTTTTCCAACCTTTGATTTTTAATAAATTCACATCTTTGTTTCTAAGGTGTGTGTCTTGTAGACAGCATATTGATGGATCCCGTTTTCTTATCCATTCTGCCACTCTCCATCTCTTTATGGGTGCATTGAGTCCATTTACATTCAGTGTAATTATTGATAGATGGACGTTTGTTGCTGTCATTTTGTAGTGCTTTTTTTTGTGGTGCTGAAGTTGACTTTGTTCTTCTTACTGTCTTCTGCTGAGTTACTTTTGTTTGTGGATTTTCTTTTTATTTGTTTTGTTTTTCCAGGTTTTGTTTTTGCTGAGACTTTATGTTTTTCGTCTTTATTTTTATGAGTTGGTTTGTTAATTTCTTTGTGGTTACCATGAATTTTACCCTTATCTTTATAAGTTTGAAGCAGTCTACTCTTACTTGGTATCGCCTTGCCTTCCTCTCCATTAGAAGGTTCTATACCTATGACGTTTGTTCCCTCTTTCATTGTTTTGATGTTGTCGTCATCCTTTGATTGATTGCTCTGATTCCCTGTTGTATTTCTTTTGTTTTTGGATAGTCCTCAATAGTTCATTTCCTAGAATGGTATCTGGTTCATATGAACCTGCGTCCTAGGTCCTAGGTCCTGCCTGAGGGTTGAAGCTGTTTGTGCTCAGATCGAAGAACTCCCTTTAATAATTCTTTAAGTTTGGTTTGACTTTTGCATATTCCTTTAGTTTCTGTTTATCTGGAAACGACCTAATTTCACCATCAAATTTGAACAAGAATTTTGCAGGATATATTATTCTTGGCTGACAATTTTTTTCTTTCAAGATTTTATATATGTCATCCCACTGCCTTCTTGCCTGCATGGTTTCTGCCGAATAATCTGAGCTTAGTCTTATTGTTTCTCCTCTGTATGTGAATTCTTGTTTTTCACATGCTGCTCTCAGGATTCTTTGTTTGTCTTTAGTTTTGGGGAGTGTGAATATGATATGTCTTGGTGATTTTCTTTTGGGGTCTCTTCTATATGGGGATCGTTGAGCTTCTTGGATGGCCAGCTTTTCATCTTTCATGATATTGGGAAAGTTTTCTGTCAGCAGTTCCTCAATGATCCTCTCTGTGTTTTCTGTTTTCTCCCCCTGTTCTGGGATGCCAATCACCTGTAAGTTTTTGCTTTTAATTGTGTCCCACATAACTCTCAGGTTTTCTTCATTTTTTGTTGTTCTTTTTTCTGAGTTTTCCTGAAAGAGAGTTGTATCCAAGTGTTTGTCTTCAGTTCCACCGATCCTGTCTTCCACGGTTTCAAATCTACATCTCAGTCCTTCTATGACACCGTCCATTTCTGAAATCTTGTTGTTTATCTTTTGGATTTCTGATTGTTGTTTTTGTATAACTTCGAGTTGTGAATTTATTTTGGCATTTTGTTCCTGCATCATCTTCCTGAATTCTTCCATTTTTTTGTCTGTAGTTTCCATAAATTTGTCTTTTTTTTTCCTCATGTTTGTCAGATTTTTGCCTCAGTTCTTGGAAAATTCCAAGTATTAGTGATTTAAGTTCCCTATTAGGTACTTTTAGTGCATTTTCTTCCACAGGAGAGTTATCTGGTGTTTTAATTTGGATGCCTATTGTAGCCATCTTGTCTTGTTTTTGTAAATGTTTTGATATTGTTTGCTGTTTTGGGGGCATTCAGTAGATATTTCTCTCGTTTATTGATTGTAGATTTTTTTTGCTTCGTCCTTGTGGTACAGCTGGGCAGATCTAGCTGAAGAGGAGCCACGGGGATGGGTTGTTTGTGGCACTCACCACAGCCACCAGGACGGTCGGTAGTCAGTGCTGGGAAGGTTCCAGTAGGGCCTGCCTGCACAGCTTGGTGGTGTGATGTCAAGTGCACGGTGCAGGTAGGCAGGATGCAACTGTGAGATGGTTATGTGTGAAGCTAAGCTGGATACGGGAGAGAGGAGAGAGGAGCAGGAGCGAAAAGCATACAAACATAAAAGAATGCTAGGGGAGCTTGTCATTGGAATGGACAGATGAGAGACTATGGGATGGAGAAAACCAGAAGGGGGAAGAGTAAGAAAAGGAAAGAATGAACAAATAAAAATCAGAAAAGTTAAAGAACTGCAAAGTTCCCAGGGATCCCACCGATGCAGCTATGAGGTCTGACGGAGTCGGCCTCAGGTTTCACAGCACAGCCTGGCCAGAAGGTACAGAGACATACATTGCCTGGTATTCAGGGATCAGAAAGAGAAGGAAGAGATAGGGAGATGAGAAATTAAGCAATGAAAAAAGACAAAAGGAAAAAGAAAACAAAACTAATCAAAAAAGAAAAAATAATAAAATTAAAAAAAAAAAAAGCAACACCAGCAGTCAATGAATGGCACTCAGAGAGCCAGCCAGTGCGGGCTGGTGTTTCTGGACAGGAGACTGTGTCCATGTGAAACAGAGGAGACCGAGTGTGAGTGAAGAAGGGTGGAGAGTGGAAAGCATATATCACAAATTACCTGCGCTCTGGGGACCCTCAGAAAGGAGCTAAGAGGGTGCAAGGAGCCAGGCACCCGAGTGAAAGGAGGGGGAGGCGGCGAGAGGCAAGCGAGAAACCAAAAGAAGGAGGAGGAAAAAAAAGAGAAAAAAAAAAAGGGCAGCACCAGCAGCCAACAAACGGCACCTAGAGAGCCTCCTGCCCAGGCACGCGGAATCCAAGCAGCCGGCGGACCCCGGTGATGAGACTGCAGCCACGGGAAGCAGAGGGGTGAACGAACAAAGGTCCCAGGATCTCACCAGCGTGGCAGCCCAGACCTGGAAGCAGCCACACGCCTGAACGCAGCCCCACAGCCCCGCAGGAAAGAGCAAAGATGACGCTCGGAGCCAGGCACTCTAGCAAAAGGAGGGGGAGGCAGCAAGAGGCAAGTGAGAAACCAGAAGAAGCAGAAAAAGCCACACCAGCAGCCAACAGATGGCACCCAGAGAGCCCCCGCTCAGGCGCGCGGATTCCAAGCAGCCAGCCGTCTCAGGTCAAGAGACCGTGGGCATAGGAAGCAGAGGGGCGAATGAACAAAGGCCCCGGGATCTCACCAGCGCGGCAGCCCAGACCTGGAAGCAGCCACACGCCCAAACGCAGCCCCACAGCCCCGCAGGAGAGAGCAAAGACGGCGCTCGGAACCAGGCACCCGAGCAAAAGGAGGGGGAGGTGGCAGAAAAAGCTACGCCAGCAGCCAACAAACGGCTCTCAGAGAGCCGCCGGCCCGGACTCATGGAATCCAAGCACTGGCACCCCCCAGCCCAGGGACCCTGGCCACAGGAAGCAGGGGAGCCCCAGCCAAGGCGGAGAGGGGTGGGGGGTGGGAAAGCACACACCACAATTTACCGGTCGTTCCGTCTCCCACTGGATGCTCTGCGAGGCTGCTCTCCCGTTCTCCCATTTGCTGGTCTCGGATAGGAGTCCAAGATGGTGGATCCGCACTGCGTTAGCTGGTAGGGAATCTCTGCATGAGTCTCTCCTCGCTCTCCATTCTCTTTCAGTATTCTCACTCCATTTGGTGTTTGGCTGAGTTCTTTATCTCTTCATTTGATGTTCTAGGGTTTCAGGATTGTTGATTCTCTGTTAGGCTTAGTTTTTCAGATCTTTGCTTTGGAGGGACGGCGTGGTGCTTCTGCTTAGAGCGCCATCTTGCCCCCAGTCCATTTACCTCTTTTAAAAAGAAACTATTCCTTAATTATTATATCTTCTATAAGTATCTGAGACTCTTGATTTCTCTCTCTCTTCACCTTTTTATTTTGAAATAATTTCTTTGCTAAAATAAAGCTGATTTCCCAGATATACTTTACTGAGATTTCCAAATGTTAACAACATATGTAACCACAGTACAATTAGTGGAATCTGGAAATTCATTTTGATACAGTACTATTTTCTAATCTATACCCATTCAGATTACACCACTTGCTCTACTAATGTGCTTTTTTCTAGTCCAGGACTAATTCAGAGTCACACATTGCATTTTGTTGCCATAGCTCCATTGACTCCTCTAATATGTGACAGATCCTCAATATTTCTTTGTTTTTTTCTTTTTCTTCTTTTTTGGTGATCTTGACACTTTCTTCCTTTTTTTTAATGTACTTTAGATGAAGGTTTACAGAACGAACTAGCCTCTCATTAAACAGTACATATATTGTTTTATGACATTGGTTAACAACTCCATGACACGTCAGTACTCTCCCTTCTCAACCTTGGTTCCCTATTACCAGATTTCCTGTCCCCTCTTGCCTTCTAGTCCTTGCTCTTCGGCTGGGGTGCCCCTTTAGTCTCATTTTGTCCTATGGGTCTCTTTAATCTTTGATTAAAAGGTGAACCTCCGGAGTGACTTCATTACTGAGCTAAAAGGGTGTGCGGGGGGCATACTCTAAGGGCTTCTCCAGTATCTGTCAGACTGGTGAGTCTGGCCTTTTTTTAGTTAGAATTTTGTTCTACATTTTTCTCCAGCTCTGTCCAGGACCCTCTGTTGTGATACCAGTCTGAGTAGTCAGTGGTGGTAGCCTGGAACCATCTAGTTGTACTGTAATCAGTCTGGTGGCAGCCATAATAGTTGTGGTCTATTAGTCCTTTGGACTAATCTTTCCCTTGTGTCTTTAATTTTCTTCATTTTCCCTTGCTCCTGAAGGGGTAAGACCAGTGAGTATCTTAGATGGCCGCTCACAGTCTTTTAAGACCCCAGACACTACTCACCAAAGTAGAATGTGGAACATTTTCTTTATAAACTATATTATGCCAATTGAGCTAGCTTTCCCTGAGACCATGATCCCCACAGGCCTCAGCCCAGTAATTCTGTCCTTAAGGGAGTTTGGATTTTTCCATGGAGCATCCATGACGTTACCCTGAACAAATTGTGCTGACTTTCCCAGTATTGTGTAGTCTTACCTCATACCAAAGTTACCACTTATCTATTGCCTATTTAGTGTTTTTCCCTCCTCACTCTTCCCCTCCCTCGTAACCATCAAAGATTATTTCTTTTTGTGTGTAAACTTTTTCATGAGTTTTTATAGTAGTAGACTCATACAATACTTGTACTTTTTTGATTGATTTATTTCACTCAGCATAATGTCCTTCAGATTCATCCATGTTGTGAGATGCTTCACAGATTCATCATTGTTCTTTATCATTGCATAGTATTCCATTGTGCGTATGTACCATAGTGTTTTATCCATTCATCTGTTGATGAGCAGCTAGGTTGTTTCCATCTTTTTGCTATTGTGAACAATGCTGTAATGAACATGGGTGTGTATATGTCTATTCGTGTGATGACTCTTATTTCTCTAGGATATATTCTTATGAGTGGGATTGCTGGATAGTATGGTATTTCTATTTCTAGCTTTCTAAGGAAGTACCATATCATTTTCCAAAATGGTTGTATCATTTTGCATTCCTACCAGGAGTGCATAAGAGTTCCAATCTTCCTACAGCCTCTCCAAAATTTATTTCCTGTTTTTTTGATTCGTGCCAGTAATGCTGGGATGAGATGGTATCTCATGGTTTTTATTTGCATTTCTCTAATGGTTAGTGAACTCATTTCCTCATGTATCTGTTAGCCATTTGTCTTCTTTGGTGAAGTGTCTGTTCATTTCTTTTGCCAATTTTTAAGTGGACTATTTGTCTTTTTGTTGTAGAGTTGTTTGATTTTCCAGTAGATTGTAGAGATTAGACCTTTCTCAGATTTGTAATAGCCAAAAATTTTTCCCCAGTCTGTAGGTTCTCTTTTTACTCTTTTGGTAAAGTCTTTTGAAGAGCATAAGTGTTCAATTTTTAGAAGATCCCAGTTATCTAACTTATCTTCTGGAGTTTGTATGTTGTTAGTTATGATTCGAATCCTGTTAATGCCATGTATTAGGGTCTCTAGCATTGATCCTATTTTTTCTTCTATGATCTTTATACTTTTTCATTTTATATTCAGGCTTTTGATCCATTTTGCATTAGTTTCTGTGTATGGTGTGAGGTATGGGTCCTGTTTCATTATTTTGCAGATGGACATCCAATTTTGCCAGTAGTGTTTGTTAAAAAGACTGTCTTTTCCCCATTTGATGGACTTTGGGCCCTTGTTGAAGATCAGGTGATTGTAGATGGAAGGATTTACATTTGGGTTCTCAATTCTGTTCCATTGGTCAATGTATCTGTCGTTGTACCAGTACCATGCTGTTTTGACTACCGTAACTGTATAGTAGGTTCTGAAGTCAGGTAGTGTGAGTCCTCCTACTTTATTCTTCTTTTTCAGTAGTGCTTTACTTATTCAAGGATTCTTTCCTTTCCATATAAAGTTAATGGTTAGTTTTTCCATCTCTTGGAAGAATATTGTTGATATTTGGATAGGGATTGTGTTGTCTTTGTAAATCACTTTGAGTAGAATAGTCATTTTCACAATGTTAAGTCTACCTATCCATGAGCATGATGTTTTTCCATTTATGTAGATCTCTTTTTGTTTCTTGCAGTAGTGTTTTGTAGTTTTATTTCTATAGGACTTTTACTTCTCTGGTTAGATTTATTCCTAAGTTTTGTTTTTTGTTTTTTTTTTACTGGCTGTTATGAATGGTATTGTTTTTTTGATTTCCTTTTCATCATTCTCTTTGTTGTTGTACAGCAATCCAACTGATTTTTTATGTTCATCTTGTATCCTTCTACTCTGCTGAATCTTTCTACTAGTTACAGTAGTTTTCTTGTGGAGTCTTCTGGGTTTTCTATATATAGTATCATATCATATGCAAATGGGGACATTTTTAGTTTTTCATTACCGATTTGGCTGTCCTTTGTTTCTTTTTCTTTCCTTATTGATCTAGCTAGGACTTCCAGCACAATGTTAAATAGGAATGATTATATAAGCCATCCTTGTCTTGTTCCTCTTCTCAAGAGGAATTTTTTCAGCTTCTCTCCATTAAGAATGATGTTAGCTTTTGGTTTTTTAGTACAAGCCTTTTATTATGTTGACAAATTTCCCTTCTATACCTATTTTTTGACAGTTTTTATCAGGAATGGGTGTTGGACTTTGTTGAATAACTTTTCTGTGTCGATTGAGGTATTCATGTGATGCTTTTATTTTATTCATGTGGTAGATTAAGCTGACTGATTTTCTAATGTTGAACCATCCTTGCATACCTGGTATGAATCCTACTTGGTCGTGGTGTATTATTTTTTTGATATGATGCTGAGTTCTATTGGCTGGACTTTTGTTGTGAATTTTTACATCTATATTCATGGAAGATGTTGGTCTGTAATTTTCTTTCTTTGTTCCTGGTTTTGGTATCAGGGTTATTGTGGCTTCATAGAATGAATTTGAAACTATGCCTTTTTTTCTATGTTCTTAGATAATTTCCATAGTACTGATGTAAGCTTTTCTCTGAATGTTTGGTAAAATTCTCCACTGAAGCCAACTGGGCCAGGGCTTTTTCTGGAGTGGAAGTTTTTTTAATTATCTTTTCAATCTCTTCTACTGTTATGGGTCAGTTCAGATTTTAAATATCAATTTGTGATAGTTTGGGTAGGTAGTGTGTTTCTAGAAATGTGTCCATTTCCTCTGGGTTTTCAAATTTGTTGGAGTATAGTTTTTCATAATATTCTGTTATGATCCTTTTTATTTAGGTTGGGTCTGTTGTAATGTCCCCCATTTCATTTCTTATTTGGGTTATTTGCTTCTTCTTCTGTTTTTCTTTTGTCTGTTTGGCCAGTGGTTTGTTGATTTTGTTGATCTTTTCGAAGAACCAACTTTTTGTTTTATTGATTCTTGCTATTGTTTTTCTATTCTCTATTTCATTTATATCTGCTCTGATCTTTATTATTTCCTTTCTTCTGGTGGTTGTAGGCTTCTTTTGCTGTTCTCTTCCTATTTGTTTGAGTTGTGTAGTTAATGTTTTGATTTTGTCCCTGTCTTCTTTTTTGATGTGTGCATCTATTTCTATAAATTGACCTCTGAACACTGCCTTTGCTGTGTCCCAGAGATTTTGGTATGATGTGTTTTCATTCTTGTTTGATTCTAAGGATTTTTTGATTCCATCAGTGTGGTTTAGTTTCCATGTAATTGATCTTTTTTTTCCTTTCTCTTCCTGTAGTTAAGTTCTACTTTGATGGTGTTGTGATCAGAGAAGGTACTTTGCATTATCTCAGTGTTTTCGATTTTGTTGAGGTTTGCTTTGTGGCCTAAAATGTGTCTATTCTGGAGAACATTCCATGTATGTTGGAAAAGAATGTGTACTTTGCAGCTGTTGGGTGGAGTATTCTGTATATGCCTATGAGTGCAAGTTGGTTGACTGTGGCCTTTAGATCTTCTGTATGTTTGCTGACTTTCTTTTTAGATGTTCTGTTCTTTACCGAGAGTGGTGTGTTGAAGTCTCCTACTATTATAGTGGAACTGCCAATTTCTCTTTTCAGTGCTGTTAGAGTTTGTTTTATGTGTTTTGGACCCCTGTCATTGGGTTCATAGATAATTATTATGGTTGTGTCTTCATGCTAGATAGTCCCTTTAATCATTATATAGTGTCTTTCTTTGTCTTTTATGGTGGATTTTGTTTTAAAGTATGTTTTGTCTGAGATTAGTACTGCCACTCCTGCTCTTTTTTGGTAGATGTTTACTTGTGATATTTTTTCCATCCTTTGATTTTTAATAAATTTACATCTTTGTTTCTAAGGTGTGTGTCTTGTAGACAGCATATTGATGGATCTTTTTTTTTTTTTTTTTTTTATCCATTCTGTCACTCTCTGTCTCTTTATGGGTTCATTTAGGCCATTTACATTAAATGTAATTATTGATAAGTATGAGTTTATTGCTTTCATTTTGTAGTGCTTTTTTTTGTGGTACTGGTGATTTCTTTGTCCCTCTTATTCTCCTATGCTGAATTCCTTTTGTTTATGGAATTTTTTTTCATTTCTTTTCTTTTTGTTGATTTTTTTTTTTTTTAACTGAGACTTTGTATTTTTCTTCTTTATTTTGATGAGTAGGTTTGTTAACTTTCTTTGTGGTTACCTTGAAATTTACCCATATCTTACTAAGTTTGAACAAGTCTATTCTTAATTGGTATCACCTTGCCCTCCTCTCCATTAGAAACATCTATACCCACACTGTTTTTTCCTCTTTTATTGCTCTGTTGTTGTTTTCATTTACAGATTAACCTCTCTGGTTCCCTGTGGCATATCTTTTGGTTTTGAATAGTGCTTAAGAGTTCATTTCCTAGGTTGGTATCTGGCTGGTGCAATCTTGTGTCCTAAATTCAGTCTGTCATCTGATGCTGTTTGTTCTCAAACTCAAGGACTCCCTTTAATAATTCTTGTAAGTTTGCTTTGATTTTTACATATACCCTTAATTTTTGTTTATCTGGAAATGTTCTAATTTCAACATCGTTTTTGAACGAGAGTTTTGCAAGATATATTATTCTTGGTTAGCAATAGTTTTTTTTTTCTTTTTTCTTTCAGGTTTTATATATGTCATCCCATTGCCTTCTTGCCTGCATGGTTTCTGTCAAATAATCAGAGCCTAGTCTTACTGTTTCCACTCTGTATGTCATGTTTCACTTTTCTCGAACTGCTTTCAGGATTCTTTCCCTGTCTTTGGTTTTAGTGAGTGTGATTATGATATGCTTTGGTGATTTTCTTTTGGGGTCTATCCTATATAGGATTCATTGAGCTTCTAGGATAGTCAGATTTTTATCTTTCATGATAGTAGGGAAGTTTTCTGTCAGCAATTCTTCAATGATTCTCTGTGTGTTTTCTGTTTTCTCCCCCTGTTCTGGAACTCTGATCACCCACAAGTTTTTGCTTTTGATTGTATCCCAAATAATTCTCAGGATTTCTTCATTTTCCTCCATTCTTTTTTCTGAGTTTTCCTCAGAGTTGTATCCATGTGCTTGTTTTCACTTTAGCTGATTCTGTCTTCCATCATTTCAAATCTGCTCCTCAGCCTTTCTATGACACTGTCCATTTCTGAAATCTTGTTGTTTATCTTTTGCATTTCTAATTGTTATTTTTGTGTGATTTCTAGTTGTGAATTTATTTTGGCGTTTTGTTCCTGTATTACTTTCCTGAATTTGTCCATGTTTTTGTCTGTATATTCCATGAATTTGTCTGTATTTTCATGAATTTGTGTATTTTTCCTCATTTCTGTCTGTTTTTTGCTTCAACTCTTGGACAGCTCTGAATACTAGAGATTTGCATTCCCTATCAGGTAGTTCTAATGTCTTTTCTTCTACTGGCAAGTCATCTGATGTTTTATTTTGGATGCCTACTAGAACTGTCTTGTTCTGTTTTTTTATATGTTTTGATATTGTCTGCTGTCTTTGGGACATTCGATAAGTATTTCCTTCATTTATTGATTGTAGATTTGTTTGTTTCATCCTGCTTTCTTCTTTTATTTGGTTATGTCTGGGCAGTCAGGCTGCATGTTCTTTGTTGTTTGCTGGTCTGTGGACACGATGTTTTTCACTTCCTTGTCCAATGGGCAGGGCCAGTCACTCAGCTAAGGTGCAGCATGGCAGGTCCAGCTGAAGAGGAGGGGCTGGGATGGCTTGTTTATGGCAGGTACTGGGGCCAAAAAGATGAGCCAGTGGTCAGTTCAGGGCAGGTTCCAGTAGGTCGTGTCTGTGCTGCTCAGGAGTGCAGTGTTCAGCACATGGTGCAGATAAGCAGGAGGGAGAGGGAAGGGGAGGTTGTGATGTATGGAGGTTGGTTGAATATGGAAAAGAGGAGAGAGAAACAAGAGCAAAAAAGTGCTGAGGGAGCTTGCTGTTGGAGTGGAGAGACAAGACACTGAGAAATGAAGAAAAACAAAAAGAAAAAAATAAAAATAAATACATAAATGTAAAAAAAATGCCCCCAGGGATTCCACTGGTGTGACTGTGAAGACCAGGGAAGTGACTCCTAAGCTGCTTAGCTGGAAGGAATGGAGATGATACACAATGCAAAGTATTCAGGAGACAGAAAAAGAAGGTAGGCAGAAAGAAACAAGAAACTGAGAAATGAAAAAAAATAAAAAGGAGAAAAGAAAGAGAAAACAAACAAAGGAAAAAAAGCCCCCAGGGATCCCACCAGCATGGCCGGGCAGACCGAGGATGAATTTCCTCAGCTGAGCAGCACTTCACAGCCTGTCAAGAAGAAGCAAAGACGGTACATGGAGTCAGGTGTTCAAGAGAAAGGAAGAGGAGGTGAGAAGCAGGGAAGAAACCCAAAGAGATTGAAGAAAGCAACACGAGCAACAAAGAAATGATAGTGAAGGAGCTGACGGGTATTGGCAAGTGTATCTGTGAAACACAGAACTGGTGCCTCTCGTGCCGGAGTTACAGCCCTCTGGGAAGCAACAAATTGGCCTGCCAGGAATTGACAAATCAGCCCTCCAGGGAGAAGAGAATTGACCTGCCGAGAAGCAGTGAATCAGCCCTCTGGGAAACTGGGAATTGACCCACTGGGAAGCTGTGAATTGTCACTCCAGGAAGCCAGGAATTGACCTGCTAGGAAGCCAAGGATTGGCCAGCCAAGATGCAGAGTAGGCTGAGCAGGGTGAGGCGGGGGGGAGGTGGGAAAGTGTGTCTCACTAGTTACTGGGTTCTCTATCTCCTGCTGGGAGCTCTGTGAATCTGCTTTCCTGTAGTCCCTGTCCACTGATCTCCAACAGCAGTCCAAGATGGTGGATCCATGCTGTGTCAGCTGATAAGGGACCTTCAATCATAACTCTCCTCACTCTCTGTGCTCTGTCAGTTTCTTATTCCATTCAGTGTTTGGTTGAGTTCTTTATCTCTTCATTTGACCCTGAGGGTTCCAGGATTGACTTTTGTTTCTGTTTTACCTTAAATACTAGGTCTTTGTTGTGGAGGGATGGTATGGTGCTTCTGTCTATAGTGCCATGTTGGCTCCACCCCTGTGATCTTGACACTTTTGAGTCCCTTTTTCATGTTAATATTTTTTAAATTTAACCAGAGACTGGAATCTAAGAATTATTACCTAAGTCAGTCATCACAACCCTCAAATCTCTTCCAGTTCTCTCCTTTTTCTGCTGTATTCTAGAAATAAAAAAAAAAAAAACCTTTTATTTTAATAAAAAAGTGTTTTTCATCCACTACTGTACTAAGTTTTCTGGGTTCTGTGAAACAGTATTCTAAAATAAGGTTGATTGATTTTATCACAAGTACACATTTTCAAACATTAGCTTTTCTCTCCATGTCTTTCCACAATTATTTTGTTAAGTCTTAGTGAGTTACCTTTTCCACTATTTTCAGCATGTATTCTAAACCTTAGCTCTAAGGCTACTTAATTATATCTTACCAATTTAATTTCAAAGAAATTATTTTTTCAACAAATTTTTATTTATAAAAGACTACTTGCTAGGCACTCCTTAAGCCCTGTCATTAGAGCAGTGAACAAGATACATAAACATACCTGTCCCTCTGGAGCTTACATTCCAGTGTGGGAGGATAGGAAACAAATATAAACAAACAAACGATCTGTGTGGGTTGTTAAAATACAGTGTAAGTGAATAGTACTGGAAATGAGAAGGCAATGATGTGAGAAATTAAGCTGGTGAACAGGTTGTCTATATTGACGAAAATGGATATTTAAGACGTGCAGAATATTTAGACAACCAGAATAACACAATCTTTGAGCATAAAGAAAGTCTAAAGGTGATACATGTGCTTTGTATATTTACCCCCTCATCTCCATTCTCTGCCCTTTCTCTGTAGACCTCACTTCATAGACTCCCTTGGTGACTGACTTTCAGTTGCATTTCACCTTGTAATGCAGGAGGATAAAGAGGTTCAGGTAATGCATACTGAGTCTCTAACCCATTGGTGTCAAGTAGATTCCAACTCATAGAGACCCTATAGGACAGAGTAAAACTGGTCCCATAGGTTTTCCAAGGAGCAACTGGTGGATTTTAACTGCTGACCTCTAGGCCCCTTTTAACCTCAACAGAGTTGAGACTGAGTAGCCTCCAATCAAGAGGATTTTAATAAAGAAGTGTTTTAGAAAAGAATCTGGTTTCTGTTAAAATAAGAAGACTGAATATGGAAAGCACTGTTAGTTGTTCACCAAAACTCATGTTCACATCTTCCTGGAACCCAGACACTAGACTGCATTCTCAGCTTCCTTGCAGTTTAGTGTGACTTTGTAACTGAGCTAAAGTCAGCGAGATATAAGGAAATATAATGTGGGCCTCTTCTACTCCTTGTTCAGGAAAATTTTCCACTTGTGCCTTTCCATGCCCATTTTCCTTTCCTGCTGCCTGGGATGGTGATAGTCATCCAGGGGCCTGGCCTTAGAAGTTCATGGAAAAAGACATAGCCTCTGGTCATCCTGAGGCCTTGAAGGTTTTGTAAAGAAAATCATCCATAAGCCGTCTTCCCATATGTGCCATTAATTGAGTAAGAGATCATTCTATTATTTTGAGTCATTACGCACTTTGGAAACTAATTTTTATGGAACCTAGATAATCATAACTAATTCATAGATTAAACAATAAATCTGAAGAAAAAAGACAGTGATTAAAATACACAGTTGACTTCCATTTGGAGTGATTTATCCAACAGGAGAAACATGGTATGGAAATGAGGATGCAGGAGAATACAGGTAACAAAAGGAGCTCATAGGTTTTCTAATAATGAGCATGATTGGAATGTGAGAAAAGATGCAGTAAAGCAGTCACATGGGTTTGTCTGGAACTACTGTTTAAAATTTATACACAGTCATGGTTTATTCATCAATTTTGTGGGAAATCTAAGTGTGGCAAGTTTTATTCACCTATCCCTGCACTTATATCCCTCACCCTTTTCATATCTTTTCTAGCTTCACCTCTTCTACATGGCATGAATTTCTACACGAGTTTTCCAGAAAGGTGACTTTTGTCAATTTACCTTCTTAATCTACATGCTGTCCCTGGAAAATCAGTTCTACTTTAATGTTTTTAATTACTTTTACTACATATCTGAAGCTATATTTTTATTTAAGACCTCACATCCTAGCCAATACATTTTCAAAAGCTGCAGGTAGCATGTTATCCAATGGTTGTCTCATAAACCCTGAACACTCAACAGTGAAAATCTGAATTAATGATTTTCCCCATGATTCTCCTTCTCTCATATAATTTTTTTTCTTAGTAAAATTGCACCACCATCCACATGGTTATTCAAATCATAAATCTCTGAGCCACATAAATAGCCTCCTAGTTTTTCCGTAGTATCCAGTCTTATTGTCCCCATACATCCCCTTCTTCAAATGTACATGAATGTTCATTTTAAAAAGAAAACCAGATCAGATTATCTCCATCTTTCCCTCTCTTCTTTCTGTCCAGGCTCAATGTTATGAACAATAAGTGATCATCTGTTTTTTTTAGGCAAAATCGAATTCCTTACTGTGATGTCTATGACACTGTATAATCTGACTCCCTAAACCTCAAACTGCTGCATACTCTCACTTCAGGGTTTTCCATATAATGTTTTACTGCCTTAAGTGCTATTTCTTCCACTCTGACTCCCTAACTCACTTTTCAAGTCTGAGTTAAATGGCACTCCTTTTAGGAGACCTTCTTTGAGCCCTAAAACTGATGTATATTCCTGTGCAACCCTGAACTTCTCCATTTGTAGAACTAATCACAGTTATAAGTACATGTTTGATATCTGTCTAGCTGACTTGAAACTAGACCCCTTGAGGGTAGGAAATATCTGTTTTGTTCAGTATTTGTCTTGTTCAGTATTTTCTTGAATGAAAGAGAAAAATGACATTCTCTCCAAAGGGCACCTATTTCTTCCTCCATAATCTTGGTATTTTTACTCAAACTGTGAGCTGAGTCAGGAACAAATGAGGAAATCTCAATGACTCCAGGCTTTATACAAAAGAGATGGATTTTTAAAATCTATAAGTAAACGTTATAAATAAAGTACATGAACAAACTTGGTGATTACGACAGGTGGTTAGTCAGGCTGTGCTTCATGGATGATTTAAGTGTTGCAATAGGTTTTATAGAACAAGAGGAATTGAATTTGACAGAAAGAATTAGGATGAGAAAATTCCCCAAAAGAAGAAATTTGCAAACCTATTCACTCAACAAACAGAGTTACTAAATATGAAGATAAATAGTCATAAGCTCCTCCATCAGATGCTAAAAGTACACGGAGGGAAAGAACAACACATCGCATTAATAAAATGTGAGCACTTTTCTCCACAGTTATGTACTGTATTATATTGATTTTTCCTGAATACCTGACTGAAAAAAGCCAACACTATCAGGGTTTATTCTTCTATATAACAAGAAGTCTGGGTTACAAAATTCAACAGCTCTTCAGAGGCTGACTCCATGTCAGAACTTTGGGTCTACTTCCATATGATTTTATAGTCTGTCCAGTCCTTCCTGCTAGGTGACCACAGCAGTGCCAAGTACAATGTACCATATTTACAAGTTCATAAGTGAAGAACCCTTTGAAGTGGGACACAGACCAGACACTATGCTAATGGTATGGTTAACAGGTGTTGTTACTCACAGAATAAACAGGACAGAGATGAGTAGACCCACAAACATCATCATCAGCCAAGCCTCCCCAAAGTTAGGCTCCCATCCTAGAGTGTGATGTTACAATTGCATCTTGCATGCCCCATTTTGTATCATGGGAGAAGAACTCTGAAATCTCCATCTCCCGGGGTTAATATACTAGTAAGCTACAATGACTACTTGCTTAAACATCATGTACAGAAAGAGAGTAGGGGAAAGGAGTAATAAAAGCAAAAGAGTAATAAGGGAAACCCCCCTGCAGGCCCCGGTTTGTCATTCAGACCCCTGTTTGCATGTCACCCTATCAGACACCTGGCAGGCATCCTAATTTCAAATAGCAACTCTTTCTTCTCTCACATTCCATTCTATCACCCTGTTTTTTTCCTTTGGTGAACTTAACATTATTTTAAAGTTTATTTTATTATTTTTTCTTTATTTTCTCCCAATAGTACTTAATTTCAAGTAAACAGTTGCCATCAAGTCGATGCCAACTCATGGTAACCCCATGTGTGTCAGAGTACAACTGTGCTCCATACAGTTTTCCATGACTGATTTTTCAGAAGTAGATAGTCAGGCCTTTCTTCTGAGGTACCTGAGTAGAATTGAACCTCCATCCTTTTTGTTAACAGCTGAGCTTGTTAACCATCTGCACCTCCCAGGGACTCTTAAGGGAATTATTCACTGCTGAAATAGCACCTGACTATTATGTGTTATTTAAGTTTTAAAACTCTTTAAGTTAGTGGCCTGAATGTTGGACTTGAGATACATGGGGAAAATTAATAGTGTAACTGGAAGAAAGACAAAATAGATAGATGATAAATAGATGTAAAGATAGACACATATGCTCTCCAATATTATTTATTTATTTGTTTAATCCCAGGCCTTTAATTTTCCAGTTGTGTTTCCCCTATATTTTTTTCTCTTGAGATAAAAATAAGGCTTCCTGATTCGAGTTTGAATTTTAATATAATGATAAAGGTAGTGAACAAAAGAAAATGATTGATGTTTTCAAATTCCAATGGCTGGAAGGCCAGCAAAAGTTTGAACTTAATAAACTTAATGTCTCTAGTTTTAAAAACTATTCTAAGTTTTGTCTCATGACAAAATAAGACAGCCACAGAATGTTTACTCATAGTTTGAGTCATTCTAATACTTGAACTTTGCTATGGAAACCCTGGTGGTGCAGTGGTTAAGCGCTACAGCTGCTAACCAAAAGATCAGCAGTTCGAATCCACCAGACGCTTATTGGAAACCCTATGGGGCAGTTCTACTCTGTCCCATAGAGTCGTTATGAGTCGGAATCAACTCTATGGTATGGCAACAGACAGATGGACTATTCTATTTTGCATTATATTAACAAATATCATTATTATACTTCAGTGTGATATTTATTTAAAATTAGAGCTCCTCTATGATCTATCAGCTTATATAACTATCTTCTACCCAAAAGATAACTTGCCTTTCATGATATCTTGATTAGTAGAACCCAATTATAATGCTGACAAAGAAGAAAATAAAAAAATAACCTAACATTTATCAATATGGAAGCAAACATGGTAAATACAATGCTACTAAATAGAATGACACTTTTTTAAAGATAATAATGTAACAGGATAGAGTGGTTTTGCTCCTAGAAAACAGAGGTGGTTTGCAATGACAAGATTCATTAATACAATACATACAAAAATGGCAAAGGAAAAAAAAACAGCTAATGGTTCCTGAAATGGGATTTGAGATAACTGATACTTGTTTTTAATGAAACTTCATAGCAAACAAAAATAAAATTTAATTAATAGAATAAATGTAATATTTTAAAACAGCCACCACCATCGTTCATAACAGTGAGATTATCATAGGAATTATGTTTTAGATAACATGAAGATCAGTTTGGAAAAAAAATCAATAGAAATAGTTATACTCACTTCCAACAACAACAAGGAAAATAGCAAGTGTTAAGTGGATAGTATTTGGAACACTCATTTTGACCACATACACCATATGATTCCAGGGAAGAGGCCAGGGAGGAAGTGACCTGGGGAAGTAGAGAGAATATTATGAGGGAAGCTTCTACTAGAGAAGTAGGAAAGGTAATGTTCTACCTTTCTACTTCAGATGACTGTAACAAGAAGGTAGTTTACCAGAGGGATGTAAGTGTTTAGATCTTGGGTTCTAACTTCCCTCCCAACAGTGCAATTGGTAGTGAGGAAGAAGGGGGAACCAGTAATGTGAGGAGAAATCTGAAGGAAGAGGAAAGAATTTTGGTTCACTTAGCAAATACCCAGTGCCATTGAGTTGATTCTGACTCGTAGAGACACTATAGGACAGAGCAGAACTGCCCCAGATGTATTCCAAGGAGCAGCTGGTAGATTCGAACGGTCTATGTTTTCATTAGCAGCCAAACACTTAACCATTGCACCACCAGGGCTCACTTACTATATGCAATTCTATGAAAAGATAACGTCACTAAAAAAAAAAGATCTTAGCTCGTCTTTAATATAACTTTAACTCTTTAGGAGGAAAATAAAAAGTAAATGCACAGCATCAAAATGTGTTCTGTACCAGTAGTTCTGAACAGCTACAGTGTGGAAACGAGGCTGCTCACATTTTAAGGAAATACAGCTCACCATATTTCAGTGGAATTTGTGCTCTGGCAATTTGAAGGCAATGGCAAAATTTATTTTGTGAAAAGTATATTTACTTTACCAGAAAGTACTTTTCTTCTCTTTCACTTATTTGGCTTCTTTTTTTAAATGTATCTTTATTAGGGTATAAGGATTTCTCCACATCTTGCTTCTCCTCTTGCAAAATTTTGTTGGAGAAGGGGAAGTAGGGACACTAGAGTTTAGGTAATCTGTCAACATGATTATTTAGAATGTTTCTCAGTTTTTTCCCACTATCATACCCCTTCAGAATGCATGAAGGAGAGAGAGTCTGTGCAAGTTGCACTATCAGTGGAAATTTCTTTAACTCTTATTTGGTGCCAAAAGAATCCAGAAGATAACATACATTCAACAAAGGAATGGGGGAAATAATTAAGGAGTACAGTGTGGTGGGGTGGGGGGAGGTGCAAAGTGTGAGGGATTCAACAAGGTACCCAAAGGTTAGAGGGAATATCTACCAGGCCCACCAGAAATCAAGTCAGACTTCAGGGTTCCCCAGTGTTCATAAAAAATAGTGGAACCTATCACCAAGAACAATTGACTGCCTCCTTGGCGCAGACATTGGTCACATTAGTTTCAAACTGAGCTCTGATTAATCTATTCAACCACTTCTCTACCACCACAAGATACAGAACACTTCCATCACCATAGAATATCCCTCTGTGCTCCTTTGTAGTCAAGTCCTTTCCCTACCTCTGTCCCCTGGCAACCATTGCTTTGTTTTCCGTCTCTATAGTTCTGTCTTTCAAGAATGTCTTATAAGTGGCATCTTCAAAGGAATGGGAGGTTTCTGGAGTTTTAGCAGTCCCGAGTGTGGAAGTGAGAATGGGGCAGCTTTTTGTTAGCAGAAGAAAGTAATCTCTACAAAAGTCTGTCGAGATCCATCTCCACTTCTTTCATAATATTGATCACTTTATTGTTTGTGTTGCATTTACTATATGTGTAGGTAAATGTTTAAAAAATAAAAAACTCAGTCTGTGAGTATGTTGCAGTTGTATTCTTTGTCCATGTATGGAGAACAGTAAGAGAGGATATCCTATCTGAGAATGTAGACATGTTAAAGAAAACTGTAATTCCAACGTTTCTTTGTATTGCCCAGTTAGGAGCATTGCTGGCAGAAAAAAATGTTTGAACATCTTGTTGTCTTTAGGAAAATGTTTTTGATCTTTATAATGGATTTAGATATACTGTCAGTGACAATTCTGTCTTGTCTTTACATAGTATGTGTGTGTGTGTGTATGTGTGTGTGTGCTTGAGTGTCTGAGTGCACGGCATTTTTCTCAAGAAAAGTTCACAGTTCCATGAGTTTAAAGAAATTCTTCCCCTCACTCTAGTGGTGAAACCCTGTAGGCAGCAAACCTAAGTATCACAGTATTTCTCTGAGACCATTTTGCCTACTCACCCCTTCTCCCTGCTCTGAATGACACTGATTCTCAGAAACATAATGCATTCAACATCTATGGATTACCCAGATGTGAGTAAGGAGAAGAGATCCTAAGGTGAAATTAATCTCTGTGGGCAAATAGAGGGGTTTTCCTAAACCAGTGGCACCCACACTATGCAGGGTTTTCAAAGGGGGACTCACTGCAGTGCAAGGAAGAAGGTGTTTTGAAACCAGGGAGCAAGGATTTTTGCCTTGCCGTCAGGAAACTTAACAGGCTGAGTGTGATGCTTACTTCCAGTTTCACTGAGAATATTCCCAGCTTTTTAACACCATTGAAAATTCTTAAATCCTTCCTTTATTACTTTATGACCATCAGGAGTATGTTTTCAAATATGTCTGTTAAAATAGAACGTATATTATTTGAGCCTTTCCATAGTCAAGAATATTTCTGTTGACTTCAATTTTTAAATACAAATTGCTGAGAACAAATGTCTTGAATTCAAGTCCCTTCTTGCTCAGCACCTTCTATATATTGCACCACAATCTAGAATTTAGTACCGTGAGTGTTCTGAGGCCATTTGGACATTCATTTACTTCTATGTGACAAGTTTCTGCTGCCTAGATATCGGTATATATATATATATATATATATATATATATATACATACACATTATATATATATATATAATATATATAATGTATATATATATATGTATATATAGTTTCTTTGTTTTCCTTTAACTTTCTATCTCACAATGTTTGCTCAGACGCATTTAGATGTGAAGTCCTGTTTTAGCATGGCTTCACCTTCAGATCAGTGAATTCTTTTGTTCACAGTACTCACTCCTGTTTTTAAGGCAGAAATGCTTTATTTAATAATGTGTCATGTTATTGCTTTAGTTCCTTTAGTCAGATATCCTGCTTAGGTTTGCCTCTCTTTTTGATCTTGGATCTAACAATTTAGTGGAAACCCCAGCACATGGTTTCGATCAGAATTTCCTCAGTTGTGTGATTCTGCACTGACACAATACTGGTCTCATCACACTCTGCCTGGCCCTCAGACACAATCAATACGCAGTGTACTTGGAACACATGAGACACCCCTCCCCTGGGTCTTCCTTGCTTCCAGCAGTCTTTCTCTACTGCCCTCTATTGTCCTTTATTTATGGGGAGAGAGTGGCAAGTTACTGCTCTCCACTTCTTTTCTGATTGTCCAGAGTGAAATATAATGAGTTTATAAAACTTGGAGTTTCTAAACTAAAAGGTAATTGCCTAAGAGTCTACCTCCAAACTCATGTAAACAATGAAAATAATACATTGTCAGAATTCAGAGGATATTGTCCTGGTTTACAAGGTTAACGGAATTGGATTAGTAAAATAAAACTGGTAGTCATGTTTACTTACTTCTCTCAAAGCAAGTAGGATTGTCATTATCCCTGCACTGTCTGTCCCTGTGTGCAGATACCCAAGAATGATATTAATCAGAAAATTGAGCAGTCATCTACTGCAGACTTTTCAGTAGCTTGAGATCTTTTTCTTCCTTCAGTACTATTCTTTTGACAGCCATTCAAGACTGAACTCTTCCTCTTTCCTCCTCCCAAGAACAGCTAAGTATAAGTTTGTTAGGTATGAAGCTCAGGTCCATGGATTTGAAATAAAGATCCTTGATCCATATCAATTCCAAAACATGTAACATCTAATTAATTCTTTCATTTTTGGCATTCTTATCTATTCTACATTCCTTGATGTTTCACCTCTACCTAAAGATAGGATTCTGTCTCATTCCATTTCTTCCTGCTTTTTCTTCTCTCCCTGCTCTATCTTTTTCCCATTCGGTAAAATAAATTGCTGCCTGCAGTCTCCATTTCTTTAACAATGTCCTTTGCTAATTCTCAACCACAAATTCATGGATATAACAAGAAGATTCTTCCCTTTTATTGATCTCATTATTAAAACAATATTTAACAATGAATAAAGCAGGTAGAAATAGTCTTTTATAGGACTTTTCTAAAAGTTCTTTACCTGAAAGATAACAGCCTGTCAGGACTTGCTTACTGTATTGGAGCTTTGAAAGTTATTAAATTCACTTAATTATAAAGTCTTGATATTGCTTAGCAATCTAATGTAATTTTACTCTGGTACTCTGGGTTGTGCATATTTTATGTATAAGACTTGTCAGCTGGCTTTATACTTTCAATAGAATACGTAAAATATTTTATAAGGATTTATATTATTTTTCTCAATAATCAATGGCTCGCATTCATGTCATTGAAAAGTGTTTCTTCACATTAAATTGTAATTTGTAAAGTTTAGGATTTTGTTAGGCTAGATATCTGTTGTTCTAATTTTGGTAACAGTGTTTTTAAATGTGAATTCAATAATTCACGAATAAATGAATGTTCAGATACTATTCAGGAAGTGTTATACCATTTTGCAGGTTATTTACATTTATTCTTGACAGTGAATAAATCAAATCATTTTATTTTCATATTCTTGTATGAAATATTTGTCAGTGATTCACTTGGGGGTTTAGACTAGAAATAGACAATAACAGTGATTTAAAATAAGAACCCATTGCTATCAAGTCCATTCTGACTCATAGCAACCCTATAGGTCAGAGTAGAACTGCCTCATAGTGTTTCCAAGAAGCAACTGATAGATACAAACTGCCAACCTTTTGGTTAGAAGTCAATCTCTTAACCACTGTGCCACCAGGACTCCAAAAGGAGGCACAATTACTTTATTGTAAACGTGACTGTATAGTGATGGCATAATTATGTAAGGTTTATTTGAAAAGTCTAGGCAGTTAAAAAATAGTTGACTAGAATTTGCTACTGAGAAATTGATGATTAAGCAGTAGTAACAACATTTCCTCAAGAACAAAACCACCACTATAATAGGTTGGCTGGACGATTGTACTAGTATCTACATTGTACCTAAGTCATGGACAATGATGTCTTATTTGTTTAAACTGCATATTGACAAATATTTTCAAGAGATTACACTTCTCTTTAAGTAGATTAATTAGTTATGTCTTTTTAATTAATGGTACTTCGTCAGTTTATGAAATAGTGTCAGGCTCTTGTAAAGTAGATCTGATATATCTGAAATACACATGAACTGGGCAGAAGCATCATAGGTCTTCCAAAGAACAGGTCACATGTCCAGTAAAACGTGAGAAGTGTGAGTTGTAACAGAGGAAGCCAGAAAGAAAGTGTAAAATAATCAAGCACTCTAAAATTTCAATTAAATATAATAAGCACTCACAGAGAAAAACCCTGTATACCAAGCACTGGGTGTATGGGAGTAGGGACACAAAGAAGAGTAAGATGCTAGCTACTTCTGCTTTCTGGATGCTTCCAGTGAGCTAAGAAAGAGAAACATGTAAACTAACGAATGCTCTGTGTGATAATTAATACAGGTGCCTCACATGTAATAGTGTTCCCACAAAGATGAGGCATTTTGTTTTAATAGGAGTGGGAACTGAATTATTTTGAGGACTCCCTGGAGAAAGTGGTCCATGTGCCTGGGGAGGTGAGTGAAGTCTTCACCAAGGAGGAAGTATTCACCAAGCATGATGAAGTGGGAAGGGTCTTGAAGGCTAAGTCACAATTCCCAGGGAGATAAAGAAGATGAGAACACCATGACATCTTAGTTTTCTGTGCCTTTGCTCACTCTGATCTCTCTGCCACTACAGAACCATCTAAACATTCTAATGGCTTTCATTGTTCTTCAATACATTCTTTCTACCACTTGTAATCATATCAGTTGACCTAGGAGTACCTGGGTGGTGCAAAAGTTAACGTGCTCAGCTACTATCTGAAAGATTGGAGGTTTAGGTCCACCTAGAGGCACCTAGGAAGAAAGGCCTGGTGATCTACTTCTAAAAATCTTCCATCGAAAACCCTATGAAGCACAGGTCTACTCTGATATACATGGGCCTGTCACTAGTCACAGTCAACTCAACTGTTGTGCTTGTGTGTGTATATATAGAGAGAGAGTCATGGGTGGCACAAATGGTTAAGCACTCAACTACTAGCCGAAAGGCTGGCAGTTCAAACACACCCAGAGGTGCCTGAGAAGATATGCCTGGTGATCTGCCTCCAAATGGTCACAGCTTTGAAAATTCCATGGAAGAGTTCTACTCTTCAAACGTGGGTTCACCATAAGTCAAAATCAACTCAATGGCAACAACAGCAAATGTATATGTATATTCCAAAAATATACTGTATAGAAAAGCAATATATCTTTTTGTATTTTGATGGCAACCCATTTTGTTTTTGTTATTGTTGTCTTGGGATCTGAAAACAGGTTGAACTGCTAGTCATTTTTCAACACCCTCTTCTGAAGTCGTTGTTGTTGTTAGTTGCTACTGAGTTGATTCTGACTCATGGGGACCTTATGTGTTTCAGAGTAGAATGGCTTCATAGTATTTTCAAGACTGTGACCTTCTGGAAGCAGATCTCCAGGCCTGTCTTCTCAGGCCCCTGAGTTCAACCTCCAACCTTTCGGCTAGTAGTCCAGCACTTAATCATTTGCACTACCCAGGGATTATCTCTCTATATACTTACACACACACACACACACATACACACATGCACACACACACACCAGTTGCCATTGAGTTGACTCTGACTCACTGGAGTCATTAGCCAGATTAAATCAAGGACAGAAAAGAAATGCCCTTCTCAATGTGTTAGTGGAAATTAAGATATTTTGATGAACAAAATAAAAAATACAAAGTAAAAAGTCACTGAATCATCTTCTATCCTGAGCCCTTAAATCTTCTTCCAGAAAACTGACTTATTTTCTGTGTCTAATTTTTAGTCTATGTAACAGACTTATTAATAATGCAGATTTTATATAGTTACTATAGGATTAAATGAGTTAATCCACATAAAGTCACTATTGTAATCCATGAAAAAGCTCAATTTATGTGTTTTTTCTTTTTTTACCTTGAATCAACCAGATATTCTACATGTGCTTAAATGATTTTAAACAGCTGTGGTTTCATAGATATCTGTAATTTTTAAATTGTATATCCTAGAACCTCAGGTCAGCCAAGGTTGGAGGAGAGGAAGCTCAGTGATACAACACTGGCCCTTATTCAACCATATCAGTGTTCTGCAAAAATGGTTTCCTGCTGCTAAATAATTAATATCATGTTATTAAATAATATTAATATCAGGTAATCATGTTATTATACTACACTTTTCCTCATAGGATAACATTTACAGGTTCCAGAGATAAGAGCCTATTTTTTTTTTTTTTTTTGGCAGTTTACATTGTTTGGTGTGCTATACTAATACAATTAAGTATGAGAGTAGTCCTGTGTCATAAGGGACTGCGAAAGTTAAAATGCCACTCCTCATGCAGGTTTTAGGTACTAAAATATGAGATAGATCATATAAACAAATGTGTGGTACAGGAAAACATTTTACATTGTTTCCAGAAAATGTGAGTCAATTTTCTGGGATCCACAACTGGATGTAGGTACAGACAAAGAAAAGGCCACATGAAGAAGAATCAGCCTTCAATCAGGAAAGTTTTCAAACACTGTAGAAACAAGGAAACTATAAATACCCACATGCTCATTTGATTCTTTACTTTAAAAATTTAGTGAATAAAGAGGGGACAACATGGAAACTTAGACTTGCCTTAATGTCCCCCTAAAATAATGACTCCAGGAAACAAGTGAGAATATACATGAACATGGACATTGAAACTCTGAACAACAAATGAAGGGTTGAAGAAACAGACAGAATATCAAATCAAAAAGGAGGCAAAACACTACTTGCCAGCTCAGCGCAACATGGCCATTTTGGGATAGCTACAGGCAGCATCTCTGTTTGAGGAGCTCAGGGAGGAAGCAACACAAAAAACACAGCCTGAGCAGAGATATTGGGTAATTAACCTCAGAAGAGAACTTTAGTTGAGGAAGCTGTGTAACAGGACTGGTCATGCTTGAGAGACACATACAAGGGAGCAACATAGCTTTTATACCAGGAAACTACAGGGAAGTGTTGCTGGAGTTGAGTGGTGTGGGCTGCGTTGTAGGAATTTCCAGACAAGGGACAGATAACACAGAGCATGCACAACTGGGAAGGGGCATAGGAAAAGTACAGGAGTGCAGGCTTGAGCTCCCATATCCTTGGTAAGTGAAAAAAAAAAAAAAAGGAAGAAGCCAGGAATTATACCAGAGAACACTCAACTGATATGGAATAAGTCCATTAGCTAGGATGGGAGACACTCATTGCTGAGGCAACTCTCTGGAAAATAGCTAGGCACCCCCCAAGGATGACCGAGTGCCAAGCAATGGTGGTTCCACTTCCCCACAGTGGCTGCACAATACAGTCTTAAGGAGACTGCTCCACTCCCCTGAGACCTACATCACCCACATACAGTCATGCAGAGGATAAGTCCTAGCCCCCTCCAGGTGTGCTGTTTAGTTGCACTCCCTTGGAGAGCAATCCCCACCTCCCTAGAGCTGAGTGACCCTCCCATGCTTGCTCAAATGGCGAACACTACCTTCTAGGAGCCCCATCCCCCAGAGTTGTACCACCCACCCATACCCCCTTGAAGGGTGGGTCCAACTTGGAAGTTGAGCTCCACCTCCCTGAAGCCCAGTCCCCCAGATTCCTGTCACCCAAAGCTATACCACCCTTCCACACTTCTGAGGAGGTCATGACACCCCCTTGCTGTTCACATAGAGAGCACACCATGTTACCCCAGAACTGTATCACCTGCCCACATATCCAGGGAGGGCCTGCCTCACTCCCATGAGGCCACACCATTGTGCACATCTGCAAGGAGTGGCCATGTTATCCCTAAAGAACTGAGGAAGGACCCCATCCACCTGGCACTTCATGCCTCACCACATGGAAATGACCTGCCCTCATACCTCATTCAGTCTGCTATGAGAAATCTCATATACACAATGCCATAGGCCCCCTTTGAGGGGAAGCCACACCCAGCCAACAGTAGCTCCAAAGATATACATCCGTTAGTAATACAAGACAATAATAATAAAAACAATAAAATGGAAAGGAAGCAACAAGAGAGGAAAGAGAAGGAGCTATGCTCTCAATATATCAAAGCAAAAACAAAAACAAACAAACAAAAAAAAATGCCTTGGAAACAGCAGACACTTATAAAGCTTGTGAAGAGACAGGAAAGGATGGATCAAATAAATGACTGAAAAAAGGGACAGAAACAGTCTCCAAGGAAGGACTTACACTGGAACTACCTAACAAAGACTTCAAAGCACCATCAAGCTTCCTCAAAGAGGTAAAGGAAAACATGAAATAAAAATCTAGAAGAATTCAGGAAAACAACTCAAGATCCAAATGAGAAATTCAATACAGAGATAGAAACATTAAAAAAGAGAGAGAAATTCAAGAGTCTGATACTAAAATACCAGAAATAAAAAACTCCATGGAAGGATACAAAAGTAAAATCAAGACAGAAAAGAAAATATCAGTGAAACAGAAGACAAGGCCCATGAGATTACTCAGTGTGATGGTTAAGATTGTGCATCAACTTGGCTGGGCCATGATTCTCAGTGTTTTGGCAGTTGTATAATGTTGTGATTACTTCCTTGTTGATTTGATACGTGACCACCCCCATGATGGGATCTACTGTGAATAACCAATCAGTTGAAGGAGAATTTCCTTGAGCATGTGATCTGCATCAACTGTGGGCAGATGTTCAGGCAAGGCTGTACGGATTTTGCTCATTCTGTATCCTGCAGCTGACTTCTGTTCATCTGACCTCTGGTTCTTGGGATTTGCGCTAGCAGTTTACCTGTGGTCCTGTCTGCCGATCTTAGGATTTGTCAATCTTCACAGCCTGTGAACAGCCCTCATCTCTGGCCTGCTGATTTTTGGCTTGCCAGCCCCTGTGGCAATGTGACTCAGAAGCAGCTTCTTTCCTGACCCACAGACATGAGACATTACAGCCTCTACAAACATGTGAGCCATTTCCTTGATATAAATCTCATTCTCTCTCTCTCTCTCTCTCTCTCTATATATATATATATATTTAGACACTTTACTGGTTTTGTTTCTATACAGAACCCAGCCTAAGATATTCAGTATGAGGATCAAACAGAAAAACAAAGGAAAAAATTTGAACAGTGCATAAGGTATATGTGGGTCACCAGCAAGAGGAGCAATATATACGTTATGGGAGTTACAGAATAAAAAGAGAGAAAGAAAAGTCCAGAAAGAAAATCGGAAGATATAATGGCAGAAAACTTGCCAAATATCATGAAAGACGAAAAATTTTACATCTAAGAGTTCAATGAACTCTGTATAGGAGGAACCTCTGGAGAAACAAAATGAGACATAGCATAATGAAACTCTCCAGAGCCAAAGACAAAGAAAGAATTTTTAGAGCAGCTTGAAAAAAATGATATATCATATACGAAGGGGCCTCAATAAGATTAAGGGCTGATTTCTCATCGGAAACCATGCAGACAAAAAGGCAATAGTACGGCATAGTCAACACCTTGAAAGAAAAGAATTGTTAACCAAGAATAACATACCCAGCAATATTACCATTAAAAATGAGGGTGAAATTAAGACATTCCAGGCAATTCGTAAGCATCAGACCAGCCCTACCACAAATATGAAAGAAAGTACTCCAGAAAGAAAAACAATATCAGGCAACAACATAATCAATACATACATCTGGAGAATCCTTTAAAAGGAAAGTACTGGAGTCATGGCCAAGAAGGCGGAGTAGTTAGACACTTCCTATACCCCTCTTACAACAAAGATCTGGAAAAACAAGTGATTTGATTCTACATGGATAACTAGGAGCCCTGAGCAAGACAAAGTTGAGGAATCGGACTGAGTGATGGGGGGGGGGGGGAGTGGGAGACGGTTTGGAAGAAGTGAAGAGGGCCAGAGCTGCGGCAGGAAAACTGCTGCTCTGCAGCCACGCTGGTCTGCAGTAAAGCAGGCAAACAGCTGTGCTGTGTGCGTGCTTGGGAAGCAGTTTCCACATCGAGAGAGACCTGGCAGAAGAGATTCTGCTTGGACACTCTGAACCAGTGAAAAGCAGCTCCCAAGTGCCTAAGATAAGTACATGCATGTGGCCTTTAGTGATGATTAAAAAAAAAAAAAGCCCCTTTAGGAAAAACCTTTCTCCCTTTTACCTCCTCCCTCTGCGTTCTGCACCAGGAATCCACTGGGCCAGAAGTAGATCCCAAAAGGTGCCCAGACCCATTCTTCTGGTCTTGGAGAGGGAACAAATAAGCTACTGGCTCCCCTAAGCCAGGAACACAGGGTTGGCACAGCTCCTTTGCTAGGTACAGGCATAAGGGGTGTCCAGACTGAGTGCCTTACACCCCTGTATAAACTTGTGGGGACCCATCTTAACAGTGTTAGCCACAGTACAACAGGGCAAACAGCTTAAGTTTAACTTCAACTGCTTTAGCTGTGAACTGGCAGATTAGTGAACCTCAAAAAAGCCCTGCTCCTTAAGTAGGTACTTTTATCAATCTGCAACAGCGGTTTGAGGACTGGTGGTATCACCTAAAGCTCCTAGTCACCTGCTACAGGAGTCCAATAAAAAGTGGTGCCCTCGACTCTTTACACCCAACAGAGTGGGGTGTTCATAGTCCGGCTGCAAAACTCACCTACCTACTCACCCTAGAGAATAGGGACATGCTTTCCTTTCAGACTCGCTGGGGCAGCCGTCAACCCCCTGCCTGGTTCAGCGCAAGATCCCCTACCACAGCCAGAGTCCAGTGCCTACACCAATCACCCATGCCTCTCTAGGACTGGGGGTGAGAGCCTGCATTACACACTTGGTGACTGATTGCCTGGACTCCTGAGCTCAACCCATATAGGAAAATTTAACATACTCCTGTGTGCACATACTTAGTTACAGAACTAACTACCTGGTAACAGGATGATAGAGATTCAAAAGTGTCAAAAATCAAACTAGCATACACGATAAGCCTATTTGGGCATATCAAAACAAAACAAGAAGCTAGGTCTCACTAAACAAATACAAAATAAAATTATAATAAATTATTGATGGCTCGGAGACAGCAGTAAATATCAAATCAAATAAAGAGGCAGTCCATGATGGCTTCAGGAAGCTCCCAAAATAAAGAATCAATAAATTCTCTTGGAGGAAGACAACTTCTTGGAATTACCAGAGGCAGAATACAAAAGATTAATATACAGAACTCTACTAGAAATTAGAAAGAAATTCGACAGGATGCAGAAACATCCAGGGAACATGTAGACAAAGTAGTAACGGAACTTAAAAAGTTATGCAAGAACATAATGACAAATTTAATAGGCTACAAGAATCCATAGAGAGAGAGCAACCAGGAATCCAAAAGACGAACAATAAAATTTCAGAATTAGACTACTCAACAGAAAGTCATAAGAGCAGAATTGAGGCAGTAGAAGTTAGAATTAGTGACATTGAAGATAAAGCCCTTGATGCCAACTTATTTGAGGAAAAATAAGATAAAAGAATGAAGAAACTCTAAGAGTCATGTGGGACTCTATCAAGAGAAATAAACTACAAGTGATTGGAGTGCGAGAAAGATGGGGATAACAGAAAATACAGAGAAAATTGTTGAAGATTTTTTGACAGAAAACTTCCCTGATATCATGAAAGATGAGAAGGTATCAATCCAAGATGCTCATCAAACCCCACATAAGGTAGACCCCAAAAGAAAGTCACCAAGACATGTTATAATCAAACTTACCAAAACCAAAGATAAAGAGAGAATTTTAAGAGCAGCTAGGGATAAAAGAAAAGTCATCTACAAAGGAGAGTCAATTAGAATAAGCTCGGACTACTCAGCAGAAACCATGCAGGCTAGAAGGCAATAGGATGATGTATATAAAGCCTTGAAGGAAAATAACTGCCAGCTGAGAATTATATATCCACCAAAACAGTCTCTCAAATATGATAGTGAAATTAGGGCATTTCCAGATAAACAGAAGTTCAGAGAATTTGCAAAAACCAAATCAAAATTACAAGAAATACTAAAGAGAGTCCTATGGTTAGCTAATCAATAACACCAGATAACAACACAAGACCAGAAAACAGGACACAGCAACCAAATACTGACTCAGATAGGATATCGAAAATACATCAAAGCTAAAACATTGAAAATAGGGAAAGAGATATCAATATGTAAAAAAGAACAACATTAAAACAAAAAGAGTGACTTAAAAAATGGAGACATTGATTTTTCATATGGGGGTGAAGTTAAGGTGATATAAAGTAATCAAAGATTGGTATAAACTTAGAAAAATGGGGGTCAATATTAATGTAACCACAAAGGAATCTAACAATCCTCCAAATCAAAATAAAAAAGTGGAAACACATGAAGACCCAGCAAACACAAAATCTACAACAAAGAAAAAGATGAAAAAAAAAATACATAAAGAAAAGCAACTCAGCACAGAAAGTTGAGAACAAAGAAACTGTGAACAACACACAAAAAGAAAAATCAGGATGACAACACTAAACTCATATCTATCAATAATTACTCTGAATGTAAAAGGACTTAAGGCACCAATAATGAGATGGAGAGTGGGAGATTGGCTAAAAAAGAATGATCCATCTATATGCTGCCTACAAGAGACACTCCTTAGACTTAAAGACACAAACAAGCTAAAACTCAAAGGATGTAAAAAAATATATCAAGCGAACAACACTCAAAAAAGAGCAGGAGTGGCAATATTAATCTCTGACAAAATAGACTTAAAGTGAAATCCATCACAAAAAATAAGGAAGGGAACTATATAATGATTAAAGGGTCAATACACCAGGAGGACATAAGTATAATAAATATGTATGCACCCAACAGCAGGGCTCCAAAATACATTAAAAAACTCTAACAGCTCTGAAGAGAGAGATAGAAAGCTCCACAATAGTATTAGGAGACTTCAACATGCCACTTTTGGTGAAGGACATAACATCCAGAAAGAAGCTCAACAAAGACATGGAAGAGCTAAATGCTACAATCAACCAACTGGATTTCATAGGCGTATACTGAACACTGCACCCAACAGCAGCCAAGTATACTTTCTTTTCCAACACACATGGAATATTCTCCAGAATATACCACGTATTAGGCCAGAAAGCAAGCCTTAACAAAATTCAAAAAATCGAAATATTGCAAAGTATTTTTTCTGACCATAAAGCCATAAAAGTGGAAATCAACAACACAAAGAGCAACGAAAAAAATCAAACCCATGGAAACTGAAAAATACCTTGCTCAAAAACTACTGGGCTATAGAAGAAATTAAGGATGGAATAAAGAAATTCATAGAATCAAATGAGAATCAAAACACATCCTACCAGAACCTTTGGGACACAACAAAAGCAGTGCCCAGAGATCAGTCTATAGCAATAAATGCACACATCCAAAAAGAAGAAAGGGTCATAATCAAAACACTAACCCTATAACTGGAACAAGTAGAAAGAGAGCAGCAAAAGAAGCCCACAGGTGCCAGAAGGAAGGAAATAATAAGAATTAGAGCAAAATTAAATGAAATAGAGAACAGAAAAACTATTGAAAGAGTTAACAAGTCCAAAAGCTGGTTCTTTGAAAAGAGCAACAAAATTAATAAACCACTGGCCAAAATGACATAAGAAAAATAGGAGAAGAAGCAAATAAATCGTATAAGAAATGAGATGGGTGAGATCACAACAGATCTACCTGAAATTAAAAGAATCATAACAGATTACAATGAAAAATTGTACTCTGACAAATTTGAAAATGTAGAGGAAATGGACAAATTTCTAGAAATTCACTACCTACCTAAATTAACACAAACAGAGGTAGAACAACTAAATAAACCCATAACAAAGAAGAGATTGAAAACGTTATTAAAAAATTGGCAACAAAAAAACGCCCTGGCCTGGATGGTTTCACTGGAGTATTTTACCAAACTTTCAGAGAAGAGATAACACCACTTCTATTAAAGTTATTTCAGAGCATAGAAAAGGATGGAATACTCCCAAACTCATTCCATGAAGCCAGCATAACCCTGACACCAAAACCAGGTAAAGACACTACAAAAAAAGGAAATTACAGACCGATATCCCTCATGAACATTGATGCAAAAATCCTCAACAAAATTTTAGTCAATAGAATTCAGCAACATATCAAAAAAATAATTCACCATGACCAAGTGAGATGTGTACCAGGTATGCAGGGATGGTTCACCATTAGAAAAACCATCAATGTAATCCATCACATAAATAAAACAAAAGACATGAACCACATGATCTTATCATTCGACAAAGTCCATCACCCATTCATGATAAAAACTCTCAAAAAAAAAAAAAAAGGAATTGAAGGGAAATTCCTCAATATAATTAAGGGCATTTATACAAAACCAACAGCCAACATCATCCTAAATGGAGAGACTTTCAATGCATTCCCCTTGAGAACAGGAACCAGACAAGGATGCCCTCTATTACCACTATTATTTAATATTGTGCTGGAGGTCCTAGCCAGAACAGTTAGGCTAGAAAAAGAAATAAAGGGCATCTAAATAGGTAGGGAAGAAGTCAAAGTATCTCTATTTGCAGATGGTATGATCTTATACACAGAAAACCCCAAAGAATCCACAAGAAAACTACTGGAACTAATAGAAGATTTCAGCAAAAATAAACAAACAAAAATCAGTTGGATTTCTTTACACCAACAAAGAAAACCTTGAAGAGGAAATCACCAAATTAATACCATTTATAATACCACCAAGAAGATAAATTACTTAGGAATAAATCTAACCAGAGATGTAAAAGAGCTTTACAGGGAAAACTACAAGACACTACTGCAAAAAACTAGAAGAGACCTGCATAAGTGGAAAAATATACCTGCTCATGGATAGGTAGACTCAACATAGTGAAAATGTCAGTTCTACCTAAAGCAATCTACAGATACAATGTAATTCTGATCCAAATTCCACCAGCATTTTTTAATGAGATGGAGAAACAAATCACCAACTTCATATGAAAAGGGAAGAGGCCCCAAATTAATAAAGCATTACTCAAGAAGAAGAACAAAGTGGGAGGTTTTACACTACCTGATTTTAGGACCTATTATACTGCCATGGTAGTCAAGACACCATGGTACTGGTACAACAACAGATACATAGACCAATGGAACAGATTTGAGACTCCGGATATAAGCTCATCCACCTATGAGCAACTAAATTTGACAAAGGCCCGAAGTCCATTAATTGGGGAAAAGAGAGTCTTTTTAACACATGGTGCTGGCATAACTGGATATCTATATGCAAAAAACTGAAACAAGATCCATATCTCACACCATCTACAAAAACTAACTCAAAATGGATCAAAGACTTAAATATAAAATCAAAAAAGATAAAGATGATGGAAGAAAAAATAGGGACTATGCTAAGAGCCCTAATACATGGCATTAACACAATACGAACCATAAGTAACAGTGCACAAACACCAGAAGAGAGACTAGATAAATGGGAGCTCCTAAAAGTCAAACACTGATGCTTACCAAAAGACATCACCAAAAGAGTCAAAAGACAACCTATAGACCGGGAAAAAAATTTTGGCTGTGACAAATCCAATCAGTGTCTAATCTCTAAAATCAACAAGATACTGCAAAACCTCAACAACAAGAAGACAAATAACCCAATTGAAAAATGGGCAAAGGATATGAAGAGGCATTTCACCAAAGAAGATATTCAGGCGGCTAACAGACACATGAAGAAATGCTCACAATCATTAGCCATTAGAGAAATACAGATCAAAACTACAATGAGATATCATCTCACCCCAACAAGGCTAGCATTAATCCAAAAAACACAAGATAACAAATGCTAGAGAGGTTGTGGAGAGGCTGGAACACTTATACATTGTTGATGGGAAGGTAAAATGGTACAACCAATTTGGAAATTGATTTAGCACTTCCTTAAAAAGCCAGAAATAGAAGTAGCATATGATCCAGCTATCCTGCTCCTTGGAATATATCCTAGAGAAACAAGAGCCGTCATACGAATAGATATATGCACACCCATGTTCATCGCAGCAGTGTTCACAATAGCAAAAATATGGAAGCAACCTAGGTGCCCATCAACGGAAGATGAATGGATTAACAAACTCTGGTATACCACACAATGGAATATTACACAACGATAAAGAACAATGATGAAGCTGTGAAACATAGTATAATACGGTGGAAGCTGTAACTTATTATACTGAGTGAATTTAGTCAGTCACAGAAGGACAAATACTGTATAAGACCACTATTATAAGAACTCAAGAAAATGTTTAAACACAGAAGAAAACATTCTTTGTTGGTTGCCGGGGTGGGGAGGGAGGGTGAGGGTTATTCACTGACTAGATAGTAGATAAGAGTCATCTTGGGTGAAGGGAAGGACAGCACACACTGCAGGGGAAACTAGCACAACTGGACTAAACCAAAGCTAATACGTTTCCTCAATACAATCAAATACTTTGACAGAGAGAGTAGCAGGGATGCGGGGTCTGGGAACAATGCTTTCAGGGGACATCTATGTCAATTGGCATAACAAAACTTATTAAGAAAATGTTCTGCATCCTACTTTGGTGAGTGGTGTGTGGGGTCTTAAAAGCTTGCAAGTGGCCATCTAAGATGCATCAATTGGTCCCAACCACTTAGAGTAAAGGAGAACGAAGAACACCAAAGACACAAGGAAAGTATTAGCCCAAGAGACAGAATGGGCCACATAAACCAGAGACTTCATCAGCCTGAGACCAGAAGAACTAGATGGTGCCTGGCTACCACCAAAGAACATCCTGACAGGGAACACAACAGAGGGTCCCTGCTGGAGCAGTAGAACAATGGGATGCAGAACTCAAATTCTAGTAAGAAGACCAGACTTAATGGTCTGAGACTGGAGGTGCCCCGGAAAGCATGGCCCCTGGACTCTCTATAAGAATCGCAGAACTAAAACAATTTCTGAGGCCAACTCGTCAGGCAGGGATTGGACTGGACTGTGGGACATAAAATGATACTTGTAAAGAATATGCCTCTTACTCAAGTAGATACAAGAGACCAAGGGTGCAGCTTCTGTCCACAGGTGAGATGGGAAGGCAGAGAGAGTTAGGAGCTGGTTGAATATTCATGGGGAATTAGGGGTTGAGGTGAGGAGTGTGCTGTTGCAGAATGCGGTGACTGGTTGGGGTCTCATAACAATGTATGTAAAAAAAGTTTGTATGAGATACTAACTTGAAATGTAAATGTCATTTAATTAAAACAATAAGAAAAAGAACTCTTGGGAAGCAAAACAAATAAAAGAAAAGGAAAGCACTGATAATATAAGGATTAAACCTAAGATAGTACTGGTTGGTAAATACAATGGGCAAGGCCTTCACACTCTACAATGACAAAATTACAAGGAGGAAAAAAAGAGTGAGACAGAATAACAATTAACTACATATAAAAATAAAACAAATTTAAATTAAGGTGACAGGAAAGCCGAGAAACAAAGATGCAATTGAAGTTAATACTGGGATAAATATAGACTTCTGTGTATGTTAAAGAAGTCAAATTGTCATCAATATATACCAGGTACATTTAATATTAAAATATTAAACATAACCCTAAAGGAAAAAGAAAGTAAGTAATAACATTATAAGTCAACATTATAACATTATAAATAATAACATTATAAGCCAAAATGAAGAAGAAAAACAAAATACCTCAGCACCTGCAAAAAAATAATAATAATTAGAAAAGAGAGATTAAAAACTACAAATAAATACACTACTACGAAACTACTGAGTATGAGAAGAATGAAATAAGGATAATACTGGAGCTAAATGAAAATGAAAACATAACTTTCCAAAACCTACAGGATGGAGTGAAGGAAGTCATCAGAGGGAAATTTACAACAATAAATGCTATATCTAAATAGAAGAAAGACCACAAATTGACAGCCTAACTCTACAAGTTGAGGAACTAGAAAACGAAGAGCAAACTAAGCCCAGAAATAATGAAGGAAATAATGAAAATCAGAGTAAAAATAAATGAAATAGAAAAGCAAGAGAAAGAATCAACACAACCAAAAGTTGGTCTTTGAGGTCAATAAAATTAACAAAACTTTAGCTAAACTAACAGAGGAAAAAATGAAAGCATTAAAATAACGAGACTAAAGGATGAAAGTGGAGACATTACAACAGATATAACAGAAATTTAAAAAAACTAGTAACAAAATATTATGAAAAGCTGTATTCCAAAAAAATTGATAATTTAGAAGAAATGGACAAATTCTTAGAAACACATAACCTATCTTAACTAACTCTAAAAGAAGTAGAAAACCGTAGCAAATCCATACCAAGAGAAAAGATTGAATTAGTAATCAAAATCTACCGACTAAAAAAATGTGTGGGCCAGATGGCTTCACTGAGGAATTTCACCAAACATACAGAGAATTGACACTGTCTTAGTTATCTAGTGCTGCTATAACAGAGACACCACAAGTGGATGGCTGTAACAAAGAGAAATTTATTTCCTCACAGTAGACTAAAAGTCCAAATTCAGGGCTTCAGCTCCAGGGGAAGGTTTTCTCTCTTTGTCAGCTTTCTCATCAATCTTCCCCCTAACTAGGAGCTTCTCCATGCAAGGACCCTAGGTCCAAACGGTGTGCTCTGCTCTCGGCACTGCTTTCTTGGTGTTATGAGGTCCCCTGTCTCTCTGCTGGCCTCTCTTTTATATCTCAAGAGATTGCCTCAGGACACGATTCAATATTGTAGATTGACTCCTGCCTCACTAACACAACTGCCACCCATCCTCCCTCATTAACATCATAGAGGCAGGATTTACAACACATGGGAATACCAGGAATCATGGCCCAGCCAAACCAATACACACATTTTTGGGGGGACATAATTCAATCCATGACAGACACCGATTATGCTCAATCTCTTCCAAAATATAGAAGAGGAAGGAATACTCCCTAATTTATTCTATGAAGCTAGCACTACCCTGATACCTAAACCAAAGACACCACAAGACAATAAACCTACAGACCAATATCCCTCATGAACATAGATGCAAAAATTCTCACCAAAATACTAGCAAAGAGAATGCGATAGCATATTAAAAGAATTATAAACCATGATCATGTGGGATTTATTCCAGCAATGCAAGAATGTTCAACCTTAGAAAATCAATCAATTTAATTAAAAGAGCTAAGGAAAAGAGCCACATGATCATCTCAGTAGATATAGAAAAAGTGTTTGACAAAATCTTACACCCTTTCCTGATAAAAACTATCAACAAAAAGGGAATATAAAGAAGTTCCTCAACATGGTTAAGGGCATCTATGAAAAACCAACAGCCAACATTATTCTCAATACAGACTGAGATCCTTCCCCTTGAGAGCAGGAATGGGACAAGGATGCCTACTCTCACGACTTCTATTCAATCCATGCTGGAATTCCTAGCCAGAGCAAAAAGGCAAGAAAAAACAAATAAATAAATAAAAGGAATACAAATTGTTTGCAAGTAACATGATACTATATATAGAAAATCCCAAAGAATCTACTAGCTACTAGAAACTAATAGAAGAATTCAGCAAAGTTGCAGGGTACAAAATCAACACTCAAAAATCAGTTGGGTTTCTATACATAAGGAAGGAAAAATCTGAAAAAGAAATCAAATAAACAATTCAATTTACAATAGCACCCAAAATAATTAAATACCTTGGAATAAAACTAACCAGAGATGTAAAAGACCTATACAATGGAATCTACAAAACACCACTGCAAGATACTAAAACAGAACTAAATAGAAAGGCATTCTATGCTTGCTCATAGATCGGAAGACTTAATATTGTGAAAATGTCAACACTAACGAAAGTGATATATAGATTCAATGCAATTAAATCAAAATTCCAATAACATTATTTACAGAAACGGAAGAAGTAATCTTTGACTTTATATTGAAAGGAAAAAGACTACAAATAGCCTTTTGAAGAAGAACAAAGAAGGAGGCCTCACACTTCCTGATTTCAAATTATACTATACAGCTACAGTAATAAAAACAGCCTGGTACTGGCTCAATAATAAACACATAACCCACTGCCATCAAATCAATTCTGACTCACAGCAACCCCCTAAGTTTTCTATGGAAGCAGACTGCCACATCTTTCCCCCACAGAGCTGCTGGTGCTTTCAAACCACTGACCTTTAGATTAGCAGTCCAGCACTATCACTTATAGACACATGGACCAATGGAATACAATTGAAAGCCCAGAAATAAATCCATATATTTATGTTCAACTGATTTGCTACAAGGGTGCTGAGTCCATTCAGTTGGGAAGGAACAGTCTAACAAACGGTGCTGGGAAAACTGAATTTCCACATGTAGAAAAATGATGCAAGATCCATACCTCACATCATACACAAAAACTAATTCAAAACGGATTACGAATCTAAATGTTAGACTTCAAAACATAAATTTCTTGGAAGAAAATATGGGGATGAAGCTATGGGACTTAATTTTTTTTTTAATGATTGTTATCAAATACAGCAACTAAAGCATGAGAAACCAAAGACAAAATAGATAAATGGGGCCTCATAAAATTTAAATACTTATTTTCATCAAAATAATTTATCAAAAGAGTAAAACAACAATTTACAGACTGGAAAAAATCATCTGGAACTATGTATCTGATCAGGGTCTGATATCTAAAACATACATAAAACTACTACATCTTAACAATAACAAAAAATAACCCAATCAAAAAATGGGCAAAATACATGAATAGAGACTTCACTAAAGAGAATATACAAAGGGCGAACAAACACATGAAAAGAGGTACTATCATCAGTAGCTGTTGTTGTTGTTGTTAGGTGCCGTCCCGTGGTTCCGACTCATAGTGACCCTATATATAATAGAATGAAATGCTGCCCGGTCCTGTGCCATCCTCAAACTCTTTGCTATGTTTGAGCCCATAGTTGCAGCCACTGTGTCAATACATCTCTTTGAGGGTCTTCCTCTTTTTCACTTACCCTCTACTTTACCAAGCACTTTGTCCTTTTCCAAGGACTTGTCCCTTCAGATAACACATCCAAACACGTGAGACAAAGTCTTACCACCCTTACTTCTAAGACGCATTCTGGCTGTACTTATTCCAATACAGATTTGTTCATTCAGCTGATGGTATATTCAATATTCTTCTCCAACACCATAATTCAAAAGCACCAATTCTTTTTTGTTCTTCCTTATTCATTGTTTAAATTTTGCAATCATATGAGGGGATGGAAAATACCATTGCTTGGGTCACACCCACCACAGTACCCAACGTGACATCTTTACTCTCTAACACTATAAAGATGTTTTTATCCAACAAATGTGTCCAGTGCAATACATTGCTTGACTTATTGACTGCTGCTTCCAAGGGTGTTGATTGTGGATCCAAGTAAAATGAAATCCATGAAAATGTCAATTTTTTTTTCATTTATCCTGTTGTTGCTCATTGGTCCAGTTGTTAGGATATTTGTTTCCTTTATGTTGCAGTGTAATCCATACTGAAGTCTTTGATCTTCATCATTAAGTGCTTTAAGACTTCTTCACTTTCAGCAAGCAAGGTTGTGTCATCTGCATATCAAAGCTTGTTAGTGAGTCTTCCTCCAGTCCTGATGCAGCATTCTTCTTCATATAGTCCAGCTTCTTGGATTATTTACTCAGCATACAAATCGAATATATATGGTGAAATGATACAAACATGACACACACTTTTTCTGACTTTAAACCATGCAGTATCCCCTTGTTCTGTTTGAAACACTGCTCTTAGCCTATGTACAGGTTCCCCATGAGCACAATTAAGTGTTCTGGAATTCTCTTTCTTCTCAAAATTATCCATAATTTATTATGATCCACACAGTAAAATACCTTTTCATAGTCAATAAAACACAGGTAAGCATCTTTCTGGTATTCTCTGCTTTCAGTCAAGATCCATTTAACATCAACAATCATGTCCTTCCTTCTGTGTCCTCTTCTGAATGTGGCTTGAATTTGTGGGATTTTCCTGCTGATGTACTGCTGCAACCATTTTTGAATTATCTTCAGCAAAATTTTACTTGTGTGTGATATTAATGATATTGTTCTAATATTTCCACATTCTGTTGCATCACCTCTCTTTGGAATGGGCACAAATATGAATCTCTTCTAGTCAGTTGGCCAGGTAGCTACCTTCCAAATTTCTTAGCATAGATGAGTGAGTGCATCCAGTGTTGCATCCATCTGGTGAAACATATCAATTGGTTTTCTGTCAAATTCTGGAGTCTTGCTTTTTGTCATTGCCTTCAGTGCAGCTTGGATTTTGTTATGGATTGAATTGTGTCTGCCAAAAATGTGTATCAGCTTGGCTAGGCCATGATTCTGAGTATTGCGTGGTTGCCCATCATTTTGTCATCTGATGTGATTATCTTATGTGTTGTAAATCCTAACCTGTAGGATGTTAATGAGTCAGGATTAGAGGCGGTTATGTTAATGAGGCAGGACTCAACCTACAGGATTAGGTTGTATATTGAGTTAATGTCCTTTGAGATATATAAGAGAGAATCCAGCAAAGAAGAGAAGGACCTCTTATCACCAAGAAGGAAGAGCTGGGAGTGGAGCACTTCTTTTGGACCAAGGGTCCCTACAGTGAGAAACTCCTAGACACAGGGAAAGATTGATGACAAGAATCTTCCCTCACGGTCAACAGAGAGAGAAAGCCTTCCCCTAGAGCTGGAGCCCAAAATTTGTATTTCTAGCCTCCTACACTGTGAGAGAATAAATTACTCATTGTTAAAGTCATCCACTTGTGGTATTTCTGTTATAGCACCACTAGATAACTAAGACAGACTTCTATCAGTACAATTGATTCTTCAGTATATGCTACTTCCTGAAATGGTTGAACATTGACCAATTCTTTTGTGTACAGTGATTCTGTGTATTCCTTCCATCTTATTTTAATGCTTCCTGCGTTGTTCAACATTTTGCCCATAGAATCCTTCAAAATTGCACTCAAAGCTTGAATTTTTTCTTCAGTTCTTTGAGCTTGAGAAATGCCAAGTGTGTTGCTCCCTTTTGGTTTTCTAACTCCAGGTCTTTGCACATTTTGTTATAATATTTTATTTTCTCAAACAGCCCTTTGATATCTTCTGTTTAGTTCCTTTACTTCATTAGCCATGGGAGATATGCAAATCAAATCTACAATAAGATACCACCTCATGCTTGCTAGAATGTCAAAGATTAAAATATATATATAACAAGTGTTCTGTGAAGTTGTGGGGATATTAGCTCTCTTATCCATTGCTGGTGGGAATGTAAAATGGTATAACTGCTTTGGAAAACAGCACAACAATTCCTTAGAAAATTAAAAATAGAGCTAGCAAAAGACCCAGAAATTCTACTCTTAGTTATATGCCCTAAGATCTAATAAAAGTGACACAAACAGACACATGCAAACCTGTGTTCATTGCAAAACTATACACAATAGAAAAAGATGGAAACAACCTAAGTGCTCATCTATGGATAAATAAAATGTGGTATGTAAATACAATGGAATACTACTCAGGCATAAAGAAAAATAATTTCCTGAAACATCTTACAACATAGATAAACCCACAGGATATTATGTTCAAAGAAATTAGTCAATAAAAAAAGGACAAATATTGCATGATCTGATTTTAACGAAATGACAAGAATAGGTTAATACACAGCTGAGGCTGCTGTGTACAACCAAAAACCTCATGGGATTTGGTTACTTGGTTTCTATTTTTAGGGTCATAGTTTCATGGGACATCCCAGTCATCTGGCCTAATAATGTGTTTAGTGCTTCTCTTCTACCTCCTAGTTCATCGCATAGTGCATGGTATCTTAAAAGCTAGCAAGTGGATATCTAAGGCACAATAATTGATATCTATTTGCCTGGAGCAACAGAGGAAGAAAATTCAGAAATAGGAGGAGGGTACGTAATGTGTAGCTATTTGCCTCCATTAACAACTGCCATTTTTGCCATAAGACCAGAAGATGGTGCCCAACTACCATTAGTGAACATTTTAATTAAAGATTCTATAGAGAAAACCTGATCAAAAGGGAAAAAAGGCAGACCAGAATTTCAAATTCTTGTATAGTCCAGAGATTCTGGAGCTATGGAGGGTGGATGAACCCCTGAAACTATTACCCTGAAATATTCTTTAAATATTAAACCAAAAATATCACCTGAAATCTTTTTAAAACCAAACAATACTTTAGCTTAACCAGTAAAGAAGACCTGACTTGAGCATTGTGCTCTTTTTAGATCTATCTATAAGAAGACTTCCAGCAACATGGCACTCTAGGCCGAAGCACCACGCCATCCCTCCACAGCAAAGATCAAAAAAACTAAGCCAAACAGAGAAAACAGCAATCTGAAACCATAAACAACAAATGAAGAACTCAGCTGAGCACCAAAAGGAACAAGAAACTGACAGAGAACAGAGAGCAAGGAGACATACATG
The DNA here is from genome assembly GCA_030035585.1 of Dugong dugon. Lineage (NCBI taxonomy): Eukaryota > Metazoa > Chordata > Mammalia > Sirenia > Dugongidae > Dugong > Dugong dugon. The sequence goes on from CM057474.1 coordinate 41,662,208, forward strand.
CAGAGGACCCCGATCAGCCAACGCAGCATGGAATCACCATCTTGGACTCCTATTAGAGACCAGTGAACAGGGGGTATGAGAAAGCAGCTTCATGGAGCTTCCAGCAGGAGACAGAATAACTGGTAACCAGCAATATATGCTTTCTCATCCTCTACCATTCTTCACTCCCACTCAGGCTCCTCTGCTTCCCATGGCCACAGTCTTTTGGCCAAGAAGCACTGGCTGCTTGGATTCCACCTGCTCGCACTGGCCAACTCCCTGAGTGCCATTTGTTGGCTGCTGGTGTTGCTTTTTTCCACTTCATTAGATTTATTCCTTACCTCTCACCACCTCTCCCTCCTTTCACTCAAATACCTAGCTCTGTGCAACATCTTTGCTTCTTCCTGAAAGGCTGTGAAACTTCACTGGAACGTGAAACTGCTTCCTGGTCTGTGCTGCCATGCTGGTGGGATCCTGGGGCTTTTATGTTTGTTTATTTTGAGTTGTTTGTTTTCTTTTTCTTTTCTCGAATTGGGAGCCTGTTCTACCGGGGCAGTATGGTGCGGCTTGGGATCTACCCCCTCAGGTTGCCCAGACTTGCAGAAGGATCCCTGAGAGCATTTCTTTTGTCATGTTTTTTTTTTTCTCTATTTTTTGGAGGTTTTTCTTGTTCTTTTTTTTTTTTTAATTTTTTCTCTTTTCTTTTCCCTCTTCTTTCCTTTTTGTCTTTCTTCATTACTCAGTTTCTCATCTCTCTATAAATTCCTTATGTTCCTGTACCCTGAATACCTGGCACTGAGTGAAACCTCTATGCCTTCTAGCCAGGCTGCACTTCAACACCTGGGAACAACTTCCCCAGATCTCATAGCCACACTGGTAAGATCTGTGGGAGCTTTTCTTTTTTCTTTCTAATTGTTATTTATTCATTCTTTTATTTTCTTTTTTTTTTCTTCTTCTTCCCCTTTTTGTTTTTCTCCATTTAATAGTCTCTCATCTCATCACTCCAATGGCAAGCTCCTCCTAGAACTCTTTTTTGTTTGTTTCTATGTTTTTGGCTCCTGTTCCTCTCTCCTCTCTCCCATACCCATCTTAGCTCCACACATCACTGTCTCCCCCCTCCATCCTGCCTACCTGCACTGTGCGCTTAACATCACACCACAAAATAGCACAGGCACTGCTTACTGGAATCTCCCCTGCACTGATTACTGGCTCACCCTGGTGGCTGAAGTAGATGCCACAAACAACCCATCCCAGCAACTCCTCTTCAGCTAGACCTTCCCTACTGTACCATATCTGAGTGACTGACCCTGTCAACTGGAGAAGGAGGAAGAAAGTATCGTGCCCACAGATAAGCAAACAACAAAAAACACATAGCCCGCCTACTCAGACTTAGCCAATTAAAAATAAAACAGGATAAACAAACAAATCTACAATCAATAAATGATAAAAATAACTATGGAATGCCCTGAAGACAGCAGACAATATCAAAACATTTACAAAAACACGACAGGATGCTTCCAGTAGGCATCCAAAATAAAACAATAGATGACTTTCCAGTAGACGAAAAGGCACTAGAACTGCTTGATAGGTAATTCAAATCTCTAATACTCAGAATTATCCAACAGTTGAAGTAAAAAGCAGACAAAAAATGAGGATAAAATAGATAAATTCATGGAAAATACAGACAAAAGAATGCAAGAATTCAGGAAAATAATGCAGGAACAAGATGCCAAAATAAATTCACAGCTAGAAATTATACAAAACCCACAATTAGAAATCCAAAAGATAAACAACAAGATTTCAGAAATGGACAGTGTCATAGAAGGGCTGAGGAACAGATTTGAAATGGTGGAAGACATGATCAGTGAAATTGAAGACAAACATTTGGATATAACTCTGTTTGAGGAAAACTCAGAATAAAGAATGAAGGAAATGAAGACACCCTGAGAATTATGTGGGGTACAATCAAAAGCAAAAATTTTTGAGTGATCAAAGTTCCAGAACAGGGGGAGAAAACAGAAAACACAGAGAGGATCATTGAAGAACTGCTGACAGAAAACTTCCTCAATATTATGAAAGATGAAAAGCTGGCCACCCAAGAAGCTCTACAAACCCTGGACAGTATAGACCCTAAAAGGAAATTACCAAGGTATATCCTAATCACACTCACCAAAACCAAAGAAAAAGAATCATGAGAGCAGCTAGTGACAAACAAGAAGTCACATACAGAGGAGAAAGAATAAGACTAAGCTCAGATCATTCAGCAGAAACCATGCAGGCAAGAAGGCAATGGGATGACATACATAAAACCTTGAAAGAAAAAAATTGCCAGCCAAGAATAATATATCCTGCAAAACTCTAGTTCAAATACAATGGTGAGATTAGGACATTTCCAGATAAACAGAAATTAAGGGAATATGTAAAAACCAAACCAAATTTACAAGAATTATTAAAGGGAGACCTTCAATCTGAGAACAAACAACTTCAGCTCACAGGCTGAATCTAGGATGTAGCATCGTACCAGCCAGATACCAATCAAGGAAATGAACTCTCAAGGACTATCCAAAACCAAAAGAAATACAACAGGGAATCAGAGCAGTTAATCTGTAAATTACAACAACATCAGAATAATAAAAGAGGGAATAAATGGTGTAGGTATAGAATCTTCTAATGGAGAGGAAGGCAAGATGAAACCAAGTAATAATAGACTGCTTCAAACTTAGAAAGATAAAGGTAAATTTCACAGTAACCACAAAGAAAGTTAACAAATATACTCATAAAAATAAAAAGGAAAAATATAAAGTCTCAGTAAAAACAAAACCCACAAAAACAAAAGAGATGAAAAAAAATTAAAAATCCACAAAAGGAATTCAGCACAGGAGAGTAAGAAGAAAAAAGAAAACGTCAGCACCACAAAAAAAGCACTACAAAATGACAGCAACAAACTCACATCTATCAATAATTACACTGAATGTAAATGGACTCAATGAACCCATAGAGAGATGGAGAGTGAGAGAATGGATAAAAAAAAAACATGATCCATCAATATGCTGTCTACAAGAGACACATCTTAGAAACAAAGGTGTGAATTCATTAAAAATCAAAGGTTGGAAAAAATATATCAAGCTAACAACTACTAAAAAAGAGCAGGAGTGGCAATACTAATCTCAGATAAAATAGACTTTAAAACAAAATCCACTTTAAAGGACAAAGAAGGACACTATATAATGATTAAGGGGATGATCCATCATGAAGACATAACCATAATAAATATCTACACACCCAATGATGGGGCTCCAAAATACATAAACTCTAACAGTACTGAAAAGAGAAATTGAAAGTTCCACAGTACTAGTAGGAGACTTCAACACACCACACTCAGTAAAGGTCAGAACATCTAAAAAGAAACTCAGCAAAGATACAGAAGACTTAAAGGGCACAATCAGTCAACTTGACCTCATAGACATATATAGAACACTCCATCCAACCACTGCAAAGTAAACATTCTTTTCCAATGCACATGGAACATTCTCCACAATAGACCACAAGTTAGGCCACAGAGAAATCCTTAACAAGATCCAAAATGTTGAGATAATACAAAGTACCTTCTCTGACCACAATGCCATCAAGGTATAAATTAACAACTGAAAGAGCAAGGAAAACAATCAATTACATGGAAACTGAATAATACCCTGCTTACAAACCACTGGGTAATAGAAGAAATCAGAGAGGGAATCAAAAAATTCCTAGAATCAAATGAGAATGAAAACACATCACACCAAAACCTTTGGAACACAATCTTCAGAGGACAATTTATAGCAATAGATGCACACTTCAAAAAAGAAGAAAGGGACAAAATCAAAACATTAACTATACAACTCAAACAAATAGAACAGCAAAAAAATCCCACAGCCACCAGAAGAAAAGAAGTAATAAAGATCAGAGCAGAAATCAATGAAATAAAGAATAGAAAAACAATAGAAAGAATCAACACAACCAAGTTGGTTCTTTGAAAGAATCAACAAAATCGACAAACCACTGGCCAGACTGACAAAATACCCTGAATCAAATCATAAGGAAACACCCAACACACTCAAGTTGAAGGACATCTTACAGAACAACAGGCCTAGTTGCTTCAGAAAGGTCAATGTCATGAAACCAAAAGACTGAGAATCTGGTAGCAGATCAAAGGAGTCGAAACAGACATGACAATCGAATGCATTGTGGGGGTCCAAGATTTTTTTTGGCTATGAAGGTCATTATTGGGACAAATGTGGAGGTCTGAACAAAGCCTGTAGATTAGATAATAGTATTGTATCAGTGTTAATTTCCTGAGTTTGGTCATTGTAATGTGGTCATATAAGAGAATGTCCTTGTTTTTAGAAAACAGCACTGAAGTACTTAGGAGTAAAGAGCTACCGTGTCTGAAACTTACTCTCAAAAAAGATTCAGGAAAGAAAAATTAACTTACATATATGCAGAGAGATACATTAAAAAAAAAAAGCAAATGCTAACATTTAAGGGTAGACAGAAAATTTTATACCATTTCTTCAAGTTTCCTGTAGGTCAGAAGTAATGTCAATAATAAAATATTAAAGAATTCAATAGGAACAAAAGAGATCTATCTATATGGTTATCCAATTGACAACAGCAACTTGAAAGATTGGATATGAAACTTAGGGGGCAGTGAGTTTATGTTAATGGGGGTTGCACAACGCAGAAAAGGAGGGTGAGAATGGTCGCACCATATCCTGCACAAAGAAACAGATGATCTTGGAGAATGATGGTGGGTTAACATAAACTTAACCAGGTGGTGACTCCAATTGCAGCTGCTGTTCCAGATGTGGTTTCATTGCTTGAGAAAATATATCTCCTAGTACCTGGTATGCAGATACTAATCTGGTTAATGCCTTTTTTTTTTTTTCATATCTGTTTCGAAGGACCACCAGATGCAGTTTCCCTGCAGTGTGCCAAGCCAGCAATACACCTTCACTGTCTTATCTCAGAAGTATATCAACTCTGTAGCCATATGTCAGTTTTGTCCGTAGGGAGCTTAATAGTCTTTCCCTTCCACAAGACATTGCACAGGTCCATTATGTTGATGACATTATGCTGATTGGACCTAGTGAGGAAGAAGGGTTAATGACTCTGGAATTATTGGTAAAATATTTGCTGCTAGTGGTTGGGAATTTAATCCAAAAAAAAAATTCAGACACCTTCCACCTCAGTGAAATTTATAGGGGTTCAGTGTTGTGGAACATGTCAGGATATTTCTTGAAGGATAATTTATTTAATCCAGCCCCTCCCAAAACAAAAATGGAGGCACAACACCTGTTGGGCCTCTTAGGATTTTGGAGTAAAAATATCCCTCATTTGGGTGTGTTACTATTTATCAAGGACTCGAAAAAGCTGTTAGTTCTGAGTAGGGCCCAGAACAAGAGAAGGCTCTGCAACAGGTTCAGCTGCAGTGCAAGCTGCTCTGCCACTTTGTCCATATGCTCTGGCTGATCCAATGGTTCTTGAAGTGTCAGTATCAGATAGAGATACTGTTTGGAGTCTTTGGCAGGCTGCTATTGGTGAATTACAGTGCAGACGCTTAGGATTTTGGAATAAAGACCTGCTCCTATGCAGTAAACTATCCTTTTGAGAAACAGCTTTTGGCTTTTTACTGGGCCTTAGTAGAGACTGAACTCTTAACCATGGGACACCATGCACCATGAGGCCTGAGCTGCCCATCGTGAACTGGGTGTTGTCTGATTCACAGAGCCATAAATTCAGACAGCAGCACTCCATCATTTAAAGGAAGTGGTATACATGAGAACAGACCCAAGCAGGACCTGACGTCACAAGTAAGTTTCATGAGGAAGTGGCCCAAATGTCTATAGTCTCTGCTCCTGTCACATTATCTTACATCTCCCAGTCTGCACCTATGGACTCATGGAGGAAGAGAAAACCCATGCCTAGTTTACAGATCCCACAAGTGTCTGTAAGTTTGTCATACTGTGGTGGCTTGTGTGTTGCTGTGATGCTGGAAGTTATGCCACTGGTATACACATACCAGCAGGGTCACCCATGGAGGTCAGGTTTCAGCTGAGCTTCCAGACTAAGACAGGCTAGGAAGAAGGACCCAGCCGTCTACTTCTGAAAAGATTTAGCCAGTGAAAACCTCATGAACAGCAGAGGAACATTGTCTGATATAGTGCCAGAAGATGAGCCCCCCAAGTTGAAAGACACGCAAAAGATGACTAGGGAAGAGCTGCCTCTTCAAAGTAGGGTCTACCTTAATGACCTGGATGAAGACAAGCTTTCAGGACCTTCATTTTCTGATGTGGCACGACTCAAAATGAGAAGAAATAGCTTCAAACATCCATTAAGAATTGGAACATGGAATGTACGAAGTATGAATCTAGGAAATTTGGAAATCATCAAAAATGAAACGGAACACACAACCATCGATATCCTAGACATCAGTGAGATGAAATGGACTGGTATTGGCCATTTTGAATTGGACAATTATATGGTTTACTATGCCAGGAATGACAAGTTGAAGAGGAATGGCGTTGCATTTACGGTCAAAAATAACATTTCAAGATGTATCCCGAAGTACAACGTTGTCAGTGGTAGGATAGTATCTATATGCCTACAAGGAACACCACTTAATACAACTACTATTCAAATTTACTTGCCAAACACCAAGGCCACAGATGAAGAAACTGCAGATTTTCACCAGCTTCTGCAATCTAAAATTAATGGAACATGCAGTCAGGATGCATAGATAATTACTGGTGATTGGAATGCAAAAGTTGGAAACAAAGAAGAAGGATTGGTAGTTGAAAAATATGGCTTTGGTGATAGAAATGATGCCACAGATCACATGACAGAATTTTGCAAGACCAACAACTGCATTCCAAATACCCTTTTTTCACCAACATAAATGGCGACTACACACGTGGACCTCTCCAGATGGAATACGAGGAAATCAAATTGACTACATCTGTGGAAAGAGATGATGGAAAAGCTCAATATCATCAGTCAGAACAAGGCCAGGGGCTGACTGAGGAATAGACCATCAATTGCTCATATGCAAGTTCAAGATGAAACTGAAGAAAATTAGAACAAGTCCACAAGAGCCAATGTATGACCTTGAGTATATCCCAGCTGAATTTAGAGACCATCTCAAGAAAAGATTTGATGTGTTGAACACTAATGACCGAAGACCAGACGAGTGGTGGAATGAAATCAAGGGCATCATACACGGAGAAAGCAAGATGTCATTAGAAAGACAGCAAAGAAGGAAAAGACCAAAATGGATGCCAGAAGAGACTCTGAAACTTACTTTTGAACTCAAGTAGCTAAAGCAAAAGGAAGAAATGATGAAGTAAAAGAACTGAACACAAAATTTCAAAGGGCAGCTTGAGAAGACAAATTAAAGTATTATAATGACATTTGCAAAGAGCTGGAGATAGAAAACCAAAAAATTCAAGCTTCGAGTTTCAATAGTGAAGGATTCTATGTGGAAACTATTAAAGAAAGTATGAAGCATAAAAAGAAGATGGAAAGAATACACACAGTCATTATACCAAAAAGAATTGATCAGCAACCATTTCAAGAGTTAGTATATGATCAGGAACCTATGGTACTGAAGGATGAAGTCCAAGCTGCACTGAAGGCTTTGTCAGAAAACAAGGCTCCAGGAATTGACGGAATATCAATTAAGATGTTTCAAGAAACCGATGCTGTGCTGGAAGTGCTCACTGATCTATGCCAAGAAATTTAGAAGACAGCTACCTGGCCAACTGACTGGAAGAGATCCGTATTTATGCCTATTCCTAAGAAAGGTGATCCAACAGAATGTGGAAACTATAGAAAACTATCATTAATATCACACAAGTAAAATTTTTGCTGAAGCTCATTCAAAAACAGCTGCAGCAGAACTGCTCAAAATTCAGGCCGGATTCAGAAGAGGACGTGGAGCCAGGGATATCATTGCTGATATCAGATGGATCCTGGCTGAAAGCAAAGAACACCAGAGAAATGACTGTCTGTATTTATTGACTATGCAAAGGAATTTGACTGTGTGGATCATAACAAATTATGGATAACATTGCAAAGAATGGGAATGCCATGATCCAGGTGTTCAAAAAGAACAAGCAGATACTGGGTGGTTTAAAGTCAGGAAAGTTGTTCATCAGGATTATATCCTTTCACCATACCTATTCAATATGTATGCTGAGCAAATACTCTGAGAAGCTGGACTATATGAAGAAGCACACTGCATCAGAGTTGGAGGATGACTCATTAACAACCTGCGATATGCAGATGGCACAACCTCGCTTGCTGAAGGTGAAGCGGACTTGAAGCACTTACTAATGAAGATCAAAGACCACATCCTTCAGCATGGATTACAACTCAACGTAGAGAAAAAAAAAATCTTTATAACTGAACCAATAAGCAGCATCATGACACACGGAGAAAAGATTGAAGACGTCAAGGATTTAATTTTATTGGATCCACAATCAACTCCCATAGACGCATCAGTCAAGAAATAAAAAGACGTATTATGTTGGACAAATCTGCTACAAAAGACCTCTTTAAAGTGCTGAAAAGCAAAGATGTCACCTTGAAGACTAGGGTGCACCTAACCCAAGCTATGGTATTTTCAGTTGCATTGTATGCAAGAGAAAGCTAGACAATGAACAAAGAAGACGGAAGAAGAATTGATGCCTTTGAATCGTAGGGTTGGCTAAGAATATTGACTATACTATGGACTGCCAAAAGAATGAACAAATCTGTCTTGGAAGAAGTACAAGAATGCTTCTTAGAGGTGACAATACTAATCTCAGATAAAATAGACTTTAAAACAAAATCCACCATAAAAGACAAAGAAGGACACTATATAATGATTAAGGTGATGATCCATCATGAAGACATAACCATAATAAACATCTACGCACCCAATGACAGGGCTCCAAAATACATAAAACAAACTCTAACAACACTGAAAAGAGAAATTGACAGTTCCACAACAATACTAGGAGACTTCAATACACCACTCTCAGTAAAGGACAGAACAACTAATAAGAAACTCAGCAAAGATACAGAAGACCTAAAGGGCACAATCAACCAACTTGACCTCATAGACATATATAGAACACTCCATCCAACCACTGCAAAGTACACATACTTTTCTAATGCACATGGAACGTACTCCATAAAGGACCACATCTTAGGCCACAGAGCTATTATCAACAAGATCTAAAACACTGAGATAATTCAAAGTATCTTCTCTGACCACAATGTCATCAAGGTAAAAATTAACAAAGAAAGAGCAAGGGAAAAAAAATCACCTATATGGAAACTGAATAATACCCTGCTTGCACATCACTGGGTGATAGAAGACATCAGAGATGGAATCAAAAAAACCCTAGATGCAAATGAGAATGAAAACACATCATACCAAAACTTTTGGGAAACAGCAAAGGCAGTCATCAGAGGACAATTTACAGCAACAGAGGCACACATCAAAAAAGAAGAAAGGGGCAAAATCAAAACATTAACTACACAACTCAAGCAAATAGAAAGAGAACAGCAAAAAAAAAAGGCCACAGCCACTGGAAGAAAAGAAATAATAAAGATCAGAGCAGAAATAAACAAAATAGAAAATAGAAGAACAAAAGAAAGAATCAACAAAACCAAAAGTTGGTTCTTTGAAAGAATCAACAAAATCAACAAATAACTGGCCAGAATGACAAAAGAATAACAAAAGCGGATGCAAATAACACAAATAAGAAATGAAATGGGGACAATACAACAGACCCAACAGATATAAAAAGGATTGTAACAGAATATTATGAAAAACTATACTCCAACAAATTTGAAAACCTAGAGGAAATGGATAAATTTCTAGAAACACATGACCTACCCAAACTAAAATAAAGTGATTTTGAAAATCTGAACAGACCCACAACAAGAGAAGGGACTGAAAAGGTAATTAAAAAAACTCCCAACAAAAAAAAGCCCTGGCCCAGATGGCTTCACAGGAGAATTCTATAAAACATTCACAGAAGAGATAGTACCTGTACTACTCAAGTTATTTCAGAGCATAGAAAAGGAAGCAACACTTCCAAACTAATTCTATGAAACCAGGATACAGCTGATATCAAAACCAGGCAAAGACGCCACCAAAAAAGAAAATTACAGAGTAATATCTCTCATGAATATAGATGCAAATATTCTGAACAAAATTCTAGCTGATAGAATTCAGCATCATATCAAAATAATAATAATAATAATAATAATACACCAAGACCAAGCAGGATTCATAGCAGGTATGCAACGATGGTTCAACATTAGAAAATCATCAAAATAATCCACCACATAAATAAAAAGAAAGAAAAGAATCACATGATTAACTCAATTGACACAGAAAAGTCATTCGACAAAGTCCATCACCCATTCCTGATAAAAACTCTGAATAAAATAGGTATAGAAGGGAAGTTTCTCAACAAAAAAAGGGCATTTATACAAAACCAATGCCAAACATCATTCTTAATGGAGAGAGGCTGAAAACATTCCCCTTGAGAACTGGAACAAGACAAGGATGCCCTTTATCACCACTCCCATTTAAAGTGCTGGAAGTTCTAGCTAGAGCAATAAGGCAAGAAAAATAAAGGCATCCAAATTGGTAATGAAGAAGTTAAACTGTCCCTGTTTGCGGATGATATGATACTATACATAGAAAACCATAAAGACTCCACAAGACATCTACTAGAACTAATAAAAAGATTCAGCAGATTAGCAGGATACAAGACAAAGATACAAAATTCAATTGGATTCCTATACACCAATAAAAACAATGATGAAAAGGAAATCAGGAAAAAAACACCATTTATAATAGCCCCTAAAAAATTTTAATACTTAGGAATAAATCTAACCAGGGATGTAAAAGACCTACACAAAGAAAACTACAAAACAGTACTGCAAGAAACCCAAAGGGATCTAGATAAATTGAAAAACATACCATGCTCATGGATAGGTAGACTCAACATTGTGAAAATGTCAATTCTACCTAAAGCAATTCACAAATACAATGCAATCCCAATCCAAATACCAACAACATTCTTCAAAGAGATGGAAAAACTATTCATTAACTTTATATGGAAAGGGAAGATGCCCTGGATAAATAAGCTCTATTGAAGAGGAAGAATAAATTTGGAGGACTCACACTACCTGACCTCAGAGCCTACTATATAGCTAGGGTAGTCAAAACAGCCTGGTACTGGTACAAGGACAGATATATTGACCAGTGGAACAGAATTGAGAACCCAGATGCAAATCCATCCATCTATGGTCACCTGATCTTCGACAAGGGTCCAAAGTCCATCAAATGGGGAAAAGACAGTCTTTTTAACCAATGGTGCTGGCAAAACTGGGTATCTATCTGCAAAAAAAAATGAAACAGGACCCATACCTCACATCATATACAAAAACTAATTCAAAATGGATCAAAGACTTAAATATAAAGCCCAAAACTATAAAGTTCATAGAAGAAAAAATAGGGCCAATGCTACAGGCCTTAATACACAGCATTAACAGGATACAAACCATAACCATCAACACACAAACCCCAGAAGATAAGCTAGATAGGTGGGATCTTCTAAAAATCAAACACCTACGCTCTTCAAAAGACTTCATCAAAATAGTAAAAAGAGAACCTACAGACTGGAAAAAAAATTTTGGACAGTACAAGTCAGACAAAGGTCTAATCTCCATAATCTACAAGAAAATCCAACACCTCTACAACAAAAAGACAAATAATCCTATTAAAAAATGGGCAAAGGAAATGAACATACACTTCACCAAAGAAGACATTCAAATAGCCAACAAACACATGAGGAAATGCTGGCGATCACTAGCCATTAGAGAAATGCAAATTAAAACCACAATGAGATACCATCTCATCCCGGCATTACTGGCACGAATCAAAAACACTGGAAATAACAAACGTTGAAGGGGCTGCAGGGAGATGGGAACTCTTATGCACCTCTAGTGGGAATGCAAAATGATACAACCATTTTGGAAAATGATATGACGCTTCCTCAGAAGTCTAGAAATAGACATACCATTCGATCCAGCAATCCCACTCCTAGGAATATATCCTAAAGAAATAAGTGTCATCACTTGAATAGACATATGCACACCTATGCTCATGGCAGCGTTGTTAACAATAGCAAAAAATGGAAGCAACCTAGATGCCCATCAACAGATGAATGGATAAACGAACTATGGGACATACACACAATGGAGTACTATGCAATGGGAAAGAACAATGATGACTCTGTGAGGCATCTCATAACATGGATGAAACTGGAGGACATTATGCTGAGTGAAATTAGTCAATCACAAAAGGACAAATAGTGTATGGGACCTCTATTGTAAAAACCCATGAAAAAGTTCACACACGAAAAGTAACAATCTTTGTTGGTTACAAGGGATGGGAGGGGTGCAGGGGAAATACTAAATAGGCAATAGATAAGTGGTACCTTTGCTGAAGGGTGAGACAGTGCACAATACTGGGGAAGCCAGCACAACATGTGCAAGGAAAGATCATGGAAGCTCCATACACACATCCTAACCCCCTGAGGGACTGAATTGCTGAGCGGAGCGATGTGGGAACCATGGTCTCAGGGAATATCTATCTCAATTGGCATAACACAGTTTATAAAGACAATGTTCTACATTGTACCTTGGTGAGTAGCGTCTGGGGTCTTAAAAGCCTGTGAGCAGCCATGTAAGATACTCCACTGGTCTCACCCCTTCTGGACTAAGGGAGAATGAAGAGAATAGGATACAAGGAAAAGATTAGTCCATAGGACTAATGGACCACAGCTACCAAGGCTTCCACCAGACTGAGTCCATTACAGCTAGATGCTGCCCAGCTACCACCTCTGACTGCTCTGACTGGGATCACAACAGAGGGTTCTGGACAGAGCTGGAGAAGGATGTAGAACAAAATTCTAACTCACAAAAAAAGACCAGATTTACTGGCCTAAAGGAGACTGGAGAAACCCCGAGATTATGGCCCCCACACACCCTTTTAGCTCAGTGGTGAAGTCACTTCTGAGGTTCACCTTTCAGCTGGGGATTGGACAGTCCCATAAAACAAAATGGGACTAATGAGGCACAGCAGTCCAGGGACAAGGGCTAAAAGGCAGAAGGGGACAGGAAATCTGGTGATAGGGAACCCAAGGTTGAGTAAGGATAGTGTTGATTTGTTGTGAGGTTGTTAACCATTGTCATAGGGCAACATGTGTACTCACTGTTCAATAAGAAACTATTTTGTTCTGTAAACCTTCATTTAACGTGAGAATAGCAGCATAATAGGAAGAGCGTAGTCGATGTCATTGAACTCTGCTTGTAGAAATTTTTGAAATGGTGTATCTTTGGCTATGTATATTTTCACCCAAAAAAAAAAAAAAGTAATCGAGAAGGGGGAGGGTTGACATGTCGTGGGGTTGTTAATCAATGTCATAAAACAATTTGTGTGCTACTGTTTAATGAGAAACTATTTGTTTTGTAAACCTTTAACTGAAGTACAATAAAAAAAAAGAAAGAATGCTCTTTAGAAGCTAGGATGGGGAGACTACGTCTTACATACTTTGGACATGTTATCAGGAAGGATCTCTCTCTGGAGAAAGACATCATGCTTGGTTAAGGTAAGGGTTAGTGAAAAAGAGGAAGACCCTCAACGAGATGGACTGACACAGTGGCTGCAATAATGGGCTTGAGCATAACATCAACTGTGAGGATGGCACAGGACCAGGCAGTGTTTCATTCTGTAGTACATCATGTTGCTATGAGTTGGAACTGACTCGACGGCACCTAATAACAACAACAGTTTACACATGGTTGTGCAAGATATGTGGGCACCACTCAAAAGTGGACAGTGCTAGCACTACAACACCTGGTTGGAAAATCCCTGAAGGATAGTGATGAAGGGAAATCCTCCCAATGGGCAGAACTTCGAGCAATACACCTGGTTGTTCACTTTTTTTTGGAAGGAGAAATGACCAGGTGAGCAATTGTATACTGATTCAGGGGCTGTGATCAATTGTTTGACCAGATGGTCAGGGACTTGGAAGTAATATAGTTGGAAAACTAGAGACAAGGAGGAATGGGAAAAAAGAGTATGGACAGACCTTTCTGAATGGACCAAAGAAACGAAGATGTTTGTGCCTCATGTGAATATTTTCCAAAGGGTGATCTTGGCAGAGGAGGATTTTAACGATCAAGTAGATAGAATGACACACTGTGTGGAAGCCAGTCATCCTCTTTCCCTAGCCACTCCTCTTGTAATGGGCTCACGAACAAAGCAACCATGGTGGCAAGGATGGAGGTTATGCATGGGCTCAGCAACATGGACCCCCCACTTGCCAAGGCGTACTTGGCTACAGCCACTGCTGAGTGCCCAATCTGCCAGCAGCAGAGACCAGTACTGAGTTCCTGATATGGCACCATTCCTCAAAGCGATTAGTCAACAATCTGGTGTCAAATAGATTACACTGGATCCCTTCCATCACGGAAAGGGCAACATTTTGTTCTTACTGGAATAGACATTTAATCTGGATATGGATTTTTCTTCCTTTCATGGAATTCTTTTGCCAAAACTAGCATCTATGGACTTACGGAATGCCTTATCCACCATCATGTTATCTCATACAGAATAACCTTGGATCAAGGGATTCACTTCACAGCAAATGAAGTGTGGCAATGGGCCCGTGCTCATGGAGTTCACTGGTCTTACCATGCATCATCCTGAGGCAACTGGCTTGATAGAATGAGGGAATGGCCTTCTAAAGACACAATTATAGTGCCAGCTAGGTGGCAACACCATGCAGGTTTGGGAAAATGTTCTCCAGGAGGCAGAATATGCTCTAAACTAGCATCCATTATATGATGCTCTTTCTCACAAAGCCAGGATTCATGGGTCCCAGAATCAAGAGGTGGAAATGGGAGTGGAAACACCCACTATTACCTGTAGTGGACCACTCGTAAAATTTTTGCCTCTTGTCCCCACGACGCTGTGCTCTGTGGGTCTAAAGATCTTAGTTCCAAAAGGATCTTAGTTCCAGAAGGAAGAATGCTCCCCCCCACCTCCACCGGAAGACACATCACTGATTCCATTGAACTGGAAGTTAAAATCCATCTGGCCATATAGGGCTCCTTATGTCTCTGAATCAACAGGCAAAGAAGTGGGTTACCATATTGGCCAGAGTGGTTGATCTTGATTACCAACAGGAAATAGGATTGATATTACATAAAGGAGGTAAAGAAGAATTTGTCTGGAATGCCAGAGTTCCCTTAGAGTGTCTCTTAGTACTACCAGGCCCTGTGATTAATGTCAATGGAAAACAATAGCAACCCAATTCCGATATGATTACTAATGGTTCAGACCCTTTAGGAATGAAGATTTAGGTCACCTTACCAGACAAAGAACCATGGCCAGCTCTGGTGCTTGCTCAGGGTAAAGGTAATACGGAATGGGTGGTGGAAGAAGGTAGCTTTAAATATCAGTTACGACCACATTACCAGTTGCAGAAATAAGGACCAAAATTGTTATGAGTATTTCTTCCTTGAATATGTCCATCAAATTTTTTTTTCGCTTATAAGATATAAATAGAGATAGTGAGTTTTTGGTTGTATGAATATTGGTGGTATATGTTAGCCACAAGTAAGATTTTTTAATTGTCTTCGTTTAGTTATTGTGTATAGTTTAAAAGACATGTACAGGTGTCAAGTTGACAAGGGTTGTACAATGATGGTTAAGGTTGTGTGTCAACTTGGCTGGACAATTATTCTCAGTTATGATGTAGCTTGGCAGTTTTGTAACGATGGAGCCCTGATGGCACAGTGGTCAACAGTTCGGCTGCTTACCAAAAGGCTGGCAATTTGAATCCACCAGCCACTCCTTGGAAACCTTATGCGGCAGTTCTACTCTGTCCTATAGGGTTCTATGAGTCGTAATAAACTCAACAGTAACAGGTTTGGTTTTTTTGGTTTACTCAGCTACATAATGAAATCTGTTATAATCACCTACATGATGAGATTTGCTATGAGCAGCGAATCTTTTGAAACGGAGTTTCCTTGGGGATGTGGCCTGCCTCCAATATATACGGACTTTCCTGTAAAGCTTGCTGGATCTTGCTCTGTTCTGCATTCTGCATTTGGCTCATTATCTTCTGACCTCCAGTTCTGGGGACTTGAGACAGCAGTTGCAGTCTGACCTGCCAATCTTGGGTTTGTCAACCCGTGCAGCTGTGTGAGTCAGGAGAAGCCTCCAGCCTGATGCCTGATCTAGACTTGGCACTTTTCAGCTTCTACAACCACGTGAGCCATTTCCTTGATATAAATCTCTCTCTCTCCGTGTGTGTGTGTGTGTGTGTGTGTGTGTGTGTGCGGGTACGCAGGCTGGCTTCTCTAGAGAGGCAAAACCAGCGAAGCATATAGATATATGTGCTTCACTCCTTTTGCTTCTCTACAGAACCCCACCTAGGATACATTAGCTCTAGAAAAGTGCACTAGACAAGTTCAGAAAACATGACCAACTCACTGATGTTACTGATGTTAAATTTCTATATGCAACTTTGATCAATATCCTGTCACCCAGAGTAAAGAAATAATAAGTTTGTGAGGAGTAGCTTCAAGCCTGACATGGCAGCCAATACATTTAATAAAGATGAATTCTAGCACAAGAGATTATGAATCCCATAGACTGCTATAGCTTGGTTATAACAACAGTGGGTTTTTTGTCTTATTTGTGTGTGAGTGTGTGTGTGTGTTCTCCCCCAAATCCCTGTAATCTGCCAAAATGCACACCGTATTTTCAAGGTAGAATTTTTATTGTGCACATGTATGCACAGTACTGGCCTAAGGCACTAAATATTTAAGAATACAAAAGCTCAGAACTGAATGAGGCAAATGTTAACAAGGGAGCCAATTTAATTAATGGAAGGCAACCCAAGTTCCTACTCCTTGAATTGTTTATCAAAAAATAAAAATCATAGAGCAGGTGAATGAGATTTAAGACATATGGAGGAATAGAAATGCTATGTAGGACCTTTGTTCAGGGATCCCTAGGCAATAGCTACTGGATGACGTTCATTATCCAGGGTTACGTAAAGACTGTGTGGGCCATGGTACATACACTCAGCTCTCTGGGACTACTCATCTGTAAAGTCGAGATTATAATAAACTGTTTCATGGGGTTGATTTGAGGGCATTGCTTGTCATGAGGTATTTCCTTTACCTCCTCTACCTATGTGTTATGGATGGAATTGTGTCTCCCAAAAATGTGAGTCAACTTGGCTAGGCCATGTTTCCCAGTATTGTGTGATTATTGACCATTTTGTCATTTGATGTGATTTTCCTAGGTATTGTAAATCCTACCTCTACGATGTTAATGAGGCAGGATTAGAGAAAGTTATGTTAATGAGGCAGGACTCAATCTACAAGATTAGATTGTGTCTTGAGTCAATCATTTTGAGATATAAAACAGAGAATAGAGCAGAGAGACAGAGGTACTTCATACCACCAAGGAAGTAGTACCAGGAGCTGAGTGCGTCCTTTGGACCTGGGGTCCTTGTGCTGAGAAGCTCCTAGACCAGGGGAAGATTGAAGACAAGAACCTTCCTCCAGAGCTGACAGAGAGAGAAAGACTTACCCTTGAGCTGATGCCCTGAATTTGGACTTCTAGCCCCCTAGACTATGAGAGAGTAAATTTCTGTTGGTTAAACCCATCCACTTGTGGTATTTCTGCTATAGGAGCACTAGATAACTGAGAAACTATTCAATTAAGGTACTTCTTTTCCAATGCTTTTTTTTAGTTGTAGGTAATTTATTCAAGAGTGGGTTTAAAAATGCTGTCTATTGATTGAAGCCCCGTAAGAATGACCAGAAGGATTCCTGGTTGCACAGTGGTTAAGTGCTTTGAACCCACTGGCAGATCTTTGGAAGAAAAATGTGGCAGTGTTCTATCATAAAGATTATAGCCTTGAAAACCCTATGGGGCCGTTCTACTCTGTCCTACAGGGTTGCTATGAGTCAGACTTGACTCGATAGCAGTGGGCATAGTGGGCATATGGATGATCAAACTAAATTAAACAGGAGCAAATTACCAACTTATATAGTGACACTTTCAGACAAACCTAGAAACATCACTCTGTTCAGAATCACCAATAGTATGTTCATGTCTAAATGAGGCTACCAGACACCTAAGTATAGGAAATTAGTGGATTTAAGGGTGACATATTTGTGTTAACTACATTACTACCATTAATTCAAATAATGTAAAACAATTGGAGTCCCAGCAGGAAACAAAATCCACCTCCAGGTGGTTTAAGTGTTGAGAATTTAATTAAGGGTCTACTAATAGTCAGAAGTGACTAGACAGTGATTTTTTTTTTTAATAGAGTGTAGGAGCCTTTGTGGTGCAGTGGTTAAGAGATCGGCTGCTAAACAAAAGGTTGGCAGTTCGACTCCACCAGCCTCTCCTTGGAAACATTATGGGGCAGTTCTACTCTGTCCTATAGGGTCGCTATGAGTAGCAATAGACTCAATGGGAACAGGCTTGTTTGTTTTTCTATTTAATAGAGTGTAGTCAAGATTATGGAAAACAACACAGTATGCTGAAGTATCTAAAGAGATCGACTATTGGATGTTACAACATGGTGGAAGCAGGAAAGAAATACCCTGGTCTCTCTTTTTTACTGCCCTCAATAGCATATTGATATCTTCTGTTGACCTATTGGAAGTCAGATAACAAAGGACCCAGGATACCAGGGTACATAAGGCAGAGTGTCCTGGCCACAAGGAAGGGCAGAGGAGGAAAAAAAATGTATCTGGGATGCAAATTGAGAATAAGTACCACAACTCAACCATTTCTCCACTCAGTATTCTTTCTTGCCTTTCATTCACATGAAAGAACTCTCAGCCTCAATATAAGCAAGTCAAAATGTGTTATTAGTTGCTATGTATCAGGGTGTGATGTAATTGTCATTATCCTTCCTCTTGGAACCTCAATCATGATGGTAGACTCCATTGTACACTATTAGAGTATACAAGGGGGAGTGAGAAAAAACAAGATAGAATATGCATAGCTGAAACAACCTGACCTCTATAAATGATCACTAGGCCAAGGCTGATAATCATAATGTCTTCCCTCCCACACCCATTATATGCCCCTCTTGCTGTCTGTCAACACATGGACTAGTTCTCTCTACCAGGTGTTGTGAGACAAATCTTTAATCCTGAGATATCTGAGTTTTGTGTGGCCTTGTCTCTGTTGATATACGGCCATTTACGTTTGGACACCTTAATACCATGTGTGCCCTGAGACATCTGGGTTCCAGTGTGTCTTGTTGGTTCCCCGTGGCTAGCTCTCCTCTGCCTGCCATTGCAGTGGCATAAAGAACAAAAGGGCCTACAGTGTCTCAGATTCCAACCTTCTGCTGTCTTTCTTGGTGGAAGTGGTTTTCCCTTGGGAACTAGGACTTCCAAAGCCATCAAGTCTGGGCTAAGATGGGAAGTAAAAACTCCTCAAGTAGCTGAAAAGTGAAATAGTAATGAGGCACTCTGTATTAAATTCTCCTCCACTGCCTCTGGCTCTGCACTGTTGTTTTCTGACTATGGAAAGCATCATCAAGTATTGTTACATGTTTAAAGGAAACACTACTCCCAGTAGGACCATATTCCAACTTGGAGGGTAGATGTTGGTAGACAAGGAGATGTGATAACAACGTTCCCCATGAGGAAATTTTATTGCCCAGGTGCCAGGAACATTTCCAACAGATGGCACTCACTGGTCAACCCCTTCAGGAATTGCCTTAGCTCTGCAGAGAAGCCTAATCCAAGATCACCTCCTTTCTTCAGGCTAACCACACTCAATTACTCATTGAGGTGGGCTCTAAAGTTCTGATTATTTTGGCGCAAAGCAGGACAACCCAGGCTATTACAGCTCTGGAATTCCCTGTCAGGTTACTGAGACTATCAGGCCTGAATCACATATTGACTTCTCTCTCTACCCACTGATGCTTCCCTCCGTCCTTCCATAGGTATAGATCTCAAGGACACTTTGAGAAACATACTAGGTCTTTAACTCTGCTTCAGAGTCTGTTTCCTGGAGGACCCATCTTGTGCATGCTTAGCTTCCCAGAGTCCCCATCACAGCTCTATCAGGTCAGCAGCTGTGTGTGACAGGATATACAACAAGAGGGAGAATCTAATGCCAGAGCCCCATGCAGCACTTCTTTCTCCATAAATCAAGTAGCTTGCTCAGAAAGCAGTATTTTGTGGAATACCATGTTGGCAATAAAGCATTCTGGATGTCCACAGATAGTAGCACTGGAAGAAACATTGGGGGCAGAAAAGGAAAAATGTATCTGAAAAACACTTCTTTCCCATGAGAAAACTCCTACATGGTAGAAATTTCCCAATGCGTCAAAGGGCCACTGTTGGTTGGCCACCCTCCCCACACCCCCAGAGAGCTGTGGCATTCCAGAGGCTCTGGGTGGACTTCTGTTAGCTGCAGGCTGGGTACTTCACAGGTGTGGTAGCCAGACCAGCTTTGGTGAGAGAAGGTGTGTGTTGTTGAACCCATTCCTGGCCTCCACTTTGCCTGCTTTATCTTTGTTACTGATCTACTGTGTGTGTGTGTATGGGTAGGTGCACATGCCCATCTTTGATCATGTCATGGACCACTTCCTAGGGCATTCATATTCTTGTTATGACTTGGTTCGTGCCAAATGATTACCTAAATCTATGGAATTTTAATATTTTGTTCCATAATTTGGGAATAGAGGATGTGCAGTATTCTAAAAATCCAAAAGTGCTCAGTCTACACTGGAGATTCCCGTTTGTGTTTCAGGCAAGTCACTCTCACTGCGTCCACCAGCTTTCTCAACTCTGGGCATAATTCCTTTGAAAAGATTGTTGGTCAAATGCTCACCAAATAGTCTGGTCTTATGAGTCCCAAATACCATATTAGAATAATCATTCAGTCTGATGTCTCCATCTCAATGAGTCTGAAAAACAGATCTTTTAAGCTTTTTCTACTTTTTCAAAAGCCAAGTACACATTTTAAGGAAACATCACAGATTAATACTTAATACAGTGTGAAAAGCAAAATCACTACATACTGGAACATAATGAAAGTGTCTTACAGAGTAAAAACAAAAACAAATCAAAACAAAACAAAAACCTGGTGAATTAAATTGAATTAAATACATTGGTGGTAATTTTTATTGAACCTGGTCTTGACATTTATTACCTGTAAAGACTTTGAAGATCATTAACACAGTCAGCTTGGATTGATGTAATATTCTATCTGTTATGCATTAATCTCCTGTATTCTACTGGTACACTATGCAAGCTAATCAGGTTCATGCACATTAGATAACTAAGATGTTTATGATGTGAATGATGTTTATTAAACACTGAAAAACATGTTACTGACATTAATACAAATAACAAAAAAAGGAACATGCAAATGAATAATCGTTTGCTCTCAAATATCATTGAGAACAGACGGCTAAGGTGGATTTACATTGGGATATGATAGGAAACAAAATAAGTTAAGATAAATTGTCTAATAGAGTTTCCATTGGAATGATAAGGATTCGAATTGTGAAAAATCTACTCAGTACCCTAAATTGGGGGCCAAAAAATGTAAATAGATATTTTACTAATCAATGAAGTAATTATATAATTATGAAAGAGAATAACTTACAAATGGAAATTCTGTATAAGCATAGTTAGATGAAAATGATAAGCACTAATAATAACTGCTGATTAAGGGGATACAAGGAAGAAAATTGGGATTGGTAAAAGGCTGGTATTTGTGGGACCAAACCCTTGCAGACATTAATATAAGAGGTGAAAAATTCTTATGATTCAGTCATGGACGTGGTTCCTGTGACTCAGGAGTGAGAAGCTTTGGAAGGTCAAGGGGGCATGGACCCTTGCACAGAGCAGATATGAAATAATTTTATATTAGTTTCCCTCATTTTGGATTCTGTCCTTCTATGCCCTATGTACACCCTTTTGTAACATTGTTGTTAGTTGCCCTGGAGCCCATCTCAACTCATGGAGACCCCATGTGTATCAGAGTAAAACTGTGTTCCATAGGGTTTTGGTGGCTGTGACTTTTGGAAATAGATTGCCAAGCCTATGTTCCTGATGCTTCTGGTTGAGTTCAAATTTCCAAACTTTTTCGTCTACTAGCCAAGCACTTAACCATTTGCACCACCCAGGGACTCCTTCTTAACATTAGTAGATAACAAAAAATATAAAGGTGATTTTATTTCTTGTGTTATCTACTACTACTCATGCATTTTTTACTGAAAACCAATTTTAAAAATAGGTATATACTTTTAAGATTTCACTAAAAAAGTGGTTAAATTTTACTTGGTTAGTAGCTGTGCACTTAACTACTGCACCACCAGGGCTCCATTTTAACTGCCAGAATATGTATTAATTCAATCATTTTCTCTCCTCTCTCAGCCTCTTTCCCATCTCTGAATCTATTGTTTACATATAGACCAAAGACTAGAGCCCTCAGTATGGATTACACCTCAACATAAAGAAAATAAAAATACAACTGAACCAATAAGTAACATCCTGATCAAAAGGTGGGAAATGCAGAAAGAAATTCAGATTCTCCTGGAATACAGATATTCTGTAGCCATTGAGGCTAGATGAACCTCCAAAACTTGCCTTGAGATAATCTTTAAACTTTAAACCAAAAATATTCTCTGAAGTCTTCTTTACACCAAACAAGAGTTTACCTTAATTAGTAAAGAATGACTGCCATGAGAATTGTGCTGTTTTAAAGAATTAACTATATGGGATCAAATTCACAACAGCAACTCAAAAAAGTATATAGGAAACTTAGGGGTCAATGAGTTTATGCTAGTGGGGGAGGAACATTTGGGAAAAGGACGGTGAGAATAGTTGCACAATTTGAAGAATGCAATCAATGTCACTGAATTGTAAATGTAGAAATTGTTGAATTGGTATAAGTTCTGCTGTGTACATTCTCAACAATAAAAAATAAATTATTTGAAAAAAATTCATAAAAAAAGAAATGAAAATATCTATTTCTATAAAAGGTCAAGTTCACAGGTACAAGGATTAGGACTGCAAGTATTTTTTTGCGGGGGGTGAGGGAACACAATTCAATCCATAACAGCGCATTTTCTGGGCACCCAAATTTTCCTAATGCGAAATATATTCACTTCATTCAAGAATCCCAGAAAGTCTCATAGCATCAACTCTAAGTCCAAAATCTCATCTTTTGAATCATCTAAATTAGGTATGGGTGAAATTCTGGGTATAATCCATACTGACAGCCACACTTCTGTCAGTTTGTCATACTCTGGTTTGCGTGTTGCTGTGATGTTTCAAATACCAGCAGGGTAACCCATGGTGGACAGGTTTCAAGAGAGTCTCCAGACTAAGACAGACTAGGACAAGGACCTTGAGGTCTACTTCTGAAAAAAATTGGCCAGTGAAAACCTTATGAATAGCAGCAGAACTTTGTCTGACAGTAAAAAAAAAAAAAAAAAGAAAAATTCGTTGCTGTCAAGTCGATTTCTACTCATAGCAACCCTATAGGACAGAATAGAACTGCTCTGTAATGTTTACAAAGAGCTGCTGGTGGATATGAACTGCCAACATTTTGTTAACAGTCACTGCACTTAACCACTGTGCCACCAGAGCTCCTTGTCTAATAGAGAGCAAGAAAATGCACCCCTCAGGCTGGAAGGCACTCAAAATATGACTGGGGAAGAGCTGCCTCCTGAAAGTAGAGTCAGCCTTAATGAGGTGAATGGAATAAAGCTTTCCAGACCTCCATTTGCTGATATGGCATGACTCAAAATGAGAAAAAAACAGCTGCAAACATGCATTAATAATTAGAATGTGGAATGTATAATGCATGAATCTAGGAAGGTTGGAAGTCGTCAAAAAAGAAATGGAATGCATGAAGATCAATATCCTAGGCATTAGTGAGCTGAAATGTACTGACATTTTGAATCAGACAATCAGATAGTCTACTATGCCAGGAGTGACAAATTGAAGAGGAATGGTATTGCATTCATCACCAAAAAATACTTTTCAGAATCTATCCTGAAGTACAATGCTTCCGATGATAGGATAATATCTATCTACAAGGAAGACCAGTTAATATAACTATTATTAAATTTACAAGCTAACTGCTAATGCCAAAAATGGGGAAATTTAAGATTGTTACCAATTTCTGCAATCTGAAATTTATCAAACATGCAATAAAGATGCATTGATAATTACTGGTAATTGGAATGTGAAAGTTGGAAACAAAGAAAAAGGATTTGTAGTTAGAAAAGATGGCTTTCATGATAGAAACGACGCCAGAGATTGTATGATACAATTTTGCAAGACCAATGACTTATTGATAGTAAATACCTTACTTCAATAACCTAAATAGTGATTATGCATGTGGACCTCACCAAATAGAAAACATAGGCATCAAATCAACTACGTCTGTGGAAAGAGATCATGGAAAAGCTAATATCATCAGTCAGAACAGGGCCATAGGTCACCTACGGAACAGACCATCAATTGCTCATATGTAAGTTCAAGTTGAAGCTGAAGAAAATTAAAACAAGTCCATGAGAGCCAAAATACAACCTTGAGTATATCCCACCTGAGTTTAGAGACCATCTCAAGAATAGATTTGATACATTGAACACTAATGACCAGAAGAACTGTGGGATAACATCAAAGACATCATACATGAAGACAGCAAAAGTCATTAAAAAGACAGGAAGAAAAGACAAGACCAAAATGGATGTCAGAAGAGACTCTGAAACTTGATCTTGAATGTAGAGTAGCTAAATTGAACGGAAGAAATGAAGTAAAAAATCTGATCGGAAGATTTCAAAGGGTGGCTGGAGAGGACAAAGTAAGTTATTATAATGAAAGGTGCAAAGACCTGGAGTTAGAGAACAAAAAGGGAAAAACAAACTAGGCATCTTCACTGAAAGAACTGCAGAAAAAATTCAGGCCCCTGGTTGCAATTTTGAAGGATTCTATGGGCAAAATGGAAACCCTGGTGGCGTAGTGGTTAAGAGCTACAGCAACCAAAAGATTGGCAGTTCGAATCCTTGGAAACACTATGGGGTAATTCTACTCTGTCCTATAGGATCACTATGAGTCAGAATCAACTTGACGGCAGTGGGTTACAGTTTCGTTACAGTTATGGGCAAAATATTGAAAGACTTAAGAAGCATCCAAAGAAGATGGAAAGAATACATAGTCACTGTACCAAAAAGGATTGGTGGGCCTTCAATCATTTCAGGAGGTAGCATATAAACAAGAATCAATGGTATTGAAGGAAGAAGTCCAAGCTACACTGAAGGCACTGGCAAAAAACAAGGTCCCAGGAATTGATAGGATGCCAATTGAGACGTTTCAGCAAATGCAGGCAATTCTGGAAACACTCGCTCATCTATGCCAATAAATTTAGAAGACAGCTACCTCGTCAACCAACTAGAAGAGATGCATATTTATGCCCATTCCAAAGAATGGCAATCCAACAGAATATGGAAATTATTGAACAACGTCATTAATATCACACACAAGTAAAATTTTGCCAAAGATAATTAAAAAATGGTTGCAGCAGTACATCAACAGGGAACTGCCAGAAATTCAAGCCAGGTTCAAAAGAGAACATGGAACCAGGGATATCATTGCTGATGTTGGATGGCTCTTTGTTGAAAGCAGAGAATACTGAAAGATGTTTACTTTTATTGACTATGCAAAGGCATTCAACTGTGTGAATCATAACAAATTATGGATAACATTGGAAGAATGGGAATTCCAGAACACTTTTGCTCATGTGGAGCCTGTACATAGACCAAGAGGCAGTCGTTCAAACAGAACAAGAGTATACCAAGTGGTTTAAAATCAGGAAAGGTATGTATCAGGGTTGCATCCTTTCAATAAATCAATCTGTATGCTGAGCAAATAATCCTAGAAGCTGGATTATATGAAGAAGAACATAGCATCAGGATTGATGGAAGACTAATTAACAACCTTCGATATGCAGATGACACAACCACAGCTTTGCTTGCTGAAAGTGAAGAGACCGTGAAGCGCTTACTGTTGAAGATTAAAGACTACAGGTTTCAGTATGGATTACACCTCAACATAAAGAAACAAAATTCCTCACGACTGGACCAATAAGCAACATCATGATAAATGGAGAAAAGATTGAGGTTGTCAAGGATTTCATTTTACTTAGATCCACAATCAACACCCATGGAAACAGCAGTCAAGAAATCAAATGATATATTGCATTGGGCAAATCTGCTGCAAAAGACGTCTTTAAAGCGTTGAAAAGATGTTACTTTAAAGACTAAGGTGCACCTGACCCAAGCCATGTTATTTTCAATGGACTCATATGCATGCAAAAACTGGACAATGAATAAGGAAGACTGAAGAAGAATTGACGTCCTTCAATTATGGTGTTGGTGAAGAATATTGAATATACCATGGACTGCAAGGAGAATGAACAAATCTGCCTTGGAAGAAATACAACCAGAGTGCTCCTTGGAAGCGAGGATGGAGAGACTTCGTGTCACGTACTTTGGATATGTTATTAGGAAGGACCAGTTCCTGGAAAAGGACATCAAGCTTGGTAAGATAGAAGGACAGTGAAAAAGAAGAAGAGTCTCAGTGAGATGGATTGACAGTCACTGCAACAATGGTCTCAAACATAGCAATGTTTGTGAGGATGGCACAGGACTTAGCAGTGTTTCTTTCTGTTGTACATAGGGTCACTATGAGTCTAAACTGACTCGACGGCACCTAACAAGAACACTATCCATCGTGGGGTAAAATTCCTTTCTATATGTGGACCTGCGAAACCTAGAACACAAATTATCTGCTTCCAAAATACAGTGGTGAAATAGGCACAGGGTAGATATTTCTATTCCAAAATACTATAACAAAACGTTCCATTTTCTTCAAAGGGAAACACTGTCTCTATTTTCCAATGGTATTCTTTATAAAAATATCCATGAAATGATACTGTGGAACAAAGTGTTCTTGCTCACAACATATGCAGAAATGTAAGAATCCCAAAGAGAATTGTCTCCCTACACTCTCGGGTATCTTGTTGGGGATGTTTTTGATCCTCTCATTTCTCTGATCATATGGAACTTGGTAGATCTATTTCTGTGATTCTTCACAGGAAAAATGGGCTATGGCCCTTAATTTGAATATGCATTTCCCTCAGGTGCCACTGGGTTCTACTGTTGTCTAATACAGATACCACTTTTTCATTTAAAAATTCAAACCTCCTTAATCTTCGTTGGAATAGATTTTCCTTCCCTCACTGATTTTCCCAGCCCTTCACAGCCCTTGTTAGCTTGGAAGTCATCTTCCCTTGAGCTCTATAGATGCAAAACTCCAGTATGCACACACCATACACAGCTTTACTTTACAACTGTCCTTTTTAGACCCCCTACCTGGTTTACTCTATAAAAACACTGAATATTGTACTTAAATTTGAAATTCTTACCTTATCATTTGTATTTCTTTTTCAGCACTATTTCCCATTGACAGTTATTCCCTTCCTTAGCAATGGTATCTCAGGTAAATACCTATCTAATTCAAATAGGTTCTGAGCCCCCCACGTGGGAACCATGCAGCTCTGCCAGCAAACCTATTTGTTTGTTTTAGTTTCCTACGGCTGATGTTACATAAAACCACAAAGTATGTGGCTTTAAAGAACAAAAATATATAGTCTAACTGTTCTGGAGGCTAGAAGTCCAAATAAGGACATTGGCCATGTCAATTTCTTCTGAGGCCTCTGAGACAGAAACTGGCCCATTTCTCTGTCCTAGCTTCTAGTGACTCCTGGCAATCCTTGGTGTGCCTTTGTTGCTTGAGATGTATCTTCAGCTGTCACCTCTCCCCACTAAGTGTTCCTTCCTTGTTCCATGTCTGTCCTCCTCTTTTATAAAAATACTAATCAGAAGAGATTAGGATTGGGAGCCCTGGTGGCACAGTGGTTAAGAGCTATGGTTGCTAACTAAAAGGCCAGCCTTTCCAATCCACCAGCCACTCCTTTGAAACCCTATGAGGCAGCAACTTGAAGGCAACAGGTTTGGCTTTTTTGGTACTCAGAAGGGATTAGGATTAGGAGCGATCCTGCTCTGGTATGACTTTGTTTAACTGATAACAGACAAACAAACAAAACTCCTATTTCCAAACAAGGTCACATTCACAGGTACAGAGGGAAAGGCTTCAACAAATTTTGGGGGAAAACAATTAAATCCATAACAACTATAAAATCCTTGGAGAATCATTTTCTATTTTTCTTCTTCTGTGTTTATGAACATGCTACTCAGCACTGGTGGTGCTGGTGGTTAAGCATTCAACTGCTAACCAAAAGGTTGGCAGCTCAAGAACACCAGTCAGTCCTTGGAAACTCTATAGACAGTTCTACTCTCTCCTATAGGGTCACTGTGAGTCGGAATTGACTCGATGGCAACGGATTTTTTTTCCCACAGTTATAATAAAAACTTATAAAGGCAGATTATGTTCTAGAAATAATAGCTGTGAAGTGATAATAACACAACTCTGGGTAGTCAGAGCATCTTCCTATTTATTTCAAAGTTGTATATCATGTTAGCCTGAGCAGCCTCTCATTAACATTCCTTTAATATCCAGTTACGATTTAGTTAATCTGAGCATATTGGTATGTAGGCTGATAAATTGATTTACAGTCCTCCTATTTATCTTGCTTATTATTCAGTTCATTTAAGTTGCCAGATCTACTAGGGATTTCTAACTATCTTTATATCTTCTGGCCCCTCAACAGCCCCCAATATGAAGAGCCTCCATTAGGAGGATAATGCAAATTTAGCATAAGGTCTGTCTCACTTATAAATTTCACAAAATTAAGTATTTCACCAAAATTATAATAGCAATAAAAGTGCCAACAGTGATCATAGACCACTGTTTTTATTTTAAATCAGAGTGAATAAATACCAAAAATTGTCATGGAAACTACACTGTTAAAATCTTATATTAAAATAGATTTCTGTCAAATGATTTCACATCAGTGCACTATTACACAACTGGTGATTTTGGAAAACAAGGATATGATTTTAACTACCTCACGAATGTTAATCCATAACCACCAAAATGAGACTAATTGTAGGAGAAGTACTTGCACGTATAACGATACTGATATTGGGCATATAACAATATCATGTGAGTGACCAGAAATGTACCAAATTACACTAGTAATGGAGATTCAAGAAAAAATAGACTGGAGATTCAAGTTAAAATATGTTGTTCAGCTTCATAAGGACTGTTTTTGTATTATGGAGCCAAACCTGGCAGTGAATGTTTCCATAAATGCCTAAAGCAGTATTAAAAATAAAAATAAAGAAAATATATTTTTATACATCACTACAAAGAATGCAAATAAACTACTCAGAAATAAATGTGACTTTAATAGTATATTAAGAATTGTTCACTTCTGGACAACATGGCACTATAGACAGAAGCACCATGCAATCCCTCCACAATAAAGATCCAAAAAACTAAGTCAAACAGAGACAAACATCAATCCTGAAACCCTAAGCATCAAATAAAGAGATAAAGAACTCAGCCAAGCACTGAATGGAGTAAGAAACTAACAGAAAAGAGAGAGCAAGGAGAGATACATGTAGAGGTCCCCTATCAGCTAACGCAGAACAGATCCGCCATCTTGGACTCCTATCAGAGATTGGCAAACAGGGGATAAAGGAAAGCAGCTTCCCAGAACTTCCAGCAGGAGACAGAACAACTGGTAACCAGTGATATACACTTTCCCACCTCCCATCTTTCTTCAACCCTACTCAGCATCCCCTGCTTCCTATGGCCACAGCTCTTGTCTGGGAAGCACCAGCTTCACCTTGACTCCCTGAGTGCCTTTTGTTGGCTGCTGGTGTTCTTTTTTCCATGTCTTTTGATTTCTTCCTTACCTCTCACCACCACCCCCTCCCTTCTCTCAAATACCTGGCTCTGTGTGCCAACTTTGTTTCTTTCTGAAAGTCTACAAAATACCACTTGACTGTGAAACTGCTCCCAGCACATGCTGCCACACTGGTGGGATCTCCAGGGCTTTTGTTTGTTTGTTATGATTTGTTTTCTTTTTCCTTTTCTCAGATTGGGAGCCCTTCTAGCCTGGCAGTACTGAGCAGCTTGGGAGCTACTCCTGTACTCTACGCAGACATGCAGTGGGATCCCTGGAAGCATTTCTTTTTTCCTTTTTCATTTTTTTGCTTGTTTTTATTGGTTTTTATTTCTTTGTTTTGTTTTCTTCTTTCTCTCTTTCCCTTTTTGCCCTTCTTTATCTCACAGTTTCTCATCTCTCTATACTTACCTTCTCTTACTGTCTCCTGAATACCTGATGCTGTGTGACACCTCTACCTCTTCCAGCCAGGCTGTAATTCATGGCCTGGGAGCAACTTCTCCAGTCTTGCAGCTGCACTGGTGGGATCCCAGGGGGCTTTTATTTATTTTTAATTTTTATTTATTCATTTTTTTGTCTTTTACCCTTTTTCTTTTTCTTTTCACCATTTCACAGTCTCTCATCTATCCACTCCAAAAGCAAGCTCCTTTAACACTCTTTTTTCTTTGTTGATGTTTTTGGCTTCTGTTCCTCACTCTTCTTTCCCATACCCATCTTGGCTCCACACATCACAATCTCGCCCACCCCCCCTTCCTGCATATCTGCACTGTGCACTGAACATCACAACCCCAAGCAGCACAGGCAGGGCCTACTGGAACCTTCCCCACACTGATTCCGAGCCCACCCAGTCAGCCCTAATACATGCCATGAACAACCCATCATAGCAAATCCCTTTCAGCTGAACCTGCCCTGCTGTACTATACCTGAGCAAATGACCCTGCCTATTGGAGAAGGAGGTTAAAAGTATCCTGCCTATAGATGAGTTAAAAGCAAAGAACACGCAACCTGCCTACTCAAACATAAACAAATAAAACAAAAAGGTGGAAAAAACAAACAAATCCACAATCAATAAATAACAAAAATAACTCCTGAAAGTCCCTAAGACAGCAGACAATATGAAAACATTTACAAAAACAAGACAGGATGGTTCCAGTAGGCATCCAAAATAAAACACCAGATGACCATCCAGTAAGAGAAAAGGCAATATAACTACCTGATAGGGAATTCAAGTCTCTAATATTAAGAGCTATCAAACAGTTGAAGCACAAAGCAGACAAAAATGAGGGAAAAATAGACAAATTTATGGAAAATATAGATGAAAAATGGAAGAATTCAGGAAAATAATACAGGAACAAAATGCTAAAATAAATTCACAATTAGGAATCATACAAAAACAACAATTAGAAATCCAAAAGATAAACAACAAGATTTCAGAAATGGACAGCGTCATAGAAGGGCTGAGGAGCAGGATTGAAAAGATGGAAAACAGGATCAGTGAAATTGAAGACAAACACTTGGATCAATTCTGTTTGAGGAAAAATGAGAAAAAAGCCAAAGAAAAATGAAGAAACCCTCAGAATTATGTGAGATACAATCAAAACCAAAAATTTTCGAGTGATTGGCGTTACAGAACAGGGGAGAAAACAGAAAACACAGAGAAGATCTTTGAAGAAATGCCAACAGAAAACTTCCCCAATATCATGAAAGATGAAAAGCTGGCCATCTAAGAAGCTCAATGAACACCATAGAGGATATACCAGAAAAGCAAATCACCAAGGTCTATCATAATCACATTTGCTAAAACCAAAGACAAACAAAGAATCCTGAGAGCAGCTCAAGGAAAACCAAAAGTCATATACACAAGAGGAACAATAGGACTAAGCTCTGATTACTCCAAAGAAACCATGCAGACCAGAAGGTAATGAGACGAAATATATAAAACCTTGAAAGAAAAAAAAATTGCCAGTCAAGAATAAAATATCTTGCAAAACTCTTGTTCAGATATGATGGTGAAATTAGGACGTTTCCAGATAAACAGAAATTAAAGGACTATGTAAAAACCAAACCAAACTTACAAGAATTATTAAAGGGAGTCCTTCAATCTAAGAACAAGCAACATCAGAACACAGGTTGAAACTAGGAACAAGGATCAGACTAGCCCTATATCAACCTAGGAAATGAACTCTCAAGGACAACCCAAAACCAAAGGATATACAACAGGGAACCAGAAAGCTTAATCTGTATATGACAACAACATCAGAACAATAAAAGAAGGAATAAACCATGTAGGTATAGAACCTTCTAATGGAGATGAAGGCAAGGTGATAACAAGTAATAATAGACTTGTTCAAACCTAGGAAAATAAAGGTAAACTTCAAGGTAATGACAAAGAAGGTTAACAAACATACTCATCAAAATAAAGAAGAAAAACATACAGTCTCAGTAAAAACAAAACCTACAAAAAAAAAGAAAAGAAAAAATAATCCACAAACAAAAGGAATTCAGCACAGGAGAGTAAGAGGAACAAAGAAAATGTCAGCACTACAAAAAAAGCATTATAAAATGACAGCAATGAAAAAACACCTATGAATAATTACACTTAAAGTAAATGGCCTAAATGCACCCATAAAGAGACAGAGAGTGACAGAATGGATAAAAAACACAGGGTCCATCAATATACTGTCTACAAGAGACACACCTTAGAAACAAAGATGTAAATTTATTAAAAATAAAAGGATGGAAAAAACATATCAAGCAAACATCTACCAAAAAAGAGCAGGAGTGGCAGTACTAATCTCAGACAAAACAGACTTTAAAACAAAATCCACCATAAAAGACAAAGAAGGACACTATATAATGATTAAGGGGATGATCCATCATGAAGACATAACCATAATGAACATCTACACACCCAATGACAGGGCTCCAAAATACATAAACTAACAGCACTGAAAAGAGAAACTAACAGTTCCACAATAATAGTAGGAGACTTCAACACACCACTCTCAGTAAAGGACAGAACATCTAGAAAGAAACTCAACAGAGATACAGAAGACCCAAAAGGCACAATCAGCCCACTTGGCCTCATGGACATATATAGAACACTCCATCCAACAGCTGCAGAAGTACACATACTTTTCTAATGCACATGGAACGTTCTTCAGAATAGACCACATCTTAGGACACAGAGTTATCCTCAATAAGATCCAAAACTTTGAGATAATTAAAAGTATCTTCTCTGAAGATAACGTCATCAAGGTAGAAATTAACAACAGGAAGAGCAAGGAAAAAAAGTCAATCACATGGAAACTTAATAACGCTCTGCTTACAAACCACTGGGTAAAAAAAGAAATAAGAGATGAAATCAAAAAATTCCTAGAATCAAACGAGAATGAACACATCACACCAAAACCTTTCGAAAACAGCAAAGGCAGTCCTCAGAGGAAAATTTATAGCAACAGATGCACAAATCAAAAAAGAAGAAAGGGATAAAATCAAAACATTAAGTACACAACTCAAACAAATAGAAAAAGAACAGCAAAGAAAGCCCACAGGCACCAGAAGAAAGGAAATAATAAAGATCAGAGCAGCAATCAATGAAATAGAGAATAAAAAAACAATAGAAAGAATCCACAAAACCAAAAGTTGGTTCTTTGAAAGGATCAACAAAATAGACAAACCACTGGCCACACCAACAAAAGAAAAACAGGAGAGGAAGTAAATAACCCAAATAAGGAATGAAATGGGGGACATTACAACAGAACAAACTGAAATAAAAAGGATTATAACAGATTATTATGAAAAACTATACTCCAATAGACTTGAAAAACTAGAGGAAATGGATAAATTTCTAGAAATATACTACCTACCCAACCTACAACAAAGTGATGTTGAAAACTAAACATACCCATAACAAGAAAAGAGATTGAGAAGGTAATAAAAAAAACTCCCAACAAGAAAAAGCCCTGGCCCAGATGGCTTCACTGGAGAATTCTAACAAACATTCAAAGAAGAGCTTATACCAGTACTACTCAAAATATTTCAGAACATAGAAAAGGATGTGATACTTCCAAATTCATTCTGTGAAGCCAGCATAACCCTGATACCAAAACCAGGTAAAGACACCACTTAAAAGGAAATTACAGACCAATATCTCTCATGAATATAAATGCAAAAATTCTCAACAAAATTCTAGCCAACAGAAATCAGCATCATATAAAAAAAAAAGTAATACACCATAACCAAGTAGGATTCATACCAGTTATGCAAGCCTGGTTCAACATTAGAAAATCAATCAAAGTAATCCATCATATAAAATAAAGGAAAGAAAAGGATCACATGATCATCTCAGTTGATGCAGAAAAGGAATTTAACAAAGTCCAGTATGCATTCCTGATAAAAATTCTCAATAAAATAGGTATAGAAGGGAAATTTCTCAACATAATAAAAGTTATTTATGCAAAACCAATGGCCAACATCATTATTAATGGAGAGAGGCTGAAAACATTCCCCATGACAACAGAAACAAGGCAAGGATGCCCTTTACCTCCACTCCTATTTAACATTGTGCTGGAAGTCCTAGCTACAGCAATAAGACAAGTAAAAGAAAGGGCATCCAAACTGGTAATGAAGAAGTTAAACTGTCCCTGTTTGTGGATGATATGGTACTATACATAGAAAACCCTAAAGATTCCACAAGAAAACTACTGGAACTAATAGATTCAGCAGAGTAGCAAGATACAAGACCAACATACAAAAATCAGTTGGATTCCTATACACCAATAAAGACAACGATGAAAAGGAAATCAGGAAAACAATACCATTTATAATAGCCCCTAAAAAAATAAAATACTTAGGTATAAATCTAACCAGGGAAGTAAAAGACCTATAAGAAGCAAAATACAAAGCACTACTGCAAGAAACCCAAAGGGATCTACATAAATAGAAAAACATATCATGCTCATGGATAGGTATACTCAACATTGTGAAAATGACAATTCTACCCAAAGCAATTTACAAATATAATGAAATCCTGATCCAAATACCAACAACATTCTTTAAAGAGATGGAAAAACTAATCATTAACTTTATATGGAAAGGGACGAAACCCCGAATAAGTAAAGCACTATTAAAGAAGAAGAATAAAGTAGGAGGGCTTGCACTAACTGACCTCAGAACCTCTTATACAGCTACTGTAGGCAAAACAACCTGGTACTGGTACAATGACAGATACATTGACCAATGGAAGAGGATTGAGAACTCAGATGTAAATCCATGCACCTATGGTTACCTGATCTTCTACAAGGGCCCAAAGTCCATCACATGGGGCATAGACAGTCTTTTTAACAAATGGTGCTGGCAAACTGGATATCCATCTGCAAACAAATGAAACAGGACCCATACTTCACACATATACACAAACTAATTCAAAATGGATCAAAGACCTAAATATAAAGCCAAGAACTATAAAGGTCATAGAAGAAAAGATAGGATCAATGCTAGAGGCCCTAATACATGACATTTACAGGATACAAACCATAACCAACAACATGCAAACTCCAGAAGATAAGCTAGACAGCTGAGATCTTCTAAAAATTAAAAACTTATGCACATCAAAAGACTTCACCAAAAGAGTAAAATGAGAATCTACATACTGGGAAAAAATTTTTAGACATTACAAGTCAGACAAAAGGTCTAATTTCTAAAATGTACAAGAAAATCCAACACGTCTACCACAAAAAGACAAATAATCCTATTAAAAAATAGGCAAAAGTAATGAAGAGACACCTCACCAAAGAAGACATTCAAGAGGCCAACAGACACATGAGGAAAGCTCACGATCACTAGCCATTAGAAACATGCAAATTAAAACCACAATGAGATGCCATCTCACCCCGGCATTACTGGCATGAATCAGAAAAACTGGAAATATCAAATGTTGGAGAGGCTGTGGGGAGGTCAGGATTCTTATGCACTGCTGGTGGGAATGCAAAATGATACAACTATTTTGGAAAATGATATGGCACTTCCTTAGAAAGCTAGAAATAGAAATACCATGCAATCCAGCAATCCCACTCCTAGGAATATATCCTAGAGAAGTAAGAGCCATCACATTAATAGACATATGCACACCCATGTTCACTGCAGCATAGTTCACAATAGCAAAACATGGAAACAACGTAGATGCCCATCAACAGATGGATGGATAAACAAACTATGGTGCATTCACACAATGGAATATTATGCAACGATAAAGAACAATGATGAATCTGTGAAGCATCTCAGAACATGGATGAAACTGGAGGATATTATGCTGAGCGAAATAAGTCAATCACAAAAGGACAAATATTGTATGAGGCCTCTAATGTAAAAACTCATGAAAAGTTTTACACACAAAAACAATCTTTGTTGGTTATGAGGGATAGGAGGGGTGGGAGGGGTTAATACTAAATAGACAATAGATAAGTGATAACTTTGGTGAAGGGTAAGACAGCACACGGTACTGGGGAAACCAGCACAACTTGTACAAGGAAAGGTCATGGAAGCTCCATAAACACATCCAAACTCCCTGAGGGACTGAATTGCTGGGCAGACAGTTGTGGGAACCATGGTCCAGGGGAACATCTAGCTCAATTGGCATAACATAGTTGATAAAGAAAATGTTCTACATTCTACTTTGGTGAGTAGCATCTGGGGTCCTTTGCGAGCAAGGGAGAATGAAGAAAACAAGATACAAGGAAAAGCTTAGTCTAAAGGACTAATGGACCACAACTACCATGGCCTCCACCAAACTGAGTCCAGTACAACTGGATGGTGCCCAGCTACCACCACTGACTGGTCTGACTGGGATCAATCACAACAGAGGGTCCTGGACAGAGCTGGATAAAAATGTAGAACAAAATTCTAACTCACAAAAAAAAAACCAGACTTACTGGCTTGACAGAGACTGGAGAAACCACAAGAATATGGCCCCTAGACACCCTTTTAGCTCAGTAATGAAGTCACTCCTGAAGTTCACCATTCAGCCAAAGATTAGACAGCCCTATAAAACAAAACAAGACTAATGGGGCATAATAGTCCAGGGACAAGGACTAGAAGGTAGGAGGGGACAGGAAAGCTGGTAATAGAGAACCCAAGGTTGAGAAGGGACGGTGTTGACATGTCATGGTGTTGTTAACCATTGTCATAAAACAATATGTGTACTGTTTAATGAGAAACTATTTGTTCTGTAAACCTTCATCTAAAGTACAATAAAAAAAAGGAAAACAAAAAACAAAATTCTAACTTACAAATAAAAAATAAACAATAAAAAATATATAGAAAAAGAATTGTTTCTTGGCAAAGAGAAGTATTCCTTTATTATTAATCTTTAATTTTCTTTTTAAGGCAACATTATATAGCTGGAGGTAAGTAAATCCTAAGTGAAGCAGCTCTTGTCTAAATAAAATTAATACAAGTTTGATTATTTCCAACCCAATTTTGATATATTTTTTTCTTGATCTTTCATTGTAATTCTCATAGAAGTGAAACTAGGGTTGAAAAAGTATAAAGCAACTAAGCTGAAAATGAAGCTGATATTTAACGGGTATGCTTTTGCTTCATTAGAAAGGGGGAGTACACTGCTTCATCAGTCCTGGTAATTTTTCTTTGTCTGAAAAAGGATGTATGATGATTTTTTTTTCAGTGTTCTATTTCCTTTAAAAAAAATTAAGCACGGATTCGGGCAGACAAGGCTATGGCAGCATGCTTGTCTGCTTCCCACTTTTGTCCTTTTGAATATATGCCGAATAAAACTTTCTTTTTACTTTACTAAACTTTGTGATGTTTTTCCCCTACAACAGTTAATGGCGCTGTTAACAGGATCTGAAGCTACGAATCCAGTCAACTTCAAAGAGACATGGACTGCGGAGCAGAAGCCAGCAAAGAAAGGTCCTATCTTCTGGACCCATGTGTTCCCACTCCATGTCCCTTCGACATTGACCAGGTGAGTGCTCTCAGAAAACGAACCTTTGCTTATCCTTTGCTATTCTCTTTCTCATGTTTTCTTAAGTTTTGTTTGGCATATTTGTTTGTAAAACCGGTTAATTGATTAAGGAGAATCTTTCTTAGATTTTTGCTTGATCGTTTGGTTAAGAGAGACATTTAGTAACTCTTTAAGTGAACTGCAGTTTAGGCCTGGATTTTGGCGTTTGAAGAGCTGTGAGTCACTATAAGCTGCAAAATTCGGACCTTTTTGTGGCTTAGAGAAAACCTGGAAAACGGTGCTCTGTTTTGCCAAATTCGCAGGGAGAGGTGGCAGCTCTTGCCTGTTTTACCAAATTCTCAGGGGGAGGTGGCAGCTCCTGACCTGTGTTTTGATATTTAAGGGAGAAGTGGTAGTTCTGTACTTGTTTTTTCCATTGAATTGAGTCGATCTTACCAAAAATTGCTGTATACACTTTTAGAAACTAGGATCCCCATATCCTTTTTTCGTGTGGTATTATCTGGTGAGTTTATGTGGTCTTTCTATTTCCTTTTGTTCTAAGAGCTTGCTTCTGGTCTAGAACATTGTGTCTAAGTTTGTCTTGTATTAGGTTAGTGGCTATGGCTAAGAACTGCTGTTTTTTGTAAGGCTAGTCATAGAACCTCAGTTCTTTCTTCGTCCAGAAAAAACTGCATCTTGTGTCTGTCTTGTGATTTAGATTTTTAATAGCTACTTGGAGAAACTTTGATATAAATTGGTCTATTTGAAAAGTGCACTAAGATCTTTATGTTTTATACTGTGTCAATCTTAAAAGTGAAACCTTTTAAGTAACTTAAGCTAGATATTGTATGAAATGTGTTTTAAATAAAAAAAGGAAAAAGGATAGTTTTGTCTTAAAGTAAAAGTAGCAGTTCCAGAATAGTAAAAAAGAAAGAAATTAACTATCTTTTGTCTTTCAAAACGCCTCCATCAATTTAAACATGTAAATGTATTCCATGAGTCAAGAGAGTGAGGGCGGGGCAGGATCAGGCCTCCCCACCTCCCAGTCCCAAGGTCCTATAGCTCCAGGGATGCTTTTGAAAGACCCCTTTCCAGCTAGGTGGAGAGTCTTTTAAGACAAAAGATAAGAAAAATTGCTGCTTTCCTATAGTTATCAGAAATTGGGTAGATGCTAACCATAGAACTGTAAACAAATTCTATTATAGGGGAACTTTAAGAAGTAAAAAAAATAGAAATCACAATGAGACACACCTGAAGTGGCCTGGAAAAATGTTTCCAGCAGTACCAAACACTTAATGTTATATCTATATCAATGAATTGGTCAAGTGAGCAGAGACTTTGTGATTTCCAAAGCCAGTTGATAAAATCTTTAAGGGCTAAAATTAGATTGGGGAATATATGAGAAGTAGTAAAAGTTGAATGAAATCTTAGAATGTTTAAATATTTTTCTTTCAACAACAGTTATGTTTTGTGGTATACAGGCTTAAAATAATTCCAAAGGTATTTTAGGTAGCTTATTGATGTTATTAAGCTAATAGAATTTGTCATAATTTAAGTTCATATACTTTGCCTTTTTATGCCACAAAAAGATATATAGATATATATATGTTTAAGTCTGCGAATAAGTGTTCATTTTTGCCATTTAAAGGGATACACTGTAAGAGATATACAACAAAGACAACCTTTAAGACGTTTATTGAAAAATAAATTTATTTGATATGGTCAAGTTTCGTCTGTCTGACTAAAGTTTAATCATTTAATTTATGAGAGTTTTAGGAGTTTTAATGTTAATTAGCATATAAAACAAAGATTTGGGTTTCTCGCAGTTAAAATAACAAAATTTTCTTTAATTTCTGAGTTAAAGGGTTAATTTATTCTTTGTGCAATCTGCCTGGAAGACAAAGGTTTGGCCTCTCATTAGAGTAAGATTCCTGAGTCTGAATACTAAGCCTCATGGCTTTTAGAAAAGAAAGCTAAGGGTTTTACTTTAAGATCTTTGGTTAAATAACTTAAGTATTGTTTCACAGTGACCTATATTATTATCTCCTTATTGCTAACTTGGTCACAACTTTATCTTTTTAAATCTATCATTATTAAAGCCAATGGTTTGATTACAGAAGTCACATAATTTACCTATAAAGTTTTTTTAATTACTATTCAGGTATTTAGAGATTTGATAATCTTTGTAAATTTTCGGTATATCCTGACTATATAGTATTTTGTTTCAAAATTATTATGCATTATGTCTGAGGCTCTTTGAATATGGTTAATGGCTATATTTAGAAATATTTTTATCTAAAGTTTTTTTTAACTGATTTTATTTGGCCTTTATGTTGGGCTTGAAATTAATTTCTATCAGATCTTTCATTATTAAGAATATTATGTTTATCAATTAATCATGGCCATATTAAGTTTTGTCATCTGCAGATAAGTTTTTACTTTGCTGATTTGCTGAAAAAGTTTGACCAAAATATCTCAACAAAAAGATGGACTATACTGAACATGCTAAAAAAACTGTGACTAGACTGAATAAAATTTCCAGAGCTCCTATGCAGAAGCTGATGAGTTTGCAGACCACGGCTGATCCAGAATCACGGTGAACAGAAATTAACTACATAAGATTGAGTAAACTAAAGGAAACTATGGTTTTTTAATATTGCTGATATTTTAAGGTCCTAATTTCTGGGTATAAGAAATCATTCTCCTGTCTCCTAAATTATCTAACTAATGGGTTTAGATACAGTAACTCTTGAATTAGACGTTCCTGTTGGTAAACTTAGCCAAGTTGTAGCTATCATAACCAGAGAACTGTCTGAAATTTGAGCTATGATTTTACAAAATAGAACAGCATTAGATTTCCTGTTAGTCTCTTAAGAAACAGTTTGTGCCTCAATAGATAAACGTTGCTGTATTTATATTAATACTCAATCTGAGGTTTTGCAGAATATAGTTGCTGTTGAGGCACATGAAAAGCAGTTACTGATGCTGCTTAT
Source organism: Dugong dugon (assembly GCA_030035585.1). NCBI lineage: Eukaryota > Metazoa > Chordata > Mammalia > Sirenia > Dugongidae > Dugong > Dugong dugon. The sequence continues at coordinate 41,703,207 of CM057474.1, forward strand.
GCAGAGACAAACACCTCATGAGATTTGTTTCCTTGGTTCAAAGACCTTAGGGTCATGGTTTCATTGGTTATTTCAAGCAAGTGGCCTAATATAATTGTTAGTATTTCTGTTTTATTTCCTAGTTTGCTGTATGGTGCCTGGGATCTTAAAAACCAGATGATGTCCAATTACCATGTGTTGAGCATTTTTGGTAAAAGATTCTATAACAAGATCATGATCCAAAGGAAAGAATGATGAGAGAGCTGTATATAATTCTCCTGGAATCCAGATTTCTGGCTTTCAGAGAGGTTGAGGCAACTCACACAGGATATTTGCCTTCGGGTGTCCTCTTGAAACTTGAACTTTGAGAAAAAAAACTGGTTCCTGAAGAGACTTTGAGTCAAACAATGGTCCAGATAAACTAGTAAGACCATTTTGCTCTGGGTATTGAGTTTTTTCTTTTTTTTTTTTTTTGAAGAATTCAGTCTGTTTTAAGAAACTAACTTCAAAGATCAGACAGAGTTATGTTTAGGGTAAATTAGTAATTAGTTTAAGCAGTCTTTAAGACAATGTCATATGAAATATCTGTCTAATGTTTGTAATTAAACTGTCACCCTCTTACGATGCAGAAAATTATGTATCGTAAAAAAAACAGATTTTCAGAGGAGATTAACCTCATGGCTCAGACTCCATTTTGTCTTTGGTTCCATTTCTGCTTCTGAGAAAGTGACTCATGACTGTTAATAGGTAAACCAAGAAGGGGCAGCTTGCCCTTGGGAAGAACACTTAGTATGTTTGAAACAGACTAACTGAAGACCTCCTACAGGAATGTCCATCCTGTATTATTTTGCTAATCATTAGTTCTCTAATGAAAACTTGTCACATGTGAATTTTTCTATATTTTTTGTTTCTAGACAAACTTTGAGTGCTCTTTATGGATATATATTTCTGTGCAATAGATCCAACTATACTAATTTAGATGATCCTTTCCAACTGATTGTGAATTTATGTGGGCAATCTCTTGCTTAGATTCCTGACGAATGTGTGGACAATGCATTTTGGAAACTTTAGAATTATCTTTACGTATTCATAGTAATATGCTAGTAAATACTGAAAAGTTAATGTTAAAATTGTAAAATGAAAGTCAGAAGAAAACCCATCGGTCCAACATCCAGAGTATGGTTGGTAGCTTTAATTCTTACTTATGGTATATCTGAGTTGGAGAAATCTTTAAGAAAAATTTGTCAGTCACTATGGGACAAGTAACAGATGAGACAGAAGCACAACAATGATCTCTGATCTCATAAGCCAAGGTGACATGAGATAACAAAATAACCTTAGACTTTTTTAATTAGTCCAAGAAAGTGTAGTCTGTGCTGTAGACAAGATATACATAAATTAGACAGCAAGCTACTTTATTACACATTGTCACCCCCTTACAAACACCAGATCTATTTGGTTGGTTACCATAAGGAATAAGTACAAGGGCTAGATCACTACTGCAAGGAATAGTAATATTCTTAGTCTACATCCTGATAGTATTAGGCATTATAAAATTTATCCTCTATTGTCTTACACACGTAAAAGGCAAAAGAAGGCCTCAGGCTAAAATGTTGATGTACATTAAGTCTGCTCACTCCGCAATGCTATTGATGGGAACATCCACTCTTAATAACCTGGTGAAGAGCCAGATGGTATCTAGTGGAAAACCAGGACCATGAGTTTAAAGAGCCTGCAATGGCTGCCAGCTAGGAGCTCGACTAAGTCCAGGTATTGATCATCGATGTATTATCTCCAATCTCTGATCAAAAGGAGGGACTGATTTAGGAAATAATATTGGAGTTATTGTTCCCTCTCCTTGAGCATACAGAATGTGACCCAGCTGAAGCTGGGCTCATAAGGGCTCACAAGGATTCACAAGGACACATCAACTGGGCCCTGAGGTATAAAGACAATAGCTAAGATAATCTTGGAAAACATCTTAAGGAAGTTTTCACAAAAGCCCATCAAACAGAACACAAAAGACTTTCCACTGTTACCTTTTTCTGTTAGCATTTAGTGAACAGAAATTTGTTGGACCAATGAAGACCCTCTTGACTTTCGTAACTGAAACCCATACCAATGATTGTTAAGAAAGATGATTCAAAATGTAAGATTATAATTTCTAGCCAATCAGTAAAAAAGTGATGCTTTCAATGATTCTACGCATTTTTTGATGTTGATATATACTGATGGTTCTGTAACTGTTCTTTGGATTCGGGCAGACATGGCTGTGGCAGCATGCTTGTCCGTTTTCCCATGCTTACCTATTCTGTAATATTCTTTGGACTCGGGCAGACACGGGTGTGGCAGCATACTTGTCCGCTTTCCACTTTTGTCCTTTTGAATATATGCCGAATAAAACTTCCTTTTTACTTTAAAAAAAAAATTAAGCAAAATTTTTATGTTTTTAAGAGATTCTATATGTCCAAATTTTTTTTAATGTGCTTTATTCTTCTACTTCTTTTTGCCAAAGCATCTGAAGTGGGCTTGAACCTAAACGAGATGCAAATATGGCAGGCAAGCTTGTGGGGCAAGCCTCTCCTTAAACTTATGTCCAAAGGAGCCAAAAAGCCTCCTGGAAGAAGACTTATCTTAAGGGAAAAAGGAATAAGGAATAAGAAGTTTGACTAAGAGTCCTAGAGATTCCCAGCTAACACACCTCATGGACAGCCACCACCCATCTGTCAGTGGAGCTTGTGTGTTGCTGTGATGCTGAACAGGTTTCAGCAGAGCTTACAGACTAAGACAGACTAAGAAGAAAGGCCTGGAAATCTACTTCCAAAAATCAGTCACTGTAAATCCTATGGATCACAGCAGTCCGATCAGCAATTGATCATGGGGATGATGCAGGACTGGGCAGCATTTCATTCAGTTGTGCATGGGGTCACCATGAATCTGGGGCCAAACGATGGCAGTTAACAAGTGTAGAAGAGGAAGGGTAGTTCTGGGCTGGATGTGTGTCATTGATGTTTGGTTTCTACCCAGGCTTCACCGTACCCCACCTTATCTGAGAAGATTATAAATAAAAACAGAAAGATCAACTTTATAAAAAAAAAACAACTCAGTAAAACACAGATTCAAGAAGCACTGCTAGGGTAATTCTCTACCAAATTGTAACATAAAAGGAGGAAAGCTTTCTCACAACTCTTCAACGGGACAACTCAAAACATGGCCATCTTGATGGTTTCTCGTACTCTCCTAGGCTGTATATTGTGCAAGAACTTTGATCTTTCTGGGTAATATATCATCACTGACCCCTGCATCTAGTGCAGTTTGCTAGTGCTGATGCTTGCATTTTGTCATATAAAGTCATCAGTATTTCCAATTCTGAGAACTAAAAAAGCAGTGGGAGAAAATAGGTGACTTGACAAATAAGAATACTTATTATTTCCTTAATTTTTATAAATTACATGATTTCAAAATAATTCAAAAATGTGTTTAATGATTCAGTGAGCATTTTAAGCATTCTGTCAAGCAGAATTATAGTTTAATTCTGCCAGGAAAATGATGAACATTTCCCCCTGAAAGATCATGAAGTGTCATCAGATTGAGCATGAGAGAATTCATTCATGTGCATATAGATGCTGTGTTGTGGGTTGGTACAATTAACTACTTAAATATTTGATACATGCCAAATACTCTGAACATGTAATGTGTAAAACAACACAGTTTATTATTCATAAATGAGTGTCTCATATAAGCATCTTGCCAGTTTGGCAACAGGATCCAGGAAAAGCAGAAAATATGTCCACCCACTGAAATAAGCAGATGCTTAATAATGTTAAACTGCATTTACTTATAGACAAAAACCTGTAAAGTGTTTTCATATCCATTTCATACATGTTACTACATTTGGTTCTTATAACCTTGTAGAGTCAATATTACTATTATTACTATTTTATCATTATTATTGTATTTGAAGAAAACAATTATGATTGAGAAATATAATGAAGTTAGTGGTGGAGTAGAATCCACATCCAGGATATTCTAAGTTTAATTTCTATGACTTTTGCTCTATAACATGCTGATTTTTGCCTGAAAGTTATGCAATTTTTTTGATGGTTAACTTTAATTCAGCATGATGTGCAAGAAATAAACTACATCACCCAGCAATAGTATTATTTCTTTATATTGCATGTGCATAATATTACATCCGGGTAGAATATATTTTATGATTCTTATCTCTTTTAGTACAAAGAGTGAAAACCAAGACCTGGCTTGAAACCTGAATGAGAAAAATTTTAGTATATAAATATATGGTCATGCAGCAGTTGAGTTGGCCATATGAGTGCTGCTGTAGAGTTTGAAACTCAAATGGCATAGTTATATTGACCTAAAATTCAACATCTTCTCGTGTAAAATTAATTCCCACACATGGACAACCCACTTTTTTGACAAAAACTCAAAGCCAATCCTAGTACAGTTTTATTTGGGGCTCAATTGTTAGCAAACTGACATACATTGCATCTTGTTTCTGAGAGACTTTTTTCAAGTATCAAAGACATGAAATAGTTCTACTGATATGAAGCAACACTGCACATACCAACATTAACATTTGAACTTGTTCAGGTAACAGTCCAGAGATGAGTTTTGAACATTTACAAATGGTCAGCATTTTTTCAATCTATTCAGCTTATACTTTTTTCTTGAATTATTCAGTTAGGAATATTAGGAGAGTTGTCAGGTCTTCTCTGACAAGACCATATGTTTCACAAATCAATTTTTTACACCTTTCTCTCCTACTAGTGATAAGATTGTAGTTTAGGTGTCTTCACCAGAACCTTATATTTCTATTTCAATTTTTTTAAAAAGATCCATTTGTTTATTTATTATCACCAGCATTTGAGCCTTAAAAATATGTAGACCATTTTGATTTAATTAATCCTTTGTTTAGCATATCGGGAACATACTAAGACTTTAATTATCAGGGCAGTTTTGGCATTTTATATGTGGAGACCTAAAGATATTCTCTCACCAAAAACACCAACCAAAAATTCCTCTCGCTTTTTTTCTAGTAACATTCAGGTGCTTCTGTGATTATTTAATTCATTTTTTTCCACCAGAATAGAGTCTCAGAAGATATTTGATATTAAGTCATTACCTACTGATTTAGTGGGAAAGAGAGCAAATTGACAACTTACTAACATTGAAGTTGGCAGGTTTGTTTGACAATATCAAAAAGCATCGATTTCAGCTCTTTCAGCCAAGTAGAAATGCCTGATAAAAATACCAGGCTTTAGAAACTCCAATGGTGTCCACAAGTAATGTCAGTTTAGCAGCCATGCTATCAATCATGCTTTGTACAGTTTCTGAAATGTTTGGCTATTCTCTCAATTTACTAGTAAAAAGGATGCTGTGTATAACTTTGTTATAAAATCTCCCACCAAAAAAAAAAAAAAATTAGAACATAAATGAAGTAAGAAAATATTCTACACATTTCTCTTCATTTTAAGAACAAAGATACATTCCTTATACAGGTACTAGAATGTGAGTTTCCTTGTGTAGTGTTACTCATATCATTTAAATGTGTACAATAACTTTTTGAAACTCTTAAACACAATATCTCTTCAGGTTCTACAAATAAATATCCACCTGATTGTTCCATCTACATTTGATGTAAATGGAGTGACTACCATTCTGATATATTCAGATCACTTCAATAAATCCCTTCCTGCTTAACCTAGCAAGAAATAGTTTTATGGCCCACAGCTGTCTTAGTTATCTAGTGCTGCTATAACAGAAATACCACAAGTGGATGGCTTTAACAATCAGATTTTTATTTTCTCACAGTTTAGGAGAAATTCAGGGTGCTGGCTCTAGGGCAAGGCTTCCTCTCTTTGTTGGCTCTGGAAGAAGATCCTTGTCTCTTCTGAGCTTCTGCTCATGGGCAGTCTTCATGTGGCTTGGCATCTCTCTTTGCCCATCTCTCTCTGCTTGTTGCTGGTTTAATCTCTTTTATATCTCAAAAGAGATTGACAGTACACAATACTGGGGAAGCCAGCACAACTTGTCCAAGACAAGGTCATGGAAGCTCCATAGACACATCCAAACTCCCTGAGGGACTGAATTACTGGGCTGAGGGCTGTGGGGACCATGGTCTAGGGGAACATCTAGCTCAATTGGCATAACATAGTTGATAAAGAAAATGTTCTACATTCCATTTTGGTGAGTTACATCTGGGGTCCTAAAAGCTTGTGAGCGGCCATCTAAGATACTCCACTGGTCTCACCCCGTCTGGAGCAAGGGAGAATGAAGAAAACTAAAGACACAAGGGAAAGATTAGTCCAAAGGACTAATGGACCACAACTACCACAGCCTCCACCAGACTGAGTCCAGCACAACTAGATGGTGCCCAGATACCACCACCGACTGCTCTGACAGGGATTACAATAAAGGGTCCTGGATAGGGCTGGAGAAAAATGTAGAGCAAAACTCTCTCACACACAAAAGACCAGACTTACTGATCTGACAGAGACTGGAGAAACCCTGAGAGTATGGCCCCTGGATACCCTTTTAGCTCAGTACCCTTCAGCCAAAGATTAGACAGTCCCATAAAACAAAACAAGACTAAAAAGACACACCAGCCCAAGGGCAAAGACTAGAAGGCAGGAGGGGACAGGAAAGCTGGTAATGGGAAACCTAAGGTCAAGAAGAGGAGAGTGTTCACATGTTGTGGGGTTGACAACCAATGTCACAAAACAATATGTATATTAATTGTTTAATGAGAAGCTAGTTTTCTCTGTAAACCTTCATCTAAAGTACAATAAAAAATTTTAAAAATAGTTAAAAAAAAGAGATTGATTTAAGACATACCCTATACTAGCCCTGCCTCATTAACATAACAAAGGCAACCCATACCCAAATGGGTATAGAGATTAGGATTTACAACACATGTTTTTGGGGGACGTAATTCAATCCATAACAGCAAGTAATAATCTGAACAACACAGTGACCGGAATTAGAAACTGAGATTTACTATCTGATCTAGTTGATTGGAAGCTGGTGAGAAGTACCATTACATGATAAGATATTTAGCAGCTTGGATACCAGTGAGTAAACAGTTACCTAGAAAGATGTGTCTCTCAAAGACAAGATGTTGTTTGGACTGTTTGATTGTTGTCACATACCATTACGAAAGGCATATGAAATGCCACAAATGTAAGTGGAGTGGCCATTTTTATCTGTACATAGAACTCAATGAGTTAAAATGGCTACCTCTAATTTTAAAATCTTGGGTTGAATTATGGTCAGAGAATGATCAAGTTTCTGTAACTGCCTTATAATAATTTCTAATATTTGGTACCACTGGGATCAAGACAAAGGGAAAAGTAAATCAGAGTGTTGTCCTAAATACTGTGAACGTATGGCTTGTCTTGTATCTTTTGTGAAAGTTAAGAAGTAATGGGAAAAGCTAAGACCTTGACAAATGACTTGATGACATCTGGAAGATTCGGATCATTCTTAGAACTCCACACCATCAAATAACCTACATGTCATTGGCAGATTTCCTCTTTTCACTTGTGTCTTGATTCAAGATCCTGTGATGATTTCATCTGAAGTATTTGCTGAGCAGAAGAATATTAATGTTCCTTAAACTCTGTTGTAAAATGTTTAATGCTACTAGACCTCAATCTAGATCCAGATTACAGTACGTGTCAGGATCAATTTATCAGTAAAACTTGTTAGGTAGAGACTTATACATCACAGTAATTTATTTTGTGTTAAGTTATATTAGAAAAAAAACATAATATTCATGGATCAATGCAATATCCACTAAAATCTCACTGGAATTTTTGTAGGTATAGACAAGCTTATGTCAAAATGAACATGGAAAGATAAATAAACTAGAATAATAAAACTAATTTTGAAAAAGAACAAAAAATTTGTATTCACATGATCCAAGTAATAACTCTGTAAAACAGGAAGCACCAGTTTCATATGGTTTCACTGGTGAAATCTACCAAAAAGTTAAGGATAAAATTATACCAATTCTACACAAGTCTTTCCAAAAATAGAATCAAAGGGGAAATTTCTTAATTCATTCTACCAGGCCAACATTACCCTAATAACAAACCCATGTAAAGACATTCCATGAAAAGAAACTACAGATCAATATCTCTTATGAAAATAAGTGTAAAAATCCTCAACAAAAATATTAGCAAATATCATAAAATTAAATATTGATTAAAGTGATCTACCACATCAACAGACTGAAAAAGAAAAAATTTATGGTTATAATTAATGCATGAAAATAAAATTGACAAAATCCAAAATACATTCATGATTTAAAAAAAAAGAAACCAAGTAAATAAATTATCAGTAAACTAGAAATAGAGAACTTTCTTAACTAGATAAAGAACATTTGCAAAAATTTATAGCTATCATTTTTAATGAAGAGAAAATAATTTCCGCCTTTGAACACTGTACTGAAAGTCCTTTCTATTGCAATATAACAAGAAAATGAAGTAAAAATAAACTGATTGTAAAGGAAGAAATCAAATCATCTTTGTTCACAAATGACATAATTTTCTGTGTAGAAAATCCCAAAGAATCACCAAAAAAATACAGGGATGAATAATCAGGTATAGCAAAGTTGCAAGATACTAGGTAAATATACAAAAGTTGATGGCCTTCCTAAATACCAGCAGTGGACAATTGGAATTTGTAATTAAAAAAAAAAAACAAAAAAACCTTATTACAATATCTCTAAAAAAATAAAATACTAAAGTTTAAATCTAACAAAAACGTATATAAAATCTATATGCAGAAAACTACAAAGCTCTAATAAAAGAGCATAAGGAAGATGAAAATAAATGGATAGATATTACTTGTTTATGGATTGGAAGACTCAGTATAGATAAGGTGTCAATTCTTCCCAACATATTCTATATATTCAGAGTAATCCCAATCAAAATTTCAGCAAATTATTTTGTAGGTAACACAAAACTGCTCTTAAAGTTTATATGGAAAGGTAAAACACCTAGAAGAATCAACGCTATACTAAAGAAGAAAAATAAAGCTGTAGGATTAATGCCACCCAATTTCATGACTTAATATAAAACTACAGAATGACAACAGCATGGTATTGGTAAAGGAATTGACAAAGGGTCAATGAAACAGAAAAGAAAGACCTGAAATAGACCCAAACAAATAAAGACAAATGATCTTGAAAAAGGAGCAAAATCAAATCAATTCCGAAAAGATAAATTTTTTAGTACATGGTGCAGGAACAATTAGATATCCATACTAAAAAAAAAAAAAATCCAAACACAGAACTAACATCTTTCACAAAAATTAACTCAAAACAGATCATAGACCTAAATGTAAAATGCAAAAGTTTAATAATAAAATATGCAAAAAAAATCCTAGATTACTTGGGTTTAATATTGAATTTTAGATGCAACACCAAAAGTATGATTTAACAAAGATAATTGACAAGTAGACTTTATTAACATTATGACTGAGTATTCTGTGAAACTCACTGAGAAGAGAATGAAAAGATAAGCCAAAGACTGGGAGAAAATATTTGCAAAGCACATCTAATAGATGACTTTTATTCAAAATATAAGGAGTCCTGGTGGTTCAGTGGTTAAATGCTCAGCTGCTAACCAAAAGGTCAGCAGTATGAACCCACTAGCTGCTGCTCCAGGGGAGAAAGATGTGACCGTCTGCTTCCATAAAGATTACACAATTGGACATCTTATGGGGAAGTTCTACTGTGTCTTATAGGGTCACTACAAGTTGGAATCGACTCGACAGCAATGGGTTTTGGGTTATCCAAAATATGTAGAGAACTAAGTTGTTTTTTTTTTAAATAATTTTTTATTTTTCTCATTCTTGTTGAAAATAGCAGAACATAACCATTTCAACAATTTCTACGTGTACAATTCAATAACATTCTTTATGTTCGTTGAGTTGTGCAACCATTCTCACCCTCTTTTTCCCAGTTGTCCTTCCCTAATACCATAAACTTATTGCCTTCTAAGTTTTGTATCTAATCTTTTGAGTTGATGTCAATTTGATCCCACACTTCATGGGATTTGATTCCTTGGTTTGGAAGATTAGGGTCATAGTTTCCTGGGACATCCCAGTTAATTGGCCTAATGTAATGTTTAGTGCTTCTGTTTTATCTCCTAGTTCACTGCATAGTGCCTGGGGTCTTAAAAGCTTGCAAGTGGCCATCCAAGGCACAGCAATTGGTTTCTATTCACCTGGAGTGATAGAAGAAGTAGAGTCAGGAAGAGGAGGAAGAAATGGAATGTGTTGTCTCCATGACCAACTGTCCCATTTGCCACAAGATCAGAACAACTCGATAGTGCCCAGTTACCAATACTGAACATTTTGATCAAAGATTCTATAGAAGGATCCTGATCAAAAAGGGGAAAATGCAGAATGGAGTTTCAAATTCTCATGGAATCCAGATTTTCTGGAGCCATTGAGGCTGGGTGAACCCCTGAAACTATTGCCCTGAGATAATCTTTAAACTTTACACCAAAAACATCCCCAGAAGTCTTCTTAAAACAGAACAATAATTTATCTTAACTAGTAAAAAAAAAAAAAAAAGTCTCCTTGAGCATTGTGCTCTTTTAAGGTCTATCTACATGGGATCAAATTTACAACAGAGAACTAAGTCTTAAAACTCAGCAATAAGAAACCAAATAATCCAATAAATAAATGGTAAATAAATCTGAAGAGACACCATGCTGAATTTATCCTACAACATAATTTACACAATGATCAGTTATTTCATTAAATCAATGTTTATTATAAGCAAAACTGGAAAACCACCTAAATTTTCACTAACTGCAAAATGATAAAAAAAATTATGTCTTCTTCATACAATGGAATGCTATATAATCACTCTTTAAAAAAAAGAACAAAATTTTTAAAAATACAAGATGCATTGTTTGAGAAGAAAAAACAATTTTCAAAATGTTACTTAGAGAATTTTACATAAATTAACTCAAACATGTTTAAATATTAATAAATTAATATCACATATATCTTGTAGAAAATTTCTGGATGAATGCACAAAAAACTACTGAAAGTGATTATTTCAATGGATTAAGGCTGATACCATCAGGTGCAGAGCACACATTTTTGTTTTTTTTAACTTCATATAGATCAAGTTGAACATACAGTGTTCATTAGATGCTTAAAATCTGTCTCTTGAAAAATATATCTCTAAAATCATTATTTTATAGGTTACCAGAAATAATTGAGGCAAAAAGTGCAATAAAAGGATTCTGTCAGGAAGAAAACACTGTCTTTGCTCTTTTCCATCATTCTGCCAAAGATCAGAATTATGACACATTTCTTCTTGCTGAGTCATTACCTTTCCATTAAAATGTCACTTGGATGGCCCCTAGAAACAGTGTGATCCTTTCTCTTTACATGGTGTTTCTTCATAACTTGATGCATAAAATACATGATGTGAATAGGCCAAGTAATAATGCCTAGAGGAATTAAGAGGCTCCTTATAAGTCTCGTGGTGATTTCCAATAGACAAAATTAATTAAAGCAAGAGCAGTTCAGGTTAGATTTGATTGTTTTACGGCATGACATGGTATTGAGAGTGTCTTTGGAACAAACCTATAAACACATACTGTGCCTGATGGGCTATCAAAGCCAATATTTTAATGATTCTGAGCATAACAGAGATTTGTACAAGATGATCTGAGACTATAAAGGCACCTTAGTACAATACAAGTTAATGTTTCCCTTCCTCATCTTGTCATTTAGGAAAAGAATGGAATCATGAAGTGACCTAAAAACGATGAATGAATGCATCAGTGACTGTAGACTAATCAAATTCTAGTTTTGTAAAGAAAGCTATACAACCAAGAGGAGAATGAAGAAAAAATATATAAAAACAAATAGATAAATGCTTTTCACATAGCCACTAAATGTTCAATTATGTTCTTAAAATGAGGTGGTTGGTCAAGTCAAGCATTGATCTAAATATGACTTGTGTCAAGATGCAAATGAAGATATTGATATTCACTTTACTGTTAGCCTTCAGGCAAAATGTAAAGTTTACTTTATGTGGAATTGAGGTTCATTATTTCAGCGGTTGGAGCCCTGGTGGTGCAGTGGTTAAGAGCTACTGCTGCAAACCAAAAGAGCGGCAGTTTGAATCCACTAGCTGCTCATTGGAAACCCTATGGGGCGGTTCTACTCTGTCCTATAGGGTTGCTGTAAGTCAAAATCGACTCGACGGCAATAGATAGGAGAGTGTAGTATTTCAGTGGTTAAGAGCTCAACTGCTAACCAAAAGGTCAGCCGTTCAAATCCACCAGCAGCTCCTTGGAAACACTATGAGGAAATTCTACTTTGTCCTATAGAGTCACTATAAGTGGGAATCGACTCAGCACCATCAGGTTTCTTTTCTTTGTTTTTTGGTTATGTTTATATGCATCATGGAAGTGACTATGACATTCTTAAATAAATTGAAAATAAGAACACCTCTGAGAAGAATCAGACTGCTAAATGTGGAAGGTGATACTTGCTTTCAACCCTCCATCAGACGTGTGGGACAATCAGCCACACACAAGACAAAGGGTGATTACACAGGGGTAAAAGAGACATTTTCCTACTGCTGCATAGGATAGGCTCTGTGGGAGCTAGTATCAGTTGTAAACTCCAGAGCTTTATATCATCATCAGTAGAGGTGGAGGTATTGGCGGTGGTGGTGGAGGTGGAATTTCCTGCCTGAGGACATGGTCACTGTCTTCAAATCACCAGAGAGTGGGCACTGGAGGCTCCCAATAAGGTGTCTTTTAGAGGCTTCCAGAGTGTCAAGAGTGGGCATTGTGGACAGGATTTGCATTAGGAAAGGAGGAAATATCTACGTCACTGTCATGGATTGAATTGTGTTCCCCAAAAAATGTGTGTATCAATTTGGCTAGGCCATGATTCCCAGTGTTTTGTGGTTGTCCTCCATTTTGTGATTGTAATTTTACATTAAAGAGGACTAGGGTGGGATTGTAACATCAGCCTAACCCAGGTCACATCCCTGATCCAATGTAAAGGGAGTTGCCCTGGGGTGTGGCCTGCACCACTTTTTATCTCTCAAGAGATGAAAGGGAAGAGAAGCAAGCAGAGAGTAGGGGAACCTCATACCACCAAGAAAACAGTGCTGGGAGCAGAGCACGTCCTTTGGACCTTGAGGTTCCTGTGCTGAGATGCTCCCTGAAGACTGATAACGAAGATCTTCCTCCAGAGCCGACGGAGAAGAGAAAGCTTCTCCTAGGGCTGACACCCTGAATTTAGACTTGTAGCCTACTGGACTGTGAGAGAATAAATTTATCTTTGTTAAAGCCATCCACTTGTGGTATTTCTGTCAGAGCAGCACTAGATGCCTAAGACAGTCACTTTGAAGTTGACAGACTAATTGGAGAGCACATGTGAACCACCCATAACTACATATGTGAGCTCTAAGAAATGATCAGCAGCATGGTGATGAAGAGGCCTGGAAGCCTGTTATACCAATGTAAATTAGAGCCAGTGAGGGACTAGAAATATGTCCATGTTTGTATATCCAGGCTGGCTGGATTTGGGAAACATGCATTTATCTGATAGTATATTCTTCTAATATTATCACAATCTAGCACAGTCATTTGTAATAAGCCTTAAAGGCTTTTGCTTCACTATCAGTAGACATTTTAACTTATATAATTAAAGCTTTTTCTATGAAAAAGAATTTCATGTCAAGTATGACTTAAAGTCTAACTTTGTTGATAAAATTCCTACTTACTAACTACAATAACCTATCATAGAAGAATAGGAGAGTTATTTGCTTAATTCAGAAAAAAAAAAAAAAATCAGGAAATATGTGTGTCAGAGTTGTATCCTTTCACAATACTTATTCAATCAGTATGCTGAGCAAATAATCTGAGAAGCTGGATTATATGAAGGAGAACACAGCGTCAGACTTGGAGGAAGACTCATTAACAACCTGCGATATGCAGACGACATAACCTTGCTTGCTGAAAGTGAAGAGGACTTGAAGCACTTACTGATGAAGACCAAAGACCACAGACTTCAGTATGGATTACACCTCAACATAAAGAAAACAAAAACCCTCACAACTGGACCAATAAGCAACATATAATAAATGGCAAAAAGATTGAAGTTGCCAAGGATTTCATTTTACTTAGATCCACAATCAACACCCATGGAAGAAGCAGTAGAGAAATAAAATGACATATCGCATGGGACAAATATGCTGCAAAAGACCTCTTTAAAGTGTTTTTCAACGAAGATGTCAGTTTAAGGACTAAAATCCGCCTGACCCAAGTCATGGTGTTTTCAGTCACCTCATATACATGTGAAAGCTGGACAATGAATAAGGAAGACTGAAGAAGAATTGATACATTTGAATTGTGGTGTTGGTGAAGAACATTTGAACATATCATGGACTGACAGAAGAACAAATAAATCTATCTTGGAAGAAGTACAGCCAGAATGCTCCTTAGGAACAAGGATGGCTAGACTTCATGTCACATACTTTGGACATGTTATCGGGGGGACCAGCCCCCGGAAAATAACAACATGCTTGGTAGAGGGTCAGCTAAAAGGAAGAAGACCCTCAACGAGATGGATTGACACAGTGGGCTGCACCAATGGTCTCAAACATTGCAACAATTGTGAGGATAGCTCAGGACTGGGCAGTGTTTAGTTCTGCTGTATATAGGGTAGCTATGAATTGTCAAAAAAAATGGAGGTGAAAGCACTTAACAGTCAATTAATGCTACCTTCCTTTCCTTCTGGTATTTCTAATTATAATAGAGAGGAATGTGGAAATTCTCCTGTATTTTGTTCTTCAAGTTGAAATTCCATGCATTTGCCAAGGCAAAAATATGTCTGAGGTCCTTTAGTAAGAGATTTGTTTGTCTGATCTCTCAAATAAGGTAACAGAATTTTGAAAGCAAATATTGATTTCTTGTCATGTTACTAAAGAAAAAATAACAGTTTTATTTTGAAAATTGAAATCTATCTATAAAATAAAGTATAAGCATTTTATTAGAGGCCAAAGAAGAATTCTACCCAGTAAATTGCAGGTATACTGATATTCCTAGGAGATTATACTATTATATATTATATTGTAAGTGCCTGCTTCTTATGGAATGAATGAAGCCCTTAGATGAAAGAAGTTGGGGTTTTAATTTAGTTATAGTAGTTGACAATCTTATTTTTTAATTTTATACATATTGTATGCCTTTGTGTCACAAGTTGTTGGTGAACAACCTCAACACTGGAGGCAGGATTAAAAAAAAAAAAAAAAACCCATTGCAGTCGAGTGGATTCCAGTTCATAGAGAACCTATATATCTGAGTTCAAATCAACCTGGGTAACACTGGGCCAACTACTAATCCCATCTGGATAGAGTTTTATCCTCTGGAAATGATTATAAGAGGATTTATCACATAAGATGTTTTCAAAGATTAGATGAGATAGTATACATAAAGAACTAGGGCTCAGTCTGGAACAGAGTGAGAGATGGATAAATGTAAGTTACTTTGTTATTACAATAACTCTTGCAAAAGCCATAACTTGTGTAAAGCAGAAACCTGTCAGACAAGGAAAACTCAAATATTTGCAGTTAATAGAGAGCAACAGAGAAGCGGTAAGACTGAACCCTGTCAAAGACAGAAATCTTGTGAGACCCAGAAAAACAAGGCAGCCCCATCAAGTTAAGGCTCTCACAGGTTTAACCGTATTATTATCAATTATTATACAAAGATAAAGTTTTACAGTGTAAACCGACTCATCACATCAATTTTAGCAACTACATTTCAGTTACATCAGTCATTACTATTTTGATCTTATTGACACTATACATAGTTGGAAAATTATGTAATTGCAAAGTGTGAATTGCGTGTGGAATTCCTTATGAATACAAAATTATTCACTAAAATTGGTATTCTAGGTGATTTAGATTTTTTTTATATATATAATGAGATAGAGTATATTTTAAATTTTTCCTAGAAAAGTACTTGCATTATTCAAGAATTTTCTCTTTTATTGTTTTTTCTTTCCTGCTAGCCCTATAGCAAAGAAAGTGCCTGTTACTGAAGGCAGAGCTCTGACTATAATGTTTAACTATGTGATGTCATAAGACAAGGGGTTGTGTACAGAGTGGAATTAAACAAAGAAATTGACAAAATAATTTTAAAAAATCAAAAAAACAAATGCATTGCCATCAAATCAATTCCAACTCATAGTGACCCCATAGGACAGAGCAGAACTGCTCCATAGGGTTTCCAAGGAGCTGCTGGTGGATTCAAACTGCCGACTTTTTTGGTTAGCAGCTGAGCTCTTAACGACTGAGCCACAAAGAAATCCTAAATAACACTGCACTGTCTCTAATACCATCACCAACACAGATAATTTTAAATTTACAGTAGATTAGTTGGAAATAGATTATACTGACCAAAAGTGATAATGTAAATGAATAAAATCCAACTTCAGTTTAAATACACAATTTTCATCAGTAAGATTGAATAGCCATATCCAGTGAAATAATCATCTAATCCTGCCCATGCTATCTGTTCAAAATGTAAATTAAGGAAGGTTCTAATTGGAGAAAGACTCATTAAAAACCTGTGATATGCAGATGACACAACCTTGATTGACAAAAATGAAGACAACTGAAGCACATACTGATAAAGGTAAAAGATTACAGCCTTCAGTATGAATTACACCTAAATATAACAAAAATGAAAACACTCACAACTGGACCAATAAACACTATTATGATAAAGAGGAAGAAATTGAAATTGCCAACAATTTCATTCTACTTGGCTCAACAATCGATGCCCATTGAAGCAGAAGTCAAGGAATCAAATGATGCATTGCACTGGGCAAATCTTCTCCAAAAGACCTCTTTAAACTTTTAAGAAGCAAAGATGTCAGTTTGACCATTAAGGTGCACCTGACCCAAGCCAATGGGTTAATATGCAAACAAAAGCTGGACAATTAAAAAAGAACAGAAAAAAAATGATGCATTTGAACTGTGGTATTGGTGAAAAATATTGGATATACCATGAACTGCCAGAAGAAGGAACAAATCGGTTTGGTAAAGTACATGGTAAGCAAAAACAAAGGGAATCCTTAAGGAGATGGACTGAAACAATAGCCACAAGAATGGACTCAAATATACCAACAATCGTGAAGATGGGCAGAACTAGGCAACGTTTTATTTTGTTGTACATAAAGTCTGCATAAGTTGGCACCAACTAACAACAGGAACAAAGAATTTTCTAAATGACAGCTATGGTACCTCTGACAAGAAATGAGAGTTGTTCTCAGGGGCATCCACTGACCTCTGAGCCTAGTTTCTCAAGATGAATCATGCTGGTGGAGCTGGGAAGGTCTAGTGTTGTAACCTGATGAGGAAGGGTCCTGCCCGGTGTGACCCCTAGAGTCAACTGAGAGAGGCCAGGCCTTTGAGAAAGAGAAAGCAGACTTTATTGTAAGCTGGTTATTAAAGGAGCTCAGAAACTAAGTCTCAAATCAAGCTCTACGAGGTTGAGGATTCTAGGGTAGTTATAAGTTTCAAGATAGGGAAGTTATGCTTAATTCATGAAGCTTCTAAGAGAAGGTGGGCAATTCCAGGAACTAATTAACACGTGTAGGGGTGCAGTGGAAGTGCAGTGTCATGGCAGCTAGGAGGTGTGTTTTTCGAGGTGTGACATATGAAGTTCATCTAAGGACAGCTTTGCAGTTTATCGTGCATGTCTAAATGGAGGGGGAACAGTGAAGTGGCCTTGGGCTACTACACAGGATGCCTTATCGGGGTGAAGTGGCGTTGAGCTACCTGGGACTAGTTGGGACTAGTTGACTGTGGACTCAGGGTATGATGGATGGAAGGGGAACAGTTTAATCCTGTTGGTTATAGTGTCTAGTGTGCAGCATCAGATTTTTAGAAACTTGAATCTGTCAGTTCCTCCAAACTGGTTGGCATCTTTCAAACTAAATCTTAATGACAAAATTCACAAGAATTTGGTGTATGAATCAAAACAGAATTAAAAAAATATATAACATGTATGATATAAATTACTATTAACTTTGCATATTCTTGACCAAGAAGGGATTATACTGTTTTCCTGGAGCCCTGTTGGTGTGGTGGTAAGATGTGGGAGATGGAAAGAATTCTATAACCTTTGATTAAAGTTTTATAATAACCTACACAACTACCTTTATTGATGGTCTTTGTTTTTTTGGTGTTAATTTGAAATGCTATCTGGTATCATTTACATCAGCTGGATGAAATTTCTTTAATATGTTTTGTAATGCAGGACTGCTAGCAATAAATGCTCTCAGTTTTTCTTATCTGGGAATATTTGTTTTATGAGTTTACTGGACTAGGTCAGTGAAGTCTATTTCCCCCCAGGTGTGCAGCACCTGATATCCCCTCTCAGAGTGCATAGTCCTGGGCATACCCACAGTCACCTGACCCTGAAAGGATGAATGTAGTATTAACTGGTCTGTCTTTGACTTTCTCTGATGTCCCTGTAAAGTTTCTGACTGGTCTGCTTCTACTGATATCACATCCAGCTACTAGCCTACACTGGCTAGCTGATTATTGTTTTTAATAACCTGAGACACAAATTGTTCCACAATTTAATTAAATTTGGGCCTATTTACAGAGCTACCCTTTGAGGCCGGTCTTCGGGTTTTGCACTGACAAAGAAGGGATCTTCACAGCTATCTCTTTCCTTGGCTCTTTCTGGGAAACTTCTAGCTGGTAAATGGTTTAGCTTAATGCTCTCATGGAGATACAAGCACTCTCTTAATAGTTTACCACAGGAATCTCCATTGTTTTTGGCAATTCCCTTAGTTTTGAAGTTATCCAAATTCTGTCCCACACAAGGTAAGGAGAGCTACAGAATTCTCTGTTCTAATGACTTGCCTCTTCCCCTGGGCAAAACCTCTACAACAAAGGCCCAGAGCTGTAGGGGAGGACAGTGACCCCCTTCTCTTAAAGTGACACCCCTGCTCTATGAGCAGAGAGCTAGGCAGATGTGGTAGTGCCTGGTCTTCTGGGCTTGGCTCCTAAGACATGGAACCTCACACTTCAAGAGAGTAAGAGTAAGGGTGATCAGGGCCTAGGTTTATCGACCTAGTGCTTTTTTCTGTGTTATCAGTGGGAATTGGTAGAGGAACCTCAGATCTCTTGACCACACTTACCTGGGATAAATTTCTGTAACACAGAGCTGGAGGTGGGAACGAGACTTGCTGGTGAACTGCCTTTCCTAGGGAAAGGTGACTTTCTGCACTGAAGTCAGGCAGGGGAGCAGGTCATGACTCAATGCCACCAACTCTCACTGTTCTTACTGAGATTTAGCAGATTATCTTGAAAAAATATCTTTCCATTTGCTGTATGCCTTTAGAATAATTTAAAGAAACATTAAATTGTTGTTGTTTATAATTTTTGTCAGTTCTGCATTTTTTTTGGGGGGAAGATGGTTGGAGGTGCTAATTCTGCCATTAATCCAAAAATGCTTCTTCTGTCACATCATTTTTTAAATACCGAAAGAAAAATTTATCAACCATAGATTCTACATCATGTGACAATATCCTTCGGGTATAAATGGGAACTATTTTCAGAGAACTATAGGTCGGAATAGACTAGACTGCAATGGGTTTGTTTTGTTTTTGTTTTTTGTTTTTTGTTTATTTTCAGACTACAAAAAACTAAGAATTTTTTGCTATCACACCTAATCTTAGAGAATTGATAAAGAAATTCACTAAAAGAAAGTAAACAATAAATGAAGATATAAAACTTCAAAAAAGGAAGAAAAGTATAGGAATGGATAAAAATAAGAGTAAATATTGTAAACTTCTAATGAGTTCATTACAACTTATTTGAGGATTGAAGGAAAAATTGTAACACCTTCTGATGTGGTGTTGAGTGTATGTAGAGGTAATACTTAAAACAATTATTCTTTAAAAGTGGGGATGTTAAATAGACTTAAATAAAAATAAAACTTCTAACTTCATTCAAAGTGGTAAACCATTGATACCACTAGACAGTGATAAGTTATAATATGTATTTTGGTTTATAAAGCCACCACTGGGAAAATTATGCAAAGTGATACTCTCAAAAGCAGTATATTAATCAAGATTTAATCTGTTAAAAGTTCAGGTAATTCAAAAGAAGGTAAAGAAAGAGAAACAAAGGAATGAGAGTTAACAAAGGGAAAAGAAATTATAAAATGAAAGGCTTAATCCTTAACATATCAAAAATTACATTGAACATAAATTCTTTACATATACCAAGTAAAAGATAGATATTTGCAAAGTAGTATTTTAAAAAATGATCTAATAATATCCTGTTTACAGTTACATAGGTAAGTAGAAGGTAAAAGGATGAAATACACCATGAAAACATTAATCCAAAAAGAAGCAAGTGTAACTATGTTAGTTTTAAATAAACTTCACAGCAAAGAAAATTAATAAAGAGAAAGGAGGGTATTTTTAAAAAGATACAAGAATCAAAGATGATATAGTGATAAAAATGAATATGCTCCAAACAAGTTTCTTGTTGTGTGTCATTGAGTCAATTCTGATTCATAACAACCCTACAGATCATGTAGAACTGTCCCATAGGGTTTCCTAGGCTGTAATATTTGTAGGAGTAGATTGCCAGGTCTTTTCTTCTGTGGATCTGATGGTGGATTTGAACTTCTGACCTCTGAGTTAAACAATAAGACCTAATTGACATATATAGAATACTCAACACCAAAACAGCAGAATACACATTTTTTTCCAGCATCCATGGAACACTAGTGAACATAAACCCTATCCTAGTCTACAAAAAAAAAAAAAAAAAAAAAAAATCAACCAATTTAAAACCAATGAAATCACAGAGAACATGTTCTCTGAATATAATAGAAGGAAACTGGAAATCAATAACAGAAAATCTCTGTTACAGACAATAAGAAAATTCAAATATCCATGGGTCAAAGAGGAAGTTCCAAGGGAAAGGTGTCTATATCTATATCTATACCTATATCTATATATCAAAACTGAAGGAAAATTAAAATACAACATATAAAATATGTAGGGTGCAGCTATAGCCATTCTTAGAGGGAAATTTATAGCACATGATGTTAACATTTAAAACTGGAAAGTTCTCAGATCAATAAGCTCAGTGACTACCTCAAGAAATTAGAAAGGAAAAAGCAAAATTAACACAAGGGAAGATGAAAGAAGAAAATGATGGAAATAAGCAGAAATTAATAAAAATGAATATATAAATCAATAGTAAAAACAAATTAAAAAACTAGCTCTTTGAAATATAAAAGAACGGATAAAGGTCTAGCAAGACTAACGTTGATAAAAAGAGAGAAGATACAAATCATCAATATCATTATGAAACAATCTATCACTACAGATTGTGCAGCCAATACTTTTTATATTTACTTTTCCTACAGTCATATAATTTTTCATTCTTAGCCTGTTTTTATGGTAGATTACATCCATTTAATTTGAATGTTTAACAAGTTTTGCACGCCTGGAGTAAATACTATATGTTGATGGTATATATTTCAAGATTAAACAATGTACTTCTAAATAACATTTGGTTCAAAGTAGAAATATCCAGAGAAAGTTACAAAATATATTTTGAATTATATTAAAATTAAAATACAGTTTATCAAAAAGTGTGGGATGCAGTGCTAAGATAGAAATTTATAGCATTAAATGCATATATTAGAAAAGGAGAACAATTAAAATCAATAACCTAGGCTAAAACCTTAGGAAACTAGACAATGAAGAGGAATTTAAGCCTAAAGAGAATAGAAGAAAAGGTGTGATATAAATTAGAGCATAAATAAATGAAATTGAAAGCAGAGAAACAGTAGAGAAATCAATGAAGTTAAAAGCTGGTTCTAAGTAAAGATCAATAAAATTGATAAACTCAAGCCAGGATAAGAGACAAAGTGAGAAAGAAAGAGACAGCAAGGGAGAGAATAAATAACCAATATTAGGAATGTTAGCGATACCTTCACTACTGATCTCATGAATATTTACCACAAACAATAACCACATTTTTAACAACTTAGATGACTTGAAAGATGCAAATTACCAAAGTGAACACAAGAAAGAAAATCTATATATCAATGTCTTAGTTTCTTAGTGCTGTTATAACAGAAATACCACAAACGGGTGGCTTTAAATAACAGAAATTTATTTTCTCACAGTTAGGAGGCTAGATGTCTGAATTCAGAGCACCGGCTCTAGGGAAGTCTTGTCTCTTTTCAGCTTCTGTACCTTGGTCACTGGGTGATCTTCACATGGATTGACATCTGTCTTCCCCTATCTGTGCTTGTTTGCTTCTGTGCCTAATCTGTTTAGCTCTCAAAAGTGATTGGCTTAAGACACACCCTACACTAATGTGACCTTATTAATATTAAAAAAAAAAACCCATTCCCAAAATGGATTATATCTACAAATACATGGATTAGGATTTACAACACATATTTGGAGGGAGGGGGACACAATTCAATCCATAACAATCTGTATCTAATAATTATCTAAATTAAAAAAAAATTAAATGAAAAGGAAAACTTCCAAAAAATAAAGCAGAAGATTTACTAATGAATTCTATCAAACACTTAAGGAAAAAATAATAATAAATTCTCTACAATCGCTTTTAAAAAACAGAAGCAGACAGAACACTTCTGAACTAATACTATGAGGCCAGCCTTACTGTAACACTAAAACCAGATAAAGACAATATGAAAAAAGAAAATTACAGACCAATATTCTCATGAACATTGATGAACAAATCCTTAAGAAAATATTAGTAAACTGAGCCCAACCATGTGTGAGAAGAATTATACACCATAATAAAACGGAATTTACTTTACTTATGCAACACTGGTTCAACATTTGGAAAAAAAAATCAATGTTATCCACAATATCAGCGAGATAAGGAAGAAAAATCATATGATCATATCATTTGGTGCAGAGAATCATCTGACAAAACCCAACATTAATTTATGATAAAAACTCTCAGCAAATTAAGCGTTGAGGGGATATTTCCTGGTTTAAAAAACCTACAAAAAAAGCCTACAGCAAACATCATACTTAATGGTTAGATTCTGGAGAAATCTAAGATTGAGAACAAGGCAAAAATGTTCTCTTTCACCATTCCTGTCAAACATATTATGCTAAGTCCTAACTTCTTGTTGTTAATTGCTGTCAAATCAGCCCTGACTCATAGCAACCCCATGTGCTACAGAACTGCTCCATAGGGTTTTCTTGGCTATAATTTTTATGGAAGATTCCCAGGCTTTTCTTTCATGGTGCCACTGAGTGAGTTTGAACAGTCAACCTTTAGGTTAGCAGTCGTGCACAAACTCTTTGCACCACCCAGGGACCTTAACTACTGCAGTAAGGCAAGAAAAAAATATGTAAAGATTGAAAAAGAAGAAATAAAAATGTACATATTCACAGATGATGAATCATAGACGAATGAATCTACCCATCATTTTTGGGACTAAAACACAAGTATAGCAAGGATGCAAGATTGAAGGTCAATTACAAAATTAAATTGCTTTCCTATTAAACAAACTGATTCTAAAACTCACATATATGAAACACCTAGAAGAGGCAATTATATAGAGATCAAAGTTTAATAACAGTTACCGGAGGCAGCAGGCAAGGAGAAAGAGGGAATCATAGTTTAGGAAGCATTGAGTTTCTGTTCAATGTGATGGAAAATTTGACAATGGATATTTATGATAGTTGCCTAACACTATTGACGAAATTAATGTCATTGAATTGTACACATGAAAAAAGGTGAAACGGCAAAAACTTGTTTTATATATATATGTGTGTATATATATATATATGCAATAAAAATATAGAAAGGCAAAATATCTAGAATAGTCAACAGAATATTGAAGAAGAAGGACAAAATGGGAGGATCAAAATACCCAATATTGAAAATTATTATAAAGCTACTTATTGTAAAGCTTATTACAAAGTTATTAAGTCAGTGTGATGTCAGTAAAAGAATAGATACACAGATCAATAGAACAGAATGGAGAGCCCAGAATTAGACCCACACAAATGCAGTGAACTGATTTTTGACAAAGGTGCAAATGAAATTACAGGAAGAAAGGATAGTCTTTCCAATGAATGTTTTTGGGACAACTGGATATCATATGCAAAAAATACAGTTTGACCCCTACCTCATACCAGATACAACAATTAATTTAAATGCATCATAGACCTAAATAGAAGACCTAAAACTATAAAACTCTTAGACTAACACATAGGAAAAAATCTAGGCAACTTTGGGATTGGTGAAGAATTTTAGATATAATACCAAAAGCATAATCTATGAAAGAAAAAAGAAAAAAAACTGAGAAGTTGGACTTTAATGAAACTGAACCAAATAAGACATGGAGATGGCAAATAAACATACAAAATATGTTAAATATCATTTATCATTAAGATAACGCAAATTAAAAAAAAGAGAGATACGATTAAATGACTAGTAGAATGGCTAAAATTAAAAAACAAACAGACAAACAAAAAACTGGCCCTATCAATTGTTGGCAGGTTATGTGGAACAACAGGAACTCTCATTAATTGCTGGTGGGAATTCAAAATGGGACATCCACTTCAGAGGACCCTTTAATAGTGTCTTACAAAGCTAACATGCAATTACCGTACTATCCAGCTATTATGTTCCCAGGTATTTACCTAACTGATTTGGGATCTTAAATAAACACAGAGGAGGCAGGTTCAAGATGGCGGAGTACTTAGACAGCTTCCTATATCTCTCTTACAACAAAGACCTGGAAAAACAACTGATTTGATTGTATATGAATATATAGGATCCCTGAACAAGGCAAAGTTGAAGAATCAGACTGAGTGGTGCGGGGAGAGGGAGACAGTTCTCAAGAAGCAGAACTGCCAGACTGGACTGGGCTGGAGCCAGAGCTCTTCAGCCACGAATGGCTGCAAGGTACCCAGTGAAGCAGGCAAACAACTCACATGCACTTGAGAGGCAGTTTCCACATGAAGAGAGATCCAGCAGCAGAGATTCTGCTAAGACACACCAAACCAGTGAAAAGCAGCTCCAAATTGGCTAAAGATAAGTACATGCGTGTGGCCTTTCATGGGGTTTTAAAAAAAAAAAAAAGCCCATTTGGGAAAAACCTCTCTCCTTTTTACCTCCTCCCTCCCTGCTCTGCACAAGTCCAGCCTTCCGAAGTCTCTGAGTCCTCTCGTGGGAAATAGATCCCAAAAGGCACCCTGACCCATTCTCCTGGCTTTGCAGAGGCAACAAATAAGCTACTGGCTCCCCTAAGCCAGGAACTCAAGGTTGGCACAGCTCCTTTGCTAGGCACAGGCATAAGGGGTCCGCAGACTTTGAGTGCCTTCCACCCGTGTATAGACTTGTGTGGACCCATCTCAACAAAGTAAGCCCTCACTACCACAGTACAACAGGGTAAACACCTGAAGTCTAACTTCAATTCTTTCAGCTGTGAAGTGGCGGATTTGTGACACTGGACACAGCTAAGCAATTTAAGCAGGCACTTTAATGATCCACAACAGGGGCTTGAGGACTGGTAGTATCACTTACACTACCTAGTCACCCGCTACAGGAGTCCAAGAAAAAGTGGTGCCCTTGAGTCTTTACAGACAACAGAGTGGGATGCTCATAGTCCGGCTGCAAAACTCACCTACCTACTCACCCTAGGGAATAGGGACACAATTTCCTTTCAGACTCTCGGGGGCAGTCATCAGTTCCCTGCCTGGCTCAGCACATGACCCCCTACTACAGCCAGATACTAGTGGCTACACAAATCACGCATGCCTCTCTAAGACTGTAGGTGAGAGCCTGCACCACACACTTGATGACCAACTGCCTGGACACCTGAGCTGAACCCATATAGGAAAATTTAACAGACTCTTGTGTGTACACACTTAATTACAGAACTAACCCACCTGGTGACAGGACGAAGGAACTTCAAAGGAGCCAATAATCAAACTAGTGCACAGGAGCAGCCTATTGGGGCATTTCAAAACAAAACAAAACAAGAAGCTAGGTCTCACTAAACAAATATAAAATAAAATTATAATAACTTATTGATGGCTTGGAGACAACAGTCAGTATTATATCACATAAAGAGGCAGTCCAAGATGGCTTCAGCAAGCTCCCAAAATAAAGAATCAATAAATTCTCTGGAGGAAAGAATTTCTCAGAATTACCAGAGGCAGAATACAAAAGATTAATATACAAAACTCTTCTAGAAATTAGAAAGGAAATTCCACAAAATGCAGAAATGGCAAAGGAAACACAGACAAAGTAGTAGTGGAACTTAAGAAAGTTATTCAAGAACTTAATGACAAATTTAATATGCTGCAAGAATCCATAGAAAGACAGCAATCAGAAACCCAGAAGATTAATAATAAAATTTCAGAATTAGACAACTCAATAGAAAGTCATAGGAGCAGAATTGAGGCAGTAGAAGATGGAATTAGTGACACTGACGATAACACACTTGATGCCAACTTATTTCAGGAAAAATCAGATAAAAGAATTAAAAAGAATGAAGAAAATCTGATAGTCATATGGGACTCTATCAAAAGAAAGAAGCTACGAGTGATTGGAGTACCAGGGTTGGGGGGGGGGAAACAGAAAATACAAAGAAAATTGTTGAAGTTTTGTTGACAGAAAAATTCGCTGATATCATGAAAGATGAGAAGATACCTATCCAAGATGCTCATCGAACTCCATATAAGGTAGATCCCAAAAGAAAGTCACCAAGACATATTGTAATCAAACTTACCAAAACCAAAAATAAGTAGAGAATTTTAAGAGTAGCTAGGGATAAAAGAAAAGTCATCTACAGAGGAGAGTCTCTTAGAATAATCTCAGACTACTCAGCATAAACCATGCAGGCAACAAGGAAATGGGATGACATATACAAAGCCTTGAAGTAAAACAACAGCCATCCAAGAATTATATACCCAGCAAAACTGTCTCTCAAATATGATGGCAAAATTAGGGTATTTCCAGACAAACAGAAGTTTAGGGAATTTGCAAAAACCAAACCAAAATTACAAGAAATACTAAAAAGAGTCCTACAGTTAGATAATCAATAACATCAGATAACAACACAAGACTACAACAAGGACAGAGCAACCAAATATTGACTCAGATACAGATATCAAAAATACATCAAGGCTAAAACATTGAAAATAGGGAAACAGATATCAATATTAAAAAAAGAACAACATTAAAACAAATACGAGGGACTTAAAAATGGAAACATTGATTTTCCATACGGAGGGGAAGTTAAGGTGATATAAAGTAATCAAAGAATGGTATAAACTTAGAAAATAGGGGTAAATTTTTTAGGTAACCACAAAGGAATATAACAATCCTACAAATCAAAATAAAAAAGTAGAAAAATGTAAAGAGCCAGCAAACACAAAATCTACAACAATGAAAAAGATGAAAAAAATACATAAAGAAAAACGACTCAGCACAGAAAATTCAGGGGAACAAAGAAACTGTGAACAACACACAAAAAGAGACATCAGGATGACAGCACTAAACTCATACCTATCAATAATTATGCTGAATGTAAATGGACTTCAAGCTCCAATAAAAAGAAAGAGAGTGTCAGATTGCATAAAAAAGCATGATCTGTCAATATGCTGCCTACGAGAGAGTGTCCTTAGACTTAAAGAGACAAACAGCCTAAAACTAAAAGGACGAAAAAAAATATATCAAGCAAACAACACTCAAAAAAAAGCAGGAGGGTCAATATTAATTTCTGACAAAATAGACTTTAAAGTAAAATCCACCACAAAGGATAAGGAAGGGCACTATATAATGATTAAAGCATCAGTACACCAGGATGACATAACTATAATAAATATATACGCACCCAAAAACAGGGCTCCAAAATACATAAAAAAAACTCTAACTGCTCTGAAGAGAGAGAGACAGACAGCTCCACAATAGTAGTAGGAAACTTCAACATGCCACTTTTGGTGAAGGACAGAACATCCAGAAAGAAACTCAACAAAGACACGGAAGAGCTAAATGCTACAATCAACTAACTTGATCTCATAGACATATACTAAACACTGCACCCAACAGCAGCCAAGTATACTTTCTTTTCAAACACACATAGAATATTCTCCAGAATAGACCGCATATTAGTCCAAAAAGCAAGCCTTAACAAAATCCAAAACATCAAAATATTACACAGCACCTTTTCTGACCATAAAGCCATAAAAGTGGAAATGAACTAAACAAAGAGCAAGGAAAAAAATCAAACACATGGAAACTGAACAACACCTTGCTCAAAAACTACTCATTTATAGAAGAAATTAAGGATGGAGTAAAGAAATTCAAAGACTCAAATGAGAATGAAAACACATCCTACCAGAACCTTTGGGACACAGCGAAAGCAGTTCTCAGAGGTCAGTTTATAGCAATAAGTGCACACATCCAAAAAGAAGAAAGGGCCATAATCAAGACATTAACCCTACAACTGGAACAAGTAGAGAGGAGAAAAAGTAGCCCACAGGTGCCAGAAGGAAGGAAATAATAAGAATTAGAGCAGAATTAAATGAAATCAACAATAGAAAAACAATTGAAAGAGTTAACAAGTCCAAAAGCTGGTTCTTTGAAAAGAGCAACAAAATTGATAAACCATTTGGCCAAACTGACAAAAGAAAAACAGGAGAGGAAGCAGATAACCCATATAAGAAATGAGATGGGTGATATCACAACAGACCCAACTGAAAATAAAAGAATCATAACAGATTACTATGAAAAATTGTATTCTAACAAATTTTAAAACCTAGAGGAAATGGACAAATTTCTAGAAACTCACTACCTACCTAAACTAACACAATCAGAGATAGAACAACTAAATAAACATATAAAAAAAGAATAGATTGAAAAGGCAATTTAAAAGTTCCCCCAAAAAAAAAAATCCCTGGCCTGGATGGTTTCACTGGAGAATTCTACCAAACTTTTAGAGAAGAGATAACACCACTTCTACTAAAGGTATTTCAGAGCATAGAAAGGGGTGGAATACTCCCAACCTCATTCTATGAAGCCAGCATAACCCTGATACCAAAAGCAGGTAAAGACACTACAAAAAAAGAAAATTACATACCAATATCTCTTAAGAAAATTGATGTGAAAATCCTCAACAAAATTCTAGCCAATAGAATTCAACAACATATCAAAAAAAAAATACTAATTTTCCATAACCCAGTGAGATTTATACTAGGTATGCGGGGATGGTTCAACATTAGAAAAACAATCCATGTAATCCATCACATAAATAAAACAAAAGACAAGAACCATGCAGAAAAGTTATTCGACAAAGTCCAACATCTATTCATGATAAAAACACTCAATAAAATGGGAATAGAAGGGAAATTCTTCAATATAATTAAGGGCATTTATACAAAACCAACAGCCAACATCATCCTAAATGGAGAGACTTTGAAAGCACTCCCTTTTAGAGCAGGAACCAGAGAAGGATGCCCTCTATTGTCACTCTAATTCAACATTGTGCTGGAGGTCCTAGCCAGAGCGGTTAGATCAGAAAAAGAAATAAAATGCATCCAAAAAGATATGGAAGAAGTCAAAGTATCTCTATTTGCAGATGATATGATCTTATACACAGAAAATCCCAAAGAATCCACAAGAAAACTACTGGAACTAATAGAAGGTTTCAGCAGAGTTTCAGGATACAAGATAAACGTACAAAAATCAATTGGATTCCTTTACACCAACAAAGAGAACCTTGAAGAGGAAATCACCAAATCAATACCATTTACAATAGCCCCCAAGAAGATAAAATACTTAGGAATAAATCTAACCAGAGATGTAAAAGATCTTTACAGAGAAAACTACAAGACACTAGTGCAAGAAATTAAAAGAGACCTGCATAAGTGGAAAAATATACCTAGCTCATGGATAGGTAGACTCAACATAGTGAAAATGTCTATTCTACCCAAAGAAATCTACAGATACAATGCAATCCCAATCCAAATTCCAACAGCATTTTTTAATGAGATGGAGAAACAAATCACCAACTTCGTATGAAAAGGGAAGAGGCCCCAAATAAATAAAGCAATACTCAAGAAGAAGAACTATGTGGGAGGCCTTACACTACCTGATTTTAGTACTTATTATACAGCCACGGTAGTCAAAACAGCCTGGTACTGGTACTACAACAGATACATAGACCAATGGGACAGAGTTGACAATCCAGATGTAAGCTTATCCACCTACAAGCAGCTAATATTTGACAAAGGCCCAAAGTCCATTAATTGGGAAAAGAGAGTCTCTTTAACAAATGGTACAGGCATAACTGGATATCCATCTACAAAAAACTGAAACAAGATTCATACCTCACACTATGTACAAAAACTAACTCAAAATGGATCAAAGACTTAAATATAAAATTGAAAACGATAAAGATCATGGAAGAAAAAATAGGGACAATGCTAGGAGCCCTAATACATGGTATAAACACTATACAAACCATAAGTAATAAAGCACAAACACCAGATGAGAGATTAGATAAATGACAGCTCCTAAAAATCAAACACTTATGCTCATCAAAGGCTTCACCAAAAAAGTAAAAAGACAACCTACAGACTGGGAAAAAAATTTTTGGCTATGACAAAGCCGATCAGCATCTAATCTCTAAAATCTGCAAGATACTGCAAAACCTCAACAGCAAAAAGACAAATAACTCAATTAAAAAATGGGCAAGTGATATGAACAGGCACTTCAGCAAAGAAGATATTCAGGCAGCTAACAGAAACATGAAGAAATGCTCACTATCGTTAGCCATTAGAGAAATGCAGATCAAAACTACAATGAGATATCATCTCACCCCAACGAGGATAGTCTTAATCCAAACAACACAAAATAATAAATGCTGGAGAGGCTATGGAGAGACTTGAACACTTATACACTGTTGGTGGGAACATAAAATGGTACAACCAGTTTGGAAATCGATTTGGTGCTTCTTTAAAAAGCTATAAATAGAAGTACTATATGATCCAGCTATCCCACTCCTTGGAACATATCCTAGAGAAATAAGAGCCAACACACTAATAGATACATGCACACTCATGTTCATTGCAGCACTGTTCACAATAGCAAAAAGATGGAAACAACCTAGGAGCCCATCAACAGACCAATGGATAGACAAATTATGGTATAGCCACACAATGGAATATTATGCAATGTTAAAGAACAATGATGAAGCTGTGAAAAATTGTATAACATGGTGGAAGCTGGAACTTATGCTGAGTGAACTTAGTCAGACACAGAAGGAGAAATGCTGTATAAGACCACTATTATAAGAACTCAAGAAAAGGTTTAAACACAGAAGAAAACATCGTTTGATGGTTACAGGGATGGAGAGGGATGGTGAGAGTTATTCAGTAACTGGATAGTAGATAAGAATCATCTTAGGTGAAGGGAAGGACAGCCCACACTACAGGGGAAGTCAGCACATCTGCAGTAAACCAAAACTAAGAAGTTTGCTGAATACAATCAAATACTTTGAGAGACAGAGTAGCAGGGATAGGGGGTCTGGGGACCACACTTTCAGGGGACATCTAGGTCAATTGGCCTAACAAAGCTTATTAAGAAAATGTTCTGCATCCTACTTTGGTGAGTGGCGTCTGGGGTTTTAAAAGCTTGCAAGCAGCCATCTAAGATGTTTTAATTGGTCCCAATCACTTGGAGTAAAGGAGAATGAAGAACACCAAAGACACAAGGAAAGTATTAGCCCAAGAGACAGAATGGGCCACATAAACCAAAGACTTCATCAGCCTGAGACCAGAAGAACTAGATGGTGCCCAGCTACCACCAGTGAACGTCTTGACAGGGAACACAACAGAGTCCTTGATGGAGCAGCAGAAGGATGGGTTGATGAACTCAAACTCTAGTAAGAAGACCAGACTTAATGGTCTGACTGAGACTGGAGGTACCCTGGAAAGCATGGCCCCTGCACTCTCTATCAGCCCAGAACTAGAACAATTTCTGAGGCCAACTCTTCAGACAAGGATTGGACTGGACATAAAGTGATACTTGTGACAAGTGTGCCTCTTAGTCAAGTAGATACAAGAGACCAAAGGGGCAGCTTCTGTCCAGAGGTGAGAGAGGAAGGCAGAGAGGGTTGAAAGCTGGTTGAATGGTCATGGAGAATCAGGGGTTGAAGTGTGCTGTCATAGAATGGGGTGAGCAATTAGGGTCACATAACAATGTATGTATAAAACTTTGTATGAAAGACCAACTTGAAATGTAAACTTCATTTAACTACAACAGTAAAAAAAATAATCAAAACACAACAAAATTTGAACGTGAGATTTTTTCTGATCAGTTATTGTGTATGCATATAGGGAGACCATTTTGATTCCAGAAAAAGAAAAGAGCTCAAAGAAGTAGGTACAACTTCTCTTTATGGAGAAGTTGTTAGGTGCCATGGAGTTGATTCCGATTCATAGTGACCCTATGTACAACAGAACGAAACACTGCCAGGTCTCGTGTCATGCACCATTCTCACAGTCTTTACTCTGCTTGAGCCCATCATTGCAGCCACCGTGTCAATTCATCTAAGTGAGGGTCTTCCTCTCTTTTTGCTGACCTTCTAATTTGAAGATCAACCATTGGCTAATCTTAACATGATTGATTGAACCCTGCCTTCCCCATTTTACTGGGATCAACTGGTATCAGGTCAGAAGATGATCTTTGGCCCTTCACCCAGTTGTATCTTTTGAAATCAAATTCAACAAGCTGGGGTTTGAATGGGAAAGAAAGGATTTGCAACTTTAGGTGAGAGAAAAACTGCAGGCAGGGTTAATTTTGGTCAGAAATTTCTTTAGAGTTAATGTTTGATTTCATGAGTAAGAATCAATATCAAATATCAAAACAAGACATTTGCTATCAATCTCTCTTTGACATCTTCCCCCTCCTGATCATGATTCTATTAGAATCTTTGATCATTAAGCCTTGATTGGGCAGCAATCTAGGTTCTTCCAGTCTCTATGGGGTACTTTTTTTGTGAAACATGTTATTCTTGTTCGTTCTTTAGCACACTTTCCTATTCCTTTAGTTGGAATGAGACCATTTACTGTACCTTAGATGGCCATTCCAAGCTTCTAAGTCCCCAGATACCAAGCAGCATAGAAGTTTGATAATAATATAAAAGATCAGAATGAGAAAATGTATAAGCCAATGACCTGAAAGGCATGTCTGGCTAACAAAGCCAAATTTCCTAACCATCACCATAAATTACAAGAAGATGCAAGAGGGGCATCTGCAGCACACATTGCATCTCTCGTCATGAACTTCTGCTAAAACTGTTACCCAACAAAATTTTCTTTTACCAAAGTACAAACTCCTCCTTGTGAAGCAGGTTAATAATTAAGAACTAATCTATTTTATATAATGTAATTATCTTTATCTGTACTACTTCAGAAACAGAGTGTATACCATTGTCTATATTAACAGGGCTACCTTGTCTAATATCATTTGTAGTCTCTCTCTCTATTATGTGTATATATATGTATATTTGTGTATATATATATACACACAGAAATAAATTTTAGTACCTAAGGGATATTATGACTGCAATAGGACAACCAATTAATGCTCTCTTTTTCAAGGGACTCTAATTTGATAGCAGTTTGGTCAATTGTTTGATGGCTTTCAGCCTTAGTCTGTCTAATTTTTCAAAATTTTATTTTGGGTAGTTGATTATGTGAAGATACATGGAGAACAACATGAACTATGTAACAAGAACAATACTAATCTGCAAATAGAAAACAAACTCATTAGCTGTCTTGGTTTCTCAAATCAATGAACAAGAACTACAAAGTAATAGCCATCGAGGGCTTGCCATAATTTCCTATTGAAACGTAAAATTTCTCTCTACAGTCTCCCTCCTCTCAATCAAAAGATAATTTCGAAGCAAAGTTTTTCTTGATATAATATGGCTGTTCTTTATTATTTACATAGGTGCAGAAAGAACGGCAATTCATCACATACACTGCCTTGATGGATGTTCTCGTCATACCTGAGTCTCTGAGCAGCATTCTGGAATATGACATTCCAGTCATAGCTTGGTTATGTAAATGAGATTTCCAATTATGTCCTGTTAACAAGGGGGACACATTCTCTATTTATTCAGTTATTTATTTTATTGTACTTGAGGTGAAGGTTTACAGAATAAACCGTTTCTCATTAAACTGTAGTACACATTATTTTATGACATTGGTTAACAACTCCACGACATGTCAACCCTCTCCCTTCTCGACCATTTTTTTTTTTTTTTTTTTTTTTGGTGAAAATATACATAGCCAAAGATACACCATTTCAAAAATTTCTACATGCACAGTTCAGTGACATCGACTACGCTCTTTCAATGGTGCTGCTATTCTCACTTTAGATGAAGATTTACAGAACAAAATAGTTTCTCATTAAACATTACACATGTTGCCCTATGACAATGGTTAACAAACTCACTACACATCAACACTGTCCTTATTCAAACTTGGGTTCCATATCACCAGCCTTCATGTCCCCGTCTGCCATCTAGCCTTTGTCCCTGGACTTCGGTGCCTCATTAGTCTCGTTTCGTTTTATAGGGCTGTCCAATCCCCGGCTGAACGGTGAATCTTGGAAGTGACTTCACCACTGAGGTAAAAGGGTGTCTGGGGGCCATACTCTCGGGGTTTCTCCAGTCTCCTTTAGGCCAGTAAATCTGGTCTTTTTTTTTTTCTGGTTGTTAGAATTTTGTTCTACATCCTTCTCCAGTTCTGTCCAGAACCCTCTGTTGTGATCCTGGTCAGAGCAGTCAGTGGTGGTAGCCGGGCACCATCTAGCTGTACTGGACTCAGTCTGGTGGAGGCCTTGGTAGCTGTGGTCCAGTAGTCCTTTGGACTAATCCTTCCTTGTTTCCTGTTCTCTTCATTCTCCCTTCCTCCTGAAGGGGTGAGACCAGAGGAGTATCTTAGATGGCTGCTCACAGGCTTCTAAGACCCCAGACATTACTCACCAAGGTAGAATGTAGCACATTGTCATTATAAACTGTGTTATGCCAATTGAGCTAGATGTTCCCCAAGACAATGGTCCCCACAGCCCTCCACCCAGCAATTCAGTCCCTCAGGGAGTCTGGATATGTCTATGGAGCCCCATGACCTTTCCTTGGACAAGTTGTCATGGTTTCCCCAGTATTGTGTACTGTCTCACCCTTCATCAAAGATACCACTTACTTATTGCCTATTTAGTATTTCTTCCCCACCCCTCCAATCCCTGGTAACCAAAGAAGATTGTTACTTATTGTGTGTAAACTTTTTCATGGGTTTTTACAATAGAGGTCTCATACAATATTTATCCTTTTGCGATTGACTTATTTCACTCAGCATAATGTCCTCCAGTTTCATCCATGTTATGAGATGCTTCATAGATTCATCATTGTTCTTTCTTGTTGCATAATACTCCATAGTGTGTAGGTACCATAGTTTGTTTATCCATTCATCTGTTGATGGGCATCTAGGTTGTTTCCATCCTTTTGCTATTGTGAACAATGCTGCCATGAACATAGGTGTGCATATGTCTATTCGAGTAACGACTTTTGTTTCTCTAGGATATATTCCTAGGAGTGAGATTTCTGGATCATATGGTTTTTCTATTTCTAGCTTTTTAAGGAAAGCCATATCATTTTCCAAAATGGTTGTATCATTTTGCATTTCCACCAGCAGTGCATAAGAGTTCCAATCTCCTCGCAGCCCCTCCAACATTTGCTATTTCCAGTGTTTCGATTCGTGCCAGTAATGCCAGGGTGTAATGGTAGGTCATTGTGGTTTTAATTGGCATTTCTCTAATGGCTAGTGATTGCGAGCATTTCCTCATCTGTCTGTTGTCCGCTTGAATATCTTCTCTGGTGAAGTGTCTGTTCATTTCCTTGACCCATTTTTTAATAGGATTGTTTTCCTTTTTTTTGTAGAGGTGTTGGATTTTCTTGTAGATTGTTGAATTAGACCATTGTCTGACTTGTACTGTCCAAAAATTTTTTCCCAGTCTGTAGGTTCTCTTTTTACTCTTTTGGTGAAGTCTTTTGAAGAGCATAGACGTTTGATTTTTAGAAGATCCCAGATATCTAGATTATCTTCTGGAGTTTCTGTATTGATGGTTATGTTTTCTACCCTGTTAATGCCATGTATTAGGGCCTGTAGCATTGGTCCTATTTTTTCTTCTATGAACTTTACAGTTTTGGGCTTTATATTTAGGTCTTTGAACCATTTTGAATTAGTTTTTGTACATGATATGAGGTATGGGTCCTGTTTCATTTTTTTGGAGATGGATATCCAATTTGGTCAGCACCATTTGTTAAAAAGACTGTCTTTTTCCAATTTGATGGACTTTGGGCCCTTGTCAAAGATTAGGTGACTATAGGTGGATGGATTTACATCTGCGTTGTCAGTTCTGTTCCATTGGTCAATGTATCTGTACCAGGCTGTTTTGACTACCGTAGCTGTATAGTAGGTTCTGAGGTCAGGTAGTGTGAGTCCTCCAACTTTATTCTTCTTTTTCAATAGTGCTTTACTTATCTGGGGCTTCTTCCCTTTCCATATAAAGTTAATGATTAGTTTTTCAATCTCTTTGAAGAATGTTGTTCGTGTTTGGATTGGGGTCGCGTTGTATTTGAAAACTGCTTTGGGTAGAATTGTCATTTTCACAATGTTGAGTCTACCTATCCACGAGCATGGTGTGTTTTTCCATTTATGTAACTCCCTTTGGGTTTCTTGCAGTAGTGTTTTGTAGTTTTCTTTCTCTTTTACACCCCTGGTTAGATTTATTCCTAAGTATTTTATTTTTTTAAGGGCTATTATAAATGTATTGTTTTCCTGATTTCCTTTTCATCGTTCTCTTTATTGGTGTATAGGAATCCAACTGATTTTTGTATGTTTATCTTGTATCCTGCTACTCTGCTGAATCTTTCTATAAGTTCCAGTAGATTTCTCATGGAGTCTTTAGGGGTTTCTATGTATAGTGCCATATCATCTGCAAACAGGGACAGTTTAACTTATTCATTACCAATTTGGATGCCCTTTATTTTTCTTGCCTTACTGCTCTGGGTAGAACTTCCAACACAATGCCAAATAGGAGTAGTGATAAAGGGGATCCTTGTCTTGTTCCTGTTCTCAGGGAGAATGTTTTCAGCCTGTCTCCATGAAGAATGATGTTGGCCATTTGTTTTGCATATGTGCTCTTTATCAGGTTGAGAAACTTTCATTCTATACCTATTTTATTGAGAGTTTTTATCAGGAATGGGTGTTGGACTTTGTCAAATGCCTTTACTGCATCAATTGAGATGATCATGCGATTCTTTTCTTTCCTTTTATTTATGTGGTGGATTACATTGATTGATTTTCTAATGTAGAATCATCCTTGCATAACTGGTATGAATCCTGTCATGGTGCATTATTTTTTTGATATGTTGCTGAATTCTACTGGCTAGAATTTTGTTGAGAATTTTTGCCTCTATATTCATCAGAGATATTGGTCTGTAATTTTCTTTTTTTGTGACATCTTTGCATGGTTTTTGGTACCAGGGTTATGCTGGATTCATAGAATGAATTCTGAAGTGTTTCTGCCTTTTCCATGCTCTGAAACATCTTGAGTAGTACTGGTACAAGCTCTTCTGTGAATGTTTTGTAGAATTCCTTAGTGAAGCCATCTGGACCAGGGATTTTCTTGTTGGGAGTTTTTTTTTATTACCTTTTCAATCTCTTCCCTTGTTATGGGTCAGTTCAGATTTTCAACATCACTCTGTTGTAGTTTAGGTAGTTAGTGTATTTCTAGAAATTTATCCATTTCCTCTAGGTTTTCAAATTTGTTGGAGTATAGTTTTTCATAATATTCTTTTATGATCTTTTTATTCCAGTTGGGTCTGTTGTAATGTCACCCATTTCATTTCTTATTTGGGTTATTTGCATCCTCTCCTGTTTTTCTTTTGTCAGCATGGCCAGTGGTTTGTCAATTTTGTTGATTCTTTCAAAGAACCAACCTTTGGTTTTGTTGATTCTATTGTTTTTCTGTTCTCTATTTCATTTATTTCTGCTCTGATCTTTATTATTTCTTTCTTCCAGTGAATGTGGGCTTTTTTTTTTTTTTTGATGTTCCCTTTCTATTTGTTTGAGTTGTGTAGTTAATGTTGTGATTTTGTCCCTTTCTTCTTTTTTAATGTGTACATCTATTGCTATAAATTGTCCTCTGAGGACTGCCTTTGCTGTGTCCCAAAGGTTTTGGTATGATGTGTTTTCATTCTCATTTGATTCTAGGAATTTTTTGATTCCATCTCTGATTTCTTCTATTACCCAGTGATGTGTAAGTAGGGTATTATTCAGTTTCCATGTAACTGATTTTTTTCCCTTGCTCTCTATTGTTAATTTCTACCTTGATGGCATTGTGGTCAGAGAAGATACTTTGAATTATCTCAACGTTTTAGATCTTGTTGAAGATTGCTCTGTGTCCTGAGATGTGATGTATTCTGGAGAATGTTCCATGTACATTGGAAAAGAATGTGTACTTTTCAGCTGTTGGATGCAGTGTTCTATATATGTCTATGAGGTCCAGTTGGCTGATTGTACCCTTTAGGTCTTCTGCATCTTTGTCGAGTTTCTTCTTAGTTGTTCTGTCCTTTACTGAGAGTGGTGTGTTGAAGTATCCTAGTATTACTGTGGAACTGTCATTTTCTCTTTTCAGTGTTGTTAGTTTATGTATTTTGAAGCCCTGTCATTTTGTGTGTAGATGTTTATTATGGCTATGTCTTCATGATGGATCTTAATCATTATATAGTGTCTTTCTTTGTCTTTTATGGTGGATTTTGTTTTAAAGTCTATTTTATCTGCGATTAGAATTGACATTCCCTGCTCTTTTTAGGTAGTTGTTAGCTTGATATATTTTTTTCCAACCTTTGACTTTTAATAAATTCACATCTTTGTTTCTAAGGTGTGTCTCTGTCTCTTTTTCTTTTGTAATTAAATTAAGTTTACATTTCAATTTAGTCTCCCCTACAGAAAATTTTTTAAATATACATTGTTATGTGACCCCAACTGCTCACCCCGTTCTGCAACAGCACACTCCTTCCCTCCGCCTCTGATTCCCCACGTACATTCAAGCAGCTTCTAACTCTCTCTGCCTTCCCATCTCACCTGTAGACAGAAGCTGCCCCCTTGGTCTCTTGTATCTACTTGAGTAAAAGGCACATTCTTCACAAGTATCATTTTATATCCCACAGTCCTGTCCAATCCCTGCCTGAAGAGTTGGCCTCGGAAATTGTTTCAGTTCTGCGATTCTTATAGAGAGTCCAGGGGCATTGCTTTCCGCTGCGCCTTCAGTCTCAGTCAGACCATTAAGTCTTCTCTTCTTACTAGAACTTGAGCTGTGCATCCCATCATTCTACTACTCCATCAGGGACCCTCTGTTGTGTTCCCTGTCAAGACGTTCATTGGTGGTGGCCAGGTACCATCTAGTTCTTCTGATCTTAGGCTGATGAAGTCTCTGGTTTATGTTGCCCATTCTGTCTCTTGGGCTAATACTTTCCTTGTGTCTTTGGTGTTCTTCGTTCTCCTTTACTCCAAGTGGTTGGGATCAATTGATGCATTTTAGATGGCCGCTTGCAAGCTTTTAAGACCCCAGATGACACTCACCAAAGTAGGATGCCGAACATTTTCTTAATAAGCTTTGTTATGCCACTTGACATAGATATCCCCTGAAAGCAATATTCCCAGACCCCCCCCCCCATCCCTGCTCCTCTATCTGTCAAAGTATTTGATTGTATTGAGGAAACTTCTTAGTTTTGGTTTAGTCCAGTTGTGCTGGCTTTCCCTGCAGTGTCTGCTGTCCTTCCTTTCACCCAAGATGTTTCTTATCTATTATCTAGTCGGTGAATAACCCTCACCCTCCCTCCCCACCCTGGTAACCATCAAAAAATGTTTTCTTCTGTGTTTAAAGCTTTTCTTGAGTTCTTATAATAGTGGACTTATACAGTATTTGTCCTTCTGTGACTGACTAAATTCACTCAGCATCATAAGTTCCAGCTTCCACCACATTATACAATGTTTCAAAGCTTCTTCATTTTTCTTTATCAATGAGTAGTATTCCACTGTGTCGATATATCATAGATTGTTTATCCATTCATCCATTGATGGGCACCTAGGTTGCTTCCATCTTTTTGCTATTGTGAACACTGCTGTGATGAACATGGGTGTGCATGTATCAATTCGTGTGGCGGCTCTTGTTTCTCTTGGATATATTCCAAAGAGAGGGATAGCTTGATGGTATGGTAGTTCTATTTCTAGCTTTTTAAGGAAATGCCAAATCGATTTCCAAAATGGTTGTACCATTTTACATTCCCACCAACAGTGTATAAGTGTTCCAGTCTCTCCACAACCTCTCCAGCATTTGTTATTTTGTGTTTTTTGGATTAATGCTAGCCTTGTTGGGGTGAGATGGTATCTCGTTGTTTTGACCTGCATTTCTCTTGTGGCTAATGATTGTGAGCATTTCTTCATGTGTCTGTTAGCTGCCTGAATATCTTCTTTGGTGAAGTGTCTGTTCATATCCTTTGCAGATTTTTTAATTGGGTTATTTGTCTTTTTGCTGTTGAGGTTTTGGAGTAGCTGGTAGATTTTACAGATTAGACACTGATCGGATATGTCATAGCCAAAAATGTTTTCCCAGTCTGTAGGTTATCTTTTTACTCTTTTGGTGAAGTCTTTTGATGAGCGTAAGTGTTTGATTTTTTAGGAGCTCTCATTTATCTAATCTCTCATCTGGTGCATGTGCATTGTTACTTATGGTTCGTATTGTGTTTATGCCATGTACTAGGGCTCCTAGCATTGTCCCTATTATTTCTTCCAACATCTTCATGGTTTTCGATTTTATATTTAAGTCTTTGATCCATTTCAAGTTAGTTTTTGTACATGGTGTGAGATATGGGTCTTGTTTCAGTTTTTGCATATAGATATCCAATTTTCCCAGTACCATTTGTTAAAGAGACTGTCTTTTTCCCAATTAATGGACTCTGGGGCTTTGTCAAATATTAGCTGCTCATAGGTGAATGAGCATATATCTGGATTCTCAACTCTGTTCCATTGATCTATGTATCTGTTGTTGTATCAGTACCAGGCTGTCTTGACTACCGTGGCAGTATAATAGTTTCTAAAATCAGGTAGTGTAATGCCTCCCACTTTGTTCTTCTTGAGTATTGCTTTATTATTTGGGACCTCTTCTCTTTCCATATGAAGTTGGTGATTTGTTTCTCCATCTCATTAAAATGCTGGAGGAATTTGGATCAGAATTACATTGTATCTGTAGATTGCTTTGGGTAGAATTGACATTTTCACTATGTTGAGTCTACCTATCCATGAGCTAGGTATATTTTTCCACTTATGCAGGTCTCTTTTAATTTCTTGCACTAGTGTCTTGTAGTTTTCTCTGTAAAGATCTTTTACATCTCTGGTTAGATTTATTCCTAAGTATTTTATCTTCTTGGGGGCTATTGTAAATGGTATTGATTTGGTGATTTCCTCTTCAAGGTTCTCTTTGTTGGTGTAAAGGAATCCAATTGATTTTTGTATGTTTATCTTGTATCCTGAAACTCTGCTGAAACCTTCTATTAGTTCCAGTAGTTTTCTTGTGGATTCTTTGGGATTTTCTGTGTATAAGATCATATCATCTGCAAATAGAGATACTTTGACTTCTTCCATATCTTTTTGGATGCATTTTATTTCTTTTTCTGGTCTAACTGCTCTGGCTAGGACCTCCAGCACAATGTTGGATAATAGTGGTGATAAAGGGCATCCTTCTCTGGTTCCTGTTCTCAAGGGGAATGCTTTCAAAGTCTCTCCATTCAGGATGATGTTGGCTGTTGGTTTTGTATAAATGCTCTTCGTTATATTAAGGAATTTCCCTTCTATTCCTATTTTTTTGAGAGTTTTTATCATGAACGTGTGTTTAACTTTGTGGAATGACTTTTCTGCATCGATTGATAAGATCATGTGGTTCTTGTCTTTTGTTTTATTTATGGGATGGATTATGTTGATTGTTTTTCTAAAGTTGAACCATCCCTGCATACCTGGTACACATCTCGCTTGGTCATGGTGAATTATTTTTTTGATATGTTGCTGAATTCTATTGACTAAAATTTTGTTGCGGATTTTCACATCAATGTTGATGAGGGATATCAGTTTGTAATTTTCTTTTCTGTGGTGTCTTTACTTGGTTTTGGTATCAGGGGTATGCTGGCTTCGTGGAATGAGTTTGGCAGTATTCCATCCTTTTCTGTGCTCTGAAATACCTTTAATAGAAGTGGTGTTATCTCTTCTCTGAAACTTTGGTAGAGTTCTCCAGTGAAGGCATCCAGGCCAGGGCTTTTTTTTCTTGGCAGTTTTTTAAATAAACTTTTCAATCTCTTCTTTTGTTATGGGTTTATTTAGTTGTTCTATGCCTGTTTGTGTTAATTTAGGTAGGTAATGAGTTTCTAGAAATTTGTCCATTTCCTCTAGGTTTTTAAATTTGTTAGAATACAATTTTTCATAGTCATCTGTTATGATTCTTTTAAGTTGGGTCTGTTGTGATATCACCCATCTCATTTGTTCCTCTCCTGTTTTTCTTTTGTCAGTTTGGCCAAATGGTTTATCAATTTTGTTGCTCTTTTCAAAGAACCAGCTTTTGGACTTGTTAACTCTTTCAATTGTTTTTCTATTGCCGATTTCATTTAATTCTGCTCTAATTCTTATTATTTCCTTCCTTCTGGCACCTGTGGGCTACTTTTTCTCCTCTCTACTTGTTCCAGTTGTAGGGTTAATGTCTTGATTATGGCCCTTTCTTCTTTTTGGATGTGTGCACTTATTGCTATAAACTGACCTCTGAGAACTGCTTTCGCTGTGTCCCAAAGGTTCTGGTAGGATGTGTTTTCATTCTCATTTGAGTCTTTGAATTTCTTTACTCCATCCTTAATTTCTTCTATAAATGAGTAGTTTTTGAGCAAGGTGTTGTTCAGTTTCCATGTGTTTGATTTTTTTCCTTGCTCTTTGTTTTGTTCATTTCCACTTTTATGGCTTTATGGTCAGAAAAGATGCTGTATAATATTTTGATGTTTCGGATTTTGTTAAGGCTTGCTTTTTGGACTGTTCTGGAGAATATTCCATGTGTGTTGGAAAAGAAAGTATACTTGGCTGCTGTTGGGTGCAGTGTTTGGTATATGTCTATGAGATCAAGTTAGTTGATTGTAGCATTTAGCTCTTCCGTGTCTTTGTTGAGTTTCTTTCTGGATGTTCTGTCCTTCACCAAAAGTGGCATGTTGAAGTTTCCTACTACTATTGTGGAGCTGTCTCTCTCTCTCTTCAGAGCAGTTAGAGTTTGTTTTATGTATTTGGAGCCCTGTTTTTGGGTGCGTATATATTTATTATAGTTATGTCATCCTGGTGTACTGATGCTTTAATCATTATATAGTGCCCTTCCTTATCCTTTGTGGTGGATTTTACTTTAAAGTCTATTTTGTCAGAAATTAATATTGACCCTCCTGCTTTTTTTTGAGTGTTGTTTGCTTGATATTTTTTTTTTTTTATCCTTTCAGTTTTAGGCTGTTTGTGTTTTTAAGTCTAAGGACAGTCTCTTGTAGGCAGCATGTTTTTCTTTATGTATTTTTTTTCATCGTTTTCTTTGTTGTAGATTTCTTGTTGCTGTGTCTTTATGTTTTTCTACTTTTTTATTTTGATTTCTAGGATTGTTAGAGTCCTTTGTGGTCACCTTTATATTTACCCTATTTTTCTAAGTTTATACCAGTCTTTTTACACTTTATATCACCTTAACTTCTGCTACATATGAAAAGTCAATGTCTCCATTTTTTAAGTCCCTCTTTTTTGTTTAATATTATCCTTTTTTACATATTTATGTGTTTCCCTATTTTCAATATTTTGGCTTTGATGTATTTTTGATATCTGTATCTGAGTCAATATCTGGTTGCTCTGTCCTGTGTTCTTGTCTTACATTGTTAGCTGGCGGTATTGATTATCTAACCTTAGGACTCCCTTTAGTATTTCTTATAATTTTGATTTGGTTTTTGCAAATTCCCTGAACTTCTGTTTATTTGGAAATGCTCTAATTTCACCATCATATTTGAGAGACTGTTTTGGTGGACATATAATTCTCAGCTGGCAGTTATTTTCCTTCAAGGCTTTATATATGTCATCCTATTGCCTTCTAGCCTGCATGGTTTCTGCTGG
Organism: Dugong dugon; assembly: GCA_030035585.1. Lineage (NCBI taxonomy): Eukaryota > Metazoa > Chordata > Mammalia > Sirenia > Dugongidae > Dugong > Dugong dugon. The sequence goes on from CM057474.1 coordinate 41,747,559, forward strand.
GTAGTCCGAGCTTATTCTAGTTGACCCTCCTTTGTAGATGACTTTTCTTTTATCCCTAGCTGGTCTTGAAATTCTCTCTTTATCTTTGGTTTTTTTAAGTTTGATTATAGTATGTCTTGGTGACTTTCTTTTAGGATCTACCTTACATGGTGTTCAATGGGCATCTTGGATAGACATCTTCACATCTTTCATGATATCAGGGAAGCTTTCTGTGAAGAAATCTTCAACAATTTTCTGTTTCCCACCCCTCCCCATTCTTGTACTCCAATCACTCGTAGGTTATTTCTCTTGATAGAGTCCCACATGACTCTTAGAATTTCTTCATTCTTTTTACATCTTTTGTCTGATTTTTTCTCAAATAAGTTGGTGTCAAGAGCTTTATCTTCAATGTCACTAATTCTAATTTCTGTTGCCTCAGTTCTGCTCCTATGAATTTCTATTGAGTTGTCTAATTCTGAAATTTTATTGTTTATCTTCTGGATTTGTGATTGCTGTCTCTCTACGGATTTTTGCAGCCTATTAAGTTTGTCATTATGTTCTTGAATAACGTTTTTAAGTTCCGCTACTACTTTGTCTGTATATTCCCTGTTTATTTCTGCATTGCGTCCAATTTCCTTTCTAAATTCTAGAATAGTTCTGTGTATTAATCTTTTTTATTCAGCCTCTGGTAATTCCAAGAAGTTCCTTCCTCCAGAGAATTTATTATTCTTTATTTTGGGAGCTTCCTGAAGCCATCAGGGACTGCCTTTTTATGTGACTTGATAGTGACTGTTGTCTCTGAGCCATCAATAATTTATTATAATTTTATTTTGTATTTGTTTAGTGAGTCTTAGCTTCTTATTTTGTTTTGTTTTGATATGCCTAGATAGGCTGCTCATGTTCACTAGTTTGATTTTTGACATCCTTGGATGTCTAACGTCCTGCCACCAGGTAGTTTAGTTCTGTAACTATGTATGTGCACACAAGAGACCATTAAATTTTCATATATGGGTTCAGCTCAGGTGTCCAGGCAGTCAGTCATCAAGTGTGTGATGCAGGCTTTCACCCCCAGTCCTAGAGAAGCATGAGAGATTGGTGCAGGCACTGGACTCTGGCTGTGGTAGGGGATCACAGGCAGGGGGCTGATGGCTGCCCCTGAGAGTCTGAAAGGAAAGCATGTCCCTGTTCTCTCAGGTGAGTAGGTAGGTGAGTTTTGCAGCTGGACTATGAGCACCCTACTCTGTTGGCTGTAAAGACTCAAGGGCACCACTATTTCTTGGACTCCTGTAGCAGATGATTAGGCACTTTAGGTGATATCACCACTCTTCAAGCCCCTGCTGCAGATCAATAAAAGTGCCTACTTAAGGGGCAGGGTTGTTTCGAGGGTCACAAATCTGTCAGTTCACAGCTGAAGCAGTTGAAGTTAAACTTCATATTTTTGCCCTGTTGTACTCTGGAAGTGAGGCCTAACACTGTTGAAATGGGTCCCCAGAAGTCTATACAGGGGTGTAAGACACTTATAGTCTGCAGATCCCTGATACCTGTGGCTAACAAAGGAATTGTGCCGACCCTGTGTTCCTGGCTTAAGGGAGCCAGTAGCTTATTTGTTCTCTCTCCAAGGCCAGGAGAATGGGTCAGTGCACCTTTTGGGATCTACTTCCAGCCCAGCAGACTCCCGGTGCAGAGCACAGAAGGAGGAGGTAAAAGGGAGAGAGGTTTTTCCATATGGGCCTGTTTTTTTAATCCCCACTAAAAGGTGCAAGGATATACTTACCTTAGCCTCCTGGTAGCTGCTTCTCACTGGTTCTGACCATTCAAGCAGAATCTCTGCTGTTGGATCTCTCTCGATGTGGAAACTGTTCTCTAAGTGTATGCACAGCTGCTTGCCTGCTTCATTGCAGACCTGCGTGGCTGGGAAGTTGCCAGCGTGGCTGAAGAGCTGTAGTCCCGCCACTGCTGCCACTGTGCTGCTGCTGGCCTCTTCTGAACTGTCTCCCTCTCCTCCTGCCAGTCAGTCCTACCCCTCATCTTTGCCTTGTTCAGGTCTCCTAGATATTCATATATAATCAAATCACTTGTTTTTCCAGGTCTTTGTTGTAAGAGGGATATAAGAAGTGTCTTACTACACCGCCATCTTGGCTCCGCCTCCTCCTAAGGTGTGTCTCTTGTAGACAACATATTGATGGACCCTGTTTTTTTATCCATTCTGTCACTCTCCATCTCTTTATGGGTGCATTGAGTCCATTTACATTCAGCGTAATTATTGATAGATGTGAGATTGTTGCTGACATTTTGTAGTGCTTTTTTTTTGTGGTGCTGACCTTTTCTTTGTTTTTCTTACTCTCGTTTGCTGAAATACTTTTGTTTGAGGATTTTTTTTCATTTCTTTCATTTTTGTAGGTTTTGTTTTTGCTGAGACTTTATGTTTTTCCTCTTTATTTTTATGACTATGTTTGCTAACTTTCTTTGTGGTTACCATGAAATTTAGCCTTTGTATCCATTAGAAGGTTCTATACGTACATGGTTTATTCCCTCTTTTATTGTTCTGATGTTCTTGTCATTTACAGATTAACTGCTCTGATTCCCTGTTGTATTTCTTTAGGTTTTGGATAGTCCTTGAGTGTTCATTTCCTAGATTGGTATCTGGCTGGTACGATCCTGCGTCACAGATTCTGCCTGTGAGCTGAAGTTGTTTGTTCTCAGATCTAAGAACTCCCTTTAAAAATTCTTGTAAATTTGGTTTGGTTTTTACATATTCCCTTAATTTCTGTTTATCTGGAAATGTCCTAATTTCACCGTCATATTTGAACGAGAGTTTGTTGGGATATATTATTCTTGGCTGGCAATTTTTTTCTTTCAAAGTTTTACGTATGTCATCCCATTGCCTTCTTGCCTGCATGGTTTCTGATGAATAATCTGAGCTTCGTCTTATTGTTTCTTCTCTGTATGTGACTTCTTGTTTTTCACGAGCTGCTCTCAGGTTTCTTTGTCTTTGGTTTTAGTGATTGTGATTATGATATGCCTTGGTGATTTTTTTGGGGGGTCTATCCAATATGGAGTTCGTTGAGCTTTTTGGATGGTCGACTTTTCATCTTTCATGATATTGGGGGAGTTTTCTGTCAGCAGTTCTTCAATGATCCTCTCTGTGTTTTTTGTTTTCTCCCCCTGTTCTGCAAGTCCAATCACTCGAAAATTTTTGCTTTTGATTGTATCCCACATAACTCTCAGGGTCTCTTCATTCTTCTTTGTTCTTTTTTCTGAGTTTTCCTCAAAGAGAATTGTATCCAAGTGTTTGTCTTCAATTCCACAGATCCTGTCTTCTACAGTTTCAGATCTGCTCCTCAGTCCTTCTATGACACTGTCCATTTCTGAAATATTGTTTATCTTTTGGATTTCTAATTGTTGTTTTTGTATAATTTCTAGTTGTGAATTTATTTTGGCAATTTGTTCCTGCATTGTTTTCATGACTTCTTCCATTTTTTGTCAGTATTTTCCATGAATTTATCTGCCTTTTCCATGAATTTTTCTATCTTTTCTGCATTTTTGTCTGCTTTTTGCTTCAACTCTTGGATAATTCTGAGTATTAGAGATGTGAATTCCCTATCAGGTAGTTCTAGTACCTTTTCTTCCATTGGGAATTTATATGGTGTTTTATTTTGGACACCTTCTGGAACCATCCTGTCCTGTTTTTGTAAATGTTTTGATATTGTCTGCTGTCTTTGGGGCATTCAGTAGTTATTTTTCTTGTTTACTGATTATAGATTTGTTTGTTTTGTCCTTTTTTTATTTGGCTATGTCTGAGCTGGCGGTCTGTGTGTTCTTTGTTGTTTGTCTGTGGGCATGATACTTTTCACCTCCTTCTCCAATTGCTAGGATCAGTCTCTCAGAGATGATACATCAGGGCAGTTCTAGCCGAATAGGAGTTGCTGGGATGGGCTGTTTGACTACGACCACCAGGGTAGGCTGGTAATCAGTACAGGGGAGAGTCCAGTAGACAGTGCCTGTGCTGCTTGGTGGTGTGATGTTAAGTGCATGGTGCAGGTAGGCAGGATGGAAGCGAGAGATTGTTATGTGTGGAGCCAAGATGGTTATGAGAGAGAAGAGAGGAACAGGGGCCAAAAACATATAAGCAAACAAAAAAGAGTGCTAGAGGAGCTTGCCTTTGGAGTGAAGATTTGAGAGACTATGAAAAGGAGGAAAACAAAAAGGGGAAGAAGAAGAAAAAAAAGAAATAGAATGAATAAAAGTTAGAAAGAAAAAAGAACAACAAATTTCCCAGGGATCCCACTGGTGTGGGTAAGCGGTCTGGAGAAGTTGTTCACAGGTGTTGCAGTACAGCCTGGCCAGAAAGCATAGAGGCATTCAGCCCCCGGTATTCAGGGAATAGGAAGAGAAGTAAGGTATAGAGAGGTGAGAAACTGAGTAATGAATAAAGACAAAAAGGGAAAAAGAGGAAAAAGGAAACAAAACAAATTTAAAAATAAAAAAACAAGAAAAGCCCCCCAAAAAAATCAGAAAAAAAAATAAAGCCACGAAAAAAGTAATGCCCTCAGGGATGCCTCTGTGCATCTGTGCAACGTGAGGGGGTAGGTCTCAAGTCATGTAGCACTGCCGGTCCAGAATGGGCTCCCAACTTGAGAAACAGAAAAGAAAACAAACAATTCAAAGCAAACAAACAAAGCCCTGGGATCCCACCAGCATGGCAGCCCAGACCCGGAAACAGTTCTGCAGCCCCTTAGGAAGAAGCAAATATGGTGCCTGGAGCCAGGTATTTGAGCGAAAGGAGGGGGAGGTGGTGAGAGGTAAGGAAGAAATCAAAAGAAACGGAAGAAACCAACACCAACAACCAACAAATGGCACTCAGGGAGCCAGCTAGTGCAGGTGGGTGGAATCCAAGCAGCAGGTGCTTCCCAGCCAAGAGACTGCAGCTGCAGGAAGCAGAGGCGGCCAAGTGGGGGTGAAGAAGGGTGGAGGGTGGGAAAGCATATATTGCAAATTACCAGTTGTTTTGTCTCTTGCTGGAAACTCCATGAAGCTGCTTTCTCGTACCCCGCATTTGCTCATCTCTCATAGGAGTCCAAGATGGCAGATCCATGCTGCGTTAGGGTGATAGGGGACCTCTGCACGAATCTTTCCTTGCTCTCCATTCTCTGTCAGTTTTCTCGCTCCATTTGGTGCTTGGCTGAGTTCTTTATCTCTTCCTTTGATGCTTTATGGTTTCGGGATTGCTGTTTTCTCTGTTTGGCTTAGTTTTTCAGATCTTTGCTGTGGAGGGACGGTGTGGTGCTTCTGCCTAGAGTGCCATCTTGCTGGAACTCGAAGAGGGACACATTCTTATTGAACTTTTGAAAATAACTATATTGTCATAAAAAATAAGAAACGCATTAAGAGTTTTCCAATTCTGGAGGGATTAGGGAGAGAGGAATGATAAATGGTCCGTCTTTGTTTGCGATAACAGTCTATTAAATTAGTATAAGTTCTGGTTTAAGAGATGAGAGAATGGTTTCTCATACACAGAAAACAAAACATTAAAATGGCAAGTAATATCATCCCGCATAAAACCCATAATTATCCTTTAGTCAACTCAGTCCTGTAGTTAAATTCTGTCCCATTTATATGGATCAGCAGTCATGAACCCATCAGTTTTGCCATAAGAATTCTGTAAATCTTGATTCAATCCAGTGGTATAAGCAGCACCACTCAGAAGTCAGTATCCAAATAAATATCTGGCATAGAACTTTTTATGGGTTCTTTCTGAAAAAATTTTAAAAAGCAAAACAAAACTCTGGCCTGTGGTTTACTGCAGGCACCTTCAGGACATCATAAAAGTAAGAGTTATCCACAGATTGTAAGTCTTAAAAATATCCATGATTAACTTACTGCCAATAATAATTCCTACAAGTGAAAGAACTGATGAAAATTTATTACAAAAGTAATGCAAAGCACAACAAAAGCCAACCCAAAATTAAACTTTAGACAAAATATCTCTAAACACTGTGATTAATCTTATTTTCTAATTTTTGAAAATGGATGACCATAGTCCTTAGCAAGAAAAAACTTTGGATATAACAAATAATAATCCTGAGACATAACATAATACAAATATAAGCATAAGTTAATACTTATCAAAAATACAACAGGATAATCAAGTTTCTAAACATCTTAATAATAATAAACTCTGGAGGTAAGCAGAGTAAACTCTTAGTTGAAACCCATTGACTTTCATGCTGCTAAATTTAAATTTAAGCAACCAAGTTTGCAATTAAACAATAATAACAAAAATTATGACTGAAAGTTATTATGCTCTTGTTGTCTAATATTAGATAAAATATAAGAGGAGACACTGACACAAATTTTTAACCCAAAGAAAATTAGACACTTCTCTTGACCACACATTTCTTGTAACTCATATCACATTAAATAAGCCTCATTTTGTTCTAGCACCTTTCTCCTTACAAATTGGGGAGAGGTCTTCTGTGGCTTTCCATGAAGTCTCGAAGTTGTCAGGAGTTATCATAGGTCACTTAGATGGATATCTATTCAACCAGACTGGTTGCCATCAAGTTGATTCCGACTCATAGCAACCTGCAGGACAGAGTAGAACTGCCCCATAGGTTTTTCAAGGAGTAGCTGGTAAATTCAAACTGCCCGTCTTTTGGTTAGCAGCCAAGCTCTTAACCACTGCACTACCAGGGCTCCATTTCACCAAAGTGACAATAAAATATTTTTAACAGTAAAAAGCTGAGCTTTTCAAAAGCCAAGAGGCTTGGTTTTCTTAGTCAATGGCATAAAAAGTTAAGATAAACTCAGAGACACAGAACATCTGTCTCTTAGGCAGATTACCTGGAAAAAAAAGAATAAATTTTCATATTATAGCAGAAAGCAATAAACAGTAAATCAAGGACACCAGACCATCAAAATTGAGAAACTTTCTAAAATTTCAACATATTCCATAGCTTTTCAAACTTTGGTATTATAAACCAAGGCAAACAAATATTTTTCAAGTTTTGTCCTTTCGTATACTTTTTCACATTCTAGAACAAACTGACAGTTTAGGTCTGTTCTCAGAGGATCTGTGAGGTCACAACTAATTCAACAATATTACCAAGAGGTTATTAACATGCAATGTATTCATGGTTGCCATCTCAAATTATTTAATAAATTTTAATTAAGTATTACTCAATTTTAATTTCTGTTACGGATAACGTGCATAGTTACTTCTCCTGCCAATATACTCACAAACTCTTCTATGTCCCCAAACTTTGAAGAGAACAAAGGCATTCAGACACAAAAAATAAATATGTAAAATAAAACAAACATTGCTTTTGGGAAACAAAACTAATCCTTTCCCTTGAAAAAAAAAACAGCAAGAGAAACATGTACACAGTTGTATACCTCTGAAACTGTTTCTTCTCAGTATGGTCGCAACTCCTAACTAACATAACTTTTAAGAAAAGTAATTTAGTTCTATTACACAGAAAAAGCTGAGAGGGTGAATTTTTTTCATTGTGATTCTTATTTTTTTTTAAAGATCTTGACCTGGTTGGGAGGAGACCTTTTTTCAAAACCTCCCCTGGGGCTACATGGGTAAGCTGTAGGCCTGAGAGTGGGGGCTTTGGGGGCTTGATTCTGTCCCCTTCCCTTCCTGAGACTCATTTTAAAGAAGAATTTGTGCAATATAAATTCATTTACATATGTTTAAGTTGTTGTTGTTAGATGTAGTCCAGTCGGTTCCGACTCATAGCGACCCTACTAACCACAGAACGAAACACTGCCCAGTACTGCTCCATGTTCACAATCGTTGTTATACTTGAGTCCATTGTTGCAGGCTCTGTGTCAGTCCATCTCGTTGAGGGTCTTCCTCTTTTCCACTGACCCTGTACTTTACCAAGCATGACGTATTTCTCCAGGGACTGATCCCTTCTGACAACATGTCCAAAGTCTGTAAGACGTAGTCTTGGCATCCTTGCTTCTAAGGAGCTTTCTGGTTGTACTTCTTCCAAGATTCATTTGTTCATTCTTTTGGCATTCCATGGTATATTCAATACTATTTGCCAACACCACAATTCAAAGGCATGGATTCTTCTTCAGTCTTCCTTATTCATTGTCCAGCTTTTGCATGCATATGATGCGACTGAAAATACCAAGCCTTGAGTCAGGCGCACCTTAGTCTTCAAGGTGACATCTTAGTTTTTCAACCCTTTAAAAAGATCTTTTGCAGTAGATTTGCCCAATGCAATGTGTCCTTTGATTTCTTGACTGCTGCTTCCAGGGGTGTTGATTGTGGACTCAAGTAAAATGAAATGCCTGACAACTTCAATCTTTTCTCTGTTTATCATGATGTTGCTTATTGGTCCAGATGTGAGGATTTTTGTTTTCTTTATGTTGAGGTGTAATCCATACTGAAGTCTGTGGTCTTTGATCTTCATCACTAAGTGCTTCAAGTCCTCTTCACTTTCAGCAAGCAAGGTTGTGTCATCTGCATAATGCAGGTTGTTAATGAGTCTTCCTACAATCCTGATTCCCCATTCTTCTTCATAGGTTCCACTGCTATTCATAAGGTTTTCACTGGCTAATTCTTTTCGGAAGTAGACTGCCAGGTGCTTCTTCCTATTCTGTCTTAGTCTGGAAGCTCAGCTGAAACCTGTCCACCATAGGTGACGCTGCTGGTATGTGAATACTGGTGGCATAGCTTCCAGCATCACAGCAACACACAAGCCCTTAGAGTATGACAAACTGACACATGTTTAAGTTAGTCTAGGTATTTTGAAAGACAAAAGACTCCTTCACTGTTTAGGCTATTTTCAAAAACCAATTTCTTTTTTTTACTATACTCTTGGTAACCAGTTGTACCTTCTCTTCTTAACTTTTCATTTAACTTTCTTCTAACCTTCTTACCTTCTTTATCCACCCAAATTTTCCTTCTATGTTCTTCTCTTTCATATTCTAGAACAACCATTTTTTTTTCACTTCAGGACAAAATTACCATCTTTTCTCTTAACAAAACACATTCCATAAACTTAATCCCACCTAAGTTGCTTGGAAACTGCTTTTAAATAAAAAGGAATTCACTTTAATTAATTCTTGTAATATTTGGACTATTAAACTTATATAAGTGCATATTTATCATTAAATCCATCAGAATAAAGCTCTTTGAAGGAATATTATAATTTTATTTAGTAATACCATCTAGAGACAAGAAAATATTCCATTTTCATAACCCTATCTTCTGTATGCTTTAAAGAATCTTTTAAGGAAGGAAATCTAGAATAACTTTTATCCCTCTGGAGCCTCATTATACCAATCAAAATAAACTATTTTTTTTTTAAGTGCACTTTTCAAACGAACAGATTTTATCAAAATTTCTCAGAGTAGCTACTGAAAGTCCAAGTCACAAGACAGGCACAAGAAGCAGTTTTGGTTGGAGCTGAGGCTTAAAGTGACCTCATGATGGTGCACAGAAAAAAAAATAAATAAAAACAGTCTGAATGCTTACTTTAGATCAAACTGAAGGTCTCAAGACAAAAATCTCATCCACAGTTTTTAGGAGATAGACTGCAAAATTCGTCCAAGTGGATAAAATTACCTAAATCCTCCCTTGGATAAAATCTGGCTCCTTCTATTGAGCTCAGCTTGATATCCGTTGAAGCCAGTCCAAGGAAAGTAGTCAAATAATGCAAATGGGAAAACTTCCTACAAAACCTGAGCAGCAAACAGAAATCCCCCAAGGTGGAAAGAAAAGGACAAAGCAGATCCAACCCAGTTCCCTAAACAGAGTGTGAAAGGGTAGCTTACCAAGGAAAAGACGCCCGTAACTGTTAAGATATAAACTCAGAGAGCTCTACACAAAAGGAATGGAATTCAAACTAGATTTTTACCAAGTTCCCCAGCTGTGATGAGGAAACAATTGGACATAGGGGCCTATATTTAATACCATATGTTTGATCTCTCACCAGAAAATGGAGTATTCAGCTCGGTGATCTTCTCTGGATGGATCCCCGATTTTCTGTGAGTCCCACTTTTGCAATCAATCTGTCAAAAACAATCAAAACTTAGTCAAATTTGAACATAAGGTTTCTTCCGAGCAGTTAGTCGATATGCATATAGGGAGACCATTTTGATTCCAGAGAAAGCAAATGGCTTGAAGAAGCTAGGTTCAATAAGGCTTATAAAGAGAAAATTCATGAATTTTCTCAAATGATAATGAACCAAAATAAAACTTTGGTTCATTATTTTGCTGCAGCTTAATGACAAATTTCTCAATAATTTTCACCTATAATCTGTTTTGTTTTATGAGTAGCATCCTTGTAGCTATTTAAGCGAAAGAACACTTTTGATGCACCAAATACTGTATTTTCTACAAGACACCTATTAATAATGTATATTCTTTCCATTTTAAAGTAACTTGTTCCAGTCATAACATTGTTTTACTAATTAAGGACACATTCTTCAGAATACCCATTCAAATCTCCCAAGCACTGTGTCTAAACAGCCTCCTTTAACACTTATATTGATGTGTAAATATCTCCCTCAAGGTCTTTAATACCTGTTTGCATGAAGCTGAAAACACCTCCTAGCTCTCTTAATTTCCATCTACCTGTTGGAAATAAGTCCAAGTTAATGTTTCCTGTTCATCATTTGAGCCCTGGTGGCACAGTATTTAAGAGCTTGGTTGCTAACCAAAAGGTTGCCAGTTTGAATCTACCAGCTACTCCTTGGAAACCCTATGGGGCAGCTCTACTCTGTCCTATAGGGTCGCTGTAAGTTGGACTCAACAGCAATGGGTTTGGTTTTGGTTTCTTTTCATCATTCAGAGGGATAGTAAAGTCTTGAAATTAAATCAGTAAAATAGAAACAGAGAATCTTGAAATTCAATATTCCTCACTGATTTCCTAAGAACAGTTAGGCAGCTACAGAAGCTGTGTCTTCAAAAAAAACAATGTTCTAGCTTTTATTTATTTATTTATTCATTCATTCATTCATTTATTGCTGGCTGTGGTAAATATCTCTTTTTTCAATCAGCTCAAATTATCATTAAGATGCTTGTTAAAATCAGCTTTCTTTCAGAATATTAATGTATAAAAAATCATGCTCATGCCTTATATATTTATTTCAATTGACATTTGTGTGAGGAACTTTAAATACAAAGGTGCCAGTAGTCTAATGGGGGAGATTTCAGAACTAAAATTAAGCACTCCATTCAGAAATTAAACTGAGGGCTTTATTGCTACACTCTTGATAACTACCAGGCTTCTGTTAAAGTTTCTCTTTGAAAAACAAAGCTCAGTCATGTGTTAAGAGTGTTCCTACAACTGGCCTTAGGAAAAGCTTCAATGAATTATTAAAATAAATTAGAGCCTATAGATAAACATGTTGTTTTAACTACCTTAAAAATGTTCCCCAGCAAGTGCCTAGGCATTATCTCTTTTCTAAGCTAAATAAGCAGAGTTTATTTATACTTTTCTAATGGTCAGAAACCGTGGTGGTGTAGTGGTTAAGATCTATGGCTGCTAACCAAAAGGTTGGCAGTCTAAATCCACTATCAGCTCCTTGGAAACCCTACAGCGCAGTTCTTTTCTGTCCTATATGGTCACTATGAGTCGCAATTGACTCAATGGCAATGAATTATTATTTTTTTAACTAATGGTCAGTTCTGTATCCAAAGACTCCAACTAAGTTGGCCCAGCTGCAACTATACCACTAACTTCCATATCACTAAACTTTCTTGTTGAAATTATTTATACTTTTCATTTAAGAAATATTGCCTTAATTAAATGTATCAAGTATGAGAGATTTATGTTAGACTAGAAACTGATGTAAAGAAAGTTTCACAGTTAATTGACCCCCTTGAAAATTCCTCCTTGCCATTGCTTTGATGTGTAGTTGTTATCTGTACTTGCTTTACTTGTTAAATATCTCTTTGTTTTGCATGTAAGACAGAGCATACTATTACAGCCAAACTGTGTGATCTCCCATGGTTCATTCCTTCAATAAATTTTGTTTAAATATCAAATTAGAGTCTTGGGCCAGTGACTTCACAAGGACATTACTTGTTAACCATGAAGGGCCTCAAAGGCTTTTACCCCTATAGCATCCAGGACACGGAGAAAATCTGAGCTTTTGGTGCCAGCAAGGCCTCTTGGGCCTGTCCTGTTTTCCAGGGACCCTGAGGGTTGGGGCAGGTAACATCTCTTAGTTTGTGTAGAGGTTCCCTGACTTTTATTGAAGGATTTGTTTTCTCTTCTTTCTGGCTTTTGAATGGTACATAAATTCCTTTTGTTTCAGGTAGCTCGGTGTCATTGCTTAAGGACCTCAGAACCTTGAGAAACCACATTTCCAAACTCTGTGGCACTCTTTTGTTAAAGAAATTAGTGGCTTCTGAGAAGCTGAGAGCTCTGACCTTTTGTATGAAAAGCTTCCGAAGCTAATTTACACTGCGTCTGGAAATATGGGGAATGCCAATTCAAAGAGCAAGAAAGTTTCCACGGAAAACTCCTGCACAGTATATAAATAAGCCTTATGTTTCTTTCTCTTGCTTATTTTTGTTTACTTGGCATGACTTCACTAAAGGCAGTTCAGATAAACAGTCAAAATTATAGAACTTCTGAATTTGCTACATTAAATTATCTGTGCAGTAAATTAGAATAGAAGAGGGCCTGGATAAAAAAAAAATTATAATGGGAGTTTTTTCGGACTGGCAGTTTAAAGCCAGTAAAACACCATCAGCAGAGTATAGAATCTTCTTTACAGAATTCTGTATCTAAAATGACTAAACAGAATAAAGAATTACAGAATTCAGTCTCAGAATTAACTAAGAAAAATAGAGACCATCTCAAGAATAGATTTGATGCATTGAACACTAATGACCAGACAAATTGTGGGATGACATCACAGACATCATACATGAAGAAAGCAAGAGGTCATTAAAAAGAGAGGAAAGAAAGAAAAGACCAAAACAGACGTCTGAAGAGACTCTGAAAGTGGCTCTTAAACTTAGAGTAGCTAAAGCGAAAGGAAGAAATGATGAAGAGCTGAACAGAAGATTTCAAAAGGCGGCTTGAGAAGACAAAGTAAAGTATTATAATGACATGTGCACAGACCTGTAGTTAGAAAACCAAAAGGGAAGAACACACTTGGCATTTCTCAAGCTGAAAGTACTGAAGAAAATACTCAAGCCTCAAGTTGCAATATTGAATGATTCTACGGACAAAATATCAAACAATGTAGGAAGCATCAAAAGAAGATGGAAGAAATACACAATCACTGCACCAAAAAGAATTGGTCTACATTCAATCATTTCAAGAGGTAGCATACAATCAAGAACCGATGGTACTGAAGGAAGAAGTCCAAGCTGCAATGAAGACACTGGCGAAAAACAAGGCTCCAGGAATTGACAGGATACCAGTTGAGATGTTTCAACAAATGAATGCAGCCTTGGAATTGTTCACCTGTGTATGTCAAGAAATTTGGCCAACCTATGGAAGAGATCCATATTTATGTTTAGTCCCAAGAAAGGTAATCCAACATAATGTGGAAATTATCAAACAATATCTTTAATATCATCCTCAAGTAAAATTTTGCTGAAGATCATTCAAAACTGCTTGCAGCATTTCATTGACAGGGAACTGCCAGAAATTCAAGCAAAATTTGGAAGAAGACATGGAACAAGAGATATCATTGCTGATGTCAGATAGATCCTGGCTGAAGAAGAGAATACCAGAAAGATGTTTACCTGTGTTTTATTGACTATGCAAAGGCCTTCGGCTGTGTGGATCATAACAAATTATGGATAACATTGCAAAGAATGGCAATTCGAGAACCCCTAATTGTGCTCATGAAGAACATGTACATAGACCGTGAGGCAGTCATTCGAACAGAACAAGGAGATACTGTGTGGTTTAAAGTCAGGAAAGACGTGCGTCAGGATTGTATCTTTTCACCATACTTATTCAATCTGTGTGCTGAGCAAATAATTCAAGAAGCTGGACTATATGAAAAATGGGGCATCACGATTGGAGGGAGACTCATTAAGAACTTGTGTTATGCAGATGATACAACCTTGCTTGCTGAAAGTGAAGAGGACTTGAAGCACTTGCTGACCAATATTAAAGACTACAGCCTTCAGTATGGATTACACCTCAGCATAAAGAAAACAAAAATCCTCACAACTGGACCAATAAGCAAAATGATGATAAATGGAGTTGTTAAAATAAATTAGAGGCTATAGAACTACCTTAAAGTTCCCCTGCAAGCACCTATGCATTATGGTTTCTCTCTCAGCTAAATAAGCAGAGTTTATTTACACTTTCCTAACTATAGAATCACTATGAGTCGGAAACAACTCGATAGCAAGGGGTTTTTGTTTATTTATTTTTTAACTAATGGTCAATTCTATAACCAAAGATTCCAGTTAAGTTGGCCCAACTGAAATTTATCACTAACTTTCATGTTGAAATTATTTATACTTTTCATTTAAAAAATATTGCCTTAGTTATATGTATCAAGTACGAGAGACTTGTGTTAGACTAGAAACTGATGGACACAGAGGCTGCAACAATGAGCTCCTGCATGACAATGACTGTGAGGATGGCACAGGACCTGGCAGTGTTTCGTTCTGTTGTACATTGGGTTGCTGAGTCAGAACTGACTCGCTTGATGGCACCTAACAGCAACAACAACAGAAAAAGATGTAAAGAAAGTTTCACAGTTAATTGCCCTTCCTTGTAAATCCTTCTCTGCCATTGCTTTGATGTGAAACTTATCTGTACTCTCTCTACTTGTTAAATAGCTCTTTGTTTTGCCCCTAAGGCAGAGCATACCATTACAGCCAAACTGAATACATCCTCTCCCGCCATTCATTCCTGTAATAAGTTTTATTTGTTTAAGTATCAAATTAGAGCATTGGTCCAGTGACTTCTCGAGGACACATTATAATGTATGTCTTGCCTTAAGATCTTTTTCAAGGTGGTAAATGAAGTTAATTGCTTTTGAGTTACTTAGTATGGTGAGATGTTGTCAAGACATTAAACTAATTTAAAAGGAAAAGAACATGCTAAATATTTTCAAACAGAAGTTGTCTTTAGTACCCTCACCACATCAACTGCATTCTTTTGTTCAGAAGGTGATTTCAGACATTTTGGTAAGCAGACTGCTTTGGCCTAATATTCTCAGGCTGACTGGAAAGTCAGTCTGCTGCTGGAAAGCCTCACATCAGAGAGCTGATGACTCCCCATAAACCATTTCAAGTTTCAAAACCTAAACCACTAAGCAGTCATCTGATGTTTCTGGCACTCTCAGAACTCCTGCAAAGTAAAGTTGGAGGTGGGGACACTTTGTTGTGCCTCAGTCACTGTAACTGTTGCCTCAAGTGTTCCTGCCACATTAAGACAAGCCCTCAAGCTCTTGCTATAATGGAAGGAATGCTTGAAAAATAGTCTCCTGCTTTTTTTGCTGCAGATTTTTACACCGTGTTTTATTTTCCTTTAATCTTTTTCTGGCACATTAACTACGTTGTATGTATAATCTCTTAACTGGTTTTATTTGCTCAGGGATCATAAACATTTTTTCTGCTATTGAAAGAAATTTTGCCTTCGATATAGGAAGCTGAGAGCTTAAATTTAAAATGTCTGATTCATTACTGCATATTTTTAAACATGCTAAAAAACATTTCCACCGTAAACATATCCCAAACTAGAATATATCACACTGATATGCTATTCCAAAGTTACAAAGACTAGGTCACTGTTGTTGTGTGCTGTAAAATAAATTCTGACCCATAGCGACACTATAGGACAGGGCAGAACTGTCCCATAGGGTTTTCATGGTTGTAGTCTTTATAGGAGCAGATCGCCAGGTCTTTTCTCCTGTGGAGTGGCTGGTGGGTTTGAACCACCGACCTTTTGGTTAGTAGCCCAGCACTTGACCATTGTGCAACCAGGGCCTTGCTGGTTACTACCACCATTAAAATCCTATCTCTTTCACCTTTATGTAAATGGATTCATTTAGGAAAAAAATGCAAGTAAAAGAACATCTAAATAATACTATGATGTTTCAGTCTCCATTTTATACGGTTATGTATAATAATGCAAATGAAATAGTCTATTTATATCATGAGGGAATTTTGAATAATGCAGTTTTGGAAACTATTATCTTTGTGAATGAAAGAAAAATAGAGTGCATAGTATCCTTTTTTAATATAATAACAATAGCTTACATGTGAATACAGCTTTGCAATTAATGAAGGAACTTCACAAACGTTGCCATAGGTGACTATCATAAAAATGCCTGAAGTAGACATCTTTCCAAACAGAGAACATAAAAAGGGAATTTTTCTCAATGAGTTTTCTTAAAATATAATCTATTTATGGTCCCCAGTTGTCTATCAGTTTGTTTACAGTTGCTCTGGAGTTTCAGAAGAAAAGATAAGGGCAGTTTGGTTTACAAACATTTCTCAACTTACATGTATGTTTTGTGGATATTACTACATAGAGATTTGATTTTGTCTGTCATTGCCTTAACTTACCTGGATGGTGCCGAAGGTTAATGCACTCAGTGTGCTTGGTTGTTAATTGATACATTACAAGTGCCTGGTGATCTACTTGTGAAAAATCAACTACTGAAAACTCTGTGGAGCACAGTACTACTTGACACACGTGGGGCTGCCATGAGTCAGAGTTCACTAGATGACAACTGGTTTTTGCTGGTCATTGCCTTGCAGAGCCATATTGGAGCCTGAAGAAAAAGAAAAATTAGTAATGCTGATCCTGTCTAATTTAAAAAGTGGATTTTTTTCATTACAGATTTTTTGCCTTAATTTAGATTTTAAAAGTATTACATTAAATGTTATTTATCTATATTACTGAGTTTTCTGGTGCCCTCATAAATATTGCACCTAAGAAGAAGTATAACTGTTACAAGTAAGTGAATTCATTCATGCCAATCTTAAGACAGCTAGGTGCCATTCCTCCTGGTTACCCATCATTGCTTACTTAAGTTACATTTACATTTTTGTTATTAAAATACTGTTTCATTGTACCATTATTCACTAACGTGGATCAGTGGCTCAAAAAATTGATTAAAGCAAAAAGTAGTAGTTACTAATAAAGAAACTGCTAACATGCACTGTAGAAAAACAGAAACTAAGTAAACCATATAAAAGTAAATAGAGAACATGACTCATGGAATATGATTTAGAATATGAGTGACAAGTAAATGTTTAAATGTTAAGATTTCATACAAGCAGTTCAGCTGAAAAAGTAAATTCTGAATAGAAGTCCCAATAATAATTATCTAAAAATTGTTTTTCATGGTATGAAAAATCCCCAGTTCACTCTTCATTTTCTTTTATACATTTTTCAGGTAATGACATAAAGCCATCAAAATTTGTATTATTTTTATTTTCTGGAAAATTTGGTTTTCTAGAACACAATCAAAAGTGTACTTTATAATATGAAATAGGTTGATTTTTGCCCCAGAGGCTCACAAAAGACCCAAGCTAAAGCGATACAATTTAAAGGAATACTAGTCATAGAAAGAACTTATCCAAATAACACTATTGTGAAATGCTTAAAACACAGTACCAAAGTTAACGAAAAGTTTTATGATTGAGGCAAAAAACAGAATGAATGTTGGCGAATCTATTTATCATATGACCCTGTGGAAATTGCCCATCAATGGAAGAGAGATTGCTGCTGCACAGCTGGATGATGTCCTGTGGCATTGTGAGTCCATTCTTGGCATGCATACGGTAATAACTTAAGGGAGACTGCTTACTCAGTGTTTTGGTCACTGAGTGAGAAAGGGTTTTTATATATTGAGCAACTCTTGTAAGCTATGGCAGAGACTGAAAATTATGTTTTAGAATCAGCATAAACACCTTTAACGGAATCTTATTTTTGGTGCAGCAAGTAAACACCTTAATGCTAATCCACAGACTGTCATCCACAGACAACAACTGGTGATGAGTAACATACTTTATAGTTGAAAGAAACAGTGAAGTGTATGAACTTCAGCAAGCCATTGACATGACTGCACAGCTCTCTATCATGTCATAGGAAAAAATGGACAGCAAGTTCAAGTCTGCCTTACACAATTAAGTGTGTTTTCTGCCCAGGAGACAGATGTATATTAGTTTATCAAAATGAGGGATAAGACTTTTAAAATTCTTCAGAAGGGCAATAATTCTAGTCATTTAAAAAATGTGAGTAGCTTGTTCAATGGCATATTTTAGCATATAATTTGGTAACTTGTAGAGCCTGACTGGAAAACCTAGTGGCTTAGCGGTTAAGAGTTAGGCTGCTAATCAAAAGGTTGGTAGTTGGAATCCACCAGACGCTCCTTGGAAACCCTATGGGGCAGTTCCACTCAGTCCTACAGGGTCGCTATGAGTCGGAATCAATTCATTGGCAATGGGTTTGGTTTTTTTAGTTAAAGCCTGACTATTTGACCTCAGTGCTGAAATGACTTCCTTTTTTTTTTTAATATATTGAGAAAATCCTATCTTTATTTTTTAGGAAAACAAACTGTGGATAAGCTTGACAATTGAATAATTGAGTTTTACCTAATTGTTCTTTTGAAACCAAGTCTACATTCAGTAACAGAATATAAAAAGATAGATTTCAGACCTGAATGCCCCCTAAGAGATGATTTATAGTGTCTTAGTCATCTAGTGCTGCTATAACAGAAATACCACAAGTGGATGGCTTTAACAAAAATAAGATTATTCCTTCCCAGTCCAGTAGGCTAGAAGTCCAAATTCAGGGTGCTGGCTCCAGGGGAAGGCTTGCTTTCTCTGTTGGATCTGGAGGAAGGTCCTTGTGATGCATCAGTCTTCCCTTGACCTGGGAGCATTTCAGCACAGGAACCTTAGGTCCAAAGGATGTGCTCTGCTCCTGGCACTGCTTTCTTGGTGGTAAGAGGTCCCTCCTCTCTGCTCACTTCCCTTTCCTTTCTATATCTTGAGAGATAAAAGGTGATGCAGGCCACACCCCTGGGAAACTCCCTTTACATTGGACTGGGGATGTGACCTGGGTAAGGTTGTTACAATCCCACCCTAATCCTCTTTAACATAAAATTATAATCACAAAATGGAGGACAACCACACAATACTGGGAATCATGACCTAGCCAAATAGACAGATATTTGGGGGGGACACAATTCAATCCAGGACACCTAGGAAATCCTTTTCTTCCCTCCTTCTAAGCTTGAACTTTTAAACTTACAACTTTTGTGTAATACCCTAATCCACTATGCAAAATATCTAGTTTCTGAAGTTGTGAAGAGGAAATCTGAGTTTCCAGTACTGTTTCACAAAATCTCCTAACATGACTTTCCTTTCCCTAAAAGTATTTTTATGAACTAAAAATGCCTATTTTAAATAAAGATTAATTAGAGAAACTAACAGCATGCTAAACCTTACTTATTGCTCAAGCTTTCTCATATTGAGTTAGATAGATACATGTGTTACAAATGACAAAACCGTCTAACTTCTTGATATCAGAGTGTTGATACACACATACACACACACACGAAAGGCATGTTATTAAATCTTCATTTGACTTTTCTTCAGTTTGTTGGCTCGTGTGTGGATCAAACATGATTAACTGATTCATAGGGGGCAAAACTTGAGAAACATTAATTCAAATTCAATATCACTTTATTGTTACTTCAATACGATACCTATATAATTAGGAATAATTAATGAAATGTTAGTTGTTTTAATATGAGTTAATTGGTTATGTATTAATTAACAAAATGCTTTGAATTAACAGTTCCAACAAATTAATATGGTGTTTTCTTTATTTCATTTTATTAAATTGTATTCTCATCACATGCATGAAAAAGAAGTAGTCCCAGAGAGGTTTTCTACTCTTCAAAGGATTGTCCTTTATTTCTAAGAAAAACAAAACAAATTTAGCTCATCAAATGCAGCATAAGACCTGTAGGCCAGAGTTAGAAGTTTGAATTTTATTCTGAGGTGGCAAAGTTTTTAATTATTAGCAGAGAGGCATTTTCTGAAATATATATTTAGAAGAACGCTCAGTAGAGATAAGCAAGCGGAGAAGGCTATAATGAATCAGGGAGTACTGGACTAGAGTTAGCAATATCATTATTAATTCATGTTTAGCTTAATACAGATACCAATGTGTGTGAGTGTGTATGCGTACAGTTGGAATTGACTTGATGGCAAAGTTTTTTTGTTTTTATGTATATATATGGGCAATGGTGATTCAGTCAGTGGTGGAATTACAACCCTCTAGGCAGGAGACCCGGGTTCAATTTCCAGCCAATGCACCTCATGTGCAATTACCCTCTGTTTGTCAGTGGAGGTTTGAATTTTGCTGTGATGCTGAAAAGGTTTCAATGGAGCTTCCAGACTAAGACAGACTAGGAAAAAATACCTGGCAACCAGCTTCTAGAAATTATCCAGGGAAAACCCAATGGATCACAGCGGTGTGATCTGTAACCAATCGTGAGGATGGCACAGGACTGGGCAGTATTTGCATGGGCCCTTATGAGTAGGGTCTGACTCCATGGCAGCTAACAACAACTAAATACACATATTATAAACCAAAAAAAAAACCCCGTTGCTGTTGTGTCAATTTCGACTCATAGTGACCCTATAGGACAGAGTAGAACAGCCCCCACAGGGTTTCCAAGGAGCAGCTGGTGGATTTGAACTGCCAAACGTTTGGTCAGCAGCTGAGCTCTTAAACCACAGTACCACCAGGACTCCATATAAATTACAGGTCAACTCATAGTGACCCTATGTACAACAGAACAAAAACCTGCTCAGTCCTGGTCCAGCACCATTCTCACGGTCATTGCTATGTTTGAACCCATGTTGCAGCCACTATGTCAATCCATCTCATTGAGGGTCTTCCTCTTTTTCACTGACCCCTATACTTTACCAAGTATGATGTCCTTCTCCATGGACTCATGCTTCCTGATAACATGTCCAAATTACATGAGATGATGTCTCTCCATCTTTGCTTCTAAAGGGCATTCTGGCTGTACTTCTTTTAAAATAGATTTGTTCATTCTCCTGGCAATCCATGGTATATTCAGTATTCTTTGTCAACACCATAATTCAAAGGCATCAATTCTTCTTCGATCTTCCTTATTAACTGTCCAGCTTTCACATGCATATGAGGCAATTGAAATACCATGGTTTGTGTCAGAAGCACCTTAGTCCTCAAAGTGATGTCTTTACTTTTTAATGCTTTAAAGAGGTAGTTTGCCGAAGATTTGCCCAATGCAAATATATGTAATAGAGAAGTGTATATACACAATTAGTATTCATACGTATACTCCCTAGCTCTGTGTACCTAAGCGGCCTAGAATCAACAATATCCCAATACCAACAGGTACATGCAGAGCCTAGATCTTGGCCTTTAATACCATACCCCAGTTAAAGGTATCAGTGCTTCTTGGAGAAATGATGAATTCTAAGGCCGGGCAAGAGATTATACAACATGAGACAGGAGCATCTTGTAGTGCCAGAAAGTAAGGAAGTGCTCAAAGACAAAATGATGGGGATGCTTCAAAGGGACAGAGGAGCCAGCTAAAAGAGCTCCCAATTGTCAAAGCTGGAAAAATTTGAGTAATGAAACAGTGAAGATAGTATTGGCTGATAACCCAATGTATAAAATAAATATCTAGAAGACCAGGCAAACATAAAATAAGTGATAAATAAATAAATGGGGAAGGGGGAGACAAATTTCCCATAGAGAAGAATGCTGTGATGGTTAAGTTTATGTGTCATCTTTGTTAGATGATCATTCTCAGTGGTTTGGCAGTTATGATGTAATTTGGCAGTCATATAATGGTGTAGTCACCTCCATGATGAGATCTGATATAATGTGATCACCTCCATGATGGGATCTGCTGTGAGTAGACAATCAGTTGAAAGGGAGTTTCCTTGGGGATGTGGCCTGCATCCAAAATAGGTGGACTTTCTTGATCACTCTTGATACTGCAGCTGGTTCCTATTCATCCGATCTTCAGTTCTTGGGACTTGAGTTAGCAGCTTACTTGCCATCTTGCCTGCCCATCTTGTGATTCACTGGTCTCCACAGCCTGTGAGCGAGAGGCCTGCTGTCTTACCTGCTGACCTTGGGGTCATCAGCCCCTGCAGCTACATGAGTCAGGAGAAACCTCCAGCCTAACGCATAAACTTGGGACTTTCCAGCTTCTACAGCTGCGTGAGTCATTTCCTTGATACAAATCTCTATGTATATTTACAGAATTTACTGGTTTTCTTCTCTAAAGAACCCAACCTAACACAAATACCAGATAATTTATGTAGATACTCTGTCCTCAAGGAGGTGTACCTATCCTTAAGTACAGGTTACACCTAGTGAGTAGAGTAATACTTGCCTATTGTGGATTCATCAGCCTCCGCAATCCATGAGTTAGTGACCTGCAATCTGACCTGCCAGTCTTCAATTCATCAGGCCCTGCAGCTATGTGATTCAGGAAAAGCCTCCAGCCTGATGCTTAACTCACAGGCTTGGGAGTTGTCAACCTCTACAACCACGTGAATCATTTCCCTGATATAAATCTCTCTCTCTCTCTCTCTCTCTACATATATATATATATATATATACATACATATATAAATCCAAACCAAACCCATTGCCTTTGAGTCAATTCCTACTCATAGCAACCCTATAGGACAGATTAGAACTGCCCCATAGGCTTTCCAAGGAGCAGCTGGTGGATTCGAACTGCTGACCTTTAGGTTAGCAGATGAGCTCCTAACCACTGAGCAACCAGGGATCCATACTACATAAATAGAAATATATATATACACACATATGTATATGCATATATATACATATATATACATATGTATTTACGTATATATACATATATATACCCACACACACTTCACTGGTTTTGCTTCTCTGAAGAACCCAGCCTAAGACATTGGGTACTGACAGAGGCTCTAGAGTAACAAAATCATAAGGATGAGTTTTTTTAAATTGGTTCTCAACACTGACTACTCTTAAAGGCGCTGATGACTCTGCCTACAGAAGTAAAGAAGGCACTGATAATCCATGGCATGAGGTGGCAATATTAGTACGCAAAATATTACCACCAAAGTATTTCTCACCAGTTGGCGAGAAACAAGGCTCTGGGTGATTGCATGTTAGATACTTTTCTACAATTTTGTCAGAATGAGAAGCATAGGGAAGAAGTTGGTTGGTCCTATTTTCGTTAGACAAAGCGGTGAAAGAAATTGATGAGCTTAGGACTTCAGAATCACAGCTCCAGTGCCACACAAAAAAACCTCAAAGTTGCCACTTGTATCTTGAAAGCACTTCTTATTTCTTATAGTAACAGAGCTGATATTGTTGAAAACCTAACCCAGAGCCTTAACGTAAGAGTGGCTAAATTACAATGCCAACTGAATTCCCATCCTAGAATAGTGTCTGAAGTTAAAGTGAGGGTACTTATTGGGAAGAAATGGGGTCCTAAAACTTGGGATGAGGACATATGGGGAGATGATTGGGAAGTTGGAGACATTGTGCCCTTAAATTCCATAGAATCACTCTTGCCAACAGAATCAATCCTCTTACTCCCACATGAAGAGATTACTCCATCTTTGTAGGCTAAGCCACCCTCCCCAATGAAACCATTACTGCCTCCAGGCCCATCTGATGAGATTAATCCAGCAATGTCTGAAGAGTCTTTCTCCAAGATATCGCCTGGGGTTGTGTCTTAGTTATCTAGTGCTGCTATAACAGAAATTCCACAAGTGAATGGCTTTAACAAAGAGAAATTTATTCTCTCACAGTCTAGGAGGCTAGAAATCCAAATTCAGGGCTCCAGCTCCAAGGGGCAGGCTTTCTCTCTCTGTTGGCTCTAGGAGAAGGTCTTTGTCATCAATCTTCCCCTGGTGGAGCTTCTTATAGCAGCGACACTGGGTTGAAAGAACACGCTCCCCTCCTGGTTTTTCATTCTTGGTGGTATGAGGTCCCTCTGTCTCTCTGCCTGCTTCTCTCTTTTATATCTCAAAAGAGATTGACTCAAGGTATAATCTAATCTTGTAGATTGAATCCTGCCTCATTAGCATAACTACCTCCAATCCTGCCTCATTAACATCATAGAGGCGGGATTTACAATACATAGGAAAATTGCATCAGATGACAAAATGGTGGAAAATCACACAATACTAGGAGTCATGGCCTAGCCAACTTGACACACATTTTGGGGGCCACAATTCAATCTGTAACATTCTACCTTTGGGCCCCAAAAAATTCATGCCTTACCACACGTAAAACATATTCACCTCATTATGTCATCCCAAAAGTCTTAAATCAACTCCAAGTCCAAAATCCCATCTTCTGCAAATTTTGTCTTCATCTGTGAAATCTAGATTACAAGTTATCTGCTTTCAAAGTACAATGGTGGAACAACCACAAGCTTGACATTTCCATTATAATACAAATGGAAGAAATTGGAGGGAAAGAAGTGATAACAGGTACCAAGCAAGTCAGCAGAACACATTACATTAGCTCTCAAGGCTTGAAAATAGTCCTCTGTTCTTTGAGACTATTTAGGCAACAGCCCTGCCTTCCAGACTGTAGATGTTGGCCACATTCTCTAGATTCTGGGTGGAGGACCCTCAGCCCTGGGCTTCAGCTCTGCCTTTCAGATCCACTGGAACAGTAACTCTGCTTCCCCACATTTGGGTGACCCCAGTCTCCTAGTCCACCCCCTTAGCCCCAGCAGGTCCCATTCTCCTGCCCCTCAGTTTTGAGCAGCAGATCTGGTCCCATCCCGCTGGCACTCGTGAACAGCGGGCGCACACTCCGGAACTGAGTTGGTGAAGATCTGACTCTTTAAAACCTAGGAGGCTGTGGTCCCAGCTTTTGCAACCCCAGAGGCCATGGCTCCACCCTTTGAGACCTCAGAGGTCATGGTCCTACTTACTGAGACTGAGGAAGCTCTGTTTCCTGTGCACCTTTTCTCTTCACCTTCTGCTTCCTGGTTTCTTGGCCTCTTGGTCCCTCAGGACTTTGGACCTGCCCAGAGTCTGTCCTGCTCAGACAAGTGTTCCAAACCTCTTTAGCTCTACTGATAAATGCCTGGAGGCACTCTACCAGCAAACCTTGGCCGGAAGGCACTCAACTCTCTCACTCCATGGGTCGGCAAGCCTAGCTCCACCAGTAAGTGCCTGGGGGCCACCCAGTCCACCAGGAATCTTCCTGCACAAAGGCAGTTAGCTCTCTCTATACATGGGTCAGCTCCTGCACCGTCTCGCACCAGTCTCTTGGTTCTGGTTCTGCTGTTTCTGTGCTGCTGCTTCTTGTCATCTGAGCAGTCTCCAGTGTTACAGATCTCCTCATTTCCTTCTGAGCCATTGCCAGAATTGTCTTTGATGTTCATAATTCCACCAACAGCCTCTTCAAGGCAATCTTGGCTTTTACTATCAGGTACTTTAAAACTCCTCCAGCCTTTCCCCATTCACAGTTTCAAAACCACTTCTGCACTTCAGTATCTGTTAGAGCAGCACCCAATTCTTCTGGTACCAAACTCTGTCTTAATTATCTAGTACTGCTATAACAGAAATATCACAAGCAGATGGCTTTAACAAACAGAAGTTTATTCTCTCACAATTTAGGAGGCTAGAAATCTGAATTCAAGGCCCCAGCTCTAGGAGAAGGCTTTCTCTCTCTATCAGCTCTGGGGGAAAGTCCTTGTCACCAGTCTCCTCCTGGTCTAGGAGCTTCTCAGAGCGGGGACCCCATGTGCAAAGGATGCGTTCTCCTTCTGTTTCCACAATCTTAGTACTATGATGTTCCTCTGTCTGCTCCCTTCTCTCTTTTATATTGAAAAGAGATTTACTCAAGATACAACCTAATCTTGTAGATTGAGTCCTGCTTAATTAACATAACTGCCTCTAATCTTGCCTCATTAACATCATAAAGATAGGATTTACAATACATAGGAAAATTGCACCAGATGACAAAATGGTGGAGAAGCACACAATACTGGGAATCATGGCCTAGCCAAGTTGACACACATTTTTTGGGGACACAAATCAATCCATAAGGGGGGCTTCTGAGTCATTGTCTGGGGCAGTGTCTGAGTCATTGCCTGGGGCATCACCTAGGGTACGTGCCATAAAAGACATTGCTGAATGTTCCCAGGACCCACCCCATCACACATTTTTGCTTCTAGACCTACAACTAGACTTAAGTCCCAGCCAGCCCCAAAAGGTAAGTAGAAGGTGCTACCCAGGAGGAGGTATGATACATTCCAAAAGAGCTACTTCAGTTTTCTAATATGTACAAACAGAAACATGGGTAATATGGATAGGAACGGCTAGTAAGGGTGAGGGAAAATGGTAGAAGAAACAACGTTGGATTAGTCTGAGTTTATTAATATGGGACCATTAAGCACAGATTCTTCATTCAATGTTCCAACTCGATTGGTTAGGGAAGGATTTGAGAGTTTATTTAGTTGGTTCTCTGAAGCATGGGTTATGTGGTGGCCTTTCTAAATCAAATTGAAGTACCAGACCTGCCTTGGCATACTGTAGAAGACAGTATCCAAGGGCTTGGAGAAACTGGCATTTTAAAGCAGATTTTTATCAGGTTAGACCCACAGATCCACCAATGGAGTGCCCAGAGGACACTCCTCTTCCCACAACAGTGAGGAACAAATTGGTGAAGAGAACCCCAGCATCCTTGAAGATTGTTGTGATTGCTATTTTATGTAAGTAGATTTGAGAGTGGGAGCTGCCCTAACTGAAGTAAGACACTTTAGTGCAATGAGGGGAGCCCTGGTGGCATAGTGGTTAAGAGCTGGGCTGCTAACCAAAAAGTTGGCAGTTCAAATCCACCAGCCACTCCTTGGAAACCCTTCGGGGCAGTTCTACTCTGTCATATAGAGTTGTTATGAGTTGGAAGCGACTCGATGGCACCTAACAACAACAACTACGATGAGACAGATTAGACCCTGTGGTAGTAGGGACCAAGTAATGGCACTCAATTGATGAAGACAAGGTTGTAGTAGTTACTGTAACGGGCAGCAGAGTCAAAGAAGTAATCAGAATAGTCTGACTCACATGGACTTATGGCTTTGGCTACTTAGTCATGGGGTCCCTTGGAGTGAAATATATGGGAAATCTACTATATATTTATATGATCTGTACAAGCAGAAGAATTATAGGTCAAGTGAATAGCAGTCTAATTCTAATTGCCAAAATAGAGAGTAACAGTCCTTCAATCAATTCTCAGACTTGAGTGTGTTACAGACCCACAACCACTTGAATAAAGGGGAGGCTGTGTTCCCTTGAGGAAGGACTCTACTACACCACCAAAAATTTATTCTGTTAATTATTCTTGAAGGTATTAGAACTGCCCCTACCTAGGAAAATAGTAAACCAAAAGTAATACCACATTCCTGGAGGGATTGCAGAGATTACTGACACCATCAAGAACTTGAAGAATGCAGGGGTGGTGATTTCCACCACATCACCATTCAACTTGCCTATTTGGCCTGTGCAAAAAACAGATGGATCTTGGAGAATGACAGTGAATTATCAAAAACTTGACCAAGTGACCACTTGAATTGCAGCTGATGTTCCAGCTATAGTTTAATTGCTTGAGCCCAGTATTACATCTCCTGGTACCTAGCCAATGCCTTTTTCTCGATTCTGGTTTAGAAGGAACACCAGAAGCAGTTTGCCTTCAGCTGACAAAGCCACCAATACACCTTCACTTTCCTACCTCAAGGGTATATCAGCTCTCTAGCCTTGTGTCCTAATTTACTCTGCAGGGAGCTGGATGGCTTTCCTCTTTCACAGAACGTCACATTGGTCCATTACATTGATAAAATTATGCTGATTGGACACAGTAAGGAAGAAGTGTCAATGTCTTTGGACTTCTTGGTAAAATATTTGTGTGCTAGAGAGTGGGAAATTACTTTGACAAAAATTCAGATGCCTTCCACCTCAGTGAAATTTCTAGGAGGCCCGTGGTATGGGGCATGTCAAGATATTCCTTCTAAAGTGAAGGATAAGTTGTTACACATTGCCCCTCCTCCAACACCTGGTGGGCCTCTTTGGATTTTTGAAGCAACATATGCCCCATTTGAGTGTGCTACTCTGGCCTACTTATCAAATGACTTGAAAAGCTGCTAGTTTTTAGTGAGGCCCAGAACAAAAGATGGTTCTGCAACAGGTTCAGGCTGCTCATGTAAGCTGTTCTGTTACTTGGGCCATATGATCCAGCTGATTCAATGGTTTTTGAAGTGTCAGTGTCAGATAGAAATTCTGTTTGGAGTCTTTGGCAGGCCCCTGTTGGTGAACCACAGCACACCCGCTTAGTATTTTGGAGCAAAGCCCTGTGATCTGTTGCAAATAACTACTCTCCTTTTGAGAAACAGCTTTTACCGAATGCTTAAACATGGGCCACGAAGTCCCCACAAGGCCTGAGCTGCCCAGCAGGAACTGGATGTTTTCTGATCTATAGAGCCATGAAGTTGCATGTGCACAGCAGAATTTCATCATTAGTGGAAGTAGTATATATGTGATCGGGCCCAAGGAGAACCTGAAGGCACAAGTAAGTTGCAAGTAGAAGTGGTCAAAATGCCCATGGTCTCCACTCCTGTCACATTACCTGCCCTCTCCCAGTCTGAACCTATGGCCTTATGGAGAGTTCCTAATGATCAGTTGACTGAGGAAGAGAAAACTCATGGTTGGTTTCAGATGGTTCTGTGTGATATTCAGGCATCACTCGTAAGTGGACAGAGGCTGCATTACAACCCCTTTTGGGGACTTCCCTGAAGGACAGTGGTGAAAGGAAATCTTCCCAATGGGCAGAACTTCAAGCAGTGTACCTGGTTGTTCACTTTTTTTAGAAGGATAAATTGTTGAATGTATAATTGTATAGTGATTCATGGGCTGTGGCCAATTGTTTGGCTGGATGGTCAGGGATTTGGAAGGAACATGATTGGAAATTTGGTTACAAGGAGCTATG
Source organism: Dugong dugon (assembly GCA_030035585.1). NCBI lineage: Eukaryota > Metazoa > Chordata > Mammalia > Sirenia > Dugongidae > Dugong > Dugong dugon. Next base: position 41,776,532 of record CM057474.1, read on the forward strand.
GGGAAGAGGTATGTGGATACACCTCTCTGAATGGGTCGAAGAAGTGCAGATATTTGTGTTTCATGCGAAAGCTCCCGACAGGGTCACCTTGGCAGAGGAGGATTTTAACAATAAAGTGAATAGGATAACGTGTTCTGTGGAAACCGGTCATCCTTTTTCCCCAGCCACTTCCATCACTGCCCAATGGGCTCATGAACCAAGTGACCATGGTGGCAGGGATGGAGGTTATGCATGGGCTCAGCAACATGGACTTTCACTCACCATGGCTGACTTGGCTTAGGACACTGCTGAGTACCTAATCTTTCAGTAGCAGAGACCAACACTGAGTCCTGGATATGGCACCATTCCTTGACAGCCAGCAACCTGGAGGCAGATTGATTATATTGGACTACTTCCATCATGGAAAAGGCAATGTTTCATTCTTACTTGGATATACACTTACTCTTGATTAAGATTTGCCTTCCCTGCACACAATGTCTTGCCAAAACTACCATCCATGAACTCAGAGAATGCGTTATCCACCATCATCCTATCCTAACCTCGGATCAAGAGACTCACTTCACAGCCAATGAAATATAGCAATGGCCCCATGCTCATGGAGTTCTCTGGCCTTACTTTGTTCCCTATCATTCTGAAGCAGCTGGATTGATAGAACAATGGAATGGCCTTCCAAAGACACAATTGCAGCCTCAGCTAGGTTGCAGCATTTTGCAGTGTTGGGACAATATTCTCTAGGAGGCTGTATATGCTGTAAACCAGTGTCCAATATGTAGTGCTATTCTCCCATAGCCAGGATTCATGGTTCCAGGAATCAGGATGGAGATGGGAGTGGCACCATTCACTATTATCCCTAGTGACCACTCACAAAATTTTTGCTTCCTGTCCCCATGGTCCTATGCTCTGTGGTCTAGAGGTCTTAGTTCCAAAAGGAGGAATGTTCCTACCTGGAGTCACAACACAGATTCCATTGAACTGGAAGTTAAGAATGCCACCCAGCCACTTTGAGATTCTCATGCCTCGGAATCAACAGGCAAATAATGGAGTTACCATATTGGCTGGTGTGGTTGACTCCGACTGTCAAGGGGAAATTGGATTTATGTTGCATAATGGAGGTAAAGAACAGTATGTCTGGAATACAGGAGATCTCTTAGGCCTTCTCTTAGTACTATCATGCCCTGTGATTAAAGTCAATGGGAAGCCATAGAAAAAAAGTTCTGACATGTCTACTAATAGTCCAGACTCTTCAGGGATGAAGGTTTAGGTCACTTCACCCAGGCAAAGAACCATGACCAACTGAGGTGCTTGCTGAGGGTATAGGGAATATGGAATGGGTGGTGAAAAAGGTAGTTATAAATACCAGTTACAACCATGTGATCAGTTATAGAAATGAGGACTGCAATTGCTATGAGTATTTCTTCCTTGTAAGTATGCATCAAATATTTTTATTTTCTTCAGTTATAAATTATAAGATATAAATGGTGCTAGTGCGTTTTTCATTGTACGAATATTGTATCATGCTAGGTGTAAGTATGACTCTGTAATTGTCATTTAGAGATTGTGTATGGTTTAAGGAAATGTGTACAGGTGCCAAGTTGACAAGGGTTGGACATTGATGATTAATGTTATTTGTCAACTTCTCTGGGCCATGATTCTTGGTGATTATGTAGTTATGTAATGATGTAGTTTTTCAGTCATGTAATGATACAATTAGCAGTTTTTTAATGATGTAGTTATCCTCTGTTTTCTGATGTAATGTAATCACCTCCATGATGTTATCAGATGTGATCAGTTAACCAACTGTAAGGGGAGTTTCCTCAGTTGTGTGGCCTGCATCCAATACACATGAAAGGTCTTGCAAAGCTCACTGCTGTTTTTCGTTAGCTCTGGATCCTGCATCCGTCTCATCATCATCCTACCACCAGTTATTGGGAGTTGAGCCAATGGCCAATCTTGGGATTCGTCAGTCTCTAAAGCCCATGAGACAGCAGCCTGTCATCTTACTTGCTGATTTTGGGTTCTTCAGACCCTGCAGCTACATGAGTCAGGAGAAGCCTCCAGCCTGATGCCTGATCCACAGACTTGGAACTTTCCAGCCCTCTACAACTGTGTGAGCCATTTCCCTGAGACAAATCTCTCTCTCTCTCTCTCTCTACATATATATATATATATATGTATATATATATATATATATATATATATATATATGTATATATATATATATATATATATATATATATATATATATATATATATATATATATGTATATATATATATATATATATATATATATATATATATATATATATACACTTCACTGGTTTTGCTTCTCTAGAGAGCCCAGTCTAAGACACACTAAATGATTGCATTAGATAAGAAAGTGTTATTATCAGATAAGAAAGTGTTATTATTAAACTCACGTATTTGCTGCGTATGGTCATTCCAAATATATTATGAGCCCATTAAAGAACAGGAGCAGACCTTCTATTCCTATGTATTCAGCTTAGTATTTATGTTAGAGTATTGAACATATTATAAGCTTAAAAAAATAACAATTTCTGTTACTTCTAGGGACACTTTGCCAATTAAAGGAAGCAACTTGGGTAGACTCATTTCTAGCAGTTTGTATCACATTAAAATGGAAGAATATTACATACTATAATATATTGTCTTTGATAAAACAAAATGTCAGTGAGACCAATAATATTCCAAATATGTAAACTACAATAGCAATATTTGAGATATTTAAATTAATTTTGTACAGAAGCTTTATAAAAGCATAAACTGTCTTAAATAATAATTTTTAAAATGAAATCATACCATAAATCTTATTTTATTGACTTATATTACAATATCTCCTACCAAATTTTTTACTAGAACTTCTAGACCCCACCGGAGCGTTTGCTTCGAAGAATTTTGCAGCCACATTTTCTCTATACATGAAAATACAGTGAATATTTCATTCCTTTTATATGAGAGATGACTCTGTTGACAATGTTACTATTTGGAATGCAGGCTATCTTTCTACACAGAGTATACGTGTTATCTATCACTTGATTCAAAGCATTGAAATCCTCAACAACTGATCTCTCCTTTTACCTTGAGGGCTTTGTCTTAGCGTCTCATTATCATTTTCAGTGACAGCAATCTACTGAAATGTTTGCCATATCTGTCACATTTCTAAAAAGTGGATTTTTACTGTTAGGTTGACCAAAATGTAACTCTTGCTTCAGATAATTCTAATACTGAATGTGAGGTACAGCACTTTTCTACTAAAGTGAAATATTTCTGTTTCAGGTAAGTCTCTACTCATTAGTTTAGATTTATGCTTTCTTGCCTTATTTTTTTCCCTCCTTTGGCATATCCATTTTGTGTTCTTTTTGTACACTTTCTTGCAGTCTTTCCACTTTATTTTGTTTTATTATAGTTTTATTGGTTTCCTGTTAAAACCTTGCTGCAACTGATTCAATTAACAAAAAATGAGTCAAATTAGAAATCTGGTAGAGCATTACTCCTTTTGATAATTTTATTATCAATATGTTGTATGTAGAGAAACTATAAGAAAAAAATATTATCCAAGATTAGTCAATTAATAAATATGTGATCCATATTTAAATCTGGTCAGCCACATATGTAAGCCTGTAAGTTTTCTATTGTATACCATATTATGGCATTGATAAGTTGTACATTTTACATTTGCACATGGAAGCAAAATTTCCATTTACTTTTGAAATTAAGTCATCAACTTCAGAAATGTGCTACTCTCTTTCAATTTACTTTAAACTGAATAAAGTTTGGAAGGATAAGAAGGAAGGGAAATAATATTTAAGGAATGCTTGTTGTATGTCACACACTAAGCTAGAAATTTCACATATTTTAATCAATTCCAATTAGCAGCTTCCTTATAACAGTTTATGCAAAATCTTAATTTCATTAGTAATTAGAATTAAACAGAATAGTATGTAAATTTAGAAAAGACAGTCTATCTTAGTAATCTTGTTCATAGTATATTAATTCTAACAATTTTAAATTAAAGATAATACATGGCTCACTCATCTTGATGTATAATAATTTACTTCAATGATCTATCCAATAATATCTAATCTCTACGCTATGGAGCATCTTATGGTAGTTACTATAATAATTATTTACCATTTGCCATAGGATAGGCTTTTATATTACTATTAGAATAATACTATTCTAAGTGTTGGAAATTCAACAGTGAAGAAACTTCACAGTAGCCCTGCCTTCTTAAGGGTTTACTTTCTAGTAGGGTGTTGTTGCCGCTAGGAGCCATTGAGTCGGTTCTGACTCATAGCGACTCTATGTACAACAGAATGAAACACTGCCCGGTCCCGCATCATCCTCACAACCATTGTTATGCTCGAGCCCGCTGTTGCAGCCCTTGTGTCAGTCCATGTCTTTGAGAGTTTTCCTCTTTTTCGCTGACCCTGTACTTTACCAAGCATGATGGCCTTCTCCAGAGACTGATCCCTCCTGATAACGTGCAAAGTATGTGAGACATAGTCTTGCCATCCTTGCCTCTAAGGAGCATTCTGGTTGTACGTCTTCCAAGACAGTAGGGTAGACAGCTAATAAATGTAGTCAGGTAATATCAAGTGCTATAAAGAAAGGTCTTTGTCTTATACATTTTTTTTCTCTTAACCAGCCTTCTGTCAAAGTGGATGTGAAAGAAAGAAAGGGGACTCTCTTTCTCTACTATTGTTCATCCCATATACATGGACTTAATGTCTACTATGATGAGTTATAGTGGGGAATGGGAACTTTCAAGAAGCCTTGATAGATCTTAGAGGATATGTCGTGCTCTCAATTACCACCCATCATTCAACCTGTCTTTTTAATCGCAACTTCTTCCACATAATCTGGTAGCTGGAGTTTATGAATAATATGAATGAGAAGTGTAATTTCCATCAAACACATTCCTCATCTGTAAAGTATAATGCATTAATGTAAAGTTGTGGTAGACAACATGGCTTTCGGTAATGTGAATAAAAATACTGACGTAAAGTGCCTTCAAGTTAGTTTCTTTGATGAAGCTGAGAGAAGATAAATTAAGTGGTGTAACTATTTTCTTAAAGAGTGTGAGGGCATGTTGTATGTGACATTTATTTACTCACTTCTGTTTATAGACTTCTTCAAATAATTTAATTTTGTTAATGTTCTAAGGAGTCAAAATATATTTAAAAGAGTGTAGTCTGACTCTATAAAGATGGATCCTGATGAGAATACAAAAAACATGTAAATCTCATCATTACTAATTTAATTTGTATTCTAGTTTTTTCTAAAAAATAAAGATACATATACATTTCTATGATTAAATAGTCAACCATAAATGTCCAAATAAGTATTTAAGCATATTGCAATTTTCCTGGAACCTGCCTTTCTGCATTCTTTTGAGAACTTCTAACAGTTTTATTTATTGTAGTCAATTCATTGGAGAATTAACATCATCTTCTAACCTGCTTTTGCAATCTTTGCTAGCATCCAAATGCTTTAAAAAATTTTAAGTAAGGAAGAAAGAAGATATAAAGTAATAAACAATATGAAATATATGTATTTGAAGATATCTTCCTTCTATAGTCAATAGCAAACCTAGATACAAATAATTATAGGTGAAAATCAAAGCGTACTCTTTCTCTGATTAGATATTTTGTAAACTTCTTTAACACCTATTTGGCTGGCACAGCAAAGGAAACATTTGTAATGGATGTATGAAAGTCATCCATCACAGAATTTACTGTTACCAGTTCTGACTGCGCATGATAATTTGCTTTAATACAATTACATAGTTTTTCTTAATTTACTTAGGTTAATTCTCTCTTCCCAACTGCATAGTGGGGGATAATATCCTCAGGGCTATAGAGACAAGAGAAGTCTTCCTGTAACAGTTTACTTATAGTAAGAAGACAAATTCTCCTATCTTAGCATAAACCAACAGGGCGTTCTTCCCATGGACTCATGGCAACACAACCTCCTGGCTATGGGTAGGATTAGGTGGAACACTTGAATCTACCTTATATGAATAAATAGGAAAGTCAGCTAACCACAAAGCTTATCCCCTGGCCTAGATCAATAAGAAACAAATATGAATAACAAATGCTTTATTTAAAGTTAACAATTATTCAAACCCAATCCTGCCAAAATTCCCATCGTTCTAGGGTAAAAAATCACAAAGTTTAGTAAAGCAAAAAAAAAAAGTTTTATTTGGCATATATTCAAAGAGGAAAAGTAGCAAATGGACAAACATGCTGCCAGAGCCATGTCTACCTGAATCCAAGGAATATTACAGACTACGCAAAAGTGGGAAAACGGACAAGCATACTGCCAGAGCCATGTCTGTCCGAGTCCAATGAACATTACAGAATCATCAGTACATATTAACATTACAAATGAACAAAACCATTGAAAGCTTCACCTTTTCACAGATTGGCTAAAACTGTAAAGTTACTGTGATTCTACATCTTGAATTACCTTTTTTAATAATTATACCATTATCAGTAGACAGTCGGGAGGGTATTCACTGGTCCAACAAATCTTCCTACTCACTAAATGCTAATAGAAAAAGATAAGAATGGAAAGTATGTGGGTCTTTTGTGCTGTTTATGATTTGTTTATGTGAAAGTTTCCCTAAAAGATGTTTTCCAAGATTGTCCTAGCTAGTCTTTATACCTCAGGGCCCAGTTGATGTGTCCTTGTGAGTTCTTGTGAGTCCAGCTCCAGCTGGGTCACATTCTTTATGCTCAGGGACAGGGAATAATGGCTCCAATATCATATCCTAAATCACCATGCATTACTGTAAAAGATGAATGTTTATTGCTGCTCTAAATGTCTGCACAGGCACAACACTCCATTGAATGTTTTGTCTCCATGGAAACCAGAGTCAGGGCACTGTAAAAAACACAAGCTCTCTCTGACATGGGCATGCTTGGTTGACTGGAGACTTCTCACCTAAGATTGTAATGATTTAAAACAGATGACACTGGATAAGAAAAGTTATTGGGAAACAAGAGGTACAACCACAGTAATTTCTTTTTTAAATACAACTTAGAAATAAGCTTATAAAATTCACCTACCTCCAAAGCAAGAGTCAATCAGTCGATTGATTTTTTGTGTGTTTTATTTCCCCAATGCTATCAGTGGAATACTTTCCAAACTTTAAATTCTCAAATCAAGTTCAGAGGCCATTTATGAAATTCTGTTGTACTAGTAATCTAACAGGAGCAACAAAGGTTTTCTGAGTTCTTCACAGATGTCAGGCAAACTGCTATGTTCTTTAAAAATGTTGATTAAGTGAATCTTCACAGTGACCATTTGAAATAGGTGTTATTATTATATCCATTTTACAGATGAACATGTTGAATCTTAGACAGAGTAAGAATCTTGTCCAAAGTCCCACTATTAGAGCTAGCAGAATCATAATACTTAGATTTGCCTGAATCCAGCTCTTTAAACTATACCAGAAGCTCCCTTTCTCGAGTCCCAGTCCACGACTTAGTTCATGAAGTCTCTTCAATAGCTCCACCTCAGTCTTGTTCCTCTTCTCTGTTATTTCCCACTTCCCTTAGGGCCACTATCATGCATTTCAGAGCACATGCACTTACAGTCTATTCAGATTGTTTCAGATATAACAACCTTACTTGTCCCACAGAAATATATATAGTATCTTGAGAATGTAGTGGAAGAAGTCAGAAGAAATGACCTTTGCCCAGAGTCTTAAAGGACAAGTAAGAGGTAGCCTGACAGGAAATATTGAGAAATTGACCCCAGGTTCTGGAATGTACGTTGGCAAAAATGTGGTGATAAGAAGAGTGTGATAAATGTGATGGAATTAACAAGTAAGATTAATAAACTTTGTCCTAGAGGTCCTAAACAATTTAATAAGTCTTGACAAAGAAATAAAATGTATAAAATATGGAAAAGAAAATATAAACTTGTCACCATTTTCAGAATAAAATCTCAATGTATTACAAGTAAATATTTATAATTTCACAAAGTTGCTGGATAGAAGCCAATATAAAAATAATTGCATTGCTATATAATAAAAAACAATAGAACACTAAAGATGCTAGTTAATAACATTTATTATATTGTCAAAGAACCCCAAATAACAAGGAATCTGTTAATAAAATATACAGATTTTTTAGACAAAAAAATATAAAATATTATTTAAATGGATTAACGAAAACCTTAAAAAATGGAGTCATATTCATAGAAAGGAAGACTCAATATTTTTAAGATGTCAGTTCTTCCTAATTATATTTAGTGAAATATCTGTCAAAATTCCATCAGGTTTTTTTTTTTATGGTAAATTCACAAGTTGATTCTAAAATTTATGTGTCAATACTGAGAGTCAATAATAGCCAAGGCAATCCTGAACATGAATTAGGTTGAGGGAGGAGATATAATAAGATATCAATAATCATTTTGACAATATTGGTTCTGAATCAGCATTTTAGAAACAGATTGGTTTTTATATAATTATCTGATGAATGACAAAGGAGCCACTACTATTCAATGAAGAACTAATTGGCTTCATAATAAATGGTGCTGGATCAGTTGGACAAACATAGGGAAAGAAAAAATTTGAAATTTGACCATACCTAGTACAATATAAAAAAAAATTCAGAAATATATATACCTAAATGTTAAAGATAAAACTACCAAGTCTCTAAAATAAACAGTATCTTCTTTATCTTGGAATAGACAAAGGTTTCTTAAACATGACACAAAAAGCATTAACCATTAAAAAAGCAATTGATAATATGTTCTTATTAAAATAAAGAAATCATGTTCACCAAAAGACACCATCAAGAGAGTGAATAGATAAGGAAAACTGGGGAAAATATTTTCAATACATACATTAAAAGAGGAATTATATCTAGAATTTATAGTAAACAGTTGCCATTCATCTTTGCCATGGAGTTCACACTCAGCTTTTAGCAACTGATTAATATTACCATTTACTGTTCCTATCAGTTTATGGCTCCAGTGGCCTCTGCTCCATGCAAGCTGATCTTGGCCTTGACTCTGGATTTGCCTGTCTCTGCAGCTTTCAGGGTGTAGCTTTACACTCAACTGTAAATCTCAGATGGATGCAAGAAACACCATTTATTTTCAGTTTGTTCAGCATTTTCTTGCTGTAAGTTTGGGAGTATGGCTTCCAAGCTCTTTACATGTTGAAGTTGAAACCAACACTTCCCTGTAGTCAGATAATTATACATTTATTTAAAATGCATACTACTTATAGAAGTGGTAAATTATAATTGCTACGATTTTATCTTCAACACAATAAGCTAAATAAATGATTCTGAGTCCCATTAAGTAATCAGTAGATGCTTTCTAGATTTGGCCTATGCAGATAATTTTTAAAGCATTTAGTATTCACCAAATTTATTTACAAATTGAAGGAGTTCTTTTTGTCATTTATAACTTCACTCAGAGCCATTTTTTGGTATATGGAAATAAAAGATAATACGTAGTCATCCTATATGTAGAGATAGTATTTTTTGGTTGAGTCTTGCCAATAAACCAAATAAAAATTTTGGTTATGATAGTTTAAGATACGTGATTGTACTCTGAAGTCCTAACTATAAAGTATAACTGTAAGCATTTTTTCACTACATATATTTGATTAAGAAGATACAAGGAAGAAAGTTAACTTTGATTTACTTTTGAAAGATCTAGATAAAACCTGAAGCTATGATCAGAGAAATAAATCTACATTCATTTGATCATCACAGAAGGAACCCGAAATATCCCCCTGTATTAAGAATATAAGAACAGATCAGAGGAAGGGAGACATTTAAGGCTAGCGATTGATAATAACTAAAACAAAGGTTAAGAATTTTTTTTTTTGGTAGTTTTTTTTTTAAATTGTACTTCAGGTGAAGGCTTTCAGAACCAATAGTTTCTCATGAAACAGTAGTACATATATTGTTTTATCACATTGGTTAACAACCCCACAACGTGTCAACCCTCTAACTTCTCAACTGTTTAATTTTTGGGGGAAATACACATAGCCAAAGGTACAACATTTCAAAAATTTCTACATGCACAGTTCAGTGACATTGACTACGCTCTTCCAATTGTGCTGCTATTCTCACTTAAGATGGAGGCTTACAGAACAAAATAGTTTCTCATTTAACAGTTACTACACATGTTGCCCTATGACAATGGTTAACAATCTCACAACACATCAACAATAACCTTACTCAACCTTGGGTTCCCTATCACCAGCTTCCTTGTCCCCTTCTGCCTTCTGGCCCTTGTCACTGGACTACTGTACCTCATTAGTCCCAATTGGTTTTACGGGGCTGTCCACTCCCAGGCTGAACAGTGAACCTTGGAGATAACTTCACCACTGAGCTAAAAGTGTGTCTGTGGGCCATAGTCTCAGGGTTCTCCAGTCACCTTTAGGCCAGTAAATCTGGTCTTTTTTTTTTTTGTGAGTTAGAATTATGTTCTACAACCTTCTCCAGCTCTGTCCAGAACACTCTGTTGTGATCCGGGTCAGAGCAGTCAGTGGTGGTACCATCTAGCTATACTGGCCTCAGTCTGGTGGAGGCCTTGGTAGGTGTGGTCCATTAGTCCTTTGCACTAATCTTTTGCTTGTATCCTGTTCTCTTCATTCTCCCTTGCTCCCGAAGGGATGAGAACAGTGGAGTATCTTAGATGGCTGCTCACAGGCTTTTAAGACCCCAGACACTACTCACCAAGGTAGAATGTAGAAAATTGTCTTTATAAACTGTGTTATGCTAACTGAGCTAGCTGTTCCCTGAGACCATGGTCCCCACAGCCCTCTGCCCAGCAATTCACACCCACAGGGAGATTAGATGTGTCTATGGGGTTTCCAATACCTCTCCTTGTACAAGTTGTGCTAGTTTTACCTGTATTGTGTACCGTCTCACACTTCACCCAAGATAATCTATTGCCTGTTTAGTATTTCCCCCCCCACTCCTCCCATCCCTGGTAACCAACAAAGGTTGTTACATTTTGTGTGTGAATTTTCTCATGGGTTTTTACAATAGAGGTCTCATACAATATTTGTCCTTTTGTGATTGACTTATTTCACTCAGCATAATGGCCTCCAGTTTGATCCATGTTATGAGATGGTTCACAGATTCATTGTTGTTCTTTGTCGTTGCGTAGTACTCCATTGTGTGTATGTACCATAGTTTGTTTATCCATTCATCTGTTGATGGGCATCTAGGTTGTTTCCATCGTTTTGCTATTGTGAACAATGCTGCCATGAACATAGGTGTGCATATGTCTATTCGAGTGGTGACACTTATTTCTCTAGGATATATTTCTGGGAGTGGGATTGCTGGATCGAATGGTATGTCTATTTCTATCTTTCTGAGGAAGGGCCATATCATTTTCCAAAATGGTTCTAACATTTTGCAATCCCAGCAGCAGTGCATAAGTGTTCCGATCTCCCCGCAGCCCCTCCAACATCTGTTATTTCCACTGTTTTTGATTCGTGCCAGTAATGCTAGGGTGAGATGGTATCTCATTGTGGTTTTAATTTGCATTTCTCTAATGGCTAGTGATCGCGAGCATTTCCTCATGTGTCTGTTGGCCATTTGAATGTCTTCTTTGGTGAGGTGTCTGTTGATTTCCTTTGCCCATTTTTTAATAAGATTATTTGTCTTTTTGTTGGAGAGGTGTTGGATTTTCTTGTAGATTATGGAGACTAGACCTTTGTCTGACTTGTACTGTCCAAAAATTTTTTCCCAGTCTGTAGGTTCTCTTTTTACTCTTTTGGTGAAGTCTTTTTAAGAGCATAGGTGTTTGATTTTTAGAAGATCCCAGTTATCTAGCTTATCTATTGGGGTTTGTGCATTGACGGTTATGGTTTGTATCCTGTTAATGCCATGTATTAAGAGCTGTAGTGTTGGTCCAATTTTTTCTTCTATGAACTTTATACTTTTAGGCTTTATATTCAGGTCTTTGATCCATTTTGAAGTAGTTTTTGTATACGGTGTGAGGTATGGGTCCTGTTTCATTTTTTTGCAGATGGATATCCAGTTTTGCCAGCACCATTTGTTAAAAAGACTGTCTTTTCCTCATTTGATGGACTTTGGGCCCTTGTCGAAGATCAGGTGACCATAGGTGAATGCATTTACATCTGGGTTCTCAATTCTGTTCTATTGGTCAAAGTATCTGTCATTGTGCAAGTACCAGGCTCTTTTGACTACCGTAGCTGTATAGTAGGTTCTGAGGTCAGCTAGTGTGAGTCCTCCAACTTTATTCTTCTTCTTCAGTAGTGCTTTACTTATTCGGGGCTTCTTCCCTTTCCACATAAAGTTAATGATTAGTTTTTCCATCTCTTTGAAGAATGTTGTTGGTATTTGGATCAGGATAGCGTTGTATTTGTAAATTGCTTTGGGTAGAATTGCCATTTTCACAATGTTGAGTCTGCCCATCCATGAGCATGGTATGTTTTTCCATTTATGTAGATCCCTTTGGGTTTCATGCAGTAGTGCTTTGTAGTTTTCTTTGTATAGGTCTTTTACATCCCTGGTCAGATTTATTCCTAAGTATTTTATCTTTCTAGGGGCTATTATGAATGGTATTGTTTTCCTGATTTCCTTTTCATCGTTCTCCTTATTGGTGTATAGGAATCCAACTGATTTTTGAATGTTTAACTTGTATCCTGCTACTCTGCTGAATCTTTCTATAAGTTCCAGTAGATTTCTCATAGAGTCTTCATGGTTTTCTGTGTATAGTATCATATCATCTGCAAACAGGACAGTTTAACTTCTTCATTACCAATTTGGATGCCCTTTATTTCCTTTTCTTGCCTTATTGCTCTAGCTAGAACTTCCAGCAAAATGTTAAATAGGAGTGGTGATAAAGGACATCCTTGTCATGTTCCTGTTTTCAAGGGGAATGTTTACAGTCTCTCTCCATTAAGAATGATTTTGGACATTTGTTTTGCATAGATACCCTTTATTATGTTAAGAAATTTCCATTCTATACCTATTTTATTGAGAGTTTTTATCAGGAATGGGTGTTGGACTTTGTCAATTGCCTGTTCTGTGTCAATTGAGATGATTATGTGATTCTTTTCTTTCCTTTTATTTATGTGGTGGATTATGTTGATTGATTTTCTAATGTAAAACCATCCTTGCACAACTGGTATGAATCCTACTTGGTCATGGTGTATTATTTTTTTGATATGATGTTGAATTCTATTGGTTAGAATTTTGTTAAAAATTTTTGCATCTATATTCATGAGAGATATTGGTCTCTAATTTTCTTTTTTTGTGACGTCTTTGCCTGGTTTTGGTATCAGCGTTGTGCTGGCTTCATAGAATTAATTTGGAAGGGTATTTTCCTCTTCTATGCTCTGAAATAGCTTGAGTAGTACTGGTACAAGCTCTTCTGTAAATGTTTTGTAGAATTCTCCAGTGAAGCCATCTGAGCCAGGGCTTTTTTTGGTTTGAATTTTTTTTATTACCGTTTCAATCTCTTCTCTTGTTATAGGTCTGTTCAGATTTTCAACATCACTTTGTTGTAGTTTGGGTAGGTCATGTTTTTCTAGAAATTTATCCATTTCCTCTAGGTTTTCAAATTTGTTGGAGTATACTTTTTAATAATATTCTGTTATAATCCTTTTTATTTCAGTTGGGTCTGTTGTAATGTCTTCCATTTCATTTCTTATTTGGGTTATTTGAGTCCTGTCCTGTTTTTATTTTGTCAGTCTGGCCAGTGGATTGTCGATTCCTTCAGAAAAACCAACTTTTGGTTTTGTTGATTCTTTCTATCGTTTTTCTGTTCTCTTTTTCATTAATTTCTGCTCTGATCTTTACTATTTCCTTTCTTCCTGTGAATGTGGGCTTTTTTTTTGCAGTGATCTTTCTATTTGTTTGAGTTCTGTACTTAATGCTTTGATTTTGTCCCTTTCTTCTTTTTGATATGTGCGTCTATTGCTATAAATAGTCCTCTGAGGACTGCTTTGGCTGTGTCTCAAAGGTTTTGGTATGATGTGTTTTCATACTTATTTGATTCTAGGAATTTTTTGATTCCATCTCTGATTTCTTCTATTACCCACTGATGTGTAAGCAGGGTAGTATTCAGTTTCCATGTAATTGATTTTTTTTCCCCTTGTTCTTTCCATTGTTAATTTCTACCTTGATAGCATTGTGGTTAGAGAAGATGCTTTGAATTATCTCAAAGTTTTGGATGTTGTTGAGGATTGCTCTGTGGCCTAAGAAGTGCTCTATTCTGGAGAACGTTCCATGTGCATTGGAAAAGAAAGTGTACTTTGCAGGGGTTGGATGGAGTGTTCTGTATATGTTTATGAGGTCAAGTTCGCAGATTCTGCCCTTTTGGTCTTCCGTATCTTTGCTGAGTTTCTTCTTAGTTTTTCTGTCCTTTACTGAGAGTGGTGTGTTGAAGTGTCCTACTATTATTGTGGAACTGTCAATTTCTCTTTTCAGTGTTGTTAGAGTTTGTTTTATGTATTTTGGAGCCCTGTCATTGGGCGCGTAGATGTTTATTGTAGTTACATCTTCATGGTGGGTCATCCCCTTAATCATTATACAGTGTCCCTCTTTGTCTCTTATGGTAGATTTTGTTTTAAAGTCTATTTTATCTGAGATTAGAATTGCCACTCCTGCTCTTCTTTGGTAGTTGTTAGCTTGATATATTTTTTCCAACCTTTGACTTTTAATAAATTCACATCTTTGTTTCTAAGGTGTGTCTCTTGTAGATAGCATATTGATGGATCCTGTTTTCTTATCCATTCTGTCACTCTCTATTTATGGGCCCATTGAGTGCATTTTCTTTCAGTGTAATTATTGATAGATTTGAGTTTGTTGCTGTCATTTTGTAGTGCTTTTTTTTGGTGGTGATGAAGTTTTCTTTGTTTTTCTTATTCTCTTGTGCTGAGTTACTTTTGTCTGTGGATTTTCTTTTCATTTCTTTTTGTAGGCTTTGGTTTTGCTGAGACTTTATGTTTTTCCTTTTTTTTTTTTTTTTTTTGAGTATGTTTGTTAACTTTCTTTTTAGTTACCATGAATTTTACCCTTATCTTTCCAAGTTTGAAGCAGTCTACCATTACTTGGTATCGCCTTGCCTGTCTCTGCATTATGAGGTTTTATACCTATGTCATTTATTGCCTCTTTTATTGTTTTGATGTTGTTGTCATTTACTTATTAACTGCTCTGATTCCCAGTTGTATTTCTTTTGATTATGGATTGTCCTCGAGGGGTCATTTCCTAGACTGGTATCCTACGTCCTAGATTCTGCCTGTGAGCTGAAGTTGTTTGTTCTCAGATCGAAGAACTCCATTTAATACTTCTTGTAAGTTTGGTTTGACTTTTAAATATTCCCTTAATTTCTGTTTATCTGGAAATGACCTAATTTCACCATCAAATTTGAACGAGAGTTTTGCAGGATATGTTATTCTTGGCTGGCAATTTTTTTTCTTTCAAGATTTTATATATGTTGTCCCATTGTCTTCTTGCCTGCATGGTTTCTGCTGAATAATCTAGCTTAGTCTTATTGTTTCTCCTCTGTATGTGGCTTCTTGTTTTTTACGAGCTGCTCTCAGGATTCTTTGTTTGTCTTTGGTTTTGGCGAGTGTGATTATGATGTACCTTGGTGATTTTCTTTTGGGATCTCTCCGATATGGTGTTTGTTGAGCTTCTGGATGGCCAGCTCTTCATCTTTTATGATACTGGGGAAGTATTTTGTCAGCCGTTCTTCAGTGATCCTCTCTGTGTTTTCTGTTTTCTCCCTCTGTTCTGCAACTCTAATCACTCAAAAATTTTTGCTTTTGATTGTATCCCACATAACTCTCAGGGTCTCTTCATTTTTCTTTGTTCTTTTTTCTGAGTTTTCCTCAAAGAGAGTTGTATCCAAGTCTTTGTCTTCAATTCCACTGATCCTGTCTTGCGCCGTTTGAAATCTGCTTCTGAGCCCGTCTATGACACCATCCATTTCTGTGATCTTGTTGTTTATCTTTGGATTTCTTATTGCTGTCTTTGTATAATTTTTAGTTGTGAATTTATTTTGGCATTTTGTTCCTGTATTATTTTCCTGAATTCTTCCAATTTTTTGTCTGTATTTTCCATAAATTTGTCTATTTTTTCCTCATGTTTGTCAGCTTTTTGCCTCAGCTCTTGGAGAATTCTGAGTATTAGAGATTTGAATTCCCTATTAGGTATCTCCAGTGCATTTTCTTCCACCAGAAAGTGATCTGGTATTTTATTTTGGATGCCTACTGGAACCATCCTGTCCTGTTTTTGTAAATATTTTGATATTATCTGCTGTCTTTGGGGCACTCAGTAGTTATTTTTCTCATTTATTGATTGTAGATTTGTTTATTTTGTCCCTTTATTTTTTTAAATTTACTATGTCTGAGCAGGCAGACTGTGTGTTCTTTGTTGTTTGTTTGTCTGTTGGCACAATACTTTTCGCCTCCTTCTCCAATTGGCAGTGTCAGTCCCTCATATATGGTAGGCAGGGAAGGTCTAGCTGAAGAGGAGTTACTGGGATGGGTTCTTTGTGGCACTTACTACAGCCACCAATGCAGGTCAGTAATCAGTGCAGGTCAGGTTCCAGTAGGCTGTGCCTGTGCTGTTGGGTGCTGTGATGTTAAGCACACAGTGCAGGTAGGCAGGATATAGTGGGGAGATTGTTATGTGTGGATCTAACATGGATATGGGAGAGAGGAGAGAGAAACAGGAGCCAAAAATATACAAACAAACAAAAAAGAATGCTAGAGGAGCTTGCTGTTGGAGTGGACAGATGAGAGACTATGAAATGGATAAAAACAGAAAGGGGAAGAAGAAGAAAAGAAAAGAAAGAATAAATAAACATCGGAAAGGTTATAGAACTGCAAAGTTCCCTGGGATCCCACCAGTGCAGCTATGAGATCAGGGGAAGTCTCTCTCAGGTTTTGCAGTACAGCCTGACTAGAAGGCGTAGAGGTATACAATGCCAAATATTCACGGAACAGAAAGAGAAGGAAGATATAGAGAGACGAGAAACTGAGTAATGAAGAAAGACATAAAGAGAAAAAGAAGGAAAAGAAAACAAAACAAATGTAAAAAAATAAAGAACAAGAAAAGCCCCCCAAAAAACATGGGAAAAAAAAAAAAATGAAGAAATTTCCTCAGGGATCCCTCTGCATGTGTGTGCAATCTGAGCATGGCCAGAAAGGGCTCCCAAGTCAGGAAAAGAAAAAGAAACAAACAAACAATTCAAAACAAATGAACGAACAAAAGCCCCGGAATCCACACTCGAACGGATCTCCACAGCCCCTCACAAAGAAGCAAAGATGGCGCACAGAGCCAGGTATTTGAGCGAAAGGAGGGGGAGGTGGTGAGAGGTAAGGAAGAAATCAAAAGATGTAGGAAAAAAAGCACTATCAGCAGCCAACAAATGGCACTCAGAGAGCCAGCTAGTGCAGGCTGGTGGAATCCAAGCAGCTGGCGTTTCTCGCACAAGAGACTGTCCGCGGGAAGCAGAGGGGGCTGAGTGTGGGTGAAGAAGTGTTGGGAGTGGGAAAGTGTATGTCACAAATTACTGGAGCTCTGCAGCCCCTCAGGAAGCAGCAAAATGGCTCGCAGAGCCATGTATTTGAGCAAAAGGAGGGGGAGGTGGTGAGAGGTAAGGAAGAAATCAAAAGAAGCAGAAAAAACAACACCAGCAGCCAAGAAATGGCACTCAGAGAGCCAGCTAGTGCGGGCTGGTGGAATCCAAGCAGCTGGTGTTTCTCAGATAAGAGACTGTGTCTGCGGGAAGCAGAGGAGGCCTAGTGGGGGTGAAGAAGGGTGGGGGGTGGGAAAGCATATATCGCAAATTACTGGTTGTTTTGTCTCCCGCTGTAAGCTCCGTAAAGCTGCTTTCTCATACCCCCTGTTTGCTGGTCTCCGATAGGAGTCCATGATGGTGGATCCACACTGTGTTAGCTGGTAGGTGACCTCTGCATGAATCTCTGCTTGCTCTCCATTCTCTGTCTGTTTTCTTACTCCATTTGGTACTTGGCTGAGTTCTTTATCTCTTCATTTGATGTTTTAGGGTTTCAGGATTGTTGTTTTCTCTGTTCAGCTTAGTCTTTCGGATCTTTGCTGTCGAGGGATGGCGTGGTGCTTCTGCCTAGAGCGCCATTTTGCCTGAAGTCCAAAGGTTAAGAATTTTGAGAAAAATTAGGACTCATTTGCTAATCTGAGAAAAATCTTTTGTAAGAATAATTAAATAATTTATTTTATGTTAATTGGTTGTGTTTTCCTAATTAAGATGATTTTCTATGGAGCTAAAACTTTTATAAATAAAATTGATATTGATATCATTCTTATTTTTCAGTGTTCCACTTGGACAATCTTAATTCCCCATCAATCCTATATGAGTCTTCATTTTCGGAGTGGATTTCTTATGGACAACATATGTCACATTGTAGAGGATAAAACTTCTGGAGACTGGAGGACAGAAATCCAAGAAAGATTCTAAATATTTTCAAAACACAATTTTATTTCATATCTTAATTTTTTATAACAGCATGAGATGAAGGAGTAAAGCATATGTAAGTTAGATAAACTCAAGAGTACTAAAATACAAATCAGGTCATATTTCTCTAATTTCTTTCCAATTTTCCTGACACTAACCCCCCCAATTCACATTAGCATCCTACATTTTAAACAATTTCATTGTTCTTTTTCACTTAATTTTTCACCAGTTCTTTATGCCCATAGTTCCTGGTTATTTATCTTGGAACCTTGTTTTCTGTTTTAAGTCATATCAAGTTTACCAGGTCAGAACACAGACGAAAAGTGGTTCTTCTTACCTTGATCAAGACCTGTGACTAGTACTTCTTATCTTAGCCCTCCAGTAGTTTATGGACTACTTAAATATTTTACATAATTTGTATTTATGATTCTTTATTGTTTCTATTTGGAAGTTCCTTTTTAAATGTTTTTTTTGGAAGTTTCTTGAGAAAGCCAGCTTAAAAGAATCTCTCCTTAGACTTCTCTAGAAATGTACTTATATAATAATTATGACCTTGATAAACTTTTGCATTACATTCTTATTTACAAGCAGAACTTTTCTTCAACAAGGAGAGAATCTTGAGTACTCTCTAACGTTTGCCTTTTCTTCTTTCTGTTCTCTAAACAGTCATTCACACCACCTTAATCCTGAAAATTGGGCAATATATATTTGTTGAGTGAATAAATGAATGGATAAATAAACACTATTGCTTTCTTTTCATATGAACTCCATATCCTTCTCTACCTACACCTAACTTTGATTACGCTTTTCATAGATGTTGTAATTTTAATTATGTTTATTTGTTTCTTTTTAAGATTTTGTATTTTATACCATGTCCATGAGATTATATGAATCTAAGGCCAGGGATATATCCATTATCCAAGTATTAGTCAATGCAGAATATTTAATAACCACTTAATACATACATATACATGTGTACTTAACTCAAAGGAAAAAAAAGTTCATTTTAAATGACTGGAAGACTCTCAAAACAGTCTTCATTTTATTGACTTATTTTGTAGTTTTATATCAAGCACTATGTTTTGGTAACTTTTAATACTTCTTATCCTGATTCTCCCCCACACGTCTGTCAGTTTGTCATACTGTGGGGGCTTAGGTGTTGCTGTGATGCTGGAAGCTATGCCATGGATATTGAAATATCAGCAGGGTCACCCATGGTGGACAGGTTTCAGCTGAGCTTCCAGGCTAAGACAGACTAAGAAGGACCCAGCGTCCTACTTCTGAAAAGAATTAGCCAGCGAAAACCTTATGAATAGCAGCAGAACATTGTCGCAGTGCCGGAAGATGAGCCCTTCAGGTTGGAAGGCACTCAAAAGACGACTGGGGAAGAGCTGCCTCCTCAAAGTAGAGTCGACCTTAATGATATGGTTGGAGTCAAGCTTTCTGGACCTTCATTTGCTGAGATGGTACAACTTAAAATGAGAAGAAACAGCTGTAACATCCATTAATAACCAGAAAGTGGAATGTATGAAGTATGAATCTAGGAAAATTGGAAATCATCAAAAATGAAATAGAAGACATAAACTGACATCCTAGGCATTGTTGTTGCTGTTAGGTGCCATCGAGTCAACTCCGATTCACAGCTATGCACAACAGAACGAGACACTGCCTGGTCCTGCACCATCCTTGAGCCCATTGTTGCAGCCACTGTGTTAATCCATCTTGTTGAGGATTTTACTCTTTTTCACTGACACCCTACCAAGCATGATGTCCTTCTCTACAGACTGATTCCTCCTGATAAAATGTCCAAAGTAGGTGAGAAGTAGTCTCACCATCTTGGCTCCTAAGGAGCATTCTGGTTGTACTTCCAAAACAGATTCATTCTTTCTTTTGGCAGTCCACGGTGTTCTCAATATTGTTCGCCACTACCACAATTCAAAGGCATCAATTCTTCAATCTTCCTTATTCATAGCCCAACTTTTGCATGCATATGAGACGATTGAAAACACCATGGCTTGGATCAGGCACACCTTAGTCTTCAAGGTGACGTCTTTGCTTTAAAAAGTTCTTTTGCAGCAGCTTTACCCAATGCAATGCATCTTTTGACTTCTTGACTACTGCATCCATGGGTGTTGATTGTGGATCCAAGTAAAATGAAATTGAATTTTTAGTTTCATTTTCATTGTATATAGACTTTGGAAACTTTACTTTACATCCCTGAAATGCAGTTTTCTTATCTGAAAAATAGGGTTAAAAGAGACAGGGCTGATATAAAAATTAAATGAAATAATGTGCACAAAGCACTTGAACTATTGCCTGGTTCCCAGGCAATATAAATCATGTTATTACTTTAATGACATCTGACATTTATACTATTCTTGAAAGTTTGAAAAGTATTTTACTACATCATATGAAAAATATGAACAAAGAAGTATTAATATTGGAAGAATACACTATTAATTTTAAGCAAAAGCAGAAGAAAAAGTATAAGTGTGTGAGGCTAATAATTTTAATACTTTCTGTATGTTATTATTTTGCAGGTACTATGTTGGGTGCTTTTGGAATTTATCCTATTATATAATTCCCTAACAACCCGACTAGAAACATTTAATAACCAGGTTATTTGAAGTTCAGTGAGATATCTTGCCAATAGCTTTTAACTAGTAGAAGTCTAAGATAAATATGAAAGAGGATGATTTATGGAAATATACATTTCTGTTTTATTCTCTCTGTTAAAAATATTCAGAAAGAATTTAAGGTAATTTTTCCATTCTCCCAAAAAGAACTATCAAGGTTTTGAGTCCTTAGGTTCTTGGTTTTCCTTTCCTGTAGCTTGCAATGGAATTGCAAGGGATATGTGAAGTATTGCCCAAGCTTAGCAGGTTTGTAGAACCACTTCTTTTGAGAAAGACAGCATGGGCCCTGAAAATGACTTTCTCAGGGTTGACACCTAACCCATGTAAATCTGTACATTATGTTAGGAAGGGTTCAACTAGAAAACGTCTAAGATTGAATTTCTTAAAAACTTTGAATAGGAACACAGAGTCAGATGTAATTTAATTAGAAAAACAAATTAATGTGACTATTCGTACTCCTGAATATGGTGGAATAAAAATTAATCATTCATAAAATACTACCATTATATCTTTGTATAATAAATATTTCCATTTAGGGTTTAAAACAATTCCATTGTTATTGAGTTGATTCCAATTCATAATGACCTTTTAGAACAGAGTAGAACTGCCCCATAGGGTTTCCAAGGAGAGGATGGTGGATTTGAACTGCCAGCCTTTTGGTTAGTAGCCAAGCCCTTAACCACTGTGCCACCAGGGCTCCATTTAGGGTTTAGATACTCATAATCTCAAAATCAAAACCGTACCTTTCTGTTTCATCTCTGATTTCTTCTGCTACACACTCTCTCTTTCCTCTTTGCTAAGCAAATATACATCCGCTTCAGAACATTTCATGGTATCTTGGCTTCTGTGAAGGTGTGGATGGAGTGGGTTAAATTTTGAGGAGTGGTTAAGTGCTCGGATTCTAACCTAAAGGTCAGCAGTTTGAACCCACCAGCTGCTCCATGGGAGAAAGATGTGGCAATCTGCTTCTATAAATATTTACAGCCTAAGAAGTCCTATGGGGCAGCTCTACTCTGTCCTGTAGTGTTGCTGTGAGTCGGAATCAACTCCATGGCAATAGGTTTTAAACATCCTGTTATGGATTGAATTGCATCCCCAAAAAATATATGTCAACTTGTCTGGGCTATGATTCCCAGTATTTTGTGATTGTCCACCATTTTGCCATCTGATGTGATTTTCCTATGTGTGGTAAATCCTAAATCTATGATGTTAATGAAGCAGGATTACTGGCAGTCATGTTAATGAGGCAGGACTCAATCTACAAGATTACGTTGTCTTTTAAGTCAATCTCTTTTGAGATATAAAAGAGAGAAGCGAGTAGAGAGACATGGGGACCTCATAACACCAAGAAAGTAGTGCCAGGAGAAGAGCAGTCCTTTAGACCTGGGGTCCCTGCACTGAGAAGCTCCTGATCGGGGGCAGATTGATGACAAGGACCTTCCTCCAGAGTCCACAGAGACAGAAAGCCGTCTCCTAGAGCTGACACTCTGAATTTGGACTTCTAGCCTACTAGACTGTGAGAAAACAAATTTCTCTTTGTTAAAGCCATCCACTTATGGTATTTCTGTTATAGCAGTACTAGGTGACTAAGATACACCCTAAATATCTTTGGTAATTTTTTCCATGTGCTGGGATATAAATCAAATCATGTTCCCATTACATTTTTCTGAATGGAAATTAGAACAGAATTGAATAACATAAACAAGATTTTGATCTCCATATAATCCCATGCATATATAGATATAAATATTGATGTATATTTGAACATTTACATTAATTTTATATATTTATTTAATTCAAGACCCAAGTTAGTTTCAAAAATGTGTCTTAAAATTTTATATTCTATGTGCTTTCTAAATTGTATAAATTTTAAATGCAGAATCAATTTATTATTTTTTTTCTATCTTTTTGAAGTGGGTGTTCTCATAATCAATTCAATATGGACTCCCTAGAGGCATCAACTTACTACGACCATTTTATCTGGAATTTATTTTCCATTTTCCCACTAAAACTGACTTTGCAACATTGAATTGCCAAAGTTAATTAACCTTTTCCATTTCTTTTCTTAATTGAGCTTTCTTGTGTATTTAATATTAATAACCACTATCTTTTTCCTTTTCCCTCTTGTTTTCATGATACTATTACATCTTGATTCTAATGTTTTTTTTTTTTTGTTCTCCCCTCTCCCCACTTATACAATGGCTATTCTGTCAAGCAGTATTGTGGTCACTGAATAGACATTGAGGATACTCTCTATACCAGGCACTGTGCTAGCTGATAGGATAAAAATGTAGCCAAAACATGACATCAGGTAGTGGAGAAAGCAGCAGGGACAACAGCATTATTGTTGTATCTTCCCAAGTCCTGTCATTAAAAGAAACACAGAAACTAAGAGATTATATCTCATAACCCATGGGCAACATTTACCACAAAAATCATTTTCCACACCTTTAGTTTTAATTATTAATTTTGCGTAATACTCATTTTTCCCTTTTTCCTAAGGGCCACATTCAGGAAGCTGTTGAATTGTCCTCTTGAGCACTGTTCTCATAAATTGCATGATTCTTACATCTCCACTGCGGGCTTTACCTCATTTTGCTGCTCCTCAAGGTGAGAATTGGTGTACAGCTGCATCTAGTGGCACTATTTATCTGTGTAACTACTAGTTTGTCTGTGATGGAAAGTGAGGAACAGTAAGCTAAGCATAGGGAAAGATTCAGATCATTAAATGATTTCTTTCTTTCTTCTGTTCCCATATTGACTGCTATAAATTTCATATGATCATATCATAATTTGTTTGGCAAAATCTTTTTAGGTAGGTCTGTTAAATACCAGATATACAATTCAACATATAATTCACTGAATCATACAGTAGGTCTCGTATCATGAACACAGAGTTTGGTGACTTTATCCTTCTGATTTTAATATTCAGTTCATTTATTAGTCAATTATTTTTGTTTAAAAAAATAATTTATATTATTTTTGTGGTTGTTGATGTTGAAACTATACACAGCAGAATGTACACCAATTCAACAATTTCTACATGTACAATTCATTGACATTGATTATATTGTTCAAATTGTGCAACCATTCTCACCCATATTTTCCAGATTGTTCTATAGTTTTAAGCATATATTTTAACTAAGAATGAAGCCATGGCAACAAGAACAGAGTCTCAAAAAGGCTGAGCACAGTTTAATGGCTTTATGGGACAACATCAAAAACATCAAAGGAATTCCAGAAGGAGATAAGAGAGAGAAAGAGGCCAAAAGGATGTTTGAAAAAATAATGACATAAAATTTCCTATATCTGATGGAAGACATGAATTTACAAATCCAAGAAGCTCAAAGAACCCCAAGTAGGATAAATCCAAAGAGATCTACACCAAATCACATCATAGTCAGACTCTCAAAAAGCAAGGAGAGAGAATCCTGAAAGCAGTGGGAGAGAAAACAGTCACATATAAGGTATCCACATTAAGATTTAGTGCTGATTTTTCCTCAGAAACATTGGAGGCCTGAAAGCAATGGAATGGTATATTGAAAGTGCTAAAAGACTTTTTTGTTTTGAAAAACAAAAAACAAAACTCTAAACCAAGAATACTATGCTAAGCAAAACTGTTCTTCAAGAATGTGGGTGAAATAAAAATATTCCCAGACATACAGAAGTTGAGAGAGTCCATATTCACCAGACCATCCTTATGGAAAATACTAATGGGAGTTCTGCCAATGGAAGGGAAAAGACACTAGAAAATAAATCAAGGTCATACATAAAAAGAAGTATCCCTAATAAAGGGAATTTCATGTGCAAATAGAATGGCTAGCAGTAAGGTACTCATGCTTGATAATTATAATTGTTTTGTCCTTCAAGTTTTTAAATAAAAAATGCATAAAAAAGAAGTATATAATTATTTTGTAAAGCACGTGAAATATAAAGATGAAACTAGTAATAACAACAAAAATGTGGGGATGGGGGATGAAGGGTATAGGTATAGAATGTCTTCTATATGATTGAAGTAAAGTTGGATGTTAAGCTAAATCTGGATGATAAGTTAAGTTACTGAACTTAAGTCAAGTTATCCTAGGATGTTATAAATATAATCTATTAAATGTAATATTCATGGCAACCACTAAGAAAATATATTAAAATCATACACAAAAAGAAAGAAAAAGGGAACCAAAATGGCTTTTCACTACAATAAACCAAAAAAACAGAAAAGGAAGTAATAGTAAAGGAAAAAGACAAATAAGCTTTAAGACACACAAAAACAAAAGTCAAATCAGCAGAAGAAAGTGACTTCTTGTCAATAATTACAGTGAAAGAAAAAGGAGTAAATGCTCCAGTCAAAAATCAGAGTGGCAGAATGGATTAAAAAAAAAAAAAAGAAAAAGAAAATCATGATTCAACTGCATGCTGTTTACAAGAGACTCACTTTAGATCCAAGGACACAAATAGGTTGAAAGTGAAAGGATAGAAAAAATATTCTGTGCAAATAACCAAAAGAAAGCTGAGGTGGTAATTTTAGAATCAGACAGAGTAGACTTTAAGACAAAATCTGTTAGAAGAGATAAAGATGGGCATCATATTGTTACACAAGGATCAATTCATCAATAAGATTTAACAATCAAATGCATACATACCCAATATCAGAGCACCTAAATATATAAAGCAAGCATTGATAGAATTGAAGGGAGAAATAGATAGCACTACAATAATAGTTGGAGACGTCAATACAGCATTTTAAATATTGGACAGAACTTGTAGAAAGAAAGTCAACAAGGAAGCAGAGGACCTGAATGACACTGTAAATCAACTAGATTTAACAGATACATATAGAACACTTCACCCACCAACAACAAAATACATATTCCATTTCAGTGTACATAGATCATTCTCCAGGATAGACCACATGTTAGGTCACACAGCTAATCTCAACAAATTTAAAAAGATTGAAATCATACAAAGTACTTTCTCTGACCACAGCAGAGTGGAGTTAGAAATCAATAACAGAAAAAAACCTGGAAAATAAACTTATATATGGAAATAAACAACACATGATTACACTATCAATGGATCAAAGAAGAAATCACAAATTTCTTAGTGTCAAATGAAAATGAAAGCACTACATATCAAAACTTAGTGGAAGCCACCAAGTCAGTACTCAGAGGGAAACTTATAGCAATAAATGCCTACATGAAAAAACAAGAAATCTGTGAAAAGCATCTCATAACATGGATGAAATTGGAGGACATTATGCTGAGTGAAATAAGTCAATCACAAAAGGACAAATATTGTATGAGACCTCTACTGTAAAAACTCATGTAAAAGTTTACACACAAAAAGAAACAATATTTGCTGGTTATGAGGGATGGGAGGGGTCGAGGGAACTAAATAAACAATAGATAAGTGGTAACTTGGGTGAGGGGTCAGACAGTACACAATACCTGGGAAGTCAGCACAACTTGTACAAGGAAAGGTCATGGAAGCTCCGTAGACACATCCAAACTCCCCGAGGGACTGAATTGCTGCTGGGTAGAGGGCTGTGGGGACCATGGTCTTGGGGAACATCTAGCTCAATTGGCATAACACAGTTTATAAAGACAATTTTCTACATTCTACCTTGGTGAGTAGTGCCTGGGGTCTTAAAAGCCTGTGAGCAGCCATCTAAGATACTCCACTGGCCTCACCCATTCAGGAGCAAGGGAGAATGAAGAGAACAGGATACAAGGAAAAGATTAGTCCAAAGGACTAATGGGCCACAACTACCAAGGCCTCCACCAGACTGAGTCCACTGAGTCCAGTACAGCTAGATGGTGCCTGGCTACCACCACTGACTGCTCTGAATGGGATCACAACAGAGTCCTGGACAGGGCTGTAGAAGGATGTAGAACAAAATTCTAACTCACAAAAAAAGACCAGATTTACTGGTCTGACAGACTAAAGAGACCTAGAGAGTATGGCCCCCGGACACCCTTTTAGCTAAGTGGTGAAGTCACTCCAGAGGTTCACTGTTCAGCTGGGGATTGGACAGCCCCATAAAACAAAACAGGACTCATGAGGCACAGCATTCCAGGGACAAGGACTAGAAAGCAGGAGAGGACAAGAAAGCAGGTGATAGGGTACCAAAGTTGAGAAGGGATAGTGTTGATATGTCATGGGGTTGTTAACCATTGTCATAGGGCTATATGTGTACTAAGGTTTTAATGAGAAATTATTTGTTCTGTAAACCTTCATCTAAGGTACAAAAAAAGAAAAAGAATTATCTATGTAAGATCAAATTGACAACAGCAACTCAAAAGGTTTGAAGGGAAGCCTAGGGGGCAGTGATTTGAAGGTAAGGGTGATGGAATAATTTGGAAAAGGATAGTGAGAATAGCAGCATAACTGGAAGTATGTAATCGATGTCAGTGAATTGTACTTGTAGAAACTTTTGGTGTAACTTTGGCTATGTATATTTTCAACAAAAAAGAAAAAAATGTCCTCCAAGTTCTAGAAGGGAGAGTGTTGACATGTCGTGGGGTTGTTAACCAATGTCATAAAACAATATGTGTACTGAGTGTTTAATGAGAAATTATTTGTGCTGTAAACCTTCATCTAAAGTACAATAAAAAAAAATTTAAAAAAAGAACTATGTTTTGCCAGTTGACCTAGATGTCCCCTGAAATCATGGTCCCCAGATCCCTATCCCTACCTCTGAGAGCATCGTCCCCAGATCTGTCCCTTGATGTGATTGGTTATATTCAGGAAACTTCTTAGCTTTGGTTTAGGCCAGTTGTACTGACTTCCCCTGTATTGTGTGCTGTCCTTCCCTTCACCTAATATGATTCTTGTCTACTTTCTAGTTAGTGAATACCCCGCTCCCTCCCTTCCCACCCTCATAATCATCAAAGAAAGTTGTCTTCTGTTTTTAAACCTTTTCCTGGGTTTTTATAATAGTGGTCTTAAACAGTATTTGTCCTTTTGTGACTAAGTTCACTCAGCATATTATCTCCCAGATTTCTCCATGTTATAAGATGTTCCACTGCTTCATCTTTGTTCTTTATCATTGCGTAGTATTCCATTGTGTGAATATACCATAATTTGTTTATCCATTCTAAGTTGATGGGCACCTAGGTTGCTTCCATCTTTTAGCTATCGTGAACAATGCTACAGTGAACATGAGTGTGCATATATCTGTGTGATGGCTCTTAATTCTCTAGGATATATTCCAAGGAGCAGGATTGCTGGATCATATGGTACTTCTATTTCTAGCTTTTTAAGGAAGCGTCAAATCAATCTCCATAGTGGTTGTACCATTTTACACTCCCACCAACAGTATATAAGTGTTCCAGTCTCTCCACAACCTCTCCAATATTTATTATTTTTTGTTTTTTAGATTAATGCTAGCCTTGTTGGGGTGAGATGGTATCTCATTGTTTTCTTGATTTGCATTTCTCTAATGGTTAATAATCATGGGCAACTCCTCATGTATCTGTTAGCCTCCTGAATGTCTGCTTTGGCCAAGTGCCTGTTCGTATTCTTTGCCCATTTTTTAATTGGGTTGTTTGTCCTCTTGTTGTGGAAGTTTTGCAGTATCTTGTAGATGTTAGAGATCAGATACTGATTAGATTTGTCATAGCCAAAAATTTTTTCCTAGTCTGTAGGTCGTCTTTTGACTCTTTTGGTGAAGTCTTTTGATGAGCATAAGTGTTTGAATTTTAGGAGCTCCCAGTTATCTAGTCTCTCTTCTGGTGTTTGTGCATTCTTACTTATAGTTTGTATTCAGTTTATGCCACATATTAGGGCTCCTAGCATTGTCCCTATTTTTTTCTTCCATGATCCTTATAGTTTTCAACTTTATATTTAGGTCTTTGATCCATTGTGAGTTAGTTTTTGTGCATGGCGTAGGTATGGGTCTCGTTTCAATCTTTTGCAGATGGATATCCAATTATGCCAGCACCATTTGTTAAAGAGACTGTCTTTTCCAAAATTAAGACTTTAGGTCTTTGTCAAATATCAGCTGCTCATAGGTGGATGAATTTAAGTCTGTATTCTCAATTCTGTTCCATTGGTCTACGTATCTATTGTCGTACCAGGACCAGGCAGCTTTGACTACTGTGGCAGTATAATAAGTTCTAAAATCAGGTAGTGTGAGGCCTTCCACTTTGTTCTTCTTCTTCAGTAATGCTTTACTTATCCAAGGCCTCTTTCCTTTCCATATGAAGTTTATTTGTTTCTCCAACTCATTAAAAAATGCCGTTGGAATTTGGATCGGGATAGCATTTTATCGGTAGATTGCTTTGGGTAGAATTGACATTTTCATAATGTTGAGTCTTCCTATCCATGAGCAAGGTATGTTTTTGCACTTATGTGGGTCTCTTGGTTTCTTGCAGTAGTGTTTTGTAGTTTTCATTGTATAGGTCTTTTATGTCTCTGGTTAGATTTATTCCTAAGTATTTTATCTTTTTGGGGGCTATTGTAAATGGTATTGATATAGTGATTCCCTCTTGGAAGTTCTTTCTGTTGGTGTAGAGGAATGCTACTGATTTTTGTATGTTTATCTTGTATCCTGATACTTTGCTGAAATATTCTATTAGTTCTAGTAGTTTTCTTGTTGATTGTATGGGGTTTTCTTTGTATAACGTCATATCATCTGCAAACAGAGATACTTTACTTCCTCCTCACCAATTTGGATGCCCTTTATTTCTTTTTGTAGCCTAATTGCTCTGGCTAGCACCTCAAGCACAATGTTGAATAAGAGTGGTCATAAAGGGCATCCTTGTCTGGTTCCTGTTCTCAAAGGGAATGCTTTCAAAGCCTCTCCATTTAGGATGATGTTGGCCGTTGGCTTTGTATAAACTCCCTTAATCATGTTGAGGAATTTCCCTTCTATTCCTATTTTGTTGAGAGTTTTTATCATGAAAGTGTGTTGGACTTTGTCAAATGCCTTTTCTAAATCAATTGACAAGATCATATGGTTCTTGTCTTTTGTTTTATTTATGTAATGGTTTACATTGTTTGTTTTTCTAATCTTGAACCATATCTGCATACCTAGTATAAATCCCACTTGATCATGGTGAATTATTTTTTGGATATGTTGTTGCATTCTATTGGCTAAAATTTCGTTGAGGATTTTTGCTTCATTTTTCATGAGGGATATTGGTCTGTAATTTTCTTTTTTTTGTGGTTTCTTTACAAGGTTTTTGTATCAGGGTTATGCTGGCCTTACATTATAAGTTTGGTAGTATTCCATCATTTTCTGTGCTCTAAATACCTTTAGTAGTGGTGGTGTTAACTCTTCTCTGAAAGTTTGGTAGAATTCTCCAGTGAAACCATCCAGGCCAGGGATTTTTTTTCGGGGGAACTTTTAAATTGCCTTTTCAATCTATTCTTTTTTTATAGGTTTATTTAGTTGTTCTATCTCTGATTGTGTTAGTTTAGGTAGGTAGTGAGTTTCTAGAAATTTGTCCATTTCCTCTAGGTTTTCAAGTTTGTTAGAGTACAATTTTTCATAGTAATTCATTATGATTCTTTTAATTTCAGTTGGGTCTGTTGTGATCTCATCCATCTCATTTCTTATAAGAGTTATTTGCTTCTTCTCCTGTTTTTCTTCTGTCAGCTTGACCAATGTTTTATTAATTTTGTCGATCTTTTCAAAGAACCAGCTTTGGTCTTGTTAACTTTTTCAACTGTTTTTCTATCCTCTATATCATTTAATTCTGCTCTAATTCTTATTATTTCCTTTCTTTTTTTGCCCGAGGGTTTCTTCTGCTGCTCTCTTTGTATTTGTTCGAGTTGTAAGGTTAATGTTTTATTTGGCTCTTTCTTGTTTTTGGATGTGTGCATTTATTGCTATAAACTGACCTCTGAGCACTGCTTCTGCTGTGTTCCAAAGGTTCTGGTTGGATGTGTTTTCATTCTTGTTTGATTCTATAAATTTCTTAGTTTCATCCTTAATTTCTTCTATGAATCAGTAGGTTTTGAGCAAAGTGTTATTCAGTTTCCATGTGTTTGATTTTTTTTCCTTGCTTTTTCTGTTGTCAATTTCTACTTTTATGGCTTTATGGTCTGAAGAGATGCTTTGTAATGTTTTGATGCTTCGGATTCTGTGAAGGCTTACTTTATGGCCTAGAATGTGGTCTATTCTGGAGAACGTTCCAAGTGCATTGGAAAGAAAAGTATACTTAGCTGCCGTAGTGGGTACTGTTCAGTATATGTCCATGAGATCAAGTTGATTGATTGTAGCATTTAGATCTTTCGTGCCTTTTTGAGCTTCTTTCTGGGTGTTCTGTCCTTCACTGATAGTGGAGTGTTGAAATTTCCTGCTATTATTGTGGAGCTGTCTATCTCTCTTTGCAATGCTGTTAGAGTTTATTTTATGTATTTTGGAGCCTTGTCATTGGGTGCCTAAATATTTATTATAGTTATGGCCTCCTGGTGTACTGATCCTTTAATCATTATATAGTGTCCTTCCTTATTCTTTGTGGTGGATTTTACTTTAAAGTCTATTTTGTCAGAGATTAATATTGCCACTCTTGCTCTTTTTTTACTGTTGTTTGATATTTTTTTTTCCATCCTTTGAGTTTTAATTTGTTTGTGTCTGTAAGTCTAAGGTGTGTCTCTTGTAGACAGCGTATAGACAGATAGTGCTTTTCTATCCAATCTGCCACTATCTGTCTCTTTATTGGTGCATTTAGTCCTTTTACATTCAGCGTAATTATTGATAGATATGAGTTTAATGCTGTCATTTTGATGTTTTGTTTTGTGTGTTGTTCACAGTTTGTTTCACTTAATTTTCTGTGCTGAGTCATTTTTCTTTATGTATTTTCTTTTCATCTTTCTTATTGTTGAATGTTTTGTATTTGCTGAGCCTTTATATTTTTATTGTTGTTTATTTTGATATGTAAGATTGTTAGTTTCCTTTGTGGTTACCTTAATATTTACTGCTATTTTTCTAAGTTTAAACCAGTCTTTTATTTCTGTACATTGCCTTGACTTCCTCTCCATATGAAAAATCTGTCTATATTTATTAGTCCCTCTTTTTTGTTGTAATATTGTCATCTTTTACATATTGATATGTCTTTTCCTATTTTCAGTGTTTTACCTTTGATTTATTTTTGTGACTTCCTTATCTGGGTTGATATCTGGTTGCTCTGTCCTGTGTTCTAGTCTTGCATTGTTATCTGTTGTTATTGATTTTCTAACCTGAGTACTCCCTTTATTATTTCTTGTAATTTTGGTTGGGTTTTTGCAAATTCCATAAACTTCTCTTTATCTGAAAATGCCCTAATTTCACCATCATATTTGAGACACAGTTCTGTTGCATGTATTATTCTTGGCAGGCGATTTTTTTCCTTCCAGACTTTATATATGTCATCCCATTGCCTTCTTGCCTGCATGGTTTCTCCTGAATAGTCCAAGCTTATTCTTATTGACTCTCCTTTGTAGATGACTTTTCATTTATCCCTAGTCACTCTTAAAATTCTCTCTTTATCTTTGGTATTGACAATTTTGATTATAATATGTCTTGGTGACTTTCTTTTGGGATCTACCTTATGTGGGGTTCAACGAGCATCTTGGATAGATATCTTATTATCTTTCATGATGTCAAGGAAGTTTTCTGTCAACAAATCTTCAACAATTTTCTCTGTATTTTCTGTTGTCCCCTCTCCCTGTACTGCTACTCCAATCACTCTTAGGTTATTTCTCTTGTTAGGGTCCCACATAACTCTTAGATTTTCTTCATTTTTTAAAATTGTTTTATCTGATTTTTCTTCAGATAAGTTGGTGTCAAGTGCTTTGTCTTCAGTCTCACTAATTCTGACTTCCGCTGCCTCAGTTCTGCTCCTATGACTTTCTATTGAGTTGTCTAATTCCGAAATTTTATTGTTAATCTTCTGGATTCCTGCTTTCTGTCTTTCTATGAATTCTTGCAGACTATTATATTTGTCATAATGCTCTTGAATAACCTTTTTAAGTTCTGCCACTGCTTCCTCCAGGCCAGGTCTGGCTACTCCTTGCTTCTTCCAAACCATCTCTCCCTACCCCTGCCACTCTGTCTGATTCCTCAAGTTTGCATTTGATGTTCAGGGCTCCTAAATAGTCATCTACAATTGATTCATTTGTTTTTTCAGATCTTTGTTGTAAGAGGGATGTAGGAAGCATCTGACTACTCAGCCATCTTGGCCCCACCTCTCCTGGTAAAGCCTTTTGATGAACAAAAGTTTTCAATTCTTTTGAGGTCCCCCTTATTTATTTTGTCTTTTGTTGTTTTTGCTTTTGTTATTATATTAGGTAATTCACTGTTGAAAGCTAGGCCTGACAGCATTGCACTGCTTTATCTTCTAAGAATTTAATGATTTTAGTTTACATATTTATATCTTTAATCCATTTTGAATTTATTTTTGTGTATAGTGTGAGGCATGGATTCTGTTTCATTTTTAAGCATGTGAAAATCCACTTGTAGAATTTCTCATAATATTTTGTCATAATTTTCTTTATCTGTATCAGGTGAGTTGTAATGTCTCCTCTTTATTTCTTATTTTGGTTATTTTCATCTTTTCTTTGTCAGTCCAGCTAAATGTTTGTCTAGCTTATCTTTTCAAAGAGACAACTTCTGGTTTTATTGAATGTCTCTATTATTTTTTGCTTTTGATTTTATTTAATTATACTCTGATCTTTGTTATTTCCATGTTCTGGTAGGTTTAGACTTAGTTTGCTCTTCTCTTTCTACTTCCTGAAGTTATTGAGTTAGGCTGTTAATTTGAGATCTTTCTTCTTTTTTGTATGTTGCCATTTATTGCTATAAGTTTCCTTCTGAGTACTACCTTCACTGCATCCCATAAGTTTTGATAAGTGGTGCTTTTATTTTCATCTGACTCTAAGAAATTTGTGACTTCTCTTTTGATTTCTTTTTAGAGCCATTGATAGTTTAATAGTGTGTTGTTTAATTTCCATGTGTTTGTGTGTTTTCCAGTTTTGGGTTTTTTTTTTTTTTTTTTTTCCTCTCTCCTGCTATTGATTTCTAGCTTTACTCTATTGTGGTCAGAGAAAATACTTGGTATGATTTCGATCTTTCTAAATTTATCAGAACTCGTTTTGTGACCTAAAATGTGGTCTATCCTGGAGAATGATCCATGTGCACTGGTGTAGAATGTATGTTGTTCTGTTTTTGTGTGGTGTGTTCTATATATGTCTGTTAAGTATAGTTGGTTTATAGTGTCATTCAGTTCCTCTGTTTCTTTACTGATCTTTCTGTCCAATATTGAAAGTGGTGGATTGAAGTCTCAAACAATTATTGTAGTACTATCCATTTCTCCCTTCAATTCTACCAAACTTTCTTTATATATTTAGGTCCTCCTATGTTATGTGCATATATATTTATGATTGATATATCATTGTCAAATCTTCTTGATTAACTGACCCTTTTATCACTATATAATGTCTATCTTATCTCTTCTGACAGATTTTGTCATAAAGCCTGCTTTGTCTGATATTAAGACTGCCACACAAGATCACTTTTGGTTATTATTTGCATGGAATTTTTTTTTTCATCCTTTCATTTTCAACCTGTTTATGGGCTTGGGTTTAAGGTGTGTCACTTGTAATCAGCATATAGTTGGATCTTTTTTTTTTTTTTTTAATCTATTCTGCCACTCTCTGCCTTTTGTTTGGAGCATTTGGTACATTTACATTCACTATGATTACTGATAAGAAGTGTCTTAATTCTGCCATTTTGTTATTTGTTTTTTTTGTGTATTAAGACTTCTTTGTCCTTATTCTTTAGTACTGCTTGCTTTTATGTTTTGTTGGTTCATTGCAGTGAGACTTTTTTGTTCCCTCCTTCTTTCCTTTTGTGTATGTTTTAAAATATATTTTCTTAGTGGTTACCATGAATATTACATTTAAAAGCTTGTATTTATAATATTCTAGGATAAATTGGTACCACTCCTCTCCCACCTTTGTGTTGTTATCTCTAATTATGTTTTTATATTTCGTGTGCCCAATAACATAATTTTATCCTTGCCGTTTTTATATTTGTTATTAAAAAACATGAAGGACAGAACATTTAGAATTATCAAGCATGAATACCTTATTACTAGCCCTTATACATGTCCATACACTTCCCATTACTAGGGATCTTTCTTTTCATGTATAGGTTTGAATTACTGTCTAGTGTGTTTTCCCTTCCATCTATAGAACTCCCATTAGTATTTTGTGGATATGTGGATACTGGTCTGGTGGATATGAACTGTCTCAGCTTCCGTTTTTATGGGAATATTTTAATTTCACCCTCATTCTTGATGGATAGTTTCACTGGGTATAGTATTCTTGGTTGACAACACATCTTTCAGTGCTTTAAATATACCATTCCATTGCCTTCTGTCTTCCAATATTTCTGAGGACAAATTGGCATTTAATCTTATTGGGGATCCTTCGTATGTGACTGTTTCATTCTCACTGCTTTTAGGATTCTGTCTTTATCTTTAATTTTGAGAGCCTAACTATAATGTGTAGATCTCTTTGAGTTTATCCTGCATGCAATTCTTTGAGCTTCTTGGATTTCTGAATTCATGTCCTTGATTAGATTGGGGAAATTTTCTGTCATTATTTCTTCAAATATTCTTTCTCTCTCACTTCCTTGTGAAATTCTCATGATACGTATATTAGCTCTCTTGTTGTTATCCCATAATTCCATTGAACTGTGCTTAGCCATCTTGAGCCTCTGTTCTTGTTACTATTCAGAATCTGTAATTTTAACTCTGTCATCCTCTAATTTTCTGATTCTTTCTTCTGCCTAGTTAAACCTGTTGATAAGTTCTTCTGTTGTGTTTTCCATTTCAGTTATTGTGCCTTTCAGTTGCAATATCTCTTTTTCAAGATCCTCATTTTGTTCTTGCATTGTTTTTCATATTTCTTTTAGCTCTTTGTCTACGTTTTTTCTTAGTTCTTTAATTATGTTTAACGATGTTGCATTATATTCTTCTATTTTTTTACACTGTTTGGTCCTCCCTAGATGTGCTTTCACTCCCTTTGTCATGTTCATTTTAATAACCCATTGTTTCTCTGTTCTTTGTGTCTTCCCCAGTATTTGGTGTTTTTGCCTGTACTAATTTTTGTTAAAAAAAAAAAAAAACCCTTTAGATAGGCAGAGCCTTTGGCCTTTCTTTTTTTTTTTTTTTTTTTTTTTACCATTTCCTCTCCCTCTCTGTGATGTATCTTTTTCCCTCTCTGGTTTATTTAGGATTCTAAAGGTCCAGATCTCAATTTTCAATTTTAATCTCTCCCAAACACACCAGAGAACACAAGGTGGTCAGTCTGTCCACCAGTGGACACCACCACTCAGGTAACATATCATGTACTAAGCAATCTGTCACCAAGGTGTTCAGTCTTCTCTCTGATTATTACTCCCTTTCCTTTTCTGTTTCTGCAACCACATTTTTAGTTGGAAATCTGCACCCAGTGGGCCCCCTTTGTTGCTGGATATTGCCCTCCACTTTTGTCCAAGGCTTCCTGCCCTGCCTTGTAGGGGTTGCTTATGTCTGAGCTGGCATTCAGTGGAAGCACAGGCAGACTTTCCTCCCTTTCAGGAGGAGAAGCTGAGACTACACAGAATAATCTCCAAGAAATCTGTGTTGTTGGTTTCAGAGCCCCAGTGGCTCTGTGGTGATTGGGGGAGCAGTCTTCACTTAGGTGGTCCAACTCTTGACTTCACTATAGAGAACCTTCTGTAGGAGCTCCTAACAGTCCAACAGCTGACAGTTACAGATTGGAGGAGGGGTTGTCACACTATGAATGTACCCTTGGATAGGTCTGCCTTGTTGCTATACCCACTGTAGTATGTTCGCTGTGGGTGTAGCCTCCACTAATGATGCCTGTTTTCTAGAACACAGTAACCTCAGTCAACAGTCTCAAGTGCCAACTGTAAAAGGTAGTAGACAGACTCAAACTGACCCCCAGGGAGGTCAGTCCTGTTGGTTTCAGTGGCCTGAGCTATGGAGTGCACCTGGAGGCAGGTAGAGTGCTGACAGTGTTAGTGGACTCACTATGGGGGACTTCTGTAACAGTTTGCAACAGCTTGGCAACCAACAATTACCAGGTGGGAGAAGGGATGTCACACACTGGTCAGATCCCCATGGAGATCTGCCTCTTTACTGTCAGAGTCCCTATGGTAGATTATTAGCTATGCATGCAACCTCCACTCAAGACTCCTGCTTCCTAGCACACAACAGCCTCAGTCAGCAGTCCTCAGCAAGAACCAGAAGTGGGGGGAGACTAACCCTAATTAACCCTCATGGAAGTTTGTCCTATTATTTTCAGAGGCCAGAGCTATGAGATGCACAGTGAGGCAGGTAGAGTGCTGACTATGGGAGCAGACTCCACTGCAGAAGCCTTCTGAAAACAAATTGGCTTGCAGGTGATAGCGTCTGGGTGGATGATGGGTTGTCACACTCCAAATGGACCCCCATGGTAGTCTGCCTCATTGCTATCAGAACCACCCCTGTAGTATGTTGGCTGTGGGTGTAGCCTCCACTAAATATGTCTGCTTCCTAGCACACAGCAAACTCAGTCAACATTCCTCAGCACTGGCCAAAAGTGGGAGGAGACAGACTTGAACTGTCTTGTTGATTTCAGAGTCCTGAGCTGTGAGGTATGCAGGGTGGCCAGTAGACTGTGCGAACAGACTGTACTGCATGGACATTCTGTATCAGTTTGCAGTAGGCTTGCAGTGACAGTGTCTGGGTGGGGGAGGTGCCAGCACACTCCAAACAGACCTCCCAGGGAGTTCAGCCTTGTTGCTATCAGAGCCCCACCCCCTGTAGTATGTTGGCTGTGGGTGTAGCCTCCACTAACGATACCTGCTTCCTAGCACACAACAGCCTCAGTCAGCAGTCCTCAACACTGAATGAAAGAGAGAGCAGACAGACATGATCTGACTCTCCAAGAGGTCTATCCTGTTGGTTTCAGAGGCCTGAGTATGAGGTGCACAGGGAGGCAGGTAGAATGTTCACTGTTAGAGCAGAGTCCATTGCATGGATCTTTTGTAGCAGTTCACAGTAGGCTTGCAGCTGAGAGTGTTTGGGTGGAGGAGGCGCTTGCACTTTCCAAATGGGTGCCCTGGGAGGTCTGCCTTGTCTATTACAGAGCAGAAGCTTGGGGTTCTGTCTCTTTTTATAGGCAGAGGCTCTGGTGGTTAGAGAAACAGTCTCCTTTTCTGAGGCCACTTCTTCAGTTCACAGTAGCCAGGGGCTTACATGGGTGAGAAAAGGGACAGGGATGGCGGGAGAAGTGATTTTCCTACTTTATGCAACTTGATTAGTTGATTCTTGCCTGTTTGTAGTTCCCTGTTGCTTTCCTCTGCTCCTCTATTCAGAGTTTCTCAAAGCTGAACATCAATTCCTTTTTGTATTTCTTGTTGTATTTGTGGGGGATGGTCAGAATGATGGTCTGTTTATGCAGCCATCATCCCAGAATCCATTTGATTAATAGTATTTTCATTAGCTAATATTCAGAAGTAGATCCCCAGACCTTTCTTCCTAGTATGTCTTAGTCTGGAAGCTCAGCTGAAGCCTGTCCATCATGAGTGAATCTGCTGGTAATTGAAATACCAATGACATAGCTTCTAGCATCACAGAAACATGCAAGTCACCACAGTATGACAAACTGAAAGAAAGGTAGTGAAAAGAAAATTGGGAGTTGTAAAATGTCTACGTTATCTTCAACTATTCTTATTTCTCACTTCTACAACTTTAACTCCTAAATTGTTTTGGAGGTGATGATTGTTTTTCATTTTCTTCCTGACCATTTGTACATACTGCCAATGCCTGATTTTCAGTATAATTTTTGGTTAAGTTAGTCCTTCTTTTTGCATTGCATCTTACACACTATCCTCCTTATTCATCTGTTTATTGACAGAAAAATAAAAGCTCCCTAAACCACTAGATGCAATGACTTGTGTGGTAATTCACTAGGAAACTCTTCATAATTTTCCAAGCATATTTATAACACCATATGTAAAATGCTTTATTACACTTATTAAATTTAAGCTGTTGTAGTCAGGTACCATATTCTAGTCTTTCTATTTTTGAGTCTATTTCTTGTCAACAGTCAGACACATAGTACATGCTAAATCAAGGTTAGTTGAATTTAATTAAATTCCTTTTCCGCAGTATGCCATCCTTAATACCTTCCTATAGTTGCCACTCAGTGCCACCCATTTCTCCAACCCTCACTTCATTTCAGCATTCCAGAAATAGTCATGCAAGTGTCCTCTCAGATGTTTTAATGCATATGACCTTTTCTTGTTTTTTTTTGCCTGTTCATAAACTAACCCAAGGTAAGTCCTGGCACATGGTAGACAATTAATGTGAATCAACATATCAAAAACTCATGACAGCAATAATTGTTACACACTCAGATGAACAATGAAAGGCTTACAATATTCTTTAAAAATTTAGCTGTAACTTTAACAACAAAGTATAGGGACAAACTACAGACTAGGAGAAAATTTTGAGGAACTGTATATCTGAGAAGGGTTTAATCTTCAGAATATATAAAGAATTCCTACAACTTAACAACAAAAAGACAAATAATCTAATCAACACATGGGCAAAGTACTTGAATAGAATAAAATAAAAATGGCAAACAAATACATGAAGAGATGGTCAATATCATTAGCCATTAGGGAGATGCAAATCAAAACCACAATGAGAGCATGTCACCTCCACTGTGATGGCTAAGAAAAAACAAATGAAAAACAACAAATTTTAGCAAGAAGTTGGAGAAGTTGGAATTCTTACTGCTGGTAGGAGTGCAAAATGGTTCAGCCTCTGTGGAAAACAGTATGGCAGTTCTTAAAAAAAAAAAAATTAAACATAGACCTACCATACAACCCAGAAATTCCACTTGTTGGTTTATAGCCAAGAGACCCTAAAAGCAAACAGGTACATATACACCAATCTTTATTTGTGCACTATTCACAATAGTCAAAAGATGGAAACAACCTAAACATCCATAAACAAATGAATGACTAAACAAAAAGTGGTGTGTTCATACAATGGAATATTACTCAGCAGTACAGAAAAATGAATTTGTGATACATGCTACAACATGGATAAAGCTTGAAAATGTTATACTGAGTAAAGTAAGTCCATCACAAAAGGAAAAATATTGTATGATCTCACTCATATGAAATAGCTAGATAAGCAAATGCATAGAAACCGAAGTTTATTAGTAATTACCAGGTGTGGGAAGGATCCCCTGAGTGGTGCAAAAAGTTAAGCTGTGGGCTATGATGTGAAAGATTGGTGGTTCAAACACACTTGGAGATGCCTTAGAAGAAAGACCTAGTTATCTGCTTCCAAAGGGTTACAGCCACAAAAACTTTATGGAGCATAGTTCTACTCCACAATACATGGGGTTGCTGTGAGTTGAAATCAACTCGATGACAGTGGGCTTGGTTTGGTTTTTGATCAGGGTCAGGAGGGAGGGGAAAAGAGTTTAGTCATTATAAAGGAAAGATTGAGTTTCTGGTTACAGTGATAGAAATTTGGCAATGGATATTGGTGATGGTAGTACAACATGATTAGCATAATTGAAGTCACTGAACTATACACGTGAAGACAGGAGGCAGGACTAAGATTTCAGAGTAGTCAGACACTTCCTGTTGTCCCTCTTAAAACAAAGATATTAAAAAACAAGTGAATCAATTATATATGACAATCTAGGAGCCCTGAACATCAAAGACAAAGTTGAGGAATTGAACTGAGTGGCAGTAGGAGGGAGAGGCAGTTCAGAAGCAGCAAAGAGTTGCCAGACCTGACCCAGCAAGAGTCGGCACCCTTCACGCTAGATCAGCTAGCACACGTGGTGAGGCAAGCAGTGGTGTTCAGAAGGCATTTTCCACACCAGGAGAGATAGAGTGGCAGAGTCTACTTGGGCATCCAGAACCAGTGAAAAGTGGCGCTCAATCGGCAAAAGATAAACACTTGCATCTGACCTATGAGTGGACCAAAAAACACCCACTTTGGGAAAAACCTTTCTCCCATTTACCTCCCCCATACCCACTCTGCACCAGGTCCAGGGCTGGCTTCACCGATTGCCAACTCCCCTGGGCCAGACAAAGGACCAATCAGTTCCCTGAGCTGTTCTCCTGGCCTTGGAAAGGGAACAAACTAACAAACAGGAAAAAATAATCTCCCAGCTCCCCTGAGCTGGGAACTCAGAGTAGGCACAGCTC
The DNA here is from genome assembly GCA_030035585.1 of Dugong dugon. NCBI lineage: Eukaryota > Metazoa > Chordata > Mammalia > Sirenia > Dugongidae > Dugong > Dugong dugon. Next base: position 41,817,864 of record CM057474.1, read on the forward strand.
TTTTGCCTAGGCAAAGGCATAAGGGCTCCACAAACTCTGGATGCCTTTCACTGCTGCATAGACATATGTGGGCCTACTTCAGCAGCATAGACCCTCCTTATCACAGTACAACAGGATATATACCTGAAGCCTAACTTTGTATCAGCTATATGGTGAAATGGTGGGTTAAAGATATTTGACACTGCTCTGACCATTAAGCAGGATCTTCACCTACCCACATCACGGGCCTGAGGACTCATGGCCCACCCAAGCCACTTAGCCACCCATGACAGAGGTCCAAGAATAAGTGGGGCCTCCAAGCCCTTACAGTCAATAGCATTGGGTACCCATAGTCTGGCTGCAAAACCCACCCACTTACACACTCTAGGGAACAGGGAGAGGATTTCCTTTCAGACACTCAGCCCCCTGCCTTGCTCAACACGTGACCCCCTACTGCAGCCAAATACCTGTGCCTACACCAATCACCCCTGCCTGTCTAGGACTGTAGGTGAGAGTCTGCACCACAGAGTTGCTGACTGACTACCTAGACACCTGAGCTGAATCCATACAAGAAAAACAAACAGACTCTGGAGCTCACATATCTGGTAACAGATCTAACCACCTGGTGACAGGATTTTAGAGCTTCAAAAGCACCAACAATCAAACTAGTTCACACAAGCAGCCTATCTGGGCATATCAAAACAAGAAGCTTGGACACACTAAGCAAACATAAAATAAATAACTATAATAATTTATTGATGGCTAGGAGACAACAGTCAATATAAAATTACATAAAGAGGCAGACCATGATGGCTTCAGTAAGCTCCCAAAACAAAGGCTCAAGAAATTTTCCAGAGGAAGAAAACTTGGAATTACTGGAGGTAGAATACAAAAGATTAATATACAGAACTCTTCAAGATATTAGGAAGGAGATCAAGCAAAATGCAGAACAAGCCAAGTAACACACAAAGTAATAGAATAACTTAAGAAGATTAGAGAAGAGCATAATGACAAATTTAACAGGCTACAAGAATCCATAGAGAGACAACAAACAGAAATCCAGAGGATTAACAATAAAATTTCAGAATTAGACAACTCAATAGAAAGTCATTGGAGTAGAATCGAGACAATGGAAGTCATAATTAGTGAGATTGAAGATACAGCACTTGACACCAACTTATTTGAGGAAAAATCAGATAAAAAAATTTAAAAAAATGAAGAAGCCCTAAGAATTATGTGGGAATCTATCAAGATGAACAACCTAAGAGTGATTGGAGTATCAGAACAGGGAGGGATAACAGAAAATACAGAAAGAATTGCTGAAGATTTGTTGGCAGAAAACTTCCCTGATATAGTGAAAGATGAGGAGATATCTATCCTAGATGCTCGTCGAGCCCCACATAAGGTAGATCCCAAAAGAAAGTCACCAAGACATATTACAATCAAACTTGCCAAAACCAAAGCTAAAGAGAGAATTTTACGAGCTACTAGGGATAAACAAAAAGTCATCTACAAAGGAGAGTCAATAAGAACAAGTTCAGACTACTCAGCAGAAACCATGCAGGCAAGAAGGCAATGGGATGACACATATAAACCCTTGATGGAAAAAAAAAAATTGCTGGCTAAGAATTACATATCCAGCAAAACTCTCTCCCAAATATGATGGCAAAATTAGGGCATTTCCAGATAAACAGAAGTTTAGGAAATTTGCAAAAACCAAACCATAATTACTAGAAATACTAAAGAGAGTCCACTGGTTAGAAAACCAGTAACAACAATATGACAACCCACGACAAGAACACAGGACAAAGCAACCAGATATCAACTCAGATAAAGAAGCCACGAAAATAAACCAAAGCTAAAACACTGAAAATAGGGAAACAGAGATGTCAATATGTAAAAGATGGCAACATTAAAACAAAAAAGAGGGACTAAAACAAAGTAACCATAGATGTTTCATATGGAAAGGAAGTCGAGGCAATATAATAAAATAAAAGAGTGGTTTAAACTTAGAAAAATAGGGGTAAACATTAAGGTAACCACAAAGGAAACTAGCAATCCTACACATCAAAATAAAAAAAAAAAAAACAAGAAAAATTTAAAGACTCAGCAAATACAAAAAGAACAACAATGAAAAAGATGAAAAGAAAATACATAAAGAAAAACGACTCAGCACAGAAAACTAAGTGGAACAAAGAAACTGTCAACACCACACAAAAAAAGACATCAAAATGACAGCACTAAACCCATACCTATCAATAATTACGCTGAATGTAAATGGACTAAATGCACCAATAAAAAGACAGAGAGTAGAAGAATGGATAAAAAGCACAATCTGTCTATATGCTGCCTATAAGAGACACACCTTAGGCTGAAAGACACAAATAAACTAAAGCTAAAAGAATGGGAAAAAAAGTATCAGGCATACAACAATCAAAAAAAGAGCAGGAGCAGCAATATTAATCTCTGACAAAATAGAATTTAAAGTAAAATCCACCACAAAGGTTAAGGAAGGACACTATATGATGATAAAAGGATCAATACACCAGGTGGACACAATCAGTCTTCCAAAATACATATAACAAACTTCAACAACATTGAAAAGAGAGACAGCTCCACGATAATAGTAGGAGACCTCAACACACCACTTTCAGTTAAGGGCAGAACATCCAGAAAGAAGCTCAATAAAGACGTGGAGGATCTAAACATCACAATCAACCAACTTATCTCATACACATATAAGGAATACTCCAACCAACAGCAGCTAAGTGTACTTTTTTTTTTCCAATGCACATGGAACTTTCTCCAGAATAGACCACATATTATAAAGCAAGCATTAACAGAAATCAAAGCATCGAAATATTACAAAGCATCTTTTCTGACCATAAAGCAATAAATGTAGAAATCAATAACAGAAAAAGCAAGGAAAAAATCAAACACATGGAAACTGAACAACACCTTGCTCAAAAACTACTGGGTTAGAAAAGAAATTCAGGATGGAATAAAGAAATTCACAGAATCAAATGAGAATGAAAACACATCTTACCAGAAACTTTGGGACACAGCAAAAGCGGCTCAGAGGTCAGTTTACAGCAATAAATGCACACATTCAAAAAAGAAGAAAAGGCCAAAATCAAAGCATTAACCATACAACTAGAACAAGTAGGAAGAGAGGAGCAAAAAAAGCCCTCAGCTGCTAGAATAAAGGAAATAATAAGAATTAGACAAGAATTACATGAAATAGAGAATAGAAAAATAATTGAAAAAGTTAACAAGACCAAAAGCTGCTTCTCTGAAAAGGCAAAAAAAAAAAAAAAAAAAATTGATAAAACATTGGCCAAACTGACAAAAGAAAAAGAAGAGAAGAAGCAAATATTCCAGATAGGAAAAGAGATGGATGATATCATAGCAGACCCAACTGAAATTAAAAGAATCATAACAGAATACTGTGAAAAATTGTATGCTAACAAATTTGAAAACCTAGAGGAAAGGGACAAATTTCTAGACACTCACTACCAACCTCAACTAACTCAAACGGAGGTAGAACAACTAAATAAACCTATAACAAAAGAAGAGAATAAGAAGGTAATTGAAAAACTCCCAATGAAAAAAGGCCCTGGCCCTGACAGTTTCACTGGAGAATTCTACCAAACATTCAGAGAAGAGTTAACACCAGTACTACTAAAGGTATTTCAGAGCATAGAAAAGGATGGAACACCCCCAAACTCATTCTATGAAGCCAGCATAACCCTGATACTAAAACCAGGTAAAGACACCACAAAAAAAGAAAATTACAGACCAATATCCCTCATGAACATTGACGCAAAAATCCTCAACAAAATTTCTAGGCAATAGAATTCAAGAACATATCAAAAAAATAATTCACCATGGGGATTTATGCCAGGTATGCAGTGATAGTTCAACATTAGAAAAACAATCACTGTAATCTATCACACTAATAAAACAAAAGGTAAGAACTACATGATTTTATCAATCAATGCAGAGAAGGCATTTGACAAAGTCCAAAGACCATTCGTGATAAAAACTCTCAACAAAATAGGAATAGAAGGGAAATTCCTCAACATAATTAAGGACATTTATACAAAGCCAACAGCCAACATCATCCTAAACGAAGAGAGTTTGAAAGTAGTCCCCTTTGAGAATGGGAACCAGACAAGGATGCCCTTTATCACCACTCTTATTCAACATTGTTCTGGAGGTCCTAGCCAGAACGATTAGGCTAGAAAATGAAATAAAGCACATCCAAATTGGTAGGGAAAGAAGTTAAAGTACCTCTATAAGCAGATGATATGATCTTATACACAGAAAACCCTAAAGAATCCACAAGAAAACTACTGAACTAATAGAAGATTTCAGCAAAGAATCAGGATACAAGATAAACATACAAAAATCATTTGGATTTCTCTACACCAACAAAGAGAACTTCCAAGAGGAAATCACCAAATCAATACCATTTACAATAGCTGTCGCAGCAGTGACGATTGTCGGGGCAGTGAAGACACCAAACACAACTCTTACAGAGAAGTGGGGCCAAGGAGGGTCACTAAGAGGAGTCGACCCCGGCTTCAGTCCCAGGAGTTTATTTATAGTCAATACAGCAAGCAGCAAAGCAAATAACAGAACAATGGGCTTTGGGTGAGTAACAATAAGTTTCAGTCAAGGGAGAATGGACTTCAAGTAAACAAGGCAATCAGTAACGGAAAAATAGGTTTTGGAAAAACAAGTCTTGCCTAATCTCCTTCTCATTGCTGACAAGTCTCAACATGTTGCTGACAAGTCTCAACATGTCCTGCGCAGCATAGAGGCCTTTGAGGGGCTGAAGTTGTCAATAGTGTAGCCATGTTTAAATGGCACATATCCCCACAAATAGCCCCCAAGAAGATAAAATACTTAGGAATAAATCTAACCAGAGACATAAAAGACCTACACAATGAAAACTACAAGACACTTGCAAGAAACCAAAAGAGACCTACATAAGGGAAAAACATACCTTGCTCATGAATAGGAAGACTCAACATTGTGAAAATGTCAATTCTACCCAAAGTGATCTACAGATACAGTACAATGCAGATCCAAATTCCAACGGCAATTTTTAATGAAATGGAGAAAAAAATCACCAATTTTATATGGAAAGGGAAGAGGCCTTGTATAACTAAAGCATTACTGAAGAAGAAGAACAAAGTGGGAGGCCTCACACTACCTGATTTTAGAATCTATTATACCTCCACAGTAGTCAAAACAGCCTGGTACTGGTACAATAGATACATAGGCCGATGGAACAGAATTGAGAATCCAGATGTAAATTCATCCACCTATGAACAGCTGATATTTGACAAAGTCCCAAATTCTGTTAATTTGGGGAAAAGACAGTCTCTTTAACAAATGTTGCCGGTATAACTGGACATCCATCTGCAAAAGACTGAAACAAGACCCATACCTCTCACTATGTAGAAAAACTAACTCAAAGTGGATCAAACACCTAAATATAAAATCGACAATGATAAAGATCTTGGAAGAAAAAATAGGGACAATGCTAGGAGCCCTAATACATGGCATAAACAGAATATGAACCATAAGTAACAATGCACAAAAACCAGAAGAGAGACTAGATAACTGGGAGCTCCTAAAAATCAAACACTTAGACTCATCAAAAGACTTCACCAAAAGAGAAAAAGACAACCTACATACCAGGAAAATATTGTTGCCTACGATAAATCCAATCAGAGTCTAATCTCTAAAATCTGCAAGATAATGCAAAAGTTCAACAACAACAACAAAATAACCCAACTAAAAAATGTGCAAAGGATATGAACAGGCACTTTGCCAAAGAAAACCTTCGGGCGGCTAACAGCACATGAAGAAATGCTCACGATCATTAGCCATTAGAAAAATGCAGATCAAAACAACAATGAGATATCATCTCACCCCAACAAGGCTAGCATTAATCCAAAATCACAAAATAATAAATGCTGGAGAGTTTATGGAGAGACTGGAACACTTATAAACTGTTACTGGACGTGTAAAATGGTACAACCACTTTGGAAATTGATTTGGCGCTTCCTTAAAAAGCTAGGAATAGAAGTACCATATGATCCTGCAAACCCGCTCCTTGGAATATATACTAGAGAAGTAAGAGGTGCCCCACGAATAGATATATGCACACTCATGTTCATTTCAGCAGTGTTCAGTATAGCAAAAAGATGGAAATAACCTAGGTGCCTGTCAATGGACGAATAGATAAACAAATTATGGTATATTCACACAATGGAATACTACGCAACAATAAAGAACAACGATGAATCCGTGAAACATAACATGGAGGAATCTGGAAGGTATGCTGAGTGAATTTAGTCAGTCACAAAAAGACAAATATTGTATAAGACCACTATTATAAGAACTCAAGAAAAGGGTTAAACACAGAGGAAAAAATTCTTTGATCTTTATGCGGGAGGCTATTCACTAACTACATAGTAGACAAGAATTATCTTAGGTGAACGGAAGGACAGCACACACTATAACGGAAGTCAGCACAACTGGATTATACCAAAGCTAATAAGTTTCCTGAATACAAACACTTCAAGGGACAGAGTAGCAGGGGCGGGGATCTGGGGACCATGCTTTCAGTGGCCATCTAGGTCAATTGTCATAGCAAAGTTTTTTAAGAAACTGTTCTGCATCCTACTTTGGTGAGTGGTTTCTGGGGTCTTAAACGCTAGCAAACAGCCATCTAAGATGCATCAATTGGTCCCAACCTGCCTGGAGTAAAGGAGAATGAAGAACACAAAAGCCACAAGGAAAGTATTAGCTCAAGAGACAGAAAGGACCACATAAACCAGACTGCTACAGCCTGAGACCAGAAAAACTAGATGGTGTCCAGCTACCACCAGTGACTGCCCTGACAGGGACCACAACAGAGAGTCCCTGATGGAGCAGAAGAAAAGTGGAGTGCAGAACTCAAATTCTCATAAAAAGACCAGACTTAATGGTCTGACTGAGACTGGGGGGACCCCAGAAACATGGCCCCCTGATTCCCTGTCAACCCAGAACTAAAACCATTCCCAAGGCCAGCTCTTCAGACAAAGATTAGACTGGACTATGGAACATAAAATGATACTCTTAGCTCAAGTAGATACATGAGACTAAATGGGCAGCTCCTGTCCAGAGGCGAAATGGAAGGCAGAGAGGGTCAGGAGCTTGTTGAATGGTGGCAGGCAATCCAAGGTGGAAAGGAGGAGTATGCTGTTACAGTATAGGGAGAACAATTAGGGTCACATAAGAATGCATGTGTAAATTTTTATATAAGAGACTAACTTGAATTATAAACTTTCACTTAAAGTACAACAATAAAATAAACACTGATATAGCCAATTATTTAAAAGCCTGAAACATCTATACTATAAAAGGTATATGACAAATGAAAAGACAAATCAAAACTGGGAGAAAATATTTGCCATGCATACAGATGACAAAGGATTAGTATAGAGGATAAATAAAGAAGTCTTAAAAAGTCAATACCTTATAAAAATGAGCATCCTGACTGGAAAACAAAGAATATGAATAGTAATTCATGAAAAAGAAGAATATGAATAGCAAATAAACAAAAATACTCTCTGTCGTAGCAAGCAGCGGAGATAGTAACAATGCCACAACTCTTACAGAGAAGTGGGGCCAGGAGGGTCACTCTGAGGAGTCGACACTGCTTCAGTCCCAGGAGTTTATTTTATAGTCAATACAACAAGCAATAAAGCAATTAACAAAACAATGGGCTTTGGCTGTGGGCAAGGGAGAAGGAATTCAGGTAAACAAGCCAATCAGTAAAGGGACAATAGGTTTGGGAAAACAAATCGTGTCAAGTCTCAACATGTTGGAGACAAGTCTCAGCATGCTGTGCAGCATAGAGGCCTGTGAGGGCTGCAGTTGTCAATAGTGCAACCATGTTTAAATGGCATATATCCCCACAACTCTCAATTTCACTTTTTATCAAATAAATGCAAATTAAAATCACAATGAGAAAGCATATTAGATACATCAACTAGATTTAAAGTCCAACACTGCTAAGATTCAGAAAGGATATGAGGAAATTAAATTTGTCATATTCTACTAGTGGGAATTTAAATTTGTACAACTGTTTTGCAGAGCGATTTGACAATATTTAATAAAGTTAAAGAACCAAAACTAAGAACAAACAGTGGCACTATACAAACACACTCACACATACACACAGACACACTCGCACACACACACTCCCCATGTGGGTACATATGCATTCATTACATTCCCTCTACTGTTCTGTTACTTGAATATTTCATAACAAATAAAAATCAAATGTGCTTTTTAAATTTTTTAACCATAAAGGATGTGTGTGTGTGTGTGTGTGTGTGTGTGTGTGTGTGTGTATACATATAATCCACCTGGGAAATAACTTAAGATCTTTAAAACCAATCTGAAAACTTTATATAATGAAAGTTCCAATAACATGATTTGAGTCTAGACTGTGCTACTAATATCCTCTCTCTATTTAGATAAATATTCTGTGTGTAAATTTTCCCTTCTAGAAAGGGAATTTTTTAATAAAAGAAATCTCATTTATTTTTATATCTTCCCTTATACTGCTACTACATATTTCATTTTTAATAGGTGTTCAAAAATATTAGGAGTTTACTTGAGAAGCTCATATCCCACTAGCTCAGATCCAAGAGCAAAATAATTCCTTGTAGAGTAAGTATTTTTCTTCCAATTCTAAGAAAGAATAAAAGGAAAACTACTGCTGCTTAAACTACTTATACATGCTTGAGCTCTAGTTTAGGGATTCCTCTGAATTTTCATAAATGGCTTGAATACAAGTAGGATAGTCTTTAGTTGCCCAGAGTTACTTGTCTTAATTTTGATTCAGGGTCACTGGAGTTGAGAGATGCCTTAGGTGCTTGGCTGTTGGGTTGTAGTCTCGTCCTCCTAGAAAACAAACGTGAACACTTAATAAGTGTGTTCCTCAAGGTGGGGGCTTATTTGTATATCTCCCTGTTCTAATACAGTAGTTATTGTCATTAATATGAGGTAAGAAGTAGTTTTTAAATGTTTTCTAACTATACTTTTACACATACTTTAAAACAATCAGTTTTCAATCTAATTTTGCAAATATTTAATTGCATCCTGCTCAATCACTAAGAAAATGATGTGGAAAAGACAAGTAAATTCAGTTTTACCATAAATTATGTTTGTACCAATTAGCTATTTTCAGTGGTTTTCCCAGACCCTTTTTCATGATATAGAACTACAAATAACTTCTAGACATGCAAAATACATCAAACAGAGTAGAGTTCAATATACTAATCCACTTTTATACAGAAATCAATTGCTACTCTTTTGGCTTTCAACTCAATCTTATTGCGTATAAACAGTCATATTTGCTCATTTGACATTCTTGGAGAAAAAAAGAGCTAAGATGGAAGCAATGTAAACTATTTCTATAATAAAAAAGACACATCTGTCAGGTAACACCTTCTCAATATAATCAAAAGATACTAAAAAACTAGAATTATTGGCTTAACTTGATCCTTGGCTGGAAATGTGGAAGAGAATCCAAAGTATTGAATAATTTTTTCAAGAATTGTTATAGTAGAAATAAAATACATATAAATAAAAATATTGGTTGTATTATTTTCTATAGATAGAAAGCAATGTATTCATGACAAATACACATGATCCTTGGACCCAGCGGCCATTCCTAACCCCTTTCTCATATGTAGCCATCCACTACAGAAACTATTAAAACTAAAAATTCCTTTTCCAAGGCTCCATTGCAGTTAGGAGCAGCCAGGTGACATCACATCATGCAAGTTAATAAAAGCAAAAATCTGCTGAGTCCTGGTTTCTTATAAAAGAGACAGAATATCTTTAATGTAAATGTTGCCTGGTACTAGCACTGTCATATCAAGAATATATCTATATTTTACCGCATTTTATCCTATCTTACCGTCCTTGACCATCATGTATTCCTGAGGCAGGAAACAGGAGGGGAAGAGTAAGAGTCAGAGAAGTTGGCCCTGTCACTACACCAATGCTAGCATCCACTGCATCCAAATTCTTATAAAATATAATAAGATATTATAACATATATATCTTGAAGAATAAGTAAACAATTCTTCCATAAGTATGGCTGTTAATTTTGAAAGGATTAGTTTCTATCAATTCCCTTCAAATGTCAAATGTCTCTTGCAGTTTTATATATATATATGCATGTATATATATACATACATATATAGCTTTTTATTTTTTCTTTATGGTTCTAGTTCAAGTAATCATCTTCTGCCTGAAATTCAGTTAGAACCTTTTATTTGTCATAAGACAGTTGCAAAAAATTTCATTTAGTTGATAATGGATAATGGGTCCATACCTTCTGTTTTCTGGTTCTCACTTATCCTGTCTTTACATAACACAGCCCAAGTGTAAAAACTGGGTCCATAGGGGCAAGATATAAGCCTCTAGAACAGTTTTGTCCAACAGAAAGTTCTGTGTAACAGAACTTTCTTTAGCAATGGAAATGTTCTATATTTGCACTCTCCAATATGATAGCCAATAGTCATATTGGTCTACCAAGTACTTAAAATGTGGTTAGTGTGACTAAGGAACTATATTTTTAATATTATTTAATTTAATTAATTTAAATGTATATAGGAGACTCTAGGTGGTGCAAACAGTTAAGCAGAACACTACTAGCTGAAAGGTTGGTGGTTTGAACCCACCCAGAGGCACCCGGCAATCTGCTTTCAAAAGGTCACAGCCTTGAAAACACTATGAAGCAGTTCTACTCCGTACATATGGGGTTGCCATGAGTCAAAATCAACTCGGACAGCAACTAACAGCAGCAAAAATTAAATGTATAAAGTCAAATGTGGCTAGTGGCTACCATATTGGCAACCAGAGCTGAGGAAGGCAAAGAGATCAGTCTAAATAAACTGTAACTGTGGGTTTAGACTAAGAATTAGACTTCATTGTCTCCATTCCCTTGCTCCTTAATCCAGTTAGCAAGTGTTCCCCAGATCTCAACTCCTACAGCACTATTTAGATAATCTAACCTGCTTGTTTCAAAGTCTATATAGAATTAAACTCCACCTTGTAAGATTGGCATTCAAGATTGTTCGTAACTTAGCTGCTCTTAATCTCCTGAAGTTTCTCTGTACACATACCTTGTTCCAGCCAAAATGATCTGCTCACAGTGCTCTGAGCACACTAGATTTTCTGCTTTGTGCATTGTGATCATCTCACCTGGACTATCCTTTCCCTTCTTTTCCCCTGCATCTGTTGTGTCTATTGTTGAGTAACAAATCACCCCCAAACTCAGTGGCATAAAGCAGTATTAAGTCCAGCCTTGCCTCACTAACATCTAGTAGTTGGCACAGGCTCTAGTCAAGGAGACGCCATTCTCTTCCAGATGAGCTTCACTCACAGGAGTGGAGAAATAGATTTCACTTCTTGATGGGAGAAAGTGCAACAAGACATTTCAAAGGACGTGACACAGGGTAGGCATGATTCATTGAGGGCCTCTTGGAATAAGGAATCACTTCACTAGCTGAAAATGTTGTAGAAACCCTTACAACCCTTTTCATGAATCCTCTTTCCAAAACACCTCAGCTTAAAGTTATGTTTGCCTCCTCTGAGCATCAATAATGAATATTACTAACTCAACCCCATTAGCACTTTTTGCTGCATTATATTGTTGTTTCCCTTTCAGTATGTACTGTGTATGTTTTACTGCCCTCTACTTCTAAAAGACTGAACTCCCTGTTTCATTTTTTCACTTCAATGCCTTTCTAATAATAATTACTAATGATTGAGTTTTTATTTAAATTCATAACTAAGGTTTTCCCTGAGAGTAACCATTATACACTAATTTTATTTTGCCAAGAGCTATGACAATTTAGACCCATCTACTCAGTCACAGGAAGAGAAGATTATAAAGTTGAAGAGAGTAGAAAAGCAAAGGTAGGGTTGGAACACCTAATTTTTTCACTATCCAAACAACCGGTTCCCACTGGGTAGAGTGTACAATCAACCACAGAGACATTGGGTGACAGAGGGGTGGTTAGGGACTACATGCAAGGCTTCAGGATCACATTCATTTTTACTGAGCACTTACAATGCAGCAGGACTGTGCTGGGTTTTGGGAATACAACAAAGAACTACTTAGACAAACCTTTGGCCCTCAGGGAGCACAAAATTAATTTCCACTCCACTCTAGGTAATAGATTACACTTTGCTCTAGGTGCACCAGTAATTTAATGTAGTTCTGCTTGACTTTGAATTGATATGTATTCAAAAAACTTAGAAAAGCATCTTTATCTGTTTGTAAACGGCAGAAATGACGAATGTATTGCCCTTGTCTCTTACCATATCTGCTTGGAAGGGGTTTAAATATGTGATTAGATAGACCTTCTTTCTCAGAATAGAGCAACGTTTTACCAACATCATTGGGTCATCTACAGTTATAAAAGCCAGACAAATGTAGGTCTGAGTTCGGTCTCTGAGTTTGGTACATCGCATGACCTTGAAAAAAATGTAAGCCTTCTAAGTCTCAGTTTCCTTATCTATACAATGGAGATGACTATACATATCCCACAAACTGATTGTGAGGATTGAGCATCAAATACCATCCCAGGGCTTGATATGCATGTTCTCAGTAATTACTTCTTCTACTCCCTTTGCCCAGTGTTTTACACACATTTTCTCTTTCCAAGAATTTAACTAAACCTTTACTTTATGAAGAATTTATGTCCCTATATTCTAAGCCAAGGAGCCCTGGTGGTGCAGTGGATAAGCCCTCAGCTGCTAACCTAAAGGTCAGTAGTTCAAATCCACCAGCCGCTGCATGGAAGAAAGATGTGGCAGTCTACTTCTGTAAAGATTACAACCTTGGAAACCCTGTGGACAGTTCTATTCTATCCTTATAGGGTATCTACGAGTCAGAATCAACTCAACAGCAACTAGTTTGATTTTTTTTTTTTTGGTATATTCTAATTCCTCTTTCTGATTTCAGTTTATACCCTGCTGATGTCCACAGCTTGTGTCATTGTGAATATTCATTGAAGAGTAATGTGTAAATCCTTCTCTCTTTAGTTACTTTATTTATTGCATCCTATTTTGTGCCTGTGTGTGCTCTTACATCTACTTGTCTTTAAATGAAAACCTACAGATCATAAAACTCTCAAGTCCACTCAAAGTTCTAGAGTGATTTTGAGCAGTGTTTTATTTGTTCCAATAGAGTTGAATTTCTTTCTGTTTTTGAAGCAGGGTGGGTTTAAGAATTTGAGTACAAGTTCATATGTTGGACATAGATTTTCATTTCTTTTGGGTATATATTTAGGAGTGGAATTCCTAGGCCATATAGTAACTCCATGTTTAACATTTTGCGGAATCGTGAAACTGTTTCCTAAAAGAGCTGCACCATTTTACATTTCACCATTGTCAGATGAGGGTTCCAATTTCTGTGCATTCCTTTTCAATACTTGTTATTGTCTGTCTTTTTAATTACAGCCATTGTACTGGATATGAAGTGGTATCATATTGTCGTTTGACTGAAGATTTTTTTTTATTGTTGTAATTAAATGAAGTTTACATTTCAACTTAGTCTCCAAAACAGAATTGTTTTTTTTACATACATTGTTATGAGACCCCAACAGCTCACTCCATTCTGTGACAGCACACTCCTCCCCTCCACCCCTGATTCCGCATGAACATTCAACCAGCTCCTAACTCTCTCTGCCTTCCCATCTCACCTCTGACAGAAGCTGCCCCTTTGGTCTTTTGTATCTACTTGACTAAGAGGCACATTCTTCACAAGTATCACTTTATGTCCCACAGTCCAGTCCTATCCCTGTCTGAAGAGTGGGCCTCGGAAACTGTTTTCATTCTGGGGTGATAGAGAAACCAGGGGCCATGCTTTCTGGGGCACCTCCAGTATCAGTCAGACGATTAAGTCTGCATTTGAATTCTGCATCCCATCATTTTACTGCTCCATCAGGGACCCTCTGTTGTGTTCCCTGTCAGGACCTTCTTTGGTGGTAGCCAGGCACCATCTAGTTCTTCTGGTCTCAGGCTGATAAAATCTCTGGTTTATGTGGCCCATTCTGTCTCTTGGGCTAATATTTTCCTTGTGTCTTTCGTGTTCCTCATTCTCTTTTACTCCAGCTGGTTGGGACAATTTGATGCATCTTAGATGGCCGCTTGCAAGCTTTTAAGACCCCAGATGCCACACACCAAATTAGATGCAGGACATTTTCTTAATCAGCTTTGTTATGCCAATTGACATAGATGTCCCCTGAAAGAATGGTCCCCAGACCTCGCATCCCTGCTATTCTGTCTCTCAAAGTATTTGACTGTATTGAGGAAACTTCTTAGCTTTGGTTTAGTCCAGTTTTGCTAGCTTCCCCTGTAGTGTGTGCTGTCCTTCCCTTCACCCAAGATGTTTCTTATCTACTATCTAGTCTGTGAATAACCCTCACCCTCCCTCGGCACCCCGGTAACCATCAAAGAATGTCTTCTTCTATGTTTAATCCTTTTCTTGAGTTCTGATAATAGTGGTCTTATACAATATTTGTCCTTCTGTGACCTCCAGCTTCCACCACGTTATACGGTGCTTCACAGCTTCATCATTGTTCTTTATCGTTGTATAATATTCATTGTGTGGCTATACCATTGTTTGTTTATCCATTTGTCCATTGATGGGCACTTAGGTTGCTTCCATGTTTTTGTTATTGTGAACAGTGCTGCGATGGACATGGGTGTGCATATATCTATTCGTGTGACAGCTCTTGTTTCTCTTGGATATATTCCAAAGAGTGGGAAAGCTGGATAGAATGGTACTTCTATTTCTAGCTTTTCAAGGAAGCGCCAAATCGATTTCCAAAGTGGTTGTACTATTTTACATTCCCACCAACAGTGTATAAGTATTCCAGTCTCTCCACAACCTCTCCAGCATTTGGTATTTTGTGTTTTTTGCATTAATGCTAGCCTTGTTGGGGTGAGATGATATCTCAGTGTAGTTTTGATCTTCATTTCTCTGATGGCTAATGATCGTGAGCATTTCTTCATGTGTCTGTTAGCTGCCTGAATATCTTCTTTGGTGAAGTGCATGTTCATATCCTTTACCCATTTTTTAATTGGGTTATTTGTCTTTTAGCTGTTGAGGTTTTGCAGTATCTTGTAGATTTTAGAGATTAAACGCTGATCGGATTTCTCGTAGCCAAATTTTTTTTCCCAATCTGTAGGTTGTCTTTTTACTCTTTTGGTGAAGTCTTTCGATGAGCGTAAGTGTTTGATTTTTAGGAGCTCCCATTTATCTGGTCTCTCTTTTGATGCTTGTGCATTGTTACTTATGCTTCGTATTGTGTTTATGCCATGTATTAGGGCTCCTAGCATTGTCCCTATTTTTTCTTCCATGATCTTTATCGTTTTCAAATTTATATTTAAGTCTTTGATCCATTTCAAGTTAGTTTTTGTACATGGTGTGAGATATGGATTTTGTTTCAGTTTTTCGCATATAGGTATCCAATTATGCCAGCACCATGTGTTAAAGAGACTGTCTTTTCCCCAATTAATGGACTTTGGTCCTTTGTCAAATATTAGCTGCTCATAGGTGAATGAGCTTATATCCAGATTCTCAACTCTGTTCCATTGGTCTATGTATCTGTTGTTGTACCAGAACCAGGCTGTCTTGACTACTGTGGCAGTGTAATAGGTCCTAAAATCAGGTAGTTTAAGGCCTCCCATTTTGTTATTCTTCTTGAGTAATGCTTTATTTGTTCGGGGCCTCTTCCCTTTCCATATGAAGTCAGTGATTTATTTCTCCATCTCATTAAAAGAATGCTGCTGGAATTTGATTGGGATTGGATTGTATCTGTAGATTGATTTGGGTAGAATTGACATTTTCACTATGTTGAGTCTACCTATCCATGAGCAAGGTATATTTTTCCACTTATGCAGGTCTCTTTTAGTTTCTTGCAGTAGTGTCTTGTAGTTTTCTCTGTAAAGATCTTTTACATCTCTGGTTAGATTTATTCCTAAGTATTTTATCTTCTTCAGGGCTATTGTAAATGGTATTGATTTGGTGATTTCCTCTTCAAGGTTGTCTTTGTTGGTGTAAAGGAATCCAATTGTTTTTTGTATGTTTATCTTATATCCTGAAACTGTGCTGAAATCTATTAGTTCCAGTGGTTTTCTTGTGGATTCCTTGGGGTTTTCTGTGTATAAGATCATATCATCTGCTAATAGAGAGACTCTGACTTCTTCCCTACCTATCTGGATGCCCTTTATTTCTTTTTCTAGCCTAACTGCTCTCGCTAGGACCTCAAGAACAATGTTGAACAATAGTGGTGAGAAAGGGCATCCTTGTCTGGTTCCTGTTCTCAAGGGGAATGCTTTCAAAAGTCTCTCCATTCAGGATGATGTTGGCTGTTGGTTTTGTATAAATGCCCGTAATTATATTGAGGAATTTCCCTTCTATTCCTATTTTGTTGAGAGTTTTTATCATGAATGGGTGTTGGACTTTGTCGAATGCCTTTTCTGCATAGATTGATAAGATCATGTGGTTCTTGTCTTTTGTTTTATTTATGTGATGGATTACATTGATTGTTTTTCTAATGTTGAACCATCCCTGCATACCTGGTATAAATCCCACTTGATCAAGGTGAATTATTTTTTTGATATGTTGCTGAATTCTATTGGCTAGAATTTTGTTGAGGATTTTTGCGTCAATATTCGTGAGGGATATTGGTCTGTAATTTTCTATTTTTGTGGTGTCTTTCCCTGGTTTTGGTATCAGAGTTATGATGGCTACATAGAATGAGTTTGGGACTATTCCACCCCTTTCTATGCTCTGAAATACCTTTAGTAGAAGTGGTGTTATCTCTTCTCTGAAAGTTTGGTAGAGTTCTCCAGTGAAGCCATCCAGGCTAGGGCTGTTTTTGTTGGCAGTTTTTTAATAACCTTTTCAATCTCTTCTTTTGTTATCGGTTTATTTAGTTGTTCTACAACTGTGTTAATTTACATAGGTAGTGAGTTTCTAGAAATTTGTCCATTTCCACTAGGTTTTCAAATTTGTCAGAGTACAATTCTTCATAGTAATCTCTTATGATTCTTTTAATTTAAGTTGGGTCTGTTGTGATATCACCCATCTCATTTCTTATATGGGTTATCTGCTTCCTCTCCAGTTTTTCTTTTGTCAGTTTGGCCAATGGTTTATCAATTTTGTTGATCCTTTCAAAGAACCAGCTTTTGGACTTGTTAACTCTTTCAATTGTTTTTCTATTCTCTATTTCATTTAATTCTGCTCTAATTCTTATTATTTACTTCCGTCTGGCACCTGTAGGCTTCTTTTGCTGCTCTCTTTCTACTTGTTCTAGTTGTAGGGTTAATTCTTTGATTATGAGCCTTTCTTCTTTTTGAATGAGTGAATTTATTGCTATAAACTGACCTCTGAGCGCTGTTGTTTCTGTGTCCCAAAGGTTTTGGTAGGATGTGTTTTCATTCTCGTTTGATTCTATAAATTTATTTATTCCCTCCTTAATTTCTTCTATAACCCAGTAGTTTTTGAGCAAGGTGTTGTTCAGTTTCCATGTGTTTGACTTCTTTCCTTGCTTTTTGTGTTGTTGATTTGCACTTTTATGGCTTTATGGTCAGATAAGATGGTTTGTAATATTTCGATGTTTTGGATTTTGTTAAGGCTTGCTTTATGCCCTCATATGTGGTCTATTCTGGAGAATGTTCCATATGCGTTGGAAAAGAAAGTATATTTGACTGCCGTTGGGTGCAGTGTTCGGTATATGTCTATGAGATCAAGCTGGTTGATTGGAGCATTTAGCTTTTCCGTGTCTTTGTTGAGCTTCTTTCTGGATGTTCTGTCCTTCACTGAAAGTAGCGTGTTGAAGTCTTCTACTACTATTGCGTCTGTCTCTCTCTTCAGATCTGTTAGGGTTTGTTTTATGTATTTTGGAGCCTTGTTGTTGGGTACATAAATATTTATTATAGTTATGTCCTCCTGGTGTATTGACCCTTTAATCATTATATAGTGCCTTTCCTTATCTTTTGTGGTGGATTTTACTTTAAAGTCTATTTTGTCAGAGATTAATACTGCCACACCTGCTCTTTTTTGAGTGTTGTTTGCATGATATAATTTTTTCCATCCTTTGAGTTTTAGCCTGTTTATGTTTTAGTCTAAGCTTTAGTCTAAGTCTCTTGTAGGCAGCATATAGATGAATCATGCTTTTTTATCCAATCTGCCACTCTCTGTCTCTTTATTGGTGCATTAAGTCCTTTTACATATAGTGTAATTATTTATAGGTATGAGTTTAGTGCTGTCATCCTGATATCTCTTTTTGTGTGTTGTTCACAGTTTCTTTGCCTCAATTTTCTGTGTTGAGTAGTTTTTCTTTATGTATTTTTTTTTTCATCATTTTCTTTGTTGTAGATTTTGTGTTTGCTGGGTCTTTATGTTTTTCTATTTTTTTATTTTGATTTTTAGGATTGTTAGATTCCTTTGTGGTTATCTTAGTATTTACCCCTATTTTTCCAAGTTTATACCAGTCTTCTCTTACTTTGTATTGCCTTAACTTCCCCTCCATATAGAAAATCAATGTCTCTATTTTTTAAGTCCCTCTTTTTTTGTTTTAATAATATCCTTTTTTACATATTGATATCTGTTTCCCTATTTTCAATGTTTCAGCTTTGATGTATTTTCAATTTCTGTATTTGAGTCAATATCTTGTTGCTGTATCCTGTTTTCTAGTCTTGCGTTGTTAGCTGTTGTTATTGATTATCCAACAGTAGGACTCCCTTTAGTATTTCTTTTAATTTTTGTTATGTTTTTGCATTCCCTGAACTTCTGCTTATCTGGAAACACCTGATTTCACATCATATCTGAGAGACAGTTTTGCTGGATATATAATTCTTGGCTGACAGTTATTTTCCTTCAAGTCTTTAAATATGTTGCCTTCCTGCCAGGTTTCTGCTGAGTAGTCTGAGTTTATTCTAATTAACTCTCCTTTGTAGATGACTTTTCTTTTAACCGTAGCTGCTCTTAAAATTCTCTCTTTATCTTTGGTTTTGGTAAGTTTGATTATAATATGTCTTGGTGACTTTCTTTTGGGATCTACCTTATGTGGGGTTCGATGAACATCTTGGATTGATATTTTCTCATCTTTCATGATATCAGGGAAGTTTTCTGTCAGCAAATCTTCAACAATTTTCTCTGTATTTTCTGTTACGCCCCCGTTCTGTTACTCCAATCACTCGTAGGTTATTTCTCTTGATAGAGTTGCACAAGACTTTTAGATTTTCTTCTTTCTTTTTAATTCTTTTATCTGATTTTTCCTCGAATAAGTTGGCGTCAAGAACTTTATCTTTAATGTCACTAATTCTAACTTCTACTGTAAAGATTTTTTTTTAATTAATAGACTTTTTTATATCAGTTTTAGTTTTACAGAAAAATTGAGCAGAAAGTACAGAGAGTTCCCATATACCTCTCCTCTTTCCCCTCCTCTTACACAGGTTCTCCTTTTATTAACATCTTGCCTTAGTGTGATACCTTCATTACAAATGGTGAATCAATATGACACATCATTGCCAAGTGAAGTCCATAGTTTACATTAGCATTTACTCTTTGTCTACGGCTACGGGCTTTGACAAATGCCTAATGTCATGTGTAAAACATTACCATATCATACAGAATAGTTTTACTGCCTTAAAAATGCCCTGTTCTCTACTCATTCATCACTACCCTCCTCCCTCTGAACCTCTGGCAACCACTCATCTTTTTACTGCCTCAACGGTTTTGACTTTTCCAGAATGTCATATTGTTGGAAGCATACAGCTTGTAAACTTTCCAGGCTGGCTTCTTTCACTTAGAAATATGCATTTAAGTTTCCTCCACGTTTGTCAATAGCTTGATAACTCATTTCTTTTTATTTCTGAGTAATACTTTATTATGTGGATGTAGCACACTTTATCTATGCACCTATTGAAGGACATCTTGGTTGCTTCCAATTTTCACAATTACGAATAAAGCTGCTAAATCATCTGTGTGCAGGTTTTTCTATGAACATAAATTTTCAGCAAATGCCAAGGAGCATGATTGCTGTATTGTATGCTAAGACTATATTTTGCTTTGTAAGAAACTAACAAACTGTCTTCCAAAGCAACTGTTCCATTTTGCATAATTACCCACAGTATATAGAAATTCCTACTGTTTCACATCCTCACCAGCATTTGGTATTGTCAGTATTTTGGATTTTAGCCATTCTAATACGTGTGCAGTTGTATCTCATTAATGTTTTAATTTTTATTCCCCTGAAGGTATAGTTGTATAATCAATGTAATGTTTATAGGAAAGAGCCCTAGTAGCACAATGGTTAGAGCTCAGCTGCTAACTGAAACGTCAGCGATGTGAACCCACCAGTTACTACATGGGAGAAAAGACCTGGCAATCTACTCCTGTAAATATTATAGCCTAGGAAACCCAATGGGGCAGTTGTACTCTGTCGTATAGGGTCTCTGTAAGTCGAAATAGATTTGATGACACACAGCAACAAAGACATATGAAGTTGATCATCTTTTCATATGCATATTGCTATCTGTATGTCCTCTTTGGTGATATTTCTGTTCAGATCTTTTGTTTTTTGTTTTTGTTTTTGGTTTATTTTATTCTATTATTTATTTCTTTTATTGTACTTCAGGTGAAGGTTTACACAACAAATAATTTCTCATTAAACAGTAGTACACATATTGTTTTATGACATTGGTTAACAACCCCACGACATGTCAACCCTCTCCCTTCTCGACCTTTTTTTTTGGTGAAAATATACCTAGCCAAAGATACACCATTTCAAAAATTTCTACATGTACACTCCAGTGACATCGACTAGACTCTTCCAATTGTGCTACTATTCTCACTTTAGATGAAGGTTTAGAGATCAGAATAGTTTCTCATTAAACTTTTAGTACACATATTGTCATTTTCACAATGTTGAGTCTACCTATCCATGAGCATGGTATGTTTTCGCATTTATGTAGATCTCTTTGGGTTTCATGCAGTAGTGTTTTGTAGTTTTCTTTGTATAGGTCTTTTACATCTCTGATCAGAATTATTCATAAGTATTTTACCTTTTAGGGGCTATTATAAATGGTATTGTTTCCCTCATTTCCTTTTCATCATTCTCCTTATTGGTATATAGGAATCCAACTGATTTTTGAATGTTTATCTGGTATCCTGCTCCTCTGCTGAATCTTTCTATTAGTTCCAGTAGATTTCTAGTAGAGTCTTTAGGGTTTTCTATGTATAGTATCATATCATCCACAAACAGGGACAGTTTAACTTCTTCATTACCAATTTGGATGCCCTTTATTTCTTTTTCTTGCCTTATTGCTCTAGCTAGAACTTCCAGCACAATGTTAAATAGGAGTGGTGATAAAGGGCATCCTAGTCTTGTTTCTGTTTTCAAGGGGAATGTTTTCAGCCTCTCTCCATTAAGAATGATGTTGGCCACTGGTTTTGCATAGATGCCCTTTATTATGTTGAGAAATTTCCCTTCTATACCTATTTGATTGAGAGCTTTTATCAGGAATGGGTGTTGGACTTTGTCAAATGCCTTTTCTGTGTCAATTGAGTTGATCATGTGATTCTTTTCTTTCCTTTTATTCATGTGGTGGATTATGTTGATTGATTTTTTAATGTTGAACCATCCTTGCATAACTGGTATGAATCCTACTTGGTCGTGGTATATTATTTTTTTGATAGGATGCTGAATTTTATTGGCTAAAATTTTGTTAAGAATTCTTGCATCCATATTCATGACAGATACTGGTCTGTAGTTTTCTTTTTTTGTGACTTCTTTGCCTGGTTTTGGTATGAGTATTATGCTGGCTTCATAGAATGAATTTGGAAGTGTTGCTTCCTCTTCTATGCTCTGAAATAGCTTGAGTAGTACTGGTACAATCTCTTCTGTAAATGTTTTGAAGAATTCTCCAGTGAAGCCATCTGGGCCAAGCCTTTTTTTGGTTGGGAGTTTTTTATTACCTTTTCAATCTCTTCTCTTGTTATGGGTCTGTTCAGATTTTCAACATCACTTTGTTGTAGTTTGGGTAGACAGTGTGTTTCTAGAAATTTATCCATTTCCTCTAGGTTTTCAAATTTGTTGGAGTATAGTTTTTCATAATATTCTGTTATAACCCTTTTTATTTCAGTTGGGTGTGTTGTAATGTCCCCCATTTCTTTCTTATTTGGGTTATTTGCGTCCTTTCCTGTTTTTATTTTGTCAGTCTGGCCAGTGGTTTGTCAATTTTGTTGATTCTTTCAAAGAACCAACTTTTTGTTTTGTTGATTGTTTCTATTGTTTTTCTGTTCTCTGTTTCATTTATTTCTGCTCTGATCTTTACTATTTCCTTTCTCTGGTGGCTGTGGGCTTTTTTTGATGCTCTCTTTTGATTTGTTTGAGTTATGCAGTTAATATTTTGATTTTGTCCCTTTCTTCTTTTTTCATATGTGCATCTATTGCTATAAATTGTCCTCTGAGGACTGCCTTTGCTGTGTCCCAAAGGTTTTGGTATGATGTGTTTTCATTTTCATTTGATTCTAGGAATTTTTTGATTCAATCTCTGATTTTTTCCATTGCCCAGTGATGTGTAAGCAGGGTATTATTCAGTTTCCATGTAATTGATTTTTTTCCCTTGCTCTTTCTATTGTTAATTTCTACCTTGATGGCATTGTGGTCAGAGAAGATACTTTGAATTATCTCAACGTTTTGGGTCTTGTTGAGGATTTCTCTGTGGCCTAAGATGTGCTTTATTCTGGAGAATGTTCCATGTGCGTTGGAAAAGAATGTGTACTTTGCAGTGGTTAGATGGAGTGTTCTATCTATGTCTATGAGGTCAAGTTGGCTTGTTGTGCCCTTTAGGTCTTCTGTATTTTTGCTGAGTTTCTTTTTAGTTGTTCTCTCCTTTACTGACAGTGGTGTGTTGATGTCTGCTTCTATTATTGTGGAACTGTCAATTTCTCTTCTCAGTGTTGTTAGAGTTTGTTTTATGTATTTTGGAGCCCTGTCATTGGGTGCGTAGATGTTTATTATGATTATGTCTTCATGATGGATCACCCCATTAGTCATTATATAGTGTCCTTCTTTGTCTCTTATGGTAGATTTTGTTTTAAAGTCAATTTTATCTGAGATTAGAATTGCCACTCCTGCTCTTTTTTGGTAGTTGTTAGCTATATATATTTTTTTCCAACCTTTGACTTTTAATAAATTCACATCTTTGTTTCTAAGCTGTGTCTCTTGTAGACACCATATTGATGGATCATGTTTTCTTATCTATTCTGTCACTCTCCATCTCTTTATGGGTGCATTGAGTCCATTTACATTCAGTGTAATTATTGATAGATGTGAGTTTGTTGCTGCCATTTTGTAGTTTTTTTTTTTTTTATGGTGCTGAAGTTTTCTTTGTTCTTCTTACTCTCTTGTGCTGAGTTACTTTTGTTTGTGGATTTTTTTTCATTTGTTTTGTTTTTGTAGGTTGTTTTTGCAGAGACTTTATGTTTTTCCACTTTTTTTTGTGTTTGTTAACCTTCTTTGTGGTTACCATGTATTTTACCCTTATCTTTCTAAGTTTGAAGAAGTCTACCATTACTTGGTATTGCCTTGCCTTCCTCTCCATTAGAAGGCTCTATACCTATCCCGCTTATCCCCTCTTTTATTGTTTTGATGTTGTAGTCTTTTACTGATTAACTGCTCTGATTCCCTATTGTATTTCTTTCAGTTTTGGACATCCCTGGAGAGTTCATTTCCTAGATGTGTATCTGGCTGCTATGATCCTGCGTCCTAGATTCTGCCTGTGAGCTGAAGTTGTTTGTTCTCAGATCGAAGAACTCCCTTTAATAATTCTTGTAAGTTTGGGTTGACTTTTACATATTCCCTTAATTTCTTTTTATCTGGAAACGACCTAATTTCACCATCAAATTTGAACAAGAGTTTTGAGGGATATATTATTCTTGGCTGGCAATTTTTTCTTTCAAAATTTTATATATGTCATCCCATTGCCTTCTTGCCTGCATGGTTTCTGCCAAATAATCTGAGCTTAGTCTTATTGTTTCTCTTCTTTATGTGACTTCTTCTTTCTCACGAGCTTCTCTCAGGATTCTTTGTTTGTCTTTGATTTCAGTGAGTTTGATTATGATATGCCTTGTTGATTTTTTTGGGGGGTCTCTCCTATATGGGGTTTGTTGAGCTTCTTGGATGGCCAGCTTTTCATCTTTCATGATATTGGGGAAGTTTTCTGTCAGCAGTTCTTCAGTGATCCTCTCTGTGTTTTCTGTTTTCTCCCCCTGTTCTGGAATTCCAATCACGCGAAAATTTTTGCTTTTGATTCTATCCCATATAACTCTCAGGGTCTCTTCATTTTTCTTTGTTCTTTTTTCTGAGTTTTCCTGAAACAGAGTTGTATCCAAGTGTTTGTCTTCAATTCCACTGATCCTGTCTTCCACCATTTGAAATCTGCTTCTCAGCCTTTCTATGACACCGTCCATCTCTGTAATCTTGTAGTTTATCTTTTGGATTTCTAATTGTTGTCTTTGTATAATTTGTAGTTGTGAATTTATTTTGGCATTTTGTTCCTGCATTGTTTTCCTGAATTCTCCCAGTTTTTTGTCTGTATTATCCATGAACTTGTCTATTTTTTCCTCATGTTGGTCAGCTTTTTTGTCTCAGCTCTTGGAGAATTCTGAGTGTTAGAGATTTGAATTCCTTATCAGGTAATTCTAGTGTATTTTCTTCCACCGGAAAGTCACCTGATGTTTAATTTTGGATGCCTACTGGAACTATCCTGTCCTGTTTTTGTAAATGTTTTCATATTGTCTGCTGTCTTCAGGGCATTCAGTAATTATTTTTCTCATTTATTGATTGTAGATTTGTTTTGTTTTGTCCCCCTTTTTTTTTTTTAAATTTGACTATGTCTGAGCAGGCGGACTGTGTGTTATTTGTTGTTTGCTCGTATGTGAGCACAATACTTTTCGCCTCCTTCTTAATTGGCAGGGCAGTCACTCAGAAATGGTACGGCAGGGCAGGTCTAGCTGAAGAAGAGTTACTTGGATGGGTTGTTTGTGACACTTACTACAGCCACCAGGGCGGGTCAGTAATCAGTGCAGGGCAGGTTCCAGTAGGCCGTGCCTGTGCTGCTTGGTGGTGTGATGTTAAGCGCACAGTGCAGGCAGGCAAGATGTAGCAGGGAGATTGTTATGTGTGGAGCTAAGATGGATATGGGAGAGAGGAGAGAGAAACAGCAGCCAAAAATATACAAACAAACCAAAAAGAATGCTAGGGGAGCTTGTCGGAGTAGAGAGATGAGAGACTATGAAACTGAGAAAATCAGAAAGGGGAAGAGGAAGAAAAGAAAAGAATGAATAAATAAAAATCAGAAATGTTAAAGAATTGCAAAGTTCCCAGGGTTCCCACTGGTGAAGCTATGAGGTCTGGGGAAGTCGCTCTCAGGTGTTGCAGTACAGCCTGGCTAGAATGCATAGAGGTATACAATGCCAGGTATTCAGGGACCAGAAAGAGAAGGAAGATATAGAGAGATAAGAAACTGAGTAATGAAGAAAGACAAAAAGGGAAAAAGAAGGAAAAGAAAACACAACAAATTAAAAAAAAAAAAAAAAACTAGAAAAGCCCCTGAAAAAACAGAAAAAAAAAAATGAAAAAACAAATGCTCTCAGGGATTTCTCTGCACGTCTGTGCAAGCTGAGGGGGTGGTCTCCTTGCCACACAGCACTGCCTGGCCAGAAAGGGCTCCCAAGTCAAGAAAAGGAAAAGAAAACAAACAAACAATTCAAAACAAACAAATGAACAAAGGCCCCAGGATCCCACCAGCACAGCAGACTAGACCAAGAAGCAGCTCCACACTTGAACAGAGCTCCACAGTCCCTCAGGAAGAAGCAAAGATGGTACATGGAGCCAGGTATCTGAGCGAAAGGAGGGGGAGGTGGTTAGAGGTATGAAAGAAATCAAAAGAAGCAGAAAAAAAAAGCAACACCAGCAGCCAACAAATGGCACTCAGAGAGCCAGCCCGTTCAGGTGTGTGGAAACCAAGCAGCTGGTGTTTCTCGGACAAGAGACTGTGTCGGTAGGAATCAGAGGGGGCCATGTGTGGGTGAAGAAGGGTAGGGGGTGGGAAAGCGTATATCACAAATTACTGGCGCTCTGCAGCCCCTCAGGAAGAAGCAAAGATGACCCACGGAGCCAATTATTTGAGCCAAAGGAGAGGGCGGTGGTGAGAGGTAAGGAAGAAATCAAAAGAAGCAGGAAAAAAAAGCAACACCACCAGCCAACAAATGGCACTCAGAGAGCCAGCCCATTCAGGTGTGTGGAATCCAAGCAGCTGGTGTTTCCTGGACAAGAGATTGTGAGCACAGGATGTAGAGGAGGCCGAGTGGGGGTGAAGAAGGTTGGGGGTGGGAAAGCGTATATTGCAAATTACTGGTTGTTTTGTCTCCCACTGGAAGCTCCGTGAAGCTGCTTTGTCATACCCCCTGTTTGCTGGTCTCCGATAGGAGTCCAAGATGGCGGAATGGACCTCTGCATGAATTTCTCCTCACTCCTGTTCTCTGTCAGTTTTCTCTCTCTATTTGGTGCTTGGCTGAGTTCTTTATCTCTTCATTTGACGTTTTAGGGTTTCAGGATTGTTGGTTTCTCTGTTTTGCTTAGTTTTTCAGATCTTTGCTGTCGAGGGACGGTGTGGTGCTTCTGCCTAGAGCACCATTTTGCCAGAAGTCTGGTATTTTTTAATTGGATTGTTTTATTATTATTGAGTTTTAAGCATTCTTTTTTTATTTTTTGTATACAAGTCCTTTATCATATATTAGTTCTGCAAATATCTTCTACCAGTTAGGGACTTGTCCTTTCATTCTGTTAACAGTGTCATCTGCAGAGCAGTTTTAATTTTAAAATTTAAAATTTAAAAAAATTAAAATTTAAAATTTCAACCTATCAATTTTTTCTTTTATAGATTGTGACTTTCTTGTTGTTTCAAAATCCATCAACAACCCAATGTCACCTAGATTTTCTCCTATGTTATCTTGGAAGTTTTATAATTTCGCAGTTATCATTTAGGTCTATGATCCATTTAGAGTTAATTTTTGTGAAACAGCTAAGGTCTGTGTCTACAGCATTTATTTCTTGCACATGAATTTCATTTTCTTCCAGCACCATTTGTTGAAAAGTTTATCCTTTCTCCATTGAATTTTCTTTCTTCCTTTTCAAAGATTAGTTGATTAAATTTGTGTTAGACTATTTCTGGGATCTCTATTCTACTCTACTGATCTGTCTGTTTTCTCCCCAATGTCACACTGTCTTGATTATTGTAGCTTATAGTCTTGAAGTCAGGTTGTGTCAGTCCTCTAATTTGTTCTTTGTCTCAATAGTCTGTTGGCAATTATGGGTCTTTTGCTTTTCCATATAAACTTTGGAATCTATTTGTCAATATTCACAGATAAGTTGCAAATATTTTGAATGGGTTTGTGTTCAATCTACAGATCAAGTTGGGAAAAGATGACATCTTAGCAATATTAAGTCTTCTTGTCTCTGAACATGGAATATGTCTCCATTTGTTCAGATTTTTTTGATCAAAATTTTGTAGCTATCCTCATATACATCATGTATATATTTTGTTAGATTTATACCTAAGATGGGTGTTCATGTAATTTGCATTGTGTTTTTAATTTCATATTCCAATTGTTCATTGGTGTTATATAAGAAAGCTATTGATTTTAACATATTAACTGTGTATGCTGTATAATAACTGTATTAGGTTAATCTAGAGAAAGAAAATCAATAAAAAATGTACAGAGAGATTTACTTTAAGGAAGTGGCTCACACAATTGTGTAAGGTTGGCAAGTCTGAGATCTGTATGTCAGATGGTGGGCTGAAAACTCAGGCAGGATAGCTGAGTTACAGTTGTGAGGCAAAATCCTTCTCTTTCAGGAAATCTGTTTTGCTCTTAAGTTCCTTAACTGATTATATGAGGTTCACCTACACTATACAGAGTAATCTGCTTAACCTAAATCAACTGATTTAAATGTTAATTGCATATAAATACCTTTATAACAACAAAACAACTGGGCACCATAGATTAGCCATGTTGACACATAAAAATATAATTTATTACTTCCAGGATTTTTTTTTTTTTGTCAATTCTTTGGGATGTCTATATAAACAATTATGTCATCTATGAACAAAGCCAATTTATTTCTTTTTTTAAAATTGTACTTTAGATGAAGTTTTACATAACAGATAGTTTCTTATTAAACAGTTAGTACACATATTGTTTTATGACAACAGTTAACAACGCCACTACATGTCAACACTTCCTCTTCTGAACCTTGGGTTCCCTATTACCAGCTTTCCTGTTCCCTCCTGCCTTCTAGTCCTTGTCCCTGGATTGTTGTGCCCCATCAATCTTGTTTTGTTTTATAGGGCTGTTTAATCTTTGGCTGAATGGTGAACCTCGGCAGTGACCTCATTACTGAGCTAAAAGGGTGTCCGGGGGCCATCCACTCGGGGTTACTACAGTCTCTCTCAGGTCAATAAGTCTGGTCTTTTTTTTTTTTTTTTTTTTAATTAGCCTCTTGCCCGGACTGTGAGCCCAACACTTTGATTTGTTCACACAAATCAAACAATTGTGTACTGTCTAGAGTTATAAACATAAGAACAGCTCTATTTACCTAGACACTTCATATTTTCCATTTTGCATGTGCATTTTTTCAGCTGCTTCAAAGGGACTTTCCCAAGTGTTTCATTAGTCTATTGAAAATCCTTCCCCCTAGTACTTTTACTTGAATATGATGGCAGTATATATCATCGTTGCCTTGCAGTGGGCTGCTTCATTATCTATGTATGTGGCATTATTGACAGAATTAGATATTACTTTTACAGTAGTGTTACAACTGTCCAACTCCTAAATAACAGCTATAACTAACCTCATGAGGGAAGATTCCTAATAATTTTGCATGTTTTCTGTCTCCATGACAGGTTTCTTGCATACCCGCAGCTATTAAAGTATTAGAATTTCTTTGATTTATGAAGCATTAACAACTTTCACTCTGATTACCCATGGAGTTGCAAGCTATTAAAATTATCATTTATTTGCCTCTTACTAATTTTGAAACCAAGAGCTGTTGCTTCATTCGATGCAACACAGGTCTTCCTTGGTGTACACACAACTCAGGAGCACTAAGAAGCTACTGTAAGAAAACATAGTCTAAAAATATTGAATTTGTAACTGAAATGAGGATAAAGGGAGGAGAATAGTCTTAATTACTAAAGAGTTCAGGTTTTAAGTGGATTCAGCAGAGTTTTTTCCCCCCTTTTTTAATAGAAAGCTCCCCTGTTGTTTACATTGTAACATTTATTTTCTTAAATTCTCTATGTATTTTATTTATTATTATTATTATTCTTTATTGTACTTTAGATGAAGATTTACAGAACAAATAGTTTCTCATTAAACAGTACACACATTGTTTTATGACAATGGTTAACAACCCCACGACAGGTCAACACTTTCTTTTCTCAACCTTGGCTTCCTTATTACCAGCTTTCCTGTCCCTTCCTGCCTTCTAGTCCTTGTCCCTGGACTGTTGTGCCCCATTAATCTTGTTTTGCTTTATGGGGCTGTCTAATCTTTGGTTGAATAGTGAACCTCATCAGTGACTTTATTACTGAGCTAAAAGAGTGTCTGGGAAACATACTGTTGGGGTTTCTCCAGGCTCTGTCAGACAAGTAAATCTGGTCTTTTTTGTGAGTTACAATTTTGTTCTACATTTTTCTCCAGTTCTTTCTGGGACCCTCTGTCATGATCCTGGTCAGAGCAGTCAGTGGTGGTAGCAGGGCACCATCTAGTAGTACTAAACTCAGTGTGGTGGAGGCCGTGGTAGTTGTGGTCCATTAGTTCTTTGGACTAATCTTTCCCTTGTTTCTTGTTTTCTTCACTCTTCTTGCTCCTGAAGGAGTAAGACAAGTGGAATATCTTAGACAGGTGCTCACAGGCGTTTAAGACCCCAGACGCTACTCACCAAGGTAGAAGTAGAGCATTTTCCTCATATACTGTGTTATGCCAATTGAGCAATTGACATGTTCCCCGAGACCATGGTCCCCATAGCCCTTTGCCCAGCAATTTGGTCCCTCAGGGAGTATGGAGGTGTTTATGGAGCTTCCATGACCTTTCCTTGTACAAGTTGTGCTGGCTTTCCCAGTACTGTGTACTGCCTTACCCTTCACCAAAGTTACCACTTATCTACTGTCTATTTAGTTTCCCCCCCACCCCTCCCATCCCTTGTAACCAACAAAGATTGTTTCTTATTTTGTATAAACCTTTTAATGAGTTTTTACAGTAGTGGCCTCATAAAATATTTGTCCTTTTGTGATTGACTTATTTCACTCAGCATAATATCCTCCAGTTTCATCCATGTTATGAGATGCTTCACAGATTCATCATTGTTCTTTATCGTTGCATAATACTCCATTGTATGTATGTACCATAGTTTGTTTATCCATTCATCTGTTGATGGGCATCTAGGTTATTTCCGTCTTTTTGCTATAGTGAACAATGCTGCCATGAAGATGCGTGTGCATATGTCTATTCGAGTGATGGGTCTTATTTCTCTAGAATATATTTCTAGGAGTGGGATTGATGGTTTCTATGGTATTTCTATTTCTAGCTTTCTAAGGAAGTGCCATATCATTTTCCAAAATGGTTGTATCATTTTGCATTCCCACCAGCAGTGCATCAGACTTCCTATCTTTCCCACAGCCTCTCCAATATTTATTATTTCCAATTTTTGTGATTCTTGTCAGTAATGCTGGGGTGAGGTGGTATCTCATTGTGGTTTTAATTTGCATTTCTTTAGTGGCTTGTGATTGCAAGCATTTCCTCATGTGTCTGTTGCCCATTTGAATGTCTTCTTTGGTGAAGTGTCTGTTCATTTCCTTTGCTCATTTTTTAATTGGATTGTCTTTTTGTTGTAGGGGTTTTGGATTTTCTAATAGATTTTAGAGGTTAGACCTTTGTCTGATTTGTAATGTCCAAATATTTTTTCCCAGTCTGTAGGTTCTCTTTTCATTCTTTTGGTAAAGTCTTTTGATGAGCGTAAGTGTTTAATCTTTAGAAGATCCCAGTTATCTAGCTTCTCTTCTTTGCGTGTTGTTATTTACAGTTTGTATCCTGTTAATGCCATGTATTAAGGCCTCTAGGATTGATCTTTTTTTTTTTTCTATCAACTTGATAGTTTTTGGCTTTATATTTAAGTCTTTGATCCATTTTGAATTAGTTTTTGTATATGGTGTAAGGTATGGGTCCTGTCGCATTTTCTGGCAGATGGACATCCTGTTTTGCCAGCATCATTTGTTAAAAAGACTGTCTTTTCCCCATTTGATGGACTTTGGGCCTTTGTTGAAGATCGGGTGACCATAGGTGGATGGATTTACATCTGGGTTCTTAATTCTGTTCCATTTGTCAGTGTATCTGTCACTGTACCAGTACCAGGCTGTTTTGACTATGATAGCTGTATAGTAGGTTCTGAGGTCAGGTAGTGTGAGTCCTCCTACTTTCTTCTTCTTCAATAGTGTTGTACTTATTCGGGGCTTCTTCCCTTTCATATAAAGTTAATGATTGGTTTTCCCATCTCTTTAAAGAATGTTGTTGGTATTTGGATGGGGATTTGCATTGTATTTATAAACTGCTTTGGGTAGAATTGTCATTTCCACAATGTTGAGTCTACCTATCCATGAACATGGTATGTTTTTCCATTTATGTACAACTCTTTTGGTTGCTTGCAGTACCATTTTGTAGTTTTCTTTGTATAGGTCTTTTACATCCCTGGTTAGATTTATTCTTAAGTGTTTTATTTTTTTAGGGGCTATTATAAATGATATTGTTTTCCTGATTTCCTTTTTGGTGTTCTGTTTATTGGTGTATAAGAATCCAACAGATTTTTGTATATTTATCTTGTATCCTGCTACTCTGCTGAATCTTTCTATTAGTTCCAGTAGTTTTCTCATGAAGTCTCTTGGGTTTTCTATGTATAGGATATCATCCACAAATACTGACAGTTTAACTTCTTCATTACCAATTTGGATGTGCTTTGTTTCTTTTTCTTGCCTTATTACTCTAGCTAAGACTTCCAACACAATGTTAAATAAGAATGGTGATAAAGGGCATCCTTGTCTTGTTCCTGTTCTCAAAGGGAATGTTTTCAGCCTCTTTCTGTTAAGAATGATGTTGGCTGTTGGTTTTGCATGGATGTCCCTTATTATGTTGAGAAATTTCCCTTCTATACCTATTTTATTGAGAGTTTTTAGCAGGAATGAGTGTTGGACTTTGTCAAATGCCTTTTCTGTGTCAATTGAGATGATCATGTGATTCTTTTCTTTCCTTTTATTTATGTGGTGGATTATGTTGATTGATTTTCTAATGTTGAACCATCCTTGCATAACTGGTATGAATTCTACTTGGTAATGGTGTATTTTTTTTTTATATATATATATAGCTGAATTCTATTGACTAGAATTTGGTTGAGAATTTTTGCTTCTATATTCATGAGAGATATTTGTCTGCTATTTTCTTTTTTTGTGGTGTCTTTGCCCAGTTTTGGTATCAGGGTTATGCTGGCTTCATAGAATGAATTCAGAAGTGTTGCTTCCTTTTCCATGTTCTGAAATGGTTTGAGTAGTACTCGTATAAGCTCTTCTCTGAATGTTTGGTAGAACTCTCCAGTGAAGCCATCTGGGCCAGGGTTTTTTTTGGGTTTTTTTCAATATCTTATCTTGTTATGGGTCTGTTCAGATTTTCAACATCACTTTGTGTTAGTTTGGGTAGGTAATGTGTTTCCAGAAATTTATCCATTTCCTCTAGGTTTTCAAATTTGCTGGAGTATCGTTTTTCATAATACTCTGTTATGATCCTTTTTATTTCATATCCTTAATTTCATTTCTTATTTGGGTTATTTGTGTCCTCCCCTGTTTTTCTTTTGTCAGTCTGGCTAGTGGTTTGTCAATTTTGTTGATCCTGTCAAAGAACAAACTTTTGGTTTCGTTGATTCTTTTGTTTTTTTTATTCTCTATTTCATTTATTTCTGCTTTGATCTTTATTATTTCCTTTCTTCTGGTGGCTGTGGGCTTTTTTTGCTATTCCTTTTGAATTTGTTCAAGTTGTGTAGTTAATGTTTTGATTTTGTCCCTTCTTTTTTGATGTGTGCATCTATTGCTATAAATTATCTTCTGAGGAAGCCAATTTTATTTCTGATCTCCTAATCTTTATACCTTTTCTTTTCTTTTTTGGTCTTATTGCATTAACTCTGTCTTCCAATATGATTTTAAATAAGATTGGTAAGAGGGAACACTCTTGCTTTGTCTTATTCTTAGGGAGAAAGCATCTAGTCTCCCACAATTAACTATGATGCTGTACCTTTTTTTGTAGATTTTTTTTTTTATCAAATTGAGTAAGTTTGCTCCTACTTCTGGTTTGCTGAGAGTTTACTTTTTTATTTGTTTCATTGTTATCAGACTTGGTATTGGATTTCATCAATTTTTTTTGTCATTGATAGATACAGTCATATGAGTTTTTCTTATTAGCCAATTGATGTTATGGATAACATTAATCGATTTTTCGAATGTTGAATCCTTCTTGCACAGCTGTAATAAATTCTACTTGATTATGGTGTGTTATTCTTTTTATACATTTTTGGATTTGAAGAATTTTTGCATCTATTCCCCTCCCCTGAATTCAGGTTGATTTCACTTGGTGGATGATTTTGGCCTTGCCAGGCACCACCCAAGAGTAACCTCATTAGTCTAAGTTTCAGGTAGGAGTGGTGTGGAGTCCATGATTAACAAAGATGTAAATCACT
The DNA here is from genome assembly GCA_030035585.1 of Dugong dugon. Classification (NCBI taxonomy): domain Eukaryota; kingdom Metazoa; phylum Chordata; class Mammalia; order Sirenia; family Dugongidae; genus Dugong; species Dugong dugon. The sequence goes on from CM057474.1 coordinate 41,851,793, forward strand.
GTGGATATTCCAAGGGTTTAGAAATGATCTACCAAGAACCAGGAAAAAGACCAAGTTACTTGGGAAAATTTCACTACACACCCCTCAGGTATCTCTTAGTCTTTGGCTATTGTTTCTTTTATATGCCTAACATTTAGAGAATTATTACTTTCCCCTATTAAACTACCATTATTTGTATGGTTGTCTAGGTCTAGTTCTTTCTTAGGACTGTCATTTATTATATCCTGAGGAGGATTTAACTCAGTTTCCCAATACATTTGACCGTCAATATCTGTATTGTAATCTGATCAACAATTACAATTGTTGATAGTATGGTAGATATAACCTGAAAAAATAAAACTCATTACTAGAGTCCCAATTAGTCAGTAGCAATTAGTCCAGTCCATCATCATATCATATGACCAAAACATCTCCCAAGGTAAGACCACTCAGTTTGTAAGATTCTATTCAATCTTTTCAGGTTCCAGAAAGAAGGAGGGGTCTTGGATTCACCCTTTCAGTCATCTGGTATAATTGCACTAAAAGGCAATATAATATCTTGCTCTGAGCCTCTTTTTAGGAGTCAGTGTAATTTTTTGGATTTGCCCCATTACATAATCCACTTATTCATCTCTTTACCCTCAGTCAGTATTCCTCCTTCTCTCCATTTGTATCCAAACTTGTCCATATTTGGAGGTGACATTAGGTCTGGCCACTCTATTGATCTAGATCACCAGCAACAATACTGGTATAGCAAGTGTCTGCTGCTTAGTCCAATAATTTGCAATTACAGTATTTTGCTTAGACATCATTCTTGCTTTCGTTACTCATAGTTGCAGCCCTAGTCCTGGGATTAATGCATTAGGTAGGAAAAAGAAATTTGAGGTGATGGGAGAGGTGGAGAGGTGAAGAGTTGAAGTGATATGGAGAAGAGTCCTAAAGTCACACCAGCCGCGTCCCTCACCTTTTTCTCCCCAGATTCAACACAAAATTGGGGGAATCTATCCTGTGGGAATCCTCCCTTGTCCCCCATCATGTTGAGTGTGAATACACACTCATGAAGATATGTAAAAACATCCCCTCATGCCTATATCTCTTCCCATTTTAGATAGCCTATGTTTCAATTGCCTGCTTCAATTCTCTATCAAATCATTAGTCTGAAGATAAAAGTGTATTCCTTGGACTGAAGAAATACAACTTTTGGTCCAAATGGATGTAGAATCTTCTCTTCCACTTCTTGTATAGTACTCCGAATATTTTCATCTATCACTGGGTAAGCAAAGCCCAGTTCAGATTAAGTGTCTGTTTCTGTCAGGATTCATTTGTAGTCTCTTGGGGTTATTAGCATCAGTCCAACTTGCCAGCTGTGTGTAGGGCCTTCCTCCCGGGAGTCTGTCCATATAGATCTGCAGTCTATTTTTCTCTTGCTGGTAGTCAGAACAATTCTTTTTGGCATTTTGTGTTTCAGAGAGTGCAAGAGGTATATGTCTAGATTCAGCCCATTTCTGCATGGTTCCCCTCTCTGACAATATTCACTCGTTTTATGGACCCAGGTGGCCATCTCAGTGAGCACACAAAAAGGTCCACTTGCTGATTCCAGTAACCTTCTAATCCTGGAAGGAGGGTCTTATGATCAACATCAACGTGTCCTACTTTAATGCATACCTCAAAATTTCATAGGATTGTGACCCATACAAGCATCCCTTTGATAGACCATTTCCATTGCCTGAACATATGTCCAGGAACAGGAGTCTGTAAAAACCCAAACAGAGGAACAAACACCATATAATTCATCCCACAGAACTGATTTGTTTTTAACTTTCTTCAATCAGGATTGTGGCCTTCCAAACAGGATGCTCTCCCTTCATGTTGGAACTGCCATCCATAAACCAAACAGCTCTCTGGTCAATCAAGAGCTGTTTATAGGGCCCTGCCAAAGTGGCAATAGGGTCTGGGAGCATCTCCAGTGGTTCCAATGTTGGCCCTAGGGGAATAGAGGCTCTCTGCTCATACCTTCTTGGATTCCCCTGGTCGCATGTTGCTGTGTAAACCATTGCCATTTCATTGTGGAACTCTTCTTAGTATCGTCCTTTCTATTAGAGCATATCTCCAGTGTCAATTTCTCCAAGCTATTACGGGTATTTTAGCTTTCAAGATTATCTGATGTCCTTCAGCCATAGTATCAGTCTCAAAGTCCAATATCCAGAGAGTAATTTCCTCTCAAAAGGAAATTCCCTGGTCCAAAATCCCAGCGGTCATAGCTGGGTGGTGTACACGGAATTTTGTCATACCCCCCAGTCCAAACTCCACACAAGATTATTTTTAGCATTTCAACTTCTACACTATTTGAAATTAATGACTTATGTGGGCTCAGGCAATCTTCTAGACCCCCCTTTAGCACGTTCAACTAATATTGACTGAAGGGGGGATTTACATGCCTTCCATTTTACAGTGCTAGATAGGAGAAATGTTCTCCAGTCAGAAACAATATCCATCCTCATAATACATTCAGGCAAAGATAAATCTTATCAATCATTGCATTCCTATATTTTCCCAATCTAACTTTTGCCACTATTAAGACTTTACCAACAGGTTTTGGTTTTATAATATTACATAGGGGAAGTGTTCCCCAGTCAAACATAATAGCCATTCCTGCAGAACATTCAGGTAAGGGAGACACAACTACTTTATATAAGACTTGCTTAAAAATTCTAATTTTTCTCCAAATTTACACCTTAATTCCATCAGCTCTTACATTTTATATCCTCTCAATCTAATTGTAGCCCCCTTTACTGCTCCATCAACGGGTTTTGGCATCATAGTGCCTGGGACTCTGGTATCAAGGAGTCCCAGAAACTTCTTTTCCACCCTTGATCATTTTACCCTCTTATGTGCATAAGGCCTTGGATATTACAGTAGGGGATGAAATCAAGGGACCCTGACACTTCTGTCAATCTTTATCTTGATTAATCTGTTAATCATTGTTCCAGGTGGTTCCAGGTAAGGCTTCTCATTGTCATCTTTGCCTTTTCTTCTTTTAAATCCTCCACCCCTGGGTAAATACAGTGGAATTGTTCATAGTACTTTAATGTTGGGGAACCAAACTCCAATTCCCATAACCCATTGCCATCGAGTTGATTCTGACTTACAGCGACCCTATAGGATAGAGTGGAACTGCCCCACAGGGTTTCCAAGGCTGTAATCTTTACAGAAATAGATTGCCACATCTGTCTTCCAAGGAGCAGCTGGTGGGTTCGAACCACAGACTTTTAAGTTAGCAGCCAAGAGCTTAACCACTGAGTCACCTGAAGACCTTTGTTTCAACCTATCAATGTCTGCTACATTCATCTCATTTCTTAATAACCTTCTAAAGAGTTTAAACTTGCTGGGATGAGTCCCCCAACTCTCCCCTTTTCCTTTCACCTTTGTTTAGCCACATCAATGTTTGTTTTACTCACCTCATTTCTTAATACCCATTTAAAATTTTCCACCCTGTTGGGATGTGTTTCTTTAACTCTCCCTCTTTCTTTCCTCACTATTCCCTTGAGAATCAGTTTAACCTTCTTCATTATCTGTAGTTACATCATAAATTTTCCCTTTGGAAATGGATCCAAGGCTGGTGGCTATGCCTTAGGCAGACCAGAATCTAAACCTAGCCCAGTCTCTGGATCTTCTCCAATAAACATTGCTTCAGCAAGTGTCTATATAAAAGCAAGTATCAGTCTGTAGATTGCTTTGTTATGATGTTTTTTCCTGTTTTGGTATCTGTGTAATACTGATTCATATGATGATTTGGAAAATGTTGCATCCTATTCTATTTTTTGGAGAAGTTTGTGAAAAAATAAGTGTTAATTATTCATTGAATATTTTGTAGAATTCACCAATGAAGCTCTCTAGGCCTGGGCTTTCCTTTTGGGAAGGTTATTTAATTACTAATTCAAAATCTTTACTTGCATTATAATTTCATCTTGAGTAGGATTTTGTAGTTTGTGTCTTTCCAGGAATTTGTCCACTTCTTTGAATTTGCATAATTTGTTGGCATATTCATTGGCATATTCATTGTATTTTCTTGTAATGTGTTTTATTTCTGTCAGGTTGATAGTGCTTCTTTAACTCCTGACAGAGTGTGAGTCTCCTCATTTCTTTCTTTCTCTGTCTCATCCTCTCTCTCTTTGTTTCATCAGTCTAACTAAAGGTGTTTTTGTGGTCTAGTATCAAGAATTATCTGAAGTCCTGGGGGATAAGAATCAGGATTAGCACAAAGCTAGTTCCTGTGAGGTGGAGGTCAGACATACCTCCAGTCTCCAACTTCTTCACCATTTTCTGATACCAGCCGTTCCCCCCATGACACTCTAGTTCTCTGCTGGGTTTCATAATACATTGCAATGGCCACATAGAACTCATAGATTATATTCACAGTTATGTGGTTTATTAGGGAAGTAACAGGCTACAACTTGGGATAAGGACCAACTTGAAAGTAACAGGAATAACATGGGATCAGAATCAGGAAGCACATAGGTGATACTTAGAAGGCTCCTCCAAGATGGAGAGTACATCTCTCGCTTCTTCAGTGCAGGTCAGCTTTGACCAGGACAACTCTCTCAGCTGCTCTTGTCCATGCCAGCTGGAAGGCCCTTCTCTAGGCACTGCATGCCCTCTCTCAGCCATGCACATCCCCTCTCTGCCTCCATAGGTCAGGCAACCTCTTGGATTCCTCTGGGCCCTCTTGCCTAGGCCCCTCTCAGTCTTAGGGTTACAGCTCTCAGCACAGCTGGGGCATCTCCCTCTGCCAAAGGCTGGCCAACCTGGCCCCCACACTGCCTTCAGCCTCTCCACTAACTGACCCTGCTCATAGCCAGTGTAGCAGTTTGCCCACTTCTCTTAGCTGCTTTCCTAGCAGAGGCTTACAGCCATCACTACCAACTCTGCCACAGGGCCCCTTTTAGGCCTGTCACTCCTGGCTCTGCCTCAGGGCCCCTTCTGGGCCTCTCACTGCCAGCTGTGCTACAGGGTACCTCTGGACCTCTTGCAGCCTTCAGTGTTATAGGCCTTGACCTGTATTACGCTTTTTTAGGAGGATCCTCGATTCCTCTCTCTCTCTGTCTCTACTTCTTCTCTCTTCCCTCCTTGCCTTTTCTATGTTCTCTGAAAAACCTCTGTGGGGTTGGCCACTGATTTAAGCAAAATCCTTGTCAATTTCAAGGCGTTGTCCTCCCAGTAGAACCATGAAACAACCAATGCCTACAAGTCACTCAATCCTATTGGGCAGTTTTATGCATCACTATTTGTATAGAAAATCGATCAATCCCTGTAAGGTTTGTAAAATAGACCAATCACAGGACAGACTGCAGCCCAGGGACAGACAAAAATAATAGCAAACCATCAATTGTTTACGGATTACCCAGGAAATGTCAATCAACCTGGGACAAAAGTAACAAACCCTCTGTGTTAAAAAACAACCTGGAGGCCCTCCTTCCTCAAATTGTTTCTCCAAAGAACTAGGGCAAGGTAACTCCTCAGGGATTGGGGAAAACATCTATCAAGATGTCTTTCCGAAAAACCAAGGCAAAAGGCCACATAAAGGGACTAATTCCACCACATTCATGAATTTTGTTAATCTTTTCAAAGAACAAACTTTGGTTCCATTAATTTTCTCCACTGTTTTTCTGTCCTCTACTTTGTTGATTTCTGCTCCTCTTTCCAGTTTCTTAATGTACAGAATTAGGTTATTGATTTGATATTGATTTTCTTTTTAGTATAGGCATTTGCAGCTATAAATTTCCCTCTAAGAAATGTTTTAGCTGTATCCCATAAGTATTGGTATATTTTGTTTTTGTTTTCACTTCATTTCAAAAATATTTTCTAATTTTCCTTGTGATTTCTTCTTGACTTACTGGTATTTAGCAGAAGTTTGAGTATTCCAAATTTCCTCTGGTATTCACCTCACTCTACTGTGCTCATAGAACATAATTTGTATGACTTCAATCCACTTAAATTTATTGAGGTTTTGTTTTATGACTATAATGTTTTATCCTGGAAAATGTAGCATGTGCACTTGAAAAGAATCTGCATTCTGCTATTGTTGTTTCATATATTTTTGGGCTCTGTTGCTAGGTGTGTTTGCATGATTTTGATAGTGTCCATCTGATAGATTGACTCTTTTTTCATTAAAAAATGTATTTATGTCTAGTAAGTTTTTGGTTTTAATGTCTATTTTGACTGGCATTAGGATAGTATCTCTAGCTCTCTTATGGTACATCTTTTCCAACCTTTTACTTTCAATATTTATATCTTTGAATCTAAAGTGATCTCCTATAAATCGGATGCAGTATTATTTTTTTAAAGCCATTCTGATAATCTCTGTCTTTTGTATGATTTTATTGTCTCCCTAAATAGTAAGCAACCCATTTTAAAATACACTGCTACTAAAAGTACATGGTATATTTCTGCTAGATAATCTTAAGTAAATAACTGTCATGTATCATTTGTGTGTGTGTGTGTGTGTGTGTGTTTTGTTTTACCAATAACTCTTAAGTAATTTGAACTTATTTCTTGTTTTGGTGTAAAGTAATAAACTGATGGTAACTTTATCCTGTATCAGCTTTCTCTGCATAAAAAATTTTAAAAATGTAACATGAAAATTAGAATAGGTGCCACATGCTTAACAATTCAATGTTAGAATTTATCAAAACATCACCCCCACGCACATGTATTATACCTAAACATCCTTGACTTTCCCACAGCTTCTATCTCTGATTAATGACTTCTTGGTTATTGGATTTTGATTCCTCTTGCTTGCTTCTATTTTTAATGTTTTTTGATGACTGACTTATTTTAAACTTAGTATAGACTTAATTTTTTGTTTAAATCTCTGTTCATGCTCAAGAATAAAAAATCCAGTGTTCATGCTACACCTCTACTTAAAAAAAGATAAAGATAGCCCCTAGGCTCGATGGGACTCCTATACATCCCCTTTCTGTCCTAGCCCTTCCACTCCCCAGGTAATTTGGGCTTTTATCTCCATTATGCTTGCCATATGCGTAGTTTTATGTCGGCATATCTTCTAGTGATTTACTAATAATATCAAAAGGGAAAAATTCATTTAAGTTCAAAGCTCCAGTCTTTGAATAATAAAAGCCTCATATCCTCAGGAACTTTTTAGTTCTACGTTGACGAATGGCTTTTGTAATTTGAGATACTTCATGGTTAGACTATTAAATGACCATTACAAAGTTTGTTTTAGTATTTTGTTTGTTTTTTGTAGTGTATCTTCCTTTGCAAGTGAAGTTTGACTTGAATATGGTGGAAGTTTTATGGGTAGTCTCCCAAAATTATAGACGGTTTTGAAACTACCACTGTTGCTGCTGCCTAAAGGGCATCTTTCTCCTTGGAACACTGCCGTGGGTTCACAGTCAGCACAACTGCTTATTTAATGGTCAGCTCAGGTTTTTGGGAGCAGAGTCACTCCATCACTGATTGCCATCCACAGTCCTGATGCCAGCATGGTGTGTTGGCTCCTATAATCTCCTAGTTGTTAATGTAATGACACATGGCTTCAAACTGTGCTTCAGTAAATTGCTTCTTCTTAAGATACAACACCATTCTTGAATCTCATAGTGCATTTATATTTCAGTTTTAAAGCAAAAGGAAAAAATCTATATTGCCTGAAGCTAATTTTGTAATAGAACCACTCCCTCACTGTGATACAAAAAGACACTAGCTTATATTTTATGCCAATTTCTTCCCTTTGCTCACATATGAATCTTCCAGTGACTAGAAAAACACAAGGATCTTTCAAAGAAAGAAATAAAGAAGTGAGCTAGTGCATTAACTACTTTCAGGAGATGGACTAGTGACATAGACTTTTTTGCAGCATAACAGAAATAATATTGAAGACATATTTAAAATGTCTAATTAATGTATTTAACATCAATTTATTCCAACATAATAATTGTTTAGAACAACAAAATACAGTATTTATGGTCCCTGCCATTAAGAAACAGGAAGTTATTAAATAAATTAATACATGGTCTGTAATAGTTTTCACAGGTAAGAGGGAGGGAGAAAGGAAGACTTGTTGCTTTTGGAGCACTGAATTTCTATTTATGGTGATTGAAAATTCACGATTAACTGTAATGGTGGCACAGCTGATTAATGTAATTGATGTCAATGAGCTGTACCTCTGTAAAAAGTTGTATAGGTAAATGTATGATACATATTTTTTTTTTACAACAACAACAACAAAAAAAGTGGCTGCCGAGGCTGCTCATGTACAAACACCTCATGGGATTTGGTTTCTTTGTTTGGAGGTTTAGAGTCATGGCTTCATGGGCATCCCAGTTATTTGGCCTAATATTATGTTTAGCGCTTCTGTTCTACCTCCTAGTTCAATGTGTAGTGCTTGGGGGATCTTAAAAGTTTGCAAACAGCCATCCAAGATACAACAATTGGTCCTATCACCTGAGCAACAGAGGAAGAAGGAGAGTCGGGAACAAGAGGAGGATATGGAATGTGTGGCTAATTATCTCCATGAACAACTGCCTCCTTTGCCAGGAGACCAAAAGCACTGGATGGTGCCCGGCTACCATTAATGAAAGTTTTGATCCAGGATTTTGATCAAAGATTTTATAGAAGAATCCTGATCAAAGAGGAGAGGGAGGAATGCAGAACAGAATTTCAAATTCTCCTGGATTCCAGACTTTCTGAGCCAACAAGGCTGGATAAATCTTTGAAACTCTTGCACTGAGATAATCTTTAAACCTCAAACCTTAAAACCAGAAATATCCTCTGAAGTCTTCTTTAAACCAAACAATAGTTCAGCTTCATTTGTAAATAATCGCTGCCTTGAGTATTATGCTCTTTTAAAGAACTATCTGTATCTATATGGGATCAGAGTGACAACAGCTACTCAAAAGGTTAGATAGCAAGCTTGTCGTTGTTAGGCTCTGCCAAGTCAGTTAGGCGTCATAGTGACCCTATGTACCCCAGAAAAAATGCTGCCTGGCCCTGCTCCATCCTCACAATCGTTGCTATGTTTGAGCCCATTGTTGCAGTCACTGTGTCAATCCATCGCTTCGAGGGTCTTCCCTTTTTTTTGCTGACCCTCTGCTTTACCAAGAATGATGTTCTTCTCCAGGGACTGGTCCCTCCCGATAATACATCCAAAGTAGTGAGATGAAGTCTTGCCATCCTTGCTTTTAAGGAGCATTGTGGCTGTACTTATTCCAAGACAGATTTGTTCATTTTTCTGGCAGTCCATAGTATACAAGTAGTCCCTGACTTAAAACATATTAGAGTTACTACAAACTGAGCTTATGACCGTCTGTATTTTGTACATGTATCATTAGTAACATGTACTACATACAATGTTGCAGTGCATAATTTGCTGATGTTATGATTCTCAGACACTCACTATCAGATGTCCAAAAATCAGATTTATAAAGATACTAATAATGAAAACAAAACAAAAAAAAAGAGGCATTCGACTTACATCATAATGGAGTCATAGGTCCAGGACCCTGTGCTGTAAGTCGACGATTACCTGTATTCAGTATTCTTGCCAACACTGTAATTCAAATGCATCAATTCTTCTTTGGTCTTCCTTATTCATTAGAAGCTTAGGGGTGAGTTTATGTTAACCGGGGAGGAACAATTCAGAAAAGAAAACTGAAAATGTTTGTACAACTTGAAGAATGTAATCAATGTCAGTGAATTGCACATTTAGAAATTGTTGAATTGGTGTATGTTCTTCTATGTATGTTCTCAACAATAGCAACAATAGCAAAATAAAATAAATTATTAAAATTTTTTCTTAAGCTTGCAGGCAATTTCCTAAAACTGTGGAAGTCTTTTAATGGAAAAGAGTTCTCTGTTCCATGGTCTGCTTTATTGAACAAATATTTGTTATGAGAAATGACTTTACTTAACCTATGAAAATAAAAACTGCCTTTGAGAAGAATGGGTAACACAGCAAGAGAGAAGAAATTTAAAGAATTCATAAATGTCAGATGTTTATGGAAATCACATGAAGGACTTTAGCATGGAGAAAAAATGTGCATTGACTTTTTTAAAATGTTAAACACATGATCAAGTACAATATATAAACTAATAAATCTACAACTAAGAATTTTCTTACTGACATAATTTCCATACAAAAAGAATTAATCCCAATTCTAATAATCATGAAAGAATACGGAAATGTTTTTGTCGACTAAAGTAAAAATATGTCTTCTAAAAATAAAGTTCAAATAATAAATGTCTGGAGACTCAGACATTTGGATTTTCTAACCTAAATTATTTTAATTGTGTGATCAAGTTATCAACATATTCTGTAGTAGTAGGAGAGTAGAAAATGATCTTAACGAAGCATTGTTTAGAGTCTGTCTTTATTTTCCTGTCTTGTATCCCTTTCACATTAAGAATAATATAATTTAGATGGGGATAGGAGAAAGGTCAGACAGCCTGGGGCCAGTTGTGTGTGATTGTGTGTGTGTGTGTGTGTGTGTGTGCGTGCACGTGTACAATTCAAAGAAACATTGCTCCTATACTTGTGTAGATCATCTGGATAAGTTGGTTTTCATGACTTGGTTTCCATTTTCATTGAAATTTCTAGCACTTTGAGGGACTAGAAGCACATACTTTACTTTCTCTGGTCTCTAATGTCTGGGGCACCCTGATGCTGACATCCTCCAACAAATGGCATTGGTTTGTTTAAGGATTACTCTAGACTTTAAAGTTCTGGCTTTGTGCACAAGGCCATGAATGTTTTATAGGTGATAAAACAGGTACTACATGGCCATCATTATCTCCTCTGACTTGTAAAGTTATAATTTTAAATTACTTGTCATCCACAATAGTAGTTGTACCACAAAAAAACTTGATTTCAAGGCAGTCAACAATTAGAAGGTTCTAGTCCTCTTCCCTCCCCCCACCACAGTATTTTTATAACTTCACTGCCATCACATAAGGGTAACAGAGGTTAAAGGTATTTTCTTACAAAAATTGTGAGATTCACAGCTTTTCTCATACTTCTCCTTGCTTCATTTACTGAAAATGTCTACAATGACACAGCCTATGCAAAAAAATCCTCAATATTAGGTGTCCTGTGTTACTACTGTCAGAGGAAATCTCAGGAGGTAAAAATGAGATCAATTATACATACATAATTTTTGCTGCTTTAAACAAGCTTGGATATGTAACTTTTTTTACTTTTTAGTTTTGGGTCCAGTCTAAATATTTCATAATTCCCATTCTAATTTCTTCTTTGATGCATTAATTATTGGAAGTGTGTGTATGTGCTATTATTTTGTTGTTTTTCTAATTTGCATTGTTACGAGATAACATGGTCTGTAAAATATCATTCAACCAGTTAGGTTTGTTACAACATGCTGTGTTGTACAATGTAGACAATTTTTGTAAATATTTCAGATAAAGTTTAAAAGAATGTGTATTCTCTCACTGCTAGGGGCAGGGTTCCATATATGAGCATGAGGTTAGGATTGTTGACTGTGTTGTTGAATCTTGACTAACTTTTTGTCTATTTACAAATATGTTCATTTTTGAGAGAAGTACATGAAAATCTGAAAAAGGAGTGATTGTAGATTTGTAAATTTCCTCTTGTAATTCTGAGTTTTTTCCGTATGATGAATTATGATGTTTTTCTGTGTATATAAGTGCAGGATTGCTACATCTTTCTGGTAAATTGTTTTCTCATTGATATTAAATGACCATAATTAGCCCCTTTTAAATATCAACAAGTATATAGTAAATATTCCTTTATCTTTTTATTCTCAACATTTTAACATTTCTCTGACACTACATGTTAGCTTTGTCTTGTGTGTGTGTGTGTGTGTGTTAATCAATCTGAGACTGTGGATTTTAGCTAGTGAGCAAAAGACATTTATACTCTATGTGATTAAAAATACATTTGAATTTATTGCTACTATATAATTTTTTTTTGTTTTCCATGGACTAAGTTTCTCTCTCTCTCTTTCCCTGCCTTCTTTTGGATTAATCAAGTTTTCCTGAGTGGAAATAATAAATTTCTGTTATTTTAGTCATTACACTTAAAATGTGTAATTTATGCTTGAATTAGAATATAAACCTTACAAACAATAACAAGGAATATAGAATTTCTCAACTTTGAATACCTCTCCCATTGTTATATTGTATCCTTTAACTCTTTACTTTGTCTAAGAATAGTCCTAAATTAGTTATTGTTATTATTATTATTAATGTCTTGTAGCATCTTCCATAGTTTTTATCTCTATCACACCATATTGCATTCTGCATAAATTCCTTATGCGTATATTTTATTTAAAATTTTTTTGACCTTATCTAAATCTTCTGTTTCAGCCAATTGATATTTCATTCTGATCTCTATAGTTTTCATTTTTAGAATTTATATTTCTTTCCAAACCTCTCTTTCAAATTTGTTAGATTTTATTTTACAATAGTTCTATTTCTTTTATCTCTTCAAACCTTTAAAGTGTAATATTTTAGTCTCTTCCATAATGTTCTATTATCTCAAATCTAGGGGTGCTAATAATCCTATTTGTTGTCATTATTGCCTATTCTGTGATGAATTGTTTCCTTATATGGTTTGTAAATTTATTATTGGTGCAGGACAAGGGTTTTCATTAATTTCCTAGCTTGAGATTTCCATATCTCATCTATATGTATTTGGACTCCACACCCACACATGGCATAAAATTAGAGACTTTCTTCCAACCAAAGAACTAGACGGAGACAAGATCACCTGTAGCATCCCTGGGCTGGTGATCATTGTTTCTCCAGACTTCTTTGGTAGGAAAAATATCCTAAGGAGGCAGCTTGGTTTAGTCTTGTAGTCTTGTGCTGGCCCAAAGGCAGGTCTTCTGTCCGTGTGTGTATTTAAAGATGCCAGACCTTGGCAACAGCAGTTAAGTTGTTGTTGCTTTTTGCGTGTTTTTTATTTTTTATTTTGTTCCAGAAAACTGATTGCTTACTTCTATTTTTTTAATTCATTAGGAAATGTTTATTGAGGTTTTCTTTTTTCTTTTTTTTGTTGGGCCCTATTCAAGATAGCGAAAATGATAAAATGAATAAAATATAGTTGGAACTGGAAAGAGGCTAAAAGCAACAACAAATGCTTAATATGCAAAATGATAAATATGGCAAATATGAATAAATTTAGTGAAATACCAATAAAATATCAAATAAGTTGTTTGTAATTTCTTTTACCTTTGACATTTTTATACCAAAATTTACCTACAAAAATAAACATACGAAATTACCAAACAATATTCTCAGGTTAATGAGAACAGACTTACTTTACCAGGCATAAATACATCATTAACATTCCCAAATACTAATCTAATAGCCATTTTCCCATTATCTTAGTAACAGAACTCTAGGACATGTGAAGTTGATTTTTTGTGTGTAGAATGAGTTAGGGATTATGATTCTTTTTTTTTCAAATGGATTCCAATTGACACAGAATCATTGATTGAAAACATCATCCTTTCCCAATTGTACTGCAATGTCACTTTTGTCATAAATCAGTTGACCTCTACTAGGTGTCATTGATCTACTTTATCCTTATTTCAATATCAATTGTCTTAATTACTATAACTTTATAATATGTCTTGATACCTGTTAGTGTAAATCCTCTGTTGTGGATTGAATTGCGTTCTCTGAAAAATATGTGTTGGTATCTGTGATGGTTAATGTTGTGTGTCAACTTGGCTGTGCCATGATTCTCAGTGGTTTGGCAGTGATGTGATGATGTAGTTTGGCAGTTATCTAATGATGTAAATTTGGTAGTTATGTAATTATGTAAATTAGCAGTTATGTAAAGATGTAGTCATTCTCTACAATGCAATCTGATGTGATCAGCCAACAGTTACAAGAGAGTTTCCTCGGGGGTGTAGCTTGCATCCAATATATATATGGATGTCCTCGCAAGGCTTGCTTGCTTGCTCTGGTTCCTGAATTTGGATCATCATCATATGACTTCCATTTCTGGGAACTTGAGCTAGCGGCCTGCAGTCTTAACTGCCAATCTGGGTTCATCACTCTTCACAGCTTGTGAGCCAGTAGCCTACCATCAGACTGGCTGATCTGGGGTTTGCAAGCTCCTATAGCTATGTGAGTCAAAAGAAGCCCCCAGTCTGATGCCTGACCCACAGACTTGGGACTTACAAGCCTCTACAACCACATGAGCTATTTCCATGAGATAAATCTCTCTCTCTGTCTCTTTCTCTGTCTCTCTCTCTCTAGATATATATAAGTACACATATATATATATATATATATATATATATGCATCACTGGTTTTGCTTCCCTAGAAAACCAGGCTAAGACAGTATCCTAACCCCTATACCTGTAGAAGTAATCTCATCTGGGAATAGAGTTTTCTTTGTTATATTAATAATGCCACATCAGTGTAAGGTTTGCCTTAAACTTAAGCACTTTTGAGTTATTAAAAGGACCAGCATAGACACAGAGACAAGAGAACATAAACTGTGAAAGATGGAAACACATTTTACTTTTAAAGAGCTTACCCTGGGTTCTTTCTTTTTACCAAAGATATTATTGTCTTAGGCTGGGTTCTCTAGAGAAGCAAAATCAGTGAAGCATGTATAAATATATATAGATAGATTGATAGATATAAATACAATGTATAGTTACGTATAGATGTAAACCAAACCCATTGCCGTCGAGTTGATTCTGACTCATAGCAACCCTATAGGACAGAGTAGAACTGCCCCATAGGGTTTCTGAGGAGCAGCTCGTAGATTTGAACTGCAAACCTTTTGGTTAACAGCGAACACTTAACCACTGTGTCACCAGTGCTCCGGGTATATATATATATATATATATATATATATATATATATATATATATATATATGTATGTGTATATAAACCCACTGCCATCAGTTCCAACTCATAGCAACTCCAGTGGGTTTCCGAGACTGTAAATCTCTCTGGATGCAGACTGTTACACCAGCCGCTGGTGGTTTCAAACTGCTGACCTTTTTGTTAGCAGTCGATTGCTTTAACCACTCCACTCTCAGGGCTTCTTCTATATATATACACATATATATATTTAAATCAGGGAAATGTTCACACGGTTGTAGAGGCTGGAAAGTCTCAAGTCCGTCGGTCAGGCTGGAGGCTTCTCCTGACTCAAATAGCTGCAAGGGCTGAGGGATCTCAAGATCGGCAGGTGCAATGGTTAAGATTGTGTGTCAGCTTGGCTGGGCCATGATTCTCAGTGTTTATATGTGATCATTGCCATGATGGGATCTGCTGTGAGTAGCCCATCAGTTGAAAGAGGGTTTCCTTGGGGGTGTGACCTGCACCCAAATATAAGCAGATGTTCTGGCTTTTTGCTCTCTCTGCATCCTGTGGCTGCCTTCTGTTCATCTGACCTACAGTTCTTGGACTTGAGCTGTCAGCTTATCTGCCGATCTTGGGATTCGTACACCTTCACAGCCTGTGAGCTGGAGCCCTGCTCTCAAACCTACCGATCTTGGGTTCAACAGCCCCTGCAGCTATGTGAATCAGGAGAAGCTTTGCAGTCTAGCCTGTTAATCTTGGGATTCATTGATCTTCACAGCCTGTGAGCAAGAGCCCTGATCTCCAACCTGCAGGTCTTGGGTTTGCCAGCCTCTCCAGCTACATGAATCAGGAGAAGCCTCTATTCTGATCCACGGACTTGGGACATTACAGCCTCTACAATCTCATGAGTTGTTTTCTTGATATAAATCTCTTTATATATATACTTATATGCTTTATGGTTTTGCTTCTCTAGAGAACACAGCCTAAGACATTTGGTACAGAGTGGTTCTAGAGAAACAAAGTTGTATGGATGAGTTTTCTAAATTGGATCTCTTAAAGATAGTTAAGAGAAGTCTGGTTAGTCTTAAAGATGTTGATGACTCTGCTTCTAGCAGTAAAGAGGGCACTGCTAATCCATGGCATGAGGTGTTGATACAAATAAGCAAAATATCACCATCAGTAGATCAGGTATTAGTGAGAAGTGAGGCTCTGAGTAAACAC
This sequence comes from Dugong dugon, assembly GCA_030035585.1. NCBI lineage: Eukaryota > Metazoa > Chordata > Mammalia > Sirenia > Dugongidae > Dugong > Dugong dugon. The sequence continues at coordinate 41,867,818 of CM057474.1, forward strand.
ATGTGTGATATCTTTGTACAGTTTTGTCAGAATGATAAGTATAAGGAAGCTGGTTGGTTGGTCCTACTTTTGCTAGACAAACTGGTAAAAGAGAGATGTGCTCAGGGCTTCAGAGTCAAAGCTCAAATGCTCCATAAATGACCTCAAGCTTCCACTTTTGCTTTGAAAGAAAGTCTATTTCTTGTAGTAACAGAGCTGAAACTGCCAAAAACCAAACCCAGAGTCTTATTGTAAAAGTGGCTGAATTACAATGCCAGCTCAATTGCCAACCTCGAGAGGTGTCTGAACTTAAAGTAAGGGCCTTGATTGGGAAGAAATGGGATTCTGACTTGAGATGAGGACATATGGGCAGATAATCAGGAACCTGGAGATACTGAGCCCCTAAATTTTGTTGAATCACTCCCGCCAGTAGAGCCACTCCCATCTGAAGAGGTTACTTCATGTTTGTCTGGTAAACCACCCTGCCTAGAAAAACCATTAGCCCCTCAACTCTTACCCAATGAGATTAGCCCTAGCCCATCTGCCTCTAAAGAGCCCTCGCCTGGGACATCACCTGAGGCATATGCTTTACAAGACAACGCTGAATGTTCTCAAAACATTTCCACACTACTGATTCTGGCTTCTAGACCTATAACTAGACTTAAGTCCCAGCAAACCCCAAAACGTGAAGTAGAAAGTGTGACTCAGGAGGAGGTATGTTACACTCCAAAAGAACTGCTTGACTTTTCTATTATGCACAAACAGAAACCTGGGGAATATGTGTGGGAATGGCTATTAAGGGTGTGTAATAATGGTGCAAGGAACATAAAGATGGATCAGTCTGAGTTCACTGATATGGATCCACTAAGCACAGATTCTTCATTCAGTGTTTCAGCTTGAGAAGTTAGGAAAGGATCTAATAGTTTATTTGGCTGGGTTGCTGAAGGATGAATTATGAGGTGACCTACACTAAATCAAGTTGAAGTACCAGACCTGCCTTGGTATACTGTAGAAGAAGGTATCCAAAGGTTTAGGGAAATTGGCATGCTAGAGTGGATTTATCAGGTTCCAATAGACCCACACATGGAGTGCCCAGAGGACACACCTTTTACCACAACTGCAAGGAATAAATTTTTGCTTTTTGTTTTACTATACTTCAGGTGAAGGTTTACAGGACAAATAGTTTCTCATTAAACAGTAGTACACATATTGTTTTATGACATTAGTTAACAACCCCACGACATGTCAACCCTCGCCCTTCACCACTTTTTTTTTTTTTTTTTTTTTTTGGTGAAAATATACATAGCCAAAGATACACCATTTCAAAAATTTCTACATGCACAGTTCAATGACATCGACTACGCTCTTCCAATTGTGCTACTATTCTCACTTTAGATGAAGGTTTATAGATCAAAATAGTTTCTCATTGAACTTTTAGTACACATATTGTCCTATGACAATGGTTAACAATCTCACAATACATCAACACTATCCTTACTCAACTTTGGGCTCCCTATCACCAGCTTTCCTGTCCCCTTCTGCCTTCTAGCCCTTTTCCCTGGACTGCCGTGCTTCACTAGTCCTTTTGGTTTTATGGGGCTGTCCAATCCCCGGCTGAACTCTGAACCTCAGAAGTGACTTCACCACTGAGCTAAAAGGGTATCTGGGAGCCATACTCTCCGGGTTTCTCCAGTCTCCTTTAGGCCAGTAAATCTGGTCATTTTTTGTGAGTTAGAATTTTGTTCTACATCCTTCTCCAGCTCTGTCCAGAACCCTCTATTGTGATCCTGGTCAGAGCAGTCAGTGGTGGTAGCCGGGCACCATCTTGCTGTACTGGACTCAGTCTGGTGGACGCCTTGGTAGCTGTGGTCTATTAGTCGTTTGGACTAATCTTTTCCTTGTATCCTGTTCTCTTCATTATCCCTTGCTCCTGAAGGGATGAGACCAGTGAAGTATCTTAGATGGCTGCTCACAGGCTTTTAAGACCCCAGACACTACTCACCAAGGTAGAATGTAGAACATTGTCTTTATAAACTGTATTATGCCAATTGAGCTAGATGTTCCCCGAGACCATGGTCCCCACAGCCCTCTGCCCAGAGATTCAGTCCCTCAGGGAGTTTGGATGTGTCTATGGGGCTTCCATGACCTTTCCTTGTACAAATTGTGCTGGCTTCCCCAGTATTGTGTACTGTCTCACCCTTCACCAAAGACACCACTTATCTATTGCTTATTTAGCATTTTCCCCCACCCCTCCCATCCCTGGTAATCAACAAAGATTCTTACTTTTTGTGTGTGAACTTTTTCATGGGTTTTTACAATAGAGATCTCATACAATATTTGTCCTTTTGTGATTGACTTATTTCACTCAGCATAATGTCCTCCAGTTTCATCCATGTTATGAGATGCTTCACAGATTCATCGTTTTTCTATCTCATTGCATAGTACTCCATTGTGTGTATGTACCATAGTTTGTTTATCCATTCATCTGTTGATGGGCATCTAGGTTGTTTCCATTTTTTGCTATTGTAAACAATGCTGCCATGAACATAGGTGTGCATATGTCTATTCGAGTGATGACTTTTATTTCTCTAGGATATATTCCTAGGAGTGGGATTGCTGGATCGAATGGTATGTCTATTTCTGGCTTTCTGAGGAAGCGCCATATCATTTTCCAAAATGGTTGTATCATTTTGCATTCCCACCAGCAGTGCATAAGAGTTCCAATCTCCCAACAGCCCCTCCAACATTTGTTATTTCCAGTGTTTTTGATTCGTGCCAGTAATGCTGGGGTGATATGGTATCTCATTGTGGTTTTAATTTGCATTTCTCTAATGGCTAGTTATTGCGAACATTTCCTCATGTGTCTGTTGACCGCTTGAATGTCTTTTTTGGTGAAGTGTCTGTTCATTTTTTGCACATTTTTTAATACGATTATTTGTCTTTTTGTTGTGGAGGTGTTGGATTTTCTTGTAGATTATGGAGATTAGACCTTTGTCTGACTGGTACTGTCCAAAAATTTTTTCCCAGTCTGTAGGTTCTCTTTTTTCTCTTTTGGTGAAGTCTTTTGAAGAGCATAGGTGTTTGATTTTTAGAAAATCTCAGTTATCTAGCTTATCTTCTGGGGTTTGTGTGTTGATGGTTATGGTTTTATCCTGTTAATGCCGTGTATTAGGGCCTATAGCGTTGGTCCTATTTTTTCTTCTATGAACTTTATAGTTTTTGGCTTTATATTCAGGTCTTTGATCCATTTTGACTTAGTTTTTGTATATGGCATGAGATATGGGTTTTGTTTCATTTTTTTGGAGATGGATATCCAGTTTTGTCAGCACCATTTGTTAGAAAGACTGTCTTTTCCCCATTTGATAGACTTTAGGCCCTTGTCAAAGATCAGGTGATTGTAGATGGATTGATTTGCATCTAGATTCTCAATTCTGTTCCATTGGTCAATGTATCTGTCATTGTATCAGTACCAGGCTGTTTTGAGTACCATAGCTGTATAGTAGGTTCTGAGGTCAGGTAGTGTGAGTCCTCCAACTTTATTCTTCTTCAGTAGTGCCTTACTTATTAGGAGCTTCTTCCCTTTCCATATAAAGTTAATGATTAGTTTTTGCATCTCTTTGAAGAATGTTGTTGGTATTTGAATCAGGATTGCATTGTATTTGTAAATTGCTTTTGGTAGAATTGTCATTTTCACGATGTTGAGTCTGCCCACCCATGAGCGTGGGATGTTTTGCCATTTATGTAGACCCCTTTGGGTTTCTTGCAGTAGTGTTTTGTATTTTTCTTTGTATAGGTCTTTTACATCCTTGGTTAGATTTATTCCTAAGTATTTTTTTTTTAGGGGCTATTATAAACGGTATTGTTTTCCTGATTTCCTTTTCATCGTTCTCCTTATTGGTGTATAGGAATCCAACTGATTTTTGCATGTTTATCCTGTATCTTGCTACTCTGATGAACATTTCTACTAGTTCCAGTAGATTTCTAGTAGAGTCTTTAGGATTTTCCATGTATAGTATCATATCATCCACAAATAGGGACAGTTTAACTTCTTCATTACCAATTTGGACGCCCTTTATTTCTTTTTCTTGCCTTATTGCTCTAACTTGAACTTCCATCACAATGTTAAATAGGAGTGGTGATAAAGGGCATCCTTGTCTTGTTCCAGTTCTCAAGGGGAATGTTTTCAGCCTCTCTCCATTAAGAATGATGTTGGCTATTGGTTTTGCACAGATGCCCTTTATTGTGTTGAGAAATTTCCCTTCTATACCTATTTGATTGAGAGTTTTTATCAGGAATTGGTGTTGGACTTAGGAATAAATTTTTGAAGGGAGCTCCAACATCCTTGAAGGCTGCTGTGATTGCTATTTCAAGTAAATCAGATTTGACAGTGAGAACTACTGTAACTGAATTAAGACACCTAACTACAATGGGGATGATTGGACCCCATCATAGTAGGGACCAAGTGGCTGCACTCAGTCGACAAATACGAGGTGTGTGTCATTACTGTAATGGACAGCAGAGTCAAAACAGTAATCAGAACAGTCTGACTCATATGGACTTATGGCTTTGGCTACTTAGTCACGGTGTTCCCAGGAGTGAAATAGACAGGAAATCTTCTAAATATTATTTGATCTCTACCAATGGATGAATTCTAGTTCAGGTGAACAGCACTCTAACTCAAACTGCCAGAATAGGGAATTACAGTGGCTCAATCAATTCCCAGATTTCAGCGTGTTTAAAGACCCACAGTCCCTTGAATGAAGGGGAGTTCCGGTCCCCTTGAGGAAGGACTCCAATACACTTCCCCAAATTTTTACTGTTAATCTTTCTCCCAGCCTTCCCTAAAGGGATCCACGGCATTTTATGAGAGTGACTGTTCATTGGGGAAAAGGAAATAATCAGACTTTTCAGGAATTACTGGATACTGGCTCTGAACTGACACTAATTCCTGGAGACCCAAAACATCACTGTAGCCCATCAGTCAGAGTGCAGGCATATGGAGGTCAGATTATTAATGGAGTCTTGGCTCATATGTGTCTCACAGTAGGTCTAGTGGGTCTCCAAACCCATCCTGTAGTGATTTCCCCAGTTCCAGAATGCATAATTGGAATAACTCTACTCAGCAACAGAGAGAACCCTCACATTGGATCCCTAACAAATACAGTAAGGGATATTATGGTAGGAAAAGCCACGTGAAAGCCATTAGAACTCCCTCTACCTAGGAAAATAGTAAACCAAAAGTAATAATGCATTCCTGGAGGGATTGCAGAGATTACTGCCACCATCAAGGACTTGAAGGCTGCAGGGAGGGTGATTGCCACCAGATCTTCATTCAACTTGCCTATTTGGCCTGTGCAAACAACAGATGGATGTTGGAGAATGACAGTAGATTATCAAAAACTTAACCAGGTGGTGGCTCCAATTAATGCTGGTGCTCCAGGTGTATTTACATTGCTTGAGCAAATTAATACATCTCCTGGTACGTGGTATGCAACTATTGATCTAGCTAATGCCTTTTTCTCCATACTTGTTTTGAAGGACCATCAGAAGCAGTTTGCATTCAGCTGGCAAGGCCAGCAATACACCTTCACTTGCCTACCTCAGAGCTACATGAACTATCCAGCCCTATGTCATAATTTAATCCACAGGGACTTTGATCTTTCCACAAGACATCACACTGGTCCATTAAATTGATGACATGCTGATTGGACCTAGTAAGGAAGAAGTGTCAATGACTCTGAACTTATTAGTAACATATATGCATGCTAAAGGGTGGGAAATTCACCCCCCAAAAAAATTCAGGCACCTTCCAACTCAGTGAAATTTCTAGGGGCCCAGTGATGTGGGGCATGGCAAGATATTCCTTCTAAAGTGAAGGATAAGTTATTGCATCAGGCTGCTCCTACAACTAAAAAGGAGGCACAACACTTAGAGGGCCTCTTTGGATTTTGGAAACAATGTATTCCTCATTTGAGTGTGCTACTCCTGCCTATTTATCGAGTGACTCAAAAAACTGCTAGTTTTGAGTGGGGCCCAGAACAAGACAAGGTTCTACAACAGGTTCAGGCTGTCTTGCAAGCTTCTCTGCCACTTGGGCCATATGATCTGGCTGATCCAATTGTGCTTGAAGTGGCAGTGGCAGATAGAGATGCTGTTTGGAGTCTTTGGCAGGCCCCTGTTGGTGTATCACAGCACAGACCCTTAGAATTTGGGAGCAAAGTCCTGTCATCCTCTACAGATAACTACTCTCCTTTTGAGAAAAAGCTTTTGACTTGTTACTGGGCCTTAGTAGAGAATGAACACTTAACCATGGGACACCAAGTAGCCATATGGCCTGAGGTGCCCATCATGAACTGGGTGTTGTCTGACCTACAGGGTCATAAATTTGGACATGCACAGCAGCACTCCATCATAAAATGGAAGTGGTATATACGAGATTGGGCCCCAGAAAGACCTGAAGGCACAGGTAATTTGCATGAGGAAGTGGCCCAAATGCCCATGGTCTCCACTCCTGTCACATTACCTTCCATCTCCCAGTCTGCACCTATGGGCTCATGGGGAGTTCCTTATGATAAGTTGACTGAAAAAGAGAAGACTCTTGCCTGGTTTACAGATGGTTGTGTGTGATATGCAGGCAGCACACGAAAGTGGACAGCAGCAGCATTACAGCTCCTTTCTGGGAACTCCCTGAAGGACAGTGGTGAAGGGAAATCCTCTCAGTGGGCATAACTTAGAGCAGTGCATTTGGTTGTTCACTTTGCTTGAAAGGAGAAATGGCCAGATATGCAATTATATACTGATTCATGGGCTGTGGCCAACGGTTTAGCTGGATGGTCAGGAAGTTGGAAGGAAGATTGTCATGGATTTAATTGTGTCCCCCAAAAATATCTGTCAGCTTGGCTAGGTCATGATTCCCAGTATTGTATGATTGTGTAATCTGACATGATTTCCTTATGTGTTGTAAACTCTATCACTGTGATGAGGTTATATGTGATCTCATTATGTGTGGTAAACTCTATCACAGTGATGAGGTTATACTGATGATGTCTACAAGATTAGTGTCTTAATCCAATCTCTTTTGAGATATAAAAGAGAGAAGTGAGAAGAGACACATGGGAACCTCATACCACCAAGAAAGCAGTGACAGGAGCAGAGCACATCTTTGGACCTGAGGTTCCTCTGCAGAGAAGCTCCCATACCAAAGGAAGACTGATGATATGGACCTTCCTCCAGAGCTGACGCAGAGGCGTTCCCCTGAAGCTGACGCCCTGAATTTGGACTTGTAGCCTACTGGACTGTGACAGAATAAACTTCTCTTTGTTCAAGCCATCCACTTGTGGTATTTCTGTTAGAGCAGCACTGGATGACTAAGACAAACACAACAGGAAAATTTGAGACAGGGATATATGGGGAAGAGGTATGTGGATAGACCTCTCTGAATGGGCCAAAGAAGTGAAAATATTTGTGTCTCATGTGAATGCTTACCAAAGGGTGACCTCAGCAGAGGGTGATTTTAGCAATCAAGTGGATAGGATGAAGTGTTCTGTGGAAACCAGTTGTCATGGATTAATTGTGTCCTCCAAAAATATCTGTCAACTTGGCTGGGTCATAATTCCCATTACTGTACAATTGTGTGCCACTTTGTAATCTGATGTGATTTCCTTATGTGTTGTAAATTCAATCACTATGATCTAATAAGATGGATTAGCGGCAGTTATACTGAAGAGGTATACAAGAGTGGATAGTGTCTTAATCAAATTTCTTTTGAGATATAAAAGAAAAGTGAACAGAGACACATGGGAACCTCATACCACCAAGAAAGCAGTGCCATGAACAGAGCACATCCTTTGGACCTGAGGTTCCTGCACTGAGATGGTCCCAGACCAAGGGAAGACTGATGCATCACAAGGACCTTCCTCCAGAGCCAACAAAGAGAGAAAGCCTTCTGGAGCTGATACCCTGAATTTGGACTGTGAGAAAATAAATTTCTCTTTGTTAAAGCCATCCACTTGTGGTATCTCTGTTATAGCAGCACTAGATGACTTAGATACCAGTCACCCTCTTTCCCCAGCTATTCCCATCATGGACAAAGTGACCATGGTGGCAGGGATGGAGGTTATGAATGGGCACAGCAATATGGATTCCCACTCCCTGAGGCTGATTTGGCTACAGTCACTGCTGAGTGCCCAGTCTTCCAGCAACAGAGACCAACACTGAGTCCCCAATATGGCACCGTCCATTGAAGTGATCAGCTAGCAACCTGCTGTCAAGTTGATTATACTGGACCACTTTCATCGTGGAAAGAGCAATGTTTCATCCTTATTGGAATAGATACTTACTCTGGATATGGATTTGCCTTCCCTGCAAGCAATGGTTCTGCCAAACCTACCATCTGTGGACTTACAGAATGCCTTATCCACTGTCATGGTATCCTACACAGCATTGCCTCGGATCAAGGGACTCACTTCACAGCAATGAAGTATGGCAATGGGCCCATGCTCATGGAATTCACTGGTCTTACCATGATCCTCATCATCCTGAAGTATCTGGCTTGATAGAACGATGGAATGGCCTTCTAAAGACATAATTATGGCACCACCTAAGTTGCAATACCTTGCAGGGTTGGGGCTATATTCTCCAGGAGGCAGTATATGCTCTAAACCAGCGCCAAATACATGGTGCTGTTCCTCCCGTAGCCAGAACTTATGCATACAGGAGTCACGGGGCGGAAATGGGAGTACTTTCTGACCTACAGATCTTGGGTTCACCAGCCCATCTGGTTACATGAATCAGGAGAAGCTGTATCCTGATCTATGGACTTGGGACATCCCAGCCTCTACAATCATGTGAGTTGTTTCCTTGACTATAAATCTCTCTGTATATATTTATACGCTTTACTAGTTTTGCTTCTTTAGAGAACCCAGCCTAAGACAGCAGGTAAGATGGCTAACTGCTGGCTCACAGGCTGCAGAGGCTGATGAATCCCAAGATCAGCAGGTAAGCTGCTAGTTCAAGTCACAAGTACCAGAGATCAGATGAATAGGAGCCATCTGCAAGATCCAGAGTGAGGAAAGCCAGAGACCTTTGCCAGAAAATCCACATACATTGGATGCAGGCCACACCCCCAAGGAAATACCCTTTCAAATGATTGGCTGCTAATAGCATATCTCATCATGGAGTTAATTACATTATATCAGATCTCATTATAGAGATGATTACATTACATAGCTGCCACTCTACATCCTAACTGCCAACCAGTGAGAATCATGTCCTAGCCAAGTTGACACAAAACTAATCAACATAGTCCACCTCTTGTCAACTTGGCACCCATGCACATCTTCCTAAACCATACACAATCTCTAAAGATAATTATAAAGTAATATTTAAGCCTAATATGATGCAACAAACACATGTGCAACCCAAAATGCACTAGCCCTGTTTAAGTCTCCTTTTTTTTTAATGAGAGAAGAAAACAAAAATATTTGATGCACACATACAAGGAAGAAATACTCATAATAATTACAGTCTTAGTTTCTGCAACTGATCATGTGGTTGTAGCTGGAATTTAGAACTACCTTGTTCCACCACCCAGTCCATATTCCCTTTACCATCAACAAGCTCCTCAGTTGGTTGGGTTCCTTGCTTGGTAGAATGACCCAAACCTTTATTCCTGAAGGGTGGGCCATGAGTAGCTATGTTAGAATTGGGTTTCTGTAGTTTTCCATTGTCTTTAATTACAGGGCATGATAGTGCTAAGAGACATCCTAAGGGAGCTAATGTATTCCAGGAATACTCTTCTTTACCTCCATTATATAATATCAATCCGGTTTCCTCTTGGTAATCAAGATCAATCACACCAGCCAATACAGTAATGCTCTTCTTTACCCATTGATCCAGAGGCATGAGAAGCCAAAAGTGGTCAGGTTGCATTCATAACTTACAGTTCAATGGAGTAAGTGTTATGTCTCCTGGTGGGAGCATTCCTCCTTTTGGAACTAAGGCCTCTTAGACCTGCAAAGCATAGGGTCATGGGGCTGGTAAGCAAGAATTTTTTTTAAATTGTACTTCAGGTGAAAGTTTACAGAACAAATAGTTTCTCACTGAACAGTCAATACACATATTGCTTTATGACATTGGTTAACAACCCCATGACATGTCAACCCTCTCCTTTCTCAACCTTTTTTTTTTTTTGGTGAAAATATACACAGCCAAAGAGACACCATTTCAAAAATTTCTACATGCACAGTTCAGTGACATCCATTACGTTCTTCCAGTTGTGCTCTTATTCTCACTTTAGATGAAGGTTTACAGAACAAAATAGTTTCTCATTAAACAGCACACATGTTGCCCTATGACAATGGTTAAAAACCCCACTACATGTCAACACTGTCCTTACTCAACCTTGGTGGTAAGCAAAAATTTTATGAGTGGGCCAATAGAGGCTATAGTGAGTGGTGACAATCCCATTTCCACCCCTTGATTCCTGGACCTATAATTCCTGGCTATGGGAGAAACATCACCATATATTGGATGCTGGTTTAAAGCATATACAGCCTCCTGGAGAACACTGCCCCAACCCTGCAAGGTATTACCACCTAGCTGGTGCCATAATTGTGTTTTTAGAAGGTCATTCCATGGCTCTATCAAGTCAGCTGCTCTAGGATAATGGGGGACACGGTAAGACTAGTGAATTCCATGAATATTGGCCCATTGTTGCATTTCATTTGCTGTGAAGTGAGTCCCTTGATCTGAGGTGATGTAGTGTGGGGTACCATGATGATGTATAAGGCATTCTGTAAGTCCATGGATGGTAGTATTGGCAGAAGCACTGTGTGCAGGGAAGGCAAATCTGTATCCAGAGTAAGTGTCTATTCCAGTAAGAACAAAATACTGCCCTTTCCATGATGGAAATGGTCCACTGTACTCAACCAGCCACCAGGTTGCTGACCGATCACCTCGAGGAATGGTGCCTTATTAGGGACTCAGTTTTGGTTTCTGGTGCTGGTCGATGGGACACACAGCAGTGGTTAGAGCCAAGCCTGCTATGGTGTGTGGAAGTCCACATTGCTGAGCACATGCATGACCTCCATACATGCCACCATGGCCACTTTGTTCATGAGTCCATTAGCAATGATGGGAGTGGCTGGGAAAAGAGAATTACTGGTTTCCACAGAACGCATCATCCTATCCACTGGATTGTTAAAATACTCTGCCAAGATCATCCTTTGATAAGTATTCACATGAGACACAAACATCTTCACTTCTTTGGCCCATTCAGAGAGGTCTATCCACATAATTCTTCCCCATACCTCCATGTCACCGTATCCTAATCATGTTCCTTCTGAGTCCCTGATCATCCAGCCTAACAATTGGCCACAGCTCATGAATCAGTATACAATCACACATCTGGCCATTTCTCCTTCAAGGCAAAGTGAACAACCAGGTGCATTGCTTGATGTTCTGCTCATTTGGAGGATCTCCCTTCACCACTGTCCTCCAGACAGCATCTCTATCTGCCACTGATACTTGAGGCACCATCGGATCATATGGCCCAAGTGGCAGAGTGGCTTGCACAGCAGCCTGAATCTGTTGCAGAGCCTTCTCTTGTTCTGAGCCCCACTCAAAACTAGCAGCTTTTCGGGTCACTCTATAAATAGGCTGGAATAGCACACCCAAATGAGGAATATGTTGCCTCCAAAATCCAAAGAGACCCACCAGGCATTTTGCCTCTTTTTTAGTTTTGGGAAGGGCCAGATGCAATAACTTATCCTTCACTTTAGAAGGAATATCTTGACATGCCCCACACTACTGGACTCCTGTAAATTTCACTCAGGGGGAAGGCACCTGAATTTTTGTTGGAGTAGTTTCCTACCCTCTAGCAAACAAATGTTTTACCAATAAGTCCAGAGTCATTGATTCTTCTTTCTTGTTAGGTCCAATCAGCATAATGTCATCGATGTAATAGACCCATGTGACATCTTGTGGAAAGGAAAAGCAATCAAGTTCTCTGCAGATTAAATTATGACATAGAGCTGGAGAGTTGATATACCCCTGAGGTAGGACAGGAAAGGTGTATTTCTGCCCTTGTCAGCTGAAGGCAAACCACTTTAAGTGGTCCTTCAAAATAGTTATTGAGAAAAAGACACTAGCCGGATCAATAGCTGGGTACCAGGTACCAGGAGATGTATTAATTTTCTCAAGCAATGAAACCACATCTGGAATAGCAGCTTCAAATGGAGTCACCACTTGGTTAAGTTTTTGATAATTCACTGTCATTCTTTGTTTTTTGCATAGGCCAAATAGGTGAATTGATTGGGGATGTAGTGGGAATCACCACCCCTGCCTGCTTCAAGTCCTTAATGGTGGCAGTAATCTCTGCAATCCCTCCTGGAACATGGCATTGCTTTTTTTTTTTTTTTTTTTTTTTTTACTATTTTTCTAAGTAGAGGACAGTTCTAATAGCTTTCACATGCTTTTCCTACCATAGTAGCACTTATCCCATATGTCAGGGATCCAATGTGTGGTTCTACCATTTGCTGAGTATATATATTCCAATTATTCTTTCTGGGACTGGGACAATCATTGCACAATGGGTTCAGGGGCCCACTGAACCCACTGTGAACCAAACTTGAGCTAAGACCCCATTAATAACCTGACCTCCATACACTCACACTCTGGTGGGCCACAGTGACATTTTGGGCCTTCTGGAATTAGGGTTAGCTCAGAACCAGTATCCAGTAATCCCTGGAATTTCTGATTATTTCCTTTTCCCCAATGAACAGCCACTCTTGTAAAATGCCTTAGATCCCTTTGCAGAATACTGGGAGAAATAATACTAGTATAAATTTTTGACGGTTTAATAGAGTCCTTCCTGAAGGGGACCCAGTCTTCCTTTCATTCAAGGGGCAGTAGGTCTGTAAACTGGCTCAAATATGGGCATTGACTGAGGGACCATGAACTTCTATTCTGGCAATTTGAGTTAGGCTGCCATTCACTTGATTTAGGATTCTTCCACTTTTGCAGATGAAGTAAGTATTTAGTAGGTTTCCCATCTATTTCACTTCTGGGAAACCATGACGAGGTAACCAAAGCCAAAAGTCCGTATGAGTCAGACTATTCTGACTACTGCTTTGACTCTGCTGTCCATTACAGTAACCATGCCCACCTTTTCTTTGCTGGTTCAGTGCTGCCATTTGGCCCCTACCACCAAGGGGTCCAATCAGCCCCACTGTAGTTAGGTATCTTAATTCAGTCAGGGCAGTCCCCACTGTCAAATATGACTTAGGTAAGAAAGCAATCAAGGCAGTCTGGGGCTCCCTTCAAATATCTGTACCTTGCCATTGTGGTAAAAGGTGTGTCCTCTGGGCACTCCATGTGTGGGCCTATGGATCTAACGTGATAAATCCACTCTAACATGCCAGTTTCCTTAACCTTTGGATGCCTCCTTCCACAGTATACCAAGGCATGTCTGATACTTCAGCTTGATTTAGTGTGGGCCACCTTGTGATCCATGCTTCAGCCAACTAACCAAATAAACTATTAGATTCTTTCCTAACCTCTTGAGCTAAACCACTGAATGAGGCATCTATGCTTAATGTACTCATGTCAATAAATTCAGACTGATCCAAATTTATGATCCTTGCACCATTATCCCACACCCTTTCCCCCCACGCCCGTTTGGTTTCTTTTTATTGTTGTAATTAAATGAAGTTTACCTTTCAAGTTAGTCTCCCATACAGAATTTTTTTTTACATACATTGTTATGAGACCCCAACCGCTCACCCCATTCTGTGACAGCACACTCCTCCCCTCTGCCCCTGATTCCCCATGAACATTCAACCAGCTCTTAACTGTCTCTGCCTTCCAATCTCACCTCCGCATAGAAGCTGCTCCCCTGGTCTCCCATATCTACTCGACCAAGAGGCACGCTCTTCACAAGTATCACTTTATGTCCCACAGTCCAGTCCAATATCTGTCTGAAGAGTTGGCCTTGGAAATTGTTTTAGTTCTGGGGTGATAGAGAGAGCAGGGGCCATGCTTTCCGGGGCACCTCCAGTCTCAGTCAGACCATTAATTCTGGTCTTCTTACTAGAATTGGAGCTCTGCATCCCATCATTCTACTGCTCCATCAGGGACCCTCTGTTGTGTTCCCTGTCAGGACGTTCATTGATGGTAGTCGGGCACCATCTAGTTCTTCTGGTCTCAGGCTGATGAAGTCTCTGGATTATGTGGCCCGTTCTGTCTCTTGGGCTAATACTTTCCTTGTGTCTTTGGTGTTCTTCGTTCTCCTTTACTCCAAGTGGTTGGGAATAATTGATGCATCTTAGATGGCCGCTTGCAAGCTTTTAAGACCCCAGATGCCACTCACCAAAGTAGGATGCAGAACATTGTCATAATAAGCTTTGCTATAACAGCTGACATAGATGTCCTCTGAAAGCATGGTCCCCAGGCCCCGCATCCCTGTTACTCTGTCTCTCAAAGTATTTGACTGTATTGAGGAAACTTTTTAGCTTTGGTTTAGTCCAGTTGTACTGGCTTCCCCTGCACTGTATGCTGTCCTTCCCTTCACCCAAGATGATTCTTATCTACTGTCTAGTCTGTGAATAACCTTCACCCTCCCTCCCCACCCTGGTAACCATCAAAGAATGTTTTCTTCTGTGTTTAAAACGTTTTCCTGAGTTCTTATAATAGTGGTCTTATACAGTATTTGTCCTTCTGTGACTGATGAAATTCGCTCAGCATAATAAGTTCCAGCTTCCACCATGTTATACAGTGTTTCACAGCTTCATCATTGATCTTTATTGTTGCATAATATTCCATTGTGTGGATATACCTTAGTTTGTTTACCCATTGGTCCCTTGATGGGCTTCTAGATTGCTTCCGTCTTTTTGCTGTTGTGAACACTGCTGCAATGACCATGGGTGTGCATATATCTATTCGTGCGATGGCTCTTATTTCTCTAAGATATATTCCAAGGAGCAGGATAGCTGGATCGTATGGTACTTCTATTTCTAGCTTTTTAAGGAAGTGCAAAATCGATTTCCAAAGTGGTTGTACCATTTTACATTCCCACCAACAGTGTATAAGTGTTCCAGTCTCTCCACAACCTCTCCAGCATTTGTTATTTTGTGTTTTTTGGATTAACACTAGCCTTGATGGGGAGAGATGATATCTCAGTGTAGTTTTCATCTGCATTTCTCTAATGGCTAATGATCATGAACATTTCTGCATGTGTCTGTTAGCTGCCTGAATATCTTCTTTAGTGAAGTGCATGTTCATATCCTTTGCCCATTTTATAATTAGGTTATTTGTCTTTTAGCTGTTGAGGTTTTGCAGTATCTTGTAGATTTTAGAGCTTAAACGCTGATCGGATTTCTCGTAGCCAAAATTTTTTTCCAGTCTGTAGGTTGTCTCTTTACTCTTTTGGTGAAGTCTTTTGATGAGCATAACTGTTTGATTTTTAGGAGCTTCCACTTTTCTAGTCTCTCTACTGGTGCTTGTGCACTGTTACTTATTGTGTTATTGTTGTTGTTCGTATTGTGTTTATGCAATGTATTAGGGCTCCTAGCATTATCCTTATTTTTTCTCCCATGATCTTCATTGTTTTCGATTTTATATTTAAGTCTTTGATCCATTTCGAGTTAGTTTTTGTACATGGTGTGAGATATGGGTCTTGTTTCAGTTTTTGCATATAGATATCAAATTATGTCAGCATCATTTGTTAAACAGTCTTTTCCTTAATTAATGGACTTTGGTCCTTTGTCAAATATTAGCTGTTCATAGGTGGATGAGCTTATATCTGGATTTTCAACTCTGTTCCATTGGTCTATGTATTTGTTGTTGTACCAGTACCAGGGTGTCTTGACTACTGTGGCAGTATAATAGGTCCTAAAATCAGTTAGTGTAAGGCCTCCCACTTTGTTTTTCTTCTTGAGTAATGCTTTATTTATTTGGGGCCTCTTTCCTTTCCATATGAAGTTGGTGATTTGTTTCTCCATCTCATTAAAAAATGCTTGTGGAAATTTGGATTTGGATTGCATTGTATCTGTAGATTGCTTTGGGTAGAATTCACATTTTCACTATGTTGAGTCTACCTATCCATGAGCAAGGTATATTTTTCCACTTATGCAGGTCTCTTTTAGTTTCTTGCAGTAGTGTCTTGTATTTTTCTCTGTAAAGATCTTTTACCTCTCTGGTTAGATTTATTCATAAGTATTTTATCTTCTTGGGGGACTATTGTAAATGGTATTGATTTGGTGATTTCCTCTTAAAGGTTCTCTTTGTTGGTGTAAAGGAATCCAGTTGATTTTTGTATGCTTATCTTGTATCCTGAAACTTTGCTGAAATCTTCTATTACTTCCAGTAGTTTTCTTGTGGATTCCTTGTGGTTTTCTGTGTATAACATCATACCATCTGCAAACAGAGAGACTCTGACTTCTTCCCTACCTACTTGGCTGTCTTTTATTTCTTTTTCTGGTCTAACTGCTCTGGCTAGGACCTCCAGCACAATGTTGAATAACAGTGGTGATAAAGGGCATCCTTGTCTGGTCCTATTCTCAAGGGGAATGCTTTCAAAGTCTCTCCATTCAGGATGATGTTGGCTGTTGGTTTTGTGTAAATGCTCTTAGTTATATTGAAGAATTTCCCTTCTATTCCTATTTTTTTGAGAGTTTTTATCATGAATGAGTGTTGGACTTTGTCGAATGCCTTTTCTGCATCTATTGATAAGATCATGTGGTTCTTGTCTTTTGTTTTATTTCTGTGATGGATTACATTGATTGTTTTTATAATGTTGAACCATCCCTGCACACCTGGTATAAATCCCATTTGGTCGTCTTGAATTATTTTTTTGACATGTTGCTGAATTCTCTTGGCTAAAATTTTGTTGAGGATTTTTGTGTCAATGTTCATGAGAGATATCGGTCTGTAATTTTGTTTTTGTTTTTGGTGGTGTTTTTACCTGGTTTTGGTATCAGGGTTATGCTGGCTTCATAGAATGAGTTTGGGAGTATTCCATCCTTTTCAATACTCTGAAATACCTTTAGAAGAAGTGGTGTTATCTCTTCTCTGAAAGTTTGGTAGAATTCTCTAGTGAAGCCATCCAGGCCAGGGTTTTTTTTTTGTTGTTGGGAATTTTTTAATAACGTTTTCAATCTCTTCTTTTGTTATGGGTTTATTTAGTTGTTCTACCTCTGTTTGTGTTAATTTAGTTAGGTTGTGAGTTTCTAGAAATTTGTCCATTTCCTCTAGGCTTTCAAATTTGTCAGAGTACAATTTTTCATAGTAATTTGTTATGATTTTTTTAATTTAAGTTGTGTCTGTTATGATATCACCCATCTCATTTTTTATGTGGGTTATCTGCTTCCTCTCCAGTTTTTCTTTTGTCAGTTTGGCCTTTGGTTTATCAATTTTGTTGCTCTTTTCAAAGAACCAGCTTTTGGACTTTTAACTCTTTCAATTGTTTTTCTATTCTCTGTTTCATTTAATTCTGTTCTAATTCTTATTATTTCCTTCCTTCTGGCACCTGTGGGCTTCTTTTGCTGCTCTCTTCCTACTTGTTCCAGTTGTAGGGTTAATGCTTTGATTACGAGCCTTTCTTCTTTTTGGATGTGTGTATTTATTGCTATAAACTGACCTCTGAGCACCGCTTTGGCTGTGTCCCAAAGGTTCTGGTAGGATGTGTTTTCATTCTTGTTTGATTCTATGAATTTCTTTATTCCCTCCTTAATTTCTCCTATAACCCAGTAGTTTTTGAGCAAGGTGTTGTTCAGCTTCCATGTGTTTGACTTCTTTTCCTTCCTTTTTGTGTTGTTGATTTGCACTTTTATGGCTTTATGGTCAGAAAAGATGCTTTGTAATATTTCGATGTTTTGGATTTTGTTAAGGCTTGCTTTATGGCCTATTACGTGGTCTATTCTGGAGAATGTCCCATGTGTGTTGGAAAAGAAAGTATACTTGGCTGCTGTTGGGTGCAGTGTTCAGTATATGTCTGTGAGATCAGGTGGGTTGATTGTAGCAGTTAGCCCTTCCATGTCTTTGTTGAGCTTCTTTCTGGATGATCTGTCCTTCACTGAAAGTGGCATGTTGAAGTCTCCCAGTGCTATTGTGGAGCTGTCTGTCTCTTCAGAGCCATTAGAGTTTGTTTTATGTATTTTGGACCCCTGTTGTTGGGTGTGTAAATATTTATTATAGTTATGTCCTCTTAGTGAATTGACCATTTAATCATTATATAGTGCCCTTCCTTATCCTTTGTGCTGGATTTTAATTTAAAGTCTATCTTGTCAGAGATTAATATTGCCACTCCTGCTGTTTCTTGAGTGTTGTTTGCATGATATATTTTTTTCCATCCATTGAGTTTTAGCCTGTTTGTGTCTTTAAGTCTAAGGTGCGTCTCTTGTAGGCAGCATATAGATGGGCCATGCTTTTTTATCCAATCTGTCATTCTCTGTCTCTTTATTGGTGCATTAAGTCTGTTTATATTCAGCATAATTATTGATAGGTATGAATTTAGTGCTGCCATCCTGATATCTCTTTTTGTGTGTTCACAGTTTCTGTGTTCTCCTCAATTTTCTGTGCTGAGTCGTTTTTCTTTACGTATTTTTTTTTTCATCTTTTTCTTTGTTGTAGATTTTGTGTAGCTGTGTCTTTATGTTTTTCTACTTTTTTGTTTTGATTTGTAGGATTGTTAGAGTCCTTTGTGGTTACCTTTATATTTACCCCTATTTTTCTAAGTTTATACCAGTCTTTTTATACTTTATATCACCTTAACTTCTCCTACATATAAAAAGTCAATGTCTCCATTTTTTAAGTCCCTCTTTTTTGTTTAATATTATCCTTTTTTACATATTTATGTGTTTCCCTATTTTAAATATTTTGGCTTTGATGTATTTTCGATGTCCATATCTGAGTCAATATCTGGTTGCTCTGTCCTGTGTTCTTGTCTTGCATTGTTAGCTGGTGGTATTGATTATCTAACCTTAGGACTCCCTTTAGTATTTCTTATAATTTTGATTTAGTTTTTGCAAATTCCCTGAACTTCTGTTTATCTGGAAAAGCCCTAATTTCACCATCATATGTGAGAGACAGTCTTGCTGGGTATATAATTTTTGGTGGACAGTTATTTTCCTTCAAGGCTTTATATATGTCATCCCATTGCCTTCTAGCCTGCATGGTTTCTGCTGAGTAGTTTGAGCTTATTCTAATCGACTCTCCTTTGTAGATGGCTTTTCTTTTATCCCTAGCTGCTCTTTAAATTCTCTCTTTATCTTGGTTTTGGTAAGTTAGATTATAATGTGTCTTGGTGACTTCCTTTTGTGATCTACTTTATGCGGGGTTCAATGAGCATCTTGGATGGATATCTTCTCATATTTCATGATATCAGGGAAGTTTTCTGTCAAGAAATCTCCAACAATTTTTCTCTTGATAGAGTCCCACATGACTCTTAGAGTTTCTTCATTCTTTTTAAGTCTTTTATCTGATTTTTTCTCAAATAATTTGGCATCAAGAGCTTTATCTTCAATGTCACTAATTCTAACTTCTACTGCCTCAATTCTGCTCCTATGACTTTCTATTGAGTTGTCTAATTCTGAAATTTTATTCTTCATCTTTTGTATTTCTGATTACTGTCTCTCTATGAATTCTTGTAGCCTATTAAATTTGGCATTATGTTCTTGAATAGCATTTTTAAGTTCTGCTACTACTGTGTCTGTATGTTCCCTGGCTGTTTCTACATCATGTCAAATTTTCTTTCTAATTTCTAGAAGAGTTCTGTATCTTAATCTTTTGTATTCTGCCTCTGGTAATTCCAAGAAGTTCTCTTCCTCCAGAGAATTTATTGATGCTTTATTTTGGGAGCTTGCTGAAGCCATCATGGACTGCCTCTTTATGTGACTTGATATTTACTGTTGTCTCTGAGCCATCAATAATTTATTATAATTTTATTTTGTATTTGTTTAGTGAGACCTAGCTTCTTGTTTTGTTTTGATGTGCCCAAATAGGCTTCTCGTGGGCACTATTTTAATTTTGCAACACCTTTGGATCTCCGACATTCTGTCACCAGGTAGTTAGTACTGTAACTAAGTATGTGCACACAGGAGTCCATTAAATTTTCTTATATGGGTTCAGCTCGTATGTTCAGGCAGTCAGTCACCAAGTGTGTGATGTAGGCTTTCACCCCTAGTCCTAGAGAGACATGGGTGATTGGTGCAGGCACTGGACTCTGGCTGTAGTAGGGGATCACGTACTGAGCCAGGCAAGGGGCTGACGGCTACCCCTGAGAATCTGAAAGGAAACTGTGTCCCTATTCTCTAGGGTGAGTAGGTAGGTGAGTTTTACAGCCAGACTATGAGCACCCCACTCTGTTGGCTGTAAAGACTCGAGGGCACCACTTTTTATTGGACTCCTGTAGCAGGTGACTAGGCACTTTGGTGATATCACCAGTCCTCAAGCTCCTGCTGCAGATCAATAAAAGCACCTACTTAAGGGGCAGGGCTGTTTCGAGGGTCACAAATCTGCCAGTTCACAGCTGAAACAGTTGAAGTTAAACTTCATATGTTTGCCTTGTTGTACTGTGGTAGGGAGGACTAACGCTGTTGAGATGGGTCCCCACAAGTCTATACAGGTGAGTAAGGCACTCAGAGTCTGCAGACCCCTGATACCTGTGCCTAGCAAAGTAGCTGTGCCAACCCTGTGTTCCCGGCTTAGGGGAGCCAGTAGCTTATTTATTCCCTCTCTAAGACCAGAAGAATGGGTCATGACGCCGTTTGGGATCTACCTCCAGCCCAGCAGACTCCCAGTGCAGAGCGTGGAGGTAGGATGTAAAAGGGAGAGAGGTTTTTCCCAAATGGGCTTTTTTTTTTTTTTTTTAATCCCCGTGAAAGGGTGCACCCATGTACTTATCTTAGCCTCTTGGGAGCTGCTTTTCACTGGTTTGGAGTGTCCAAGCAGAATCTCTGCTGCCAGGTCTCTCTCGATGTGGAAACTGCTTCCCAAGCTTGCACACAGCACAGCTGTTTGCCTGCTTCACTGCGGACAGGCGTGGCTGCCGCGCTGCAGTTTTGCCACCATGGTTCTGGTGCTCTTTGCTTCTTCCAAAGCACCTGCCTCTCCTTTATCACTCAGATGGGTTCCTCAACTTTGCCTTGTTCAGGGCTCCTAGATATTCATATAGAATCAAATCACTTGTTTTTCCAGGTCTTTGTCATAAAAGGAATATAGGAAGCCTCTAACTACTCCGCCATGTTGGCCAAGCCTCTATCCCACACCGTTAATAGCCATTCCCACACATATTCCCTTAGGTTTCAGTTTGTACATATTAGAAAACTCAAGTAGTTCTATTGGCTTGTAGTGTGTCTCCTCCTGGATCATGCTTTGTGTTTCACCTTTTGGGACTCACTGGGATTTAAATATAGTTATAAGGATAGAAGCAAAAATAAGTGCTGGGGGTGTGTTCTGAGAACATTCAGCAACTTTTTGTAAGGCCTCTGCCTCAGGCAATGCCCCAGGCAATTACTTAAATGGCTGCCCAGGGGATGACTCATACAAAGGCTCTTCAGACACAGCAGAGTTAATCCTATCACATGGAGGTGGAAGGGTTAATGGTTTTAGTGGGGAGGATGGCTTAGTGGACAAAGATGGAGTAATCAGATGGGAGTGAGAGGGCTGGTAAGATGGCAGGCTGCTGGCTCACAGGGTACAGAGTCTGACAAATCCCAAGATCTGCAGGTAAGCTGCTAGCTCATGTCCCAGGAACTGGAAATCAGATGAACAGGAGCCAGCTGCATGATCCAGAGTGAGCAAAAGCCAGTGACATTTGCCACAAAGTCCACGTATATTGGATGCCAGCCACAACCTCAAGGAAACTCACTTCTCATCATGGAAGTGATTATATCATATCTCATTATAGAGGTGATTACATCATTACCTAGCTGCCAAACTACATCATAACTGTCAAAACATTGAGAATCATGGCCCAACCAAGTTGACACACAGCCTTAACCATCACATTAATTGTCTAAAAATTCATGCTTCTACAAATGCAACTTAGTTCCTATGCTCTCAAAATATGAGGATAAGTTATAATAACTTATTTAGCCTTTTTTCAATTGATTTATTCTTACATGGTATTTTCTATTAAAATATGAATATTTTGAGTTTCTAATATCTACTCTACCAATTCAAGGGTTATTAATAATAAGTGCTCAGTATCTTAAAGGGCAAACTTTCTCATTATAGCCCCTCTTAGTCCTATACATGCCATTTTATTATAAGACCACAAGATGGCTTCAAGGTCTGGGTTCTTTGCACAATACCATATAGATTTTCCTGTGATGGTCAACTAAATGAACTCTTGATAAGTGACTAATTAAAAGTACTAACAACAGCAACAACAACAACAAACACACACACACACACACACACATGCTTTTGTAAACCTGAACTTGCGGAGGGCTGGATTTGAGAATCCACAAGCTTATCATGCACCTAGTAAATTCTTAACACCCACTAAAGTATAAGAGCCGCTGATGTATACTGAAAGATCAGCTAATCTTTCTGATCTTAATAGCAAATAAAGTCAAGGAAAAAATGTTTATTTACTAGAAAATAAACATCATATAGAGTAATTGATGCATTTTCTAGCTCTTTAAAAGTATTTTTTAATTAAGAAAGGATAAGCCTGTTCTAGGTAGTGTCACTACATTAAATAGTGCTAAAAATAATCTTGGTTATTACTCATTTTCATAACTAAAAATCATCTCCAAATGTAGTTGGGAAGTATGCAATTGGCATTTTGGGCCTTTAAATGTAAACATTCTCCTTTTCTTTGAGATAACATAATTTAGCATGAATATCACCTTCTCCTTGCAAGGTAATACTACTTTGATATAGATAACAATGTAAAAATACATAGTCAATAGTTCCACAGTTTCAATAGTGAAAATGACCTCTTGCATGTTCTTAAGTTGAATTTTACATAAATACAGTACCTAGAGAATAATGAAATTTTAAGAGTTCTTTTTCTTGTCAAAGTAAGTACAAATTTTATACATAGTGATATGTATATACTATTTCAGCAATATCTGTATTATTCCAAATATTGTATGTTCCTTACTGAGACAACAAAAATTTCAAATGCACAGTGTTGGAAAGGGATTCCTCTGGAAATTAAGTTTTCCTTGTTTTTTTTTCCCAAATTAAAAAATATATATCATCTATCCATCCATTGCTGTCTAGTTGATGCTGACTCAGAGAGAACCTATGGGACAGGATAGAACCGACCCATAGAGTTTCCAAGCCTGTAATCCTCATCTTTCTCTGCTGGAGTGGCTAATGTGTTCAAACTGCCAACCTTTCCGTAAGCAGCCCATCACTTAACCACTGTACCACCAAAAACCTGTTGCTGTAAAGTTTATTCTGACTCACTGAGACCCTATAGGACAGTGTAGAACTGCTTCACAGGGTTTCCAAGAAGCTGCTGGTGGATTCAAACTCCTGACTTTTTGTATAGCAGCCGAGCTCTTTACCACTGCACCGCCAGGTCTCCTTAAAATATATGTAGGATAGCCATTAAAAGAAATATTTGTGAATTTTAAATCATATGGCAAAATAATAGATGACATTTTCTTATTTAAGTTTGATTTAATATTAAAAATCTATTTTATAAAGTAAAGGATCAATTAGAAAAAAATATATAATTTACCAAAAATGTATCTTTATCAAAATAATTGCTAAAATGGGTAAGAAAAAGCCACCTAATGCCAAGCTTTAAGGACTTGTTATGTTTTGCCTACCAAAACCTAATACAGCCTGCCCTCCATACCCATGGGTTCTGCATCTATGGATTCAACCAACCGTGGATTGAAAATATTTGGGTAAAAAAATGACTTTTTTTCTTGTCATTATTCCCTAGATAATATAGTACAGAAACTATTTACATAGCATTTACATTGTATTAGGTATTATAAGGAATCTAGAGATGATTTAAAGATACTGGAGGATGTGCATAGGATAGGTTATATGCAAATACCATGTCATTTTATACAAGGGACTTGAGCAACCACGGATTTTGGTAAGGGGCGGAGACTGTTGTCGTCCTGGAACCAATCTCCCACGGATACTGAGGGATCTGTATAATAAAACTTATTTGGGATTTTAGAAAGGCCACAAAAAAATTCAAATTTTAGGGCATGTTAGATTTTGTCCTTCAAAATATTTTTATTAAAAATTATTTTCTATTTTGGGAGGGAGTCACTTACACATTTAATAATAATGATATACATTATTAAATTCTAAAAACATCTTTCCTCACCTATAATATTGAAGCTATGAGGATATTTTGTCTAAAACTAATACTGCATGTTACATAATACTCTCAATATTAGGAAATCATGCCTATTTTTAAAAGTTTATATTGCAGTTGGAAAACAGCAAGTTTATCTTCCTAAGCACCCATCTGAGTAGGACAATAAGCTAGAATCCTGAAGGCTTTGCTCAAAAGTTTTGGCACAAAATATTTTTTAAAGAAATCTACCAACATTGCAACCAACCACAGTATATAAATGTGCACATATTTTATATCATATTTTAAAGGTACATGTAATATTAAGTGGAAATAATTTACTTATACTCAAATTTGAGTATAATTACAACTGTTATATATTGGGTTTTATTTTAAATGCTATAACAGAATGCAAAAATTGGAAGAACTCCATAGCAACAAATTTTGTAAAAGCAAGAAACACTTTCAATTTATCTGATTTTAAATTCATGCTGTTCCTGAATTTTAAACTTAGCTATATTTCAATTCTGACATCTCATGAATGACAATAATGACAACTAAGAGAAAGGCAAATATTGAACAACTGTGCTTTTAAGTTTCTATACTTCACAGAATTGATATTTTCCAGTCAGATGCAAAACTGGCAAGCTTCCTAAAATAATGATATCTTTTCCCTGACTTTCCCCTAATGTCACAGAAATTAGAGATTAACAAAGATTATGATAAGTGGGTTCTAGATTTGAAAACAAGGAGTAGGGTGGGGGGTAGTAGCATCATAACATTGTGTTAAATTTATCACAGATCTTTCCAGATATTTTCTCTATATTGTAAAACCACCCACTCAAAATTCCCGCAGATTATAAAATCTCTCTGAATTTTGAAATGAGAGATTTTCCCACAGTACTCAGATTTATTTTAAAACATTACATGATATTCTTTTTATTTCCACATACAGCATTTAAAACTGGTGGCTTACAGTGAAAAATACTCATGAGAAAATAATTCCTGTGCATTTCTATAATCTTTAATGTTGCATTATTTCAAGCAGTGTTAGAAAGTTAAAAGATAAAAGATCTTCAGTATACCTAAGGCTTAAGTGCATTGAAATCAGTGGTTTCCCTATCACGGACTTGACTACAGGTTAAAAGTGCCAAAGTTCTAAATGTTCCACTGACTTTTCCTGAGAAATTCTCTATAAGGGCTCAAGAGCTGACATCATCTATTAGCACTTCTCTGAGGGGGTCAGCTGGTATTCCTTTATCTTTGCAGACAGGACAACAGGATCCTTCCACCAATTCAAGCCTGGGACAAGGTGCTTTGGAAGACACATCTCTACTGTACAGGTGACCTGGCCACTCTGAAAGGCAACATGGAAACATCATCCTTGTGTTTCCTACAGTAAAAATGCTTTCAAAAATGCTTCTTATAATACATAAACTGATAGACTGGCTATCTCTCTATAGCAAAAATTGTTCATGGTATAAACTAATTTTTACATGTGGTTTCCATTTAAGTATTTCTGTTTTACACATTTGCAGTATGACAAGCAATGCTGGGAGTGCTGACCTGTGAATGTGTTGTTGTTGTCATTGCGTGTTGTCAAGTTGATTCTGGCTCATAGCGACCCTATGTGGCAGAGTATAACTACCCCGTAGGGTTTCCTAGGATGTAATCTTTACTGGGAACTTTTTCCAAAGGGGAAAGTTTATCTCTTCAAAAAGCAAACTAAATAATAAACACTGAGCATTTTTGTTGGTGGATGCCATGATAAAAAAACTTTTTTTTTTTTTATAATTATATACAGCTGTAGTTGGACCCTTGGTGGCACAAGTGGTTAAGAGCTCGGCTGCTAACCGAAAGGTCGGCAGTTTGAATCTACCAGCTACTTCCTGAAAACACTATGGAGGCAATTTTGCTCTGTCTTATAGGGTTGCAATGAGTTGAAATTGACTCGACAGCAACACATTTGTTTGTTTTTTAGTAGTTTATCAAGGAGCCCTGACGGCACAGTAGTTAAAGCCTTGGCTGCTAACCAAAAGGTCAGCACTTCCAACCCACTAGCTGCTCCACTGGAGAAAGATAGCAGTCTGCTTCCATAAAGATTACAGCCTTGGAAACCACATGGAGCAATTCTACTCTGTCCTACAGGTTCGCAATGAATTAGAATCGACTGGACAGCAGTAGATTTAGTTTTTTTTTTTTTTTTGGTTTGGTTGTTTACCAACCGCTTTCAGGCAGATTTGTAGTAAGACTGACTGAAGGATGAGATGAATTCAAGCCCCAGTTCTGACTCAGTTTCCAAGTATGATCTTGGTCAAGTTACAAACTTTTAGTCTCCGTTTTCTCATCTGTTAGTGAAACAGTAAAAAATTTGCATGGTGTTTGGCAAGTGGTCATTAGATAGTTGCTATGTTTATATCAAAAATCCAAGAAAAACAAAAAACCCAATCCGTTGCCGTCCAGTCGATTTCGACTCATAGCGACCCTATAAGACAGAGTACAACTGCCCCATATGTTTTCCAAGGAGCGCCTAGTGGATTTGAACTGCCAACTTTTTGGTTGGCAGCCATAGCTCTTAACCACTATGCAACTAGGGTTTCCATATCAAAAATCAAAAGTCTCAAAATCTCACACCAATATCCTATCTTCAAAAATATGCGGAGACATAACATAATTTATAAAGAAAATGTTCTACCTCCTACTTTGGTGAGTAGTGTCTGGGGTCTTAAAAGCTTGTGAGCACCATCTAAGATACTCCACTGGTCCCATCCCTTCTGGAGCAAGGGAGAATGAGGAAAACCAAAGACATAAGGGAAAGATCAGTCCAAGGGACTAATGGACCACAACTGCCGCAGCCTTCACCAGACTGAGTCCAGCACAACTAAACATTACCTGGTTACCACCACCAACTGCTCCGACAGGGATCACAGTAGAGGGTCCCAGCCAGAGCTGGAGAAAAATGTAGAACAAAATTCTAACTCACACACACAAAAAAAAGACTAGACTTACTGGCCTGACAGAGATTGGAGAAAACCTGAGTATGGTCCCTGGACATTCTTATAGCTCAGTAATGAAGTCATTCCTGAGGTTCACGCTTCAGCCAAAGATCAGGTAGGCTCATAAGACAAAAGGGGAACACCAGCCCAGAGGCAAGGACTAGAAGGCAGGAGGGGACAGGAAAGTTGGTAATGGGGAACCCAAGGTCAATAAGGGGAGAGTGTTGACATGTCATGGGGTTGGCAAACAATGTCACAAAACAATACGTGTATTAATTGTTTAATGAGAAACTAGTTTACTCTGTAAAGCTTCATCTGAAGCACAACTAAAAAAATATGCTGAGAATCTACTCACAAAAAGGAACTTTTTCTCCTTTGAATTTTTCTGGTATTTTTCAACTGGCAGACAGCAGAAGAAAAACAGGAGGAGGAGAATGAGAGAACTTGTAGCAGTACACACCTCACAGATACAGTTCACACAGTCTTCTTTCACCCAGTGCTCACTGTCCTTCCTCTGAATCCCTTTATTATCTGTGCATCCTGCCTGCCTCAGGTTTGCCTCCAGCTTGTTTAAATATCTAAAAGATGAGGCAAGTGGGAATTGAAACAGGTAGAACAGAGTCAATGAATGGCATTGTTAATGAAATGCTCATCTCTATAAACATGTATCTAGAAGGCAAAAGAAAGTTCAAAGCCAACTGTAACTTTACTCAACACTTTCATTCAAAATTAATGAACCTCAATCATTCAGTGTAAAAACTGATCAATAGTTTATTATCTGTGGTAAACTACTGAATATAGACCTAGCATCAGAAACAGTTAATTTCTAAAGGAAAAAAAGAGAATTAAAATTAAACGACTGAAATTATATATTTGAAAAATCTTCACAGAAAGCATGAAAAATGTTTTAATTATCCTGTAATCTAGATTTCTGGTGTCCATGGAGTTGGAGTGACCCACCCAGGACATTGCCCTGAGGTGATCTTTTGAACCCTGAGACTTAAGCAAACTGTTAGCCTAAAAGTCATCTTTAAGTCAGACTATTTTGACTTGGGCATTATGCTCTTTCAAAGAATTCAGTCAGTTTTGGGAAACAGTAACTCCAGGGTCAGGCTGGAAGCTTTGTTTTAGGGTAGATTGTTACTATTAAAACACTGTTCTGGCCATGTTTCCATGGCAATATCAATAACATGGAGTATAAGAGTCTTTGGAAGTTCTCTCATCTTTGGAATACTTTGACTCTCTAGTCAGAGGTGTTGCCCGATTTGCAAATCACATATTAAGTAAACTTCAAATCAATTTATATTATTGGCTTAATATGATTTTTTTTTAACAAACATAAATATTAATTTGACTAATAAATATTTTATTTACTTTTTGTGGCATGTTGTCATAAACAGCACTCATTTAACAAATACTTATTAACTTTTAAAGATGAAAGCAAGCAATCTGGGTTCTCAAAGAGCTTCTCCAGACGGGTCTTTCTATCACATTATAAGCTCCTTGAGACCCTAGATTGTTTGCTTTCATCTGTTCAGCATCATATTAACACACAAGCTTCCACTGAGGGGTGGGTGGTGGCATGGAAGACCATGGGTGTCCCATATGGAAGACTAGAGTTCTCCTACTGAACCACCAATGTCTGTATAAGAAGCATAGAGGAAGCATGAGAAAGCACATCCAGTGTTGCCCCAGGGAATCAGGGGAGGCTTCACAAGGAAAAAGCATTTGAGTTGAGACTGGGAAGATGACTAAGTCTCTCAGGAGAACAAACGTGGAAAAGGCGTTTCAGACAAATGAAAAAAATATGTGCAAAATCAGGGGGATACACCACGCAAGTGCAAGTCATTGTTTCAGGAATTGTTTCTGGAGTGGGGACACAGGGGGCATGCTGGCGGGAGCTGAGACCAGAGGAAAAGGCAACAAAATAAATTATGACCTTAAAAGGAATATAAAATAATTTAGAAATTATAGTCCCTTGTTATTGTTGTTAGGTGCCGTCGAATCTACTCCAACTCATAGCGACACTGTGTACAACAAAATAAACACTGCCCAGACATGCACCATCCTCACAATCATTTTTACACTTGAGCCTTTTATTGCAGCCACTGTATCAACGCATCTCATTGAGGGTCTTCCTCTTTTTCGCTGACCGTCTACTTTACAAAGCATGATGTTCTTCTCCAGGGACTGGTCCCTTCTAATAACATGTCCAAAGTATGTGAGATGAAGTCTTGTTATCCTTACATCTAAGGAACAGTCCGGCTGTACTTCTTCCAAGAGAGATTTATTCATTCTTTTGGCATTTCATGGTATATTCAATATTCTTCACCAACACCATAATTCAGAGACATCAATTCTTCTTCAGTCTTCCTTATTTATTGCCCAGCTTTTGCATGTTTATGAGGCAATCGAAAAAAACCATGGTTTGGATCAGGCACACCCTAATCCTTAAAGTGACATCTTTGCTTTTTAACAGTTTAAAGAGGTCTTTTGCAGCAGATTTGCCCAATGTGTCCTTTGATTCCTTGACTGCTGCTTGCATGGGTGTTGATTGCGGATCCAAGTAAAATGAAATATTTGACAATTTTCAAGCTTTTCACCATTTATCATGATGTCACTAATTGGTCCATTTGGGAGAATTTTGTTTTCTTTATGTTGAGGTGTAATCCATACTAAAAGCTGTAGTCTCTGATCTTCATCAGTAAGTGCTTCAAGTCCTCTTCACTTTCAGCAAGCAAGGTTGTATCATCTGCATATGGTAGGTTGTTAATGAGTTTCATGATGCTTAATTCTTTTTCAGATAGTCCAGCTTCTCAGATTATTTGCTCATCGTACAGAATGAGTAAGTATGGTGAAAGGATACAACACTGATGCACACCTTTCCTGACTTTAAACCACACAGTATCCCCTTGTTCTATTCGAATGATTGCCTCTTGGTTTATGTGCAGGTTCCTCATGGGCACAATTAAGTGTTCTGGAATTCCTATTCTTCCCAATGTTATCCATAATTTGTTATGATCCACACAGTTGAATGCCTTTGCATAGTCAGTAAAATACAGGTAAACATCTTTCTGGTATTCTCTGCTTTCAGCCAGGATCCATCTGATATCTGCAGTAATATACCTGGTTCCAAGTCCTCTTCTGAATCTGGCTTGAATTTCTGGCAGTTCTCTGTTGATGTACTGCTGTAACTGCTTCTGAATGATCTTCAGCAAAATTTTACTTGTGTGGGACATTAATGAAATTGTTCAATAATTTCCTCACTCTGTTGGATCACTGTTGCAGTGGCGACGGTTGTCGGGGCGGCAGAGACAATAACCAATGTCACAACTCTTACAGAGAAGTGGGGCCAGGAGGGTCACTCTGAGGAGTCGAACCACCGGCTCAGTCCCAGGAGTTTATTTATAGTCAATACAGCAAGCAGTGAAGCAAATAACAGAACAATGGGCTTTGGCTGAGTAACAATAAGTTTCAGGCAAGGGAGAAGGAATTCAGGTAAACAAGCCAATCAGTAACAGGACAATACGTTTGGGAAAACAAGTTGTTCCTAATCTCTTTCTCATCTCTGACAAGTCTCCAACATGTTGTATACAGCACAGAGGCCTGTGGGGGCTGCAGTTGTCTATAGTGCAGCCATGTTTAAATGGCATATATCCCCACATCTCCCCCCTTTTATTTAGTGAATGGAATAAGAATCAAGAAGGTTTCCACTGGTCCAACAAGTGTCCAGTAGGACAAAGTAAAATTTTCTCTACAAGATAAAATCCAAGATTATCTCAGCTACTGTCTCCACACCTCAGGGCCTGGCGAGTTAGTGAGTCTTTGTGAGCCCAGCTATAGCTGGGGCACACTCCATATGTTTAAGGAGGAGAAATAGCATAGCTATGAGTAACACCTGGATTTAGTCGCTCCTAGATGGTGGCCATTGCAGGCTCTTTAAACTCACGGTGCTGGTTTTCCACGGGATACCATCTGGTTCTTCACCAGGTTACTAAGTAAGAGCGATGCTCTTATCAATTGCATAGCCGGAGTGAGCGGACTCAACGTGCCTTTCAGGTGTGTAAGACAATAGAGGATGATCTTATGAGGATAATATAATCCTCTGCACTAGTAATATCCTGATTGTTGGACCCATGGGTTTCCTCTGACTCTCACTTTGTCAGGTACACACTAACTTCTAACATCCACTGAAATTATTATTCTTAAAGGCTTAAAGATTTATAAAAGCTCAAAGATTCATTAACAATCAAATAAGCAATGATTTACACAAATTTACTATCAATTGGAAAGGAATCATCTAACTTAGAAATCAATCGATACAGAAGCATCTAAGTAGGAGAAGCAGAAAATATAGAGGCGTTTACACATAACAAATTTTCATTGGGAACTTACTGATTAACAAAATACAGGTAATTACTGATTATCAAAATAATAGCATAGGAAGGGCCTACTTAAGAGGAGGTCTTTATTTTTCCCATCACTTATTTGGGTAACTGGTAGCGAATGGTCCAGGCATAGAAGGCCGACTTCTGTTGTTGGTGAGAGATCTTCAGAGAGTAGAGGCATCGGATGACTGTAAGGAGGTATAAAACTATTAAGCAGCCTATAGCAAAAAGGACCCAAACACGGAGACTGAGTCCAGAGAACCAATGTGTGAGATTAAGCCAGTAGGCGAAATCATTAAGTGTAGTAAGTGTATTTTTACTAGATCCTGTTTGTAGTTTCAAGAGTTGTTCTTGTAACTGGAATTGTAATTTTTAATATCACTTTTCAATGGAGAAGTGAAGATAGCTAAAAGATTGTTTTTAACATCTTTCCAGGATTCATTATATGGAAGGGCTGTAACACAGAATTGAGTGTATTCTGCGTCACAGGTTAATTGGGAATGTTCCCATAGGGCTTCTTCTCGCTCTCCAAGCCAAAGAGGCTTCTAAAGCACCCAGGTGCTTGAGGATTTCTTGATCAATATGTGTTATAGTCTGCATCTCAGAAGTAACATTTTGCATATAAGTGTTAAACTGTTGAGCGGTCTGAATAGATTGGGGGAGAGCTATGGCACCTGTAGCTGCCATAGCGGCAATAGCAGTGGCTGTGATAATACAGGCTATGAGAATTCCAAGAAACCTTTTAGTGTGTATTTTTTGAAATACATTAACAACCCGAGCGAGGGGGGAATCATCTTGCCAGGGGTGTGCAAGGTTAACGGGCAGCCAAAGGTGGCTTTTTTTTTTTTTAAGAACAAATACAGAATTGATGTTAAGAGCGGAGACATTTTGTCTGCACAAACATGGAGTAATCCAAGTAGAGCCACTGGATAATGTTAATTGAAAAGAGGAATTTATTTTAATGACATCTGGAGGACTAGAAGTTATGGCAAAAATGTATGGTCGAGACGTGCATATAAGCACAGAGTCATTATGGTCATGGAGGGTCCACTTATTAGGGCCAGTGGAAGTCTCTTTTTGAAAGATTCCTGTACGAAGAGTCCTTTTGTAAAAGGGGAGGCTTAATCGCCAAGAAAGTATTCTTAATAGAGAGAAATGTTCAATGGAATAACATAAGTGGAGAATGGGTCCGGCTAGGCCAGGGTTCCAGGGTTGACAGTGTCCTTGATAATGGTATGGGGCTGCCCACTGCCAAGTAGAGCGATTTGGTAATAAAACTAGACCTTGAGGGCCCCAATTTTCTAGTGAAATGTTGAAAGGGAGAGAGTATGAAGAAAAGTTAGTAGTTCGACAAGTAACCCAAGTATTATCGATAGGGTCTGTAAGAGATAGCTGTGGGTGTTGACATACAGGGATGGAAGGGGGTGCGTGAGTAATATAAGCACTGTTATTACTGAAAGTGCCATTAATGCCTATAGCTTTGATAAAAATTTGTTTAGAATAGTCTGGCTGTTTATAGGTATCATTGTAATAAATGTAATTCATATACCATTGTTCTAATATAGGTACGCATGCAGAAACAGTGCGTGGTTGGGTAGTAAAGCAGAAAGGAAGAGCATCAGCATAGACTGTCCAATTTGTAGGCAGTACAAACCATCCCTCCTCAGGGGAGTTAGTAAGTGGTTTGGAATAAGCCAAATATTGTCTGCCAGCGACGGTAGTGTCATTGGAGGAAAGAGGGGGTTCTGGTTCTTCCCAAGTAACCAGGTGGAAGACAGGGGGGCTAAGAACGTGATCCCAATAGGTATAGGTTGAAGCAGAAGTCATTAGTACTCGAGCAAAGAGGAGAAGAAGAATACAAACCCATTGAGAGTTAAAAGTCACGAGGGAGACCATGGCTAGAAACAGGTTTTCAGGTGTAAGCAGGGCAGCAGTAGCTGAGAGAACATTCTCAGCTTTAGAGGAGAGGGCTTGCAAACCTCCCCATGTTACCAGCATAGTAGAGTTTTGTTGTTCATTCTCCTTCCCTGGAGGAGGGGATGGCTGTATCAGGAGTCGCTCTGGAATCCAATCGGCTGGCCAGCAGAAGGGTGGTGGCTGTCGCTGGGTCATGTTATGGTTTTACTAGTCAAGCAGGAATCCAAAGTGGACCTGTAGGAGACAAAACAGCCACATACCCTTGCCCCCATGTTAGCAACTCCACAGGTCCTTGCCAGACAGAGGAATTTTGAGGATCTTTATAGAGGACCTGTGGGTGAGGCCGAGTGTTAGGGGGAATAAAATATCATTCTGCAGCGGTGCGGCCATCTTTGTTAACTGATAAAAAATTAAAAGTAAAGAGAGCTTTGGCAAGTCTTTCATTCTGGTCACTTAGTTTGGACCCATCAGCTCCTGCCTTGTGTTTAGTTAAAAGTTGTTTAAGAGTATGATGGGCATGCTCAATTATGGCTTGGCCCTGTGGGTTATAAGGAATGCCAGTGGTATGAAGAATATTCCAAGTGGCACAAAATTGTTGAAATTTAGCAGAAGTATATGTAGGACCATTATCAGTTTTAAGGGCTTGGGGGCATCCCATAGTTGCAATGGCTTGGGTGAAGTGACGACAGGCGTGAGTAGAACCTTCCCCAGAAAGGGCTGTAGCATAAAGAAACCCAGAACATGTATCTATGGACACATGGAGATATTTAAGTTTCCCAAAGGGAGGATAGTGTGTTACATCCATTTGCCACAATTGATTGGCTGCTAGACCACGTGGGTTGACGCCAGCAGCAAAGGACGTGGGAGAAAAGTGTTGGCAGTCATGACAGGTGCGAACAATTTGTTGTGCTTCAGTAAGAGAGATAGAAAATTGTTTTTGAAGTCCCCGTGCATTTTGATGAAAGAAATTATGAGAAGTTCGTGCATTAGAAAAGGCAGAGCCATCAAGTAAATCGGCGTGAGAATTGCCGTCAGAAAGAGGTCCTGGTAAAGGTGTATGAGAGCACATATGTACTACAAAGAAGGGAGAGTTACGGTTATTAAGTAAGGTTTGAAGCCTTTTGAACAGAGTAAATAACTCATAATCAGAACTAAAGCAGAGAGTTGCATTGCTAATATATTGAGTGGTGTGGACAACATAAGCAGAATCAGTGATTAAATTGAACGGCATTGATTTAAAAATTTCAAAGGCAGCAACAGCTGCCGACAGCTCAGCACGCTGTGTAGTGGAAGCCTTTTGTGTAATGAAATGTTGCCAGGCACCATCTGTTTGCCAAGTGACCACTCCTTTTCCAGTTTTTCCTGATCCATCTATAAAGGCAGTAAGAGCGTTAGCAAGAGGTGAAGGAGAGAGCATAGTAGAAAGTTTTAAAGGAAGAAGCTGTAGGGTAGAGAGTGGCTTTGAAGTGGGATAAGAATAAATTATTTGTCCAGTAAAATCAGCCAAAGCAGTCTGGAGCTCTTCAGAATTGAGAAGAGCATGGTCAAAAGTTGTTTTCATTACCCCAAAGTATATAAAATGAGGGTGAGAACCCAAAAGTTGTTTAGAGTGAGTACGCCCATGCATTAATAGATTAATGCGCTAAGAGAAGCATGTAAACAAT
This sequence comes from Dugong dugon, assembly GCA_030035585.1. Lineage (NCBI taxonomy): Eukaryota > Metazoa > Chordata > Mammalia > Sirenia > Dugongidae > Dugong > Dugong dugon. The sequence continues at coordinate 41,903,039 of CM057474.1, forward strand.
TGTTGTGGAGGGTGATAAGGAAGAAAAAGCCACTCGAGTGCTCCGAAATCAGGAGTAAACGGACAGAGCATGCCTGTAAGACTGAGGAGTATTTAATAGGAGAAGGTAAACAGGATGATTTATCTGTAAACGAGTCAAAAATTTCCCTTTAATGGCTTGGTTAACAAGTGTTAATTCATGGCGTGCCTGGGGAGAGAGTGTTCTCATAGAGGTTAGAGAAGGGTCACCCTTAAGGGTCTCAAATAAGTTGGTCAGCTGAGAAGTTGTTATACCGAGTGAAGGTCACAGCCAATTAATATGACCAAGGATTTTTTTGGAGGTCATTTAGAGTTAATGTCTTGGGAATTATAATTTCTGGTGTTTTAGGGCGAATGATATGAGTGTCAAGATAGTATCCCAAATACTGCCACGGGATGAAAGACTGAAACTTTTCAGGGGTTATTTGTAAGACAAAACTTTGTAATGCTTGTTGAACAGAGACAAGAAGTGAATCAAGTTGTTCTGGTTTGGGATGAGCTAGGAGAATGTCATCCATATAGTGATATAAGACAGGAGGGAAAGGCACTTCGGACTGGCTTAAGAGCCTTATCAACGTAATATTGACAGATAGTTGGACTATTGACCATGCCCTGTGGGAGAACAGTCCACTCATAACGCTGCATAGGATGACAATTATTCATAGAAGGAACTGAGAAGGCAAATTTAGCACAATCATCAGGATGGAGTGGGACAGTAATACCCTTCACCAAAGATACCACTTATCTATTGTCTATTTAGTATTTTCCCCCCAACCCTCCCATCCCTGGTAACCAACAAAGATTGTTATCTTTTTTGTGTAAAACTTTTCATGGGTTTTTACAATAGAAATTTCATACAATATTTGTCCTTTTGTGATTGAATTATTTCACTCAGCATAATGTCCTCCAGTTTCATCCATGTTATGAGATGCTTCACAGATTCATTGTTGCTCTTTATCATTGCATAATACTCCATTATGTGTATGTGCCATATTTTGTTTATCCATTCATCTGTCGATGGGCATCTAGGTTGTTTCCATCATTTTGCTGTTGTGAACAATGCTGCCATGAACATAGGTGTGCATATGTCTATTCGAGTGATGACTGCTATATCTCTAGGATATATTCTTAGGAGTGGGATTGCTGGATCGTATGGTATTTCTATTTCTAGCTTTTTCTTCAGTAGTGCTTGCTTATTTGGGGCCTCTTTCCTTTCCATATAAAGTTAATGATTAGTTTTTCCATCTCTTTGAAGAATGTTGTTGGTATCTGGATAGGGATTGCATTGTATTTGTAAATTGCCTTGGGTAGAGTAGAACTGCCATTTTCACAATGTTGAGTCTACCTACCTATGAGCGTGGGATGTTTTCCCATTTATGTAGATCCCTTTCGGTTTCTTGCAATAGTGTTTTGTAGTTTTCTTTGTATAGGTCTTTTACAACCTTGGTTAGATTTATTCCTAAGTATTTTATTTTTTTAGGGGCTATTATAAATGGTATTGTGTTTCTGATTTCCTTTTCATCATTATCTTCATTGATGTATAGGAAACCAACTGACTTTTGTCATGTTTATCTTGTATCCTTCTACTCTGCTGAATCTTTCTATAAATTCCAGTAGATTTCTCGTGGAGTCTTTACAGTTTTCTATGTGTAGTATCATATCATCCACAAACAGGGACAGTTTAACTTCTTCATTACCAATTTGGATGCCTTTTATTTTATTTTCTTGCCTTATTGCTCTAGCTAGAACTTCCAGCACAGTGTTAAATAGAAGTGGTGATAAAGGGCATCCTTGTCTTGTTCCTGTTCTCAAAGGTAATGTTTTCAGCCTCTCTCCATTAAGAATGATGTTGTCTGCTGGTTTTGCAAATATGCTGTTTATTTTGTTGAGAAATTTCCCTTCTGTACCTATTTTATTGAGAGTTTTTATCAGGAATGCATATTGGACTTTGTTGAATACCTCTTCTGTGTATTTCGGATGGTCATGTGATTCTTTTCTTTCCTTTTATTTATGTGGTGGATTACGTTGATTGATTTTCTAATATTGAACCATCCTGGCATACCTGGTAAGAATCCTACTTGGTCATGGTGTATTATTTTTCTGATATGATGCTGAATTCTATTGGCTAAAATTTTGTTGAGAATTTTTGCATCTATATTCATGAGAGATATTGGTCTGTAATTTTCTTTTTTGGTGACGTCTTTGCCTGGTTTTGGTATCAGGGTTACACTAGCTTCATGGAATGAATACAGAAGTGTTGCTCTCTTTTCTATGCTCTGAAATAGCTTGAGTAGCACTGGGACAAGCTCTTCTGTGAATGTTTGGTAGAATTCTCCAGTGAAGCCACCTGGGCCAGGGATTTTTTTTGTTGGCTTTTTTTTTTTTTTTTTTTTAAATTACCGTTTCAATCTCTTCTCTTGTTATGGGTCTGTTCAGATTGTCAACATCACTTTGTTGTAGTTTGGATAGGTAGTGTCTCTCTAGAAATTTATCCATTTCCTCTTGGTTTTCAAATTTGTTGGAGTATAATTTTTCATAATATTCTGTTATGATCTTTTTCATTTCAGTTGGGTCTATTGTAATGTCGCCCATTTCTTTTCTTATTTGGGTTATTTTCATCCTCTCCTGTTTTTCTTTTGTCCATCTGATCAGTTGTTTGTAGATTTTGTTGATTCTTTCAAAGAACCAACTTTTGGTATAGTTGATTCTTTCTATTGTTTTTCTACTCTCTATTTCATATATTTCTGTTCTGATCTTTGTTATTTCCTTACTTCTGGTGACTGTGGGCTTTTATTTTTTTGCTGTTCTCTTTCTATTTGTTTGAATTGTGTAGTTAATGTTTTGATTTTGTCCTTTTCTTCTTTTTTGATGCGTGCATCTATTGCTATAAACTGTCCTCTGAGGACTGCCTTTGCTGTGTCCCAAAGGTTTTGGTATGATGTGATTTTGTTCTTGTTTGATTCTAGGAATTTTTGATTCCATCTCTGATTTCTTCTATTACTCAGTGGTTTGTAAGCAGGGTGTTACTCAGTTTCCATGTAATTGTTGTTTTTTTTTTTTTTCCTTCCTCTTTCTGTTGTTAGTTTCTACCTTGATGGCATTGTGGTCAGAGAAGATACTTTGCATTATCTCAACGTTTTGGATCTTCTTGAGGATTGCTTTGTGGCCGAAGATGTGGTCTCTTCTGGATAATGTTCCATGTGCATTGGAAAAGAATGTGTACTTTGCAGCTGTTGGATGGAGTGTTCTGTATATGTCTATGGGGTCAAGTTGTTGATTGTACCCTTTAGGTCTTCTGTATCTTTGCTGAGTTTCTTCTTAGTTGTTCTGTCCTTTACTGAGAGTGGTGTGTTGAAGTCTCCTACTATTATTGTGGAACTGTCAATTTCTCTTTTCAGTGTTGTTAGAGTTTGTTTTATGTATCTGGGAGCCCTGTCATTGGGTGCATAGATGTTTATTATGGTTATATGTTCATGATGGATCATCCCCTTAATCATTATATAGTGTACTTCTTTGTGTTTTATTGTGGATTTTGTTTTCAGGTCTATTTTATCTGAGATTAGTATTGCCACTCCTGCTTTTTTTGGTAGTTGTTAGCTTGATATATTTTTCTCCAACCTTTGACTTTTAATAAATTCACATCTTTGTTTATTAGGTGTGTCTCTTGTAGACAGCATATTGATGAATCCTATTTTTTTAATCCATTCTGTCACTCTCCATCTCTTTATAGGTGCATAGAGTCCATTTGCATTCAGTGTAATTACTGATAGATGTGAGTTTATTGCTGTAATTTTGTAGCACTTTTTTTTGTAGTGCTGACATTTTCTTTGTTCTTTTTACTCTAATGTGCTGAATTACTTTTTTGTGGATTTTTTTTCATTTCTTTTTTTTTTGCTGAGATTTTATGTTTTTCCTTTTTATTTTTATGTTTGTTAGCTTTCTTTGTGGTTACCATGAAATATACTCTTATCTTTCTAAGTTTGAAGCAATCTATTATTACTTGGTTTCGCCTTGCCTTCTACTCCATTAGGAGGTTCTATACCTACACTGTTTGTTCCCTCTTTTATTTTTTTTTTTTATATTATAAAGCTCTGGATTTTTTTATATTTTATTGTACTTCAGGTGAAGGCTTAAAGAACAAACAGTTTCTCATGTAACAGTAGCACACATGCTGTTTTATGACATTGGTTAACAACCCCACAACAATTTAACCCTGTAAATACTCAACTTTTTTTTTTTCAGTGAAAATACACATAGCCAAAGATACGCCATTTCAAAAAATTTTTACATACACATTTAAGTGACATTAACTACGCTCTTCTAATTGTGCTGTTATTCTCACTTAAGATGAAGGCTTACAGGAAAAAATAGCCTCCCATTTAACAGTTACTACATATGTTGCCTTATGACAATGGTTAACAATCTCACAACACATCAACAATATCCTTACTCACCTTATCATCGGCTTCATACTCCCCTTCTGCCTTCTGGCCCGTCACTGGACTCCTGTACCTCATTAGTCTCATTTGGTTTTACTGGGCTGTCCACTCCCAGGCAGAACAGTGAACCTCGGAGGTAACGTCAACACTGAGCTAAAAGGGTGTCTGGGGGCAATACTCTTGAGGTTTCTCCTGTCTCCTTTAGGCCAGTAAATATGGTCTTTCTTTTTTTTTTTTTTTTTTTTTGTGAGTCAGAATTATGCTCTACATCCTTCTCCAGCTCTGTCCAGAACCCTCTGTTGTGATCCTGGTCAGAGCAGTCAGTGGTGGTAGCCGGGCACCATCTACCTGTACTGGACTCAGTCCAGTGGAGGTCTTGGTAGCTGTGGACAATTAGTCCTTTGGACTAATCTTTTCGTTGTATCCTATTTTCTTCATTCTCCCTTGCTCCTGAAGGGATGAGACCAGTGGAGTATCTTAGATGGCCACTCACAGGCTTTTAAGACCCCAGACACTACTCACCAAGGTAGAATGTAGAGCATTATCTTTATAAGTAGTGTCATACCAATTGAGCTAGATGTTCCCAGAGATCATGGTCCCCAGAGCCCTCCATCCAGCAACTCAGTCCCTCGGGGAGTTTGGATGTGTCCATGGGGCCTCCGTGACCTTTCCTTGTACAGGTTGTGTTAGTTTCCTCTGTATTGTGTACTGTCTCACCCTTCACCCAATATACCACTTATCTATTGCCTATTTAGTATTTCCCCCACGACCACCCGTCCCATCCCTGGTAACCAACAAGGATTGTTACATTTTGCGTGTTAACTTATTCATGGGTTTTTACAATAGAGGTCTCATACAATATTTGTCCTTTTGTGATTGACTTATGTCACTCAGCATAATGTCCTCCAGTTTCATCCATGTTATGAGATGGTTCACAGATTCATTGTTATTCTTTCTCGTTGCATGGTACTCCATTGTGTGTATGTACCATAGTTTGTTTATCCATTCATCTGTTGATGGGCACCTACGTTGTTTCCATCGTTTTGCTATTGTGAACAATGCTGCCATAAACATACGTGTGCATATGTCTATTTGAGTGATGACTCTTATTTCTCTAGGATATATTCCTAGGAGTGGGATTGCTGGATCAAATGGTATGTCTATTTCTAGCTTTCTGAGGAAACGCCATATCATTTTCCAAAACGGTTGTATCATTTTGCATTCTCACCAGCAGTGCAGAGTTCCCATCTCCCTGCAGTCCCTCCAACATTTGTTATTTCCAGTGTTTTTGATTCGTGCCAGTAATGCCGGGGTGAGATGATATCTCATTGTGGTTTTAATTTGCATTTGTCTAATGGCTGGTGATCGCGAGCATTTCCTCATGTGTCTGTTGGCCATTTGAATGTCTTCTTTGGTGAAGATTCTGTTCACTTCCTTTGCCCATTTGTTAATAGGATTATTTGTCTTTTTGTTGTAGAGGTGTTGGATTTTCTTGTAGATTATGGAGATTGGATCTTTGTCTGACTTGCACTGTCCAAAAAATTTTTCCCAGTCTGTACGTTCTCTTTTTTATCTTTTGATGAAGTCTTTTGAAGAGCATAGGTGTTTGATTTTTAGAAGATCCCAGTTCTCTAGCGTATCTACTGGGTTTTCTGCATTGATGGTTATGGTTTGTATCCTCTTAATGTCATGTATTAAGGCCTGAAGTGTTGGTCCTAATTTTTCTTTTGTGAACTTTATAGTTTTAGGCTTTAGGCTTTATATTCAGGTCTTTGATCAATTTTGAACTAGTTTTTGTATACGGTGTGAGGTATGGGTCCTGTTTCATTTTTCTGCAGATGGATATCCAGTTTTTCCAGCACCATTTGTTAAAAAGACCGTCTTTTCCCCATTTGATGGACTTTGGGTCCTTGTTGAAGATCAGGTGACCGTAGGTGGATGGATTTACATCTGGGTTCTCAATGCTGTTCCTTTGGTCAATGTATCTGTCGTTGTACCAATACGAGGCTGTTTTGACTACTGTAGCTGTATAGTAGGTCCTGAAGTCAGGTAGTGTGAGTCCTCCAACTTTATTCTTCTTCTTCAGTAGTGCTTTATTTATTTGGGGCTTCTTCCCTTTCCATATAAAATTAATGATTAGTTTTTCCATCTCTTTGAAGAATGTTGCTGGTATTTGGATTGGGATTGCATTGTTTTTGTAAATTGCTTTGGGTAGAATTGCCATTTTCACAATGTTGAGTCTGCCTATCCATTAACATGGTATGTTTTTCCATTTATGTAGATCCCTTTGGGTTTCATGTGGTAGTATTTTATAGTTTTCTTTGTAGAGGTCTTTTACATCCCTGGTCAGATTTATTCCTAAGTATTTTATCTTTTTAGGGGCTATTGAAAATGGTATTGATTTCCTGTTTTCCTTTTCATCTTTCTCCTTACTGGTGTATAGGAATCCAACTGATTTTTGAATGTTTATCTTGTATCTTGCTACTCTGCTCAATCTTTCTATTAGTTCCAGTAGATTTCTCATGGAGTCTTTAGGGTTTTCTATGTATAGTATCATATCATCTGCAAACACGGAGAGTTTAACTTCTTCATTACCAATTTGGATGCCCTTTATTTCTTTTTCTTGCTTTATTGCTCTAGCTAGCACCTCCAGCACAATGTTAAATAGGAGTGGTGATAAAGGGCATCCTTGTCTTGTTCCTGTTTTCATGGGGAATCCTTTCAGCCTCTCTCCATTAAGAATGATGTTGGCCGTTGGTTTTGCATAGATGCCCTTTATTATGTTGAGAAATTTCCCTTCTATACCTATTTGATTGAGAGCTTTTATCTGGGATGGGTGTTGGACTTTGTCAAATCCCTTTTCTGCATCAATTGAGATGATCATGTGATTTTTTTCTTTCCTTTTATTTATGTGGTGTATTCCGTTGATGGATTTTCTAATGTTAAACCATCCTTGCATACCTGGTATGAATCCTACTTGGTCGTGGTGTATTATTTTTTTGATATGATACTGAATTCTATTGGCTAGAATTTTGTTGAGAATTTTTGTATCTATATTCATGAGAGATATTGGTCTGTAATTTTCTTTTTTTGTGATGTCTTTGCCTGGTTTTGGTATCAGCGTTATGCTGTCTTCATAGAATGAAGTTGGAAGTGTAGCTTCCTCTTCTATGCTCTGAAATAGCTTGAGTAGTACTGGTACAAGCTCTTCTGTAAATGTTTTGTAGAATTCTCCAGTGAAGCCATCTGGGCCAGGGCTTTTTTGGTTGGGAGTTTTTTTACTAGCTTTTCAATATCTTCTCTTGTTATGGGGTTTGTTCAGATTTCCAATATCACTTTGTTGTAGTTCGGGTAGGCCGTGTGTTTCTAGAAATTTATCCATTTCCTCTAGGTTTTCAAATTTGTTGGAATATAGTTTTTCATAATATTCTGTTATAGTCCTTTTTATTTCAGTTTGGTCTGTTGTAATGTCCCCCATTTCATTTCTTGTTTAGGTTATTTGTGTCCTCTGCTGGGTTTTTTTTTTTTTTTTTTTTTTTTTTTTCAGTCTGGCCAGTGGTTTGTCGATTTTGTTGATTCTTTCAAGGAACCAAATTTTGGTTTTGTTGATTCTTTCTATTGTTTGTCTGTTCTCTATTTCGTTTATTTCTGCTCTGATCTTTACAATTTCCTTTCTTCCGGTGGTTGTAGGCTTTTTTTTGCTCTTCTCTTTCTATTTGTTTGAGTTCTGTAGTTAATGTTTTGATTTTGTCCCTTTCTTCTTTTTTGATATGTGCATCTATTGCTATAAATTGTCCTCTGAGGACTGCCTTTGCTGTGATCCCACAAGTTTTGGTATGATGTGTTTTCATTCTCATTTGATTCTAGGAATTTTTTGATTCCATCTCTGATTTCTTCTATTACCCATTGACGTGTAAGCAGAGTACTATTCAGTTTCCAAGTAGTTGATTTTTTTTCCTTGCTCTTTCTATTGTTAATTTCTACCTTGATAACACTGTGGTCAGAGAAAATACTGTGAATTATCTCAACATTCTGGATCTTCTTGAGGATTTCTCTGTGGCCTAAGATGTGGTCTATTCTGGAGAACATTCCATGTACATTGGAAAAGAATGTGTACTTTGCAGCGGTTGGGTGGATTGTTCTATATATGTCTATGAGGTCCAGTTGGCTGATTGTGCCCTTTAGGTCTTCTGTATCTTTGCTGAGTTTCTTCTTAGTTGTTCTGTCCCTACTGACAGTGGTGTGTTGAAGTCTCCTACTATTATTGTGGAACTGTCAATTTCTCTTTTCAGTGTTTAGAGTTTGTTTTATGTATTTTGGAGCCCTGTCATTGGGTGCATAGATGTTTATTATGGTTATATCTTCATGATGGATCGTCCCCTTGATCATTATAAAGTGTCCTTCTTTGTCTTTTATGGTTGATTTTGTTTTAAAGTCTATTTCATCTGAGATTAGTATTGCCACTCCTGCTTTTTTTTTGGTAGTTGTTAGCTTGATATATATTTTTTTCCAACCTTTGACTTTTAATAAATTCACATCTTTGTTTCTAAGGTGTGTCTCTTGTAGACAGCATATTGATGGATCCTGTTTTCTTATCCATTCTGTCACTTTCCGTCTCTTTAAGGGTGCATTGAGTCCATTTACATTCAGTGTAATTATTGATAGATGGAAATTTGTTGCTGTCATTTTGTAGTGCTTTTTTTTTGTGGTGCTGAAGTTTTCTTTGTTCTTCTTACTCTCTTGTGCTGAGTTACTTTTGTTTGTGGATTTTGTGTTCATTTCTTTTGTTTTTGTAGGTTTTGTTTTTGCTGAGACTGTGTTTTTCGTCTTTACTTTTATGAGCTGGTTTGTTAACTTTCTTTGGGGTTACCATGAATTTTACCATTATGTTTCTAAGTTTGAAGAAGTCTACCCTTACTTAGTATCGCCTTGCCTTCCTCTCCATTAGAAGGTTCTATATCTATGCCGTTTATTCCCTCTTTCATTGTTTTGATGTTGTTGTCCTCCATCGATTGATTGCTCTGATTCCCTGTTATATTTCTTTTGGTTTTGGATAGTCCTCGAGACTTCATTTGTTAGAATGGTATCTGGCTCGTATGATCCTGCATCCTAGGTCCTGCCTGAGGGCTGAAGCTGTTTGTCCTCAGTTCGAAGAACTCCCTTTAATAATTCTTGTAAGTTTGGTTTGACTTTTGCATATTCCCTTAGTTTCTATTTATCTGGAAATAACCTAATTTCACCATCAAATTTGAACGAGAGTTTTACAGGATATATTATTCTTGGCTGACAATTTTTTTCTTTCAAGATTTTATATATGTCATCCCACTGCCTTCTTGCCTGCATGGTTTCTGCTGAATAATCTGAGCTTAGTTTTATTGTTTCTCCTTTGTATGTGACTTCTTGTTTTTCACGAGCTGCTCTCAGGATTTTTTGTTTCTCTTTAGTTTTGGCGAGTGTGAATATGATAGGTCTTGGTGATTTTCTTTTGGGGTCTCTTCTATATGGGGTTCGTTGAGCTTCTTGGATGGCCAGCTTTTCATCTTTCATGATTTTGGGAAAGTTTTCTGTCAGCAGTTCATCAATGATCTTCTCTGTGTTTGCTATTTTCTCCCCCTGTTCTGAGATGCCAATCACTCTTAAATTTTTGCTTTTAAATGTGTCCCACATAACTCTCAGTGTTTCTTCATTTTTCTTTGTTCTTTTTCTGAATTTTTCTGAAACAGAGTTGTATCCAAGTGTTTGTCTTCAGTTCCACTGATCCTGTCTTCCACGGTTTCAAATCTACTTCTCAGCCCTTCTATGACATCGTCCATTTCTGAAATCTTGTTGTTTATCTTTTGGATTTCTAATTGTTTTTGTATAATTTCGAGTTGTGAATTTATTTTGGCATTTTGTTCCTGCATCATCTTCCTGAATTCTTCCAATTTTTTGTCTGTATTTTCCATAAATTTGTCTATTTTTTCCTCACGTTTGTCAGCTTTTTGCCTCAGTTCTTGGATAATTCTGAGTATTAGTGATTTGAGTTCCGTATCAGGTACTTCTAGTGCATTTTCTTCCACAGGAAAGTTTTCTGGTGTTTTAATTTGGACGCTTATTGGAGCCATCCTGTCTTGTTTTTGTAAATGTTTTGATATTGTTTGCTGTTTTTGGGGCATTCAGTAGATATTTCTCTCGTTTATTGGTTGTAGATTTTTTTGTTTCATTCCTTTTTAAAAAAAAAAATTGAGTATGTCTGAGCAGGCAGACTGCATGCCCCTTGTTGTTCACTTGTCTGTGGTCTCAATACTTTTTGCCTCCTTCTCCAACTGACCAGTTCAGTCATTCATATGTGGTATAGCTGGGTAGGTCTAGCTGAAGAGGAGCGACTGGGATGGGTTGTTTGTGGCACTCACTGCAGCCACCAGGACGGTTGGTAGTCACTGCTGAACAGGTTCCAATAGGGCGTGCCTGCACAGCTTGGTGGTGTGATGTCAAGTGCACGGTGCAGGTAGGCAGGATGCAGAGGGGAAATGGTTATGTGTGAAGCTAAGCTGGATATGGGCGAGAGGAGAGAGGAGTAGGAGTCACAAAACATACAAACATAAAAGAATGCTAGTAGAGCTTGCTGTTGGAATGGACAGATGAGAGACTATGGAATGGAGAAAAACAGAAGGGGGAATAGAAAGGAAAGAAAAGAATGAACAAATAAAAATCAGAAAGGTTAAAGAACTGCAAAGTACCCAGGGATCCCACCGATGCAGCTATGATGTCTGGGGAAGTCGGTCTCAGGTTTCACAGCACAGCCTGGCCAGAAGGCGCAGAGGCATACAAAGCCTGGTATTCAGGGATCAGAAAGAGAAGGAATAGATAGAGAGCTGAGAAATTGAGCAATGAAGAAAGACAAAAGGGAAAAAGGGGGGAAAGAAAACTAATCAATAAATAAATAAATAATCACCAAAAAAAAGAAAAAAAGCAACACCAGCAGTCAACGAATGGCACTCAGAGAGCCAGCCAGTGTGGGCTGGTGTTTCTGGACAAGAGACTGTCCGTGGGAAACAGAGGAGGCCGAGTGTGAGTGAAGAAGGGTGGAGAGTGGGAAAGCGTATATCACAAATTGTCGTGCTGTGGGGACCCTCAGGAAGGAGCAAAGATGGTGCACGGAGCCAGGCACCCAAGTGAAAAGAGGTGGAGGCGGCAAGAGGCAAGCAAGAAACCAAAAGAATCAGGAGAAAAAAAAAACAGCACCAGCAGCCAACAAACGGCATCCAGTGAGCCGCCCGCCCGGGCGCATGGAATCCAAGCAGCCAGCGGCCCCCAGTCAAGAGACTGCGGCTGAGGGAAGCAGAGGAGCAAAGAAACAAAAGCCCTGGGATCTCACCATGGCAGCCCAGACCTGGAAGCAGCCGCACGCCCGAACGTAGCCCCACAGCCCCGCAGGAAAGGGCAAAGACGGAGTGCGGAGCCGGCACCCGAGCAAAAGGAGGGGGAGACAGTGAGAGGCAAGTGAGAAACCAAAAGAAGCAGAAAAAGCAACACCAGCAGCCAACAAATGGCATCCAGAGAGCCGCCCGCCCGGGCGCGCAGAATCCAAGCAACCGGCACCCCGCAGCCAAGAGACCATGGCCACGGGAAGCAGGGGAGCCCGAGCTGGGGCCAAGAGGGGTGGGGGGTGGGAAAGCACACACTGCAAATTACCAGCTGTTTTGTCTCCCCCTGGATGCTCCGTGAGGCTGCTCTCTCGTACTCCCATTTGCTGGTTTCTGGTAGGAGTCCAAGATGGTGGATCCGCGCTGTGTTAGCTGGTAGGGGACCTCTGTATGAATCTCTCCTCGCTCTCCGTTCTCTTGCAGTATTCTCACTCCGTTTGGTGTTTGGCTGAGTTCTTTATCTCTTCATTTGATGTTCTAGGGTTTCAGGATTGTTGATTCTCTGTTTGGCTTAGTTTTTTGGTTCTTTGCTGTGGAGGGACGGCGTGGTGCTTCTGCCTAGAGCACCATCTTGCTGGACTCTCCCCTCTTTTATTTTTCTAATGTTGTTGTCATTTACAGATTAACTGCTCTGATTCCCTGTCGTATTTCTTTTGGTTTTGGATAGTCCTCGAGAGTTAATTTCCTAGATTGGTATCTGGCTGGTCCAATCCTGCATCCTAGATTCTGCCTGTGAGCTGAAGTTGTTTGTTCTCAGATCGAAGGACTCCCTTTAATAATTCTTGTACCTTTGGTTTGGTTTTTACATATTCCCTTTGTTTCTGTTTATCTGGAAATGTCCTAATTTCACCATCATATTTGAACGAGAGTTTTGCAGGATATATTATTCTTGGCTGACAATTTTTTCTTTCAAGGTTTTGTATATGTCATCCCATAGCCTTCTTGACTGCATGGTTTTTGCTGAATAATCTGAGCTTAGTCATATTGTTTCTCCTGTGTTTGTGACTTCTTGTTTTTCACGAGCTGCTCTTAGGACTCTTTGTTTTGACTTTGGTGAGTGTGATTATGATATGCCTTGGTGATTTTCTTTTGGGGTATTTCCTATATGGGGTTCTTTGAGCTTCTTGTATAGCCAGCTTTTCATCTTTCATGATATTGGGAAGTTTCTGTCAGCTGTTCTTCAATGATCCTCTCTGTGTTTTCTGTTTTCTCCCCCTGTTCTGGAAGTCTGATCATGCACAGATTTTTGCTTTTCATTGTATCTCACATAACCCTCAGGGTCTCTTCAATTTTCTTTGCTCCTTTTTCTGAGTTTTCCTCAGAGTTGTATCCAAGTGTTTTTCTTCAATTCTGCTGATCCTGTCTTCCATCTTTTGAAATCTGCTCCTCAGCTCCTCTATGACACTATCCATTTCTGAAATGTTGTTGTTTATCTTTTTGATTTCTAACCATTGTTTTTGTATAGTTTCTAGTTGTGAATTTATTTTGTCATTTTGTGCCTGCATTATTTTCCTGAATTCTTCCATTTTTTTTTTTTTTTGGTCTGTATTTTCCATGAATTTGTTTGCCTCTTCCATGAATTTATTTTCTCCTCATTTTTGTTTGAGTTTTGCTTCAACTGTTGGATAATTCTGAGTATTAGAGATTTGAATTCCCTATCAGGTAGTTCTAGTGCCTTTTCTTTTACTGGAATGTCATCTGGTGTTTTATTTTGGAGGCCTACTGGAGCCATCCTGTCTTGTTTTTGTAAACGTTTTGATATTGTCTGCTGTCTTCAGGGCATTCAGTAGTTATATTTTTATTTTTTTTGTTTATTGTTTGTAGATTTGTTTGTTTTGTCCTTTTTTTATTTGGCTATATCTGAGCAGGCAGGCTGTGTGTTCTTTGTTGTTTGCTCATTTGTGGTCAGGATACTTTTCACCTCCTTCTCCAATTGTCAGGGTCAGTTGCTCAGATATGGTACAGCAGGAGAGGTCTAGCTGAAGAGGAGTTGCTGGGATGGGTTGTTTGTGACACTTACTACAGCCACCAGGCAGGTTCTTCTAGGCCTTGCCTGTGCTGCTTAGTGTGTGATGTTAAGTGCATGGTGCAGGTAGGCAGGATGGGGGGGTGGATATTGTGATGTGTGGAACTAAGATGGATATGGGAGAGAGGAGAGAGAACAGGAGCCAAAAGCATACAAACTAACAAAAAAGAGTGCTAGAGGAGCTTGCTGTTGGAGTGGAGAGATGAGAGACTATGAAATGGAGAAAAAGAAAAAGGGGAAGAAGAAGAAAAAAAAAAAAGAATAAATAAGTAAAAATTAGAAAGAAAAAAGGACAGAAAGCTCCCAGAGATCCCACCAATGAGGTTATGAGGTCTGGGGACAGGCAGTACAGCCTGTCTAGAAAACGTAGAGGTATTCAATGCCAGGTATTCAGGGGACAGGAAGAGAAGGAAGGTTTAGAGAGATGAGAAACTGAGTTATGAATAAAGAGAAAAAGGGAAAAAGAAGGAAAAAAATTAAAAATAGAAGAAGAAAAGCCCCCCCCCCAAAAAAAAAAAAACATGAACAAAGAAAAGCCCTCAGGGATCCTTCTGTGCATTTGCACAAGTTGAGGGGGTAGGTTCCAAGTCGTGTAGCACTGCCCACCACTGTGGGCTGCTAACTCGAGAAAAGGAAAAGAAAACGAACAATTTGAAACAAAGAAACAAAAGCACCAGGATCCCACCAGCATGGCATCCCAGACCCAGAAGCAGTTCCACACTCAAACGGAGCTCCTCAGCCCCTTAGGAAGAAGCAAAGATGGCGCACAGAGCCAGGTATTTCAGCTAAATGAGGGGGATGTGGTGAGAGGTAAGGAAGAAATCAAAAGAAGAAGAAAAAAGCAACCCCAGCAGCTAACAAATGGCACTCAGGGAGTTGGTCACTGCAGGCAGGTGGAATCCAAGCATCCGGTGCTTCCTGGCCAAGAGACTGTGGTCACGGGAAGCAGAGGAGGCTGAGTGGGGATGAAGAAGGGTGGGAGGTGGGAAAGCGTATATTGCAAATTGCTGGAATGTCTCCTGCTGGAAGCTCTGTGAAGCTGTTTTCTCGTACCCCCTATTTGCTGGTCTCTGATAGGAGTCCAAGATGGCTGATCCGCGCTGGGTTAGCTAATAGGGGACCTCTGCATGAACCTCTCCTTGCTGTCCATTCTCTGTCAGTTTTCTCACTGCATTTGGTGCTTGGCTGAGTTCTTTATCGGTTCGTGTGATGTGTTAGGGTTTCAGGATTACTGTTTTCTGTTTGGCTTAGTTTTTCAGTTCTTTGCTGTGGCGGGACACTGTGGTGCTTCTGCCTAGAATGCCATGTTGCTGGAAGTATGCATTTCATTTTTGATGATTTCCAATTTTCCTAGATTCTTACTTCATATGTTCCATGCTCCTGTTATTAATGGATGTTTGCACTTGTTTCTTCTCATTTTGAGTCGTGGCACATAAGCAAATGAAGGTCTCAAAAGCTTGACTCCATCCTCATCCTTAAGGTCAACTCTACTTTGAGGAGGCAGCTCTTCCTTGGTGGTATTTTGTGTGACTTTCAACCTGCAGTGTTCATCTTCCAGAACTATGTCAATGTTTCCATGCTATTCGTAAGGTTTTCACTGGCTAATCTTTCTCAGAAGTAGACCACCATGTCCTTCTTCCTAGTCTGTCTTAGTCTGGAAGCACAGCTGAAACCTGTCCACCATGGGTGACCCTGCTGGTATTTGAATACCAGTGGCATAGCTTCAGCATCACAGCAACTCACAAGCACCCACAGTATGACAAACTGACAGACACATGTGGAGTATAGTCCCTAGACAAAGGGAAATAGCATTACGAAGATCAGTATAGTGACAATATGAGGGGTCTTGTTGTGAGAGTTGGGACTGAAAGGAAACTGTTAAGGAGACTGTAATATGGGTTCAAGTGAGGAAAGAGGAAGTGAGAGTCAATTAGAGCCATTTATCAAGTAGAGGTACTTGACTGGATGTGGGGGAAGGAATAAAGAAGATCTATGATGGCTCCAAATTCCAGTTATCATCAGGTACAGAAATGATGGTGACACTCATGGATATATTTCATTGAAAGCGATTTTAGGAATGATGGAAAAATACAATTTTATACAATGAGAAGCTGAGTCTGAGAACATGCATTATTAGGGCTCTATCCTATATCTTCAAAATGACCTTCCTCCTGGATCACAAAGTACCTATGAATCATTATTTATCTATCCTTTAATGAACATTACTTCTAGAATCCTCTGGATCCTGATATTTGTTTAGACCAAGACTATATATATGTGACAAAAGTTATTTTGCTCAAGAAAATTTTTGAGACAAACAATTGATCCAACTTGATGGTTTGATGACCATAAAACAATGATTTATTCAAGGGATTCTCTGCCAGGATTGATGTAGACTATAACGATAAGTAATCCAGGGTTTCCATTCTTTAGGAGTCTGCAGTCTGGTAGGGGACAGTGAACATTTACAAAAATAAAAAAATATATATAAGCTCAGCTGTTGTGCTCCATAAGAGGTACATATACAATAATCTGGGATTTTAAGGAACAATGAATTACTTCTAGAAAAATGGTATCAGTACAGGGATATGTAAAGAACAAATTTATGATGATTTCAAGTAGCACTTGAACTGGACCTTAAATAGAAGTTTTGTTTGGATATGGTATGTGCATGTGCACCAATGTGTGTGTCTTTAATGGGAAAGAAAACATTTCCACTCTGGGAAAAAATGTGAATAAAATTAAAAAGAGAGTAGGGTGAAAAGTAGGTAACTCATTTTGGACAGCATGTAAGACATGTTAAAGATTATTTGGAAATAATACTAAAAAGATGAGTTATGATTACTTTGAAAAAGGCCTCGAATAGCAATGGACTTGATATTATTGAGAAAGCAGTATACCTCGATATGAAGTAATTTTAATTCTGTAAATTACTTTACCATATTTGGGTTGAGCAGGATGGGTTCTTTGGAGATAATTTAGCATTAGAGTACCTACATCTGGGCTGTGGTATTCATTCAATCATTTTATTATCCAATAGACATACTAATTGCTACAATGTGCCAGCAAAAACTTAATAAACTGAAAAATATTTTATCCTTGACTTAATGGGAGCAGTGGAAATTGGGAGGACAATGAGACTAATTATAAAATGATGATGGAGGCAGAATAATATGGCTTTACCATGACTAGATGTGCCCTGACTTATCCATTGTCCAACTGAGACAATGGGTGTTGGGGAATTAAAATCAGAAACATCTCTAGAGATACTAGTGATTATAAATAAAATGTAGAAAACTAAGACTAAAATAAATAAATAAAAGACCCTTACTTCTAAAAATACTGGAAAAATGGGAAAATATTAGTAAGTTTGATAAATTCCAAAAACCTTTTAAGAACAGTAAAGTTAGTTGAATTCGTCAACGTTCACCTATTTCAGGAGGTAGCATATGATCAGCAACTGATGGTACTGAAGGAAGAAGTCCAAGCTACACTGAAGGGAATGATGAAAAACAAGGCTCTGGGAATTGACGAAATACCAACTAAGATGTTTCAAAAAACGGATGCTGCACTGGAAGTGCTCATTCATCTATGCCAAGAAATTTGGAAGACAGCTACCTGGCCAACCTACTGGAGGAGATTCATATTTATGCCTATTCCCAAGAAAGGTGATCCAACTGAATGCAGAAATTATCAAACAATATCATTAATATCACACGCAAGCAAAATTTTGCTGAAGATCATTGAAAAGTGGCTGCAGCATTATATTGACAGGTAACTACCAGAAATTCAAGCTGGATTCAGAAGAGGACGTGGAACCAAGGATATCATTGTTGATGTCAGATGGATGCTGGCTTAAATCAGAGAATACCAGAAAGTTGTTTACCTGTGTTTTATTGACTGTGCTAATGCATTCGACTGTGTGGCTCAAAACAAATTATGGATACCATTGTAGAGAATGGGAGTTCTGGAAGACTTAATTGTGCACATGAGGTATCTGTACTTGGATCAAGAGGCAGTCGTTCAACCAGAACAAGGGGATACTGCATGGTTTAAAGTCAGGAAAGATGTGCATCAAGGATGTATCCTTTCACCATACTTATTTAATCTGTATGAAGAACAAATAATCTGAGAATCTGGACTATACCAAGAAGAACAAGGCATCAGCATTGCAGGAAGACTCTTTAACAACCTGCGTTATGCAGATGACACAGCCTTGCTCACTGAAAGTGAAGAGGATTTGAAGCACTTACTGATGAAGATCGAAGACAACAGCCTTCAGCATGGACTATATCTCAACATAAAGAAAACAAAAATCTTCACAATGGGACCAATAAGCAACATCATGATAAACGGAGAAAAGTGTGAGGTTATCAGGGATTTCATTTTACTTGGATCCACAGTCAACATCCATGGATGCAGCAGTCAAGAAATCAGAAGATGCATTGCAAGAGACCTCTTTAAAATGTTGAAAAGCAAAGATGTCACCTTGAAGACTAAGGTGTGCCTGACCCAAGCCATGGTGTTTTCAATCACCTCATGTGCATGCGAAAGCTGGACAATGAATAAGGAAGACCGAATAATTGATGCCTTTGACTTGTGGTATTGATGAAGAGTATTGAATATACCATGGACTGCCAAAAGAATGAACAGATCTATCCTGGAAGATGTACAACCAGAATGCTCCTTAGAAGCAAAGATGGTGAGACTATGTCACACGTACTTTGAACGTGTTGTCAGGAGGGATCAATCCCTGGAGAAGAACATCATGCTTGGTAAAGTAGAGGGTCAGCAGAAAAGAGGAAGACCCTCAATGAGATGGATTGACACAGTGGCTGCAACAATGGTCTCAAGCATAACAACGATTGTAAGGATGGCACAGGACCGGGCAGTGTTTCGTTCTGTTGTACATAGGGTTACTATGAGTCAGAACTGACTGGATGGCACCTAACAACAACAACAACAATTCAATCTATTTATTTCTTTCCAGCTTTCTGGATTTCTATTTCTTCTTCAATCAGGTTTGGTGGTTTGTGTCTTTCTAGGAATTTTCCATTTCATCTATGTTATGCAATTTATTAGGAACCCTGGTAGCACAGTGGTTAAAGCACTCAGCTGCTAACCGAAAAGTTGATTGTTTGAATCCACCAGCCATTCTTTGGGAGAAAGATGTGGCAATCTGTTTCTGTAAAGATTTACAGCCTTGAAAACCTTATGGGACAGTTCTACTTTGTCCTATAGGGTCGCTATGAGTCAGAATCTGTTTGAACGCAGTGAGTATGTAGTTTATTGGCACACAGTTTTTCACAGTGTTCCCTTGAAGTGGTTTTATTTGAGTAAGGTTGGTAATAACATCTCCTATTTTTTGCCTGTTTTTAGTAATTTGAGTCCCTCTTTTTTTTCTTGGTTTGTCTAGCTAAAATATTTCAAGTTTGTTGATCTTTTCAAAGAACCAACTTTTGGTTCTGTTGATTTTCTCTGTTTTTCTTTTTCTACTGCATTAATTCCCACTCTAATCTTGACTATTTCCTCCCCTCTGCTTGATTTGGGTTTAGTTTGCTTTTATTTTCCCTGTATCTTAAGGTGGAAGTTTGGGTTATTGATACTAGATTTTTTTTTTCTTCTTTAATGTAAGTGTTTGCAGATATGAATTTTTCTCTAAGCACTGCTTTAGCTGCGTCACATACATATGCTTTGATCTGTTTTGTTTTCATTTTCACTCATCTCAAAGTATTTTCTTAATTTTCCTTGTGATTTCTTTTTGACACATTGGTTATTTAAGAGTTTGTTTAATTTCCACATATTTGGGAATTTCCAAAGTATTTTTCAGTTATTGATTTCTAATTTACCCCACTGTGTCCAGAGAACATACTTTGTATGCCTTCCTTGTCCTTTACCACCTTCTTCTCTCACCATCAGCATGAGATCTGTGAAGGTCATAATAAAGGTCAACATGTAATAGATGAAGGCCCCAGGAAAGGCACCTGGACTGCAGTTGACAGTTGATTTAGTACCACCAACCTCTAAGCCTCACTCCTTACCTACGTCTATGGCCTCCTAAAGCATCCTGATAAGGCTTACCACTCCCTCACAATCCACAAGCCCACGTGCCCTCTTATTGCCTCTTTTAAATTTTGCACAGGTTCCTGCTTCTTCCAAATCCCTGTGGGACACACCCTTTATAAAATGCCTGTGCAGTGATTCTTCTCTCTCTCTGCTCCATACTTTCTCCTAAAGCCCTCCTACCCACCCCGGACCTCAAGACTTCCCCGCTGGTATAAGTAATAAACCTTCAACTGTCCATAGCAAAGGAGTATTCTCATGAGTTTTGACATAAGAACCTCATCTAAGGCAAGAGCTTCTCCACACTGAAGTGGAGTCGCTACAACACATTCAATCACCAAGTATTGCTCATTTAATTTTACAATTATCTCTCTAAATGTGTCCATTTTTCTTCTCTTCTAAAATCATCATAACATATCGTGAAAGATGAGAAGCTATCTATACAAGATGCTCATCGAACCCCACATAAGGTACATCCCAAAAGAAAGTCACCAAGACATATTATAATCAAACTTACCAAAACCAAAGATAAAAAGAGAATTTTAAGAGTGGCTAGGGATAAAAGAAAAGTCATCTACAAAGGAGAGTCAATGAGAATAAGCTCAGACTACTCGGCAGAAACCATGCAGGCTAGAAGGCAATGGGATGAAATATTTAAAGCCTTGGAGGAAAATAACTGTCAGCCAAGAGTTATAAACCCAGCAAAACTGTCTCTCAAATATGATGGCAAAATTAGGGCATTTCCAGATAAAAAATAGTTCAGGGAATTTGCAAAAACCAAACAAAAATTACAAGAAATACTAAAGGGAGTCCTACGGTTAGATAATCAATAACACCAGCTAACAACGCAAGACTAGAACACAGGATAGAGCAACCAGATATTGACTCAGATACAGAAATCAAAATTACATCAAAGCTAAAACATTGAAAATAGGGAAACAGATATCAATATGTAAAAAATAAAACAGGATAAATATTAAAAAAAAATAAAACAGGATAAACAAAAAAGAGGGACTTAAAAATGGAGACAGTGACTTTCTATAGGGAGGGAAGTTAAGGTGATATAAAGTATTGAAAGACTGGTATAAACTTAGAAAATTAGGGGTAAATATTAAGGTAACCACAAAGGAATCTAACAATCCTACAAATCAAGATAAAAAAGTAGAAAAACATAAAGACCCAGCAAACACAAAATCTACAACAAAGAAAAAGAAAAACGACTCAGCACAGAAAATTGAGGAGAACAAAGAAACTGTCAATAACACACAAAAAGAGATATCAGGATGACAGCACTAAACTCACAACTATCAATAATTACACTGAATGTAAATGGACTTAATGCACCAATAAAGAGACGGAGAGTGGCAGATTGGATAGAAAAGCATGATCCATCTATATGCTGCCTACAAGAGACACACTTTACACTTAAATACAAAAACAGGCTAAAACTCAAAGGATGGAAAAAAATATACCAAGCAAACAACAATATTGCAATATTGGTCTCTGACAAAATAGACTTTAAAGTAAAATCCACCACAAAAGATAAGGAAGGGCACTATATAATGATTAAAGGGTCAATACACCCAGAGGACATAACTATAATAAATATTTATGCACCCATTCCAAAATACATAAAACAAACTCGAACAGCTCTGAAAAGAGAGATAGACAGCTCCACAATAGTAGTAGGAGACTTCAACATGCCACTTTCGGTGAAGGACAGAACATCCAGAAAGAAGCTCAACAAAGACACAGAAGACCTAAATGCTACAATCAACCAACTTGATCTCATAGACTTATACTGAACTCTACCCCCAACAGCAGCCAAGTATACTTTCTTTTCCAATGCACATGGAGCGTTCTCCAGAATAGACCATATATTAAGCCATAAAGCAAGCCTTAACAAAATAGAAAACATCAAAATATTACAAAGCATCTTTTCTGACCATAAAGCCATAAAAGTAGAAATTGACAACAGAAAAAGCAAGGAAAAAAAAAAAATCAAACACATGGAAACTGAACAACACCTTGCTCAAAACCTACTGGGTTAGAGAAGAAATTAAGGATGGAATAAAGAAATTCATAGAACCAAATGAGGATGAAAACACATCCTACCAGATCCTTTGGGACACAGCCAAAGCAGTGCTCAGAGGTCAGTTTCTTGTAATAAATGCACACATCAAAAAAGAAGACAGGCTCATAATCAAAGCACTAACCCTACATCTGGAACAAGTAGAAAGAGAGCAGCAAAAGAATCCTACAGGTGCCAGAAGGAAGGAAATAATAAGAAGTAGAGCAGAATTAAATGAAATAGAGAACAGAAAAACAACTGAAAGAGTTAACAAGTCCAAAAGCTGGTTCTTTGAAAAGATCAACAAAATTGATAAACCATTGGCCAAACTGACAAAAGAAAAACTGGAGAGGAAGCAGATAACCCGTAGAAGAAATGAGATGGAAGATATCACAACAGACCCAACTGAAATTAAAAGAGTCATAACATAATACTATGAAAAATTGTACTCTGACAAATTTGAAAACCTAGAGGAAATGGACAAATTTCTAGAAATTCACTACCTAACTAAATTAACACAAACAGAGGTAGAACAACTAAATAAACCCATAAGAAAAGAAGAGATTGAAAAGGTTATTTAAAAACTGCCAAGAAAAAAAAAGCCCTGGCCCGGAAGGCTTCACTGGAGAATTCTACCAAACTTTCAGAGAAGAGATAACACCACTTCTACTAAAGGTATTTCAGAGCATAGAAACGGATGGAAAACTCTCAAACTCATTCTATGAAGCCAGCATAAGCCTGATACCAAAACCAGGGAAAGACACCACAAAAATAGAAAATTACAGACCAGTATCCCTCATGAACATTGACGCAAACCTCCTCAACAAAATTTTAGCCAATAGAATTCAGCAACATACCAAAACAATAATTCACCACGACCAAGTGGGATTTATACCAGGTATGCAGGGATGGTTCAACCTTAGAAAATCAATCAGTGTAAACCATCACAGAAATAAAACAAAAGACAAGAACCACGTGATCTTATCAAGCAATGCAGAAAAGGCATTCGACAGTCCAACACTCATTCATGATAAAAACTCTCAAAAAAATACTAATAGAAGGGAAATTCCTCACTCTAATTAAGGGCATTTATACAAAACCAATAGCCAACATCATTCTGAATGGAGAGACTTTGAAAGCATTCCCCCTGAGAACAGGAACCAGACAAGGATGTCCTTTATCACCACTATTATTCAACATTGGGCTCGAGTTCCTAGCCAGAGCAGTTAAGCTAGAAAAAGAAATAAAGGGCATCCAAATAGGTAGGGAAGAAGTCAAAGTATCTTTATTCGCAGATGATATGATCTTATACATGGAAAGCCCCAAGGAATCCACAAGAAAACTACTGGAGCTAATAGAAGATTTCAGCAAAGTTTCAGGATACAAGATAAACATACAAAAATCAGTTGGATTCCTTTACACCAACAAAGAGAACCTCAAAGAGGAAATCACCAAATCAATACCATTTACAATAGCCCCCCAAGAGGATAAAATACTTAGGAATAAATCGAACCAGAGATGTAAAAGATCTTTACAGAGAAAACTACAAGACACT
Source organism: Dugong dugon (assembly GCA_030035585.1). NCBI lineage: Eukaryota > Metazoa > Chordata > Mammalia > Sirenia > Dugongidae > Dugong > Dugong dugon. Next base: position 41,926,616 of record CM057474.1, read on the forward strand.
ACTGCAAGAAACTAAAAGAGACCTGCATAAGTGGAAAAATATACCTTGCTCATGGATAGGTAGACTCAACATAGTGAAAATGTCAATTCTATCCAAAGCAATCTACAGATACAATGCAATCCCAATCCAAATTCTAGCAGCTTTTTTTTAATGAGATGGAGAAACAAATCACCAACTTCATATGGAAAAGGAAGAGGCCCCGGATAAATAAAGCACTACTCATGAAGAACAAAGTGGGAGGCCTTACACGACCTGATTTTAAGACCTATTATACTGCCACAGTAGTCAAGACAGCCTGGTACTGGTACAATAACAGATACATAGGCCAATGGAACAGAGTTGAGAATCCAGATATAAGCTCATCCACCTTTGAGCAGCTGACATTTGACAAAGGCCTGAAGTCCATTAATTGGGGAAAAGACAATCTCTTCAACAAATTGTTCTGGAATAATTGGATATCTATATGAAAAAAACTGAAACAAGGCCCATATCTCACACCGTGTACAAAAACTAATTCAAATGGATCAAAGACTTAAATATAAAATTGAAAACGATAAGGATCATGGAAGAAAAAATAGGGACAACGCTAGGAGCCCTAATACATGGCATAAACACAATATAAACCATAAGTAACAATCCACAAGCACCAGACTAGAGACTAGATAAATGGGAGCTCCTAAAATCAAACACTTATATTCATCAAAAGACTTCACCAAAAGAGTGAAAAGACAACCTACAGATTGGGAAAAAAATTTTGGCTACAAGAAGTCCGATCAGCATTTAATCTCTAAAATCTACAAGATACTGCAAAACCTCAATAGCAAAAAGACAAATAACTCAATTAAAAAATGGGCAAAGGATATGAACAGGCACTTCACCAAAGAAGATATTCAGGCAGCTAACAGACACATGAAGAAATGCTCACGATCATTAGCCATCAGAGAAATGCAGATCAAAACTACACTGAGGTATCATCTCACCCCAACAAGGCTAGCATTAATCCATAAAACACAAAAATAACAAATGCTGGAGAGGTTGTGGAGAGACTGGAACACTTTACACTGTTGGTGGGAATGTAAAATGGTACAACCACTTTGGAAATCGATTTGGCGCTTCCTTAAAAAGCTAGAAATAGAAGTACCATATGATCCAGCTATCCCGCTCCTTAGAATATATCCTAGAGAAACAAGAGCCATCACACAAATAGATATATGCACACCCGTGTTCATTGCAGTGCTGTTCACAATAGCCAAAGGATGGAAGCAACCTAAGTGCCCATCGATGAACAAATGGATAAACAAACTATGGTATATCCACACAATGGAATATTACACGATGATAAAGAACAATGATGAAGCTGTGAAACATTGTATAACCTGGTGGAAGCTAGAACTTATTATGCTGAGTGAATTTAGTCAGTCACAGAGAGACAAATACTGTATAAGACCATTATTATAAGAACTCAAGAAAAGGTTTAAACGCAGAAGAAAACATTCTTTGATGGTTACAGGGGTGGGGAGGGAGGGTGAGGGTTATTCACTAACTAGATAGTAGATAAGAATGATCTTAGGTGAAGGGAAGGACAGCACACACTACAGGGGAAGCCAGCACAACTGGACTAAACCAAAGCTAAGAAGTTTCCTCAATACAATCAAATACTTTGAGAGACAGAATAGCAGGGATGCGGGGTCTGGGGACCATGCTTTCAGGGGACATCTATGTCAATTGGCATAACAAACCTTAGTAAGAAAATGTTCTGCATCCTACTTTGGCGAGTGGCGTCTGGGGTCTTAAAAGCTTGCAAGCAGCCATCTAAGATGCATCAATTGGTCCCAACCACTTGGAGTAAAGGAGAACGAAGAACACCAAAGACACAAGGAAAGTATTGGCCCAAGAGACAGAATGGGTCACATAAACTAGAGACTTCATCATCCTGAGACCAGAAGAACTAGATGGTGCCTGACTACCACCAAGGAACGTCCTGACAGGGAACACAACAGAGGGTCCCTGATGGAGCAGTAGAACGATGGGATGCAGAACTCAGTGGTCTGACTAAGACTGGAGGCGCCCCGGAAGGCACGGCCCCTGGTCTCTCCATCACCCCAGAACTAAAACAATTTCCGAGGCCAACTCTTCAGACAGGGACTGGACTGGACTGTGGGACATAAAGTGATTCTTGTGAAGAATGTGCCTCTTAGACAAGTAGATATAAGAGACCAAAGGGGCAGCTTCTGTCCAGAGGTTAGAGGGGAAGGCAGAGAGAATTAGGAGCTGGTTGAATGTTCTTGGGGAATCAGGGGCAGAGGGGAGGAGTGTGCTGTCGCAGAATGGGGTGAGCTGTTGGGGTCTCATAACAACGTACATTAAAAAAAAATTCTGTATGGGAGACTAACTTGAAATGTAAACTTCATTTAATTCCATCAATAAAAAAATAAAATAAAATCATTATAACAGCCTAAACTACCATCATCTCACTTCTTTTTTACAGAGATCTTTATGAAATTTTTTGTATTCTTTTATTTAATTTTCACATAATGACCTGATCTAATTCTTTAAACTAAATACAATAGCATCAGTCCTATTTCTAAACTCCTCTAACAGTGTCTCATGAACTTAGTGTCAAGGAGAAAATGCTTAATGTGAGCTTACTAGGCCTTCTTCTCTTAATATTTTCTACCTCTGTGGCCTCATCTAGAGCCATTTTTTTTTCCTCTTAATTATCTATTCTCCAGCCATACTAAAAATCTTTCTCTTTCTTACATGTGTCACAGGCTCCCTTGGCTTAACTGTTTTACCTTCTATAATCTTTATTTTAGTAATAACATTCCCTATTTGTCTTCTGGAGTCCCTGAGTGGTGTCAGTGATCAATGCACTTGGCAGGTTGGAGGTTCAAGTCCACCCAGAGGTGCCTCAGAAGAAAGGTCTGGCAATCTACTTCCAAAAATCAGCTATTGAAAACCCTATGGAACAGTTCTACTCTGACATACATGGGGCTCCCATGAGTCCACTTGACAGAAACTGTTTATCTGTCTCCTAAGTGGCAGTGGTGGCTCAGTGATAGAATTCTTGCCTTCCATGGAGGAGATACCAGTTTGATTCCCGGCCAATGCACCTCAAACACAGTCACCACTCGTCTTTCAGTGGAGACTTGAGTGTTTTTATAATGCTGAACAGGTCTCAGTGGAGCTTCCAAACTAAGATGGACTAGGAAGAAAGGCCTGGTGATTTACTTCTGAAAGATCAGCTAATGAAAGCCTTATAATCACGACAGTCTAATCTGCAACTGATCATGAGGATGGTGCAAGACTGTGCAATGTTTTGTTCCATTGTGCATGGGATTTCATTGAGTCATGGCAGAAAACAAGAATGATAATGTCTCTTATTTCAAAAAGCGCTTCTAGAATATCTTTGATTCCTTCCTTTCACTTATCCTCCTATACTCATTTAGTAAAGTAATATGTCTGGATTTTCTGGGACAGTTTTAATGTATGTCTTTTTTCCTACAGCTACTTGTTTATATTGATCATTTTCACTCATAAAACAACCTATTTTGGATTAATAAATTATAATGGTCAACCTATTTATGTCCATGTATTTTGTATTTATTTGTTTTAACAACTTGGAACTCATAACAAGGATTTTCTTTTTGTGATGACACAATACCTTTCCAGACTTATTTCCAGACTAATTTTCAACCCCCTACCTAATAACCTGGAAACACTGGTGGTGTAGTGGTTTAGTGCTACAGCTGCTAACCAAAACTTCAGCAGTCTGAATCCACCAGGCACTCCTTGGAAACTCTATGGGGCAGTTCTACTCTGTCCTATAGGGTTGTTATGAGTCAGCTAACCAATAACCAAGCCACAGTGAATGACATGCTCTTCCCTAAATACATATTCCATATTGTCTACTGTCAACTTATCATCATCAACACCTTCTTCTACAGATCTCAGAGGAGAAACCTAGAAAATAAAACCCCAGATTCTCTTCTCTCTGCGGTCCTAGGTTAGAGTCACCAATGAGAGGCACTCATGATAGATTGGAAGGAGAACCCATTATCATTCCTGAACACTGGTGGGAGCAGATACAAAGGTGGAGGATGATTCTGTGGCTTCTAAAAAGATTGCTGAGATTTTTTTGGCTTCCTTGTGAATTCTGTGAATTGGCCACTTCTAGCAGCGATTTCTAAGCCTTCAACTACCTCTTCCTACACTTGTGATCTCTTGTATTAAAAGCCATTGTAGATGAAATGTCTAGTATTTTCACTGAAACCTAAAACCCTTGGGAAATAAACTTACATTTTTAACTTAATTTTAGATCTTCATCTTTTTAGCCATGTATTACTTGTAAAATACTTCACAAAAATAAATAATAAGATATCAAAAAGGAAAATTCTCTCTAAGATATAAAATTGATGCCATATTACAAATTGTATTAAGTAAAAAACTAAAAGCCAACCAAACTCATTGCCGTACAGTCAATTCCAACTCATAGTGACCCTATAGGACAGAGTAGAACTGCCACATAAGGTTTCCAAGGAGTGGCTGTTGGATTTGAACTGCCAACCTTTGGTTAGTAGACAAATGCTTAACTACTGCACCACCAGGGCTCCATTAAATAAATAAGTTTATGCAAATAGTTTATTGATATCTGTAGATCTCAGACTGCAGTATATATAAACACTAAAAAAATTAGGTATTTATTTAAGTGAATGTAATAAAGATCTAATAACATGTAAGAAATAAATGATAGAACAATAATTATCTATCATGATTATATAACTCTCTGAAAATTTAGGTCCATATAGTCCCATATAGGAGCCCTGGTTGCACAGTGGTTAAAGTGTTAGGCTGCTAACTGAAAGGTCCACGGTTCAAACCAACCCGTTGCTCAGAGGGAGAAAGATGCGGCAGTCTGTTTCCATAAAGATATTTAGCCTTGGAAACTGTATGGGGCAGCTCTACTCTGTCTTACAGAGTTACTGTGAGTCGGAATCAATGGCAGTGGGTTTGGTTTTGAAACTCTGGTTGCCCAGTGGTTAAGACCTTGGCTGCTAACAAAAGGTTCCCAGTTCCAATTCAAGCTTCTTGGAAACTCTATGGGGTGATTCTACTCTGTCCTGTAGGGTTGCTACGAGTTGGAATCAACTCGATGACAATGAGCTTCAGGTTTATAACAAAGCAGAAAGACTTCAATTTTTACTAGAGTGTGATCAACCATAACATCATAGAAGTCAACCATAAAACAATAAATATCTTCTAGAGAAGGAGAAAGTATATTATATACATTACACAAGGGATTACAGAATAAGCATATACCATGTGAAGAGCATAGTTAAATTTTTTCATAATTTTGACATACATAATGCTTATTTTTATGAATTGTAAATATTAAATGTGATCTTGTCTGTCTTATTTGTATTGAATAAGATTTGAAATAATCGGCTTCAGGGCTGCTTTTAATGTTCTACATTTCCTATAAAAAAAAAAACTGATGGTTTAAGTCTGAATATATGTCTTATTTTTTGCAATATTCATTCAAAATTATACCAGGCTTGTGTGTGGCCAACCACAGTACAACAATTGGTCTCTATTCACCTGGAGCAGTAGAAGAAGAAGGAGAGTCAGGAATAGGAGGAGGAAATAGAATGTGTGGCTTGTTGCCTCCTTGAACTTGATGGTGCCCAGCTACCATTACTGAGCATTTTGGTCAAAGATTCTATAGAAGAATTTGGATCAAAGGGAGAAAATACAGAACAGAATTTAAAACTCTCATGGAATCCAGACTTTCTGGAGCCATTGAGGCTTGACGAATGCCTGAAACTATTACCCTGAAATAATCTTTACATCTTAAGCCAAAAAATATCCCCTGGAGTCTTCTTATAACCAAATAATAGTTTAACTAAACTAGTAAAGAATGTATGCCTTGAGCATTATGCTTTCTTAAGATCTATCCATACGGGATCAAATTGACAACCGTAACTCAAAATATTAGATAGGAAACTTACAGGGCGGTGAGTTTATTTTAATGTGGGAGAAACAACTCAGAAAAGGAGGGTGAGAATGGTTGCACAACTTGAAACCAAAGTCACTTAATTGCACATACAGGAATTGAATTGGTGTATGTTCTGCTATACATATCCTCAACAACAACTAAAATAAATTATAAAAAAAAAAATGAACCCAGATCGTGGTGCCATCACTGCTTCTGACATATTTGGATGTTCTGACCAGAAGAGCTGAGGCTAGTGTTCTTCTATCAGTTCTGTAAATTTTCTTCTCTTTTTTTTTTTTAAATAAAATGAAGATGCTTTCATCATACATATATATATATACACACACAAACACTAGGGATCTGAGAGCTTGGCCCAAGTTTCAATTATTCTTTGTAAATCAATTATTGTGACATCAAACAACTTGACTTCACTAAGACTTTTATAATCAAGGTTATATCTTATTTCATTATTCTTTATACCACCCCCCCAACACACACCATCTCCAAAATCAGCTAAATCTGGTGAAATCTCAAATTAGAACAATAAAATGTTCTGAGTGTAGCTATGGCTCTAGTTATCTTTACAATGATCAGAATCAAATTAAAAGGGTAAATATAATCTACTAGACTGTACTACTTAGAGCCATAACAAACCATGGAAATCTGTAGAACACTCCTATTAGTTTGATGCCATCAAGGACTAAGACCAATGATTATTATTCCTAGACACTCCAAACTCACTTAACAAATGTAAATCATCAACAGTGGAACATGACAAGACTGACAATGTTTTGCAGCCCCGAACACTTAAGGCCACTTAAAGTTAGGAAGCAAAGCTTAAAAACCCTTGGCTAATAACTAAAAACCAAAAATTGAATGCGTTACCATTGAGTCAATTTGGACTCATAGTGACCCTATAGAACAGAGTAGAACTGCCGCATAGGATTTCCAAGGATGTAATCTTTATGGAAGTAGACTGCCACATCCTTCTTCCTCAGAGAGGCTGGTGGGTTCGAACTGCTGACCTTTCAGTTAGCAGCTGAGCTCTTAACCACTGTGCCACCAGGGTTATTACACAGAATATAGAGTGCTTGGGAGAAACTGTGTTTCATAGTGATAGTCACCACTTTGGACATTATTGTTGTTCTTGGGACTCATTCCTTGTAGATGCCAAGAAATTCTGACCTTCAGTTATTAGCCCTGGTGGTGCAGTGTTATTAGTATCCTTTTACTGTCTAGGAATAATAATTGTTGGTCTTGGTCCTTGATGACACTAGAAATGCACACTGGCTTATCTCTATTCTCATTTCTCATAAAAACATAGTAAATGTATTTGGTTTTTGTTTGTTTTAATTATTCATACGACTATTGCATCCACTTTGATGAGTAACAGAAAAACCACAAAGTTGCACGTACTGAACAATCAGAAATGTCCTACTTTAGCTAAGAAGCTTACTTTCATAACCCATCTTTCAACATGGGCCGTTAAAAATCACACCTTAAGATAGTAAATGACAAACTTCCATGACTTATTGAAACACCAAATGCCCTCAGAAAATCTGTCTAGCTCAGCCATCCACTTCTGAATGCTACCTGCTCTGATAAAGCGGCAGAAGCACCTAGAAGCTCAATTTACCCGTTTTTCGTTCTTGGCTCTTCATTTTCTTCAGTCCCCTCGAAATGAGCTTGATTGATTTCTGGCTTATGTCAATTTAAATGTTGATTTAAACATTACTGGGGTTATATCATGTGTATTTATTCATTTAAATCATATTTGTTGAGCATTTGCTACCTGTGCTCAAGGCACCATACATTACAACATCCTCTCCCCATCTGCTGGCCTTGCCAGAGCACAGGTAACCCTCTGACTGCTATAAGAGTTCACAGGACCTTATGACTCTCTCTCCTATACCTTGATCTAGGCTTGTCACACCCTTCGTATTCCTGATAGATCTCTAGCCAACTCTTCCTGTTTCAAAGTAAAGAGGCACGGATTATTTCGAACATGTGCTGTGTGTCAGGCCCTGAGGATCCAGCAGTGAAATAATCCCAGCTATTAGTTAATTTCTATAGAAAAGATAGAACACACAAACAGACAAAAAACCTCTGTCCTGTTATATGCAGAGATATGTATAATTCAGAATATCTTTGGACACTTAGAAGGGTCCTACTGCCACCTTCAAGTATCTGGGATGCTGTTAATCATGGCAGCACATGTCAGTGATAAATTCATCACCAGCAATACACAGATAAAGTTGAACTGAAATGTCACTTACAGACTCTACTTGGGCTTGCAAATCATTAGATAAATTTATGAAAAAAGAATGTACTGCAAGAATGAATGGATTAATGTTTTTAAATTATTAGGGCCACCTTGCCACACTCACTGGGGTCCAACAATACAACAATACTGCTCCCACTCCACTGGAGCAAAGGCGCATTTCAAGAGCAACATTTTAGAAGGAATGCCTCACCCATCTTTCAGATTCAGATTGGACATGTGACTTCAGTGGTGGAGCATGCTGGCCGAGACTATAGGCCGGGTGCATCGCATGTTAATATGCATGTGGTCAGCCTGGCTTTGTGGTGCATACACTAAGTGCAGCATATGCAGAAAGCAATCTCAACATCTCTGCATAGGACCAGATGTGCTCATATCCAAAACAACAGTGTTATATTTTATGTCACTTATAGTTTACAAAGTTTTTCTGCTATATAACCTTGTTTAATCCTCTGAACAGTCCTGAAAATCCAGATGAGGACACTTGTTCAGAGTGATTAAATTTCCCAGGTCAGACAACTAGCCAGTGTCAGGACTTCCTGACGGCATACCTTGAAAGAAATCAGACTTTCGATTCTGATATAAAAACATCTACATTGCCATTTCTAATACAAGCCAGTGCCCTCTCGTTGATTCTTTCCCAAATTTTGGGAAAAAAATAAATAAACCATGAGCCAGAAAATCTGAAAAGATAATCAAAAGTATAGAGGAGGGTGGAATTTTTGTTTTCTAATAGTAACTTCTTCAGGAAAGAAAAGCTAGACAAAACAGCAATCCCTAAAAAGCTTTCTGGACTCCATTCCAGGAAAAACTGAGAAGTAAGTGTAGTGCTACTGCCAATTACCTGCATCCATAGATGTAGAAGGCTGCACCCAAACTCACAATTATTAAGAAATGTGACAGGGATCCCAGCAGGTCAAGCGGTGGAGAGAGTGGCAGCAGCCAAGCAGCCCAGCTTCTCGAAGGCTCTGGGCACACCACAGCCAGCAGGCACCTGGAATAAGCCCTCTCCACTGCCCAAATGCCCAAGAGGAAGTTTAGCTGGGCCAAAGGGTGGAAGGAGGAGCCCAAGTGGAGGTGGCGAGGTTGTCAGCTAAATCTGCTCCTGCAAAAGTGGAAATGAAGCCAAGAAAGGCAGCAGGAAAGGATAAATTTTCAAACAAAAAAGTGCGAACAGAAGAGAAAAGGAACACAAAGGAAAACACCCTGAAGTGGCTAACCAAGAAACTAAAAGATTTACCTGCAGAAAATGGAGAAACTAAAAATGAGGAGAGTCCAGCCTCTGAGGAAGCAGGAGAGAAAGAAGCCAAGTCTGATCAATGTTTGTCTACCATGTCTTACCTGTGGTCCCTGTATCTCCTTTCTTTTACAATCCAGGGGAATATTTTTATCAATTATTTTGTAAATGCAAGTTTTTTAGTAGTTCTAGAAACATTTTTAAGAAGGAGGAAATCCTACCTCATACCATTTTTTAAGTATAAATGCTTTTTTTTTGAGAGGTGAAATCATTTACTGGTTGCTTATTTTTTGCTACAATCTGAAAATAGTTCAATGCTGCATTGTGGGAGGTTTGACTGTCTTGGGTGTCAACAGTAACATTCCATAGGTTGGGGGGGGGGGCGTTTTTATATCCCATAATACAAAGCACACTTAATGGCAATCTGGAGTCACGGTCATGCATTTATATGTCTTGAACATTTTAAATTACTTCTATTTCTATGTTGTTTTTAGTAGAATTGTTTCTTAAAGAAAACGCCTCTATCATCCTGGCCCTCCCTGTCAGAACTGTGCATTCTGTAATGTCTTTGGTCATGGTGGTCCAGTTTTCCTAATAACTTTGTTATGTGCTGTGAAAGGTTGAACTTTTGCTTGTGTATTGTGTGTGAGATTTAACTGTGAATTAGTGAAACTTATGATGTAACAGCTTATCAACAATTGAAGATAATTGGTACTTGAGATTCTCTTAAGGAAAATTTGCCTCCAAATTTAAAGCTGGAACTCAGAAAAGAATTATATCTAAGTGGTGTTTTAGATTTTTGGTCATACGTTAAGAATTGTGTAGAAATTATTCATAATGTCTCTGTACTTATACTCAGAACAACCAATAAAATATCATTTATGAAAAAAGAAAAGTGGCAGTGCAGAATTCAGAGAGTCACTGGACAGAGTGCCCTGGCAGCCTGAATGACATTCTGAAGACATTGGCACTAGGTAGAAAAGACGAGATTATCTGCATCTTTGCAATGCGAGTGTTCCCCAGTCCCTCCTTCCCCCAACTCAACTCATTATTACAGTGAAACTCCCTGTATACATGCTTATTATCCTGGTGTCATGATTTATCTTTGAACAGTTATTAGACATGTATTATTTTTTAATGTAGTTATTATAATCTGTACAATAAGGGCATGTTACTTGAGGATGTGGGGAGGGGGAGCTTGCTCTCTGAGGGATTTGATGGTGTTTTGATTTCTGCTGCAAAGTTGTTGAAACTGTGGGCAAACCTTGTTTTTACCAGAAGTGTCATATTTTCAGCATCTTCATCCCCATATGAGTTATCTTGCTGCCTGTTTACATAAGAAGCAAATAAAACACTGGAAAACACAAGGTAGCATGAGGATAAAAAAAAAATCAACAAACATTCCTTAAGCATTTGGAATGTGCAAGGCATTGCAATTGGTGTTCTATGTGATCAAAAAAGAAAAAGATATGACTGAATTTTGAAATTAAAATTAAATGGCATGCAAAAAGATAAGCCACGGTGTTACATCTGCTTCACATAATTTAGTTAAAGTGATAATTATTTCTTACAAAATAAAGGGAATATCTTTTTTGCATTACATGTATTTGATATATTTAGATCTCAAAGTATATATTTTCCTAATGAATTGTTTATTTCACTTTACACAGTGAAAGAGCTGTGACAAATTAAATATTACATACTATGCAGTGCCCAGGTGAGAACGTTGCTAGCTGTATTATAAATTATAGCAAGAACTAAATTAAAATAAAGTAGCTATGTCTGACAAAAATCTTATTTTAAACCAGATGCAAAATATCTCATCCCTGAGGATAATAAAAGAAAATACAGTCTTGGTTTGGGTTTAAGATATTTTTCTTAGAGCTTAACTGAAGTTCTCAAAAGGCAGAGGTAAATAACTAGTCTGGGAAATAGAAATCAAAAATTCAATCCATCTATGATTATGATGTATTATTAAAAATCTTCTCTTATAGTAGATTTGATTTACAGGTCATATTATCTGTGTCTCAAGTTTTCCAATATTTTCTAAATTTTGTTAAAAGTTGTTCCTTTTGAAGAAGCCATTGTAACTTTCAAAATTGTTCTGCTTTGTTCTACTTGAAATAAGTCTTCTGTTCTTCAGTAAGAAAATGACTTGCCAGAAATGGAAATTCTTATAAGCTTGTAACACAACAATATCTAAATCAAAGTCATGTTATAGAGCCTATGTAAGAGAAGGAATTTAGAAAAGTGAAACACTGAAAAAGACTAGAAGCTCCCAAAACTAGTACCTCAGTCACTAGATAATTCTATGTCTCCTAAGACAATAAGAATTAGAGGTGCAGGAATCAATAGTGGCTGTATTCCAGGTTTTACTATAAAAACCAAAAAAATCAAACCCTTTGCCAGTGACTCTGACTCATAGTGACCCTATAGGACAAAGTAGAACTGGCCCATAGGGTTTCCAAAGAGTGGCTAGTGGATTCAAACTGCTGACATTATGGTTAGATGTCAAGCTCTTAACCACTGTGCTACCAGGACTGAGTTTAAGCTGATGAAGTGTGCACTTGTTGGTATGGATAGTATTGTATAAGAATAATAAAAATAGATAATGTGAATAAAAATGAACAGATACTTGTTTTCATAGTGCTCTCTCCTGTAAATCCTTTATCTAATCAAAGGGGATTAAATCACAAATAAGTCTGGGTGATCATATAAGGATATAACAAAAATTCAGACTACTGAATGTGGGTGCAGGGGCATGGCTGATGGTGGCCAGACTTGGTGTGGTATAACAAGATAGTGTTTGCTATTTAACAAGCATATATTGTACCTACACCCTGCAGCAGGCTTATGCTGATATAGATGATGCAGATTGTGAGGATGCTCCATTATGCTGCTCATTTTCCCAGAACAAGCAGGTTGATAAACAAGTAAGTAGCATTTGTATTAAGAAGACAAATCAGAAGGCGATGGCTTCTGCCTGGGGTGAAGGGGTAGACGTGTTAGGGAAGCTACAGAAGAAGGATCCCATCTCTTTTTCCATGTCTGGTCCCACACAGTGCTTGCCAGGCTCCAGGTGGTAGTTTAGATGCTGGAATGCCACCGTATTGTTCAACTCTGCCAGCTATGAAACACAAAGAGCAGCAGTATTTTTCAGCTGAGGATAGTGCAGCTTATAAAGTTGCTAAAATGTCCATATTACATGGCTATTAATTACCCAGTGAGATGCAAATCAGAATTTTAAAGAAGAAAAAAGACCTTGATCTTAGCCAGTACACAGACTGTTTTCCATCCAGGGAGAGCTGTAGGTTATTTTAAGTATGATCTGATTTGTGTTTTAGAAAAATACTTCTGGTGACAACGTGCAAGGAGAGAATACAGTCGAAGAGACCAGTTGGGGAGGTTATTGCAAAAAAAGTGAAGAAAAGAAATAAACATTATGCTAAAGAAAGTGAGGATAGAGAAGACAAGGTAAGTGCAAGAAAGGTGAACAAGCAGAGGAAAGAAAAAGTAAAATCACAGCCTAAGTGACATCACACTGCGCTTGTTTGAGGGGATTTGACTATCTGGGGTCTAAACAAGGATGGTATGTTTAAGCACAACAGAACAACTAGAAATGATTACTAAACAGTGTACAATTACAGAACAAAATAAAGCCCTTATTATCTTTTTATTACCAGATTAAGGATAAAATAAAATCACCATTATAAGCTTCATGTATGACGAGACGTTTGATAAGATTGGTAGGAGGCTAAAAATAAAATCAACTAGTCTTTAGCTGAATATTGAGGTAGAACTTCAAAAATATCATCCACTCTCATGAGTTTAGATAACAATATAAATTAATTTTTACCTCAAAGACAAGTAAGATGACTCTTTACAGAAGGACCTGGGTGCAGCCATGAGAACAGGAAAAAAGGCAGATAATGATGGTGTTATCTATGCCTAGTGCTTATGGGACATGACTTGAAGAACCAGATCCCCATTAACATCTTAGCAAACAAGGGAAGTTGCCTTAAAATGTAAGCCCAGCACACACTTCTGATTTTGCACTAATGAAGCAGTTCACCTAGCAGAATGAATTAAAAAACCAAATGAAATTCCCAATTAAAGAACCAAGTGAATATTTTCTGCCACTTAAGTTATTTAAAGTTATTTCTGATGGGGGTTCCCATTCCTGGCCAACATTCTAAACCCCCTTGCGGGACGTGACTTCAGGTACACACCAAATAGATTCAGTTTCCTTAGCTTGGAATTTAAAGCCATTCACTTTTTGCCTCAAACTTCTTTTACACAACATTCTTCCAGAATGTTCTTCATCTTTAAGTATGAATACATCAATTTGTTTGCCTCCTTATTCTCTGAACACACCTGACTTTCCTAATACCATCACTCTGCTCAGGTCATTCTTCCGAACTGGTTTGCTCTTGACTCTATCTTTAATCTATCACAATCTTAGCCTATCCTTCAAAATACTGTCTCTATATAGCTTTTCTAAGGACTCCAGTTAGAATTACTACCCTTCGTTCTACACTACATAGCACCCTGCTAGTATTTCATATCAATACTTATGGAAATGTTTTTGTTAAGTGAGTTAATCTTTTTATAGTGTTGGGCATATAATGAACACCATCTCAGGATTTGCTATTATTCTGTCTTTCTTAGAATGCCTATAAAATGCTAGGTTCTGTATTAGGTGCTTTACATATATATTCCCAAGTTAATGCAACAATTCAGTAAGGTAGCTATTAGTATGTCCATTTTCTAACTGAGAAAACTGAAATTTGAAATTTTATGGCACTTGTATATGGAAACAGGATTTGAACCCAAAGGTGCCTGCGTCCAAAGCCTTCAACCTTTCTGTCACACACACAGCACCACCTCCTTTCCCAGACTGTAAATCCTAGAAGAGAGACTTCATATTTTATTCATGTCTACAAACTAAGCTGTTCCCAGCTGGAATTTAATAAAATCCCCTCAAAAATCTGTGTTGAAATGGGTTGAATTATACTGCCAAGGTAGCCTGGATGCAGCTATGAAAGATAGAGATACCACAGAGAAGAGTACCATGGAAGAATGCATCATACCTATCAAGCTATGGATTTCAATGTCAGTGTTGGTAATTTAATTACACAAACATTTACTGAATGTTTACTTTGATGAAAAGGAGCTCCTGGATATATCAATGTTCAATGCACTGTTTCTGTTTTCAGAAACTTCCAAATAAATGGTGAGAAGATACTTTGTAAGGAAATAAGTACATATCAAGCCAATATATAATTGTCACAAGAAAGGTCCAAGAGATTTCAAAAGAGTAAAGAATATCAGTTTTTTGAGAGTTTGAAAATATTCCACTTTGGTCATTGTCTCAGTCACCCAGTGCTGCTACAACAGAAATACCACAAGTGGATGGCTTTAACAAAGAGAAATTTATTTCCTCACATTTAAAGTAGGCTAAAAGTCCAAATTCAGGGCATCAGCTCAGGGGAAAGGCTTTTTCTCTCTGTTGGTCTTCTTCTCTTCAGTGTTTCCCCAGACTAGGAGCTTCTCTGTGAAGGGACCCTGGCCTAAAGGATGTGCTCTGCTCCCGGCATTGCTTTCTTGATGGTATGTGGTCTCCAACTCTCTGCTTGCTTCCCTTTCCTTTTGTCTCTTGAGAGATAAAAGGTGGTGCAGGCCACACCTCAGGGAAACTCCCTTTATATTGGATCAGGGATATGACCTGGATAGAGGTGGTGTTACAATCCCACCCTAATCCTCTTTAACATAAAATTACAAACACAAAATGGAGGCCAACCACACAATTCTGGGAATCATGGCCCAGACAAATTGATACGCACATTTTTGGGGGGGCATAAATTAAACCATGACAGTCATAAATTATACTTTCTTTGCAATACACTATTCATGAAGTAAAATCAATTTAACTTGATTAATATCATTACTTTTCCTTAAAAACAACATGCTAGAGGTGGAGCAAACATGGTGCCCCAGACAGACACATCATGCCATGTCCCTCTGCAGCAAAGACCTGAAAAACTAAGTAAAACAGATACAAACATCAATCCTTGAACCTTAAGCATCAAATGAAGGAATAAAGAACTAGATCAAACAATAAATGGAAGAAGAAACTGAAGGAAAACAGAGAACAAGGAGAGATGCAGATTGGAGGTCCCCTGCCTACTAACAAGGCACAGCATTGCTATCTTGAAACACAGCCATCAACAACCCCAGACAAAGAGTTCAAGACAGCAACTTCACAGAGCTCAAAACAGGAGACAGAACACTCAGTAACCAGAGAAACACACTTTCCCACCACTCACCCTTCTACCCCATACACCACACCCACTCCTTCCCAATGGGCCATCCTGCACTGCTTGGCTAGAGAGCAACCGTCCCACTGTCACTCCAGGTCTGCCCCACCCTGACCAGCAGCCAACTGCAGTGCCATTTTTTCTCCTTTCTTCCTTTTGTTTCTCCCTTATACCTAGCCCCATACGCTACCTCTACCTCTTGCCACCAGGCCACACCACATTGCTGTGGGTAGCCCCGTCCCCACATGCTAGCCCCCACAACATTTTTTTCTTTTTTCTTTTTATTCCTTTTCTTTCTCCCTCCCACCTAGCTCCATGTGCCACCTCCCCTTCCTGACAGTCCCCAAGTCCATCCCGCCCCCACCCACTGGCTAGCTACCCTTTCTTTTTTATTCTATTCCTTCTGTCTCTTTTCTTTTCTTTCTTCCCCCACCTAGCCCCATATGACACCTCCCTCACCAGTCCTTGCCATGCCGCCATGGCTAGAATGTCTCTGACTCAGGCCCACCACTGCACTAGGCCTGCACAGCCCTTCCTCATTCACCACTTGACAATCTGCTGAATGATGGGAAGCGAGCCTGTACCACTCCCTATCTGACACCCCCACCTATCTGGCAAGGGGCTGTGAAGACTCCCACACTGCTGGACCAATGCCAGGAGGCAAAAAATGCCCACTCAGTCCACCCCAGCCACCTTGCCAAACCAATGTATTGTGAAGTGGGCTTGCCTTGTCTGCTGCTGCCCTGCTAACCAGGTCAAGGTGGTGAGAGCTATCATGCTGACAGACAAGCAAGCAGCAAAGCACACACGGCCTGCCCATACTGACATATAAAAGTAAAACAAAAAAAACCAGGATGAAACAAATGAACATACAATCAATAATTAAACAAAATAACACCTTAATGTCAGACAGTATCAAAACATGAAACAGCAGGACAAGAAGCCTCCAACAAATGACCAAAATAAAGAATCAGATGATCTTCCAGTAGAAGAAAAGACACTGGAACGACCTGATATAGAATTCAAAAGAATAATATTTAGAGCTCTTCAAAGGTTAGGAAAGAGATCAAGAAAAAAATAGATACAATCATGAAAAAAAAAAGAGACAAAACATAAAAACATAGACAAAATCATGGAAAACACAGACAAAGCTATAGAATAATTCAGGAAAATAATGTAGAACAAAACTTCAAAATAAATAAATAAGTAATTAGAAAGCATACAAAAACAGCAACTAGAAATCCAAAAGATAAACAAAAAATTTCAGAAGTTGATAACTCAATACAAGGTCTTAGGAGCAAATTTGAAACAGTGGAAGACAGAATCAATCAGATCAAAGACAAATCCATGGACACCAATTGCTTGAGGAAAAATTGGGGAAAAGAATGAAGAAACCCTAAAAATTACGTGGGACATACAATGAGCCAACATTTGTGTGTGCTCTGAGTTCCAGAATAGGGGGAGAAAATGGAAAACACAGAGAAGATTGTTGAAGATTTGCTGGCAGAAAACTTCCCAAATATCTGGAAAGACAAAAAGTTGACCATCCAAGAAGCTCAACAAACCCCATACAATTGACCCCAAAAGAAACTCACTGAGACATATGATAACCACACTTGCCAAAACCAAAGACAAGAAAAAAATCCTGACAGCAGCTCAAGAAAAACAAAAAGTCAATTACAAAGGGGAAATAACAGAACTAACCTCTGGTTACGTGACAGAAACTATACAGGCAAGAAGGCAATGAGATGACATATATAAAAGCTTTAAAGAAAAAAACTGCCAATCAAGAATAATATAGCCTGTAAAACTTTCTCTTAAATATGATGGTGAAATTAGGACATTTCCAGATAAACAGAAACCAAACCAAACTTACAAGAAACTTAAAGGGAATCCTTTGATTAGAGAACTAACAACATCAGACAACAGCTGGATCTAAGACACAGGACAGCATCAGCCAGATACTAACATAGGTAAAGAACTATCAATAATAAAACAAAACTAAAGGTCTTAAAGTAGGGAAACAGAGACATTAATCTGTAAATGATGACAACATCAAAATAATAAAAGAGGGAAAAAACAGTGTTGGTATAAAAGTTTAAAATGGTGAGGAAGTCAAGGCAATATCAAGTAATAAAAGACTAGTTAAATTTAGGAAGATGAGGATAAATTTCAAGGTAGCCAGAAAGATTGTTAACCAACCTAGTCATCAGAATAAAAAAAGAAGAAAACCTTAAAGATTCAATAAACATAAAATCTATAATAACAAAAGAAAAGAAAAGTAAATCCACAAACAAAAGGAACTCAGCACAGGAAAGTAAGAGCAACAAAGAAAACGACAGCAACACACAAAAAAAGCATAAAAATATGCCAGCAATAAATTCATACCTATCAGTAATCACACTGAACATAAATGGCTTAAATGCACCCATTAAGACACAAGAGTGTCAGAATGTATTTAAAAAAAACACTACCCATCAATATGCTGTCTACAAGAGACACACCTGAGACACAAAGACATAAATATATTAAAAATAAAAGGATGGAAAAAATATATGTTAAGCAAATACTAACCAGATAAGTGCAGGAGGGACAATACTAATCTCAGATAAAATAGACTTTAAGGCAAAATCAACCATAAAAGACAAGGAAGGACATTATATAATGATTAAAGGAAAAATCCACCAAGAAGACATAATCTTAATAAATATGTACTACCCAATAACAGGGCTCCAAAATACATAAAACAAATTCTAACAGCACTGAAAGAGAAATAGACAGTTTCACAATACTATTAGGAAACTTTAACACATCACACTCATTAAATGACAGAACAACTAGAAGGAAGATCAACAATGATGCAGAAGATCTGAAGGCCAAAATCAACCACCTTGAGCTCATAGACATATAAAGAACACTCCACGCAACAGCAGCAACATATGCATACATTCTCTTCCAACACACATGGAACAGTTTCCAGAATAGATCACATTTTAGGCCACAAAGCAACCCTCGATAAAATCCAAAACATCAAAGCAATACAAAGCATTCTTTCTGATCACATTGCCATAAAAGTAGAAATCAATAACAGGAAGAGCACAGAATGACAATCATATACAAGGAAACTGAATAACATGTTGCTTGCAAACAATTGGGTAATAGAAGAAATCAAAGGGGGAATCAAAAAATTCCTAGAATTAAATGAGAGTGAAAACATACCATACCAAAACTTTTAGGAGACAGCAAAGGTGGTGCCAAGAGGTCAATTTATAGCAATAAATGCACACATCACAAAAGAAGAATGGAACAAAATAAAAAAAGTTAGCTCTACAACTTGAACAAATAGAAAGAGAACTGCAAACGAAGCCCACAGCACCAGAAAAAAAAAGAAATAGTTAAGATTAGAGCAGAAATAAATGAAATAGAGAACAGAAAAACAACAGAAAGAATCAACAAGACCAAAAGTTGGTTCTTTGAAAAGATCAGCAAAATCGACAAACCACTGGCCAAGCTGAAAAAGGAAAAAAGGAAAGGAAGCAAATAACCCAAACAAGAAATGAGATGGGGGACATTACAACAGCCCTAACTAAAATAAAAAAGATTATAACAGAATTCTATGAAAAATTGTACTCCAACAAATTTGAGAACCTAGAGGAAATGGACAAATTTCTAGAAACACACTACATACCTAAACTAACACAAGTTGAGATAATAAATCTGAACAGAATCATAACAAGAGATGAGATTGAAGAGATAAATTAAAAAAAAAAAAAAAAAAACTTCTCAACAATATAAGCCCTGGCCAGACAGCTTCACTGGAGGATTAGAAAAACATTCAGAGAAGAGATCACACCAGTAATACTCAAAATATTTCAGAGCATAGAAAAGTAAGGAATACTCTCAAATTCATTTTATGAAGTCAGCATAACCCTGATACTAAAGCCAGGCAAAGACTGGGTCTGACAGCAACAAACTTGTGTCTGTCAATAATTACACTGAATGTAAACGGACTCAATCCACCCATAAAGAGACAGAGAAAGTGACAGAATGGAAAAGAAAACAGGATCCATCAGTATGGGTCCAGGGTTCTGGACAGAGCTGGAGAAGAATGTAGAATAAAATTCTAACACACACACAAAAAAGACCAGATTTCTGGCCTAAAGGAGACTGAAGAAACCCTGAGAGTATGGCCCCAGACACCCTTTTAGCTCATTGGTGAAGTCACTTCCGAGGTTCTCCATTCAGCTGGGGAGTGGACAACCCCATAAAACCAAATGTGACTAATAAGGCACAGCAGTCCAGGGAAAAGGGTTAGAAGGCAGGAGGGGACAGGAAAGCTGGTGATAGGGAACCCAAAGTTGGGTAAGGACAGTGTTGATGTGTTGTGAGGTTGTTAACCATTGTCATAGGGCAATATGTGTACTGTTTAATGAGAAACTATTTTGTTCTGTAAACATTTCATCTAAAGTGAAAATAGCAGTGCCACTGGAAGAACGTAATGGATGTCTCTGAACTGTGCATGTAGAAATTTTTGACATGGTGTCTCTTTAGCTATTTATATTTTCACCAAAAAAAAAAGGTCGAGAAGGGAGAGGGTTGACACGTCATGGGATTGTTAACCTATGTCATAAAACAATATGTGTACTACTGTTTAAAGAGAAACTATTGTGTAAACCTTCACCTAAAGTACAATTAAAAAAAAAAAAAAACCTTTAGTATCATATGCCAAGCATTTTCCTCATGCTGGGGATACAGCAGTAAATTAGATAGTGAACAAAGAGAATCCTTGCCACTTACCTTAAGAAGACAGCTTACTCAAAATTCTCAAGGAAGATATTTAAAAAAAAGTTTCTAAATAAAGGATAATTTTTAGAGTACCTTTAATTAAGAACTAAGTTATGGCAGTTTTTAAGTCTGTAATATACATGATTTCTGCAATAATATAAAAGTTTGAATTATTGAACAGATTCACAGGAATGCTAGATCTTACTCAACACTAATAATTCAGAAGATATGACACCCTGGAACACATTTGATTTCAAGTGACAGATGAGACTGACAATGTGTTACATGCCAGCCCAAAAGAGACTACTTAGCTATGTGTTGTCTGAGTTTTTAAGCTTGGTTAGTCTTTTAACAGTAAAGCGATTACATGATTTTCATTCTCCAGCCAAATGTCTTCCATAATTTTGTAAATTCAGGTTTATTTTCATAGTTTATATCTTGCTAAGAGATTTTACAGAAGCCTTCCCCAGTTATCTTTCCACTAGTAAATGCCATTAGCACTTTTACAAGGTCTGGTCTAGGGTCCCGATGTCATCTTCCCTAAGTATAGAGAGAGGGAGTCTTGGGCTGCTGTTAATTCCTTCCCTCTCAACAACATTTAATGTCATATCATATGACCCTGTGATACACACTTACAGAGGAGAATGCAGGCTCAGAGTGATTTAGTTGACCAAATTAAACAACTCCAAGTAGCAATGCCCAGACTCAAACACAGGGAGTGTGTCTAGAGCTCATCCTCTTAACCACTGTTTTCCATCACCTACCCAGACACACTATTTTTTTTTTTCCTTCTTCTTACAAATAACTTTTTCTTCTCCTCCACTTACAAAATAAACACACAAACAAAAATGTTCTTTGGTATTATCAGTATTCAGGAAAATTACTCTGTCCAGATGTTATCTGTTATGTCTTGTATTCAATAAATTTTAAATCACAGAAAGCATGGGATCACATTATAATGTTAAGATACATACATACTATTTTGGGCAAAAGAAAAAAGTTTGTTATCTTTGATAAGTATGACAGATAATCCTTCACCTATATCCAACTCTTAGCCACTGAAATTGGATGACAGACAAGCACATGAGTGTCAGTCCCACTCTTGAACAAGGGGTCAGGTCTTCAACTGTGAGGGCAGGACAGAAGTCAATGATGGCCAGAGTGTGGTATAACCTGTCAGACAGAAGTATCTCAAAATGGGTTTCTGATTCAGTAGTAAGCTCTTCTGTCACTATAGCAAAGTGCAACATCTTTCATGGTGATGGTGGTGGTGATGGGGGAGAAGTAGGAATTTGAATGTTTTATTTCTCTTTCGTTCCTACAGCATTTTTCATTTTCCTCTCTCACTTTCAGCATTCACTTCACTGTCAAATATGAATGGGCCCTCTTCTTGCTTTACCCACTTCTCTACCTTAGAAGTGGGTAATTCCAGTCCTATAAATGGCAGTGTAAACTCTCAAGTTCCAGAACTACATTTGGCAATTTAACAGTGTTGGATTTTTCTCTCTAGGGTCTTTTTTTTTTTTTTTTTCCTCTGTACTCCTCCTCTTCTGGTACTCCTTTCTTTTTTCCATGGAAATTTTGAAAATTGCCCTATCCTTCCTGCAGAGCCACAAACTTGCAGTAGCCGTGGAGCTATAAAAGAAGCTGTTGGAACTTTGTGATTATTTTCAAACATATAGTAATTTGAAACTCAGCCATTCTTTGTCCCATATTAATTCTGAAAGTGTGAGTCGTGTATTATTTTATGTGTGCTCTTTTATGGTCTTATAGTTTTGGACAAGGTGGTGTAGAGACATTTAGAATCAAGTGATCGTCATTTTCCTAGAGCTAATCTGGAAACTATGTCTACACTGTAAAAATCTGATAAGTATAAAATGGAATCTCACTATGACTTTGCATTTTCTTAGCTAATTATGCAGCTGAGTGTCTTCTCTATGTTTATTGGCCATTCGTGTGTCCTCTTCTGAGTAGTGCCTGTGTATAACCTTTTACCTATTTTTCTATTGAGTCACTTTTTTCTTACTACTAGAAAACCAAAACCAAACTCATTGCCATTGAGTTGATTCTAACTCATAGCGACGCTATAGGACAGAGTAGAACTGCCCCATAGAGTTTCCAAGGAGTGCCTGGTGGATTCAAACTCTGACCTTTCAGTTAGCAGCGGTAGCTCTTAACCACTACGCCACCAGGTTTTCCCAAAGCTTTGCCGTCAATTCCAACTCATAGAGACCCTATTAGTCGGAACTACTACACGTTCTCTACATATTCTGGTTGCTAATATTTTGTTATCTATGTCCAAATGTATTTCTCCATGTTTGTGGCATTTTTAGCACTCTCATTATGTTGGATTTTTGTGAAAATATTTATTTAATTTTAAGGTCAATTTTAACCACTTTTTGCTTTATCGTTAGCAATTTTTTGTATCTTACTAAAAATATCCTGTCCTTCCCAAATACTCCATGTATATATGTATATATATATACATATATGTAAATCTTAATAATATAAATGCTATACGTGTATACATATACTAAAAAGTAAATCTTAAGTATTAACTCTCATAATTTCATAATAAATTCACTCCTATTATCTTCCTTTAATTTTTTGTAAAGTTTCAGCATTTGCCTCTCAGATTTAAGTCCTAGGTCTAATTTGTCTGGAATTAATTTGCACATATTTTGTGAGATAGAAATCCACACTCATTTTAATTCATGAGTAAGCACTTGTCACTGCACCACTTGTTGAATATGTTCTTATTTCTCACTGATTGGTCCTGGTCCTAAAGTTCTTTCAAATGTATGAGCACATCTGTGAGCTCCATATATATAAGCATATATGCTCATTCCATATATGAGCACATCTGTTTTGTGGCTCTCTATTCTAGTCCATCAGTTTGTCTATTTTTGAATCAATATCGCACAGTCTTAATTACTAAAGCTTTATAAGTGTTGCTAACCGGAACAGCAAGTCACCTACCGGGTTCTTCTTCTTGGTCATCTGCTGTATCAAATTAATTGTAAAATCAGCTTGTTAGATGCCACAGGGAGGAAAAAATACAAGATTTTAATTAGAACTATAATAAGTCTCTATACAATTTAGGGGGAATGCTGACACATTGCATTATAGAGTCTTTCTACTCCCGATCATGACAGGTGTCTTCGTTTGTGTTTGCATTCTTTAATAACTATTTATACAGTTTTATAATTTTCTTTGTAAACGTATTACATAACTTTTCATAGAATTATTCTTTATATTTTCTTCTTATTGGTATTGTGATTTTCTTTATATTAATTTTAGTTTAGAGAATTTGCAAAAATAGTTATGCAGTTTTATTTCATCCTTTCCATTCCTTATTCCTTTCTTGTTTTATTGTCCAGTTGTGATTTTCAATACAATTTTGAATATAAGTCATGTTAGCTGCCATCTTTGTCTTAGTCCTTTTTTAATTGAAGTGCTTTTAATATTTCATTGTTTGCAATAGCTTTTCTGAGATGTCCTTTATTAAATTATGATGTTCCCTTTTTATTAGAATGCTAAAAGTTTTTTTTTAATCAAGAGATTTTGAGTTTTACATGGAATGCTTTTTCTGCAAATATTGAAATTGTCTTTTTCTATTTTTAATCTATTCCTAACATGAATGATATCAATACTTTCAAAATGAGGGACCAATTATACTACTGGAATGATTATATTTTGGTCATTTTTTATATATAGATAAACATCTCTGGACTTGGTTTTCGATCTTTTGTTTAGAATACTTTTACCTAAATTTATATGTGATATTGTCCTGTAAGGTCCCTTTTCTCATACTGTCACTGTTTAATTTAATGTAAGAATTTTACTGGCCTCAAAATGTAAGTTATATAATGTTCTCCCTTTTGTATTCTTCAAAAAACCCAATGGACCTTTGGGACTGTCCACTTTATCTTTATAAATCGAATAGATACTATTTGAAGAACAAGTGTCAAAAATTTATTTTAAAAAGCTTCCTTCCTGTTTAAAGTCAACTTATCGAGAATATTTTGCCAAAACATTTTTGTTTCTCTTTATTGCTCTGTGCTCTAACCTATATTTCCCACAAAATAAGTAAAAAATATTTTATTACAGGAAAAATTAAATCTTAAATATTAACTCTTGTGATTTCATGCTAAATTCACTTCTAATTAAAAAAAAAAAAAACCTGTCACAATATTACCATTACCTGTTTTTCTTGACTTCTAATTTTGAAGACTTGGTGGCATAATAGTTAAGAGCTCAGTTGCTAACCAAAAGGTAAGCAGTCGAATCCACCAGCTACTCCTTGGAAACCCTATGGGGCAGTTCTACTCTGTCCTACAGAGTCGCTATGAGTTGGAATCAACTGAATGGCGAAGGGGAATTTTTAATTTAATATAACTTTGAATGCATCTTAGATGCCACCTTTAAATTCATTTCTTGGAATTAGGAAAGATAGAAGTAAATAAACAAAGGTGTATTGCATTCCAAATTGTTAAACTTATATTGTACAGCATAGCGAGATAATGAACGTAGTGAAAATCAGAAAGTTAATAGGGTCAAAAGCACTTATATAAATTGCCAGATTTCGAAAAATAAATGGTAGTTTGAGTTTTTAGAAGCTGGAACATTGAACTTTCCCAGATAGTGTAGTCTTGGTTTTGTCAACATCAGTCATCTGTCTTTGATCTGTCTCTCATCTCTTAACTAATTTAGGTAAACATTAACACTCCTATCCCTATTGCTGTCCTTTGCCTTTACTAATGGCTCACTTCATCAGCGTCAAGAAATGTTTGGAGCTATCAATGGTACTTAGCAGAAGTACCATATTGAAACTTATTAATAGTTCATGGCCTGTGTTTGGAACAATAAATCATCTCCAATCTCATTAGAGGGAAGTCCAAGATCAATAAGTTCTCTAAAGCATTTTTTATTGATTCATCTGCATTACTCAGGGAATGGCAATTACATTTTTTTCTCACTTTTTCAATACTGTAGATATTCTCTCTTTTCTTTCTTGGTTGTAGTTAGTCGATAATAGCAGCTTCTGTATTAATACCTTTGATGTGTCTCTTAACTTGCCAAATTTCTTTCCTAAGTGTAATATTCAACAGTTGTTCTATACTTAAAATAAGAAAATAAGAATTCAATGTAAAGGTGGTGTGGCTATGACTGTAAAGAATGATATAATCTTAGACGACATCCCATGGGCACTGTTTTTGGTGATAACAATGATAATGCAGCCAGCTCCCTTTTTGTTGTGTGCAGAGCAAGCCTGTGGCCCCAGGGCATCTTTAACACTGCCCTAAATAAAAACCATTAAAAAACACCGCTCCAACTAATGGACCACAACTACCACAGCCTCCACCAGACTAAGTCCAGCACAATTAGCTGGTGCCTGGCTACCACCACCTACTGTTCTGACAGGGATCACAATAGAGAGTCCCAGACAGAACTGGAGATAAATGTAGAATAAAATTGTAACTCACACACACAGAGACACACAGACACACAAAAAGCACTGCTCAAACCATTGAGAAGATTGTCTTCATATAGAGTCTCCTGGCTTTGACAATACATACAAACATTTAACTATATTTACATTTAGCTTTCAACCTTTTCTATTACTGCAAACTGCAAACACATATGAAATGATAAGAGTAAACAAAATCACTCAAAAAAATCCATAGCAACCCCATAAGACAGAGTAGAACTGCCCCATAGGGTTTCCAAGGAGTGGCTGGTGGATTTGAATAGCAGACATTTTGGTTAGCTGCCGAGCTCTTAACCACTGCACCACCAGGGCTCCAAACAAAATTGAGTTATGTTAAAAAGTGATACTCTTTTTGCTATTTTTGATGTCCAAAGAACTCAAAGAAAAGATGTGCAGACCTTGACATGAGCCATTTCATGCTACAAAAACTACAATGTCTATTCGTATCTAATTTTGTAATGATAGCTTGACTGAACATCTGCTTTAGGAGGAAGGATAATAACTTTCATTCAACAAGAACATTCTCAGAGACACGAGGGCACAAGGTCCTGTAAGGGATTTTTTTCAGGGCTATACATACTAGCCTGATTCAGAAAGTGAAAGAAAAATCATGCAGCAATGTATGATTCTAACACAACAAATAAAAGCCTTTCTCACAAACACTGAGGAATGGTGTTTTTTGATACATGTCCTCACAGAAAGAATTCCTGAGACATTCTGAATTTTCAGGGCAGATGTAATCATTTAGAGGCTTTTAGAGAGAAAATATATTTGAAGCATGTCCTTGAAAAAAACCTAGATGCTCTTGTGAACTCTCACAAAAAATACGATTTCTTCTGCCTCATCACAACTGCTTCAGTTTGAGAGACGTAGATGACATGAACATCAGAGAAATTAACACAATGAGAACTCACTACCCCACCAGCATGATTAGTCAGATTAGAAATACCATACAAAATAACCTTACATTTCAGTTACACTCACTAAAAATACCTGGAAGAAAACTTGATGCCTTCCCCTGGAAGAAAAATTGCCCAGAATATATTTTTACTGAAGACATATTTTAGGAATCATTGTTTTTATCCCTAAAAGACTCTAAAGACAAGGCAGTTTTCTTGCTTTAACGTTCTTCTACAATGAGTATTTTATGCATTTTGAAGAGTTATAAAGCTCTATCTTTAAGAAAAATCACCTCTGGAGTTCTGGTAAAATGGCCCTCTAGGTAGAAGCACCACGCCGTCCCTCCACAGCAAAGATCCAAAAAATTAAGCAGAACAGAGAATACAACAATCCTGAAACCCTAAAACATCAAATGAAGAGATAAAGAACTCAGCCAAGCACCAAATGGAGTGAGAAAACTGACAGAGAATGGAGAGACAGGAGAGATTCATGCAGAGGTCCCCTACCAGCTAACGCACCGCAGAACCGCCATCTTGGACTCCTATCGGAGACCAGTAAACAGGGGGTATGAGAAAGCAGCCTCACAGAGCTTCCAGCGGGAGACAAAACAACCGGTAATTGGTGATATACGCTTTCCTAACCCCCACCCTTCTTCACCCCGACTCGGCCTCCTCTGCTTCCCGCAGCCACAAACTCTTGACCATGAAACAGCGGCTGCTTGGATTCCACACACCTGAACAGGTGGCTCTATGGTGCCATTTGTTGGCTGCTGGTGTTGCTTTTTTCCCACTTCTTTTTATTTCTTCTTTGCCTCTCCCGACCTCCCCCTCTTTTCACTTGAGTACCTCACTCCGTGAGCCATCTTTGCTTCTTCCTGAAAGGCTGCAGAGCTCCAGTAATTTGTGATATACCCTTTCCCACTCTCTACCCTTCTTCACCTACACTCGGCCTCCTCTGCTTCCCAAGGACACAGTCTCTTGTCCAGAAACACCAGCCCGCACTAGCTGGCTCTCTGAGTGCCATTTGTTGGCTGTTAGTCTTGCTTTTTTTTTTTTCCTGCTTCTTTTGATTTCTTACTTGCCTCTTACCACCTCCCCCTCCCTTCACTCAAGTACCTGGCTCCATGCGCAATCGTTCCTTCTTCTTGAGGGTCTGCGGAGCTCCGTTCGGGTGTGGCGCTGCTTCCCGGTTTAGGCTGCCACACTGGTGGGATCCTGGGGCTTTTGTTCATTTGTTTGTTTTGAATTGTTTGTTTGTTTTCTTTTCCTTTTCTTGAGTTGGGAGCCCTTCCTGGCCAGGCTGAGCTGAGTGGCAGGTAGACTCCCCTTCAGCTTCCACAAACGTACAGAAGGATCCCTGAGAGCATCTCTTTTTACATTGGTTTTATTCTTTTTTTCCCCTGTTTCTTTGGGGGCCTTTCTTGTTTGTTTTCAATTTGTTTTGTTTTCTTTTTCCTCTTTTTGCCTTTTTGTCTTTCTTCATTGCTCAGTTTCTTGTCTCTCTATATCTTCCTTCTCTTTCTGTTCCCTGAATACCTGGCATTGTATACCTCTACACCTTCTATCCAGGCTGTACTGCAACACCTGAGAGCGACTTCCCCAGACCTCATTACTGCACCAGTGGGATCCAAGGGAACTTTGCAGTTCTTTAAACTTTCTGATTCTTATTTATTCTTTCTTTTCTTTTCTTCGTCCTCCCCTTTCTGTTTTTCTCCATTTCACAGTCTCTCATCTCTCCACTCCAATGGCAAGGTCCCCTAGCATTCTTTTTTGTTTGTTTGTATGTTTTTGGCTTCTGTTCCTCTCTCCTCTCTCCCATATCCATCTTAGCTCCACACATAACAATCTCACCACTGCATCCTGCCTACCTACACCATGCGCTTGACATCACACCACCAAGCAGCACAGGCACGGCCTACTGCAACCTGCCCTGCACTGATTACCGACATGCTCTGATGGCTGTAGTAAGTGCCACAAACAACCCATCCACTAACTCCTCTTCAGCGAGACCTGCCCTGCCGTACCATATCTGAGTGACTGAACCTGCCAGTTGAAGAAGGAGGCAAAAAGTGTTGTGCCCAGAGATGAGCAAACAACAAAGAACACACAATCTGCCTGCTCAGACATAGTCAAATTTCTTTTTTAAAAAAAGAGACGAAACAAACAAATCTATAATCAATAAACGAGAAAAATAACTACTGAATGGCCCGAAGACAGCAGACAATAACAAAACATTTACAAAAACAGGAAACGATGGTTCCAGTATGCATCCAAAATAAAACACCAGATGACTCTCCTGTGGAAGAAAATGCACTAGAAGTACCTGATAAGGAATTCAAATCTCTAATACTCAGAATTCTCCAAGAACTGAGGCAAAAAGCTGACAAACATGAGGAAAAAATAGAAAAATTCATGGAAAATACAGACAAAAAATTGGAAGAATTCAGGAAAATAATACAGGAACAAAATGCTAAAATAAATTCACAACTAGAAATTATACAAAGACAACAATTAGAAATCCAAAAGATAAAAAACAAAATTTGAGAAATGGACGCTATCATAGAAGGGCTGAGGAGCAGATTTGAAACAGTAGAAGACAGGATCAGTGGAATTGAAGACAAATACTTGGATACAATACTGTTTAGGGAAAACTCAGAAAAAAGAACAAAGAAAAATGAAGAGACCCTTAGAGTTATGTGGGACACAATCAAAAGCAAAATTCTCCGAGTGATTAGAATTCCAGAACACGGGGAGAGAACAGAAAACACAGAGAAGATCATTGAGGAACTGCTGACTGAAAACTTCCCCAATATCATGAAAGATGAAAAGCTGACCATCCAAGAAGCTCAATGAACCCCATATAGAAGAGACCCCAAAATAAAATCACCAAGGCATATCATATTCACACTCGCCAAAACGAAGACAAAGAATCCTGAGAGCAGCTCATGAAAAAAAAGAAATCACATACAGAGGAGAAACAATAAGACTAAGCTCAGATTATTCGGCAGAAACCATACAGGCAAGAAGGCAATGGGATGACATATATAAAATCTTGAAAGAAAAAAATTGCCAGCCAAGAATAATATATCCTGCAAAACTCTCGTTCAAATTTGTTGGTGAAATTAGGTCATTTCCAGATAAACAGAAACTAAGGGAATGTGTAAAAGTCAAACCAAACTTCCAAGAATTATTAAAGAGAATTCTTTGATCTGAGGACAAACAGCTTCAGCACACAGGCAGAACCTAGGATGCAGGATCGTACCAGCCAGATACCAATCTAGGAAATGAACTCTCGAGGACTATCCAAAACCAAAAGAAAAACAACAGGGAATCAGAGCAGTTAATCAGTAAATGAGAACAACATAAAAACAATAACAGAGGGAATAAATGGCATAGGTATAGAACCTTCTAATGGAGAGGAAAGCAAGGTGATACCAAGTAATGGTAGACTGCTTCAAACTTAGAAAGATAAGGGTAAAATTTATGGTAACCACAAAGAAAGTTAACAAACATACTCATAAAAATAAAGAGGTAAACAAATAAGTCTCGGCAAAAAGAAAACCTACACAAACAAAAGACATGAAAAAAAAATCCACAAACAAAAGTAACTCAGCACAAGAGAGTAAGAAGAACAAAGAAAAAGTCAGCACCACAAAAAAAAAGTACTACAAAATGACACCAACAAACCCACATCTATCAATAATTACACTGAATGTAAATGGACTCAATGCACCCATAAAGAGATGGAGAGTGACAGAATGGATAAGAAAACAGGATCCATCAATATGCTGTCTACAGGAGACACACCTTAGAAACAAAGATCTGAATTTATTAAAAGTCAAAGTTGGAAAAAAATATATCAAGCTAACAACTAGCAAAAAAGAGCAGGAGTGACAATTCTAATCTCAGATAAAATAGACTTTAAAACGAAATCTACCATAAAAGACAAAGAAGGACACTATATAGTGATTAAGGGGAGGATCCATCATGAACATATAACCATAATAAACATCTATGCACCCAATGACAGGGCTCCAAAATACATAAACAAACTGTAACAACACTGAAAAGAGAAATTGACAGTTCCACAATAATAGCAGGAGACTTCAACACATCACTCTCAGTAAAGGACAGAACAACTAAAAAGAAACTCAGCAAAGATACAGAAGACCTAAAGGGCACAATCAGCCGATTGACATCACAGACATATATAGAACACTCCATCCAACCGCTGCAAAGTACACATTCTTTTCCAATGCACATGGAACGTTCTCCAGAATAGACCACATCTTAGGCCACAGGGCAATTCTCAACAAATCCAAAACGTTGAGATAATTCAAAGTATCTTCTCTGACCACAATGCCATCATGGTAGAAATTAACACTAGAAAGAGCAAGGAAAAAAAAATTAACTACATGGAAACTGAATAATACCCTGATTACACATCAGTGGGTAATAGAAGAAATCAGAGATGGAATCAAAAAATTCCTAGAATCAAATGAGAATGAAAACGTATCATACCAAAACCTTTGGGACATAGCAAAGACAGTCCTCAGAGGACAATTTATAGCAATAGATGCACATATCAAAAAAGAAGAAAGGGACAAAATCAAAACATTAACTACAGAACTCAAACAAATAGAAAGAGAACAACAAAAAAAGCCCACAACCACCAGAAGAAAGGAAATAGTAAAGATCAGAGCAGAAATAAATGAAATAGAGAACAGAAAAACAATAGAAAAAAATCAACAAAACCAGAAGTTGGTTCCTTGAGTCAACAAAATCGATAAACCACTGACCAGACTGACAAAAGAAAAACAGGAGAGGACACAAATAACCCAAATAAGAAATGAAATGGGGAGATTACGACAGACCCAAGTGAAATAAAAAGGATTATAACAGAATATTATGAAAAACTATACTCCAACACATTTGAAAACCTAGAGGAAATGGATAAATTTCTAGAAACACACAGTCTACCCAAACTACATCAAAGTGATGTTGAAAATCTGAACAGACCCATAACAAGAGAAGGGATTGAAAAGGTAATAAAAAAACTCCCAACCAAAAAAAGGCTGGACCCAGATGGCTTCACTGGAGAATTCTTCAAAACATTTACAGAAGAGCTTGTACCAGTACTACTCAAGCTATTTCGGAGCACAGAAGAGGAAGCGACACTTCCAAATTCATTCTATGAAGCCAGCATAATGCTGGTACCAAAACAAGTAAAAGATGTAACAAAAAAAGAAAATTATAGAACACTATCTCTCATGACTATAGATGCAAAAATTCTCAATAAAATTCTAGCCAATAGAATTCAGCATCGTATCAAAAATAATACACCACGTCAAGTAGGATTCCTACCAGGTATGCAAGGATGGTTCAATATTAGAAAATCAATCAACATAATCCACCACATAAATAAAAGGAAAGAAAAGAATCACGTGATCATCTCAATTGACACAGAAAAGGCATTTGACAAAGTCCAACACCCATTCCTGATAAAAGCTCTCAATCAAATAGGTATAGAAGGGAAATTTCTCAACATAATAAAGGGCATCTATGCAAAATCAATGGCCAACATCATTCTTAGTAGAGAGAGGCTGAAAACATTCACCTTGAAGACAGGAACAAGACAAGGATGCCCTTTATCACAACTACTATTTAACATTGTGCTGGAAGTTGTAGCTAGAGCAATAAGGCAAGAAAAAGAAATAAAGGGCATCCAAATTGGTAAAGAAGAAGTTAAATTGTCCCTGTTTTCAGATGATATGGTACTATACACAGAAAACCCTAAGAGTTCACGAGAAATCTACTGGAACTAATAGCAGGATTCAGCAGAGTAGCAGGATACAAGATAAACATTTAAAAATCAGTTGGATTCCTATACACCAATAAGGAGAACGATGAAAAGGAAATCAGGAAAACAATACCATTTTCAATAGCCCCTAGAAAGATAAAATACTTAGGAATAAATCTGACCATGGATGTAAAAGACCTATACAAAGAAAACTGCAAAACACTACTGCATGAAACCCAAAGGGATCTACATAAATGGAAAAACATACCATGCTCATGGATAGGCAGACTCAACATTGTGAAAATGACAATTCTACCCAAAGCAATTCACAAATACAACACAATCCCGATCCAAATACCAACAACATTCTTCAAAGAGATGGAAAATCTAAACATTAACTTTATATGGAAAGGGAAGAAGCCTCCAATAAGTAAAGCACTACTGAAGAAGAAGAATAAAGTTGGAGGACTCACACTACCTGACCTCAGAACCGACTATACAGCTACAGTAGTCAAAACAGCCTGGTACTGGTACAACGACAGATACATTGACCAATGGAACAGAATTGAGAACCCAGATGTAAATCCATCCACCTACGGTCACCTGATCTTCGACAAGGGCCCAAAGTCCATCAAATGGGGAAAAGACAGTCTTTTTAACAAATGGTGCTGGCAAAACTGGATATCCATTTGTAGAAAAATGAAACAGGACCCATACCTCACACCATATACAAAAACCACTTCAAAATGGATCAAAGACCAGAATATAAAGCCTAAAACTATAAAGTTCATAGAAGAAAAATTAGGACCAACACTTCAGGCCTTAATACATGGCATTAACAGGATACAAACCATAACCATCAATGCAGAAAACCCAGTAGATAAGCTAGAGAACTGGGATCTTCTAAAAATCAAACACCTATGCTCTTCAAAAGACTTCACCAAAAGATAAAAAAGAGAACCTACACACTGGGAAAAATTTTTTGGATAGTGCAATTCAGACAAAGATCTAATCTCCATAATCTACAAGAAAATCCAACACCTCTACAACAAAGACAAATAATCCTATTAAAAATGGGCAAAGGAAATGAATAAACACTTCACCAAAAAGACATTCAAATGGCCAACAGACACATGAGGAAATGCTCGTGATCACTAGCCATTAGAGAAATGTAAATTAGAACCACAATGAGATACCATCTCACCCTGGCATTACTGGCAAGAATCAAAAACACTGGAAATAACAAATGTTGGAGGGGCTGTGGGGAGATTGGAACTCTTATGCACGGCTGGTGGGAATGCAAAATGATACAACCATTTTGGAAAATGATATGGTGCTTCCTCAGAAAGCTGGAAATAGACATACCATTCGATCCAGCAATCCCACTCCTAGGAATATATCTTAGAGAAATAAGAGTCGTCACTCGAATAGACATATGCACACCTATGTTCATGGCAGCATTATTCACAATAGCAAAACAATGGAAACAACCTAGATGCCCATCAACAAATGAATGGATGAACAAACTATGGGACATACACACAATGGAGTACTATGCAACGAGAAAGAACAACGATGAATCTGTGAAGCATCTCATAACATGGATGAAACTGGAGGACATTATGCTGAGTGAAATAAGTCAATCACAAAAGGACAAACATTGTATGAGACCTCTATTGTAAAAACCTATGAAAAAGTTCACACAGAAAATGTAACAATCTTTGTTGTTTTCCAGGGATGGGAGGGGTGGGGGGGGGAATATTAAATAGACTATATATAAGTGGTATCTTCGGTGAAGGGTGAGACAGTACACAATACAGGAGAAACTAGCACAACTTGTACAAGGAAAGGTCATGGAATCCCCATAGACACATCCAAACTACCTGAGGGACTGAATTGCTGGGCAGAAGGCTGTGTGGACCATGGTCTCGGGGAACATCTAGCTCAATTGGCATGACACAGCTTATAAAGACAATGCTCTACATTCTACCCTGGTGAGTAGTGTCTGGGGTCTTAAAAGCCTGTGAGCGGCCATCGAAGATACTCCACTGGTCTCATCCCTTCGGGAGCAAGGGAGAATGAAGAGAACAGGATACAAGGAAAAGATTAGACCAAAGGACTAATTGTCCACAGCTACCAAGACCTCCAAGGGACTGAGTCCAGTACAGCTACATGGTGCCCGGCTACCACCACTGACAGCTCTGACCAGGATCACAACAGAGGGTTCTGGACAGAGCTGGAGAAAGATATAGAGCATAATTCTAACCCATAAAAAAAAAGACCAGATTTAGTGGCCTAAAGGAGACTGGAGAAACCTCGAGTGTATGGTCCCCAGACACCCTTTTAGCTCAGTGGTAAAGTTACCTCCGAGGTTCACTGTTCAGCCTGGGAGTGGACAGCCCCATAAAACCAAATGAGACTAACGAGGTACAGGATTCCAGTGACAAGGGCCAGAAAGCACAAGGGGAGAAGGAAGCTGGTGATAGGGAACGCAAGGTTGAGTAAGGATATTGTTGATGTGTTGTGAGATTGTTAACCATTGTCATAAGGCAACATATGTAGTAACTGTTAAATGAGAAACTATTTTGTTCTGCAAGCCTTAATCTTAAGTGAGAATAATAGCACAATTTGAATAGCATAGTCAATTTCACTGAACTGTGCATGTAGAAATTTTTGAAATGGTGTATCTTTGGCTATGTGTATTTTCACCAAAAAAAAAAAGGTTGAGAATTTAGAGGGTTGATATATTGTGGGGTTGTTAATCAATGTCATAAAACAATATGTGTACTTCAGTTTCATGAGAAACTATTTGTTCTGTAAGCCTTCACCTGAAGTACAATTAAAAAAAAAGAAAGAAATATTACCTCTGTAACTCAGATGGCACAGAAAATTAAACAAATGGAAAAAATGAGTCTTTAGTTTTTTTTTTTTTTCTTCTTTTGGAGAAACTATAAATACTATTCATTTTTGCTTTTACAGGAGAACTTTTCTTTCTACTACTGTTATATAGGAGGAAAATAAGCTAGTTTATATATTATAAGAAACTCAAAATGTAACAGTCATCAAATTTTCAAAAGCAGAGTGGAGAATATAGAACTGTATTTTATGTATAACAATAAAAAATAATCATTTAAACTCTATCTTATTATCAGTTATAGAAAAAGGGAAAAACAGGACAAAAATGACCAAAAGGAAGAAAGAAACAGATGAATAAATACATAAAATCAATGAAAACAGACACCAGAAAGAAGATGACACGTGTGATCTGGCACAGCCTTCACAAAGAAAAACAGATTGATACATACCTATAAGAAATCCACAGGCATCGAACACTGGCCTATCTATAGAAACATCCAGAAAGACTGTCTTTCATGAAAATAACATTTGGACACTTACAACACTGGAACTATTAAAAATTGAATCCCTTTATTACCCCCAAATTATTACCCCAATGATAGACATCAATATAATTTTTTTTTCTTTTTGTGTATGTATCATAGAAAGAAGAAAATAAGTAGAGAAAAAATAGTAGGGAAATAAAATAATAGTGAAAAAACAGTTTCATTAAATTTTACCTGCATACAGTAACCATTTGAAAATTCTGGGCCAGAGAAGTAAGTTATCTTTTTGCTTACAAGGGTTAATCAACAAGTATTAGGTGTTGAAGACTCTCCCATGCTGTAACTGAAAAGTATTGAAAAATAACCAAAAAGGAAAAGAGACAATGTTTTGGAATGCCTTCCACAAACCACATAAAATTATTTAACATACACCCACATACATACCACACTTACAGAAACACAATAATAAAGCTAGGTTTTCATTCCAGATTGTGGCATAAAAAATTAACCTTTTTGTTCAGCCTACAAATTCTTATTGTCATGTAGTTTTCTAGCCACTAGTCTGAGATTAAAAACAGAACTAATTTACAGCCCCTACTTTAAAAACATAGGGCAGTCAGGGAGGATAAATGCACGTGGAAAACAAACTATAGTATATAAAAGTATATCATGGTATTGATAAGTTGTTTTTGTTAGGTGCAGTGAAATCAGCTCCAACTCATAGGAACCTTATGTATAACAGAACAAAACATTGTGCCATCCTCATAATAGTTGCTACGTTTGAGCCTATTGCTGTAGCCACTGTGTCAATCCATCTCATTGAGGGTCTCCCTCTATTTGCTGAACCTCTTCTTTACCAAGCATGATGCCCTTCTCCACTGATTGGTCCTTCCTGAAGACATGTCCAAAGGAAGCAAGATGAAGTCTTGCCATCCTTGCTTCTAAGGAGCATTCTGGATGTACTTCCACTAAGACGGATTTGTTCATTCTTCTGGTAGTCCATGGTATAGTCAATATTCCTCACCAAATCCACAACTTGAATTCTTTAGTCTTCCTTTTTCATTGTCCAGGTTTTACATGCATTTGGAGCAACTGAAAATACCCAGGCTTGGGTCAGGTGCATCTTAGTCATGAAAGTGACATCTTTCCTTTTTAACAATTTAAAGAGGATTTTTGCCACAGATTTGACAATGTAAATGTTGTTTGATTTCTTTTTTTCTTTCCTGATATGGTTATGTTATTTTTTGTTTTTGTTTTTATTGTACTTCAGATGAAGGTTTACAGAAGAAATAGTTTCTCATTAAACAGTATACATATTGTTTTTGACAATGGTTAACAATCCCACAACATGTCAACACTGTCCCTTCTCAAGCTTGGGTTCCCTATTACCAGATTTCCTGCCCCCTCCTGCCTTCTAGTCCTTATTCCTGGACTGTTGTGCTCCATTAGTCTCATTTTGTTTTATGGGGCTGTCTAATCTTTGGCTCAGCAGTGAACCTCGGGAGTGACTTCATTACTGAGCTAAAAGGGTGTCCGGGGGCCATATTATCAGGGTTTCTCCAGTCTCTGTCAGGCCAGTAAGGCTGGTATTTTTTTTGTGAGTTAGAATTTTGCTCTACATTTTTCTCCAGCTCTGTCTGGGACCCTCTGTTGTGATCCTGGTCAGAGCAGTCAGTGGTGGTAGCCAGGCACCATCTAGTTGTGCTGGACTCAGTGTGGTAGAGGCCGTGGTAGTTGTGGTCCATTAGTCTTTTGGACTAATCTTTCCCTTGTTTCTTGTTTTCTTCATTCTCCCTTGCTCCTGAAGGGTTGAGACCAGTGGAGTATCTTAGTTGGCTGTTCACAGGCTTTTAAGACCCCAGACACTACTCACCAAGGTAGAATGTAGAACATTTTCTTTATAAACTGTTATGCCAATTGAGCTAGATGTTCCCCAAGACCATGGTCACCATAGCCCTCCGCCAAGCAGTTCGGTCTCTCAGGGAGTTTGGATGTGTCTATGGAGCTTCCATGACCTTTTCTTTTGCAAGTTGTGCTGGCTTTGCCAGTATTGTGTGCTGCCTTACCCTTCTCCAAAGTTATCACTTATCTATTTTCTATTTAGTATTCCCCCCCAAACCTTCCCATCCCTTGTAACCAACAAACAATTGTTTCTTTTTGTTGTCAGTTTTTGTATTACCTTTTCAATCACTTCTATTTTAATGGGTCTGTTCAGATTTTGAACATCACTTTGTTGTAGTTTGGGTAGGTAGTGTGTTTCTAGAAATTTATCCATTGCCTTTAGGTTTTCAAATTTGTTGGAGTATAGTTTTTTGTAATACTCTGTTATGATCCTTTTTACTTCAGTTGGGTCTGTTGTAACATTACCCATTTCATTTCTTATTTGGGTTATTTGAGTCCTCTCCAGTTTTTCTTTTGTCAGTCTGGCCAGTGGTTTGTTGATTTTGTTGATTCTTTCAAAGAACCAACTTCTGGTTTTGTTGATTCTTTCTATTGTTTTTCTATTCTATGTTTCATTTATTTCCTCTCTGATCTTTATTATTTCCTTTCTTCCATTGACTTCGGGCTTTTTTTGCTTTTCTCTTTCTATTTTTTCCAGTTCTGTAGTTAATGTTTTGATTTTGTCCCTTTCTACTTTTTTGATGTGTGCATCCATTGGTATAAACTGTCCTCTGAAGACTGCCTTTGCTATGTCCAAAAGGTTTTGGTATGATTTGTTTTCATACTTTTTTGAAGCTAGGAATTTTTTTATTCCATCTCTGATTTCTTCTATTACTCAGTGGTTTGTAAGCAAGGTATTATTCAGTTGCCATGTAATAGAGTTTTTTTTTTTTCCTTACTCTTCCTGTTGTTAATTTCTACATGATGGCATTGTGGTCAGAGAAGACACTTTGAATTATCTCAGCATTTTGGATCTTGTTGAGGATTGCTCTGTGGCCTAAGATGTGGTCTATTCTGGAGAACGTTCCGTGTGCATTGGAAAAGAATGTGTACTTTGCAGCTATTGGATAAAGTGTTCTATATATGTCTATGAGGTCAAGTTGGCTGATTGCGCCCATTAGGTCTTCTGTATCTTTGCTGAGTTTCTTTTTTGTTATTCTGTCCTTTACTGAGAGTGGTGTGTTGAAGTCCCTACTATTATTGTGGAACTGCCAATCTCACTTTTCACTGTTGTTAGAGGTTTTTTTATGTATTTTGGAGCCCTGTCATTGGGTGTGTAGATGTTTATTATGGCTATTTCTTCATGATCAAACATCCCCTTAATCATTATATAGTGTCCTTCTTTGTGTTTTATGATGGATTTCGTTTTAAACTCTATTTTATATGAGATTAGTATTGCCACTCCTGCTCTTCTTTGGTAGCTGTTTGCTTGATAAATATTTTTTTTCCATCCTTTGATTTTTAATAAATTCACGTCTTTGTTTCTAAGGTATGTCTCTTGTAGACAGCATATTGATGGATCCTGTTTTTTATTATCTATTCTGTCACTCTCCATCTCTTTATGGGTGCATTTAGGCCATTTACATTCAGTGTAATTATTGAGTTGTGAGTTTATTGCTGTCATTTTGTAGTGCTTTTTTTTTTTTTTTGTGGTTCTGACTTTTTCTTTGTTCCTCTTACTCTCCTGTGGCAAATTCCCTTTGTTTGTGGATTTTTGTTTTTCATTTCTTTTCTTTTTGTAGTTTTTTTGTTTGTTTGTTTGTTTGTTTTTTACTGAGACTTTATGTTTTTCTTCTTTATTTTGTTGAGTAGTTTTGTTAACTTTCTTTGTAGTTACCTTGAAATTTATCCTTATCTTCCTAGGTTTGAACCAGTGTATTATTACTTGGTATCGCCTCGCCTTCCTTTCCATTAGAAGGTTCTATACCTAAACTGTTTGTTTCCTCTTGTATTTTTCTGATGTTGTTGTTATTTACAGATTAACCTCTCTGGTTCCCTGTTGTAATTCTTTTGTTTTTGTATCATCCTTAAGAATTCATTTCCTAGGTTGGTATCTGGCTAGTATGCTCCTCTTTCCTAGATTCAGCCTCTGGTCTGATGTTGGTTGCTCTCAGATTGAAGTACTCCCTTTAATAATTCTTGTAAATTTGGTTTGGTGTTTAAATAGTTCCTTAATTTCTGTTTATCTGGACATGTCCTAATTTCACCATCATATTTGAATGAGAGTTTTGCAGGATACATTATTCTTGGCTTGCAATTTTTTTCTTTCAAAGTTTTATATATGTCATCCCATTGCCTTCTTGCCTGCATGGTTTCTGCTGAATAATCCTAGCTTAGTCTTATTGTTTCTTCTCTGTATGTGACTTCTTGTTTTTCTCAAGCTGCTCTCAGGATTCTTTGTCTTTGATTTTGGTGAGAGTGATTATGATGTGCTTTGGTGATTTTCTTTTGTGGTCTATCCTATATGGGGTTCGTTGAGCTTCTTGGATGGTCAGCTTTTCATCTTTCTTGATACTAGGGAATTTTTCTGTCAGAAGTTCTTCAATGAACCTCTCTGTTTTCTCCCCCTGTTCTGGAACTCTGATCACTCGCAGATTTTTGCTTTTGATTGTATCCCACATAATTCTCAGGGTTTCTTCATTTTTCTTCATTCTTTTTTCTGATTTTTCCTCAAACAGTGTTGTATCAAAGTGTTTGATCTGCCTTTCATCATTTCAAACTTGCTCCTCAACCTTTCTATGACACTGTCCATTTCTGAAATCTTATTATCTTTTGGGTTTCTAATTGCTGTTTTTGTATGATTTCCAGTTGTGAATTTATTTTGCCATTTTGTTCCTGTATTATTTTCCTGAATTCTTCCATTGTTTCACCTGTATTTTCCATGAATTTATCTGCCTTTTCCATGAATTTGTCTATTTTGTCTTCATTTTTGTCTGCTTTTTTGCTTCAACTCTTGGTTAGCTCTGAATAGTAGAGATTTGAATTCCCTTTCAGGTAATTTTAGCGCCTTTTCTTCTACTGGAAAGTTATCTGATGTTTTATTTTGGACCATTTCTGGAACCATATTTTCCTGTTTTTGTAAATTTTTTGACATTGTCTGCTGTCTTTGGGACATTTAGTAGTTATTTTCCTTGTTTATTGATTGTAGATTTGTCTGATTTGTCCTGCTTTTTTGTTTTATTTGGCTATGTCTGAGCAGGTGGGCTGTACGTTCTTTGTTGTTTGCTTGTCTGTGAGCACAATTCTTTTCTCCCTTTTTCCAATGGGCAGGGTCATTTGCTCAGGTATGGTACAGCAGGGCAGGTCCAGCTGAAGGAGAGTTGCTGGGATAGGTTGTTCATGGCCCATACTAGGGCCGACAGGGCAGGCCAGGAATCAGTGCAGGTCAGGTTCTGGTAGACTGTGCCTGGCTGTTTGGGGATGTGATGTTCCCTGCAGGGGCAGGTAGGCAGGAAGGAGGGGGGAGACTGTGATGTGTGGAGCTAAGATTGGTGTGGGAAAGATGAGAGAGAGGAGAGAGGAACAGGAGCCAAAAACATACAGAGTATTAAGGGAGCTTGTTGTTTGAGTGAAGAGATGAAAAACTGAGAAATGGAGAACAAAAAGGAAAATAAAAAAGAAAAAGGGTAAAAGAAAAAAATGAATAAATAAAAATTATAAAAGAAAAGAAAAGCCCCCAGTGATCTCACTGGTGTGGCTGCGAGGACTGGGGAAGTTTCCCCAAGGCAATGAAGTACAGCCTGGCTGGAAGGGGTAGAAGTGTCACTCAGCACCATGTATTCAGGATACAGGAAGTGAAGGTAAGTATAGAGAAAAAAAAAAACCTGAGAAATGAAGAAAGACAAAAAGGGAAAAAGATAGAAAAGAAAAGAAAACAAACAAAAATTAAAAAAAAAAAAAAAAACAAGAAAAAAGAAATTCCCCCAGGGATCCCACCATGCATCTGCGCAGATTAAGGGAGTAGCTCCTAAGCTGCAAAGTACTGGCTAGCTAGAAGCGGCTCCCAAGCTGAGAAAAGAAACAGAAAAAAAAAAAAACAAAGTAACTAATCAAAACAGAACAAATCAAAACCAACCAACAAACAAAATCCCGAGGATCTCACCAACATGGCAGCACGGGCCGGGAAGCAGTTTC
Source organism: Dugong dugon (assembly GCA_030035585.1). Lineage (NCBI taxonomy): Eukaryota > Metazoa > Chordata > Mammalia > Sirenia > Dugongidae > Dugong > Dugong dugon. Next base: position 41,968,837 of record CM057474.1, read on the forward strand.
ACAATCAAGCGAAGTTTCATAGCCTTTCAGGAAGAAGCAAAGGTGGCACATGGAGCTTGGTATTTCAGAGAAAGGAGGGGGGAGTGGTGAGAGGTATGGAAGAATCCAAAAGAAGCAGAAAAAATCAACACCAGCAGCCAATTAATGGGACTCAGGAAGCCAGCCAGTGTGGGTGGGTGGAATCCAAGTGGCACTGGGGTGAAGTCGGTTCTTCCTCTCTAAGAGACTGTGGCCACAGGAAGCAGAGAAGGCTGAGTAGGGGTGAAGAAGGGTGGGTGTGGGAAAGTGTGTTTCACTGGTTACTGGTTGTTCTGTCTCGTGGAAGCTCTATGAAGCTGCTTTCCCATACCCCCCGTTTTCTGATCTCTGATAGGAGTCCAATATGGTGGATCTGTTCTTTGTCAGCTGATACGGGACCTCTGCATGTATCTCTTCTTGCTCTCTGTGCTCTGTCAGTTTCTTATTTCATTTGGTGCTTGGCTGAGTTCTTTATCTCTTCATTTGATGCTTAGGGTTTCAGGATTGACGTTTGTCTCTGTTTGACTTAGTTTTTTGGATCTTTGCGGTGGAGGGATGGTGTGGTGCTTTTGTCTATAGTGTCATGTTTCCTGGAAGTCCCTTCATTTAATTTCTTGACTGTCCTTCAATGGGCATTGATTACTGATACGAGAAGAATTAAATCCTTGACAACTTCAATTTCATTGCCATTTAGCATGATATTGTTAATTGGTCCAGTAGTATTTTTGTTTTCTTTATATTCAGGTATAATCCATACTGAAGGCTGCATTCTTTTAAGTTTTCAGTAAGTGCTTCAAATCATCTTCACTTTCCACGAAAAAGGTTGTGTCATCTGCATATCTGTGGTTGTTAATGAGTCTTCCTCTAATCCTGATGCCATGTTCTTCTTCATATAGCCCAGCATCTTATAAATGGGAGATAACTCTCCATTGGTAGAATTCGAAGTATTTGAGGCACATGTTGGGAAATTTAACTCTTTGTTGTGAGAAACCATTTTAATTTTCCTGGAATACAGATTTCTGGGTCTATGGAGTTGTGGTGACCCACTCAGGCCATTTGCCCTTAGGTGTCCTTTTGAACCTTGAATCTTTAAGGTATTAGTTTTCTTGGAGTCACCTTCAAGCCAAACAATAGCCTAGTAATCAGCTTAGTGGAGACCATTTTGCCCTAGGCATTGGGCTCTTTTGGAGAATTACTATGACCTTCAGGAAACAACCTGCCTGGATGCTGCCTATATAACTTGTTTTCACTGTTCCCTCTTTGGATCACCTTCCCAATACCTTTGGCTTGATCTTGCCCAATTCGAATCCTATCTACTCACAGCATATTCTGTTACACTAATTTCTGCTGTTTCTCTGCTCATTTAAGTTTTTAACAATTTGTGGCATCAAAAGTGAGACTGAAGTGGCTGAGCAACCTTCTACCTGAGCTCTTGTTGGACACAGACATGGTGTTCATAAAACCCCTTTCAGCTTACTGTCTCCATGGAGCACCTGGAGGTCATTTTGGTAAGCCCTCTCAGTTTCTCAAACTCTGCTCCTTTTGTGTCTTGAGCTTGAACAAAAGGTTTATTGTGAGTTTTCTTAATTTGCTGTTTTGTAGCACTTAGGACTGTCTCAAAATGGGATCTGCCAAATCCAAAAAAGTAGCAGATTTCCCCAGTGGAACTCTGGCTCACAACACGGTCAAGAACTATGGGTCTAGGTCTTGTTTGTACTTGGATTGATAGTTTGAACTCACTAATGACATTTTGTTAAATCAATGGCCATTTTGTGCTACTAGTATATTTAATAGTAATAACTGAGAAACTAGTATATTTAAGGTCTAAATTAGAAAATTCTGGCATCAAAACCAGACAATGGTAAAGGAATGCTTATTTTGATTGGTATTCTAAGCCTTCCAAATGTACTCAGGATTATCAAATAGCATCTCTGAAAGACATTATTTCAAAACTGACCAAAAGCAAACTTAAACTCCTAACAAAACTTTTGTTTTACCAAAAAAGGGACCCTGAAGACATCTCTTCATGTCCCCAGATCCTTGGAACTGGGCCCATATAATAGAGTGTTAGTTTTTGCCCCCTGTTTCTCTCCAGTCTCTTCGAGGCTGTGGTAAGAACTCTCAGGTCTTGAGCTTGATGTTTTGCAGTACAGCCATGCTGCATATTTGAAATTGACTGGAAGTTGTGAGAGACTAGATCTCTAGCTGGCAGAATGAACTAGGTTCAGAAAGAATGAAACTGGGTTTTATGCAGTTGTTACAAAGAAATCCCAGAGTTTTTAAGCCACAAAAATGTGGGTGCACAAGTCTGAGCACTTTAAGGGCCTCTAGGGCACCTGCCACCAACAGAAAGATGCTCATGTAAGGATAAGCTGGGACATGAGATGAGCCACAGCATTAGGCTGGCTGCCCACCAGTTGTGAGAAAACTCTTATGCAATGGAGATACACTGTAACAAAACACTGACCAAACTCCACAGAAGTTAAGAATTTTATTTGGCTCTGGAAAAGCAAAGTTTCAACCTAAGGAAATAGAGTTCTTGACATATAAGAGAAATGAGCCTGGAGCTCTCCCTACAGAGATTCTGGTCTGGTGTTCATTTTCAAAAATGCTGTAAGCTGAATATAAGAGAAGTAATTTGGAATTTCAGTGATCACTTTGGGAAAATGAGTTTCCATCTGCTCTATCTTTCCTTCCACTTTGGGAAATGAGTTTCAGTTCATGTTGTCTTTTCTATCTTCTTTGGGGAACTGCTGTTTGGTGTTCAGGTTTCATCATAGGAGCTGAGATTTCCCCCATGTGAAACTCAGGCAAGTTAATAAGTTTTATATAGAACCTATTTTTCCTGTTGGGTTGGATCAACCTTATGAAAGATTGCTGTAGATATTTTAAAAAACTGGGTTCCCTCTTTTCTTTGTTTTGTGTTGTGTAAGAGTACAAGCTTGGTTTTTTTAGCTGGTCTCACACATTGGTGAGTTTAAGTGGTTTTTCTGTCTTATTTTGTTGTGAGAGCTTGACTCTGATCTAGAGAGAGCATTGTGTCTGAGCTTTTGTCTTGACTCAGGTTGGAGGCTGTGGCTGACAATTTCCAGCTTTTTTATGAGATGGTCTTAATTCTCAGTTCTTTTCTCTTCTAAGAAAAAATTCCTCTTGTGCTTGTCTTGATGCGGCCTTTCAGTAGCTACTTTGAGAAACTTTGATATAAATTGGTCTATTTGAAAAGTGACTGAAAAAGGATGGATTTTTTATTTAGATTGTTATCAAATGGCCTTAAAATGGACAAAATATTCTAAATCATTTCTCAAAAAGTTTTTTTAAAGTGCACAGAAGATAGGCTTATGACAGTGTAATAATTTCCTACCTCTGGATGGTATTATTAAATTATAGTACAATATTCCTTCAAATAACTTTATTCTGATTGGTGTAGTCATTAGTAAGCATTTATATAAGTTAAACAGTCCTAATATTCCCAAGTATTAATGAAACTAAATTCTTTCTGACACAGTTTTTTTTTTTTTTTAATGTTTTGTACCATGTCAACCTGAAAAGAAGTTCCTTAAAAAAGATAAATCTTAAAAGCAAACTCTTTCTAAGTAACTTAAGCTAGATATTTTATGGAATGTTTTTTATTTAAGGGAAAAGGAATAATTTTGTCTTGAAGTAAAACTAGTCAGTCCAGAATGAGAAAAAGTGAGGCATAGGACAAATCTAGCTAAAAAAAATTAAAAAAAAAAGAGGTAAGGGACCCCTCCTAACAAAGTGGAATTTTTTAAAAATATTTTTAGTGTCCTTTAGACAGTTTGCAGAGCAAACTATTTTCTCTTTAAACAATTGATATACATTGTTTTGTGACATTGGTTGCCAACCCCACAATATGTCAACTGTCTCCCCTTCTCAACCTTGGGTTCCCCATTACCAGTTTTCCCATCCTCTCCTGCCTTCTCTTCCTTGTCCCTGAGCTGGTTTGCCCATTTAGTCTCGTTTTGTTTTATGAGCCTGTCTAATCTTTGGCTGAAGGGTGAACCTCAAGAGTGAATCCATTACTGAGCTATAAGGGTGTCCAGGGACCATACTCTCGGGGTTTCTCCAGTCTCTGTCAGACCAGTAAGTCTGATATTTTGTGTATGTGTGTGAGTTAGAATTTTGTTCTACATTTTTCTCCAGCTCTGTTTGGGACCCTTTATTGTGATCCCTGTCAGAGCAGTTGGTGGTGGTATCCAGGCACCATCTAGTTGTGCTGGACACAGTCTGGTGGAGGTTGTGGTAGTTGTGGTTCATTAGTCCTTTGGACTAATCTTTCCCTTGTGTCTTTGGTTTTCTTCATTCTCCCTTGCTCCTGATGTGATGAGACCAGTGGAGCATCTTAGATGGCTGCTCACAAGCTTTTAAGACCCCAGATGCTACTTATCATAGTAGAATGTAGAACATTTTCTTTGTAAACTATGTTATGCCAGTTGAGCTAGATGTTCCCCGAGACCGTGATCCAAAGTGGAGATATTTTTAAAGATACATTAAAAATAGGATAAGTAAGGTGGACGTTGATGGGGTTAAAAAAAAAAAAAAATGTTGTCTTAATACAGTCATCAGAAATTGGGTAGATCCCTGACATAAAAGAACTGTAAACAGATTCTTTGTACTGTAGAGGAATTTTAAGAATCTAAAAAATAAAGATTGCAGTGAAAAAAAAATAACCTAAAATAAAAAAGACCATACGCATATCAATGAATTGGTCCAGTTGAGCCTAGACTTTGAGTCAAGAAAAAAACAAAAACAAAAACCAAAACCAAAAAACCCAGTTGATAGAAAAGTTTGAGTGAAAAAACAGACCATGTAAATGGACTTTATTTCAACAGTAATTATGTTTTGTGGTACATAGGCTTAAAATAATTTCTAAGATTTTTAGGTAACTTATTGATATTAAATTGAGTTAATGAATATTCATTATAACTTAAGTTTCTATACTTCTGTTTTTTATGACACAGAGAAAAGAGATGTATATTTGGGTCTGCTAATGAGTACGTTCATTTTGGCCACTTAAAGGGTTGTGCCATAAGAACTATGTAACAAAGACAGAAAGTTTAAAAGATTTATTAAAAGGAAATTTATTAAATAATTAAAGAAAATTTCCTGGACCTGGACAGAAAAACAAGCATGCAAGTACATGAAGCTACAAAACACTAATTAGAAGAATTATAAAAAGATCAGCTCTGCAATACATCCTAATAAAATTCCTTAAAACTAAAGACAAGGAGAAAATTCTGAAAACAGGAAGAGAAAAACACAATATAATGCACCAAGGGTTCTTCATAAGAATCAGTTCAGATTTCTCCCCAGCAACCCTAGAGGCCAGAAGACAATGGAGCAACATATATAAAACATTAAATGAAAACAATTGCCAACCAAGAATTCTTTACCCAGCAAAGCTGTCATTCAAAAATGAGGGAGAAATCAAGACATTCCCAAATAAAGAGAAGTTCTGGTAATTTTCCACTACCAGACTTTCCTGTGTAGGTATTACTCAAGGGAGTTCTCCAAATAGAAATGTGAAAACTCTAAACAAATACTTGAACCTACATACAGGGGAAAATAATAATAATAAGAGAGAGAGAGAGATCCCAAAAAAGGCAACAATATGAGCAATCATAAGGACCAAGCACATGATATTTTCAGGGAATAAACTCAGTAATATAAGCCCACAAAAAATATAACATCAAGAGTGTAATGAAATAGGAACAATGCAAAGTTATTGGATACAGGATGTACAATGAAGTTAATGGAAAATCACCAAAAGAAATGGGGGAGGAAGTAACTTATTAAAAATGGATTTAACACGCTAAGGTTGTATGTTATCTGTTGTTCATATGTTAAACAGTGTTGCAATAGTAAGTCATGTAATGTAATATGTGTAGTACCCACTAAGAAATCTCTGGGAAAAACTACACAGATTGGAAGGAAGAAAGCAAAAAGACTCATCACAAGAAAGAAGCCAAACACAAACAAAAACAGAAAAATGAGAATTAAAAAAACAAAGAAATGAAACACTCAAAAAACAAATAGCAAAATGAATGAGGTAGACACTTCATTTTTCAGTAATAACATTAAATGCAACTGGTCTAAACTCCCCATGCAAAAGGCATAGAGTGGCAGATGAATAAGAAAACACAATCCAACATTTTGCTGTCTATAAGAAACACACCTTAGACATAAGGAAGAAAACAGACTGAAAATAAAAGAAAGGGGGAAAAAATATATTCCATTCAACAAGTAAATAAAACAGAGCATGGGTGGCAGTACTGATGTCAGATAAAATAGACTTTAAATCAAACTCTGTTACAAAAGGTAAAGAAGGAAGTTACACACTAATAAAAGGGTAAATCCAGAAAGAAGATACAATAATTATAAATATATATGCACCTAACAGCAATGCGGACCCCTGGTGGCAGTGGTTAAAAGCTTGACTGCTAACCAAAAGCTTGGCAGTTCAAATCCACCAGCAATTCCTTGGAAAGCCAATGGGGCAGTTCTACTCTGTCCCACAGGGTCGCTATGAGCCAGAATCGACTCGACGGCAAAGTGTTTTTTTTTGGTTTAACAGCAATGCACCAAAATACCTGAAACAAATACTGACTAATAGACAACTCTACAATAATAGTAGGAGACTTCAATGCACACTTTCATTATAAACAGAACATCTAAAAAGAAGATTACTAAGTACTTTGAGAACTTACAACAATAAGCCAATTGGATCTAATGGAAATATACAGAACACATCACCCAGCATCAAAACAATACACATTCTTCTCCAGCACACATGGATCATTTCCCAGAATAGACCATATGCTAGTACACAAAACAAATCTCAACAAAACTTCTGGAGATAATAGAAAAATTCAGCATCGGTTGTAGGTTACAAGATCAACACACAAAAAATCAGTTGGATTCCTTTGCAGTAACAAAGTATTCTGAAAAAGAAATCAAGAAAACAATATCATTTACAGTTACCCCCCAAACTATAAAATACATAGGAACTAACCTACCTAGGGACGTAAAAGACTTTTACAATGAAAATTATAAAACACTACCACAAGAGACTAATGGATATCTACAAAAAATGGAAAGACATCCCATGCTTGTGGATTGGAAGACTTAACCTTTTGATGACCCTATTATTTTCTGCTTTGAATTTTTGTTTGTTTAATATCATGTGTTTTCATTAATGTCTAGTATGCTGAATTATGGGGTGTGTTTAAATTTTTGGTTGGTAATATGGATTTTGAGAAATATTATCTGGGACTACATGGTTACCACTGAATCTTTTTGCCTTCTCAAACCTGCTGATTGATGGGTGACTGTCTTTCCCAATGAACTTTGGTTGCTGAAAATATAGAGGGGTACCTTTCATTAGGTTACGTAGGGAACCTCTGGTTTTCCAAATATCACACACACAAACAAAACCAAGTTCAGCAGGACTCCCTAACTATCATATGGGAAATTATTAATATGCTTATAAGGCTTATCTAGGGGTACGAAAGCCAAAAGAAACAATTTTTTTACCCAATCACACTTCCTGGTTGCACTACCTTACATGCAAGCCTCATACCCCGGGTGTTTTGCTTCAACTAAAGTCTCTTTCATCATTTGCCAATTTTCAAGTCCCCACTGAAAGGAAGCAAATACTTTCCATGGGAAAAGTATACTCCCAAAGAACTCCAGAGACATAAAAACTGAATGGGATCTCATATGTTCACGAGTCACCAAAGTGTTTTAATATAGTGAAAATGGCAATTCTACCTAAAGCTAACTACAGATACAATGTCATCCTGATACAAATCCCAGCAACATTCTCTACTGAAATGGAAAAATTAACTGCTTCATATGGAAGGAAAGAAACCCTGAATAGCCAAAGGATGTTGAAGAAAAAGAATAAAGTAGAAGGCCTCACATTCCCTGATATAAAAAAATACCATTCAGCCACTGTAACCAAAACACCCTGGTGTTGGTTCAAAGACAGACCAGGGAATAGAATCGAGAATGTAGAGTTAAACCCAGTCATACCACTGTGGAAAATGGTATGTCCCTTACTCAGAAAATTAGAAATAGAACTACCCTACAATCTAGCGATTGCATTCCTAGGTATACACCCTAAAGATCTAAAAGTAGTGGCACAAACAGATTTATATACTCCTATGTTCATTGCAGCTTTATTCATAATAGCAAAAAAAAAAAAAAAATGGAAAAACCAAAGTGCCATCAGCAGATGAATGGATAAGCAAAATGTGGTACATATATACAATGAAATACTACACAATCATAAAGAACAATAATGAGTCTGTGAAATGTATTTTAACATGGATGGATCTAGAGAGCATAATTTTAAGTGAAATAAGCCAAGCACGTAAGGACAAATATTGTATGATTCTTCTTTTATAAGAAGACAAGCACAGACATATATAAAGAGACCAGTGTTCAATGGTGTTATCAGGGGGAAGAAGGAGGAAGGCGGATGTATGCTTTAGATTGTAAATACTTGTTATTTTGGGGGATGGGAAAAGTGGCACCAAATTTGGGTTCAGGGAGCACAACACAACCAAAGTAAATGATGACACTGATAAGTACTCATGAGAAAAGGATGCCTGTACTAAAGAATTTGACATATATAAGAGGGGAATAAATTCAACAAAGTACAAAAAAAGATTCTAGAATCACATAAGTATGGGGATATGCATATACGTATACTGGTAAGTACAGGTGTACACATACGTAAGAAGAGAAGTAACTGCATGTATGGGTAAATAGAACAATGTGTAGGCAGACACACATGTTCATTGAAGGCACAACTACAGATACTCCTCAGACGTAAACAAATACCTTCTGAGATCAGTTTTCAGGGTTTGAAGGCTTAGGACCATAGTCTCATGGGGAAACTAAGTCAATTGTCATAAAGTAGCTCACAAAATTCATGTTCTGCATCCTAGTGAAGTGAATAGCGTCTGGGGTCTTAAAAGTTTGTGAGCAACCATCTAAGATACAACTATTGGTCTCTGTTCCTCAGGAGCAAAAGAATAAGAAGGTAACCAAAATCTCAGAGAAGAAACAAGTCTACAAGGCTGATAACCTACATGGGCCACAATCTTAACTACACTGAGACCAGGAGAGCAACATGGTGCCTGGCTACAACCACTGACCAGTCTGGCAGGGGGCACAATAGATGATCCTGGTTAGAATGGAAGAAAAATGCAGAACAAAACTAAAATTCTTAAAAATGGTCAGACTAACTGAACCACCTGAGACCAGAGGACTACCGTCCTGAGATGCTCTTTAAACCTTGAACCAAAACAATCCCCTGAGATCACGTTCTAACAAAATAAAGGGTATTACCCATTAGACTGGTGCTTTACTAAAAAAAAACACCTGTTTGAATTCGAAAGGTCAACATTTAATTCACAGCAGAGATAACAAGATAAGGAGTCAGGGAAATTAGAGTACTGGAATTGGAACAACCAGAATAAAATTAATGAGAATATTGACACAATGTGAAAAATGTAACTAACGTCATTGATCAATTTGTGTAGAAATTGTCAAAGGGGAACCTAACTTGCTGTGCAAACTTCACCAAAAACAATAAAATGTTATTATTATTATTTTTTTAAAGAGGAATTTATTCGATATGGTCAAAGTTTTAATCTGTTGTGGCTAAAGCCTGATGAGTTAATTTATGAGATTTTGAACAGTTTTAGTATCAAACAGTACATAAAGCAAAAACAAAAATAACCTTTTCACTGTTAAAATAACAAAATTTTCTTTAATTACTGAGTTGAAGTGTTAATTTTATCCTGTTTGCTATCTGCCTAGAAGGCAAAGATTCCATGTCTCTTCAAAACAAGCTGAGTTAGGATTCTGAGATTATACCAACCCTCAGTGGGGAAGAGTTTTGTGGTAGTTTAGCACTATTTATCGTGGATGTGAGGAGGAAATGAGTCACACAGTTGTTAGTTACTTGCCTATTCTAAGCCAGTGTTTCATTGTTCAGTACAATGTTGGTTGCATGTCTTGTATTTAGCAAATAGCTGGAACAGAGCAGACATTTCATAGTTATTAAATAGCCAAATTATTGGCCAAATGAATAAATAAACCTTATACTAAGGAATTATTTTTCTGTTTCAAGAAGAAAACTGGTTGGCAATGATTCCAACTCATGGAGACCCCATGTGTTTCAAAATAGAACTGATTGTCAGGCTATTCTTTCAAGGCACCTCTGAGTAGATTCGAACCACCAAACTTGCACTTAGTAGGTAAGCACTTAACTATTTGCATCACCCAGGGACTCCATTCCAAGAATATTAAAAATTTATTGATGTTGTTTTTGTTATTATTGTTATTTTTATTATTTTCATCTAGAATGTGTGTTCAATTTTACCAATTTAACTTTTGGCATTCTTTGAGATGACCTTATGAGTTTTATTATTGGATATTCTAATGTGATTATAATACCATTACATTGGTACTGAGTGAATCTTATATTCCTGAAAATATCCCTCCTTAGTAATGTTGGATTGTTCTTTTACTCTTCACTCTTGACATGATATACATCATTAATCCTTCAAATTGTATCTCTCATTCATTCCTGTGTTCTATCTTCTGAAACTTCTATTATATAAATTTTAACATTGTATTTCTTCTGTGTCTCTTAATCTCTCTATGACTTACTCTTTTTATCTCTCTGTACTATACACTGAGTGATTTCTTCAGATTTCTCTCCAAGTTCATTAATTCTTTCTTCAACTATGTCTAATTTGCTGTTTAACATATCCATTGAGATTTTAATTTCAAATCTGTATCTCAAATCATAAAATTCAGTGTGATTTTTACAAATCTCTGTACTTAAAAATATTTTTCTATTCTTTTAACATGGTTTCTATTACTTATTTATGTTAAATGTACTTGTTTTAATATTCTCTTTCATATTGTTCCACTCTCCTATATGTTGTGTACCAATTTATTTTTATTTTGTATTATTGATTTTTATTTATTCTGATTGCTATCTTGTGGCTATTTAATTAACTTTGTATGTGTATGTATGTTTAATGTATGTGTTTGAGGGTGTGAGGGAGAGAACTTGGGAGTTTCTTTTGCTTTGTTTTCCTTATGATTGTTTGTAAGTGCTGGGTTGTGGATATATGCTACACGGTGATTTTGTATGTGCTATTCCCAGAATCTCAGGGTTTCATTTTTCCCACAGCAGTTGTTCATGATAATTATCAGCTTGTGTTTCCAACACCATGATGGTTGCATATGTGCAAACTCCTCCCTCGTGTAACATAGGCATGGATTAAAATTCTGTAAGTCTTCTTGTTTTATTTCATCCTTAGTCCCTGATAGTCAAAAAACCATCTTGCTGCTTCTTTTTTCTGATGGGAAACTTTCTAGATCCCTCTATCACTTGCATGGATGATGGAAACTTTTTGCGCAGAACTGTTTTATGGCTTTCCCAAAACATGTTGGAGGCCATGTCTACTTGGCCTATGTCTGTATTAAAATCCCAGCTTTTGAACCCAAGAACTAATATCTGTGTCCAATAATTCCTTGGCCAGTAGAGCATCAGCCCTGATATCTCCTCAGCTTATAGTTTCCTCTTGAGTTTATGTTTAAAACCAGTCTTTATTTTATCATATTTTCATTCAATAGTTCCAACTATTTTTTAGCAAATAGGAAGCTTACTTTATTGACTATATTATATACAATGAAATTCTCTTAGAGTCAAAACGTAGAGTCACTGAAAGTAGGTTATTGATCAAATGCCTTATAAAACACTTGTCATATTCTTATTAATATTGCTTTTATGGAACATTTTTCAATAAAGGAATAGATAGAAAAAACAAAGCAATATTTAAATATAATATATAGTATATTGGAGCCCTGGTGATGCAGGGGTTAAGAGCTTAGCTGCTAACCAAAATGTTGGCAGTTCAAAATTCACCAGCCACTCTTTGGAAACCCTATGGGGTGGTTCTACTCTGTCCTATGGGGTCGCTATGAGTAGGAATCGACTCAGAGGCAATGGGTTTGGTTTATATAGTATTGTATCTTTACATATTTTCATTGCATTTTCAATTATTATTTCAGGTAATTAAAAATAGCAAATAGGCTAATGATTTCATTCACTATAGAAGACATGTCAAAAATTTTCTATCCTACCTAAAAAAAGGTTATAAAGTATCATTCACAGTTAATGAGAAAGTAGAAATATAGGACAAACTATACAAATGTGTCAAGTTTTGAAAAGAACATCTGGTTTTATGTAGAATGAAAGTAATTACTGACTTAATTAAATCTTTTAAAACATTCTAGTTGGTTTGAGCTGGTTTACATCTATCTCAGGCTCCTAAGTATTTCCAATTTAAAAGGGTTCTATAAGTTCCCAGTATCTTAACTCATGAATAGCATGCCTACCGTGATCATGAGGTTGTGTGTCAGCTTGGATGGGCCATGATTTTCAGTGATTCAGCAGTTATGACATAGTTTGACAGTCATATAATGATGTGATCACCTACATGATGGGATCTGTCGAGAGTAGTCAATCAGTTGAAAGAGAGTTTTCTTTGTGGTGTGGCCTGCATCCAATATGGGTGGACTTTCTAGCAGGGCTCAGGGGCTTTTGCTCACTCTGGATCCTGCAGCTGTTCCTGTTCATTAGACCTTATTCTTGGGACTTAAGCTAGCAGCTTACCTGCCATCTTGCCTGCCAATCTTGGGATTCATCAGTCTCCACAGTCTGTGAGCCAGAGCCCTGCTATCTGACTTACTGATCTTGGGTTCTCCAGTCCCTGAGCCACATGAGTCAGGAGAAGCCTCCAGCCTGATGCACAGACTTGCAATTTTCCAGCTTCCACAACTGCATAAGCCATTTCCTTGATATAAATCTCTCTGTATATATATTTATATGCTTTACTGGTTTTGCTTCTCTAGAGAGCCCAGCCTAAGACATTTGGTACTGAGAGTGGTTCTAGAGAAACAAAATTGTAAGGATGAGTTTTCTAAATTGGTTCTCACATCTAGTTAGTGCTAAAAGTGGTGATGACCCTGCTTCCAGCAGTAAAGAGGGCACTGCTAATCCATGGCATGAGATGGCTATACAAATAAGCAAAATATTACCACCAATAAATCAGTTATTGGTGAGAGGTGAGGCTCTGAGTGATCGCATGTTTGATACCTTTCTACAGTTTTGACAGAATGAGAAGTATAAGGAAGCTAGTCGGTTGGTCCTACTTTCATTAGGCAAAGTGGTGAAAGAAAGAGATGAGCTCAGGGCTTTGAGTCAAAGCTCAAGTGCTGTATAAATGAACTCAAAGTTTCCACTTCTGACTTGGAAGAAGGTCTTATTTCTTGTAGTAACAGAGCTGATATTGCCAAAACTCAAACCCAGAGTCTTAACCTAAGAATGGCTGAATTACAACACCCAGTGAATTTCCAACTTTAAGTAGTATATAAAGTTGATTGTGAAAAAAAGGGGATCCTGAAACTTTGGATAGGGACATATGGGCAAATAATCAGAATCTGGGGACACTGAGCCCCTGTTTTCTGTTGAATCACTCCTGTCAACAGAACCAGGCCTCTCACTCCCATCTGAAGAGATTACTCCATCTTTGTCTGCTACGATACCTTCCCCACTAAAACCATTGTTCCCTCCACCCCCATCTGATGAGATTAACCCAGCTGTCTCTGAAGAGCATTTGTCTGAGTGATTTCCTGGGGAATCGCCTGAGGCAGACTCCTTACAAGACAATGCTTAATGTTCTCAAAACACATCCCTACCACCATTTTTTGCTGCTTGTAGACCTGTAACTAGACTTAAATGCTAATGATTCCCAACTTGAAGTACAAAGTGTGACCGAGGAGGAGGTACTCTACACTCCAAAAGAATTACTTGACTTTTCTAATATTTACAAGTAGAAACCTGGGGTATATGTGTTAGAATGGCTTTTAAGGGTGTGGGATAATAATGCAAGGAACATGAAGATGGATAAGTCTTAGTTTATTGCTATGGGCCCACTAAACACAGATTCTTCATTTAATGTTTCAGCTCAAGAGGTTAGGAAAGGATCTAACAGCTTATTTGGTGGCTCTTTGAAGCACAGATTACATGGTGGTCTACACTAAACCAAGGTGAAGTATCAGACCTGTGTTGGTATACTGTGGAAGATGACATCAAAATGCTTAGGGGAATTGGCATGTTAGAGTAAATTTATCAGTTTAGACCCACAGACCCACACATGGAGTGCCCAGAGGACACACCTTCTACCACAATAGTGAGGAACAAATTTGTGAAGGCAGCCCCAGCATCCTTGAAGAGTGCTTTGATTGTTATTTTATGTAAGTCAGATTTGACACTGAAAACTGCCATAAATGAATTTGGAAATCTAACTCTAATGGGGCTGATTGGATCCTGTAGTAGTAGGGGCCAAATGGTGGCACTCGATTGACAAAGACAAGGTGGCATGGTTACCATAATAGACAGTGGCATCAAAACAATAATCAGAATAGTCTGACTCATATGGACGTATGAAGTAGGCTACTTAGTCATGATTTCCCTAGAAGCTAAATAGATAGGAAACCTACTAAATATTTACTTAATCTGTACAAGGAGAATAATTCTAGGTCAACTGAACAGCAGTTTAACTCGAATAGTCAGAATAGAGAGCCATGGGCCCTCAATCAACTCCCAGACTTCAGAGAGTTTACAGACCCACAGTCCCTAGAATAAAAGGGAGGCTGTGTCCCCTTGAGGAAGGACTCCAATACTCTACCAAAAACTTACATTATTAAACTTTCTCCCAGCCTTCCCCAATGAGATCTATGGCCTTTTACTTCTTCTTTTTACCTTCTACTAGAGTTAATTGGGGAAAAGAAAATAATCAGACTTTTAGGGGATTACTACCCACCCTGTAGTGATTTCCCCAGTTCCAAAATGCATGATTGGAATAGGTATACTTAGCAACTGGCAGAACCCCCATATTGGATTCCTGAAAAGTATAGTAAGTGCTGGTATGGTAGTAAAAGCCAAGTGGAACAATTAGAACTGCCTCTACATAGGAAAAAAGTAAACCAAAGGCAACACAACATTCCTCGAGGGATTGTAGAGGTTAGTGCCACCATCAAGGATTTGAAGGATTCAGGGGTGCTGATTCCCACCACAACCCCATTCAACTTGCCTATTTGGCCTCTGCAAAGAAATAGATGGATCTTGGGGAATGACAGTGAATTATCAAAAACTTAACAAGGTGGTGACTCCAATTGCAGCTGCTATTCCAGATGTGGTTTCACTGTTTGAGCAAATTAATACATCTCCAGGCACCTGGTATGCAGCTATTGATTTGGCTAATGCCTTTTTCTCTATACCTGTTTTGAAGGACCACCAGAAGCAGTTTATCTAAAGGTGGCCAGGTTAGCAATACACCTTCAGTGTCCTATCTCAAGGCTATATCAGCTCTCCAGCCCTATGTCATAGTGACCTTGAACATCTTTTCCTTCCACAAGATGTCACACTGGTCCATTACATTGATCACATTATGCTGATTGGACCGAGTAAGGAAGAAGTGTCAACGACTCTGGACTTATTGGTAAAACATTTGCATGCTAGGGGGTGGGAAATTAATCTGACAAAAATTCAGGTGCTTTCCACTTCAGTGAAATTTCTAGGGGTCCAGTAGTCTGGGGCATGTTGAGATATTCCTTCCAAAATGTAGGTAAGTTATTGCACTTGGTCCCTCCCACATCTAAAAAGGAGGCACAAAGCCTAGTGGGCCTCTTTGTATTTTGCAAGCAACATAGCCCTCATTTGGCCTATTTATCAAATGACTCAAAAAGCTGCTAGTTTTGAGCGGGAATCAGAACAAGATAAGGCTCTGCAAGCAGCTGCCGTGCAAACAGCTCTGCCACTTGGGCCATATGATCCAGCTGACACAATGGTGTTTGAAATGTAAGTGGAAAATACCGATGCTGTTAGGAGTCTTTGGCAGGCTCCTGTTAGTGAATCACAGTGCGGACCCTTAGAAATTTGGAGCAAAGTCCTGCCATCCTCTGCACATAACTATTCTCTTTTTGAGAAAGAGCTTTTTGTTTGTTACTGAGCCTTAGCAGGAGCTGAATGCTTAACCATGGAAACCAAGTCACTATGTGACCTGAGCTGTCCGTCATGAACTGGGTGTTGTTGGATACACAAAACCATAAAGTTGGAAGTGAACAACTGCACTCTGTCATTAAATGGAAGTGGTATATATGAGATTGGGCCCAAGTAGGACCTGAAGGCACAAGTCAGTTGCATGAGGAAGTGGTCCAAATGACCATGGTCTCCACTTCTGTCACATCACCTCCAATCTCCCAGTCTGCACCTATGGCCTCACGGGAGTTCCTTATGATTAGTTGTCAGAGGAAGAGAAAATCTGTGCCTAGTTTACAGATGGTTCTGCATGATATGCAGGCACCACTGGAAAGTGGACCTTGGCAGCACTACAGCCCCTTTCTGGGACCTCGCTGAAAGACAGTGGTGAAGGGGAATCCTCTTAATGGGCACAACTTTGAGCAGTGCACCTGGTTTTTCACTATGCCTGGAAGGAGAAATGGCCATATCTGCAGTGGTATTCTGATTCATGGGCTGTGGCCAATGGTTTTTCTGGATGGTCAAGGACTTGTAAGGAACATGATTGGAAAATTGGAGACAAGGAGGTATGGGGAAGAAGTATGTGGATAGACCTCTCTGAATGGGTCAAAAAGTGAAGATATTTGTGTCTTATGTAAATGCTCACCCAAGGGTAACCTCAGCAAAGGAGGATTTTAACAATCAAGTGGATAGGATGGCATGTTCTGTGGAAACCAGTCATCCTCTTCCCCTAGCCACTCCCTTATTAAATGATGGGCTCATTAAAAAAGTGACCATGGTGGCAGGGATGGAGGCTACGCATGGACTCAGCAACATGGACTTCCACTTGCCAAAGCCAACTTGGCTACAGCCACTGCTGTGTGCCCAATCTGCCAGAAGCAGAAACCAACACTGAGTCCCTGATATGACACCATTCCTCAAGGTAAGCAGCCAGCAACCTTGTGGCAGGTTAATTACAATGGACTGCTTCATCACGGTAAGGGTATCATTTCATTCTTAATGGAATAGACACTTACTTTGGATATGTCTTTGCCTTCCCTGCACGTAATGCTTCTGCCAAAACTACCATCATTGGACTTACAGAATTCCTTATCCACTGCCATGGCAACCCACACAGCATCACCTCAGATCAAGGGACTCACTTCACATCAAATGAAGTGCAGCAATGGGCCCGTGCTCACAGAATGTACGAGTCTTACCATGTTCCCCATCATCGTGAAGTAGCTAGCTTGATAGAATGTTGGAGTGGTCTTCTAAAGACACAATTACAGTGTCTGCTAGGTGACAGTACTGTGCAGAGTTGGGACAATGTTCTCCAGGAGGCTGTATATGATCTAAACCAGTGTCCAGTATATGGTGCTCTTTCTCCCATAGCCAGGATTCATGGGTCCGGGAATCAAGTTGTGGAAATGAGAGTGGCACCACACACTATTACCCCTAGTGACCCACTCACAAAATTTTTGCTTCCTGTCCCCATGACCTAATGCTCTGCAGGTCTAGAGGAATTGATTCCAAAGGGAGGAATACTCCCATTTGGAGATACATCATTGATTCCACTGAACTGAAAGTTAAGACTGCAGCCTGGACACTTTGGGCTCCATATGCCTCTGGATCAACAGGTAAAGAAGCGAATCACCATATTGGCTGGTGTAATTGATCCTGATTACCAATAGGAATTTGGATTCAAATTACATAGTGGCAGCAAAGAAGGGTATGTCTGGAATACAGGAGATCCCTTAGGGCATCTCTTAGGACTATCATGCTCTGTGATTAAAGTCAATGGAAAACTACAGCAATTCAATTCAGACATAACTACTAATGCCCCAGATCTTTAAGGAATGAAAGTTTAGGTCAAGCCAGCAGGCAAAGAACCATAACCAGCAGAGGTGCTTGCTGAGGGCAAAGGTTATACAGAATGGGTGGTAGAAGAAGATAGTTCTAAATACCAGTTACAACCATGTGACTAGTTGCAGAAACAAGGACTGTAATTGTTATGGATATTTCTTCCTTGTATGTGTGCATCAAATATTTTCATTTTCTTCACTTATAAAACATAAGATGTAAACAGGAGCTCTCATGGAGCAGTGGTTGAGAGCTACGGCTGCTAACCAAAAGGTTGGCAGTTTGAATCCACCAGCTGCTCCTTGGAAATCCTACGGGGCAATTCTACTCTGTCCTATAGGGTCGTTTATAGTCAGAATCGATGAACAGCAACTGGTTTGGATTATTGGACAAGGCTAGTGCATCTTCGGTTATGTTTTAGTTGTAATATGTTAGGTGCAAGTATGTCTGTATTAAGAGATTATGTATAGTCTATGAAGATGTGTACAGGTATCAAGCTGACAAGGGGTGGACTGTGATCATTAAGGCTGTGTGTCAACTTGGATGGGCAATGGTTCTCAGTGGGTTGGCAGTTATGATGTAGTTTGGCAGTCATATAATGATGTAATGACCTCCATAATGATATCTCCTATGAGTAGCCAGTCAGTTGAAACGGAATTTCCTTGAGGATGTGGCATGCATCCAGTATAGATAAACTTTCTAGCAGGGCTTGGGGCTTTTTCTCCCTCTGGATCCTGCAGCTGTTTCCTTTTCGTCTGACCTCCAGTTCTCTGGTCTTGAGCTAGCAGCTTATTTGCCATCTTACTTGCTGATCTTGGGATTCATCATTCTCCACAGTCTATGAGCCATATCCCTGCTGTCTGACTTGCCAGTCTTGGGTTCACCAACCCCTGCAGCTATGTGAGTCAAGAGAAACCTCCAGCCTGACCCACGGACTTAGAATTTTCCAGCATCCTAAACTGTGTGAGCCATTTTCTTGATATAAATCTCTCTCTCTCTCTCTCTCTCTCTATATATATATATATATATATACATATATGTATATTTATACACTTTACTGGTTTTGCTTCTCTAGAAAACCCAGCCTAAGACACCTAGAGAAATGGAAATACAGATCATACAATTTTCAAAGGTTATCAAAGTTAATTATTTGAACATGGAAAAGGTTGTAATATTAGTCCCATTTTTTTTCTAAATATTCTCTACTTTTCTCATGTTGATTATGGATAAGTAAGTGTGAATATTAATTCACAGTTTTCTTTACTATAACTTATAAGGTACTTAAAATATTTTCTGTATATTCTGTAACTTTGCATAATAGATTACCATTGCCTTCCTTATACATTAAAACATAAAACCACATAAACTGATTCCTCAATTCCAGCCAATAAGTTAAGATTTAGGTTCAAGATCTGCTAGGATTTGTATTTGTTTAGTGAGAAAAACATTCAATCTGATTAAATGGGATAAAGCTCAGATTCTCAACAGTGAAAATAGTGTGAATTCTGTCTTAGTTATCTGCTTTCAAAGTACAATGGCATAACAGTCACAAGCTAGACATTTCCATTACAAATGGGAGAAACTGGAGGGACAGAAGGGATAACAGGCACCAAGAAAGTCAGCAGAACATATTACATAAGCCCTCAAGGCTTGAAAATAATCTTCTGTTCTCTGAGACCATTTACACAATGGCCCTGCCCTCCAGACTCTAGGTATTGGCCACACTCTCTGGATTCTGGGTGGAGGCCCCCTGGCCCTGGGCTTCAGCGCTGCCTTCCAGGCCCACTGGAAGAGCAACTTTACTCCCTTGGCTTTAGGTGAACCATTTTCCTGGTCCATCTGAGTGGTGACTCCACACTTAAAAACTCCAGAGGCCATGGCTCCACCCTTTGAGACCCCAGAGATCATGGCTGTACCCTTTGATACTGAGGCAGCTCTGCTTCCTGTGTTCCTTGTCTCTTCAGCTTCTGCTTCCTGGTTCCTTGGCCTCTCAGCCCCTCAGGGCTCACTGCCCACATCTGCCCTGTTGGCATAAGTGTTCCAAAGCTCTTTAGCTACACCAATAAGCCCTCGGAGGCAACTCACTCCACCAGTAAACTTTTACCAGAAGGCACTCAGCTCTCTTGCTCTGTGGGTCGACAAGCCTAGCTCCACAGATAAGTGCTCAGAGGCACCCCACTCCGCCAGGAAGCCTCCTGCCAAAGGCACTCAGCAATCTTGCTCCAAGGGTCAGCTCCAGCACTGTCTCATGCTGGTCTCCTAGTTCTGCTGCTGCCATTTCTCTGCTGCTGCTTCTCACCATCTGTGCCGTCTCTAGTGTTAACAGTTCTCACTTCCTTCTGAGCCCTCTATCCATTCTGCCTCCACACTTTAGGTATCTGTTAGAGAAGCACTCCACCAAATTCTGTCTTAGTTATCTAGTGCTGCTGTAACAGAAATACCACAAGTGGATGGCTTTAACAAACAGAAGTTTATTCTCTCATAGTCTAGTAGGCTAGACGTCCAAATTCAGGGCTTCAGCTCTGGGGGAAGGCTTTCTCTGTCAGCTCCCCCAACTAGGAGCCTCTCACCGTAGGGACCCCAAGTCCAAAAGACTCTCTATTCTCTTGGCACTACTTTTTTGTTGGTATGAGGTCTCCATGTCTCTCTGCTTGATTCTCTCTTTCATATTTCAAAAGAGATTGGTTTAAGTTATAGATTAATCTTGTAGATAGAGTCTAAATAACTGTTGCTAATCCCATCTCATTAACATCATAGACATAGGATTTACAACACATAGGAAAATCACAGCAGATGACAAAATGGTGGACAATCATACAATACTGGGAATCAAGAACTAGCCAAGTTGACAGATATTTTGGGGGGACACAATTCAATCCATGACAATTTCTACCATGAACTTAGAAGAAAAAGACTGTTATAAAAATAATATCAAATTTTCTCATTAATTTTTATATTAAAGAGCATATTTGAAATTATAAGTAATATTACACTCACCTATAGTTATTTTGATATATATTTCCTAAATGAAAGAAAATGTTGGGTTACACAAAGCCTACTATGAATTTTTTTAAATAATATTTTATTGAGTTTTTAGTGAAAGTTTACATAGCAAGTATGGTTCCTACTTGACAATTTCCACACAAATTTTTCAGTGACATTAGTTACATTGATCACAATATGTCAACATTCTGTTTAACTGTGTTCTGTTTGTTCCATTTCCAGTACTCTAATTTCCCTGCCCCTTATCTTCTCATCTTTGCTTTTGAGTAATTCTTGACCACTTAGTTTCATACTGATGGTATTTAAGTAGAGTACTGATCTTACTGGTAATATCCTTTATTTTGTGTGCCACTCTGCTATTTCACTGAAAGATGATCTCAGAAAATACACTAGGTTCTAGGTTTAAACAGTGTCTCAGGGCAATAGTCTCAGGGAGTCCTCTGTTCTCCACTGTTCTAGTTTGTCTGCTTTTTTTTTTTTTCCAATAAAAATTTGAGTCCTGCTCCACATTTTTCTCTCATTCTATCTGGGTCTATCTATTGTGACCCCAGTCAGAACGGTCAGAAATCGTAGCCAGGCACCATCTAGTTCTTCTAGTATCAGGGTAAATTAGGTTGTGGTTGTGTAGACTTCTTTATTCTCTGAACTTTGGTTACCTTCTTACTGTTTTAGTCCTGGAGAGTAGATACCAGTAGTCATGACTTACATGCCCACTCTAAAGCTTTTAAGACCACAGACAGTACTCAATTCATTAGGATGCAAATCATGACTTTTGTGAACTATGTTATACCAAGTGATTGAGTTGTCCCGTGAGACTAGGGTTCTAAGCTTCCAAACCCAGGAAATCAATCTTATAAGCTGTTTGGTTATGTCTGTGGAGTATCTGTATTTGTGTCTTCAATGAATGTATGTGCCTGTGTCTACATATGTGTATTTACATCTACCTATGAATACTTGTATCTGTTCTCACCTATGTACACACATGTACCTACCTATATACCAGTATGCCTATAACCTCCATATGTGCTCAAAGAGTAATTTTTACTTTGGTTCTGCTGTGCTGACTACATTCACATTTGGTGTCACTTTTCCCATCACTGAAAAAAACAAAAAACAAAACTGATCTCTATTATCTAAAGCATAATTTCTCCTCTCCCCTCCTCTCCCTGGTAACCACCAATGAAAATTGGTCTTTCTCTATATATCTATTCTGGTCTTCTTATAAAAGGGGATCATGCAATATTTGTCCTTATATGCTTGATTTATTTCACTTAGCATTATGCCCTCCAGGTCCATCCATATTATAATACGTTTCACAGACTTATCGTTGTTCTTTATGGTTGCATAGTATTCCGTTGTATGTATGTACCACAATTTGCTTATCCATTCATCCACTGATGGTCATTACAGTTGTTTTCATTTATTTGCTATTGTGAATAAAGCAGCAGTGAACATAGGTGTTACATGTCTGTTTGTGTCATTATTTTTAGATCTCTATGGTATATACTTAGGAACGGTATTGCTGGATCATAGGGTAGTTCTACTTCTAGTTTTTTAAGAAAGTGCCATACCATTTTCCATAGTGGTTGTACCTACTTTGAATTTTGCATAATTTAAGGCCAAGCCTCTCTGTGTTGACTATGTGTAGAATTCCTTTAATGTGGATGCTATCCTAAAATTAGTCTGCTGTGACAGGAAAAGGTAAAAATTGCTTCCAGTAAGGAGACATTTTTTCCAACACTACTTATAGATTGTTTCTGTTTCATTTTCCTGGATCAACATTACTGATAACTAGAGGCTACAGTAGATGCATGTATACATGGCATTTTAATGTGCAGGAAGAGCTCACCTTTATCGACAGCTTCTTATATGCCAAACATTCTGATAAGTTTTGACATGCCTTAAATCATTTAATCTTCTCAATAAACTTATGAGATACTTGCTATTATTGTTCTCATTTTAGAGACGAGGAATCTGAGGCTAGAAAATTTTATGGAAGGCCACACAGTGGGTAAGAAACAGAAAGTATCTGAACCTCTTTGGTCTGGCAACAGAACCTTTATCCATATGTAAGGTGTTATACTACTTGTAGAGATCCCCTTCTGTGGTAGAGCCAAAGCTAAAAAACACTGGCAGTGGTGAGTGTTGTATAGTGTCTATGGTGGGCAGAGTAACGGCCCTCCACAGAGTCCCACATCCTAATCCCTAGAATTTATGAATATGTAACCTTAGATGGCAGAAGGGATTTTGCAGATATGATTACTTTAAGAACCTACCTGGGTAGGACCAGTGTAACCACAACAGTCCTTTAAAGTAGAAAAGGGAGGCAAGAGAGTGAGGCAGAGGGAGATTCGACCACAGAAGACAGTGTCAAAGTCCTGCAACATGAAAAAGACTGCACTGGCCATTGCCGACTTTGAAGATGGAGGAATGGACCATCAGCCAAAGAATGTAGGTGACTTCTAGAAGCTGAAAAAGACAGGGAGACAGATTTTCCCCTAAAGCTTCCAGGAGAAAGGAATCCTCCAAACATCTTTCTTATAGCCTACTGAGTCCCTTGCTCAGTGTTGGACTTCTGACCCCCAGAACTGTAAGAGACTAAATGTGTATTGTTTTAAGAAATCATCTTTGTGGTAATTTGTTACAGCAGCAAAAGAAAATTAATACAATGGCTAAAAGCAAAGACTTTGGAATTAGAACCTGATTAAGATCTGCATTCTCTCAAACTGACAACAGCATCTCATAAGGATTAGACAGGAATCTTAGGGAGCAAATTTATGTTAATGAGGGAGGAACAACTCAGAAAAGGAGAGTAAGAATGGTTGCACAACTCAAAGAATGTCACTAAATTGTACATGTAGAAACTGTTGAATTGGTGTATGTTTTGCGGTGTGTATTCTCAACAAAAACAACAACAAAAGAAGTAAAATTTAGAAAAAAAAGTACATTCTCCATTTGACAAACATGTTTTTGGTAAAGTTAATACCAGTTCACAAGTAACTGTCTAGAAAGTGTCTATGTGTTCATGGAATATATAGAAAATGTCTACTTAAAACTATTCCATTGATTTTAGAACATGAAGTATTAAAAATAATATTTTATACATTAAATTGTTGTCTTACAATGTGAAAGGTATGCATATCACAAAATACCCTTTCTGTAAAGTTAAAAGCAATCGAATATGAAGAAATGTTATTGATGTAAGTTTAAATCTATCACATGGATAAACTTTAAGATATTAAAAAGCAAAACATGACTACCATTTTGGGATTTGTCTGATATTTCAGTGTCATATTTTGAGGCAAAAAAACATTGTAATTCTGGTGCTTAAAACTATCATTCCCAAGTTTTAAGATAAACTAGAATGAATTACAAAAGATGTCATTATTCTATTGAACTTTTATTAAAATCGGGATCTGTAACTGACTTATGGTGGATTCTCTAGAGAAGCAAAACCAGTGAAGTATAAACACATACACAGAGAGAGAATGAGAGAGATTTGTCTCAAGGAAATGGCTCACCTAGTTATAGAGGTTGGCAACTCCCAAGACTGTGGGTCAGGCATAAGGCTGGAAGCTTCTTCTAACTCACATAGCTGCAGGGGCTGACGAACCCAAGATGGGCAGGACAGACAGCAGGCTACTGGATCAAAGGCTGCAGAGGACAACGAATCCTTAGATTGGCAGATACGCTTCTAGCTCAAGTCTGAAGAATCTTAGGTCATATGATGAGGAGCCAGTTGCAGGATACAGAGTGAGAGCCTTGTTAGAATATCCATTTACATTCTAGAGACAGGCCACACTCACAAGGAAACTCTCTTTCAACTGATATGCTGCTCATAGCAGATCTCATCATGGAGTTGATTACATCATCACATAACCACCAAACTATATTATAACTGCCAAACCACTGAGATTCATGGCCCAGCCAAGCTGAAACACAACCTTAACAATCAAAGTCCATCCATTGTTAATGTGACACCTGTACACATCTCCTTTAACCATACATAATCTCTAGATAAACACAGTTATAAAGTCATACTTGCACCTAACATGATAACTTCTAACACACGTACAACAGAAAACATACTAGCCCCATTCACATCTTGTATTTTATAAATAAGGAAAACAAAAATATTAGATGCACACACACAAGAAATAATCATAACAATTAAAGTCCTCATTTATGCAACTGGTCACATGGTAGTAGTTGGTATTTAGAACTACCTTCTTCCAGCACCCATTCTGTATTCCCTTCACACACAGCAAGCACTTCAACTTGTCATGGTTCTTCTCTCGGTGGAGTGATCCAAACTTTCATTCCTGAAGGCTCTGGGCCATTAGAAGTCATGTCAGAATTGAGTTGTTGCAGTTTTCCATTGACTTTAATCACAGAGCATGGTAGTACTAAGAGACACCCTAAGGGATCTCCTGTATTCCAGACATACTGTTCTCTACTTCTACTACATAATATCAATCTGATTTCCTCTTGGTAGTCAGCATCAATCACACCAGCCAATACAGTAACTCCTTTATTTGCCTGTTGATCCAGAGGCATGTGGAGCCCAAAGTGGCCAGGTGGCATTCTTAACTTCCAGTTCAATGGAATCAGTGATGTCTCTCCTGATGGGCACATTCCTCCCTTTGGAACTAAGAAATATAGACTTGCAGAGGACAGAAAGCAAAACCTTTGTGCATAGGTGACTAGGGGTAATAGTGAGTGGTGCCACTTCTTGATTTCTGGACCCATGAAAACTGGTTATGGCAGAAACAGAACCATATATTGGACGCTGGTTGAGAGCATATACAGCCTGCTGGAGAACAGTGCCCCTGTCCTGCAAGGTTTTGCCACCTGACTGGCTCCATAACTGTGTCTTTGGAAGGCCGTTCCATCATTATTTCAAGCCAGCTGCTTCAGAATGATGGGAAACATGGTAATGGAACAGGCTGCATAAGCTCAATTACCACCATTGTTACCCACCATTACTAGCCCCAGCTTCTCCTCATGATATTTTCTTTTTGTTATACTTCCTCCCTCCTCCTATTCCAGTAAGATTGACGGAAGTTTCTCCTTAGGGGATGGCAGAACAAATTGATAACCCTCAAGGACTAGGATTAACTCATCTGTGATGTGACAGTCGTGACTAATGGTGCTAGATAACCTTCAGTGATTGCCAGTAAGAAGTTTACGTCATCTGGGAAATGCAGAATGTAACCACTGGAAGAGAAACTATAATCCTATCCATATAAAACCTTCAGCAAGTCTCCAGTCAAGGAGACAGGACTTTTGGAGGAGCTCATTCCCCTCTGCCTCCTGTATATCAGTATACAATAAAACCCTCTTGCTACTCACCTCACCCCTGTCTCAGTATTGGCTTTTGTGGCAGGCGGCTCAAATCTGCGATTTGTGGTAACAGTAAGACTCATATATTTCGTGAGCATGGGTCCACTGCCGCACTTCATTTGATGTGAAGTGAGTCCATTGATGCAAGGTGATGCTGTGTGGGATGCCATGACAGTGGATAAGGAATACTGTAAGTCCAATGATGGTAGTTTTGGCAGAAGCATTACGTGCAGGGAAGGCAAAGACATATCCAGAGTGTCTATTCCATTAAGAACAAAGCGATGCCTTTTCCGTGATGGAAGGCGTCCAATGTAATCAACCTGCCACAAGGTTGCTGGCTGCTTACCTTGAGGAATGGTGTCATATCAGGGACTCAGTGTTGGTTTCTGCTTCTGGCAGATTGGGCACACAGCAGTGGCTGTAGCCAAGTTGGCTTTGGCAAGTGAAAGTCCATGTTGCTGAGTCCATGCGTAGCCTCCATCCCTGCCACCATGGTCACTTTTTTAATGAGCCAGTCATTTAATAAGGGAGTGGCTAGGGAAAGAGGATGACTGGTTTCCACAGAACATGCCATCCTATCCACTTGATTGTTAAAATCCTCCTTTGCTGACATTACCCTTAGGTGAGCATTCACATGAGACACAAATATCTTCACTTCTTTGACCCATTCAGAGAGGTCTATCCACATACCTCTTCCCCATACCTCCTTGTCTCCAATTTTCCAATCATGTTCCTTACAAGTCCTTGACCATCCAGAAAAACCATTGGCCACAGCCCATGAATCAGAATACCACTGCAGATATGGCCATTTCTCCTTCCAGGCATAGTGAAAAACCAGGTGCACTGCTCAAAGTTGTGCCCATTAGGAGGATTCCCCTTCACCACTGTCTTTCAGCGAGGTCCCAGAAAGGGGCTGTAGTGCTGCCAAGGTCCACTTTCCAGTGGTGCCTGCATATCATGCAGAACCATCTGTAAACTAAGCACAGATTTTCTCTTCCTCTGACAACTAATCATAAGGAACTCCCATGAGGCCATAGGTGCAGACTGGGAGATTGGAGGTGATGTGACAGGAGTGGAGACCATGGTCATTTGGACCACTTCTTCATGCAAACCACTTCTGCGTTAAGATCCTGCTCAGGCCCATTCTTATACATAGTACTTCCATTTAACAACTGAAGGTCGTGCACATCTGACTTTATGACTCTGCGGGTCAGACAACACCCAGTTCATGATGGGCAGCTCAGGCCACAGGGTGACTTTGGGCCCATGGTTAAATGTTCAGTCTCTACTAAGGCCGAGTAATAAGCCAAAAGCTGTTTCTCAAGAGAAGAGTAGTTGGGACTTTAGGGAACAGGGCACTCTAGGCAGAAGCACCATGCTGTCCCTCCAGAGCAAAGATCCATAAAACTAAGCCAAACAGAGAAAACAGCAATCCTGAAACCTAAAACATCAAACGAAGAGATAAAGAACTCAGCCAAACACCAAATGGAGTGAGAAACTGAAAGAGAACAGAGAGCGAGGAGACATACATGGAGAGGTTACCTATCAGCTAACACAGCGTGGATCAGCCATCTTAGACTCCTATCAGAGACCAACAAATAGGGCGTATGAGAAAGCAGCATCATGGAGCTTCCAGCAGGAGACAGAACAACTGGTAACTGGAGATATACACTTTCCCACCCCCTACCCTTCTTCACCCCCCACTCGGCCTCTCTGCTTCATGCGGCCATAGTCTCCTGGCCAGAAAGCACTGGCTGCTTGGATTCTACCCACCGGTGAAGTATCAGCTGCTTGGATTTCACCAGCCTGCACTGGCCGACTCCTTGAATGCCATTTGTTGGCTGCTGACGTTCCATTTTACTGCTTCTTTTGATTTCATCCTTACCTCTCACCACCTCCCCGTCCTTTTGCTCAAATACCTGTCTCCGTGCGCCATATTTGCTTCTTCCTAAGGGGCTGTGGAGATCTGTTCAAGTGTGGAACTGTTTCCCAGTCTGTGCTGCCACATTAGTGGGATTCTGGGGCTTTTTGTTTGTTTTGAATTGCTTGTTTGTTTTCTTTTTCGTTTCTTGAGTTGGGAGCCTGGTCAGGCCAGGCAGTGCTATGTAGCTTGGGATCTACGCCCTCAGCTTGCATAGAAGTGCAGAGGGATCCCTGAGGGCATTTCTTTCTTTTTTCGTGATTTTTTTTTTTTTCTTTTTTGGGGGGTTTTCCTGTGCTTTTTTCTTTTTTTAAAATTTGTTTCATTTTCTTCTCTCTCTTTTCCTCTTATTGTCTTTTTTCATTACTCAGTTTCTCATCTCTCTATAGCTTCCATCTCTTCCTGTCCCCTGAATACTGGGAACTGAATACATCTAGGCCTTCTAGATGAGCTGTACTTCAACAACTGGGAACAACTTCCCCAAACCTCGCAGTCGCACTGGTTGGATTCCTGGGAGCTTTGTTGTTCTTTTTCCTTTCGAATTTTTATTCATTCTCTTCTTTTCTTCTTACTCTTTTGTTTTCCTCCATTTCATAGTCTCTCATCTCTCCACTCCAATGGCAAACTCCCCTTTCACTCTTTTTTTTTTGTATCTTTTTGGCTCCTGTTCCTCTCTCCTCTCTCCCATACCCATCTTAGCTCCATACATCACAATTTCCCCCCTCCATCCTGCATACCTGCACAGTGCTCTTAACATCAAACCACCAGCCAGCACAGGCACAACCTACCAGAACCTGCCCTGCACTGATTACTGACCCACCCTGGTGGCTGTAGTAAGTGCCACAAACAACCCATCCCAGAAACTCCTCTGCAACTAGACCTGCCCTGCTGTACCACATGTCAGCAACTGACCCTGCCAATTGGAGAAGGAGGTGAAAAGTTCCATGCCCACAGATGAGAAAACAACAAAGAACACACAGCCTGCCTGCTCAGACATAGCCAAATAAAAAAACGATGAAACAAACAAATCTACAATCAATAAATGAGAAAAATAACTACTGAATGCCCCTAACACAACAGACAATATCAAAACATTTGCAAAAACAGGACAAGATGGTTCCAGTAGGCTTCCAAAATAAAATACCAGATGACTTTCCAGTGGAAGAAAAGGCACTAGAACTACCTGATAGGGAATTCAAATCTCTAATACTCAAAACTATCCAAGAGTTGAAGCAAAAAGCAGAAAAAAATGAGTAAAAAATAAACAAATTCATGGAAAAGGCAGACAAATTCATGGAAAATACAGACAAAAAATGGAAGAATTCATGAAAATAATGCAGGAACAAAATGCCAAAATAAATTCATAACTAGAAATTATTCAAAAACAACATTTAGAAATCCAAAAGATAAACAACAAGATTTCAAAAATGAACAGTGTCATAGAAAAGCTGCGAAGCAGATTTGAAAAGGTGGAAAACAGGATCAGTGGAATTGAAGACGAACACTTGGATACAACTCTTTTAGAGGAAAATACAGAAAAACGAACAAATAAAAATGAAGAGACCCTGAGAATTACGAGGGATACAATAAAAAGCAAAAATTTACAAAGTGATCGAAGTTCCAGAACATGGGGAGAAAACACAGAGAAGATCCTTGAAGACTGCTGACAGAAAACTTCCCTAATATCTTGAAAGATGAAAATCTGGCCATTCAAGAAGCTAAACAAACCCCATATAGGATAGACCCCAAAAGAAAATCACGAAGGCATATCACAATCACACTCAGCAAAACCAAAGAGAAACAAAGAATCCTGAGATCTGCTCATGAAAAACAAGAAGTCACATACAGAGAAGAAACAATAAGACTAAGCTCAGATTATTTCACAGAAACCATGCAGGCAAGAAGGCAATGGGATGACATATATAAAACATTGAAAGAAAAAAATTGCCAGCCAACAATAATATATCCTGTAAAACTCTCGTTCAAATATGATGGTGAAATTAGGACATTTCCAGATAAAAAGAAATGAAGGGAATATGTAAAAACCAAAAAAAAAAAAATTAAAATAATTATTAAAAGGAGTCCTTTGATCTGAGTACAAACAACTTCAGCTTACAGGAAGAATCTGGGACGATCAATTGTACTAGCCAGATAACAACTAGGAAATGAACTCACAAGGATTATCCAAAATCAAAAGAAACACAACAGGGAATCAGAGCAGTTGATCTGTAAATGACAACAACATCAGAACAATAAAAGAGGGAATAAAGAGTGTAGGTATAGAACTTTCTAATGGAGAGGAAGGCAAGGCGATACCAAGTAATAATAGACTGCTTCAAACTTAGAAAGATAGGAGTAAATTTCACAGTAACCACAAAGAAAGTTAACGAACATACTCATAAAAATAAAGAGGAAAAACTTAAAGTCTCAGTAAAAACAAAAACTACAAAAACAAAAGAAATGAAAAAAAATCCACAAACAAAAGGAATTCACCACAGGAGAATAAGAGGAAAAAAGAAAACGTCAGAACCACAAAAAAAAAAGTACTACAAAATGACAGCAATAAACTCATATCTATCAATAATTACACTGAATGTAAATGGACTCAATGCTCCCATCAAGACAGAATGGATAAGAAAGAGGATCCATCAATGTGTTGTCTACAAGAGACACACCTTAGAAACAAAGATGTGAATTTATTAAAAATCAAAGGTTGGAAAAAAATATAACAAGCTCACAACTACCAAAAAAAAAGCAGGAGTGGCAATACAAAAGTCCAATAAAATAGACTTTAAAACAAAATCCACCATAAAAGTCAAAGAAGAACACTATATAATGATTAAGGGGATGAACCATAATAAAGACATAACCATAATAAACATCTACTCACCCAATTACAGGGCTCCAAAATACATAAAACAAACTCTATCAGTACTGAAAAGAGAAATTGGCAGTTCCACAATAATAGTAGGAGACTTCAACACACCATTCTCAGTAAAGTAAAGAATATCTAAAAAGTAACTCGGGAGACATACAGAAGACCTAAAGGGCAAAATCAGCCAACTTGACCTCATAGACATACATAGAACACTCTATCCAACAGCTGCAAAGTACACATTCTTTTCAAATGCACATGAAATGTTCTCCAGAATAGACTACATCTTAGGCCACATATCAATCCTCAACAAGATCCAAAACGTTGAGATAATACAAAGTGTCTACTCTGACCACAATGCCATCAAGGTAGAAATTAACAACAGAAAGAGCAAGGGAAAAAAAAAAAAAAACTACATGGAAACTGAATAACACCCTGCTTAAAAAACACTGGGTAATACAAGAAATCAGAGATGGAATCAAAAAATTCCTACAATCAAATGAGCAAGAGAACGCATCATACCAATACCTTTGAAATACAACAAAGGCAGTCCTCAGAGGACAATTTATAGCAATAGATATACACATCAAAAACAAAGAAAGGGACAAAATCAAAACATTAACTACAGAACTAACACAAATAGAAAGACAACAGCAAAAAAAGTCCACAGCCACCAGAAGAAAGGAAATAATAAAGATCAGAGCAGAAATAAATGAAATAGAGAATAGAAAAACAATAGAAAGAATCAACAAAACCAAAAGTTCATTCTTTGAAAGACTCAACAAAATCGACAAACCACTGGCCACACTGACAAAAGAAAAACCAGAGAGGTTGCAAATACCCCAAATAAGAAATGAAATGGGTGACATTACAACAGACCCAACTGAAATGAAAAGGATTATAACAGAATATTATGAAAAACTGTACTCCAACAAATTTGAAAACCTAGAGGAAATGAATAAATTTCTAGAAACACACTAACTAACCAAAATACAACAAAGTGATGTCGAAAATCTGAACAGACCCATAACAAGAGAAGAGATTAAAAAGGTAATAAAAAAAACTCCCCCCCAAAAAAAAGCCCTGGCCCAGACGGCTTCACTGGAGAATTCTACAAAACATTCACACGAGAGCTTGTATCAGTACTACTCAAGCAATTTCACAGCATAGAAAAGAAGCAACACTTTGGAATTCATTCTGTGAAGCCAGCATAACCCTGATACCAAAACCACACAAAGACACTACAAAAAAAGAAAATTACAGACCAATATCACTCATGAATATAGATGCAAAAATTCTCAACAAAATTCTAGCCAATAGAATTCAGCATCATATCAAAAAATAATACAACACAACCAAGTAGGTTTCATAACAGGTATGTAAGGATGGTTCAACATTAGAAAATCAATCAACGTAATCCACCATAAGAGTAAAGAAAAGAATCATATGATCTCCCAATTGACTCATAAAAGGCATTTGACAAAGTCCAACACTGATTCCGATAAAAAACTCTCAATAAAATAGGTATAGAAGGGAAATTTCTCAACAAAATAAAGGGCATCTATGCAAAACCAACAGCCAACATTATTCTTAATGGAGAGAGGCTGAAAACATTCCCTTTGAGAACAGGAACAAGACAAGGATGCCCTTTATCACCACTCCTATTTAACACTTTGCTGGAAGTTCTAGCTAGAGCAATAAGGCAAGAAAAAGAAATAAAGGGTATCCAAATTTGTAATGAAGAAGTTAAACTGTCCCTGTTTGTGGATGAAGTGATACTATACATAGAAAACCCTAAAGACTCCATGAGAAATCTACTGGAATTAACAGAAAGATTCAGCAGAGTAGAAGGATACAAGATAAACATACAAAAATCAGCTGGATTCCTATACACCAATAAAGATAATGATGAAAAGGAAATCAGGAAAACAATATCATTTTCAATAGACCCTTAAAAGATAAAATACTTAGGAATAAATCTGACCAGGGATGTAAAAGACCTGTAGAAAAAAACCTACAAAACACTACTGCAAGAAACCCAAAGGGATCTACATAAATGGAAAAACATACCATGCTCATGGATAGGTAGACTCAACATTGTGAAAATGACAATTCTACTCTACCCAAAGCAGTTTGCAAATACAATGCAATCCCTACCCAAATACCAACAACATTCTTCAAATTAATGATTAACTTTACATGGAAATGGAAGAAGACCTGAAAAGGTAAAAAACTATTGAGGAAGAAGAATAAAATAGGAGGACTCACACTACCTGACCTCAGAACCTGGTATACAGCTACCGTAGTCAAAACAGCCTCGTACTGATACAACTACAGATACATTCACCAATGGAACAGAATTGAGAACCCAGATGTAAATCCATCCACCTACAGTTACCTGATATTTGACAAGGGCC
The DNA here is from genome assembly GCA_030035585.1 of Dugong dugon. NCBI lineage: Eukaryota > Metazoa > Chordata > Mammalia > Sirenia > Dugongidae > Dugong > Dugong dugon. The sequence continues at coordinate 42,002,412 of CM057474.1, forward strand.
CAAAGTTCATCAAATGGGAAAAGACAGTCTTCTTAACAAATGGTGCTGGCAAAACTGGATATCCATCTGTAAAAAAATGAAACAGGACCCATACCTCACACCATATATAAAAACTAATTCAAAATGGATCAAAGACCTAAATATAAAGCCAAAAGCTATAAAGTTCATAGAAGAAAAAGTGGGACCAACGCTACAGGCTGTATTACACGGCACTAACAGGATACAAACCATAACCATCAACACACAAACCCCGGAAGATAAGCTAGATAACTGAGATCTTCTAAAAATCAAACACCTAGGCTCTTCAAAAGAGTTCACCAAAAGAGTAAATAGAGAACCTACAGAGTGGGAAAATATTTTTGGACAGTACAAGTCAGACAAAGGTCTAATCTCCATAATCTAGAAGAAAATCCAACACCTCTACAACAAAAAGACAAATAATCCTATTAAAAAATGGGCAAAGGAAATGAACAGACACTTCACCAAAGAAGACATTCAAGTGGCCAACAGACACATGAGGAAATGCTTGCGATCACTAGCCATTAGAGAAATGCAAATTAAAACCACAATGAGATACCATCTCACCCTGGCATTACTGGCATGAATCAAAAACACTGGAAATAACAAATGTTGGAGGGGCTTCAGGGAGATCGGAACTCTTATGCACTGCTGGTAAGAATACAAAATGATACAACCATTTTGGAAAATGATATGGCCCTTCCTTAGAAAGCTAGAAATAGAAATACCATAGGATCCAGCAACCCCACTCCTAGGAATATATCCTAGAGAAATAAGAGTCGTCACTCGAATAGACATATGCACACCTATGTTCACGGCAGCATTGTCTACAATAGCAAAAAGGTGGAAACAACCTAGATGCCCATCAACAGATGAATGGATAAACAAACTATGGGACATACACACAATGGAGTACTATGCATTGATAAAGAACAATGATGAATCTGTGAAGCATCTCATAACATGGATGAAAGTGGAGGACATTATGCTGAGTGAAATAAGTCAATCACAAAAGGACAAATATTGTATGAAACCTCTATTGTAAAATCTCATGAAAAAGTTTACACACAAAAAGTAACAATCTTTGTTGGTTACTAAGCATGGGAGGGGTGGAGGGAAATACTAAATAGACAATAGATAAGTGGTATCTTGGGTGAAGGGTGAGACAGTACACAATACTGGGGAAACCAGAACAACTTGTACAAGGAAAGGTCATGAAAGCTCCCTAGACACATCCAAACTCCCTGAGAGACTGAATTGCTGGGCAGAAAGCTACGGTGACCATGGTCTCAGGGAACATCTAGCTCAATTGGCAAAACACAGTTTATAAAGACAACGTTCTACATTCTATCTTGGTGAGTAGCGTCTGGGGTCTTAAAAGCCTGTGAGCAGCCATCTAAGATACTCCACTGGTCTCACCTCTTTGTGAGCAAGGAAGAAAGAAGAGAACAGGATACAAGGAAAAGATTAGTCCAAAGGTCTAATGGACCACAGCTACCAAGGCCTCCACCAGACTAAGTCCAGTACAGCTTGATGGTGCCTGGCTACTACCACTGACTGCTCTGACCAGAATCACAACAGAGTGTTCTGGACAGAGCTGGAGACACACACAAAAAAGACGAGGTTTACTGGAGACACTGGAGAAACCCAGAGAGTATGGCCTCCAGACACCCTTTTAGCTCAGTGGTGAAGTCACTTCCGAGGTTCAGTAGTTCAGCTGGGGATTGGACAGCCTCATAAAACAAAACAGGACTAATGAGGTACAGCACTCCAGGGACAAGGATTAGAAGGCAGAAGGGGACAGGAAAGCTGGTGATAGGGAACCCAAGTTTGAGTAAGCACAGTGATGATGTGTAGTGGGGTTGTTAACCATTGTCATAGGGCAACATGTGTACTAACCGTTTAATGAGAAACTATTTTGTTTGGTAAACCTTCATCTAAAGTGAGAATAGCAGCACAATTGGAAGAGCGTAGTCAATGTCACTGAACTGTGCATGTAGAAATTTTTGAAATGGTGTGTATTTGGCTATGTATATTTTCACCAAAAAAAAAAAGGTCAAGAAGGGAGAGGGTTAATGTGCCATGGGGTTGTTAACCAATGTCATAAAACAATATGTGTACTGACTGTTTAATGAGAAACTATTTGTTCTGTAAACCTTCACCTGAAATACAATTTAAAAAAAAGAAAAGAGTAGTTGTCTGCCTGGATTTGTTCCAAAATTCTAAGGATATGCCCTAGGATTCTCCAATAGGGGCCTGCCAAAGACTCCAAACAGCATCTCTATCTGCCACTGACACTTCAAGCAGCATTTGATCAGCCAGGTCATATGGCCCAAGTGGCAGAGCAGCTTGCACAGCAGCCTGAACCTGTTGCAGAGCCTTCTCTTGTTCTGTGCCCCACTCAAAACTAGTAGATTTTAGAATCACTTGATAAATAGGTCATGGTAGTACACCCAAATGAGGGATATGCTTCCTCCAAAATCCAAAAAGGCCCACCAGGCATTGTGCCTCCTTTTTAGTGGTAGGAAGCGCCAAATGCAGTAACTTATCCGTCCTTTTAGAAGGAAGATCTAGACATACCCCACACCTCTGTACCCGTAGAAATTTCACTGAGGTGGAAGGCACCTGAATTTTTGTTGGGTTAATTTCCCACTGTGTAGCATGCAAATGTCTTACCAATAAGTCTAGAATTATTGATACTTCTTTCTTGCTAGGTCCAATCAGCATAATATCATCAATGTAATCGACTAGTCGACATCTTGTGGAAGGGAAAGATGATCAAGGTCCGTGCCAACTAAATTATGACATAGAGCTAGAGAGCTGATAAACTCCGGTGGTGGTCCTTAGAAACAGTTATAGAGAAAAAGGCATTAGCAAGATCAATAGCTACATGCCAGGTACCAGGAGGTGTATTAAGTTGCTCAAGCAATGAAACCACACCTGGAATAGCAGTTGCAATTGACGTCACTACCTGGTTAAGTTTTCAATAATCCAGTTATTCCCCAAGATACATCTGTTTTTTGCACAGGTCAAATAGGAGCCTTGAATGGGAATGTGGTGGGAATTACCACTCCTGTATTCTTCAAGTCTTGATGGAGGCACTAATCTGTGCAATCAAATCCAGAAATACAATATTTCTTATGGTTTACTGCTTTTCTAGGTAGGGGCAGTTCTACTGGTTTCCACTTAGCCTTTTCTACCATAGTAGCCCTTAATCCACATGTCAGGGATCCAATGTGGGGGTTTTGCCAGTTACTGAGAATGTCTATTCCAATTATACTTTCTGGAACTGAGAAATCATTACAGGATGAATTCAGGGACCCACTGGATCCACTGTTAGACTGACATGAGCTAAGACTCCATTAATAATCTGACCTCCATATGTCTCCACTCTGACTGGTGGGCCACAGCGAAATTTTGAGTCTCCTGGAATTAGTGTCTGTTCAGAACCGATGTCCAGTAATCCCCCAAAGTCTTATTTCCTTTTCCCCAACTAACAGTTACTCTCTTAAAAAGCCTCTAGATCCTTTGGGGAAAGCTGGGAGAAAGATCAGCAGGATAAATTTTTGGAAGTGCAGTGGGGTCCTTCCTTAAGCAACCAAGCCTACTCTTCTTTCAAGGGGTTGTGGGTCTGTAAACTGGCTCAAGTTCGGGAATTTTTGAAAGGCCTTGACTCTCTATTCTGGTGATTCAAGTTAGACTGCCATTCACTTGACCTAGAATTCTTCCCCTTGTACAAATCAAGTAAATGTTTAGATTTCCCATCTATTTGATTTCTATGAACACCATGATTAAGTAGCCAACTTCAAAGTCCATACTAGTCAGACTCTTCTGATTACTGCTTTGACTCTGCTGTTCATTGCTGTTACCATGTCCACCTTGTCTTTGTCAATTAAGTGCTGCCACTTGACCCCTACCACCATAATGCACTCCCAATCAGCCCCATTTTAGTTTGGGATCTTAATTCAATTAGAGCAGTTACCACTTCCAAATTTGACTTACATAAAATAGCAATAATAGCAGTCTTCAAGAGTGCTGGGGCTCCCTTCACAAATTCATTCCCCACCGTTGTGGTAAAATGTTTGTCCTCTGGGCACTCTATGTGTGGTTCTAACCTGAGAAATCCACTTTAACATGTCAATTTCCCTAAGCTTCGCCATACCTTCTTCTACAGTATACCAAGATACATCTGGTACTTCAACTTAATTTAGTGTAGGCCACACTAAATTCATGCTTCAGTGGCCCAACCAAATAAACTATTAGAGCCTTTCCTAACCTCTCAAGCTGAAACACTGAATGAAGAATCTCTGCTTAGTCTGTCCATATCAATAATTGCAGACTGATCCATCTTTATGTTCCTTGCACCATTATCCCACACCCTTAATAGCCTTTCCCACACATATTCCCAGGTTTCTGTTTGTATATATCAGGAAACTCAAGCAATTCTTTTGGACTGTAGCATACCTCCTCCTGGGTCACACTTTGTACTTCACCTCTTGTGGCATGCTGGGACTTAAGACTAGTTATGGGTCTAGAAGCAAAAATGGGTGGTGGGGATGTGTTCTGAGAACGTTCAGAAATGTCTTGTAAGGCATCTGCCTCAGGGAATGCCCCAGACAATGACTCAGATAGCTCCCCAGGGGATGACTCAGACATAGGCTCTTCAAAGACAGCTGCGTTAATCTCATCAGATAGTGGTTGAGGGGCTAATAGTTTTACTGGAGATGATAGCTTAGCAGACAAAGAAGGAGTAATCTCTTTAGATGGGAGTGAGAGAGTTGGTTCTGTTTGGCAGGATTGATTCAACAGAATTTAGGGCCTCAGTGTCCCCAGCTTCCTGATTATCTGCTCATATATCCCCATCCAAAGTTTCAGGATCCCACTTCTTCCTAATCAATGCTCTCACTTTAATTTCAGACACCATTCGAGGCTGGGATTTCAATTGGCATTTTAATTCAGCCACTCTTATGATAAGACTCTGGGTTTGGTTTTTGGCAATATTAGCTCTGTTAGTACAAGAAATAAGGCTTTCTTTCCAGACACAAGTGGCAACCTGAGATTGTTTATGCAGTGCTTGACCTGTGACTCTGAAGCTCCGAGCTCATTTCTTTCTTTCATTACTTTGTCTAATGAAAGTAGGACCAACCAAACAGCTTCCTTATACTTTTCGTTCTGACAAAATTGAAGAAAAGTATCAAACATACAATCACTGAGAGCCTTACTTCTTACCAATACTTGATCAATTGATGGTGATATTTTGAGTATTTCTCTTGGCACCTCATGTGATGGATTAATAGTGCCCTCTTTACTACTGGAAGCAGAGTCATCAACATGATTAAGACTAACTAGACTTGAGAATCAATTTAGAAAACTCATACTTACAATTTTCTCTAGAACCACTCTTGGTACCAAATGTCTTAGGCTGGGTTCTCTAGAGAAGCAAAGCCAGTGAAACGTGTGTGTGTGTGTGTGTGTATATATATGTATATATATATATATATATATATATATATATATATATATATATATATATAGGGAGAGAGAGAGAGAAAAAAACAGGCAGAGAGACAGACTTATCTCAAATAAATGGCTCACCTAGTTGTAGAGGCTGAAAATTTACAAGTCTGTGGGTCAGTCATTAGGCTAGAGGCTTCTCCTAACTTAGGTAGCTTCAGGGGCTGATGAACCTAAGATTAGCAGGTCTGATGCTAGGCTGCTGGCTCATAAGCTGTGGAGGACAACAAATCCCAAGATTGGCAGGTAAGCTGCTAGTTTAAATCCTAAGAACTGGAGGTCAGATGATGACAAGCCAGATGCAGGATCCAAAGTGAAAGCCTTGCTGGAACATTCATTTATATACTGGAGGTAGGTCATACCCACAAGGAAACTCTCTTTCAGCTGATTTGCTGCTCATAGTGGATCTTATCATAGAGTTGATTACATCATTACACAGCTGCCTAATTAAATCATTACATAACTGCCAAACCACATCATAACTGCCAACACACTAAGAATCCTGGTCCAGCCACTTTGACACACAACCATAACCATCACAGTAATCTTGTCTGTAAAGGGTAGATAGCAATTTTTTTTGTCTTTACAGGCAACACAGCCTTTGTTACAACTATTCATCTCTGCTGTTGTCATGGGACACTAGTCATATATGATATATAAAATTGAATAGGTATGGCTGTGTAACAATAAAAAAAATTTTTTTTTTTGGCTTTTTTGTACTTTAGATGAAGGTTGACAGAACAAACTAGTTTTTCATTTAACAATTAGTACACATATCGTTTTATGACATTGGTTAACAATCCCACTACATGTCAACATTCTCCTTTCTCAAACTTGGGTTCCCAATTACCAGCTCTCCTGTCCTCTCCTTCCTTCTAGTACATGTCCCTGGGCTGGTGTGCCTCATTTTGTTTTATGGGCCTGTCTAATCTTCGGCTGAAGGGTAAACCTCAGGAGTGACTTCATTACTGAATTAAAAGGGTTTCTGGGGGCCACACTCTAGGGGTTTCTCCAATCTCTGTCAGGCCAGTGAGTCTGGTCTTTTTTTGTGAGTTAGAATTTTGCTCTAGGTTTTTCTCCATCTCTGCCTGGGACACTCTATTGTAAGCCCTGTCAGAACAGTCAGTGGTGGTATCCGGGCACCATCTAGTTGTACTGGAATCAGTCTGCTGAAGGCCGTTGTAGATGTAGTCCATTAGTCCTTTGCACTAATCTTTCCTTTGTATCTTTAGTTTTCTTCATTCTCCCTTACTTCTGAAGGGGTGAGACCAGTGGAGTATCTTAGATGGCTGCTCACAGGCTTTTAACACCCCAGACGCTACTCACCAAAGTACAATGTAGAACATTTTCTTTATAAACTATGTTATGCCAGTTGGGCTAGATGTTCCCTGATACCATGGTCCCAACAGCCCTCCGCCCAGTAATTTGGTCCCTTGGGCAGTTTGGATGTATCTACTGAGCTTCCATGACCTTGCCTTGTACAAGTTGTGCTGGATTCCCCAGTATTGTGTACTGTCTTACCCTAAACCAAAATTACCATTTACCTATTGTCTAGTGCTTTTCCATGCCCACCCCTCCCCCCCATAATCATCAAAGATTGTTTCTTTTTGTGTGTAAACCTTATCATAAGTTTTTACAGTAGTGGTCTCATGCAATATTTATCCTTTTTTGGTTGACTTATTTCACTCAGCACAACGCCCGCCAGATTCATCCATGTTATGTTTCGCAGATTTATCATTGTTCTTTATCCTTGCATAATACTCCATTGTGTGTATGTACCATAGTTTGTTTATCTATTCATCTGTTGGTGGGCATCTAGGTTGTTTCCATCTTTTTGCTATTGTGAACAATGCTCCGATGAACATGTGTGTGCATATGTTTATTCATGTGATGGCTCTTATATCTCTAGGATATATTCCTAGGAGTGGGGTTGCTGGATCCTATGGTATTTCTATTTCTTGCTTTCTAAGGAAGGGCTGTATCATTTTCTAAAATGTTTGTATCATTTTGAATTCCCACCAACAGTGCATAAGAGTTCCCATCTCCCCGCGGCCTCTCCAACATTTGTTATTTCCAGTGTTTTTGATTCATGCCAGTAATGCCGGGGTGAGATGGCATCTCATTGTGGTTTTGATTTGCATTTTTCTAATGGTTAGTGACAGCGAGCATTTCCTCATGTGTCTGTTGGCTGCTTAAATGTCTTCTTTGGTGAAGTGTCTGTTCATTTCCTTTGCCCATTTTTTAATAGGATTATTTGTCTTTCTGTTGTAGAGGTTTTGGATTTTCTTCTAGATTGTGGAGATTAGACCTTTCTCTGATTGTAGTAGCCAAATTTTTTTTTCCCAGTCTGTAGTTTCTTTTTTAACTCTTTTGGTGAAGTCTTTTGATGAACATAAGTTTTTAATTTTTAGAAGATCCCAGTTATCTAGTTTATCTTCTGGAGTTTGTGTGTTGTTGGTTATGGTTTGTATCCTGTTAAGACTGTGTATTAGGGCCTCTAGCATTGATCCTATTTTTTCTTCTATGAACTTTTAGTTTTTGGCTTTATATTTGGGTCTTTAATCTATTTTGAATTAGTTTTTGTATATGGTGTGAGGTATGGGTCCTGTTTCATTTTTTTGCAGATGGACATCCAGTTTTGTCAGTATCATTTGTTAAAAAGACTGTCTTTTCCCCATTTGATGGACTTTGGGGCCTTGTTGAAGATCACGTGACAAATGGATTTACATCTGCGTTCTCAACTCTAACAGTAAACTTTTTGTCAAAACAGGCTAGTATGCCAACCTTGATTTAAAGTGATGTCTGGCTTAAAGGGCATCCACCTTAACTCTAAACTGTTAGCGTACACAGTGTCGTTTTTCACTCTCAAAACTACCCTGGGGTAGATGGCCCTAGTACTATGGTCACATAGTCCTAAAGGTTCCTGGCCCCCTGGCAGCCCTTGAAGGGACCCAGCCTCTCCTTTCACACATCCTTTCTCTTCAGAGGAGTCCTATGTGCCAACCAGTACAGTCCCTGACCAACATGCATAACAGCTATTCTGTGTGTGCCTCACATGTGAGAAAGATGCAGCAGTCACCAGCTCTAAGAGGTAAGTGCTTGGACAAGAAAGTAAAGTCTGGGTCAGTCCGTTTATGGCATAACAAGGAATTTCCTCTGAGGCAGACTTACTGAGAAGCAGATGGAGATAACTCTTCAGGGCCCTCACCCACTAGACCCTGTCACAGCTAGCTCTGGAAGGAAACTGCAATGTGTCCACACAGTCACATGTGTTTATAAAATGTGCATATGCATGAATAAGCCCACAACCCTGGGCCCTCCTGACTTTGCAGGCACTGTTCTAGATGCTGGGCAGAGTAGTGAGCAAAACAGAAATATAGCCCTCATGAAGACTGGGAATCTCCCTGCACTCATATGTTGGAAGTTATCAAGTACAGGAACAGTGCTTAATTCATCTGCGCTGCCCCCTCCCTCAAAATCCTGATTTATAACAGTAACTGTTCATGGAGTTGAAATAGTATTGATTTGAGCAATGCATTTATATAATGTAGAAAGAAAAGTTAAGTCATCTCAGAAGAGCAATTTTAAAATATTAGTGAATTAAAGAAATTAGAAAATAAGAGAAATAAAATTATGTGATAAAAGACACAGTAAACGTTTTTTTAAAATAAAGATATATTTGATTACAAAATAAAAGATTAAATTATGGAAGAGAGGAGATTGAAGGACTAAAAGACGTGATATGATTTGGCTTCCAAGGCAAGAAGAAGACAGAGTAACTTAAGAAACATGAAAGGTAGAAGACGTCATAATAAGAAGAGATTTATGTGAGAACAAGCAAAAAATGACTATGTTATTTCTTCTGTTATTTTTTTTTTTCTAGTAAGGAAAAATAGCTTTGCAAAAACTCTTTAAAATCTATTACTGCTTAATGAGTCCATATTGCTTCAATTTTCTCTCGGGGAAGTTAGCTGCCACTTTTCAAATCACTAACATAATGTCACTGGATAATGGGGCTGTCACAATACAATTCTGAAAGCCACCCTATGGCTCCTATCTTAGTGCTCTAAGGGAAGATTATCTAAGATTAGAGCTGAATTATGTCTACCTATGCCTCCCTTGCTACAAGTACTGACACTAAGTTATCTCATGCCATGTGGCTGAGAAATAAATGGGTTCTGAACATTGCAATACATAAGCAATAGCCAGGATCTCCTGCCTCAGCACCAGCCTCCGTTACAAGAGAAAAGGGAGGGTTTCACATGAATGGAGGATTTTTGTTGAAAATGGCTAATTTCTGTCTTTTCCTGCATGCTGAGGAGTCTGCTGGTGGCCTCTCTGTGGCTGCAGTGTGTTCATGTGCCAAGGAGCGTGGACCCACAGCCTGCTGTTCCCGAAGACCTTCTGGCCAGTGTGAAAGCAGCCTTTGCCCCGTGTGACTTATTAAGCATTAAAGACTAAGAGGCTTTGGCTACATTTAAATATGAATCTGGAATTTAAAAAAAGTAAAACATTTATAGGTCAGACAAGTTATTATTTCAGTTAGCCCTGTTTTTCCTTCCAAGATTTTGTCATGACATGATTTTTTATTTTTCCCTTATAGAATGAAAAACAAAGAATTGATAATATTTTTAGCTTCTGGACACCTAGTTTTCACCTGAAACCTGAGACCCTATCTGCTGCATATTATTCTTTAGTTTTCTTAATGGTTATGCCAGCTATAGCCATACGAAAGGATCTTCACAGATATGTCATAGGTGGATCCACATGTTTGGTCTAACATAAAACCAAAATATTTTATTAAGGATTTGGGATAATATATAAGAAGCTGGTAGCATATTTTGGTCCACTGCTGACCTTAAAGTGATTGTCTGCTGGGGATTCTTCATGTTCAGCAAGTCCTTACAGAATAAGAAAAAATAAGCTTGCCTACAAAAACTTAAGATTTTAGTTCCTTAATTAGAAATGGGTTTCAAATTGTTTTCAATGCTTGTATGTATGTTACAATCACTAACAATGTTTACTTCTTTTAAAAAAAAAAAACAGACTTTTTTGCTTCAAGTTTTCAAGTTTTTTGTAGTTGTTTAAGATTTTTATTCTAAGATACATTAAAACTACTACAAATTATTTACAAAGAGCAAGTCTCTAATCTGAGGCCACAGGAATTAAAATACTTCCAAAAAATTGTGAAATCTATTCATTAATCCTTTGCCTCTTTGACAGATATTTACTAAGAGCTGGGCATTGTTAGACACAATGAATAGGAAGTTTTATGATAAGCTCTTCTTCCTCAAAATGCTCACTGTGTAATGAGGAGGCTGAGCACATATAAACGGTTAGAATGCGTTATAAGAAGTATTTTAATATAAGAAGTACAAAGTGCTATGAGATCACCAAAGAGAATGGAAAATTAGCTTTGAAGGGTTCACAATATTAGGAGACTTTGATTTGGGTCTAGAAGATAAGTAGGCCTTAGCTGAGTAGCTAAAAGAAATAAATGCCTTCCAGAGAATAGTTTATGCAAAGGCATAAAGGCCAGAATGAATATGGCATTTTCAGGGAAAACAGAAAACGGAATATAAACATAGTTAAAGCACAGGAAGCCTTGGCTGGAATTGGAAACTGACAAGACATATGCTGAAAATTTAGACCATGACTGTGATGGTTAAGGCTGTGTGTCAACTTGGCTGGGCCGTGATCCTCAGTATTTTGGCAGTTGTATGATGTTGTGATCACTTCTACAATGAGATTTGATATAATGTGATCACCTCCATGATGAGATCCGCTGTGAGAAGCCAATCGGTTGAAAAGCAGTTTCCTTGGGTATGTGGCCTGCATCCAATATAAGTGTACATTCTGGCAAGGATTGTGGGCTTTTGTTCGTTTTGGGTCCTGCAGCTAGCTCCTGTTTGTCTGACCTCCAGTTCTTGGGACTTGAGCTAGTAGTTTACCTGAGGTCTTGCCTGCCAATCTTGGGATTTGTCAGTCTTCACAGCCTGTGAGCAAGAGCTCTGCTCTCTGACCTGCTGATCTTGGGTTTGTCAGCCCCTGCAGCTATGTGAATCAGGGAAAGCCTCTATCCTGACCCATGGACTTGGGACGTTCCAGCCTCTACAACCACGTGAGCCATTTCCTTGATATAAATCTCTCTCTATATATATATATTTATACACGTTACACGTTACTGGTTTTGCTTCTCTAGAAAACTCAGCCTAAGACAATGACCATAGTCTGAATGGAGTTGTTCTCAAGCACAATACACCCACTTCTCAGTAATCAATATGGTTAGGTTGCAAATATCAGGTCTTGTGCAAAAATTAGCATTATGCAAAACTGGAGGATGTCCACATCAGATCACAAAATGGAGGATGACTATATCATTATATAACTGCCAAAAAATCCGTTGCTGTCAATTCCAACTCACAGCAACCCTATAGCCAGATTATATCATTACATAACTGCCAAGCCACTGAAAATCAGGCCCAGCCAAGTTAACACGTAACCTTAACCATCACAGCCAGCGTTACTCTTGCCTCGCACCTCGGCATTTGCTACTGCTATACATATGTCGTTAATGCACAAAATAGTTGAATAGTAGATTTTTTACTACTGTTGTAAATGGGAAATGTTGGATAAGGAGATGGTGTATCTTTTTTTTTTTCCTGATTAGTCATAGATATGACATATAACCCCCCCAACGTTTAGAAGCAGAAAAACAATAAGCTCTATTCATATTTTGCAATAAATCTGTTGCTGTACAAAAGAAGGAATGAATTGCAGGAAGACACAGACAGAGCTGCTACAAAAATTCAGGCGGAACTAGGAAGAAGCGTAAAATATAGACTTAATTAAGGTAAAAAAAAAATGTGTTTAAACAATTGCACTGGGGGCTAAAATTTTAGGAAAAAATACCATAATTAAGGATGAATGTTAGATTCTGTGTCCGGCTATGGTGTTGTAACTAGAACAAGACTAATTCCCCTACTATAAGCAACCGTAAAAAAGGACAGAATATAACAGGACATGGATTTCAAACGCTGGTTAACAAGCAACCTAAGACTTAAGAGCCTGAGAAGAGGGAAAATCTTCACAGTTGCTTCAGCTCCTACTCTGGGGCAATTTCTCCACCATAGAGCAGGGACTGGAGTCTAACAGAGCATGGTGGCCCTACTCAGTGAGGAGGTGCTGCTCACTGAGGGTCAGGGTGGTGGAGACAGCTGGAAACACTGCAGAAGGGCCCATGGTGGGGAGGGGACAGAGGTCTGATTTAAGGACCCTCCTTTTTGGAAAGGGCCGGCCTGCAGTAGAGGAGGAGGCTGCCCGAGGCTGATAGAGGGCAATTGCTATAGGGATTGAATCAGAACAGGAATACCTCTTAAATGCTTCAGACAGCCTGCTGAGGTGGCAACATGCCAAGTCTTAGGATACATTCTGTGTTGTTGTTAGTTTCCATCAAGTCAGCTCCAACTCATGGGGATCCTGTCTTAGTCATCCAGTGCTGCTACAACAGAAATGCCACAGGTGGATGGTTTTAATGAAGAGAAGTTTATTTCCTCACAGTCAAGTAGGCTAAAAGTCCAAATTCAAGGCGTCAGCTCCAGGGGAAGGCTTTTTCTCTCTGTTGGCCTTCTTCTCTTCAGTGTTCCCCCAACTAGGAGCTTCTCTGCACAAGGACCCCGGTCCAAAGGATGCACTCTGCTCCCGGCACTGCTTTCTTGATGGTATGAGGTCCCCCTGTCTCTCTGCTCACTTCTGTCTTTTATATCTCAAGACATTGCCTCAGGATACAATCCAATCTTGTAGACTGAGTCCTGCCTTACTAAAACAACTGCCGCCCATCCTCCCTCATCAACATCATAGAGGCAGGATTTACAACATATAGGAAAACCACACAATACCAGGAATCATGGCCCAGCTAAACTGATACACACATTTTTGGGGGGACATAATTCAATCCATGACAGACCCCATGTACAACAGAATGAAACTTTGTTTGGTACTGCACCATCTTCAAAATCATTGCTATGTTGTGGTCACTGTGGAATTTGAGTGACTTCCAACCTAAGGGACTCATCTTCCAGCACTATATTGGAAAATATTCTGTTGTGATCCATAGGGTTTACATTGGCTGATTTTGGAAGCAGACTGTCAGGCCTTTCTTCCGAGTCTCCCTTAGTCTGGAAGATCTATTCCATGGGTCTCCACCATGGGTGAATCTGCTGGTATTTGAAATACCAGCGGCAAAGCTTTCAGCATCATAGCAACAAGCAAACTACTGCAGAATGACAAATTGTCAGATAGGTGGCAGCAATCTGTTTTAGAACTACTCTAACAAAGCATAACACCAAGACTGCTGAGATCTGCATGAGAGACAGAATTTGGAGCTTGGCCTGCACAAAGTTAGTGACACACCTTGGGATTTCCACATTTGCACCCAAGTAAAGCCTAAAACAAAGCTTATATTAGTTCAAGGTGAATATGCATGTAAAGGAGTCCTGGTGGTACAAACGGTTAAGCACTCAACTACTAAAAGGTTGCAGGTTTAAGTCCACCGAGAGGTACCTTGGAAGAAAGGCCTGGTGATCTGCTTCTGATAGGTTACAGCCTTGAAAACACAATGGGGAGCAGTTCTACTCTGCAACACATGGGGTTACCATGAGTCGGAATCAACTCAATGGCAACTAAATTTAACATTACAGCCTTGAGTGCTTTTTTTGTAATATGCATTTAAAAATTACAAGAAAAGCAAAGAAATAAAAAATGGTCACCCACACTTAAGAAAATAAGCAGCCAATAGAAATCAATCGTGATACAGCTGTATGTTTAATTTTGCAGAAAATGACATTAAAGCAGCTTTTCTAAGTGTTTTCAAAGATTAAAGACATGTTTTTAATGACTGACCATTAGGCAAATCTCAAAAGAGAATTGAGAACTCTAAAAAATTTAAATTCTAGAATTCAACTGAGATGAAATGAACTAACTAGAATGAAAATTTCACTTGATGTATGTAAGAATAAATTGAAGATGGCAGAAGAAAGAGTCAGTGAATTTGAAGATCAATAGAAAATTTCCAACCAGAAGAACAGATAGTGGAAAAGATTGTTTAAAAATAAACTCTTCTATATTGCTGGTGGGAATTAATAATATCATAACCACTTTAAGAACCAATTCCCCAGTTGTTTATAAAGTTAAACACAGACTTACTATTGACTAGCAATTACACTGCTAAGTTTTTATTCATGAGAAATGGTGATAAAGATTTGCAAAAAACTTGCAGAAGACAGTTCATGAGGGAGTTACTAAGAATAGACAAAATCTAGAAGCAAACCAAATGGTCACCAAATTGAATAAGTAATTTGGTATATTCATAAAAGAATACTACTCACTATCAGTAACAAAAAGATATATTATCTACTGATACAACTGACAGGCATGGGTGAATTTCAAACACATGCTGAGCAAATATGCTAAGCTTAAAAGAGTACATGCAGTATGATTCCACTTATATAAAGTCCTACAACAGGCAAAACCTGTGCATAGTAATGGAATTCAAATCTGTGTTGTTTGGGGCAGGCGTTGGGTGCCAAGGACTATGAGGCAACTGTCTGACTGATGAAAATGCTATTTGTTTTTATGAGGGAGATGATTGTAGAGCTGTGAATATTAAGACCCATTAACTTGTACACTAAGATGTATGCATTTTATTACATGTAACTTTTACCACATAATGTTCATTTAAAAATGAAATTTAGACTACTCAGGTTTTGGTTTAGTTTAATTTAGTCAGACTTTTTAAAGACAAAATGCATTCAAATGTATAAATTTTGGTAAAATAGAATTTAAAAGTAAAATAACGTATATACTTTGTTCATGATAAAGTTTTCTATAAAATATTTGTTGTTTTATATTGTACAAATCAAGAATAATTAAATTATAATATCTTTGTTTCTGTAAACATTAAGTTTTGATTATATATCAGTAAAGATTTCTTCAGCTGAATTATTGTAAATGTAAAATAATCTAATACAGCATCAAGCAATTCTCAAATACAGGACAAAAATAGATTCTCAAAGTAAAGAAGAATATATATAACATTCACTTCTAAAACACAATTTCTAAGACTCACCAATATGAACTCCATAAAATTGATGCTAAATTAAATGGTGCACTTTAAAGTGTTGAAATAATAAATTATTTTTCTTTCTGTTTGTGCTAAGGACACAGTTCCGAGAGCCTTCTAAACACAAGAACTCGAAGATCACTGACTGACAACCCTGATTGTTTATTGGCCTCCTGTCAATTTTTATTTGCTCATTTGTGTTTTCCCTGTGGCAAGCCTACAGAACTGAGTGAATGTGTTTTGATGTTGTGTGTGTGTGTGTGTGTGTGTGTGTGTGTGTGTGTGTGTGTGTGTGCATGCATGCTCTAATATTTGAAATTGGGATTAAGGTAATGCAAGAATCAAAAGCATACATGGTTTTCTCTGTTCTATCTTTTCATTCCTTTGTATAGGAAGTCATGTTATAACACACCATAGTTGATTAAGGCCACTAAACATTTGACGAAAAACTAAATTGGCAAAGATAAGTTTAAAAGCCTGGTTTTCATCTAAGAAAACTGTTCATCTGATCAGTGATTTCAAACTAAGAAACAGTTTTCAAATCAGGGGTGTCTGGGGGTAAAAATGAGCCCCACCAAGCAAATTACCTTACCCTCAAAGAAAAAAACAAGTATCAACTAAGCCTCCACACTGTGCTAGGACCTGCGCTAAGCTCTAGGAATTCAAAGATAAATTAGAGAATTTTTCTGTATACAAGAAGGACATGCTCTTGGAACTTTGCCATTAAATTAATATGTTCTCTAAACCAGTACCAGTTGCTGTTGAGTTGATTCTGACTCATAGTGACCCCATGCGTGTCAGACTAGAATTGTGCTACATAGGATTTTCAGTGGCTGATTTTTGGAAGCAGATTGCCAGGTCTTTCTTCCAAGGCACCTCTGGCAGACTTGAACCTACAGCCGTTCATTTAGCAGCTGAGTGTGTTAACCATTTACACCACACTGGGACTCCAGTATGTTTGCTAGAAAGCAGAAATACAGTAAAATAAGGATGGTCAGGAGTGGGACAGCTCTAAAAATGGCATTTAGAATAAAACAATATAGCTTGGTATAATTGTATACTACAGTATACTTATAAAATCATTGTTTAGGGAAGATATAATACTCAGGACTTTTGTCTAGCTGCGTCATGAACTAGGGAGCCGTGTGAGGACAATCTTCAGTGCATCATGTGTATACATATTAGAGATAGGAGAGCTGATGGGGAAAGAAAAATAAACCCTGAACTGAAAGACACAGAGAAGAAATGGAGAGACAACACTGGTCATTTTGAGGCCTGACTGTATTTAAACATGCCACTATCCTTCTGTAACTTAAGGAACAAAATCACTCCCAGCAACAGAGATAGGACACAAGACAGTTCCCTGATTAAGGACAAATGACAATTTCAGATTTGAGGGCCAGTATTGGGCTAAGGGAGCAGCCATTTATAGATGAATGGTGAAGGAGTGCCCACACTGAAAATATACCAGATAACCTCAAAGGAGGAAGCACAGTTCGGATGGGTTTGAAATAAATACTTCTTAAATTGATTATAGTGTCCATGGGTGGCTTCAGGGAATCTGTGAGTCCTCTGCATATACATGCAGAATTTTGAATGTATACCTTTGTTACATTTTTCTGTATATGTCCATAGTTTTTATCAGATTTGTGAAGTGGTCTTCAGTGAATTCACTAAGATTTAGCATTTTAGAGCAACTGAAGTGACTTTTCATTCTTATTAAGTGTTAAATAAAGATAAGGAGATGATGCTGATGAAAGGTTCTTTAAGGTGTTTAAGGCAGGTATGCATATAAAAGTTGAGGTGCATCCAGGAGGAGAAGGGAGTCATGAATCCTGAGGAAAGGAATGAAGAGTCAGCCCCTTGCCCCCCACAAAAGGAGACCACATTCTCTGGGTTCCATGAAGGCAGAGACAGAGACACCTGGTTCCAAGGATGGGGAGAATGGAGAAACTAAGATGGTTGTTTTTTAATATTGTCAAATGAAGCGCCAGTAAATTGCAGTATATACTGAATATAAATTGCCTAATTGATGAATTGTAGCTAGGGCAGCTACACAGTCCAGTGAAAATGGGTGACAAATAAACTCATGCTTTCTCAAAAACAGTGCTGGTCATGTTCACAAAAAATAATATTTTCAAGACAGGGTTCAAAGTAGCTTCAAAAATGGCCTCTCTGAACTGAATTTATGTTCAGTACTCAATGGATAATTAATCTTCACATTCTGCTTATTATATGTTATGGAAAGAATAAAGAGAAAATAGACAACATGATTATTGAGAGCAATAATGTTGTTGTTGTTAGGTGCTGATGAGTCAGTTGCAACTCACAGCAACCCCATGTACAATGAACAAAACACTGCCCGGTCCTGTGCCATCCCCACAATCATTGCTATGTTTGAGCCAATTGTTATAGCCACTGTGTCAATCCATCTCATTGAGGGTCTTCTTCTTTTTTGCTGACCTTTTACTTTACCAAGCATGATGTCCTTCTCCAGGGACTGGTCCCTCCTGATAATACGTCCAAAACATGTGAGATGAAGTCTCGTCATCCTCACTTCCAAGGAGCACTCTGGCTATACTTCCAAGACAGTTTTGTTCATTCTTCTGGCAGTCCTTGGTGTATTCAATAATCTTCTCAATAATCGTCCATAATTTAAAGGCATCAATTCCTCTTCAGTCTTCCTCATTCATTGTCCAGCTCTCGAAGGGATATGAGAAGACTGAAAATACCATGGCTTCCATCAGGTGTACCTTACTCCTCAAAGTGACATCATTGCTTTTCAACACTTTAAAGAGCTCTTTTGCAGCAGATGCTATATATTCTTTGATTTTTTGACTGCTGCTTCCATGGGTGTTGATTGTGGATCCAAGGAAAGTGAAATCATTGACAATTTCAATATTTTCTCCATTTATCATGCTGTTGTTTATTGACCCAGTTGTGATGATTTTTGTTTTATGTTGAAGTGTAATCCATAGTGAATGTTGTAGTCTTTTATTATTTTTATTTTTCTAATTGTACTTTAGGTGAAGGTTTACAAAACAAAGTAGTTTCTCATTAAACAGTTAGTACACATATTGTTTTATGACATTGGTTAACAACCTCATGACATGTCAACACTCTCCCTTCTCGAACTTGAGTTCCCTATTACCAGCTTTCCTGTCCCCTCCTGCCTTCTAGTCCTTGTCCCTGGGCTGGTGTGCCCCTTTAGTCTTGCTTTGTTTTATGGGCCTGTCTAATCTTTGGCTGAAGGGTGAACCTTCATTACTGAGCTAAAAGGGTATCCAGGGGCCATACTCTCGGGGTTTCCCCAGCATCTGTCAGGCCAGTAAGTCAGGTCTTTTTATGTGAGTTAGAATTTTGTTCTACTTTTTTCTCCAACTCTGTCCAGGATCCTCTATTCTGATCCCTGTCAGTGCAGTCAGTGGTGGTAGCCCGACACATCTAGTTGTAGTGGACTCAGTCTGGTGGAGGCCATGGTAGATGTGGTCCATTAGTCCTTTGGACTAACCTTTCCCTTGTATCTTTAGTTTTCTTCATTCTCCCTTGCTCCTGAAGGGGTGAGACCAGTGGAGTATCTTAGATGGCCACTCATAGACTTTGAAGACCCCAGACACTACTCTCCAAAGTACAAAGTAGAACATTTTCTTTATAAACTGTGTTATGCCAATTGAGCTAGATGTTCCCTGAGACCATGGTCACCATAGCTTTCTGCCCAGCACTTCAGTCCCTCAGGGAGTTTGGATGTATCTATGGAGCTTCCATGACCTTTCCTTGTACAAGATGTACTGGCTTTCCCAGTATTGTGTACTGTCTTACCCTTCACCAAAGTTACCACTTATCTATTGTCTATTTAGCGTTTTTCTATCCCCACCCCTCCGCTCCCTTGTAACTGTCAAAGATTGTTTCCTTTTGTGTGTAAACTTTTTCATGAGTTTTTACAGTAGTGGTCTCATACAGTATTTGTGCTTTTGTGATTTACTTATTTTACTCCGCATAATGCTCACCAGATTCATTCACGTTACGAGATGCTTCGCAGCTTCATCACTGTTTGTTATCATTGCATAATTCTCCATTGCATGTATGTACCATAGTTTATCCATTCATCTGTTGATGGGCATCTAGGTTGTTTCCATCTTTTGCTATTGTGAACAATGCTGCAACGAACATGGGTGTGCATATGTCTATTCATGTGACAACTCTTATTTCTCCAGGATATATCCCTATGAGTGGGGTTGCTGTATCATATGGTATTTCTATTTCTAGCTTTCTAAGGAAGGGCCATATCATTTTCCAAAATGGTTGTATCATTTTTGCATTCCCACCAGCAGTGCATAAGTGTTCCGATCTTCCCACAGTCTCTCTAACATTTGTTATTTCCTGTTTTTTGGATTCGTGCTAAAAATGCCAGGGTGAGATGGTATCTCATTGTGGTTTTGATTTACATTTCTCTAATGGCTAGTGATCACGAGCAATTCCTCATATGTCTGTTAGCCACTTGAATGTCTTCTTTGGTGAAGTGTCTGTTCATTTCCTTTGCCCATGTTTCAGTTGGATTATTTGTCTTTTTGTTGTGGAGGTGTTGGATTTTCTTGCAGATTTTAGAGATTAGAATTTTGTCTGATTTGTAATAGCCAAACATTTTTTCCCAGTCTGTAGGTTCTCTTTTTACTCTTTTGGTGAAGTCTTTTGATGCGCATGTTTAATTTTTAGAAGATCCCAGTTATCTAGCTTCTCTTCTGGAGTTTGTGTGTTGTTGGTTATGGTTTGTATGCTGTTAACACAGTGTATTAGGGCCTGTAATGTTGATCCTATTTGTTCTTCTATGAACTTTATAGTTTTTGGCTTTATATTGAGGTCTTTGATCCATTTTGAATTAGTTTTTGTATATGGTGTGTGATATGGGTCCTGTTTCTTTTTTTTTGCAGATGGACATCCAGTTTTGTCCGCACCATTTGTGAAAAAGACTGTCTTTTCCCCATTTGATGGCCTTTGGGCCCCTGTCGGATATCGGGTGACTGTAAGTGGATGGATTTACATCTGGGTCTAAATTCTGTTCCATTGGTCAATCTAGCTGTCATTGTACCAGTCCCAGGCTGTTTTGACTACCATAGCTGTATAGTAGGTTCTGAGGTCAGGTAGTGTGAATCTTCCTACTTTATTCTTCCTCTTCAATAGTGCTTTACTTATCTGGGTCCTCTTCCCTTTCCCTATAAAGTTAATGATTAATTTTTCCATCTCTCTAAAGAATGTTGTTGGTATTTGGATAGAGATGGCATTGTATTTGTAAATTGCTTTGGGTAGAATTGCCGTTCTCACAATGTTGAGTCTACCTATGCATGAACATGGTGTTTTTCCATTTACGTAGATCTCTTTTGGTTTCTTGCAGTAGTGTTTTGTAGTTTTCTTTGTATAGATCTTTTACATCCCTAGTTAGATATATTCCTAAGTATTTTATTTTTTTAGGGGCTATTATAAATGGTATTGTTTTTTTGACTTCCTTTTCATTGTTCTCTTTATTGGTGTATAGGAATTCGATTGATTTTTGTATGTTTATCTTGTATCCTGCTATTCTGATGAATCTTTCTATTAGTTCCAGTAGTTTTCTTTTGGAGTCTCTTGGGTTTTCTATGTGTAGTATCATATCATCACAAATAGGGACAGCTTTACTTCTTCATTACCAGTTTAGATGCCCTCTATTTCTTTTTCTTGCCTTATTGCTCTAGCTAGAACTTCCAGCACAATGTTAAATAGGAGTGGTGATAAAGGACGTCCTTGTCTTGTTCCTGTTCTTAAGAGGAATGTTTTCAGCTCATTCCATTAAGAATGATGTTGGCAGTTGGTTTGGCATAGATGCCCTTTACTATGTTGAGAAATTTCCCTTCTATACCTATTTTATTGGGAGTTTTTATCAGGAATGGGTGTTGGACTTTGTCAAATGACTTCTCTATGTCGATTCAGATGATCATGTGATTCTTTTCTTTCCTTTTATTTATGTGGTGGATTTCATTGATTTTCTAATGCTAGTGATCCTTTCAATGGATCACTTTTGGTTTCATTGATTCTATTGTTTTTCTATTCTCTATTACATTTATTTCTGCTCTGATCTTTATTGTTTCCTTTCTTCTAGTGGCTGTGGGCTTTTTTTTTTTTTTTTTTTTTTGCTGTTCTCTTTCTATTTGTTTGAATTGTGTAGATAATGTTTTGATTTTGTCCCTTTTTTCTTTTTTGATGTGTGCATCTATTGCTATTAATTGTCCTCTGAGGACTGCCTTTGCTGTGTTCCAAAGGTTTTGGTATGATGTGTTCTCATTGTCGCTTAATTCTAGGAATTTTTTCATTCCATCTCTGTTTTCTTCTATTACCCAGTAGTTTGTATGCAGAGAGTTATTCAGTTTCCATGTAATTAATTTTTTTTTCTTGCTCTTCCTGCTGTTACTTTCTACCTTGATGGTGTTGTAGTCTGAGAAGATACTTTGTATTATCTCAATGTTTTGGATTTTGTTAAGAGTTGCTCTGTGACCTAAGATGTGATCTGTTCTGGAGAATGTTCCATGTGCATTGGAAAAGAATTTGTACTTTGTATTTATTGGGAGTAATGGTCTATATATTTCTATGAGGTCAAGTTGGCTGATTATGCCATTTATGTCTTCTGTAACTTTGAGTTTCTTTCTAGATTTTCTGTCCTTTACTGAGAGTGGTGTGCTGAAGTCCCCTGCTATTATTGTGGAACTCTCAGTTTCTCTTTTTCAGTGCTGTAGAGTGTGTTTTATGTATTTTGGAGCCCTGTGATTTGGTGCTTAGATGTTTATTATGGTTCTATCTTCATGATGGATTGTCCCTTTAATCATTATATAGCGCCCTTGTCTTTTATGGTGGATTTTGTTTTAAAGTCTATTTTATCTGAGATCAGTATTGTCACTCCTGCTCTTTTTTGATAGCTGTTTGCTTCATTTTTTTCCATCTTTTGATTTTTAATAAATGTACATCTTTGTTTCTAAGCTGTGTCTCTTGTAGACAGCATATTGATGGATCCTGTTTTTTTTATCCATTCTGTCACTTTATGCTTTATGTCTCTTTATGGGTGCATTTAGACCATTTACATTCGGTGTAATTATCGATAACTGTGACTTTAGTGTTGTCATTTTGTAGTGTGTTTTTTTCTGTGGTGCTGGCGTTTTCTTTGTTCCTCTTACTCTCCTGTGCTGAATTCTTTTTTTTTAGTGGATTTTTTTTTCCTTTTTTTTTTTTTTTTTTTGTGGATTTTATCTTTACTGAGACTTTAAGTTTTTCTTCTTTATTTTGATGAGTAGTTTTGTTAAATTTCTTTGTGGTTACCTTGAAATTTACCCTTATCTTCCTAGGTTTGAACCAGTCTATTATTACTTGGTATCAACTTGCCTTCCTCTCCATTAGAAAGTTCTGTATACCTACACTGTATATTCCTCCTTTTATTGGTCTGATGTTGTTGTCATTTACAGAATAATCTCTCTGGTTCCCTGTTGTAATTCTTTTAGTTTTGGATAGTCCTTGAGAGTTCATTTCCTAGGTTGGTATCTGGCTAGTACAATCTTGCATCTTAGATTAAGGCTGTGGTCTAATGTTGTTTGTTCTCAGACAGAAGGTCTATTTTTAACAATTCCTGTAAGTTTGATTTGGTTTTTACATAGTCCCTTAATTTCTGTTTATTTGGAAATGCCCTAATTTCACCATCATATTTGAATGATGGTGACTTGTATGTGACTTTTCATTTTTCTTGAGCTGCTTTCACGATCATTTCTTTGTCTTTAATTTTAGCAACTGGGATTATGATATGCCTTGGTGATTTTCTTTTGGGGTGTATCCTATATGGAATTCGCTCAACTTCTTAGGTTGTCAACTTTTCATCTTTCATGATACTAGAGAAGTTTTCTGTCAGTAATTGTTCAATGATCCTCTCTGTGTTTTCTGTTTTCTCCCCGTCTGGAACTCTGATGACTCGTAAATTTTTTGCTTTTGATTGAATCCCGCATAATTCTCAGGGTTTCTTCATTTTTTCATTGTTGTTCTTTTTTCAGTGTTTTCCTCAGAGTTGTTTCCAAGTGTTTGTCTTCAGTTTCACTGTTCCTGTCTTCTTCTACCTTTCAAACCTGCTTCTCAGCCCTTCTATGATGCTGTCCATTTCTGAAATCTTGCTGTTTACCTTTTGGATTACTAATTGTTGTTTTTGTATGATTTCTAGTTGTGAGTTTATTTTGCCATTTTTTTATGTATTATTTTTCTGAATTCCTCCATTGTTATGTCTGTATTTTCCACGAATTTATCTATTTTTTCCTCATTTTTGTGCTTTTTACTTCAAGTCTTAGATCACTCTGAATATTAGAGATTTGGATTCCCTACCAGGTAGTTCTAGTGCCTTTTATTCTACTGGAAAGTCATCTGTCATCTGGTATTTTAGTTTGAATGTCTACTGGAACAATCTTATCCTGCTGTTTTTTAAATATATTTTGATATTGTCTGCTGTCTTCGGGACATTCGGTAGTTTTTTTTTTTTCGTTTATTGATTGTAGATTTGTCTGTTTTGTCCTGCTGTTTTGTTTTATTTGGTTATGTCTGAGCAGGTGGGCTGTGTTCTTTGCTGTTTGCTCATCTGTGGGCATGATACTTTTCACCTCCTTGTCCAATGGGCAGGGCCAGTTGTTCAGCTATGGTGCAGCAGGGCATGTCTAGCTGAAGGGGAGTTTCTGGGATGGGTAGTTTCTGGAACGTGCTAGTGCTGACAGGGCGGGTCGGGAATCAGTGCAGGGCAGGTTCTGGTAGGCCATGCCTGTGCTGCTTGGGGTGTGATGTTTAGCACACAGTGCAGGTTGGCAGGAAGGAGGGGGGAGATAGTGATGTGTTGAGCTAATGTGGGTAGAGGAAAGAGGAGAGAGAGGAGAGAGAAACAGAGGCCAAAAGCAAACAAACAAAAAATAGTGCTAAGGGAGTTGAAGTGGAGAGATGAGAAACCAAGAAATGGAGAAAATCAAAAACAAAAACAAAAAAAAAGAAAGTAAAAGGGAAAAAGAGAAAATAAATAAAAGTTAGAAAAAGAAAAGCCCCTAGGTATCCCACTGGTGCAGCTTTGAAGACTGGGGAAGTGGCTTCCAGGCCAAGAAGTACAGCCTGGCTACAAGGAGTAGAGATATCACATAGTGCTGGGTATTCAGGAGACAGGAAAAGAAGGTAAGTATAGAGAGATGAGAAACTGACAAATGAAGAAAGCCAAAAAGGAAAAAAGAGAGAGAGAGAAAAAAAAAAGAAATGCCCTAGGAAACCCACTGGCACAGCTCAGTAGACCAGGGAAGTGGCTCCCAAGTCAGGCAGAACAGCCTGGCTAGAAGGGGCTCCCAACTCATGAAAAGAGAAAGAACATAAACAAACAAACAAAACTGAACAAAAGAAAAAAAAAAAAAAAAAACAGACCCCAGGATCCCATCAACATGGCAGTGTGGGCCAGGAAGCAGTTCTACAGTTAAGCAGCACATCATAGCCTTTCAAGAGGAAGCAGAGATGGCACACTGAGCCTGCTGTTCAAGAGAAAGGAGGGATAGGTGGTGAGAGGCATGGAAGAAACCAAAAGAAGCAGAAAAAAACAACACCAGCAAAAAACAAATAAAACTCAGGAAGCCAGCCAGTGTGGGCAGGGCAAATCCAAGCATTATGGACCCTGTACTTCCAGCCTCGCTGAGCTACTGCAGCTGGGTAGGAGTTGGTGGAGGTAGAGAAAGGAGAAGGATAGGGGCTGGGAAAGCATATATCACTGGTTACTAGGTGCTCTGTCTCCTGCTGGGAGCTCTGTAGAGTTGCTTTCTTCTACTTCCTGTCTGCCAGTCTCTGACAGGAGTCCAAGATGGCAAATCCATGCTTCATTAGTTGATAGGGGACCTCTGCACGTATTTCTCCTCACTCTCTATTCTCTGTCAGTTTCTTATTCCATTTGGTGCTTGGCTGAGTTCTTTATCTCTTCATTTAATACTTAGGGTTCCAGGATTGACATTTGTCTCTGTTTTACTTAGTTTTTCAGGTCTTTGCTGTGGAGGGACTGGTGCTTCTGTTTATAGCGCCATGTTGGCTCTGCCTCTGAAGGTTGTAGTCTTTGATCTTCATCAGTAAGTGCTTCAAGTCCTTTTCAATTTCAGCAAGCAAGGTTGTGTCATCTGCATACTGCAGGTTGGTAATGAGTCTTCTTTGAATCCTGATGCTGAATTCTTCTTCAAATACTCTGGCTTCTTGGATTATTTGCTCAGCAGACAGATTGAACAAGTATGATGAAAGGATATAACCCTGAAGCACACCTTTCCTGATTTTAAACCACACAGTATCCCATTCTTTTGTTCCAGTGACTGCCTCTTGTTCTATGTAAAGGTTCTAAATTAGTACAATTAAATGTTCTGAAATTCTCATTCTTCACAATGTTATTCATAATTTGTTATGACCCACAGCATGCCTTTGCACAGTCGATAAAACACAGGTAAACATTTTCTGGTATTCTCTGCTTTTGGCCAAGATCCATCTGACATTAGCAATGATATTCTGGTTCCATGTCCTGTTCTGAATCTGGCTTGAATTTCTGACAGTTCCCTGTCAATGTACTGCTATAACCATTTTTGAATTATCTTCAGTAAAATTTTACTTGTGTGTGATACTAATGATACTGTTCAATAATTTCCACATTCTGTTGGATCTCCTTTGTTTGGAATGGGCACAAATATTTGTCTTTTCCATTTGGTTGACCAGGTAGCTCTCTTCCAAATTTCTTGGCATAGACAAGTGAGCACCTCCCGTGCTTCATCCATTTGCTGAAACATCTCAGTTGATATTCCATCAGTTCCTGAAGCCTTGTTTTCACCAATGCCTTCAGTGCAGTTTTGTCTTCTTCCTTTAATACCATTGATTCTTGATCATATGCGACCTCCTGCAATGTTGGAACATCAACCAACTCTTTTTGGTACAGTGACTCTGTATACTCCTTCCATCTTCATTTGATGCTTCCTGTGCTGTTCAATATTTTGCCCATAGAATCCTTTAAAATTGCAACTCAAGGCTTCAATCTTTTCTTCAATTCTTTCATCTTGAGAAATTCTGAGCATAGTCTTCACTTTCTGTTTTCTAACTCCAGATATTTGCATATTTCATTATACTCTACTTTACAAGATGCATTGATAATTACTGGTGATTGGAATGAAAAAATTGGAAACAAAGAAGAATCTGTATTTGGAAATATGACCTTGCTGACAGAAATGATGCCAGAGATTGCATGATAGAATTTTGCAAGACCAATGACTTATTCATTGTAAGTACCTTTTTAAACAACATAAGCTGCAACTGCACATGTGGACCTCACCAGATGGAAAACACAGGAATCAAACTGACTATATCTGTGGAAAGAGACGATGGAAAAGCTCAATATCATCAGTCAGAACAAGATCAGGGGCTGACTGTGGAACAGACCATCAATTTCTCATATGCAAGTTTGAGCTGAAGCTGAAGAGAATTAAAGCAAGTCCACAAGAACCAAATACAACCTTGAGTGTATCCCACCTGAATTTGGAGACCATCTCAAGAATATATTTGAGGCATTGAACACTAAGTACTGAAGACCAAACAAGTTGCAGAAGGACATCATACATGAAGAAAGCAAAGGTTCATTAAAAAGACAGGAAAGAAAGAAGAGACCAAAATGGATGTCAGAAGAGACTCTGAAACTTGCTCTTGAATGTAGAGTAGCTAAAGTGAATGGAAGAAATCATGAAGTAAAAGAGCTAAACATAAAATTTCAAAAGGCATCTGAAAAAGACAAAGTATTATAATGAAATGAGGTTTGTACATTTCCAAAAATTCCTCTTTGTCTAGCAGTAACTATGTCTTTGGTTCTTGAAGAGGTAAACTGTGGAAAGTAGAAACCAGGGGACCCAGCCCTGGTCCACCTGTTTTGTCCAGTTATCCTTGTTAATATCTTCATGTATCAGGATTCCATGTACAATTTCACTTAGGATAAATGTGTCAGTTCCTCCCCATAAGTCTAATACCCATGGGGTGGCATGAGTCTGATGCTACTTCTCTGATCAGCTCCTCGGTGCAGTGCAGTCTAAAAGCCAGCCGACCAAAGGATCTTAGATTCCCGGCCTCACCACTCTGGCTCTGGCTCCAGGCCTCTGTCCCTATATTTTGTATATCTGTAATGACTGCAATCCATGCTTTCCCAGAACACAGTCTTTCACAGCTAGCTGCCACTCCCCTTTTAGGTCTGAGTTTGACAACATCTTCTAGGGGAAACCCTTCCTGATCTCCACGCTCTCCTCAATCCATCATGTCTTCACAACCCAGAACATGGTTTGTGAATTATCATGTCATGAGCTC
This sequence comes from Dugong dugon, assembly GCA_030035585.1. Lineage (NCBI taxonomy): Eukaryota > Metazoa > Chordata > Mammalia > Sirenia > Dugongidae > Dugong > Dugong dugon. The sequence continues at coordinate 42,030,445 of CM057474.1, forward strand.
CGGAGAAGACTCCCCAGTATCGACTTATCTTATGGAAGTGAACTGAAGGATAACTAAAAAAATGGTCCCTATGTGGCTGTCCCATGATGGACCATGTCCGACCAATGCCAAATCATCAGGGCACTCGACAATCAATTAATGCCTCATTTGAAAACATAACAAAGAGAAGTCTTTGCCTGAACTGCCATTTGCTGCTCTGGTTTTATTTTCAATTCCTTAAAATATCCAAAGTGAAGGTGCTAATAGAAGGCAACAAGGAAAATCAGATTTTACTTTTGGATGGTACACTGGGAGAAGTTCTCAAAATTAACTGAAGTGAATAGAAAATTATTATCTTCTTAGACCAGATGACATTTAATACAAGGAATGTATTCCTGGAATATGAAGATACTATGAGTTTTTGTTTACAACTATTAATTAATGAATATCTTTTTAAAATAACATCTTTTAATTATAAGTTTAATCTCTCACTTACATAGTAATCACGTGAAAAATCCCATTATCTTGGATTTAGAAGGACCTCAGGGAACTTTTAATGAAACATCCTCACTTTACAGACGAGAACACAAGAAAACTCATTTAAAGTGGTCCAAGGTCACATGACTATTTGTCTGCACAGAGAGAAAGAGCTTGGGTCTCCTGACTCCACATCTGGGATCTTGCTGTTACCCATATTGCTTGGTGGGTTTCTCTTAATTTCATAACCTTACATGTAGCCCTTCTCTTTACTATTTAATCACAGAATGTGTACAGTGTATAACAGTTGTACAGCTGCTTTAAACAACCTCTTCTTAACTGAAAATTCTAATTTAGCTGTGCTCCCCACTCCTTCTATGAAAGCTCACTATCCTCAAGGTGTTCCCGGCTCCTCCCTGGGTTACAGCCTCCACCTGTCGAGCTGCCACTACCATGCATCAAGGGTGTTTACACACTTGCTTATCACAGTTCTAGTTGTGCTGTAATTATGCAATTCAATTAAATATTATGTAAAATGAAATATTTGTTTAAAAGAAGAGAGTGAAATCTAAATTCAATGTCTTGGGAAGACTAGTCAAAAGGAAAACCAAAAATTGCTGTCAATAGTAGCATATTATGTAACCACCAACTCCTGGTGGATTTTATGAAAATATAGAAGTAATCTGCATCCACGTCATTGCTTTCATGGCACATTCTCATCCCCATTTCAGAACAAACTTGCAATCATTAAAGATACAGTGTGGGCGTGGCTTATGCCAAAACAGGTAATCTGTAACTCCAGTCAGCAGATGTATACCAAAAACAACAATAAAAACAGAAATTAAAAACTAGGAAACAGAGTCTGTCTTCCATACATCACAACTTACAAAACAGAATGCACACTTACATGTTTGAAGCTCAAATATGTAAGTGTGCATATGTATAAGTGTGCATATGTATTATTTTCATGATTTCTTGTTTAGTCAGCTTTTAATCAACTATCTGTCCTGATTATATAGAATATGAAGTTTTTGTTTGCTTTTACTTTATATAGTGGCATTTATTTTGTTCATTCATTGATATATGTTCTATCAGCTTCCAAAATTGGTTGAAATGGTTTAAAAACACGCCCCTAAAACTACACAGGTAAAAACACAAAAAGAAAAAGCAGTAATAGGAGAAGGTAAACAAACGTTATTTCAATCAGCGTATTTAAAGCTGTGCCATCTTCATTCACATGATCATCCCCTACAAAGAAAAATGCTACAGGTTTGAAAATGGAGGCAAAAAATATCCCTCCTATTTATTTCAAGAACGAGTTTTTCTGCTCACAGTTGAATGAATGTCTGGTTGATATTTTACAAATTCACTTTGAATCAAATGTGAAATCAGACACTGGGACTACTAAGAGAACAGTTACTAGCTCCAGCCTCCTGCCTCCTGACTTCCACAGGGTTACTTACCCCCCACAGCCCCCTACTTGATGGTCAACAGTGCCCACCACCAGTCTGTGCATAGTTCCCCAGAGCAGGGATGAGGATATGCTGTTTAGGTGTCAAAGGCTTTCTGTGCTCAGAAACCAAATGTGTTAAAGGAGCAAACAGGAAGCCAGAGGTGTGGATGCTTAGTGTGCCTGGGCACAGAGGCAGCTGTCCAACTGGGAGACAAGTTTCCTTCACATCAGCCATGGGAGGACAGTAGATCTGCAGCTGAGGATACCTTATCTATGGAAGCACAACCAGTGTACAATGTTTCAAATTAGAACCATGGGGACTTGGAAGGACTTCTGTGCCAAGAAAATTTTAATAGGAAACATTTCTGGTACTCTATGATTTGTGGCAAGGAGCCCTGGTGGCGCTGTGCTCAGTTGCTAACCAAAAGGTGGGTGGTTCAAACCCATCAGCTTCTCTGTGAGAGAAAAAAGTGGCAGTCTGCTTCCATAAAGATTACAGACTTGGAAACTCTATGGGCAGTTCTGCTCTGTCCTAGAGGGTCTTTATGAGTCAAGAGTCAACTCAAATGGCAATGGGTTATAATTTGTGGTGGACTTACAAATTAGTTGTAAATTGAGAAGTGGAACTCAATGAATTTCAATGCAAGATGTGCTCCCTGATTCATGCAATACAAATAATCTACCCACAAGAAACATATGAAGTATGGATAAAATTACATGCACTCCCACAAATCTATCTAAACTGTCTTTGTCTTTCACCTGGACTACTTTAACTTTCTAATTCTTGCTGATGGCCTCTCCTCCTTTCCATACATATTCTGAATTCCTGCCAGTTACCACTCCTCTGTCAGTTTGCTGTATTGTGGTGGCTTACCTCTTGCTGTGATGCTGGAAGCTGTGCCTCCTGTATTTCAAATACCAGCAGGGTTACCTATGGTGGGCAGGTTTCAGCAGAGTTTCCAGATTAAGACAGAATAGGAAGGAAAATCTGTTCAGCATCATAGCAACATGGAAGCCTCCACTGACAGATGAGTGGTAGCTGTGCTTAAGGAACATTGGCCAGGAATCAAACCCAAGGCTCCTGTATGGAAGGTGAGAATTCTAACACTGAACCTCCACTGCCCTTCACAGTGGAGTAGGATGGTCCTAATCCAATATGAGTGGTATCCTTGTAAAAGAGAAGAGACACAGAGAGACACCCAGCAGGAAGACTGCCATGTGACTACAGGCAGAGATTGAAGTCGTGCGTCTACAAACTGTGGAAAACAGAGGATCACCAGCTATCACCAGAAGCTAGGAGAGAAGCATGGAGCTGATTCTCCCTCAGAGGCTTCAGAAGAAGGAATCTGCACAGTTGACACTCTGATCTCAGACTGCTAGCCTCTAGAACTGTAAGACAATAAATTTCTGTTCTTCTAAGCCACTCAGTTTGTAGTACTTTGTTAAGGCAGCAATCATAGGGAGCAAAGTTTTTTTCTAGAAATGTTTTATACTTATACCTTCAAAGAAAATGTGAGTCTCACATAGAGACAATGATACTGATACTTTTCTGAAAGGCAATAAAAATGCAGCGAAAAGTCCCCAACTTAAATTATGATCATAAATTTAGAACTATTTGTGATTTTGACCAAAAAAAAAATTGTTTTCGTTTTGTTTTGTTTTCATTTTCACTAGTTTGATCTGTCTAAGAAAGCCCATGTGATGGGCTCGTTTATTTTCAGGCTTTATGTCAGAACTTATGGCCTTACAATATAAACAAAAGTTCCTGGCTTGGATTACTATAAAAAATGAGTGAACTATGCACCCCTCCCTCTCCTACCTGAGACCTACAAGCAAGTTAATAGGAAGCAGGAGCCTCTTCATTTACAAAGGACATAGATAGAGAAAGGGGAAACAAGAGATCTCAATCTCTGGAGAATCCTTCTCTTAATATTAAATTTCTCCCACAATACAATTTTTAAAGGCTCTGCGATAAAGCCACAAGGAACCCAAATTCCATACATAGAAAATGTTCTCTAACACCTTTACCCCTCCCCAGAAAAGTTCACATCCAGGCAACATTTATATACTTACCTTTTCAGTTTTTCTGTGATTTCTGCATCTTTAATTTCATTTTGAAGAATCTCAAAGTCCTCAACAGACGTCAAATTACAAAAAACTCTGTGGTCAACATATGTGGAATCCCATGGTATCGACCCCTTTGAATGTTGGTGGCTGCCAAGTCCAAGGTCACCAACTGAGCCATAGAGAAGAGCTTCTCAGTCAGCTCCAGGATAAGAAGCTGGGTGGACACCCTCAGTTTAGCAGGCACGCGGTACAACCCCTGAAAACGCGGGTACATCCCAACCTCCTCGATTATCCTGAACCATGAAAAGAAAGCTTTATGGAGGGGAAAGTGGCCTTTGGCAATTTCACTGAAGGAGCCATTCAGTCAGTAAAGAACAGGATTGATTAGTGCGTGGCCAAAACTGGCGTTAAGCTGACGCGGGGGTTGTAGCCCTGGTACTCTCCAGGATCCGCGTGCCGGGGTCCCGAGCACCTTGGGCAGCCAGTGGCTGTAGATGATGTGCTGCAAGTTGAGGCCCACGATCTTTCTGGCTTCTTGGTCTCCTGTCTCCTTCCCAGTGGGGGTTCAGGGCAAGCAGCTCAACTGGGCTTTACAGAGACCTGTGTCTGCTTCACAGCTGGTGTGAGCCAAGGTAAACAGCTGTAAGTTAATTACAGCCCTGATATGGACCGTGGTGTTCTGGTGGAATCGACCTGTTAAAGTTACAGAGAGAGAGCTCGACTCTATGCGGTTGGAGGGAGTGTGAATTCCGCCTGAAGGAAGTAAGAACTCTCTTTGACAGTCAATTTGGGGAGAGGTCATCGTTCTTAAGTGCTTTGTCAGTTTTAGCACATTTTATACTCATAACCCCATAAGGTTAGGATTAGCTCCATTTTACAGATGAGAAAACTGAGACTCACACAGATTTAATAAATTACCCAAGTCACTTAGAGAGAAGCAAAGTGCTATGGTATAAACCCAGGAATCCTGGCTCCTGAGTTTGGGCCCTTAACCACTAGCAATACAGCCCTTCTAAGGACCATTTAAAATAATGAGATTCTAAAGGTCACCAGGAAAATGAATTAAAGAATACAGGAGAATAACACATAAATAATTCTTCCTACTATCATACAGATATGAAATACATTTTTAAAATGTTTGCTTAAAAAGAGATTCATTCAGAGGAATTGATTATAGCACCAAAATTCCTTCTAAACAGTGAATTTATGGTTCATGAAAATTAATTGTTGAGAGATTTCCACAAAGTCTAAGTTTGTGATGATTTTTTCAGAAATGTTCACCGAAGTGTTTTATTTGGGGTACTTAAAAAAAAAAAAAGATTAAATGGTACAGTGGGGAAAACAAACAAAAGTATAGACTTCAGAGAGCAGAGTCTGAATCTCGCTATTTTAGTTAATAGCTGTGGATTTTGGGCAAGTCACAAAAATTTTCTGAGCATACTTTTTTTTAATATGTAAAATGATAAAAACTACTTACCTCATAGGGCTAGTATAAAAATAAAAGGAAATAGCATGATTAAATGCCTGGTACATCATAAATGTTCAATAAATGTTAGTTCTCTCAGATTTAATATCTAGATTTAATATCTAGAACTTCTTTCTAGATTTCTTAGAAATTGATTTCTTGGAAACTGATTTCTTATTAAACTTTACCTAACATTCCCCAAAGTTGCAGAGGTCTACACAGCCAACATTTTGAGGAAATGTCCAGGAGTAGAAAGTTGAGGATGATGCAAAGTAGAGAATCACTTTCTACCATGTCCTATTCTCCCTTTTGCAATAATGCAGCTGTGTATCAGACCCAACTAATGACCTCTCCCAAATTTGGAGATTATGTCTGGCATGGCAAGAAACCAGGTTATTTTTTAGCAAGTGTCCTACAAGATTATCATATGAAAGCTTATTAATACTAAGCTGCAGGTAATGGTTCCTTGGACTCGGGCAAACATGACTATGGCAGCATGCTTGTCCATTTTCCCTCTCTTGCCTATTCTGTAATATTCTTTGGACTCTAGCAAACATGACTCTGGCAACATGGTTGTCCACTTCCCACTTTTGTCCTTTTGGATATATGCCAAATAAAACTTTCTTTTTGCCTTACTAAACTTTGATGTTTTTCCCCTACAACAGTTAATGGCGTAGTTGTCAAGGATTCTGAAGCTATGAATCCAGTCAACCTCGAGGAGACCTGGACTGCAGAGCAGAAGCTAGTAAAGAGAGGTCTTATCTTCTGGGCCCACATGTCCCCCCCCCCCCCCCATGTCCCATCGACACCAACGGGGTGAGTACTTTTGGAAAAAGAGCCTTTTCTTACTCTTTTTCATTCTCTTTCTCATGTTTTGTTAAGTTTTGTTCGGCATACTTGTTTGAAAACCGGTTGTTTGATTAAAGAGAATCTTTCTTAGACTTTTGCTTGATCGTTTGGTTAAGAGTGACATTTAGTAGCTCTTTAGGTGTACTGTAGTTTAGGTCTGGATTCAGGCATTTGAAACATTAAAGAGGTAATTCTATTTTCAAAGGGCTTTGAGTCATTGTAAGCCACAAAATTCAGGCCTTTTTGTGGCTCTGAGAAAACCTGGAAAATAGTGCTCTGTATTGCCAGATTTGCAGGGAGAGGTGGCAGCTCTTGCCTGTTTTGCCAAATTCTCAGGGGAGGTGGCATCTCCTGATGTGTTATGATATTTAAGGGAGAAGTGGTAGTTCTGTACCTTTTTTATGATATAGTTTCTCAATAAACAATCACAATGTTAAAATTAAAATCATCAGTAACTTCAAAGTACTTTCCAATTGGAAGAACTAGTCTATTTAAGGTCTGAATAAGAGACTAAGTCTCTAGCCAGCGAATGAATTAAGTTCAAAAAGAAGGAAAACAAAAGCTTGAAACTTAGAGTTTAACATCTTCAATAAAAGTATGAAGACACTGGTCTAGGGTTCATATTTAAAAACACTATAAACTGAATATACTAGAAGTAATTCTGAATTTTAGTCATCTCTGTGGGAGAATGAGCTTTCGTTTGTGTTGTCCTTTAGGGAAATTTTGCTTGATGCTCAGGTTTTGTCAAAGTGTCTAATATTCCTCCGTCTGAGGCTCTGACAATAAATTTTATCTAGAACCTGTTTTTTCCATTGAATCAAGTCGATCTTACCAAAAATTGATATATACACTTTAAGAAACTAGGATCCCCATATCCTTGTTTTGTGTGGTATCGTCTGGTGAGTTGATGGGTCTTTCTGTCTCCTTTCGTCCTGAGAGCATGCTTCTGGTCTAGAGTGTTGTGTCTGAGTTTCTGTCTTGTATCAGGCTGAGGGCTATGGCTAAGAATTGGTGTTTTTTGTAAGGCTGGTCATAGAAGCTCAGTTCTTTCTTCATCCAGAAAAAACTGCACCTTGTGTCTGTCTTACGATTTAAACTTTTAACAGCTACTTGGAGAAACTTTGATAGAAATTGGTCTATTTGAAAAGTACACTAAGATCTTTATGTTTTATACTATGTCAGTCTTAAAAGTGAAACCTTTCTGAGTAACCTAAACTAGATATTGTACGAAATGTGTTTTGTTTAAGGAAAAAGGATAGTTTTGTGTTAAAGTAAAAGTAGCAGTTCCAGAACAGTAAAAAATAAATTAGTTATCTTTTGCCCTTCAAAATTCCTATGTCAATTTAAGCATATGTAAACTAATTGAGATGACACCCCAGCCCCAGTCTAGCTGGCCAAGAATTGTTGGATTCATTCACAAAATTGCTAAAGAGCTTTGGTATTTACTGGGTAGATAGCCTTTCAAAATGCTCCATCAATTTAAACATATGTAAATGTCTTCCATGAGTCAAGAGAGTGAGGGTGGGGCAAGATCAGGCCTCCTCAGCCCCCAGAGCCCAGTCTCCAAGGTCGTGTAGCTTTTGAAAGGGAAGCTTTTGAAAGACCCTTTCCAGTTAGGTGGAGACTCTTTTAAGACAAAAGATAAGAAAAATTGCTGCTTTGCTATACTTATCAGAAATTGAGTGGATCCTGGTCATAGAACTGTAAACAAGTTCTCTCTATTATAGGGGAACTCTAAGAAGTCAAACAATAGAAATCACAATGAGACACACCTGAAGTGGCCTGGAAAAAATGTTTCCACTCCTAGCCAGACCCTTAAGGAGATATCCATATTAATTAACTGGTCAATTGAGCAGATAATTTGTGTTTTCCAAAGCCAGTTGATAAAATCTTTAAGGGCTAAAATAAGATTGGGAAAAATATGAGAAATAGTAAAAGTTGAATGAAATCTTATAATATTTAAACAGACTTTCTTTTAATTACAGTTATGTTATATGACACACAGGCTTAAAATAATCCCAAAGACATTTTAGGTAACTTAAAGATGTTAAATTGAATTAATAGATATTTGTCATAATTTAAGCTTATATACTTTTGCTTTTTATGCCACAAGAGAAAGGATAGACAGGTATATATATTTAAGTCTGCTAATGAGTCTGTTCATTTTTACCATTTAAAGGGATGCACTACAAGAGATATGCTACAAAGGCAATATTTAAGAGATTTATAGAAAAAAGAAATTTATTTGATATGGTCAAGTTTTATGTCTGACTAAAGATTAACTGTTTAATTTATGAGATTTTTAGGAATTTTAATGTTAAGTATATGAAACAAACAATTCAGTTTCTTGCTGTTAAAAATAACAAAATTATTTTTGATTTCTGAGTTAAAGAGTTAATTCTTTGTATAATCTGCCTGGAAGACAAAGGTTTGGCCTCTCATTAGAATAAGATTCCTGAGCCAAAAACTAACCTGCATGGGTTTTAAAATAGAAAGCTAAGATTTTTAGTTTAAGATCTTTGGTTAAATAATTTAAGTACTGTTTCCCAGTGACCTATAATTTCTTTGTAGTTAACCTGGTTGCAACTTTATCTTTTTGAATCTAGCATCATCAAAGCCAATGGTTTCATTGGGGAATTCACATCATTTACCTATGAACTTTTTCTTATTACTATTCAGGTATTTAGAGATTTGATAATCTTGATATATTCTTAGTATATTCTGACTATGGTATTTTGTCTCAAAATTATTATGTGTTATATCTGAAGCTCTTTGAATACAGCTAATGGTTATATTCAGAAAAAAAATTTTTTAAATTGTACTTCAGGTGAAGGCTTACAGAACAAATAGTTTCTCATGTAACAGTAATACACATATTGTTTTATGACATTGCTTAACACCCCCACAATATGTCAAACCTCTCCCTTCACGACATTTTTTTTTTTTTTTTGGTGAAAATATACGTAGCCAAAGGTACACCACTTCAAAAATTTCTACATTCACAGTTCAGTGACATGGACTACGCTCTTCCAATTGTGCTGCTATTCTCAATTTAGATGAAGGCTTACAGAACAAAATAGTTTCTCATTTAATAGTTGGTACACATGTTGCCCTATGACAATGCTTAACAACCTCAGAACACATCAACACTATCCTTACTCAACTTGGGTTCCCTATCAACAGCTTTCCTGTCGCCTTCTGCCTTCTGGCCCTTGTCCCTGCACTGCTGTGCCTCATTAGTCCCATTTTGTTTTATGGGGCTGTCCACTCCCCAGCTGAACGGTGAACCTCAGAAATGACTTCACAGCTGAGCTAAAAGGGTATCTGGGGGCCATACTCTTGGGGTTTCTCCAGTCTGCTTTAATCCAGTAAATCTGGTCTTTTTTTTTTTTTTTTTTTTGTAAGGTAGAATTATGCTCTACATCCTTCTCCAGCTCTGTCCAGAACCCTCAGTTTTGATCCTGGCCAGAGCAGTCAGTGGTGGTAGCCAGGCACCATCTTGCTGTACTGGACTCAGTCTGGTGGAGGCCTTGGTAGCTGTGGTCCATTAGTCCTTCAGACTAATCTTCTCCCTGTATCCTGTTCTCTTCATTCTCCCTTGCTCTCGAAGGGATGAGACCAGTGGAGTATCTTAGATGGCTGCTCACAGGCTTTTAAGACCCCAGATGCTGCTCACCAAGGTAGAATGTAGAACATTGTCTTTATGAAATCTGTTATGCCAATTGAGCTAGATGTTCCCCGAGACCATGGTTCGCACAGACCTTCCCCAAGCAATTCAGTCCCTCAGGGAGTTTGGATGTGTCTATGGGGATTCCATGACCTTTCCTTGTACAAGTTGTGCTAGTTTCCCCTGTATTGTGTACTGTCTCAAACTTCACCCAATATACCACTTATCTATTGCCTATTTAGTATTTCTCCCCACCCCTCCCATCCCTGGTAACCAACAAAGATTGTTACTTTTTGTGTGTGAACTTTTTCATGGGTTTTTACAATAGAGGTCTCATACAATATTTGTCCTTTTGTGATTGACTTATTTCACTCAGCATAATGTCCTCCAGTTTCATCCATGTTATGAGATGCTTCACAGATTCATCATTGTTCTTTCTCTTTGCATACTACCCCATTGTGCGTATGTCCCATAGTTTGTTTAACCATTCATCTGTTGATGGGCATCTAGGTTGTTTCCATCGTTTTGCTATTGTGAACAATGCTGCCATGAACATAGGTGTGCATATGTCTATTCGAGTGATGACTCTTATTTCTCTAAGATATATTCCTAGGAGTGGGATTGCTGGATCCAATGGTATGTCTATTTCTAGCTTTCTGAGGAAGCGCCATATCATTTTCCAAAATGGTTCTATCATTTTGCATTACCACCAGCAGTGCATAAGAGTTCTGATCTCCCCGCAGCCCCTCCAACATTTGTTATTTCCAGTGTTTTTGATTCGTGCCAGTAATGCCGGGGAGAGATGGTATCTCATTGTGGTTTTAATTTGCATTTCTCTAATGGCTAGTGATAGCGAGCATTTCCTCATGTGTCTGTTGACAATTTGAATGTCTTCTTTGGTAAAGTGTCTGTTCATTTCCTTTGCCCATTTTTAAATAGGATTATTTGTCTTTTTGTTGTAGAGGTGTTGGATTTTCTTGTAGATTATGGAGATTAGACCTTTGTCTGACTTGTACTGTCTAAAAATATTTACCCAGTCTGTAGCTTCTCTTTTTACTCTTTTGGTGAACTCTTTTGAAGAGCATAGGTGTTTGAACTTTAGAAGATTCCAGTTATCTAGCTTATCTTTTGGGGTTTGTGCGTTGATGATTATGGTTTGTATCCTGTTAATGCTGTGTATTAAGGCCTGTAGTGTCGGTCCTATTTTTTCTTCTATGAACTTTATAGTTTTAGCCTTTATATTCAGGTCTTTGATCCATTTTGAAGTAGTTTTTGTATATGGCATGATGTGTGGGTCCTGTTTCATTTTTTTGGAGATGGATATCCACTTTTTCCAGCACCATTTGTTAAAAAGACTGTCTTTTCCGCATTTGATGGACATTGGGCCCTTGTCGAAGATCAGGTGACCGTAGGTGGATGGACTTACATCAGCGTTCTCAATTCTGTTCCATTGGTCAATGTATCTGTCGTTGTACCAGTACCAGGCTGTTTTGACTACTGTAGCTGTATAGTAGGTTCTGAAGTCAGGTAGTGTGAGTCCTCCAACTTTTTTCTTCTTCAGTAGTGCTTTACTTATTCGGGGCTTCTTCCCTTTCCATAAAAAGTTAATGATAAATTTTTCCATCTCTTTGAAGAATGTTGTTGGTATTTGGATCAGGATTGCATTATATTTGTAAATTGCTTTGGGTAGAATTGTCATTTTCACAATGTTGAGTCTGCCTATCTATGAGCATGGTATGTTTTTCCATTTATGTAGATCCCTTTGGGTTTCTTGTAGTAGTGTTTTGTAGTTCTCTTTCTATAGGTCTTTTACATCCCTGGTTAGATTTATTCGTAAGTATTTTATCTTTTTAGGGGCTAATATAAATGGTATTGTTTTCCTGGTTTCCTTTTCATTGTTCTCTTTATTGGTGTATAGGAATACAACTGATTTTTCTATGTTTATCTTGTATCCTGCTACTCTGCTGACTCTATTAGTTCCAGTAGTTTTCTCGTGGAGTCTTTAGGGTTTTCTATGTATAGTGTCATATCATCTGCAAACAGGGACAGTTTAACTTCTTCGTTACTAATTTGGATGCCCTTTATTTCGTTTTGTTGCCTTATTGCACTAGTTAGAACTTCCAGCACAATCTTAAATAGGAGTGGTGATAAAGGGCATCCTTGTCTTGTTCCTGTTTTCAAGGGGAATGTTTTCAGCCTCTCTCCGTTTAGAATGATGTTGGCCGTTGGTTTTGCAGAGATGCCCTTTATTATGTTGAGAAATTTCCCTTCTATACCTATTTGATTGAGAGTTTTTATCAGGAATGGGTGTTGGACTTTGTCAAATGCCTTTTCTTTGTTAATTGAGATTATCATGTGATTCTTTTCTTTTCTTTTATTTATGTGGTGGATTTATTTATGTGATTGATTTTCTGATGTTGAACCATCCTCGCATACCTGGTATGAATCCTACTTGGTCGTGGTGTATTATTTTTTTTATATGATGCTGAAGTCTATTGGCTAGAAATGTGTTCAGAATTTTTGCATCCATATTCATGAGAGATATTGGTCTGTAATTTTCTTCTTTTGTGATGTCTTTGCCTGGTTTTGGTATCAGGGTTATGCTGGCTTCATAGAAGAAATTTGGTAGTGTTGTCTCCTTTTCTATGTTGTGAAATTGCTTGAGTAGTACTGGTACAAGGTCTTTTGTAAAGGATTTGTAGAATTCCCCAGTGAAGCCATCTGGACCAGGGCTTTTTTTCATTGGGATTTTTTTTTTTTATTATCTTTTCAATCTCTCTTCTTGTTATGGGTCTGTTCAGATTTTCAACATCACTTTGTTGTAGTTTGGGTAGGTAGTGTGTTCCTAGAAATTTATCCATTTCCTCTAGGTTTTCAAATATATTGCAGTTTTTCATAATATTCTGTTATAATCCTTTTTATTTCAGTTGGGTCTATTGTAATGTCCCCCAATTCATTCCTTATTTGGGATGTTTGCATCATCTCTTGTTTTTCTTTTGTCAGTCTGGCCAGTGGTTTGTCCATTTTGTTGAATTTTTCAAAGAACCAACTTTTGGTTTTGTTGATTCTATTGTTTTTCTGTTCTCTATTTCATTTATTTCTGCTCTGATTTTTACTATTTCCTTCTTCTGATGGCTGTGGGCTTTTTTTTTTTTTTTTTTTTTTTTTGCTGTTCTCTTTCTATTTATTTGAGTTGTGTAGTTAATGTTTTGATTTTGTCCCTTTCTTCTTTTTTCATATGTGCATCTATTGCTATAAATTGTCCTCTGAGGACTGCCTTTGCTGAGTCCCAAAGGTTTTGGTATGATGTGTTTTCATTCTCATTTGATTCTAGGAATTTTTTGATTCCATCTCTGATTTCTTCTATTACCCAGTGATGTGTAAGCAGAGTATTATTCAGTTTCCATTTAATTGATTTATCTTTTTTTCCTTGCTCTTTCTATTGTTAATTTCTACCTCCATGGCATTGTGGTCAGAGAAGATACTTTGAATTATCTCAGTGTTTTAAATCTTGTTGATAATTTCTCTGTGGCCTAAGATGTGGTCCTTTCTGGGGAACGTTCCATGTGCATTGGAAAAGTATGTGTACTTTGCAGCGATTAGATGGAGTGTTGTATATAAGTCTATGAGGTCAAGTTGGCTGATTGTGCCCTTTAGGTCTTCTGTATCTTTTCTGAGTTTCTTCTTAGTTGTTCTGTCCTTTACTGAGAGTGGTGTGTTGAAGTCTCCTACTATTACTGTGGAACTGTCAATTTCTCTTTTCAGTGTCATTAGAGTTTTTTTTTAATGTATTTTGGAGCCCTGTCATTGGGTGTGCAGATGTTTATTATGATTATGTCTTAATTATGGATCGTCCCCTTAATCATTATATAGTGTCCTTCTTTGTCTTTCATGGTGGATTTTGTTTTAAAGTCTATATTATCTGATATTAGTATTGCCACTCCTGCTCTTTTTTGGTAGTTGTTAGCATGATATGTTTTTTTCCAACTTTTGACTTTTAATAAATTCACACCTTTGTTTCTAAGGTGCGTCTCTTGTAGACAGCATACTGATGGATCCTGTTTTCTTTTCCATTCTGTCACTCTCCTTCTCTTTATGGGTGCATGGAATTCATTTACATTCAGTGTAATTATTGATAGATGTGAGTTTGTTGCTGTCATTTTGTAGTGGTTTTTATTTTTTTTGTGGTGCTGACGTTTTCTTTGTTCTTCTTACTGTCCTGTGCTGAGTTACTTTTGTTTGTGGATTTTTTTCATCTCTTTTGTTTTTGTATGTTTTATTTTTGCTGAGACTTTGTTTTTCCTCTTTATTTTCATTAGTATGTTTGTACCTTTCTTTATGGTTACCATGAATTTTACCCTTATTTTTCTAAGCTTGAAGCAGTCTACCATTACTTGGTATTGCCTCGCCTTCCTCTCCATTAGAAGGTTCTATACCTATGCGGTTAATTCCCTCTTTTATTGTTTTGATGTTGTTGTTATTTACTGATTAACTGCTCTGTTTCCCTGTTGTATTTCTTTTGGTTTTGGATAGTCCATGAGAGTTCATTTCCTAGATTGGTATCTGGTTGTTATGATCTTGCATCCTAGATTCTGCTTGTGAGCTGAAGTTGTTTGTTCTCAGATTGAAGAACTCACTTTAATAATTCTTGTAAGTTTGGTTTGACTTTTACATATTCCCTTAGTTTCTGTTTATCTGGAAATGACCTAATTTCACCATCATATTTGAGCAAGAGTTTTGCAGGATATATTATTCTTGGGTGACAATTCTTTTCTTTCAAGAATTTATATGTGTCATCCCATTGCCTTCTTGCCTGCATGGTTTCTGCTGAATAATCTGAGCTTAGTATTATTGTTTCTCCTCTGTATGTGACTTCTTGTTTTTCACGAACTGCTCTCAGGATTCTTTGCTTTGTTTTTGGCGAGTGTGATTATGATATGCTTTGGTGATTTTCTTTTGGGGTCTATCCTATATGTGGTTCGTTGAGCTTCGTGGATACCCAGCTTTTCATCTTTCATGATATTGGGGAAGTTTTATGTCAGCAGTTCTTCAGTGATCCTCTCTGTGTTTTCTGTTTTCTCCCCATGTTCTGGAACTCCAATCACTAAAAAATTTTTGCTTTCGATTGTATCCCACATAACTCTCAGGGTCTCTTCACTTTTCTTTGTTCTTTTTTCTGAGTTCTCCTCAAACAGAGTTGCATCGAAGTTTTCTCAATTCCACTGATTCTGTCTTCCACCGTTTGAAGTCTGCTTCTCAGCCCTTCTATGACACTGTCCATTTCTGAAATCTTGTTGTTTATCTTTTGGATTTGTAATTGTTGTTTCTTTATAATTTCTAGTTGTGAATTTATTTTGGCATTTTGTTCCTGCATTATTTTCATGAATTCTTCCGATTTTTTGTCTGTATTTTCCATTAATTTTTCTATTTTTTCCTCATTTTTGTCTGCTTTTTGCTTCAGCTCTTGGAGAATTCTGAGTATTAGAGATCTTAATTCCCTATCAGGTAGTTCTAGTGTTTTTTCTTCCACTGGAAAGTCATCTGGTGTTTTATTTTGGATGCCTACTGGAACCATCCTGTCCTGTTTTTGTAAATGTTTTGATATTGTCTGCTGTCTTTGAGGCATTCTGTAGTTATTTTTCTAGTTTATTGATTGTAGATTTGTTTGTTTCATCTCTCTTTTTTTTAATTTGGCTATGTCTGAGCAGGCGGGCTGTGTGTTCTTTGTTGTTTGCTCTTCTGTGTGCACAATACTTTTCACCTCCTTCTGCAATGGGCAGGGTCAGTCACTCAGATATGGTATGGCAGGGTAGGTCTATCTGAAGAGGAGTTACTGGGACGGGTTCTTTATGGCACTTACTAAAGCCACCAGGGCAGGTCGGTAATCAGTGCAGGGCAGGTTCCAGTAGGGTGTGCCGGTGCTGCTTGGTGGTGTGATGTTAAGCCCACAGTGTAGATAGGCAGGATGTAGCAGGTAGATGGTTATGTGTGGAGCTAAAATGGATATGGGAGAGAGTAGAGAGGAACAGAAGCCAAAAACACACAAACAAACAAAAAAGAATGCTAGAGGAGCTTGCTGTTGGAGTGGAGAGATGAGACTATGAAATGGAGAAAAACAAAAATGGGAAGAGGAAGAAAAAAAAGAAAAGAATGAATAAATAAAAATCAGAAAGGGAAAAGAACAGCAAAGTTCCCAGGGATCCCACCAGTGCGGTTATGAGGTCTAGGGAAGTTGTTCTCAGGTGTTGCAGTACAGCCTGCCTAGAAGGCATAGAGTATGCAACACCAGGTATTCAGGGAACAGAAAGAGAAGGAAAATATAGAAAGTCAAGAAACTGAGTAATGAAGAAAGACAAAGAGGGGAATAGAGGGAAAAGAAAACAAAACAAATTAGAAAAAAAAAAAAGAACAAGAAAAGCCCCCCAAAAAACAGGAAAAAAAAAATGAAAGAAGAAATGCCCTCAGGGATCACTCTGCACGTCTGTGCAAGCCGGAGGGTTAGGTTCCAAGCCACGCAGCACCGCCTGGCCAGAAGGGGCTCCCAACTCAAGAAAAAGAAAAGAAAACAAACAAACAATTCAAAAGAAACGAATGAAAGCCCCCAGATCCCACCAGTGCGGCATCCCAGACTGGGAAGCAGATCCACACTTGAACAGAGCTCTGCTGCCCCTCAGGAAGAAGCCAGATGGCGCATGGAGCCAGGTATTTGAGCAAGAGGAAGGGTAGGTGGTGAGAGGTAAGGAAGAAATCAAAAGAAGCAGAAGAAAAGCAATACCTGCAGGGAACAAATGGCACTCAGAGAGCCAGCCCGTTCGGGTGGGTGGCATCCAAGCAGCCAGTGCTTCCTGGACACGAGATTGTGGCTTCAGGAAGCAGAGGAGGCCAAGTGGGGGTGAGGAAGGGTGGGGGGTGGGAAAGCATATATCGCAAATTACCAGTTGTTTTGTCTCCTGCTGGAAGCTCCGTGAAGCTGCTGTCTAGTACCCCCTGTTTGCTGGTCTCTGATAGCAGTCCAAGATGCCAGATCCATGTGCTGCATTAGCTGATACGGGACCTCTGCATGAATCTCTCCTCACTCTCCATTCTCTGTCAGTTTTCTCACTCCATTTGGTGCTTGGCTGAGTTCTTTATCTCTTCATTTGATGTTTTAGGGTTTCAGGATTGTTGTTTTCTCTGTTCGGCTAAGTTTTTCAGATCTTTGCTGTGGAGGGATGGTGTGGTTCTTCTGCCTAGAGTGCCATTTTGCCAGAAGTCCTCTAGAAAAATTTTTATCTAAAGTTTTTTCTTGGCTGATTTTATTTTTGGCCTTTATTTTATATTTATAATTATTTTTTATCAGGTCTTTTACTATTAAGAATGTTTATAAATTAATCATGGTCATATTAAGATTTGCCATCTACAGATAAGTTTTTACTTTGCTGATTTGCTGAAAATGTTTGACCAAAATATCTCAACAAAAAGATGAACTATACTGGACTTGTGAAAAGGGCTGTGACTAGACTCAATCAAGATTTCCAGATCTCTTATGCAGAAGCTGATGGGTTCACAAACTGTGGCTGATCTAGAATCACATGGAACAGAAATTAACTACATAAGACTGAGTAAACAAAAGGAAATTCTGAGTTTTTATGTGGGAATATGGCTGATGTTTTAAGGTCCTACTTTGTGGATATAAGAAACTCTTTTCCTGGCTCCTAAATTATCTAACTAATGGGTTTAGATGTTGTAACCCTTGAATTAGAAGTTCCTGTTGGTAAACTTAGCAAAGTTGTAGATATCATAACCAGAGGAGTGTTGGAAATTTGAGCTATGATTTTACAAAATAGAATAGTATTAGTTTTCCTGATAGTCTCTCAAGAAACAGTTTGTGCCTTAATAGATAAATGTTACTGTATTTATATTAATAGTCAGTCTGAGGTTTTGCAGAATATAGTTGCTGTTGAAGCACATGAAAAGCAGTTACTGATGATGCTTATGTATAGACAAACACTTCATGAGTTTTGTTTCCTTGGTTCAAAGACCTTAGGGTCATGGTTTCATTGATTATTTCAGACAATTGGCCTAATATAATTGTTAGTGTATCTATTTTACTTCTTAGTTGCAGTATAGTGCTTGGAATCTTAAAAAACCAGATGGCGCCCAGTTACCATTTATTGAGCATTTTTGACAAAAGATTCTATAGCAAGATCATGATCCAAAAGAGGGAACCCTGAAAGAGTTGTATGTAATTCTCCTGGAATCCAGATTTCTGGTTTTAATGGAGGTTGAGGCAACCCACACAGGACATCACCTTTTGTTGTCCTTTTGAAACCCCAGCTTTGACGAAAGGAAAATAAAAAGTTTCCTGAAGCCACTTTGAGTCAAACAATGGTCCAGGTACACTAGTAAGACTATTTTCCTCTGGGTCTGGGCATTGTGTTTTTTTGAAGAATTCAGTCTGTTTTAGGAAACCAACTTCAAAGATTAGACTGAGAGCTTTGTTTAAGGTAAATTAGTAATTAATCATTCTTTAAGACAATGTCTTATGAAATACCTGTCTAATGTTTGTAATCAAACTGTCACCCTGTTAGGATGTAGAAAATTATGTATCTTAAAGAACCCAGCTTTTTAGAGGAGATCAACCTCATGGCTCAGATTCCGTTTTGCAAGGAATAGTGACTCATGACTGTTACTAGGTAAACCAAGGAGGGACAGCTTGCTTTCAGGGAAGAACACTTAGTATGTTTTAAAGAGATTAATTGAATACCTCCAATAGGAGAAGTCCATCCTGTATTATCTTGCTAATCATGTATTCTTTAACGTAAACTTTGTTGTCACATGTAAGTTTTTCTATGCCTTCTGTTTTCTCTAAACAAACTTTGTGTGCACCTTATGGATATATATTTCTGTGTGGTAGATCCAACTATACTAATTTAGGTGACCCTTTCCAACTGAGAGTGAATTTATTTGGGCAATCTCTTGTTTAGATTCCTGATGAATGTGTGGGTAATGCACTTTGAGAACTTTAGGATTATCTTTAGATATTCATAGTAATAATGCTAGTAAATACTGAAAAGGTAATTTTAAAATTGTAAAATGAAAGTCAGAAGAAAACCTATTGGTCCAACATTCAGGGTATTTTTCGTAGCTTTAATCCCTACTTATGGTATATCTGAAGCAGAGAAATCTTTAAGAAAATTTGTCAGTCACTATGGGACAAATAACAGATGAGATGGAAGCACAACAGTGAGCTCTGATCTCATAAGCCAAGATGACATAAGATAACAAAATAGCATTAGATTTTTTTATTACTGTAGTCTGTGCTGTAGTAAATACCTCTTGTTACATTTGGATAAATAGCACAGGAGAAATAGAACAAGATATACATCAAAGTAAACAGCAAGCTACTTGGTTACACATTGTAACACTCTTAGAAACACCAGATTTGTTTGGTTGGTTACCATCAGGAATTAGTACACAGGCTAAATCGCTATTGCAAGGAATAGTAATATTCTTAGTCTACATCCTGATAGTCTTAGGCATAATCAAATTTATCTTCTATTGTCTTACACCAAAGAAGGCCTCGGGCTAAAATGTTGATGTACATTGAGTCTGCTCACTCTAACAATGCGATTGAAAACATCACTCTTACTTAATAACCTGGTGAAGAGATGGTATCTGGTGGAAAACCAGTACTGTGAGTTTAAAGAGCCTGCAATGGTCACCATCTAGGAGCTCGACTAAGTCCAGGTATTGATCATCGATGTGTTACCTCCAACCTCCAATCAAAAGGAGGGAACAATTTAGAAAATAATATTGGAGTTATTATTCCCTGTCCTTGAGTATAGAGAATGTGACCCAGCTGGAGCTGGGCTCACAAGGACTCAGAAGGGCACGCCAACCTGGCTCTGAGGTATAAAGACAATAGCTAAGATAATCTTGGAAAATATCTTTTAGGGAAACTTTTACATAAAGCCAGTCAAACAGAACAGAAAAGACTTTCCACTCTTCCCTTTTTCTATTAGCATTTAGTGAATAGAAATTTGTTAGACCAATGAAGACCCTCCTGACTATCATTATTGAAACCTGTACCAATGATTGTTAAGAAAGACAATTCAAAATGTAGGATCATAGTTTCTAGCCAATTTGAAAAAGCTAAGCTTTCAATGGTTTTGCCCGTTTGTAATGTTAATATATACTGATGGCTCTGTAATGGTTCCTTGGACTCAGACAGACGTGGCTATGGCAGCATGCTTGTCCATTTTCCCACTCTTGCTTATTCTGTAATATTCTTTGGACTCAGGAAGACACAGCTGTGGCAGTATACTTGTCCATTTTATCATTCTTGCCTATTCTGTAACATTCTTTGGACTCGGGCAGGCATGGCTATGGTAGCATGGTTGTCGGTTTCCCACTTTTGTCCTTTTGGACATATACTGAATAAAACTTTCTTTTTGCTTTACTAAAAAAAAAAAAAATACTAAGATGCAATTATTATTCAAATTAAAGTTTCACTTGGATATTTTAGCTAAGGTAGCTTTAGAAACCCAAGACCTACAGGACAATTGTCGTTGTTAGTTACTGTGGAGTCAGTTCCAATTTATGACGACCCCATGTGTACAGAGTAGAATTGTTCCATAGCATTTTCAAGGCTGTGACCTTTTGGAAGCAGATCACCAGGCCTGTCTTTCGAGGCACCTCTGGATGGGTTCGAGCCACCAACCATTCAGTTAGTAGTCAAGTGCTTAACTGTTTGCATCACCCAGGGAACCCAGAGGACTAATAAGGGTAGTGTACTTGGAGTAATTGTACTGAGCATCAAACGGTTCAGACAAGCACACAAACATGGTCTGCACCATATCTCAGTGTATTTTCTGAAGGAAGAGTAAGCCTAAAGAAGTTGCTGTTTCACTCTCAGCACAAATAACATATAGTTAAGGATTGCACGCCTTTAGTTATTTAGTTCATTTTAAAAGAAAGATTTAGAAAATCTGAAAGCTGTCTATAGCATCCTTATTTGATGTCTGGTTTTGGAAAGAAACTCCCTTGTTCTGGCCACCTCCGCAATGAACAGGTCACTCAGATAATGAAACTGAGTCAGCAGATCTATGAGGGTACAAGGTTTTCTGCAGGTGACAAAAGGCATTACTGTTGGCAGGCAAAACTGTGCGATCCATGAATCTTACATATACTGCACATTTCAGAATGCATTTCCTAACATTGGCGTGAGATGAATGTAAGCCCCACCACTTGAGCCTCACAGAGAGTGCAGGCTTGTTTCTTATTTTGTTAATGAAAGTTTCTCAAAGGACAGTAAAAATGCTAAATCCAACAAATGTGTTTCAATGAATTAATGATGTTAACGACAGTTTTGTATTGAAGCAACATCTATAATGGGGCTTATAAATGTGGGAGTCCATGAACTCAATAAACCTCTGAAATTGTGCACAACACTGAGTTTGTGGGTCTTGGCACCTCCTGTCTTCTCTTTCCCTGAATGTAAACTTTCCACTTTAAAATCCTGCTCAGGTATCCCCCTCCCTGTAAAGTCTCCCTGATAGCTCTGACAAGCTAATCACTCCATCCTTTATGCAACTTCTGTATCTACATATACCTATTATGAACAAAGCAAGATGATCTTAAGTCGTTACACTTTGTCTCTTCTACTAGAGGAAGAACTGCTTTATGGATGAGACGATGCCCTGTTCATCTCTGTATCCCACGTACCAGCCCACTGCCCAGCACACAGTAGTGGTTTATAAATATTTGTAGAACTGAAATACATAAGTTTAATAGGAATACTGAAGTGACTGAGAATGTGAAACAACTTAAAGGTTTTGGTCAACTGAGGCATGTCGAGTACTCTACGCATGAATTATAATAACTTTAAATCATCCACCCACCTCCTGCCATCGAGTTAACTCTGACTCATAGCAACCCTATATCATAGCATAATAGTAATGATATTAGTAGCTCACATCAATTAAGCACTTTCTGTGTGCCAGGCACTGTTGAAGCACTTTATGTATAAGGCTTATTCAATTCTCGTAGCAAGTGCATCCATGAAGTAGATGGATGTTATGTCAATTCCATACGAAAGAAACCTGCAGCACAAAGAGGTTAAGTCAGTTGCCCAAGGTCACACAGAAAGTGATGAAGTGATAAAGCACGGTACAAATATGGGTTGTCAGGCTCAGAACACAAGACCACCCTCTCCAAGGCATACTGTCGGTAAGCATGCAGGAAACTGAGTAATGCTGGTTATGGCATTTATGTTGTTCCTTTTTGATCAGCAACTGCTGAGACTGGACGTCTATTTTATTGATTTGATTCATGAAGGGAGAAAAGACAAGAGTCATCTCTTCTTCAGTATGTCCAAGTGCTACAAACACATTGCATCCCAGTTTCCCTGCATCAGGATAAGTGGGGAAGCTGTGAACTGGAGAACTTCGCTTGTCTAAAAACACTTGGTTAAATTAAAATGAAGCACATTGCAGACAGAGTGTTCACCAGTGGGCTATGCCTTATGATCAAGCGTGCACCAAGACCATCCCTCTACATTCATGGACTGACAGGAGCACCAGGTGACCACTGTTTGCCAGCTGCTGACATAGCTCTGCTGTCAGGCCATACATAGTTCTACTGTAAGGCCGTACCGAGTGGGCTGTAACATCAATGAGTGTCATTGAGACTCTACAGGGAACAAGCTTCCTTCTCTTTGTGGATGTAACAACAAAGATGGCTACACCAGAGAAGGACATAATCATGGGCTAGAGAAAAGATACTCTGCAGTCTTATATCCTACCCGGTTGTGATTTACAGAGATTACAACAACTAGCAGAACAAAAATGAAAATAATTTGGTAATCAAAATAAAATAGATTCTTACTTTGAAAACAGATGTCTTCATGTGGAGTGAATCGCACTGTCAAGCCTCTGTACAGCATCAAGAATGGAGGATTCAACAAAGTTATCACCAGCCTTTCTGCCCTGTATTGCTTTGAATGTCAATTCCATGATGAAAAACAATGAACGAAACAGACCTTGAAGTTAGGAATGATGTGATATAAATGACATTGCATTAAAAAAAAAAAAAAACTTTTAAGACAATAACAACAATATACAATATATAAATGATACTGTGCATCGCAAAGAATCAGGTAAATATCCCAATACAAAGCTCCCATTAACAGTAATAGCATTATTTAGAGGTTAAATTATTCCCAAATCTAGTAAGGGTATTGAAATTTTTCCTTTTTTGTAACAATTTTCAAATGAGATCCAAGTTTATTAGAAATTTGTTATCATGGGAAGGTCTGAAATGCCTAGCTCTTCAGCTACCTTGCTTTGTTGTTAAACATTAACAGAAAAATTATCATATTATCCTATCCCTATAGAGGTTTCTCTGAAGGATCAGTAGTTGGAAAATATGGACTTGGTGACAGAAACAACGTTGGGGATCTCATGATAGAATTTTGCAAGACCAACGACTTTGTCATCACAAATACCTTTTTTTGACAACATAAATGACAACTCTACACATGCTCCTTGCCAGAAGGTATACACAGGATTCAAATCGACTTCATCTGTGGAAAGAGACGATGGAGAAGCTCAATATCATCAGTAAGAACAAGGGCAGGGGCTGACTACTGAACGGACCATCAATTGCTCATAGACAAGTTCAAATTGAAGCTGAAGAAAATTAGAACAAGTCCAGGAGAGCCAAATTACAAACTTGAGAATGTCCCACCTGAAATTAGAGACCACATCAAGAACAGATTTATGCATTGAACACTAATGACCAAAAAGCAGATGCGTTGTGGAATGACATCCAGGATATCATGAAGAAAGCAAACCGTCATAAAAAGATGGGAAAGAAGGAAAAGACCAAAATGGATGTCAGAAGAGACTCTGAAACTTGCTTTTGAACATAAAGTAGCTAAAGTGAACAGAAAAAATGAAAAAAAGTAGAAGAGCTGAACAGAAGATTTCAAAGGGGGCTCGAGAAGACAGAGTTAGAAAATCAAAAGGGAAGAACATGCTCGACATTTCTCAAGCTGAAAGAACTGAAGAAAAATTCGAGCCTCGTGTTGCAATATTGAAGGATTCTATGGGGAAAATACTGAACGACACAGGAAGTATCAAAAGAAGATAGAAGAAATACTCAGAGTCAATGTACCAAAAAGAATTGGTAGAGGTTCAACCATTTCAGGAAGTAGCATATGATCAAGAACCGATGATACAGAAGGAACAAGCTTCACTGAAGGCATTGGCTAAAACAAGGCTCCAGGAATTCACGGAATACCAAGTGGGATGTTTCAACAAACGGATGCAGTGCTGAAGGTGCTCATCACTCTGTACCAAGAAATTTGGAAGACAGTTACCTGGCCAACTGACTGGAAGAGATGCATATTTGTGCCCATTCCAAATAAAAGTGATTCAACAGAATGTGCAAATTATCAAACAATATCATTAATATCACATACAAGTAAAATTTTACTGAAGATAAGTCAAAACAGTTGCAGCAGTACACTGACAGGGAAGTGCCAGAAATTTTCAAGCCAGATTCAGAAGAGGACTGATTTTTTTATGTAAGATGGATCTTGGCTGAAAGCAGAGAATACCAGAAAGGTAATTACCTGTGTTTTATTGACATTCGACTGTGTGGATCATAACAATTTATGGATAACATTGTAAAGAATGGGAATTCCATTAACAATTGTGCTCATGAAGAACCTGTACATAGAACAAGAGGCAGTCATTCCAACACAGCAAGGGACACTGTGTGGTTTAAAGTCAGAAAAGGTGTACTTCAGGGTTGTATCCTTTCATCATACTTATTCAATCTGTATGCTGAGCAAATAATCTAAGAAGCTGCAACATATGAAGAAAAATACAGCATCAGGATTGAAGGAAAACTCACTAACAATCTGTGATATGCAGATGAAACAACCTTGCTTGCTGAAAGTGAGGAGGACTTGATGCACTTACTGATGAAGATCAAAGACCACAGCGTTCAGTAAGGATTACACCTCAACATAAAGAATACAAAAATATTCACAATAGGACCAATAAGCAACATCATGATAAATGGAGAAAATATTGAGCTTGTCAAGGATTTCATTTTACTTGGACCTGCAATCAAAGCCCACTGAAGCAGCAGTCAAGAAAGAAATCAAATATCATATCACATTGAGCAAATCTGCTGCAAAAGATCTCTTTAAAATGTTGAAAAGCAAAGACCCAAGCCAAGGTATTTTCAATCGCCTCATATGCATACAATAGCTGGACAATGAATAAGGAAGACTGAAGACGAATTGATGTCTTTGAATTATGGTGTTAGTGAAGAATATTGAATATACCATGCACTGCCAGAAGAATGAACAAATCTGTGTTGGAAGAAGTACAGCCAGAATGTTCCTTAGAAGCAAGGATGGGGAGACTTCATCTCATGGACATTGGACACATTATCAGGAGGGACCAGTCCCTGGAGAAGGACATCATGCTTGGTAAAGTACAGTGTCAGTGAAAAAGAGGAAGACCTTCAATGAGATGGATTGACAGAGTGGCTATAACAATGGACTCAAGGATAACAATGACTGTGAAGATGGTACAGGACTGGGCAGTGTTTCGTTACTATTGTATACAGGGTGGCTATGATTTGGAACCAACTCAACCGCACCTAGCAACAATAGAGGTTTTTTAAATCAAGAATTCAACTCCCAGTAAAATTTTAGTGAAAAATAAATGTCTGATGCTTTCATAGCTCTTCAATCTGTGAGAATATTGCAAAGCTGAATATTAGAAACAAAGGAAGCTATTCACTCAGAGTTATAATTTTCAACATATTGAGTCTTCCTCAGGTGATGGTTTAAGAAGTTTAACCTGAAATTAAGGAACAAATGCTAAATAAAAATGATTATGAACAAATTTTTGAAACTCTTTTAGTGGAAATGGGAGCCCTGCTGGCGAAGTGGTTAAGAGCTCAGGCTACTAACCAAAAGATCAGCAGTTCAAATCCACCAGCTGCTCCATGGAAACCCTACTCTATCCTATAGGATCAATATGGGTCAGAATTGTCTCGACAGCACACAACAACACGGTGGAAATGATCAGGCATGTCCATATATTTAGTTTATTTTGTGGAATATTAAAATTACACTCAAATTTATGTGACACAATTAAAACAAGATTTCAGCATTGCTAAATATTAAAAGGAAATGTAGCCTCAAAAATTGAGCTTGAAAATAATGTTTTTAAGAAGAAATGAAGATAAAAAACTTAAATAACAACAAGATCGTGTGTTTTATATATTATGGAAAAGAACTAACAATAAGGTAACTAATATAGTCTTAAACCAAGTATGCACCATGACGCCATATAAAAAATATTATATGTATGTGTATATACGTATATGTGTATATATGTACATTTATATTTATTTTATGTTTATAGATATTTACTGTAGACAGGTCTAAATATAGCATTCAACATCTGGACATTTTAATAAAATTCCTTTTTATTATGATTATATGTACACACTATATTGATATATTATCCTATATAGACCACTAACATAGTAAAAATATTTGAGGAAATAAAAACACTGATGGCATGAAAATAGTGTAAGGAAGACAATAAAATAAAAGGCTCTGCTGAAAGGCCTTGGTAAATGAGATAGACGATGAACAGTTGACCAACAGTGAGTGAGGCTACACTGTCAGTTCAATCTGGTCTTTATGATGACACAATATTGGGGTTTGGGGTGGTCAGTGTTGCCTGTCATAGTTAGAACAAACACTGGTTGGATCATATGTCAGCTAAAGATGATTGAAAGAAAACTAAGATGAAAATTGTTTAGTTTGACTATATGAAAATTAAGAATTTTCATTCGAGGAAGGACTTGACTAACAAGGCTAATAGACAAATGACAGAATATGTGAGAATATTTGCAATGTCCAATTCTGACACACAATTCATATTCTAGATCATCCAAGTGACTCTTGTATTAAGAATAAGAAAAAATACATACAGGCAAATTATGAAAGAGTAAAACCGGAACATATATAGCAGATGCTCAGAATCACTTAGAACCTCAGAAAAAAAATTTGAAGTATCAATGAACCACCATTTTACCCTTATTCTGGGAAAAATTAAAAAAAGAAAAATCCTCAGGCAGGCTAGTGGGAATGTAGCATTAATGTCTACGTTATAGATATTTAATTTAGTGTATTTTTGTTTTGTCTTGTTTTTACTTAGTAAAGTTAAATATATGCACACTCCTTCACCCAGTATTTCCACTCCTAGGTATATATCCAGAGAAATTCTCATGCAAATCCAAGGCACATATCTATTGAAACTTTGCAGTGGAGGGAACTGGAGAAACTTGGTTGTCTAGAAGTGGAGGTGTGGAGAGGAAAAAAGTGGTGTATGTATGACTTGGGAAGTTACATAGTAGTTAGAATCAATTGATTGGATACACTTATATTCACTTGGAAGGATGCTGAAAAGAGCACTTCATTTAAAAATTAGAAAACAGAAAGAGATTACATAAAATGATTTATTTGCTTAAAATGCATACTAGTTAAATGCATTGTAATGGTTACGTTTATAGGGAACACGATATGGACATAAAAGGGAATGAATTAATTAATCAACAAATTAAGCAATCAGTCAAGATAATTAAAATGTTTGAGAGAAAACCAGATATTTCAAATACAGTACATGAGTCTGGTTGTTGTATGTTCAAAATAATTTGTAAGAACGAGTCTGCTTAATTTGTCAATTTACTTCGAAATAAAGTAACGACAATCAATGAAATCAGTCTGCACTGGCAAGTATGTGGCTTGGTCTATTTAATCAAGGTGCAGTGTTCTGTCATGCCCTTTACTTCTTCACTTTTGGACTTCAAGTGTAGAATGTGGTACTAATAATACACCTCAATTCATGACAATCATAGTCATTGTTCTATTGCACCTGTGGGAATAACATGCTTACTTGGAATTGGAAATAAGAAATTTGTGGTATTGAGATGCCAAAATTCAAAGGACAGCAGGCAGAACTTGGCCAGTGATATTTTATTTTCAGGAAAACATTTAATATGTTAAAATGATTTTTTTTGTTCGATAATTTTGCTTTTATTCTACTTTAAAATGGTTTTGGTGTTATAGTTGTATAAAATTTACAGGCATAAGGAATTTTACAGCAACTCTTCATTTCTTGATTCAGATGAAATGGAGATGATAATACTTTAAATATAGCTCAGGGCTGATATGATTATCAATTGGGATTCCCAGGTGAGAGAAGGTATGCAAGGCTGTTTGAGACCTGCACTTCACAATGCAAATATATGTTGGCTTTTAATGACTATTGTGTTCTAAAATCTACAGGTAATCTATATCCTCACACATTTGTCAACTGATACTGTTATTTCCTTCAACTTGCTTTGCTATTGCTCTGTATTAATGAGAAATCAATAAGTGTGTAAAAGTGAAAAAAGAAGAAAGTAACAAGAAAGGTGACAATAATATGTAAATATTTGGAATCTATGGCAACTAACAGCAATTCTTTGAAATAATTGAATTCTCTTTTTTTACCATGCTTTAGGTGAAAGTTTACAGCTCAAGTTAATTTCTCATACAAAAATTTATACAGATATTAGATATGACATAAGTTGTAATCCCCACAGGACAGCACACTCCTCCTTTCCACCCTGGGTTTCTTGTGTTCATTCACGGGTTCCTGTCCCTTCCTGCCTTCTCATCCTGCCTCTGGACAGGAACTGCCCATTTGGTTTTGTGTATCTGCTTGAACTAAGAATCACACTCTTCATGAGTATTATTTTGTTCTATAATCCAGTCTAATTGTTGTCTGAAGAGTGGGCTTCAGGAATGGTTTTAGTTCTGGGTTAACAGAGCATCTGGGGGCCATCGTTTCAGGTGTTCCTCCAGTCTCTGTCAGACCACTAAGTCTGGTATTATTAAGAGAATTTGAGTTCTGCTCCGCACTTTTGTCCCACTCTGTTGTGTTCCCTGTGGGATGCAGAACATTTTCCTGATAAACTTTGTTATGCCAATTTAACTAGTTGTCCCCCAAAACTATGGTCCCCAGGGCCCACCCCAGCTACTCTGTCCCTCAAAGTGTTTGGATGTGTTCAGGAAACTTCTTAGCTTTTGCTTTGGTCCAGTTGTTCTGCCTTACCCTGAATTGTGTGCTGTCCTGCCCTTCACCGAAGGTGATCCTTGTCTACTATCTATTTAGTGAATTTCTCTCCCCCTTCCTTCCCACCCTTGTAACCTTCAAAGAATGCTTTTTGTGTGTTTAAACCTTTTTTTTTTGAATTCTTGTAATAGTGTTCTTATACAATATTTGTCCTTTTGCAACTGACTAATTTCACTCACCATAATGCCCTCCAGGTCCATCCATGTTGTGAGATGTTTCACAGATTCATTATTGTTCTTTATCGTTGCATAGTATTCCATTGAGTGTGTGTACCATAATTTGATTATCCATTCGTCCGTTTATGGGCACGTAGGTTGTTTCCATCTTTTTGCTCTTGTGAACAGTGCTGCAGTGAACATGGGTGTGCATGTGTCTATTCGTGTGATGGCTCTTATTTCTCTAGGGTATATTCCAAGGAGTAGGAATGCCGAATCATATGATACTTCTATTTGTAGCCTTTTAAGGACTTGCCAAATCAACTTCTAAAGTGGTTGTACCATTTTATATTTCCACCAGCAGTGCATAAGTGTTCCAGTCTCCACAACCTCTCCAACATTTATTATTTTGTGTTTTTTAGATTAGTGTCTGCCTTGTTGGGGTAAGACGGTATCTCATTGTAGTTTTGATTTGCATTTCTCTAATGGCTAATGATCTTGAGCATTTCCTCATGTATCTGTTACCTGTCTGAATGTCTTCTTTGGTGAAGTGCCTGTTCATATCATTTGCTCATTTTTTAATTGGATTATTTGTCTTTTTGGTGTTGAGGTGTTGCCGTATCTTGTAGATTTTAGAGATTAGACCCTGACTGGGTATGTTGTAGTCAAAAATGTTTTTCCCAGTTTGTAGGTTCTTTTGACCTTTTGGTGAAGTCTTTTGATAAGCATAAGTGTTTGATTTTTAGGAGCTCCCAGTTATCTAGTTTCTGTTCTGGTGTTTTGTGCCTTGTTAGTTATAGTTTGTATACTGTTTATGCCAAGTATTAGGGCTCCTAGCATAGTCCCTATTTTTTCTTCAATGACCTTTATCATTTTAGATTTTATATTTAGGTCTTTGATCCATTTTGAGTTAGTTTTTGTACATGATGTGAAGTATGCATCTTATTTCTTTCTTTCTTTCTTTTCTTTTCTTTTTCTTTTTTTTTTTTTTTTTTTGCAGATGGATATCCAGTTATGCCAGCACCATTTGTTAAAGAGACAGTCTTTTCCCTGATTAAAGGACTTTGGGCCTTTGTCAAATATCAGATGCTCATAGGTGGATGAATTTACATCTGGATTCTCAATTCTGTTCCATTGGTCTATGTATCTGTTGTACCAGTACCGGGCTGTTTTGACTACGGTGGCAATATAATAGGTTCTAAAGTCAGGTAGTGTGAGGTTTCTCACTTTGTTCTTTTTCAGTAATGCTTTACTTATTTGGGGCCTCTTCCCTTTCCATATGAAGTTGATGATTTGTTTTTCCATCTTGTTAAAAAATTTCATTGGAATTTGGATCAGGATTGCATTGTATCTGTATATCACTTCGGGTAAAATTGACATTTTCACAATGTTGAGTCTTCCTATCCATGAGCAAGGTATGTTTTTCCACTTATGGAAGTGTCTTTTGGTTTCTTGCATGGATGTCTTGTAGTTTTCTTTGTATAGGTCTTTTATATCTCCAGTTAGGTTTGTTCCTAAGTATTTTATCTTCTTGCAGTGAAATAATTACATTCTTAAGTGCATAAATAGAAAACACATAAGTTGTTTGCTCATAGATTATTAAAAATACATTAAATAGACTTCTGGAAACATGGCACTCTAGGAAGAAGCACCACGCCATCCCTCCACAGCAAAGATCTGAAAAACTAAGCCAAACAGAGAAAACAGCAATCCTGAAACCCTAAAACATCAAATGAAGAGATAAAGAACTCAGCCAAGCACCAAATGGAGTGAGAAACTGACAGAGAATGGAGACCGAGGAGAGATTCATGCAGAGGTCCCCTATCAGCTAATGCAGCATGGATCCATCATCCTGGAGTCCTATCAGAGACCAGAAAATAGGGGGTACGAGAAAGCAGCTTCATGAAGCCTCCAGCAGGGGACAGAACAACCAGTAACTGGCAATATATGCTTTCCCATCACCCACCCTTCTTCACCCCCACTCAGGCTCCTTTGCTTCCCACTGTCATAGTCTCTTGGCTGGGAAGCACCAGCTGCTTGGATTCCACCCACCTGCACTGGCTGACTCCCTGAGTGACATTTGTTGGCTGCTGGTGTTACTTTTTTATGCTTATTTTGATTTCTTCCTTACAACTCACCACCTACCCATCCTTTTGCTCAAATCCCTGGCTCTGTGCATCATCTTTGCATCTATCTAAGGGGCTGTGGAGCTCCGTTCGAGTATGGAACTGCTTCCTAGTCTGTGCCGCCACACTAGTGGGATCCTGGGGCTTTTTGTTTGTTTGTTTGTTTTTAATTGTTTGTTTGTTTTCTTTTTCTTTTCTCAAGTTGGGAACCCATTCTGGGCCGAGCAGTGCTACACGGCTTGGGGCCTACCCCTCAGCTTGCGCAGACATGCAGAGGGATCCCTGAGAGCATTTCTTTTTCATTTTTTTTTTCTGTTTTGGGGGAGGCTTTTCTTGTTCTTTTAAAAAATTTGTTTTGTTTTCTTTTACCTCTTTTTCCCTTTTTGTTTTTCTTCATTACTCAGTTTCTTATCTGCCTATACCTTTCGTCCCTTCCTATCGCCTGAATACCTCTAGGCCTTCTAGCCAGGCTGTACTTCAACACCTCAGAACAACTTCCCCAGACCTTGTAGCCACACCAGTGGGATCCCTGGGAGCTTTGCTGTTCTTTTTTCTTTCTAATTTATATTCATTCATTCTTTTCTTCTTCTTCATCTTTTTCTTTTTCTCTATTTCATAGTCTCTCATCTCCCCACTCCAACGGCAAGCTCCCCCAGCACTCTGTTTGTTTGTATGTTTTTTGCTCCTGTTCCTATCTCCTCTCTCCAATTCCCATCTTAGCTCCACGCATCACAATCTCCTCCCTCCATCCTGCCTACCTGCACCATGCGCTTAACATCACACCACCAAGCAACAAAGGCATGGCCTACCAG
This sequence comes from Dugong dugon, assembly GCA_030035585.1. Taxonomy (NCBI): domain Eukaryota; kingdom Metazoa; phylum Chordata; class Mammalia; order Sirenia; family Dugongidae; genus Dugong; species Dugong dugon. The sequence goes on from CM057474.1 coordinate 42,062,694, forward strand.
AACCTGCCTGCACTGATTACCAACCTGCCCTGATGGCTGTAGTAAGTGTCACAAACAACCCATCCCAGCATCTCCTCTTCAGCTAGACCTGCCCTGCTGTACCATATCTGAGTGACTGACCCTGCCAATTGGAGAAGGACACAAACAGTATCGTTCCCACAGATGAGCAAACAACAAATAACACACAACCCACCTGCTCAGACATAACCAAATAAAAAAAGGACCAAAAAAAAAAAAAAAAAACTACAATCAATAAATAAGAAAAATACTGAATGCCCCAAAGACTGCAGACAGTATCAAAACATTTACAAAAACAGGACAGGATGGTTCCAGTAGGCATCCAAAATAAAACACCAGATGACTTTCCAGTGGAAGAAAAGGCACTAGAAATACCTGATAGGGAATTCAAATCTGTAATACTCAGAAATCACCAAGAGTTGAAGCAAAAAGCAGACAAATGAGGAAAAAATCAACAAATTCATGGAAAAGGCAGACAAATTCAAGGAAAATACAGACAAAAAAATGGAAGAATTCAAGGAAATAATACAGGAACAAGATACTAAAATAAATTCACAACTAGAAACCATACAAAAACAACAATTAGAAATCCAAAACATAAACAAGATTTCAGAAATGAACAGTGTCATAGAAGGGCTGATTTGAAACTGTGGAAGACAGGATCAGCAGAAATGAAGGCTAACACTTGGATACAACTCTGAGGAAAAATCAGAAAAAAAAAACAAAGAAAAATGAAGAAACCCTTAGAATTATGTGGGATACAATCAAAAGCAAAAATTTTCGAGTGATTGGAGTTCTGGAATAGGGGGAGAAAACAGAAGACACAGAGAGCATCTTTGAAGAATTGCTGACAGGAAACTTCCCCAATATCATGAAAGATGAAAAGCTGGCCATCCAAGAAGCTCAACGAACACCATATAGGATAGACCCTAAAAGAAAATCACCAAGGCGTATCATAATCACACTCGCCGAAACCAAAGGAAAAGAATCCTGAGAGCAGCTTGAGAAAAACAAGAAGTCATATAGAGAGGACAAACAATAAGACTATTCAGCAGAAACCATGCAGGCAAGAAGGCAATTGGATGACATATATAACACCTTGAAAGAAAAAAATTGCCAGCCAAGAATAATATATCCTGCAAAACTCTCGTTCAAATATGATGGTGAAATTAGGTCATTTCCAGATAAACAGAAATTAAGGGACTATGTAAAAACCAAACCAAACTTATGAGACTTATTAAAGGAAGTCCTTCAAGTTGAGAACAAACAATATCAGACCATAGGCTGAATATACAACACAGGACTGTACTAGCCAGATACCAACCTAGGAAATGAACTCTGAAGGACTATGCAAAACCAAAAGAATTACAACAGGGAACCAGAGAGGTTAATCTGTAAATGACAACAGCATCAGAACAATAAAAGAGGGAATAAACAGTGTAGGTACAGAACCTTCTAATGGAGAGGAAGTCAAGCGATACCAAGTAGTAATAGACTGGTTCAAATCTGGGAAGATAAGGATAAATTTCACGGTAAACACAAAGAAAGATAACAAACCTACTCATCAAAATAAAGAAGAAAAATATAAAGTCTCAGTAAAAATAAAACCTCCAAAAACAAAAGAAAAAAAAATCCACAAACAAAAGGAACTCAGCACGGGAGATTAAGAAGAACAAAACTGGAGAACATTATGCTGAGTGAAATAAGTCAATCACAAAAGGACAAATATTGTATGAGACCTCTACTGTATAACTCATGTAAAAGTTCACACACAAAAAGAAATAATCTTTGCTGGTTACTAGGGATGGGAGGAGTCGGGGGGAACTAAATAGATAAATGGTAACTTTGGTGAAGGGTAAGACAGTACACATTACTGGGGAAGCCAGCACAACTTGTACAAGGAAAGGTCATGGAAGCTCCATAGACACATCCAAACTCCCTGAGGGACTGAATTGCTGGGTGGAGGGCTGTTGGGACCATGGTCTCGGAGAATATCGAGCTCAGTTGGCATAACACAGTTTATAAAGACGATGTTCTACATTCAACCTTGGCGAGTAGCGTCTAGGGTCTTAAAAGCCTGTGAACAGCCATTGAAGATACTCCACTGGTCTCACCCTTTCTGGAGCAAGGGAGAATGAAGAGAACAAGATACAAGGAAAATATTAGTCCAAAGGACTAATGGACCACAGCTTCCAAGGCCTCCACCAGACTGAGTCCAGTACAGCTAGATGGTGCCCGGCTACCACCACTGACTTCTCTGACTGGGATCACAAAATAGGGTTCTGGACAGAGCTGGAGAAGGATGTAGAACAGAATTCTAACTCACAAAAAAGACCAGATTTACTGGTCTGACAGACTGGAGAAACCCCAAGAGGATGGTCCCTGGACATCCTTTTAGCTCAGTGGTGAAACCCCTCCTGAAGCTCACCGTTCAGCTGGGAATTTAACAGCCTCATAAAACAAAACAGGACTAATGAGGCACAGCAGTCCAGGGACAAGGACTAGAAGACAGGAGGGGACAGAAAAGCTGGTGATAGGGAACCCAAGGTTGAGAAGGGACAGTGTTGACATGTCATGGTGTTGCTAACCATTGTCATAGGGCAATATGTGTACTAACTGTTTAATGAGAAATTATTTGTTCTGCAAACCTTCATCTAAGGTACAATAAAAGGGAATTATCTACGTGGGATCAAATTGACAACAGCAACTCAAAAGGTTTGATGGGAAGCCTAGGGGGCAGTGAGTTGAAGATAATAGTGATGGAATAATTTGGAAAAGGATAGTGAGAATAGCAGCACAACTGGAAGAATGTAATCAATGTCACTGAATTGTACATGCAGAAACTTTCAAAATGGTGTAACTTTGGCTATGTATATTTTCACCAAAAAAAATCCTCAAGGTCGAGAAGGGAGAGCGTTGACATGTTGTGGGGTTGTTAACCAATGTCATAAAACAGTATGTATACTGACTGCTTAATGAGAAACTATTTGTTCTGTAAACCTTCATCTAAAGTACAATAAAAAAACTAAAAAAAAAAAAACTACAATGAGTTACCATCTCACCCGAACAAGGTCAGCATTAATCCAAAAAAACTCAAAATAATAAATGTTGGAGAGGTTGTGGAGAAACTGGAACACTTATACGCTGTTGGTGGAGATGTAAAATGGTACAACCACTTTGGAAATCAATTTGGTGTTTCCTTAAAAAGCTAGAAATAGAAGTACCACACGATCCAGCAATCCCACTCCTTGGAATATATCCAAGAGAAATAAGAACAGTCACACAAATAGATATATGCACACCCATGTTCACTGCAGCACTGTTCTCAACAGTAAAAAGATGGAAACAACCTAGAAGCCCATCAACAGATGAATGGATAAACAAACTATGGTACATACACACAATGCAGTATTGGTAAAGAACAATGATGAATCTGGGAAACATCTCATAAAATGGATGAATCTGCAGGGCGTTATGCTGAGTGAAATAAGTCAATCACAAAAGGACAAATATTGTATAAGAACTCAAGAAAAGCCTTAAACAAAGAAGAAAACATTCTTTGATGGTTACAAGGGTGGGGAGTGAAGGAGAAGGTTATTCACTAACTAGAAAGTAGACAAGATTTATCTTTGGTGAAGAGAAGGACAGCACACACTACAGGGGAAGTCAGCACAACTGGACTAAACCAAAGCTAGAAGTTTCCTGAATACAACTAAACACTATGAGGGACAGAGTAGCAGAGGCAGGGTCTGGGGACCATGCTTTCAGGGCACATCTAGGTCAATTGTCATAACAAAGTTTATTAAGAAAATGTTCTGTATCCTACTTTCGTGAGTGGCATCTGTGGTCTTAAAGCTAGCAAGCAGCCATCTAAGATGCATCAATTGGTCTCAACCAACCTAGAGTAAAGGAGAATGAAGAACATCAAAGTCACAAGGAAAGTATTAGCCCAAGAGACAGAAAACATCGCATAAATCTGAGACTATATCAGCCTGAGACCAGAAGAACTAGATAATGCCCGCCTACCACCAACGACCGCCCTGACAGGGAACACAACAGAGTCCCTGACAGAGCAGGAGAAAAGTGGGGGGCAGAACTCAAATTCTAGTAAAAAGTCCAGACTTAATAGTCTGATACTGGAGGAAACCCAGAAAGCATAGCCCCTGGATTCTCCGTCAACCCAGAACTAAAACCATTCCTGAGGCCAACTTTTCAGACATAGATTAGACTGGACTATGGGAAATAAAATGATACTCGTGAAGAGTGTGCTTCTTAGCTCAAGTAGATACATGAGACTAAATGGGAAGCTCCTCTGCAGAGGTGAGATGAGAAGGCAGAGAGGGTCAGGAGCTGGTTGAATGGACACGGAAATCAGGGGTGGAAAGGAAGAGTGTGCTGTTACAGTATAGGGAGAGTAATTAGGGTATGTATATATTTTTGTATGAGATACTAACTTGAATTGTAAACTTTCACTTAATGTACAACAATAAAATAAAAAAAAAGGACAAAGGAAACGAACAGACACTTCACCAAAGAAGACATTCAAGCGGCCAACAGAGACATGAGGAAATGCTTGTGATCACTAGCCATTAGAGAAATGCAGATTAGAACCACAATGAGATATCATCTTACCCTGGCATTTCTGGCACAAATACAAAAAAACAGGAAATAACAAATGTCGGAGAGGCTGTGGGGAGATAGGAACTCTTATGCACTGTTGGTGGGAATGCAAAATGATACAACCATTTTGGAAAATGATATGGCGCCTCCTTAGAAAGCTAGAAATAGAAATACTATATGATCCAGCAAGCTCACTTCTAAGAATATATCCTAGACAAAAAAAAGTCGTCTCATGAATAGACATATGTACACCCATGTTCATTGCAGCATTGTTCACAATAGCAAAAGATGGAAACAACCTAGACGTCCATCACCAGATGAATTGATAAACAAACTCTGGCACATAATACACACAATGGAGTATTGCACAACAATAAAGAACAATGATGAATCTGTGAAGCATCTCATAACATGGATGAATCTGGAAAGCATTATGCTGAGTGAAATAAGTCAATCACAGAAGGACAAATATTGTATGAGACCACTACTGTAAAAACTCATGAAAAGGTTTACACACAAAAAGAAAGTCTTTGATAGTCATGAGGGAGGAGGAGTGGGAGGGGGAAATACGAAATAGACGATAGATAAGTGGTAACTTTGGTGAAGGGTAAGACAGTACACAATACTGGGGAAACCAGCACAACTTGTACAAGGAAAGGTCATGGAAGCTCCATAGACACATCCAAACTTCCTGATGGACTGAATTACTGGGCTGAGGGCTGTGGGGACCATGGTCTTGGGAAACATCTAGCCCAACTGGCATAATATAGTTTATAAAGAAAATGTTCTACATTGTACTTTGGTAAGTAGCATCTGGGGTCTTAAAGCCTGTGAGCGACCATCTAAGATACTCCACTGATCTCACTCCTTCGGGAGCAAGGGAGAATGAAGAAAACTAAAGATACAAGGCAAAGGTTAGTCCAAAGGACTAATGGACCACATCTATCATGGCATCCACCAGACTGAGCCCAGTACAGATAAATGGTGCCTGGCTACCACCACTGACTGCTCTGACAGGGATCACAGTAGAGGATCCTGGACAGAGCTGGGGAAAAATGTAGAACAAAATTCTAACTCACAAAAAAAGACCAGACTTACTGGCCTGACAGAGACAGGAGAAACCCTGTGAGTATAGCCCCCGGACACCATTTTATCTCAGTAAGGAAGTCACTCCCGAGGTTCACCCTTCAGCCAAAGATTAGACAGCCCCATAAAACAAAATGAGACTAATGGGCCACAACAGTCCAGGAACAAAGATTAGAAGGCAAGACGGGACAGGAAAGCTAGTAATAGGGAACTCAAGGTCGAGAAGGGAGAGTGTTGACATGTCATGGGGTTGTTAACCAATGTCATAAAACAGTATATGTACTGACTGTTTAATGAGAAACTATTCTGTAAATCTTCATCTAAAGTACAACTAAAAAAAACAAAAAAAAACCCAGAGATTAAATTAGCTGTCTACTAGAATTCTGACTGCTAGTAATGTCGAGTATTAAATCCACCACTAAGCAAGGTAGTCTGCACAAACGGGGCTTTTCTTAAGTGGTATTGTATCTTAAACTGGATAAGTGTATGGATGGTTCCTTTTATTATTTTGTTAAACTGGGCTCTTGCATATTTCAAAATTTCACAAAATTATTCTAATGCAATAAACTCACTTCCCTTCTTCAGATCTTCATTTGAAGTAGGCTTGTAAGGAATAATGAATGAGTGGTAGGTTCCAGAAGGCTTGAGTGATGCTGTTTCCAAGTAGTCTTGAAAATGCTGTGCTTAATAACTTAAAAAATGTCTACTCCTCAATTTGTTTATGTATACATACCAACATGATGAATTTTCAGTGGTGTTTAAACTGGGTTCTCTCAATCCCAATAGATTAGTTCTCTGGCTTTGCTGGTAGGGGCAGGAGGCATTTTACAACCCCAGTTTAAAATAAAATTCTTAGATGTACCAACCAGTAGTCCATAAAATGCCCACACCAAAAAAAAAAAAAAAAAATTTAGGGAAAAATGAAGCATGAAAGGAAGAACTTGGAGAGGAGGTCATATAAGAAGAGAAGAAAGCAAGTAACACTTGTGAGGAAAAGCTGGTGATAAGAGTAGCTGAGAGAGAGGAGGATAAGGGAGAAGAAGAAATCAGGCGTGGCTCAGGCTTCCTGTTTAAACAAATATTGTTGATATTAAGGGATGCTAGGATATGGGAGTCCCAGGATGGTGCCCATGAATGAGCTAGGCTGCTAGCCAAAAAGTTGGAGGATGGCTTCCACCCAGACATTCCTCCAAAGAAAGGCCTATAGATCTACTTCTAAAAAATCAGTCACTGAAGACCCTATGGAGTACAATTCTACTCTGAAACGCGTGGAGTCACCATGAGTTGGAGTCATTTTGAAGACAGCAGTTGAATAGGGGGATACACCATCTCGAGGGAAAATGCTAAGTTCAGTTTAGAATATGTGCAAGATCCATTTTCAACATGTGGAGTTGAAGGGACCATGTATCAACCAAATGTCCAGCAGACAATTAAATATTCTACTCAGAATTTCAGAGACGATAGCATTGTTTAGATCTATTTTTATATAATTAAAACTAATATGCTCATATTACTTTTCCTACAAATTTTTTATTTAATAAAATCTATTATCTTTCTGTTTTTAACCTAATCCACATATTATTTAAATATCTCAGTGATAATCATTTTATCATATAAACATTCCATAAGGTGCTTCATCATTGACTACTCTACATTTGGATTTGATCTTATAAACATAGAAATTCTACATCTTAGAGACTAAGTGTCCATTTTACCTTTTTTAGAAATGAAACCACCATTAAGGTAGCCAAAGCAACTGAGGTCAACAAAATTAAGTTTAATGACTTGGCCCATGTTCTATTCACTACTTCACACTTCAAAGCTTTAACATAAATGTCCTGTGTCCTCAGGTAGATTGAACAATTTTGACAAACAAAAAATGGCTCTTACAATTCACACCACTTAACAGCAGGTATATATTAGATATTACGCCAAGATGTCACTTGGGCCTGACCCAAGCCATGGTGTTTTCAATTGCCTCATATGTGTGCAAAAGCTTGACAAAGAGTAAGGAAGATCGAAGAATTGACACCTTTGAATTATGGTCTTAGGGAAGAATGTTGACTATACCATGGACTGCTAGAAGAACAAACAAATCTGTCTTGGAAGAAGTACAGCCAGGATGTTCCTTAGAAGTGAGCATGGCGGGACTTTGTCTCACATACTTTAGACATGTTATCAGGAGGGACCAGTCCCTGGAGAAGGACATCATGCTTGGTAAAGTAGAGGGTCAGCAAAAAAGAGGAAGACCCTCAACAAGATGGATTGATACAGTGGCTGCAAGGAAGGGCTCAAGTGAGGATGGAGCAGGTCTGGGCAGTGTTTTTTTCTGTTGTACATAGGGTCGCTATGAGTCGGAACTGGCTCGACAGCACCTAACAACATATGGGATATTAAAATAAATTATGTCCTTGAACAAAAATCATTGAGTTTTTTAGTCTAAAGCAAATTGTGTAACATGCGGATGCCAAGTATTATCTAGAGAAAGATGCGAGGAGATGCAAGTAATACTTGCCCGTATAAAATACATGGGGACACCCTAAACCAAAGGATAGGTTCCAAGTGAATACTGTATCAACATTATAGGTAGTTTAAAGCCATTAAAATATTTAGACCTGAGAGATGAAAAAAAAGAACTTACTGGAAAAAATTTATAGTTGTGGGAAGCCCTTTGCTTTTATTCTTTTGCTGTGATAGATGTTCCGCTGTGAACATCAGTCAATGTAACGTATTTTTTTATATGCAATACCCAGATTTTGCACAGGTTAATGCTATTATTATTATTTTTTATTAGTTCCTGTAGTATATTACCCAATGTGGAATAGATAATCAAAGAGCATGATCCTCTTGTATCATTTATAACATAATGAGTGAAGTGATAATATTCCCTAACTGCTAACTGCAGGGAACAAGATTGGAAAACCCTGCTATAGTGCATGGAATTTTCCCTTTAATTAAGAGGACCTAGTGAATGAGAGGGTCTAAGTCATAAAATATTCAATAAATGTTAGATTGCCACATTTTCCCCTATTCTGCTCATTTGGGTTGTGTAAAAACACATGCATATATACACACAAAAACACACTTCTTGTCTTAAACCATAAAGTCATTCATAAGTTTTACATTTATGTTCTTACATTTTTCCTTATCTTTATAAAAAAATTTCTAACATCATGAAATTTATTTGGTATAAGATACGTATATAAATTAATTTTCCCCTATATTGATATATAAATGCTCCCAGTGCAGGAAAAAAAACTCTTTTTTTTTTTGGTTGAATAATAGCTATTTTGCTGTATTATCATTTCCCTGCAGCCTAATTTTGTTTTTATATAATAGATTTGAATATTTATAAATGCCACTTATCACTGCTTTAAAATCTGGTAAACGGACTCATTAATATATTTTAATCTGAATGTTTTACTTTTAATCTGTATTTACAATGGAAATTTGTTAAATTTCAGTCAACCACAATGAAATTCTTGTGTTGTATGTTCTAAACCGTTGACCACTGCTATGGTAGTACTTGTTTCTGTGTGTGTGGCTGAGCAAAGACAGACAGATAGGTACAAAGAGAGAAAGTAAGAGGCAGAGAAAGCAAATGTTTTTTCTTTTAATTATAAAGATTTCTAACATCTTTCAAATGTAAAGTGATGTCATGGATTGAATTGTGTCCTCCAAAAATATGTGTATCAGTTTGGCTAGGCCATGATTTCCAATATTGTGTGATTGTCCACCATTTTCTCATCTGATGTGATTTTCCTATGTGTTGTAAATCCTGCCTCTATGATGTTAATGAAGTGGGATAGGCAGCAGTTGTGTTGGTGAGGCTGGACTCAATCTATAAGATTGGATTGTGTCTTAAGGCAACCTCTTTTGAGATATAAAAGAGAGAAGGGAGCAGAGAGACGGGGCCTCACACAACCAAGAAAGCGGCACCAGGAGCAGAGTGCTTCTTTTGGACCTGGGGTTCCTGCATGGAGAAGCTCCTAGTCCAGGGGGAGATTGATGAGAAGGACCTTCCTCCAGAGCCTACAGAGACAGAAAGCCTTCCCCTGGAGTGGAAGCCCTGAATTTGGACTTCTAGCCAACTAAAACCAAACAAAAAACCAAACCGTTTGCCGTCAAGTTGATTCTGACTCATAACAACCCTATAGGACAGAATAGAACTGCTCTATAGGGTTTCCAAGGAGAGCCTGGTAAATTCAAACTGTCGACCTTTTGGTTAGCAGCTGAACTCTTAACCACTACACCATTAGACTGTGAGAAAATAAATTTCTTTTTGTTATAGCCATCCACTTGTGGTATTTCTGTTATAGCAGCACTTAGTCATCTGACTAAGACAGATGGTGTTAATTTAAATTCTATAGCAACTTTCTTCCAAAATCTAAGGTCATCTTTCCATGGTGTCTTAGTTTGCTGGGGCTACTAGAATAAAATGACACAAACTGGGTGGCTTTAAAGGACAGAAATGTATTTTCTTACTTTTCTGGAGGTGAGGAAGATGTCAGCAAGGCCATGCTTTCTCTGCTCTAGGCGAAGATCTTCCCTTGTCTCTACCAGCATCTGGTAGTCCCAGGCATCTCTTGGTGTTCCTTGGCTTTTTCGATGCATCTTCACATGATGTCTGCCCCCCCCCCATGAAACTCTGTTTCCCTGTCTATTCTTCCCTTTTATAAAACGCCACACAGAAGGGAGTAGACCCATCCTACTCCCATATGATGAGGCATTGGTGATTCAGTGGTAGAATTCTTGCCTTCTGTATGTGAGATCCAGATTGAATTCCTGACCAGCGCACCTCATGCATAGCCACCACCAATCCATCAATGGATGCTCCATGTTGCTATGACACTTAACAGGTTTCAGCAGAACTTCCAGACTAAGAGGGACTAGGAATAAAGTCTTGGCAATCACTTATGAAAACCAGTCAATGAAAACCCTATGGATCACAAATTTCTGATCTGCAACCTGTCATGTGGATGGCACAGGACTGGGCAGCTTTTTGTTTTATTGTGTGTGTGATTGCCATGAGTCAGGGGCTAACTTGAAGGCAGCTAATAACAACAACACTTCAATATGTCCTCACTAACCTATCTGATGGAGCCCTGGTGGTACAGTGGTTAAGATCTCTGCTGCTAACTGAAAGGTCAGCAGTTCCAATTCACCAGCTGCTCCTTGGAACCCTATGGGGAAGTTCTACTCTGTCCTGTAGGGTCCCTATGTGTTGTAATTGACTCAATGACAATGAGTTTGATTTTTTTTAACCTAACTGATAACATCTTCAAAGATACTATTTCCAAACAAGGTCCTATTCACTGGTACAGGGGTTAGAACTTCAACATATCTTTTCGGGGAGACACAATTCAATCCATAACACATGGATCTCATTAATAAATGAAGAGCAGAAAGAGAACACCATAAGTTTATAAAAAGAAGAATAACTATCATAGATTAAGTCAGGAAAAAATGGAACTCACAGAAAATAGCAGAGTAAGACTAAGATTTTTGTAACATTAAGAAATTCTTTGATAAGGAATTTTGGATTCTATTATAAAAATATTTGCTGGTAACTAATATACATTGTTATGGAGCCCTGATGGTACAGTGGTTAAGAGCTTTGCTGCTAATCAAAAGGTCGGCAGTTCAAATCCACCAGCTCCTCCTTAGAAACCCTTTGGGGCAGTTCTACTCCGTCCTACAGGGTATTTATGAGTCAGAACTCACTCAACAGCACCTAACAACAACAATGTAAATTGTATATTCATTAATGGCACACCAGTCTTCATGTGTTTATTATAATGTATGATGAAAATATATTCACTGTAGAATAGTCTTAAAATTGCAACAGTGTATATTCAAACCCAAACTCAATGCTGTTGAGTTGATTCTGACTCATAGTGACTCTATAGGACACAGTAAAACTGCCCCATAGGGTTTCCAACCCTATGTACAACAGAATGAAACACTGCTGTGTCCTGCACCATCCTCACAATCCTTGTTATGCTTGAGCCCAATGTGGCAGCCACTGTGTCAATCCATCTTGTTGAGGGTCTTCCTCTTTTTTGCTGACCCACTATTTTACCGAGCATGATGTCTTGATAAATGGGATATGCAGAAGTTTTATATCTCAAAAGAATGAACAGTTGGAAGAATATGAAAATATATAAAATATATGATAGGAAAATAATAACATCTATAAGGATGTGATTTGATTAAAATGTATCTATTTTAATTAGGCCTGTATTTATAATGAGAAGAGTTACACAATATGTTTTATAGACTCATAAGGGCTGGAAAAAAATATGCAAAACTATATTTATGAAATGTGTCCATATCTATGGAAACCAAAAGAAGTACTGGAAAGCCCAAAACAGCACTCCAGCTGCTTTTAGGTGAACTTATTTATTTCAGCTGCTGATTGTCAATAAGGCAAAAATTCCTAAAACCCATATGCAAAAAAGTAACTTTGGTGTTCACTCACATGCTGTGCTTCCCTGAATGCTCACGCCATGGAGAGCATAGCCAGCTGTGATGACTAAGACTGTGTGTCAGTTTGGCTGGGCCTTGATTCTCAGTGTTTTATCAGTTGTATAATGTTGTGATCACTTCCCTGTTGAGGTTTGATATGTGATCACCCCATGATGGGATCTGCTGTGAGTAGCCAATCAGTTGAAAGGTAGTTTCTTTGGGCGTGTGGCCTCCATTGAATATAAGCAGACATTCTGGCAAGGTTCAGGGGCTTTTGCTCATTCTGGATCCTACAGCTGGCTCCTGTTCATCTGACCTCCAGTTCTAACAGCTTACCTGTGGTCTTATTTGCCCATCTTGGGATTTGTTGATCTTCACAGCCTGTGAGCTAGAGTCCCACTCTCCAACATGCCAATCTTGAGTTCGCCAGCCCCTGCAGCTTGGTGAATCAGGAGACGCCTCTATCCTGACCCATGGACTTGAGACGTTCCAGCCTCTACAACCACGTGAGTCATTTCCTTGATATAAATCTCTCTCTATATATATATATACATTTATACACTTTACTGGTTTTGCTTCTCTAGAGAACCCAGCCTAAGATACCAGCCATCCACACTACCTTCGTCAATTATTACAACTTCAAAGTGAGCGCTAAGTGGAGTGTCCTCACATCTGCCTGCAAATGGACTCTCTTACTTCCAGTGTTCGCTGATTAATTGAATAAAGTATTTTATCTTTTTACAAAAATATGAGCAATTTTTTTCAACATTCACCATATATAATAAACTACCAGAGGACTACAGCTATATAAGCAGATCTATGATCAGATGTCCCCACTTGTCTGTCAGTAGCCGTGATGCTGAAGGCTCTGCTACCAGTATTTCAAATAGCAGCAGGGTCACCAGTGGTGGGCAGGTTTAAACAGAGCTGCCAGACTAAGACAGACTAGCAAAAAGAACCTGCTGATCTACTTCTGGAAAACAAACAAAAAAATTAGCCAGTGAAAACCTTACAGATAACAGTGGAACATTGTCTAATATAGTGCTGGAAGATAAGCCCCTCAGGTGGGAAGGCACTCAAAATATGGCTGGGTAAGAGCTGCCTCCTCAAAGGGGAGTCAGCCTTAATGACGTGGATGGAGTAAAGCTTTCAGGAACTTTATCTGCTGATATAGTAAGATTCAAAATGAGAAGAAACTGCTGAAAACAACCATTAGTAATAGGATTATGGAATGTATGAATTATGGATCAAGGAAAATTGGAAGTTGTCAAAAATGAAATGGAACACTTGAAGATGGATAACCTAGGCATCAGTGAGTTGAAATGGACTGGTATTGGCCATTTTGAATTAGATGATTATATGGTTGGCTATGCCGGGAATAACATTGAAGAGGAAAGACATTGCACTAATTCTCAAAAAGAACATGTCAAGATCTATCCTGAAGTACAATGCTGTTGGTGATAGGATAATATCCATACACTGCAAGGAAGACCAGTTAATACGACTATTATTCAAATTTATGCACCAATCACAAATGCCAAAGATGAAGAAGTTGAAGATTTTTACCAACTTCTGCAATTTGAAACTGATCAAACTGCAATCAAAATGCATTGATAATTACTGGTGATCAGAACATGAAATTGGAAAGAAAGAAGAAGGATCAGTAGTTGGACAATATGGTCTTGGTGATAGAAATGACACTGAAGATGGCATGAAAGAATTTTATAGTATCAATGACTTTTCGAAATACCATATTTTAACAGCATAAAAAATGACTATACATGTGGACATCACTGGATAAAATGCACAGCAATCATTTCAACTATATCTGTGGAAAGAGATGATGGAGAAGCTCAATATCATCAGTTGAACAAGGCCAGGGGCCAACTACACAACAGACCATCAACTGCACATATGCAAGTTCAAGTTGGGGCTGAAGAAAATTTAAACAAGACCTCGAGGGCCAAAATATGACCCTCAGTATATCTCACCTAAATTCAGAGGCCATCGCTAGAATATACCTAATGCACTGAACACCAATGACCGAAGAGCAGACGAGTTGTGGGATGACATCGAGGACGTCATACATTAAGAAAGCAAAAGGTCATTAAAAAGATCAAAATTGACGTCAGAAGAGAGTCTGAAACTTGCTCTTGAAAACAGAGTAGCTAAAGCAAAAGGAAGAAATGATGAAGGAAGGAGCTGAACAGAAGATTTCAAAGGTCAGCTCAAGAAGACAAAGAAAAGAATTACAATGAAATGTGCAAAGACCTGGACTTAGAAAACCAAAAGGGAAGAACATGCTTGGCATTTCTCAAGCTGAAAGAACTGAAGAAAAATTTTAAGCCTCAAGTTACAAGATTGAAGGATTCTATGGGCAAAATACTGAATGACATAGGAAGCATCAAAAGAAGGTAGAAGGAATACACAGAGACACTGTACTCAAAAGAATTGGTAGGTGTTCAAAGATTTCAGGAGGTAGAATATGATCAAGAACAGATGAACTGAAGGAAGAAGCCCAAGCTGCACTGAAGGCACTGGCAAAAAACAAGGAACAAGGAGTTGATGGAATACCAATTCAGATGCTTCATCTAACAGATGCAACACTAGAAGTGCTCATTCATCTATGCCAAGAAATTTGGAAGATAGCTATCTGGCCAGCTGTCTGGGAGAGATCCATATTTGTGCTGACTCCAAAGAAAGCTGATCCAACTGAAGGTGGAAATTATCCAGCAATAACATTAATATCATATGCAAGTAAAATTTTGCTAAAAGATAATTGAAAAATGGTTTCAGCAGTAAATGGACAGAGAGCAAAAAATGCCCATCATGTTCTTCTCTTTTGGTTTCCTAATTCCCGGTCTTTGCACATTTCAATATAATACTTTACCTTGTCTTCTTGAGCCACCATTTGAAATCTTCTATTCAACTTTTTAACATCATCGTTCCTTCTGCTTGCTTTTGCTACTCTACAATCAAGAGCACATTTCAGAGTCTCTTCTGAAATCCATTTTGGTCTTTTCTTTCTTTTTAATAACATTTTTCTTTCTTTGTGTACAATGTCCTTAATGTCACCCCACAATTCTGATCTTTGGTTATTAGGGTTCAGTGTATCAAATCTTATTTTTTTTTTTATTGCTGTAGTTTAAGTGAAAGTTTACAATTCAAGTTAGTCTGTCATACAAAAATTTATACATACATTGTTATGTAAGCCTAATTGCTCTCCCTGTACTATTACAGCACACTCTTCCTTTCCACCTCTAACATCCCGTGTCCATTCAACCAGCTCCTAACCTTCTCTGCCTTCTCATCTCACCTCCAGACGGAAGCTACCCATTAGTCTCGTGTACCTACTTGAGCTAAGAATCACACTCTTCACGAGTTTCAATTTATGTCCCACAGTCCAGTCCAATATTTGTCTGAAGAGTTGGCCTCGCGAATTGTTTTAGTTCTAGGTTGACGGAGTCCAGGGGCCGTGCTTTCTGGTGTTCCTCCAGTCAGTCATACCATTAAGTCTGGTCTTTTTACTAGAATTTGAGTTGTGCATCCCACCCTCCCTCCGCTCCATCAAAGATTCTCTATTGTGTTCCCTGTCAGCGCAGTCATTGGGGTTGCCGGGCACCATCCAGTTCTTTTGGTCTCAAACTAATGAAGTCTTTGGTCTATGTGGCCCTTTCTGTCTCTTGGGCTAATATTTTCCTTGCGTCTTTGGTGTTCTTCATCCTCCTTTACTCCAGGTAGGTTAGGACCAATTGATGCATCTTAGATGGCCGCTTGCTAGCTTTTAAGACCCCAGACGCCACTCACCAAAGTGGGATGCAGAACATTTTCTTAGTAAACTTTGTTATGCCAGTTGACCTAGATGTCCCCTGAAAGCATGATCCCCAGACCCCTGCCCCTACTACTCTGTCCCTCGAAGTGTTTGATTGTATTCAGGAAACATCTTAGCTTTGGTTTAGTCCTGTTGTGCTGACTTCCCCTGTAGTGTGTGTGCTGTCCTTCCCTTCACCTAAGATAATTATTCTCTACTATCTAGTTAGTGAATAACCTTCACCCTCCCTCCCCATCCTCGTAACCATCAAAGAATGTTTTCTTCTGTGTTTAAACCTTTTCTTGAGTTCTTATAATAGTGGTCTTATACAATATTTGTCCTTCTGTGCCTGACTAAATTCACTAAGCATAATGCCCTCTAGATTCCTTCATGTTATAAGATGTTTCACGGCTTCATCATTGCTCTTTAACATTGCATAGTATTCCATTGTGTGAATATGCCATAATATGTTTATCCATTCGTCAGTTGATGGGCACCAGGGTTGTTTCCATCTTTTTGCTATTGAGAACAGTACTGCAGTGAACATGGGTATGCATATATCTATTCATGTGATGGCTCTTATTTCTCTAGGATATATTCCAAGGAGTGGGATTACCGGATCATATGGTACTTCTATTTCTAACTTTTTAAGGAAGCGCCAAATCTATTTCCAAAGTGGTTGTACCATTTTACATTCCCACCAACAGTGTATAAGTGTTCCAGTCTCTCCACAACCTCTCCAGCATTTATTATTTTCTGTTTTTTGGATTATTGCTAGTTTTGTTGGTATGAGATGGTATCTCACTGTAGTTTTGATTTGCATTTCTCTAATGCCTGATGATCTTGTGCATTTCCTCATGTATCTGTTAGCTGCATGAATGTCTTCTTTGGCGAAGTGCCTGTTCATATCCTTTGCCCATTTTTTATTTGGGTTATTTGTCATTTTGTTGTTAATGTTTTGCAGTATCTTGTAGATTTTTACAGATTAGACACCGATCAGATTTGTTGTAGCCAAAAATTTTTTCCCAGTCTGTAGGTTGTCTTTTGACACTTTTGGTGAAATCTTTTGATGAGTTTAAGTGTTTGTTTTTAGGGGCTCCCAGTTATCTGGTCTCTTTTCTGGTGCTTGTGCATTGTTACTTATGGTTCCTATTCTGTTTATGCCATGTATTAGGGCTTCTAGCGTTGTCCCTATTTTTTTTCTTCCATGATCTTTATCGTTTTTGATTTTATATTTAGGTATTTGATCCATTTTGAGTTAGTTTTTGTGCATGGTGTGAGGTATGGGTCTTGTTTCAGTTTTTTGCCAATGGATATCTAGTTATGACAGCATCATTTGTTAAAGAGACTCTTTTCCCCAGTTAATGGACTTTGGTCCTTTGGCAAATATCAGCTGCTCATAGGTGGAGTAATTTTTGTCTGGATTTTCAATTCTGCTCCATTGGTTTATGTATCTGTTGTTGTACCAGTACCAGGCTGTTATGACTACCATGGTGGTATAATAGGTTCTAAAATCAGGTAGTGTGAGACCTCACCCTTTGTTCTTCTTCTTCAGTCATGCTTCTCTTATTTGAAGCTTCTTCCCTTTCCATATGAAGTTGGTGATTTATTTCTCCATCTCATTAAAAAATGTAATTGGAATTTGGATCAGGATTGCATTGTATCTGTAGATTGCTTTGGGTAGAATTGATATTTTTGCAATGTTGAGTCTTCCTATCCATGAGCAAGTTATGTTTTTCCACTTATGCAGGTCTCTTTTGGTTTCTTCTAGTAGTTTCCTGTAGTTTTCTTTGTATAGGTCTTTTACGTCTCTGGTTAGATTTATTCCTATGTATTTGATCTTCTTGGAGGCTATTGTAAATGGTATTGATTTGGTGGTTTCCTCTTCAAAGTTCTTTTTGTTGGGGTAGAGGAATCTGACTGATTTTTGTATGTTTATCTTGTATCCTGATACTTTGCTGAAATCTTCTATTAGTTCCTGTAGTTATTTTGTGGATTCTTTGGGGTTTTCTGTGTATAAGATCATATCATCTGCAAATAGAGATACTTTTACTTCTTTCTTACCAATTTGGATGCCCTTTATTTCTTTTCCTAGCCTCATTGCTCTGGCTAGGACCTCCAGCACAATGTTGAATAAGAGTGGTGATAAAGGGCATACTTTTCTGGTTCCCATTCTCATGGGGAATGCTTTCAAACTCTCCATTTAGGGTCATGTTGACTGTTGGCTTTCAATAAATGCCCTTAATTATGTTGAGGAATTTTCCTTCTATTCCTATTTTGTGCGAGTTTTAATTATGTTGGTTTGGCCAATAGTTTATCAATTCTGTTGATCTTTTCAAAGAACCAGTGTCTTTGTTATCTAGTGCTGCTATAACAGAAATACCACACGTGGATGGCTTTAACAAAGAGAAATTTATTTCTTCACAGTAAAGTAGGCTAAAAGTTCAAATTCAGGGTGTCAGCTCCAGGGGAAGGCTTTCTCTCTCTCGGCCTTCTCATCAGTGTTCCCCCAGACTAGGAGCTTCTCGGCACAGGGACCCCGATCCAAAGGACACGCTTTGCTCCTGGCGCTGCTTTCTTGATCGTATGAGGTCCCCGAGTCTCTGCTTGCTTCACTTTCCTTTTATCTCTTGAGAGATAAAAGGTGCAGGCCACACCCCAGGGAAACTCCCTTTACACTGGATCAGGGATGTGACCTGGGTAAAGTTGATGTTACAATCCCACCCTAATCCTCTTTAACATAAAATTACAATCACAAAATGGAGGCCCACCACACAATCCTGGGAATCATGGCCCAGTCAAATCGACACACACATTTTTTTGGGGACACAATTCAAACCATGATATTCCACCCCTTGGCCGCCCAAAAATCACATCCTTGCAACATGCTAAACATATTCACTCCATCATATCACAGCCAAAGTCTCAACTCTAATCTAAAATCCAAAAATTCCTCTTCTTCTGTGAAATCTAGAAGGCAAGTTATCTGTTTCAAAAGGTACAATGGCAGAAGGGACACAAGCTAGATATTTGCATTACAAATGGTAGAAATTGCAGGGAAAGAAGGCATAACAGGCACCAGGCAAGTCAGCAGAACACATTACATTAGCCCTCAAGGCTTTGAAAATAATCTTCTGTTCTCTGATACAATCTACACAATAGCCTTACCCTCCAGACTCTAGGTATTGGCCACAGTCTCTGGATTTTGAGTGGAAACCCCTCGGCCCTGGGCTTCAGCCCAGCCTTCCAGGTCCACTGGCACAGCAACTCTGCTCCCTTGGCTTTAGGGGCACCATTCTCCCAGTCCATCTGAGTGGCAACTCCACCCTTTGAACACCAGAGGCTATAGCTCCACCCTCCGAAACCCCTGAGGTCGTGGCCATACCCTTTGAGACTGAGGCAGCTTGGTTTCCTGTGCTCCCTGTCTCTCCAGCCTCCACCTATGTTTCCTGTGGCCTCTCAGCCCTCGGGCCTCAAAGCCCACATATGCCCTGCTGGGGCAAGTGTTCCAAAGCTCTGTAGCTCCACCGGTAAGTGCCCAGAGGCACCCCACTCTGCCAAGAAGCCTCCTGCACACAGGCACTCGGCTCTCTCACTCCACAGGTCGGCTCCAGCACTGTCTCGCACTGGTCTCCCGGTTCTGCTGCTCTTGGTTCTCTGCCGCTGCCACTTCTCTGCCACTGCAGGTTCTCTGCTGTTTCTGGTCCTCTGTCACTGCCGCTCCTCCATCCATTCACAGTTTCAAAACCGCTTTCACATTTTAGGTATTGGTTAGAGCATCACCCCACTCTCTCGGTACCAAATGTCTTAGGCTTGGTTCTATAGAGAAGCAAAACCAGTAAAGCGTATAAATATATATACAGAGAGATTTATATCAAGGAAATAGCTCATGCAATTGTAGAGGCTAAAATGTCCCAAGTCCACAGATCAGGGTAGAGGCCTCTCCCAGTTCACGTAGCCACAGAAGCTGGTGAACCCAAGGTTGGCAGGTCGCAGAGCGGCTCCTGCTCATAGGTTGTGATGGTCAGTGAATTCCAAGATCAGCAGACAAGACAATCAGGTTTCTCCTGATTCACGTAGCTGCAGGGGCTGGCAAACCCAAGGTCGGCAGGCCGGGGAACCGGACTCTTGCTTGCAGGCTGAGAAGTTCGACGAATTCCGAGATCAACAGGTAAGCGGCTAGCTCAAGTCCCATGAACCAGAGGAGAGACAGCAAGAGGCAGCTGCCGAGTCTGGAACAAGCCAAAAACCTTGGCAAGGCGAGCAGGCAGAAGGTAACTGGCGGAAGGCAGAGAGATGAAACAGAGGGCAGTGAGCTGCCACAGGCCAGCCTCCACCCGTATCACTCAGCAGATTCCATCATGGGGTTGATCACAAAATTATACAACTACTAAAACACTGAAAATAATGGTCTAGCCAAGTTGACGTACAATCTTAACCATCACAACCAGGTTTTGATCTTGTTAACTCTTTCAGTTTTTTTTGTATTCTCCATTTCATTTAATTCTGCCCTAATTCTTTTACTTCCTTTCTTCTGGCTCCTGAGGGCTTCTTTTGCTGCTCTCTTTCTACTTGTTCTAGTTGTAGGGCTGTAGGTTTTTATTTTGGCCCTTTCTTCTCTTTGGATGTGTGCATTTATTGCTATAAACTGACCTGTGAGCACTGCTTTTTCTGTGTCCCAAAGGTTCTGTTAGGATGTGTTTTCATTCTCATTTGATTCTATGAAATTCTTTATTCCATCCTTAATTTCTTCTATAACCTAGTAGTTTTTGAGTGAGGGTGTTGTTCAATTTCCATACCTTTGATATTTTTTCCTTGCCTTTTCTTTTATTGATTTATGCTTTTGTGGCTTTATGGTCAGAAAAGGTGCTTTGCAATATTTCGATGCTTTGAATTTTGTTAAGGCTGGTTTTGTGGCCTAATGTGTGGTCTGTTCTGGAGAATGCTCCATGTGCATTGGAAAATAAAGTATACTTGACTTCTGTTGGCTGGAGTGTTCCATATATACCTGTAAGATCAAGTTGGTTGAATGTGTAGCATTTAGCTGTTCCATGTCTTTGTTGAGCTCCTTTCTGGATGTTGTCTTTCACAGAAAGTGGTGTGTTGAAGTCTCCTACTACTATTATGGAGCTGTCTATCTCTCTTTTCAATGCTGTTAAAGTTTGTTTTATGTATTTTGGAGCCCTGTCATTAGGTGCATAAATATTTATTATGATTATGTCTTCCTGGTGTGTTGACCCTTTAATCATTATATAGTGTCCTTCCTTATCCTTCATGGTGGATTTTACCTTAAAGTCTGTTTTGTCAGAGATTAATATTGCCACTCCTGCTCATTTTTTAGTGTTGTTTGCTTGATTTATTTTTTTTCCATCCATTGAGTTTTAGTTTGTTTGTGTCTCTAAGCTGTGTCTCTTGCAGGCAGCATATAGATGGATTGCGTTTTTTTAATACAATCTGCCACTCTCTGTTTCTTTATTGGTGCATTTAGTCCATTTACACTCAGTGTAATTATTGACAGGTATGAGTTTAGTGTTGTCTTTTTTATGTCTTTTTATGTGTGTTGTCAGTTTCTTTGTTCCACTTAATTTCCTTGCTGAGTCATTTTTCTTTATGTATTTTATTTTCAACTTTTTCATAGTTGTTGATTTCGTATTTGCTGAGTCTTTATATTTTTCTTGTTTTTTATTTTGACATATAAGATTGTTAGTTTCCTTTGTCGTTACCTTAATATTTACCCATATTTTTCTATGTTTAAACCACTGTTTTATTTCTTTATATCGCCTTCACTTCCTCTCCATATGAAAAATCTATGTCTACATTTTTAGTCCCTCTTTTTTGTTTTTATATTGTTCTCTCTTACATATTGACATCACTGTTTCCATATTTTCAGTGCTTTAGCTTCTATTTATTTTTGTGAGTTCCCTATCTGAGTTGATGTCTGGTAGCTCTGTCCTGTGTTCTTGTCTTGGGTTTTTATCTGATGTTATTGATTTTCTAACTGGAGAACTCACTTTTGTATTTCTTGTCATTTTGGTTTGGTTTTTGCAAATTCCCTAAACTTATTTTTATCTGGAAATGCCCTAATTTTGCCATCATATTTGAGAGACAGTTTTGCTGGATATATAATTATTGGTTAGCAATTTTTTTCCTTCACGGCTTTATATATGTCACTCTGTTACCTTCTTACCTGCATGTTTTCTGCTGAGTAGTCCAAGCTATTCTTATTGACTGTCCTCTGTAGATGACTTGATTTTTCCCTAACTGCTCTTAAAATTCTGTCTTTATCTTTGGTTTTGACAAGTTTGATTGTAATATGTCTTGGTTACTTTCTTTTGGGATCTACCTTATGTGGGGTTCGATAAGCATGTTGGATAGATGTCATCTTTCACGATATCAGGGAAGTTTTCTGCCAACAAATCTTGAACAATTCTCTCTGCACTTTCTTTTATTCCCCTCCCCCACCCCAGTTCTGGTACTCCAGTCACTCTTAGGTTATTCCTCTTGATTGAGTCTCACATTATTCTTAAGGTTTCTTCATTTTTTAAATAACTTTTTGTCTGATTTTTCCTCAGATAAGTTGGTGTCAAGTACTTTATCTTCAGTCTCACTAATTCTGACATCCATTGCCTCAGTTCTGCTCCTATGACTCTCTATTGAGTTGTCTAATTCTGAAATTTTATTGTTGTCTCTGTATGCGTTCTTGCAGCCTGTTAAATTTGTCATTATGCTCTTCTCTAATCTTTTTAAGTTCCCCTATTGCATGTTCTGCATTTTGCATAATTTCCTTCCTGATCTCTTTAAGAGTTCTGTATATTAATCTTTTGTATTCTGCCTCTGGTAATTCCAAGAAATTTTCTCTCTTGGGAAAATTTCTAGATTCTTTATTTTGGGAGCTTGCTGAAGCCATCATGGTCTGCCTCTTTATGTGATTTGATATTGACTTTTGTCTCTGTGCCATCAATAATTTCTTATATTTATTTATTTTATGTTTGCTTACTGTGTCCAACTTCTTGTTTTGTTCTGTTTTGATATGCCCAAATAGGCTGCTTGTGTGAGCTAGCCCCATTACCGGTAACCCTGAAGCCCCAACACCCTGCCACCAGGTGGCCAGACCTGCTACTAAGTATGTAAGCCCAGGAGTCCACCCACTCCTCCTGTATGGATTCAGCTCGGGTGTCCAGGTTGATAGTCACGAAGTCACTCCTAGATGGGCATGTGTGATTGGTGTGGGCCCAAGCATCTGGCTGCAGCAGGAGGATACACACTGAGCAAGATAGGGGGCTGACGGCCACTCCTGAGTGTCCAGGAGGAAGCACGTCCCTGTTCCCTAGAGCACGTAGATAGGTGGGTTTTGCAGCCTGACTATGAGCACCCAGAGCTGTTGGCTGTAAGTACTAGGGTAAACTTCTTATTCTTGGGCCCCTGTCGCAGCTGGCTAGGTGGTGTGGGTGGAACTACCAGTCCTTAAGCCCCTGATGTGGGTAGGTGAAGACCCTGCTTAATGGGCAGAGCAGAGTCAAATGTCACGAACTTGCCACTTCACAGCTGAAACAGTTGAAGTTAGACTTCAGGTATATACCCTGTTGTACTGTGGTAATGAGGGCCTATGCTGTTGAAATGGGCCCACATGAGTTCATGCAAGGGGAAAGGCACTTAAAGTCCATGGATCCCTTATGCCTGTGCCTAGGCAAAGGAGCTGTGCCTACCCTGAGTTCCTGGCTTAGGGGAGCTGGCAGATAAGTTCTTCCTGTTTGTTAATTTGTTCCCTCTCCAAGGCTGGGAGAATGGCTCTGGTTGCATAATGAGTCCTACTTCAGGCCCAGGGGACTTGGCAATCTCTGAGGCTGTCCTGAACCCAGTGAAGAGTAGGGAGCAGGGAGGTAAATGGGAGAGAGGTTTTTCCCTAAGGGGGATGTTATTGATCTGCACTGTAGGCCAGACACAAATGCTTATCTTTTGCCAATCGAAGGCTGATTCTCATTGGTTCTGGATGGCGGAGTAGACTCTGTGCTTCTGGGTCTCTCCTGGTGTGGAAAATGCCTCCTGAGCACTGCTGCTTGCCTGCCTTACCGCTCACCCCCAAGCTGATCTGGGCTGAAGAGATCTGGCTCCTGCAGTGTCAGGTCTTGAAATGCCTTGCTGCTTCTGAACCATCTCTCCCTCCCCTGACACTCAGTCCAATTCCTCAACTTTGCCTTTGATGTTCAGGGCTCCTAGATTGCCATACATAATTGATTCACTTGTTTTTTCGGTTCTTTGTTGTAAGAGGGACCACCAGATGTGTCTGACCACTCCGCCATCATGGTCACACCCTCAAATCTATTCTTGAGATGGATTCTAAATTCAGACAGGATGTAGTCAAGGTCATGCTTTGGCTCTGGTGGACTGGCTTTGATTTTCTTTAACTTCTGCTTGAACTTGCACAGTCTGCCCTGGCTTTGTATTGATGGATAATATTAAATTTCTCCATCATCTCTTTCCACAGATGTAGTTAATCTGATTCCTGTTTAATCTATATGGTGAAATCCATATGTTTAGATGTCATTTGTGTTGTTGAAAGAAAGTATTTACAACAAGTATGTCATTTTTCTTGCACAATTCTATCATGCAATCTCTAACATCATTTCTATCACCAAGGCCAGATTTCCAAAGATTCTTCCTCTTTGTTTCCAACTTGCACATTCCAATCTCTAGTAATTATCAATGCATCTTGATTGCATGTTTGATCAATTTCAGACTGCAGCAATTCATAAAAATCTTTTATTTCTTCATCTTTGGCATTCATGGTTGGTGCATAAATTTGAATAGTAGTCGTATTAACTGGTCTTCCTTGTAGTTGTATGGATATTAACTTATCACTGACAGCATTATGCTTCAGGATAGATCTTGCAATGTTCTTTTTGACGATGAAGGCAATGCCATTTCTCTTCAATTTGTCATTTCCAACATAATAGAACTTATGATTGCCAGATTTAAAATGGCCATTACCAGTCCACTTCAGCTCACTAATTTCTAAGATATTGATCTTCAAACATTACATTTCATTTTTGACAACTTCCAATTTCCTTGATTTATACTTCATACATTCCACATTCTTACTATTAATTAATGTTTACAGCTGTTGCTTCTCATTTTATTTCTTGCCACAACAACAAATGAAGGTCCTTGAAGGCTTTACTCCATCCACATCATTCAGGTTGCTTCTAATTTGAGGAAGCAGCTCTTCCTCAATCCATTGACGAATGGGATTTTGGGCATTGATATGTGAGAAAAGTTTTTTTTAAATGCATTCTTAGGGTATTGTTATCAAGATTGTGCTTGTTCATTAAAAATATTTTGAAGATTTTCATCATTTTCTATGTCCTACAAAACATTTTAAATAGCATTGGACTTGTTAATTTAAAGGTGTGATAGTTTTCCCCAAAAAACAGTCTAGCCACTTACTTTTATTGATGTAGCTCTTTCAAGGGCTTAATATTCAGAATAGTTAACAACCTGCACACTCATGCCGGAGAGGAACAGCTGAATATCTGCTCTACTCTGATCTTCGGCAATTTCCATTCTGCCCTGGTATATCATGTTTAGATTTTCTCTCTCAGGAGTCTGTTTCCATTAATTCTATATTTTTTATATAGAATTATTCATGCTCAAAATTTCATGTGTGTTACATGTAATTATGTTTACCCTATTAGAAATTAAAGCTGAGAATTTTAAATTATGTATTCGTTTTAAAAATTACAAAGTATGATGTCTTCAAGCTCCATCCATATTGTACCATGTATCAAGATTTCATTTCTCTTACTGCCTGAGTAGTATTCCATTGTATGTATGTACCACTTTGTGTTTATCCATGATATGTTGACAGGCATTCAGGTTGTTTCCACCTTTTGGCTATTGGAAATAGTGCTGCAGTCAACACTGGTGTACAAGTATCTGTTCAAGTCTCAAATTTCAAGTCTTTTGGGTACGTACCTAGGAATAAATTGCTGGGTTATATGGTAGTTCAATTTTTAGTTTTTGGAGGAACTATCACACTGTTTTCCACAACAGCTGCACCATTTTGCATTCCCACCAGCAATGGATAAGGGTTCCCATTTCCCCACATTTTCATTGACATTTCTTATTTTCTGTCTTTTTTTTTTTTTTAAATCATCCTAGTGGGAGTGAAATGGAATCTCCTTGTGGTTTTGATTTGCATCTCTCTGATGGTTAATGAAATTGAGAATATTTTCATGTGTTTGGTGGCCATTTGAATGCCCTCTTTGCTGAAACGTCTATTCAAGTCCTTTGAGTATTTTGTGATTGGGTTATTTGTCATTATGCTGAGAGAAATAAATCAATCACCAAAGGACAAACATTGAATGAACTCACTTATATAAAAAGACAAGAAAAAGCAAATGTATAGAGACCAGAGTTTCTTAGTGGTTGCCAGCGGTGGGAGAGAGGGTGTTACTGCTCACAGAGTGCTGAGTTTCAGTTTATGGAGACGGAAAAATCACATGGATTAAGGGTAGGTTTGCACAACTGAGTAATGTAATTGCTGTGAATAAGTTGTATTCCTGTAAAAAGTTGAATTTGCCAAATTTGCGTAATAGACATATTCACAACAATGAGAAATAAAAAAGAGTATCTGCTGAGGCTTTTTGTGTATATTCAAACACCTCTTGGGATTTGGCTTCTTTATTTGGAGATTTAGGATCATGGTTTCATGGGACATCCCAGTTAATTGGCCTAATAACGTGTTTAGTGCTTCTATTCTATCTCCTAGTCTGTTGCATAGTTCCTGGGATCTGAAAATCTTGCAAGTGGCCATGCAAGTCACCACAACTGGTCTCTGTTTGCTTGGAGTAACAACAGAGGAAGAAAGACAGTCAGGAATAGGAGGAGGAAATGGAATGTTTGGCTAATTGCCTCCTTGAACAACTGCCTCCTTTGCCATGAAACAAGAAGAACTGGATGGTGTCCGGCTACCATTATTGAACATTTTGACCAAAGATTCTATAGAGAAATACTGATCAAAAGGGGAAAATTGTAGAACAGAATTTAAAATTATACTGTAATCCATATTTTCTGGAACCATGGAAGCTGGTTAAACTATTGTGCTGAGATAATCTTTAAATGTTCAATCAAAAATATCCTATACAGTCTTCTTAAAACCAAACAATAATTCAACTTGACTGGTAAAGAATGTCTGACTTGAGCATTATGCTTTTTTAAGATGTATCTATATGGGATCAAACTGACAACAGTAACTCAAAGGATTAGATAGAAACTTTAAGGGTCCATGAGTGTATGTTAATGGGGGAACAACTCAGAAAAGGAGAGTGAGAACTGTTATGTAATTCAAAGAATGTTATCAATGTCGCTGAAATTTACATGTAAAACTGGTATTGGTGTATATTTTTGTTCTGTATATTTTCAACAACAAAAAATGTTATTTTTTAATTACATAATAATAGCATTTTAAGATAACATATTTTTATAAAAATTATATTTTCTAAAAATAAAAATATTTAATAGAGAAGCATTGTTTTATATTTTGCATATCTCTATAATAGAATAATTGTCTTCGATTTAAATCTCTTGTAATTTGTTCTTTGGGTTGAAATATATGAAAAAATATGGCACCACACAGATAAGTATTTGGAAAACTTGAGAGTATTTTAAAAGCCTTTTTAGATGATTGTGAAAAACTTTCTTTGACAATATACTAAAATTTGATAATTGATAACTTCTTTTGCCAATTTCTGTCATCATACATACTATTAAAAAGGGTCAACATATAATAAAATCGGTATCTTTCTTGTTCTATCAGTAACATTCAAAAGTAAAACTACTTTTTTCCCCATGCAAGCATAGAATGTAATGATCACTAGTAGGTAACACTGCCTTGGTTCTTGGTTCTGGGTTCAGTAGTGTTACCCACCATTGCTTTTGCACCATCAGTGTGAATGCCAACCCAGTGAAAAAGTCAAATAACATGCACGTGTTATTATGAGATAATTTTGACCTGACAAGTTCCTTGTAAGGGTCTGGGAGATCCTCCCTAGGGATCCACAGACCACACTTTGAGAAACACTGCAATACTCACAAAACTTGGGGAGTTCTCAAAAAGAAACTAAAGTAATGGGATAAAACAAACATTAAAACAATTAATTCAAGGAAACATTCCCAAAATAAAATGACATTTGAATGCCTGCAGTAGAAGAGCACATAATGCCATAAGGAAATTCCACACTGAGATGTCTTAGACAGAATGAGACTATCCAGTGTTCAAAAATCCATGAAAATGTGTACAACATGCCTAAAGTACTCTTAAGGAAGAGAGGAAGGGTCTGCAAAGTACTGTTGGGGGCAGTTATTAGGAAAAAAATGATCGTTCATAATCTCAAGAACAAAATTGTTTCAGCTGTTACATGTTTACTTTAATCCAATGACAACTCTCTTCCCACTGACCTAATCTTAGCTCAGGCCCCTAACATCTCACCTGACTATTGTCATGACTCCAGTGGTTTCTCACTTCTAGTATTTCTCCACTCTAACCTGTTCTATTCACTTTGGGTGGATTAATGTTCTGAATAACAGCTCTGGTCAAGAATTTCAATAGTTCCATAGCCTGAAGTTCAAGATCTGATGAGCTGTGTTCTTGGAAGAGGCTGCATAGGCCTGGCTCACTATTATTTACTCCCCATTGCTAACCGCCACATTGTCTCGTGATTTTTCCCTCCCATTCTAGTCTCTACAAAAAGGTTTAAGATTAACTGATATTCCTTCCTGGAGGGTGGAAAACAAGTCATAATGATCTAAGAATGAAAAAGCAAACAAAGCATCCATCTTGTGACAAGAGTAAGCAGGATGTCTCCAGATGATCCCCAAAGATGTCACCAGATAACCTCTAAGAATACCAGTGGAAGGTTAACTCATCTAAGACATCACCACCTCAAGGGGAAACTACCACAAAAGATCCATAATCCTGTTCTATAAAAGACTCCAACCGATCTCCAGTGGAGAAGATGGGTTTTTTGGATGAATCTATTCCCCTCTGTCTTCTATATATCGATATATAATAAACATCTTGCTGCTCATCTCACCCGTCTCAGAATTGGCTATTGCGGCAGGCGGCTCCAATCCGCATTATTGCGGTAAAATTCAGACTCAACCAACCTTCCCAACTCTTTGCTCCAATACAGCCACCATGCTACACCCAGTGGTTCACATCATCTAGGTGCAGCACTGAGGGCCCTCCCTTCCACAGAAAGCAAGTTTGCTTCTTTGTTTTCCATGCCCAGGCCTATTGCTAATGGTATTTTCTCAGCTATGGATATTTTATAAGTTTATAAAATCCCTCTGCATCTGTCAACTATTAGATTGAATATATGTTCTAATACTGATTTCAACCGGAGCAACACCTAGTAGGGGCATCTTACAATGTAGAGTCAAGGACAGTTCATAAAGGAAGTGAAAAACAAAACAAAACCAGTTGACCTTGAGTAGATTCCGACTCATGGTGACCACATGTTTTGCAGAGTAGAACTGTGCTCCATAAGGTTTTCATGGCTGTCACCTTTAAAAAGCAGATCATCAGGCCTTTGTTTCAAGGTGCCTCCAGGTGAGTTCAAACCATCAACCTTTTGGTTAGTAGCTGAATGCTTAACTATTTGCCCCACCCAGGGATTCCTGAGAGAAGGAAAAGTATTTCTAAATTGAAATCTGAAAGTCCAGTCAGAGCCAACCAGGTGAAAGGATGTAGCAATGAGGCAATGTTAAGACCAGTGACTTTAACTCCTAGTGTTATATTTTGTTTGATTAGTATTTGTTGACTTAATATTTTTTCTTTTCAAAAAAAGATTATTAATGTAAAAGTTTCCTGATTTTTAAGTATCGAAACATAATTCAAAGTAGTTCTAAACATTCTGAAAACCAGCTCTTGGCATTTCCTCTTAGAATGAGCCAAAGAATTGGGGGTTTCCAAAAGTATGTCATATCCCTTCTTCTTTCTACAACAGTATTTACTAATCTCCCATGTGTAAGAGTTTCTGTCTGCACACTAAGATTCCCTTACCCCCTCCTAGAAACTCAACTTCCATCATGATAAATAAGCATTAATATGTCTAAAAAGAGTAAGGAACTGTACTACTTATAGCTAGTGCATAGAGAGCAGCTCAGAGCAGTCTTATGTCCCTGTCCAGCATCTGGGTGCAGCAGCATCACTGATGTTTCTCCTCACACTTACATTGCTACATCTGGCAGACCTCTCCTTCTACTTCACATATGCCTGTATCTACCTATGAATTCAGATCTACTCCATCAAAGCAAATTATACTAAATGCGTGGAGGAACTTAGGAAATTACACTCAAATGTAAATCAGTACTGAAAATAAAATCTAGGTGGTATAAATATTATAAGTTCCTTCATTTCAACATAAGGCTGGAACTAAGGAAAAATTTCAGTAGTGTTTTAATAGCTACCATTTTTCATTTGTACATTGGAATTATCTTTGAAAATTTAAACCTTGAGTTTTCCCTTTTTTACATCTCATTTGACAATAAATTATGGACAAATAACACAATCTCATTCCAGAATATGTAGTTTATGATAAACTAAAGGGCTGCTTTTTACCTGGTGAGTCTGAAGCTGGGTGTCTGCTCTACAATCCCAATGACCCTAAGTATAAATGACACATCAGTATAAGGGCAAATTCGGCCCATGCAGTTTGAGGAGCCACATCTTTCTGTGAGAAAGCCTATGCCATGAGGGCTAATTAAGTAGTATATGATAGATATTTTGTAAGAAACTTATTTAAAAAAACAAGAAATGATATCCTTGTAAGAAAAAATATTAATAATTAGTATTATTGTTGTTAGGTGTCATCCAGTCATTTTATTTTATTTTTTTTTACACTTTATTTATTTATTTATTTTGATTAAATATTTTATTGTACTTCAGGTGAAGGCTTACAGAACAGTTTCTCATGTAACAGTAGTACACATGCTGTTTTATGACTTTGGTTAACAACCTCACAACATTTTAACCCTCTGAATTCTCAGCTTTTTTTTTTTTTTTTTTTTGGTGAAAATACACATAGCCAAAGATACACCATTTCAACACTTTTTACTTACACATTTAAGTGACATTGACTATGCTCTTCCAATTGTGCTGCCATTCTCGCCCAAGATGAAGGCTTACAAGACAAAATAGCCTCCCATTTAATAGTTACTACAAATGTTGCCCTATAACAGTGGTTAACAATCTCACAACACATCAACAGTATCCTTACTCAACTTGTGTTCCTTATCATCAGCTTCCTACTCCCCCTCTACATTCTGGACCTTGTCACTGGACTCCTGTACCTCGTTAGTCTCATTTAGTTTTACTGGGCTGTCCACTCCCAGGCTGAACAGTGAACCTCAAAGGTAACTTCACCTCTGAGCTGAAAGGGTGTCTGGGGGCCACACTCTTGAGGTTTCTTCAGTCTCCTTTAGGCCAGTAAATCTGGTCTTTTTTTTTTTTTTGGGGGGGGGTGCGGATTAGAATTACGCTGTAAATCCTTCTCCAGCTCTGTCCAGAACCCTCTGTTGTGATCCTGGTCAGAGCAGTCAGCGGTGGTAGCCGGGCACTATCTAGCTGTACTGGACTCAGTCCGGTGGAGGTCTTGGTAGCTGTGGTCAATTAGTCCTTTGGACTAATCTTTTCGTTGTATCCTGTTCTCTTCATTCTCCCTTGCTCCTGAGGGGATGAGACCAGTGTAGTATCTTAGAAGGCTGCTCACAGGCTTTTAAGACCCCAGACACCACTCACTAAGGTAGAATGTAGAGCATTATCTTTATAAGTAGTGTCATGCCAGTTGAGCTAGATGTTCCCCGAGACCATGGTCCCCAGAGCCCTCCGTCCAACAACTCAGTCCCTCGGGGAGTTTGGATGTGTCCATGGGGCCTCCATGGCCTTTCCTTGTGCAGGTTGTGTTAGTTTCCCTTGTAATGTGTACTGTCTCACCTCTCACCCAGGATACCACTTATCTATTGCCTATTTAGTATCCCCCCCCCCCCATCCCTGGTAACCAACAAGGATTTTTACATTTTGCATGTGAATTTTTTCATGGGTTTTTACAATAGAGGTCTCATACAATATTTGTCCTTTTGTGATTGACTTATTTCACTCAGCATAATGTCCTCCAGTTTCATCCATGTTATGAGATGCTTCACAGATTCATTGTTGTTCTTTCTCGTTGCATGGTACTCCATTGTGTGTATGTACCCTGGTTATCTTATTCATTCATCTGTTGATGGGCATCTAGGTTGTTTCCATCGTTTTGCTATTGTGAACAATGCTGCCATGAACATAGGTGTGCATATGTCTATTCGAGTGACGACCCTTATTCTCTAGGATATATTCCTAGGAGTTGGATTGCTGGATCGAATGGTATGTCTATTTCTAGCTTTCTGAGGAAACGCCATATCATTTTCCAAAATGGTTGTATCATTTTGCATTCCCACCAGCAGTGTATAAGAGTTCCCATCTCCCCACAGCCCCTCCAACATTTGTTATTTCCAGTGTTTTTGATTCGTGCCAGTCATGCCGGGGTATCTCATTGTGGTTTTAATTTGCATTTCTCTAATGACTAGTGATCACGAGCATTTCCTCATGTATCTGTTGGCCATTTGAATATCTTCTTTGGTGAAGTGTCTGTTCATTTCCTTTCCTCATTTTTTGATAGGATTGTTTGTCTTTTTGTTGTAGAGGTGTTGGATTTTCTTGTAGATTATGGAGATTAGACCTTTGTTTGACATGTACTGTCCAAAAATGTTTTCCCAGTCTGTAGTTCTCTTTTGACTCTTTTGGTGAAGTCTTTTGAAGAGCATAGGTGTTTGATTTTTAGAAGATCCCAGTTATCTAGTTTACTGTTGGGCTTTGTGTGTTGATGTTTATGGTTTGTATCCTGTTAATGCCATGTATTAAGGCCTGAAGTGTTGGTCCTATTTTTTCTTCTATGAACTTTACAGTTTTAGGCTTTATATTCAGGTCTTTGATCCATTTTGAAGTAGTTTTTGTATATGGTGTGAGGTATGGGTGCTGTTTCATTTTTCTGCAAATGGATATCCAGTTTTGCCAGCACCATTTGTTAAAAAGACTGTCTTTTCCCCATTTGATGGACTTCGGGCCCTTGTCGAAAATCAGGTGACTGTAGGTGCATGCATTTACGTCTGGGTTCACAATTCTGTTCCATTGGTCAATGTCTCTGTTGTTGTACCAGTACCAGGCTGTTTTGACTACTGTAGCTGTATAGTAGGTTCTGAAGTCAGGTAGTGTGAGTCCTCCAACTTTATTCTTCTTCAGTAGTGCTTTACTTATTCGGGGTTTCTTCCCTTTCCATATAAAGTTAATAATTAGTTTTTCCATCTCTTTGAAGAATGTTGTTGGTATTTGGATCGGAATTGCATTGTATCTGTAAATTGCTTTAGGCAGAATTGCCATTTTCACAATGTTGAGTCTGCCTATCCATGAGCATGGTATGTTTTTCCATTTATGAAGATCCCTTTGGGTTTCATGCAGCAGTGTTTTGTAGTTTTCTTTGTACAGGTCTTTTACATTCCTGGTCAGATTTATTACTAAGTATTTTATCTTTTTAGGGGCTATTGAAAATGGTATTGATTTCCTGATCTCCTTTTCATCGTTCTCTTTACTGGTGTATAGGAATCCAACTGATTTTTGAATGTTTATCTTGTATCCTGCTACTCTGCTGAATCTTTTTATTAGTTCCAGTAGATTTCTCGTGGAGTCTTTAGGGTTTTCTATGTATAGTATCATATCATCTACAAACAGGGAGAGTTTAGTTCTTAA
The DNA here is from genome assembly GCA_030035585.1 of Dugong dugon. Lineage (NCBI taxonomy): Eukaryota > Metazoa > Chordata > Mammalia > Sirenia > Dugongidae > Dugong > Dugong dugon. The sequence continues at coordinate 42,096,536 of CM057474.1, forward strand.
TTACCAATTTGGATGCCCTTTATTTCTTTCTCTTGCCTTATTGCTCTAGCTAGAACCTCCAGCACAATGTTAAATAGGAGTGGTGATAAAGGGCATCCTTGTCTTGTTCCTGTTTTCAAGGGGAATGTTTTCAGCCTCTCTCCATTAAGAATGATGTTGGCTGTTGGTTTTGCATAGATGCCCTTTATTATGTTGAGAAATTTCCCTTCTATATCTATTTTATTGAGAGCTTTTATCAGGAATGGGTGTTGGACTTTGTCGAATGCCTTTTCTGAGTCAATTGAGATGATCATGTGATTTTTTTCTTTCCTTTTATTTATGTGGTGAATTACGTTGATGGATTTTCTAATGTTAAACCATCCTTGCATACCTGGTATGAATCCTACTTGGTCGTGGTGTATTATTTTTTTGATATGAGAGTGAATTCTATTGGCTAGAATTTTGTTCAGAATTTTTGCATCTATATTCATGAGAGATACTGGTTTGTAATTTTTTTTTTTTTTGATGTCTTTGCCTGGTTTTGTATCAGTGTTATGCTGGCTTCATAGAATGAATTTGGAAGTGTTGCTTCCTCTTCTATGCTCTGAAATAGCTTGAGTAGAATTGGTACAAGCTCTTCTGTAAATGTTTTGTAGAATTCTCCAGTGAAGCCATCTGGGCCAGGGCTTTTTTTGGTTGGGAGTTTTTTTTATTACCTTTTCAATCTCTTCTCCTGTTATGGGTCTGTTCAGATTGTCAACATCACTTTGTTGTAGTTTGGGTAGCCCGTGTGTTTCTAGAAATGTATCCATTTCCTCTAGGTTTTCAAATTTGTTGGAATATAGTTTTTCATAATATTCTGTTATAATCCTTTTTATTTCAGTTGGGTCTGTTGTAATGTCCCCCATTTCATTTCTTATTTGGGTTATTTGTGCCCTCTCCTGTTTTTCTTCTGTCAGTCTGGCCAGTGGTTTGTCGATTTTGTTGATTCTTTCAAAGAACCAACTTTTGGTTTTGTTGATTCTTTCTATTGTTTTTCTGCTCTCTATTTCATTTATTTCTGCTCTGATCTTTACTATTTCCTTTCTTCCACTGGTTGTAGGCTTTTTTTGCTGTTCTCTTTCTATTTGTTTGAGTTCTGTAGTTAATGTTTTGATTTTGTCCCTTTCTTCTTTTTTGATATGTGCATCTATTGCTATAAATTGTCCTCTGAGGACTGCCTTTGCTGTGTCCCAAAAGTTTTGGTATGATGTGTTTTCATTTTCATTTGATTCTAGGAATTTTTTAATTCCATCTCTGATTTCTTCTATCACCCATTGATGTGTAAGCAGATTATTATTCAGTTTCCATGTGTTTGATTTTTTTTCCTTGCTCTTTCTAGTGTTAATTTCTACCTTGATGGCATTGTGGTCAGAGAAGATACTGTGAATTATCTAAGCGTTTTGGATCTTGTTGAGGATTGCTTGTGGCCTAAGATGTGGTCTATTCTGGAGAACGGTCCATGTGCATTGGAAAAGAATGTGTACTTTGCAGCGGTTGGGTGGATTGTTCTATATATGTCTATGAGGTCCACTTGGCTGATTGTGTCCTTTAGGTCTTCTGTATCTTTGCTGAGTTTCTTTTCAGTTTTTCTGTCCTTTACTGAGAGTGGTGTGTGGAAGTCTCCTACTATTATTGTGGAACTGTCAATTTCTCTTTTCAGTGCTGTTAGAGTTTTTTTTATGTATTTTGGAGCCCTGTCATTGGGTGCATAGATGTTTATTATGGTTATGTCTTCATGATGGATTGTCCCCTTAATCATTACATACTGTCCTTCTTTCTCTTTTATGGTAGAGTTTGTTTTAAAGTCTATTTTATCTGAGATTAGAATTGCCACTCCTGCTCTTTTTTGGTAGTTGTTAGCGTGATATATTTTTTCCAACCTTTGATTTTTAATAAATTCACATCTTTGTTTCTAAGGTGTGTCTCTTGTAGACAGCATATTGATGGATCCTGTTTTCTTTTCCATTCTGCCACTCTCCATCTCTTTATGGGTGAATTGATTCCATTTACATTCAGTGTAATTATTGATAGATGGAAGTTTGTTGCTGTCATTTTGTAGTGCTTTTTTCTGTGGTGCTGAATTTGACTTTGTTCTTCTTACTGTCTTGTGCTGAGTTACTTTTGTTTGTGGATTTTCTTTTCATTTCTTTTGTTTTTCCAGGTTTTGTTTTTGCTGAGACTTTATGTTTTTCGTCTTTATTTGTATGAGTTGGTTTGTTAATTTCTTTGTGGTTACCATGAATTTTACCCTTATCTTTATAAGTTTGAAGCAGTCTACCCTTACTTGGTATCGCCTTGCCTTCCTCTCCATTAGAAGGTTCTATACCTATGACGTTAGTTCCCTCTTTCATTGTTTTGATGTTGTTGTCATCCTTTGATTGATTGCTCTGATTCCCTGTTGTATTTCTTTTGTTTTTTGATAGTCCTCAATAGTTCATTTCATAGAATGGTATCTGGTTCGTATGAACCTGTGTCCTAGGTCCTAGGTCCTGCCTGAGGGCTGAAGCTGTTTGTCCTCAGATCGAAGAACTCCCTTTAATAATTCTTGTAAGTTTGGTTTGACTTTTGCATATTCCCTTAGTTTCTGTTTATCTGGAAATGACCTAATTTCACCATCAAATTTGAACGAGAGTTTTGCAGGATATATTATTCTTGGCTGGCAATTTTTTTCTTTCAAGATTTTATATATGTCATCCCACTGGCTTCTTGCCTGCATGGTTTCTGCCAAATAATCTGAGCTTAGTCTTATTGTTTCTCCTCTGTATGTGACTTCTTGTTTTTCATGAGCTGCTCTCAGGATTCTTTCTTTGTCTTTAGTTTTGGGGAGTGTGAATATGATATGTCTTGGTGATTTTCTTTTGGGGTCTCTTCTATATGGGGTTCGTTGAGCTTCTTGGATGGCCAGCTTTTCATCTTTCATGATATTGGGAAAGTTTTCTGTCAGCAGTTCGTCAATGATCCTCTCTGTGTTTTCTGTTTTCTCCCCCTGTTCTGGGATGCCAATCACTCGTAAGTTTTTGCTTTTAATTGTGTCCCACATAACTCTCAGGTTCTCTTCATTTTTCGTTGTTTTTTTTTCTGAGTTTTCCTGAAACAAAGTTGTATCCAAGTGTTTGTCTTTAGTTCCACCGCTCCTGTATTCCACGGTTTCAAATCTACATCTCAGTCCTTCTATGACACTGTCCATTTCTGAAATCTTGTTGTTTATCTTTTGGATTTCTGATTGTTGTTTTTGTATAATTTCCAGTTGTGAATTTATTTTGGCATTTTGTTCCTGCATCATCTTCCTGAATTCTTCCATTTTTTTATCTGTATTTTCCATAAATTTTTTTTTTTTCCTCATGTTTGTCAGATTTTTGCCTCAGTTCTTGGAAAATTCCGAGTATTAGTGATTTAAGTTCCTATCAGGTACTTCTAGTGCATTTTCTTCCACAGGAGAGTTATCTGGTGTTTTAATTTAGACGCCTATTGGAGCCATCTTGTCTTGTTTTTGTAAATGTTTTGATATTGTTTGCTGTTTTTGGGGCATTCAGTAGATATTTCTCTCATTTATTGATTGTAGATTTTTTTTTGCTTCGTCCTTGTGGTACAGCTGGGCAGATCTAGCTGAAGAGGAGCCACTGGGATGGGTTGTTTGTGGCACTCACCACAGCCACCAGGACGGTCGGTAGTCAGTGCTGGGCAGGTTCCAGTAGGGCCTGCCTGCACAGCTTGGTGGTGTGATGTCAAGTGCACGGTGCAGGTAGGCAGGATGCAGCTGTGAGATGGTTATGTGTGAAGCTAAGCTGGATATGGGAGAGAGGAGAGAGGAGCAGGAGCGAAAAGCATACAAACATAAAAGAATGCTAGGGGAGCTTGTCATTGGAATGGACAGATGAGAGACTATGGGATGGAGAAAACCAGAAGGGGGAAGAGAAAGAAAAGGAAAGAATGAACAAATAAAAATCAGAAAAGTTAAAGAACTGCAAAGTTCCCAGGGATCCCACCGATGCAGCTATGAGGTCTGAGGGAGTCGGTCTCAGGTTTCACAGCACAGCCTGGCCAGAAGGTACAGAGACATACATCGCCTGGTATTCAGGGATCAGAAAGAGAAGGAAGAGATAGGGAGACGAGAAATTAAGCAATGAAAAAAGACAAAAGGGAAAAGAAAACAAAACTAATCAAAAAAGAAAAAATAATAAAATTTAAAAAAAAAAAAGCAACACCAGCAGTCAATCAATGGCACTCAGAGAGCCAGCCAGTGCGGGCTGGTGTTTCTGGACAAGAGACTGTGTCCGTGTGAAACAGAGGAGACCGAGTGTGAGTGAAGAAGGGTGGAGAGTGGAAAGCGTATATCACAAATTACCTGAGCTCTGGGGACCCTCAGAAAGGAGCTAAGAGGGTGCAAAGAGCCAGGCACACAAGTGAAAGGAGGGGGAGGCGGCAAGAGGCAAGCAAGAAACCAAAAGAAGGAGGAGGAAATAAAAGAGAAAAAAAAAAGGGCAGCACCAGCAGCCAACAAACGGCACCTAGAGAGCCACCCGCCCGGGCACGCGGAATCCAAGCAGCCGGCGGACCCCGGTGAAGAGACTGCGGCCACGGGAAGCAGAGGGGTGAACGAACAAAGGTCCCAGGATCTCACCAGCATGGCAGCCCAGACCTGGAAGCAGCCACACGCCCGAACGCAGCCCCACAGCCCCACAGGAAAGAGCAAAGACGACGCTCGGAGCCAGGCACTCGAACAAAAGGAGGGGGAGGCAGCAAGAGGCAAGTTAGAAACCAGAAGAAGCAGAAAAAGCCACACCAGCAGCCAACAAACGGCACCCAGAGAGGCCCCGCTCAGGCGCATGGATTCCAAGCAGCCGGCAGTCTCGGGACAAGAGACCGTGGGCACGGGAAGCAGAGGGCAAACGAACAAAGGCCCCGGGATCTCACCAGCGCGGCAGCCCAGACCTGGAAGCAGCCACACGCCCAAACGCAGCCCCACAGCACCACAGGAGAGAGCAAAGACGGCGCTCGGAACCAGGCACCCGAGCAAAAAGGGGGGAGGCGGCAGAAAAAGCTACGCCAGCAGTCAACAAACGGCTCTCAGAGAGCCGCCGGCCCGGACGCATGGAATCCAAGCACTGGCACCCCCTGGCCCAGGGACCCTGGCCACGGGAAGCAGGGGAGCCCCAGCCAAGGCGGAGAGGGGTGGGGGGTGGGAAAGCACACACCACAATTTACCGGTCGTTCCATCTCCCACTGGATGCTCTGCGAGGCTGCTCTCCCATTCTCCCGTTTGCCGGTCTCGGATAGGAGTCCAAGATGGTGGATCCGCGCTGTGTTAGCTGGTAGGGAATCTCTGCATGAGTCTCTCCTCGCTCTCCGTTCTCTTTCAGTATTCTCACTCCGTTTGGTGTTTGGCTGAGTTCTTTATCTCTTCATTTGATGTTCTAGGGTTTCAGGATTGTTGATTCTCTGTTAGGCTTAGTTTTTCGGATCTTTGCTGTGGAGGGACAGCGTGGTGCTTCTGCCTAGAGTGCCATCTTGCCGGACTCTCCCCTCTTTTAGGATAGTAAGGATAGTTTTGATGTGTTGTGAGGTTGTTAACCATTGTCATAGGGCAATATGAGTATTATTAAATGAGAAACTATTTTGTTCTGTAAGCCTTCATCTAAAGTGAGAACAGCAGCACAATTGGAAGAGAGTAGACAATATTACTGAACTGTGCATGTAGAAATTTTTGAAATGGTGTATCTTTGGCTATGCATATTTTCACCAAAAGTAAAGGTCGAGAAGGGAGAGGGTTGACATGTTGTGTGGTTGTTAACCAATGTCATAAAACAATATGTGTACTACTGTTTCTTGAGAAACTATTTATTCTGTAAGCCTTCACCGAAAGTACAATAAAAAAAAGAACATTTACAAAAGTATGTCACACTCACCATTCCTTTTCCAAATTTTTCCTCTCTTCATTTATATCTTCTTCATTACACTCATAAAACTTGTTTGCTTATGAACCATGCTGTTCCTTTAAAAATTCAAAGTAACTCTTCATGGTTCAATACAATCGTTTCACATTGTTAGTTTGGCAGAAACTAAGTAGCACTTTTATGTAAAAATACCAAAGTTTGTGTAAGTAAAACTTACTTAGTTTTTCTCCTTGAAAATGTGCTAAAATTTCAGATGATTTAATGGAGGTGTACCAATAACATTTATTAAAGGTAATTAATTCCAACAAACATTTATTAAGTGCTTTCTAAGAACTAGGTACTGTGTCTAGGTACTGAAAATACAAAGAAGAATAAGTTATCATTCATGCTCACACATTAAAAATATCCTCCATGGACCACAACTACCACGACCTCCACCAGACTGAATCCAGTACAACTAGATGGTGTCTGGCTATCACCACAGACTACTCTGGGATCACGACAGAGGGTCCCGACCAGAGCTGGAGACAAATATAGAAAAAAATTATACTCACAAAGAAAGACCAGATTTACTGGCCTGACAGGGATTGGAGAAACCCCAAGAATATGGCCCCCAGACACCCTTGTAGCTCGGTAATGAAGTCACTCCTGAGGTTCACCCTTCAGCCAAAGTTTAGACAGCCCCACAAAACAAAACAAGAGTAATGGGGCACAAAAGTCCAGGGAAAAGGACTAGAAGGCAGGAGGGGACAGGAAAGCTGGTAATAGGAAATCCAAGTTTGAGAAGGGACAGTGTTTACATGTCATGGGGTTAACCGTTGTCATAAAAGAATATGTGTATTAACTGTTTAATGAGAAACTATTTGTTTTGTAAACCTTCATCTAAAGTACAATTAAAAAAAGGAAAAATAAAAGTATCTGCCACTGTCCATCTGCAAAAAAATGAAACAGGACCCATATCTCACACCATATACAATAACTAATGGAAAATGGATCAAAGACCTAAATATAAAGCCAAAAACTATAAAGTTCATAGAAGAAAAAATAGGATCAACACTAAATGCCCTACTGCATGGCATTAACAGGATACATACCATAACTAACAACACATAAACACCAGAAGATAAGCTAGATAACTGGAATCTTCTAAAACTTAAACACTTAGGCTCATCAAAAGAATTCACCAAAAGAGTAAAAAGAAAACCTACAGACTGGGAAAAAAATTTTGGACAGTACAAGTCAGACAAAGGTCTAATCTCTAAAATCTACAAGAACATCCAACACCTCTACAACAAAAAAGACAAATAATCTAATTAAAAAATGGGCAAATGAAATGAATAGACACTTCACCAAAGAAGACATCAAACTGCCAACAGACACTTGAGGAAATGCTCGTGGTCACAAGCCATTAGAGAAATGCAAATCAAAACCAGAATGAGTTACTATCTCACCCCAGCATTACTGGGACAAATCAAAAACACTGAAAATAACAAATGTTGGAGAGGCCGCAGGGAGATCAGAACTCTTATGCACTGCTGGTGGGAATGCAAAATGATACAACCATTTTGGGAAACAATATGGCGCTTACTTAGGAAGTTAGAAATAGAAATACCATAGAATCCAGCAATCCTACTCCTAGGAATATATCCTATAGAAATCACAGCCGTCACACGAGTAGACATATGCACACCTATGTTCACTGCAGCATTGTTCACAGTAGCAAAAAGATAGAAACAACGTAGATGCCCATCAACAGATGAATGGATAAACAAACTATGGTATATACACACAATGGAGTATTTTGCAATGATAAACAACAATGATGAATCTGTTAAGCATCTCATAACATGGCTGAAACTGGAGGACATTATGCTGAGTGAAATAAGTCAATCACGAGGATAAATATTGTATGAGACCACTATTGTAAAAACTTAGGAAAAGGTTTACATATAAAAAGAAACAATCTTTGATGGTTACGAGGGAGGAGAGGGAAATACTAAATAGACAATAGGTAAGTGGTAACTTTGGTGAAGGGTAAGACAGTACATAATACTGTGGAAGCCAGCACAACTTGTATTAGGTAACGTCATGGAAACTCCACAGACACATCCAAACTCCCTGAGGAACCGAATTGCTGGGCTGAGGGCTTGGAGACCATGGTCTCAGGGAACATCTAGATCAATTGGCATAACATAGTTTATAAAGAAAATATTCTACCTTCTACCTTGGTGCGTAGCGTCTGGGGTTTTAGAAGCCTGTGAGCAGCCATCTAAGATACTCCACTGGTCTCACCCCTTGGAGAGCATGGGAGAATGAAGAAAACAAGATACAAGGGAAAGATTAGTCCAAAGGACTAATGAACCACAACTATCATGGCCTCCACCAGACTGAGTCCAGTACAACTAGATGGTGCCTGGCTACCACCACTGACTGCTCTGACCTGGATCACAACAGAGGGTCCCAGACAGAGCTGGAGGAAAATGTAGAAAAAAATTCTAACAAAAAAAGACCAGATTTACTGGCCTGACAGAACTGGAGAAACCCCAAGAGTATGGCCCTCAGACACCCCTCTAGCTCAGTAATGATGTCACTCCTGAGGTTCAGCCTTCAGCCAAAGATTAGACAACCCCATAAAACAAAACAAGACTAATGGGGCACAACAGCCCAGGGACAAGGACTAGAAGGCAGGAGGGGACAGGAAAGCTGGTAATAAGGAACCAAGGTCTTGAAGGGAGAGTGTTGACATGTCGTGGGGTTGTTAACCAATGTGGTAGAACAGTATGTGTACTGTTTAATGATAAACTATTTGGTCTGTAAACCTTCATCTAAAGTATAATTTAAAAAAAAATCCTCCACATACTAAAGCATTTTCAACCAAAACTTAGAATATAATTTTAAATCTTACTTGTAATCTACTGTGACTATAGTAATAATATAGACCACAGAGATTAATTTTCTTTAGAATGACCTAGATTCCCATGTTCTACAGCCTCAACATTAAGAAAAGTATAGCTGGTTTAAAAATGTCTTTCATTGTGTTACTATCTTGCTCAACAACTTTTGTTGTCATTAGATGCCATAGAGTCAGCTCTGACTCACAGAAACCTTAGGTATAACAGAGGAAAACACTGCCCAGTCATGCAACATCCTCACAATCATTGCTATGTTTGAGCTCATTGTTGCAGCCACTTTGTCGATTTATTTCATTGAGGGTCTCCCTCTTCTTTGATGACCCTGTCCTTTAACAAGCATGATGTCCTTCTACAGTGATTGTTCCCTCCTGATGATATGTCCAAAGTAATCTAGATGAAGTCTTGCCATTCTCACTTCTAAGAAGCATTCTGGCTGTACTTCCTCCAAGACTGATTTGTTTGTTCTTTTGGTAATCCATGCTATATTCAAAATTGTTCACCAATACCACAATTCAGATACATCAGTTCTTTGGTCTTCCTTTTCCATTGTCCAACTTTCACATGCATATGAGACAATTAAAAATACCATGGCTTGGATCAAGAATACCTTAGTTATCAAAGTGACATTTTTGCTTTTGTAATATGTTAATTTATTGACTGCTGCTTCCATGAATGTTGGTTGTTGATTCATGTAGAATCAAATCCTTGACAACTTAATTTCTTCATCATTTATCATAATATTGTTTATGGGCCCAGTTGTGAGGATTTTTGTTTTCTTCACATTCAGGTATTATCCACATTGAAGGCTTTAGTCGTTTACCTTCATCAGTAAGTGCTTCCAGTTGTCTTCATTTTTGGCAGGCAAGGTTGTATCATCTGCATATTGTAGATTGTTAATGAGTCTTCCTCCAATCCTGATGCTGCACATTATTCTCCATATAGCCCATGAATATCAAAAATAGGGTTTGTTTTGATTTTCAAATTATTTGTTCAGCATACAGATTGAATACCAAACCAAAACCAAACCCGTTGCCAACAAGTCAATTCTGACTCATAGCTATTCTATAGGACAGAGTAGAACCACTCCATAGGGTTTACAAGGAGCAGCTCATAGATTCCCACTGCTGACCTTTCAGTTAGCAGCCATAGCTCTTAACCACTGTGCCACCAGGGCTCCACAGACCTCCACAGTAAGGTGAAAGATACAACCCTGCCACATACGTTCTAGTGGCTCTCAAAAATTATAAACTGAAAACCAAAGTCATTAGTCTTCAGGTTATTTAGCAATCTTTTTGCTAGGTAAAACCTTTATCCCAACAAAGTGGTCCACTCTCTTCCTTGACTCCAATCCTTATTAATTTCCATTCTGTGTCTTTATTCCTTCTGCAGCCTTGAATGCCTTCCTCTCCTCTATTCATTTATTTGGTCATATATACAAAAACTATTTATTGAGCACTATTCGTAGCTGCCTGTGATCACTTTAGTTTTCTACTGACAAGCCTAAAGAATCTCTGAAATTACCCTGACAAATAGTTGTTTTCTAATTTGATGAAACTATGGTCAAAGAAAATGATCTTCATGTACTGGTTCATTGCTAAAAGCTGACATTTTCATTGTGTTTTCATATCTTGATCAATTTTGGTAGATGTTCCATAGTTGCTTAAAAAGATGGTATAGTAATAGAGTTTGGCTTTGTATGTTGTTGTTAGTTGCTGTTGAGTAGGTTCTGACTCATACCGACCCTATGTACAACAGAACAAAACACTACCCGTCCGGAGCCTTCCTCACAATCATTGTTATGCTTCAGCCCATGATTGCAGCCACTCTGTCAATCCATCTAGTTGAGGGTCTTCCTCTTTTTCTCTGACCCTCTACTTTACCAAGCATGATGTCCTTCTCCAGTGACTCTTCCCTCCTGAAAACATGTCCAAAGTATGTGAGATGTAGTCTTGCCATCTTTGCTTCTAAGGAGCATTTTGGTTGTACTTCTTCCAAGAGAGGTTTGTTCATTCTTTTGGCAGTCCGTGATATATTTAATTTTCTTTGCCAACACCACAATTCAAAGGCTGCAATTCTTCAGTCTTCCTCACTCATTGTCAAGCTTTCACGTGCATATGAGCTGATTGAAAACACTATGGATTGGGTCAGGCACACCTTAGTCTTCAAGGTGATATCTTTGCTTTTCAACACTTTAAAGAGTCCTTTGCAGCAGGTTTGCCCAATGCAGTGTGTTTTGATTTCTTGATTGTTGCTTCCATGGGTGTTGATCGTGGATCCAAGTAAAATGAAATCCTTGACAACTTCAATCTTTTCTCTGTTTATCATGATGTTGCTTATTGATCAGTTGTGAGGATTTTTGTTTTCTTTATGTTGAGGTGTGATACATACTGAAGGCTGTGCTCTTTGATCTTCATCAGTAAGTGCTTCAAGTCCTCTTCACTTTTCAGCAAGCAAGGTTGTTTCATCTGCATTACGCAGGTTGTTAATGAGTCTTCCTCCAATCCCAATGCCCCATTCTTCTTCATATAGTCCAGTTTCTCGGATTATTTGCTCAGCATACAGATTGAATTGGTACAGTGAAAGGATACAACCCTGGTGCACACCTTTCCTTTAAACTATGCCAAAAAACTGACGAAACCCATCACCACCAGGGTTTCCTGTCTCTTGATCTGTGTACAGGTTCCTGGTGGGGACAATTAAGTGTTCTGGAATTCCATTCCTTTACAATGTTTTCCATAATTTGTTATGATCCATACAGTCAAATGCCTTTGCGTAGTCAATAAAACACAGGTAAACATCTTTCTGGTATTCTCTGCTTTCAGGAAGTCAGGATCCATCTGACTGGTTGCACATCCTCTTCTGAAACTGGCTTGAATTTCTGGCAGTTCCCTGCTGATATACTGCTGCAGCCACTTTTGAAAGATCTTCAGCAAAATTTTACTTGCATGTGATATTAATGATATTCTTCAATAATTTCTGAATTCAGTTGGATCACTTTTCTTTGGAATAGACATAAATATGGATCTCTTCCAGTCAGTTGGTCAGGTAGCTGTCTTCCAAATTTCTTGGCATAGACAAGAGTGCACTTCCAGCACTGCATCAATTTGTTAAAACATCTCAGTTGGTATTTGATCACGCCCTGGAGCCTGATTTTTGACAATGCCTTCCTTGCAGCTTAGACTTCCTCCTTTAGTACCATTGGTTCCTGATCATATGCTACCTCCTCCAACGGTTGAACATCGACCAATTATTTTTGGTACAGTGACTCTATGTATTCCTTTCATCTTCTTTTGATACTTCCTGTGTCATTTTGTATGTAGCAAATATAAATGATCTATATATCATGCATATTTATATAGAGAAACCTATACGTGTATATACATAATCATCTATATATCAATAATATATCTATTGATCTATCTATGTTATCAGACTTATTAGTTATACTGTGTAGATATCCTTATTTATCCCTAAAAGTTATTATTCTTGATCTTTCTGAGAAAGAATTACTAAAATTCCTCACTATTATTAGGTATGTGCTAATTTATCCTTCTAATTCTCTCAATTTTGTTTCATTTTTTGTGGCTTATTTTGTTAGATGTACTAAGTTTCATGAATCTTATGTCCAGGCAAATTGTTCCTTTTATCATCAAGTATGACCTAAGGCTAAGTAATAACACTTTTCCCTTGAAGTTGATTTTGGTTTATTTCAAGTTGATTTTGTTGGTATATTAACAATATTAATATATGCTATCCCACCTTTATTTTGATTACTATAGCTCTTTTATATCTGTTTATCTATCTATATTCATCCGCTCAATGTGGTATATTTTAGGTATGACTCTTATAAACTGTATATAGCTTTTTTTTTAAGCCAATATGATACTATCTCTCAATAAATCCATAAATTTATTGTTCTTACCAATGTATTTAGATTTATTTTTGATAAGATATTCTGTATTTCCTCCTTCCCATGTTTTTTCTTTGCTTCTTTAGTTCTTTACCTGCTTCCTTTTTATTGGATTTATCCAGTTTGTTTTATCCAACAATAAGCAACATCATGATGAATGGAGAAAATACTGAAGTTGTCGAGGATTTCTTTTTACTTGGATCCACAATCAACACCCATCGGAGCAGCAGTCAAGAAATCAAATGGGAGGTGGGGCCAAGATGGTGGAGTAGTCAGATGCTTCTGGTGGTCCCTTTTACAACAAAGACCAAAAAAAGAAAAAATAAAAGTGAATAGATTATATATGACAATCTAGGATCCCTGAACATCAAAGGCAAAGTTGAGGAATCGGACTGTGTGTCGGGGGGAGGGAGAGACACTTCAGAAGCAGTGAGGAGTTGCCAGACCTGACCCAGTGAGAGCTGGCGCCCTGTGGGCCAGATCAGCTGGTGTGCACGGTGAGGTGGGCTGTGGTGTTTGGGAGGTGTTTTCCACGTCGGGAGAGACGTAGCGGCGGAGAGTCTGCTCAAGCCTCCAGAGTCAGTGAAAATTGGTGTTCAATTGGCAAAAGATAAGCACATGTGTTTAAACTACAGTACAGATCAAAAAACACCCCATTTGGGAAGAACCTCTCTCCCATTTACCTGCTCTTCCCCAGTCATATGTTGAGTGCCTTCCAACCTGAGGGGATCATCTTCTGGCACTATATCAGACAATGTTCCGCTGCTATTCATAAGGTTTTCACTGGCTAATTCTTTTCTGAATTAGACCTCCAAGTCCTTCTTCCTAGTCTGTCTTAATCTGGAAGCTCAGCTGAAACTTGTTTGCTATGGGTGACCCTGCTGTTATTTGAATAGCGGTGGCATAGCTTCCAGTATAACAGCAACACGCAAGCCCCCCCACCCCCCCAGTACGACAAACTGACAGATGTGTTGGCAAACTATCACTTAGAGGAAATGAAAGTTCGGTAGACTATCTGTGTCCTCTATCATTTTGTAGTTAGCGAAAACATTTTCTACCTGACTTGCTAGAACTGTAATGGTCTTTCACAGCAAAAGGAGGAAAGGCAAAGGCAAATCAGTGTTTGAGATTTAATTTAGTTTGGTTATGCTGGCAGGAGTTATTCAATGGAATTTAAGGGCCCAATGTCCCCATCTTCCTAATTATCTCCCTATATGTCACCATCCCAAGTTTCTGGATCCCATTTCTTCCCAATCAATGCCCTCACTTTAACTTAAGACACCATTAAATGTTGGGAATTCAACTGATGCTGTAAAAAGCCACTCTTACTCTAAGACTCTGGGTTTGGTTTTAGGCAATATCAGCTCTGTTACTACAAGAAATAAGGCTTCCTTTCAGGACACATTGGCAACTTTCAAGTCTTGTATGTGGCACTTGAGCTGTGACTCTGAAGATTTGAATTTATCCCTTCATTTCACCACTTTGTCTAGTGAAATTAGGACCAAAACCAGCCAGCTTCCTTATACTTGTCATTCTGACAAAATTGTAGAAAAATATCAAATATGTAATCACCCAGAGCCTTGTCTCTCACAAATATTTGGTCCAGTGGTGGTGATATTTTTCATACTTCTACTGTCACTTGATGCCATGGTTTAGCAGTACCCTCTTTACTACTAGAGGCAAAGTCATCAGTGCCTTTAAGACTAGCCAGACTTGAGAACCAATTGAGAAATCTTATCCTTAATATTTTGTTCTTCTGACTCACACGGCTGCAGTTGCTGATGAACCCCAAATCAGCAAGTTAGTCAGCAGGCTATTGGCTTATGGGGCTGTAGGAGCTGGCAAATTCCAATATCTGCAGGTCAGGTGGCAAGCTGCTGGCTCACATTCCAGGAATCAGAAGTCAGATGATAATGAGATGGATGTAGGATCAAGAGAGACAGCTTTGCCAGAACATTTTAAAATTGGATGCAGACTGCACCCTCAAGGAAACTCTTCTTTCAACTGATTAGCTGCTCACGTTAGATCACAAAAAGGAGTGTGATTACGTAATATCTGCCAAGCCACTGAGAATCATGGCCTAGTTAAGTTGACATAACTTTAACCATTATAATGCCCATCAATGGATGAATGGATAAGTAAAATGTGGAACGTACATACAATGGACATAAAAAGACAAAAATACTTATACATACAGGGATCAACATTCAATGGTGGTTTTCAAGGAGTGGTGAGTGGAAAGAGGAGAAAAAACTCTTCAGATAGTAGGCATTTGTTATTTTTGCTGAAGGGAAAGGTAACACTGAATGTGAGTGAAGTGCACACAGCTTAACCAAGGTAAATGATGTCATCACTAAGACGTATACACACACACAAAATGGACGTTCTGGTAAATGCTAGAAAATATACAATTTTGCAACAGTAGCAGCAACAAACAAAAATGTATGTGGGGATATATAGGTAATTATGTAAGCATTATTGTGTATAAGTTTCTATAATATGTATGTTCACATGTGTACATATAAACATGCAGCCATATGTATATGCATATAGATGTGAGTGTACATGCACGTATGTTCATTATACATAATAAAGTTCAAACCCTTAACCCTAAGCCAAACCTTAACCATAGCTCTAACCCTAACCCTAATCATGATCCAGATCTTAATTCTAAAAATCACCCGAACAGTAGCTCTAACCTAAACTGTGACCCTAGATCTAAAGATAACCTAATCCTAACCTTAACCCTAACCTTCTCCTTGACCTGACCCTAGCCCTAAGTCTAACACCTAAACCTAATTGCAAACCTAACCCTAGATCTAACCCTATCTTAACCCTAATCTTAAAATTGGCTCTAAACCTAAAAATAACCCTAACCCTGAAATTTTCTCTAAACATAACTTTCATCCTAACCAAAGATCTAACCCTAACACTATCCCAAAATCTAACCCTAGATCTAAACCTAACCATAAACAAAACATGAACGCTAATGCTAACAGTAACCCTTACACTAACCCTAACCCTAACTAAAAAACTAACCCTAACCCTAACCTTAGATGTAACCTTACACTAAACCTAGCCCTAACTCTAAACCTAAAGTTAACCCTAACTCAAGATCTATCACTAACCATAACACAAAACCTTATCCTAACCCTAAACTTAACCTTAGATCTAACCCAGACCCTAAATCTAAACCTAAACCCGACCCTAACCCTAGCCTAAGATATAACCCTAACCTATCCCTAACCCTAACCTTAATCTTGACTCTGACCATATCCGAAGATAGGGAGGTTGAGGGTGAATTTTTTCTCCCCATCCTTCTGCCTGAAGGGTGGCCTTCAGCACAGCAAGTTTCCCTGGACAGTCCTGCCCAGATGTTGGCTCCCTCTGCACTGCCCTGATGTGAGACAAAGAGCTCAATTTGTCCTTTGTCTTTGGCTCCTCAAAGATAGCCCTTGGAATTCCCCTCGTAACCAAAGTGTCTTTGTTTTCCAAAACAACCAGGCAACACATGAAAATGTGTGGAAATGAGTGGGAGCCCCCAAAACCACACCTGGTCAGGTAACTTCAGGAAGGGAGGAGGCATGATGCAATAAATCATGTGCATTTGTTGATTTGATCAATCATGACTCTTCAGTGAGGCCCCAATCATGACTATGTAATGAAATCAATAAAAGGCCTGAGACACTGAAGTTCTTGGGGCTTCCTGGATTGGCGAGAGCATCTCCTCTCAGGAGGGTGGTACCTCCCTGGGGACAACAGATGTCTTTCAGATCTCATGTTTGTGTCTCTTTTGTTATATCCTTTCTGGTTATAATAAATGAGTAATTGTAAATATAGATACTCTGTGAATTCTGTGAGTCATCCCAAGGAATTAACAAACCCGCAGGGGCAGTGAGACGGCAGGGACTGACATTTGCCTATTTGGCAGTTTGAAGGACTGAACCCTTCTAACTTGTGAGCTCTGACCCAGTTCGGGATGGCTGGGGGTCAGAGAAATGTTGCATGAGCAGAGCAGCTGGTCTGATGGATGCTGTTCATATAACTTGTCCCAGCTCCTGGTGGCTGGGATCAGAGAGAGAGAGTGCCACTTGGGAGGCTGGTGACAAGAGTGTAAGTGGAGGGAGGTGAAGACGGCATTTATTTCCAGGTGGGAACTGGATTTGTGCTAATCATTACTGTGAGGAGGCAGTCCTTCGGGCAAACCCAGTGGCCATGTCTTCCCTGTTCCTCTGCTTGATGGCATCTTTGGGCTTCAGAAACAAACCACCCCACCACCCTCCTCTGAAGCCTAATGGTTTTCTAAATGTCAGCAGGGTGAAAGAGATACAATTCTCAGCTAGGCGCCAAGATGTCTGATCACCCCCTTCTTAGGTGGTCAGGAGGGCATGTAATGGGTCTGGTAGGCTTTGAGGTATAGAAATGGTTGGGGGAGGTATTTTCTCAGTTCCCTCAGCTATGGCGCTAGTGGGCAGCACATGTAGCAGGAGCTTTCAGCCCACCTAATTAAGCCTAAGCCCTGGTGGTGCAGTGGTTAAGAGCTACGGCTGCTAATCAAAAGGTTGGCATTTTGAATCAACCAGCCACTCCTTGGAAACCCTTTGAGGCAATTTTACTCTGTCCTACAGTGTTGCTATGAGTTGGCATTAACATGATGGCAACAGGTTTGGCTTTGTTTTTGTTTTTTTTAATTAAACTTACCTGGCTTGGGGGATGGGGAGCAGATGGTAGGCCCTCTTTTGTATCCCTCACCCATGATGTTAGGTGGATGCATGCATAGAAAATTTTCGTGTCTCCACTGGGACAGCTTACGGAAGTTGGGGGACTGATGCATCATGTAACTGTCCCTTCGACAACTTTTCCTCTCTACCCAGAGAGCTTTGGAGCAAGAATGGCCCACTTGCAGATTGTATGCTGTCTGCTTCTGTTTGTAAGTAATAAAAGCTACTTTCCATTTGCTAACAAGTGTTCAAACTCTGATTGGAAGGATGTGATATTCATGGAGGAATCATATTTAATGACTGGTCTCCTTTCTCTAATGGCCTCCTGGCTAATTAGTAATCTGGAACAAACTGTGAATGTCTCATACCTACCATGCAGTTAGCAATAAAGGTGGGAGTTGTCCACCTTACCCCTTTTTAGTGCACCTGGCTATTCCCCCTCCTCCAGTTATGACTAGAGAAATTTAAGTGGCCAACAGCTGGAGACATTTCTAATATCTTCGAAGATTTCAACAGCATGTATAGGTATGCCCTAGTCTGTCTGGTCACTATTAGCATCTATGCATTCAGTAAAGAGTACATATATGAAAAGAGGAAGAAGTGATGGCCACTGCAAAGCAGAGGAATGTTCAATGCATTTATTTTTTAAGACTTGAAGAAATGAGCATAAATAATCAAATTAAATAGAGAAAAAATTTAACCATTAACTACATTCAGTCTCCTTATTTGTCCTACTTCATGACTAGTGTACTTGCCTCAATGTTCATTGACATCATCTGACATGGTTTCTTACAAATGTTATGTTTTAGCTTTAAACTGTTTTAACTATTAGGGCTTAAGATAAAGGGAATAAGCAGGAGTAAAACTCTTTTTCTGGTTTTGGAAACATGAGTTTCATTAATGTATGTCTGTGAAGATACAAATTTTTCTCCAGTTCTTCCTATTGTAATTTCTGCTACTAATCTTTACCTTCCCCCACACCTGCCCTGGCCAATTTTCCAAACTCAGAAGCAGTGACTAAGGAAGAAAAAGTAAACAGGTAAAGATGTGTGTGTAGATGGGCCAGTTATCAGTTGTCATCAAGTTGACTCTGATTCACTGTGACTCTATGTGTGTCAGGGTAGAACTATGCTCCATAGGGCTTTTCGTAGCTGATTTTTCAGAAGTAGATCACAAGACCTTTCTTCTGAGGTGTCTATGGGTGCAGTCGAACTTCCAGCTTTTCGGTTAGCAACATAGGGTATTAACTGTTTGCACCACCCAGAGACTCCATGCAGATGGAAGTCCCTGGTAATTCTCATTCCCCAATGGAAGCCCTAATCTCTATGGTATCTTCTTACCCCAGGAATATTGGAACAAAATTTCATGATGGAGAGATAACTTATATTAGATTGTAGGTGAAACTTGAGAAAAAGGCATGACGAACAACAGACACGTTTTATCTTTTTTTCTATGTTATAAGTTTGTTTCATTATTTTACAAGTGGAGTAGTTCCTCATGGTAAAACAGTGAAAGGGCTGCTGATGATTCTTTTAAACACATTTAAAAGGCTGGAAATTGCATTAATAATTAGAGATTAACAAACGTTATTTATTTTCCAAGCCAAGTAGATCGAAGTTAATTAACATGCAAAATAAATCAAGAAAAATGTAAAACAGTTCCATTCTCACAGAATTTCGAAGCAAGATATTTAAATATTTAAAAATTATTCACAAAAGTTTTTCTTAATATATTACAATTGATGAAAAAATAGTTAAATTAATGTAATGTCAACATTAGTGTTATTATCATGTTGTTATCATTCCCAAATCAGACATTACTGTCATTTTGCTTTTCTATTACTGCTTGTTTTCAAGCAGATTAGTTTAAGTCTCAGTCCCTTTACATATAAAATACGGAATTATTTATAATTATTGCCTGTCTCCCAGAATACTAACTCAGTGGTAGTACTGACACAATAGGACTGTTTCAGCAGGACTGTATAGCAGATGTGCAAAACTGTATGCTTACAGTTTCTTTTTTTTTCCCTTTCTTCTTTTCAACTTCCCTGAAATTAATCTTCAAAATATATCTGCAAAGTATTTGTTGATTTCTGCTTGTAGAAGAATATCTTTGATTGCTTTACACTCAACAACATTCAAAAAACTCTTTTTCCTGTTTTGGAAAGTTTTCATAATTACTTGCCCCTGATTTTTTCCATCAAAGAAGACATTTGGTCAAATATATATATGTGTGTGTATATATATATATATATATATATATATATATATATACACACACACACATATATATATTTAGCAGTATCTACTACAGGCAAATGAATACAAAGACTTTTCCCCTATTACAGAAATAATCACTTTATCAAAAAAAAAAGAAAAAAAAAAGAGCAATGAATGAGATTTCTTCCCATAAATGTTCCAAGAAGGGGAGAAAAAGTGAATCTTCTGCCTTAAGTTTAGCTTAGGGTTTCAAGATAAACTTCTGAGAAGTAAAGAAAATCTTCATATTCAGCCCTACTACTTTACTAATTTTTTTATTGTTGTGCTTTAAGTGGAAGTTTACAATTCAAGTTAGTCTCTCACACAAAAATTCATACATACATTGTTACATGACCCTAGTTGCTCTCCCTAAACTGTGACAGCACATTCCTCCTTTCCATCCCGGATTTCCCACGTCCATTCAACCAGCTCCTGACACTCTCTGCCTTCTCCTCTTGCCTCCAGATAGGAGCTGCCAATTTAGTTTCATGTATCTACTTGAGCTAAGAAGCACACTCTTCATGATTATCATTTTATGTCCCATAGTCCGGTCTAATCTTTGTCTGAAGAGCTGGCCTCGGGAATGGTTTTAGTTTTGGGCTAACAAAGAGGCCGGGGGCCATGTCTTCTGGGGTCCCTCCAGTCTCAGTCAAAGCATTAAGTCTGATCTTTTTACTAGAGTTTGAGTTTTGCACCACACTTTTCTCCTGCTCCATCAGGGACTCTCTGTCATGTTCCCTGTCAGGGCGGTCATTGGTAATAGATGGGCACCATCTAGTTCTTTTGGTCTCAGGCTGATGAAGTCTCTGGTTTACATGGCCATTTCTGTTTCTTGGGTTAATACTTTCCTTGTGTCCTTGGTGTTCTTCATTCTCCTTTGCTCCAGATGGATTGGGACCAGTTGATGCATCTTAGCTTTTAAGACCCCAAACTCCACTCACCAAAGTGAAATGCAGAACATTTTCTTAATAAACTTTATTATGCCAATTGACCTAGATGTCCACTGAAATCATGGTCCCCAGACCCCTGCCCCTGCTACTCTGTCCCTTGAAGATTTGGGTTCTGCTCAGGAAACTTCTTAGCTTTTGGTTCACTCCAGTTGTGCTGACTTCCCCTGTATTGTATGTTGCCCTTCCCTTCCCCTAAGATAATTCTTGTCTACTATCTGGTTAGTGAATTCTCCTCTCTCTCTCCCAACCCTCATAACCATCAAAGAATGTTTTCTTTTGTGTTTAAACCTTTTCTTGAGTGCTTATAGTAGTAGTCTCATACAATATTTGTCCTTTTGCAACTAATTTCATGCAGCATAATGCCTTCCAGATTCATCTATGTTATGAGATGTTTCGAAGATTCATCATTGTTCTTTATTGTGGTATAGTATTCCAGTGTGTATATACCATAATTTATCCATTCGTCTGTTGATGGGCATCTAGGTTGTTTCCATCTTTTTGCTATGGCGAACAGTGCTGCAGTGAACATGGGTGTGCATATATCTATTCGTGTAATGGCTCTTATTTCTTCTCTAGGATATATTCCAAGGAGTGACATTGCTGGATCGTATGGTACTTCTATTTCTAGCTTTTAATAAAGCGTCAAATCATTTTCCAAAGGGGTTGTACCATTTTACATTCCTACCAGCAGTGTATAAGGATTCAAGTCTCTCCACAACCTCACCAATGTTTAGTATTTTGTGTTTTTTGGATCAGTGCTAGCCTTGTTGGGGTGAGATGATACCTCATTGTAGTTTTGATTTGCATTTCTTTAATTGCTAATGATTGTATTTCTTCATGTATCTGTTGGCCACCTGAATGTCATCTTGGTGAAGTGCCTGTTCATACCTTTTGCCCATTTTTTAATTGGCTCATTTGTCTTTTTGTTGTTGAGGTTTTGCAGCATCTTGTAGATTTTAGAGATTAGACCCTTGTCAGATATATCATAGCCAAAAATTTTTTCCTAGTCTATAGGTTGTCTTTTTACTCTTTTGGCAAAGTCTTTTGATGAGCATAAGTGTTTGATGTTTAGGAGCCCCCAGTTATCTAGTTTCTCTTCTGGTGTTTGTGCATTGTTAGTTATGGTTTATATTCTGTTTATGCTGTGTATTAAGGCTACTAGCATTGTCCCTATATATTCTCCCATGATCTTCATTGTTTTAGATTTTATATTTAGGTATTTGATCCATTTTGAGTTAGTTTTTGTACATGGTGTGAGGTATGGTTCTTGTTCCATTTTTTTGCAGATGCATATCCAGTTATGCCAGCACCGTTTTGTTAAAGAGACGGTCTTTTCCCTCAACTAATGGACTTTGGTCCTTTGTCAAATATCAGCTGCTCATAGGCGAATGAATTTATGTCTAGATTCTCAATTCTGGTCCATTGGTCTATGTATCTGTTGTTGTACGACTATCAGGCTGTTTTGACTACCATGGATGTATAATAGGTTCTAAAATCAGGTAGTGTGAGGCCTCACACTTTGTTCTTCTTCTTGAGCATATGTTTCACTTATCCAGGGCCTCTTCCCTTTCCACATGAAGTTGGTGATTTCTTTCTCCATCTCGTTAAAAAATGTCATTGGAATTTAGATTGGGATTGCATTGTATCTGTAGATCGCTTTGGGTAGAATCGACATTTTCACAACATTGAGCCTTCCTATCCATGAGCAAGGTATATTTTTCCACTTATGTAGGTCTCTTTTGGTTTCTTGCAGTAGTGTCTTGTAGTTTTCTTTCTATAGGTCTTTTACATCTCTGGTTAGATTTATTCCTAGGTGTTTTATCTTCTTGGGGGCTATTGTAAATGGTATTGATTTGGTAATTTCGTCTTCAAAGTTATTTTTGTTGGTGTAGAGGAATCCAACTGATTTTTGTATGTTTATCTTGTATCCTGATACTTTACTGAAATCTTCTATTAGTACCAGTAGTTTTTTTGTGGATTCTTTGGGGATTTCTGTGTATAAGATCATATAATCTGCAAATAGAGATACTTTTACTTCTTCCTTATAATTTGGATGCCTTTTATTTCTTTTTCTAGCCTAACTGCTCTGGAGAGGACCTCCAGCACAATGTTGAATAAGAGTGGTGATAAAGTTCATCCTTGTCATCCTTGTCAAGGGGAATGCTTTCAGACTGTCTCCATTTAGGATGATGTTGGCTGTTGGCTTTGTATAAATAATCTTTAATATGTTGAGGAATTTCCCTTCTATTCCTATTTTTAGAGAGTTTTTATCATGAATGGGTGTTAGCCTTTGTCAAATGTCTTTTCTGCATGAATTGATAGGCTCATGTCATTCTTATCTTTTGTTTTATTTACATAATGGATTACACTGTTTTTCTAATGTTGAACCATCCCTGCATATCTGGTATGATTCCCACTTGATCATGGTCAATTATTTTTTTGATATGTTGTTGAATTCTATTGGCTAGAATTTTGTTGAGGATATTTGCGTCTATGTTCATGAGGGATATTGGTCTGTAATTTCTTTTTTTGTGGTGCCTTTACTTGGTTTTGGTGTCAGCATTATAGTGGCTTCATAGAGTGAATTCATGAGTATTCCATTCTTTTCTGTCCTCTGAAATAACTTTAGTAGTACTGGTGTTAACTCTTCTCTGAAAATTTAGTAGAATTCTCCAGTGAAGCCATCAGGGGCAAGGCTATTTTTTTTGTTGGGAGCTTTTCAATTACCTCTTCAATTTCTTCTTTTCTTGTAGGTTTATTTAGTTTTTCTACCTTGGTTTGTGTTAGTTTGGATAGTGTGTTTCTAGAAATTTGTCCATATCCTCTAGGTTTTCAAATTTGTTAGAGTACAACTTTTCATAGTATTCTGTTATGATTTCTTTTAATTTCACTTGGGCCTGTTATGATATTACCCATCTCAGTTCTTATTCTTCTTATTTGCTTCCTCTCCTGTTTTTCTGTCTTAGGCTGGGGTCTCTAGAGAAGCAAAACCAGTAAACTGTATAAATACATAGAGAGAAAGATTTATATCATGGAAACAGCTCGAAAGATGGTAGAAGCTGGAATGTCCCAAGTACGTGGATCAGGATAGAGGCTTCCCCTGCTTCATGTAGCCACAGGGGCTGGCGAACCCAAGATTGGCAGTTCAGAGAGCAGGGTTCTTGCTCACAAGATCAGCAGATAAACAGCTAGCAAAAGTCCTAAGAACCAGAAGTCACGTGAACAAGAAGCAGATGCAACATCCAGGGCATGCGAAAACCACAACCCTACTTATATGCAGATGTAGGCCACACACCCAGGGAAACTCCCTTTCAACCAATTTGCCGCTCACAGCTGATTCCATCACAGTGGTGATCACATATAAACACAGAGAATCATGGCTCAGCCAAGTTGACACACAGTCTTAACCATCACATTTTCTTAAGTCAGTTTGGCAAATGGTTTCTCAATTTTGTTGCTCTTTTCAAAGAACTCACTTTTGGTCTTGTTAACTCTTTCAATGGTTTTTCTATTCTCTATTTCATTTATTTCTGCTCTAATTTTTATTGTTTCCTTTCTTCTGGTGCCCGAGTTCTTCTTTTGCTGGTCTGTTTCTATGTGTTCAAGTTGTAGGGTTAAGGGTTAATGTTTTCATTTTGTCTCTTTCTTCTTTTTGGATGATTGCTACAAATTGACCTCTGAGCACTGCTTTGGCTGTGTCCCAAAGATTCTAATAGGATGAGTTTTCATTCTCATTTGACTCAGTGAATTTCTTTATTCCGTTATTGATTTCTTCTATAAACCAGTAGTTTTTGAGCAAGGTGTTGTTCAGTTTCCATGTATTTGATTTTTTTCCTTGCTTTTTCTGTTATTGATTTCTACTTTTATGGATTTATGGTCAGAAAAGATGCTTTGTAATATTTTGATGTTTTGGAGTCTCTTAAGACTTGCTTTGTGGCCTAATGTGTGACCTACTATAGAGAATGTTCCATGTGTGTTGGAAAAGAAAATATGCTTGCCTGATGTTGGGAGGAGTGTTCTGTGTTTGTCTATGAGATCAAGTTGATTGATTGTGGCATTTAGGTCCTCCATGTCTTTATTGAGCTTCTTTCTGGTTGTCCTATCCTTCACCAAAATTCATGTGTTGAAGTCTCCTACTATTATTGTGGAGCTGTCTACTTCTCTTTTCAATGCTGATAGAGTTTGTTTTATGTATTTTGGAGCCCTGTTGTTGGATGCGTAAATATTTATTTTATTTGTTATGGTTATGTCTTCCTGGTGTATTGACACTGTAATCATTATTTAGTGTCCTTCCTTATCCTTTGTGGTGGATTTTGCTTTAAAGTCTATTTTGTCAGGGATTAATATTGCCACTCCTGCTCTTTTTTGAGTGTTGTTTGCTTGACATATTTTTTTCTATCCTTTGAGTTTTAGTTTGTTTGTGTCTTTGAGTTTAAGGTGTGTCTCTGAAAGGCAACATATTGACGGATCATGTTTTTTTATCCATTCTGCCACTCTCTGTCTCTTTATTGGTGTATTTAGTTCATTAACATTCACTGTAATTATTGATAAGTATGAGTTTAGCACTGTCATTTTGATGTCTTTTTTGTGTGTGTTTTTGACAGTTTCTTTGTTCCACATAATTTTCCCTGCTGAGTCATTTTTCTTCATATTTTCTTTTCATCTTTTTCATTGTTAGTGGTTTTGTATTTGCTGAGTCTTTTTTTTTTTTTTTTTTAAATTTGATGTGCTGGATTGTTAGTTTCTTTTGTGATTATCTTAATATTTACATCTATTTTTCTAAGTTTAAAACAATCTTTTATTTCTAGATATCTCCTTGATTTCCTCTCCATATGAAATTTCTATGATTCATTATTTAGTCTCTTTTTTTTGTTTTAATGTTGTCATATTTTACATATTGACATCTCTGTTTCTCTATTTTCAGTGTTTTATCTTTGATTCATTTTTGCGAATTCCCTATCTGGGTTGATATCTGGTTGTTCTGTCCTGTGTTCTAATCTTGTGTTATCTGATATTATTGATTCTCTAACCAGAGTACTCCCTTTAATATTTCTTGTCATTTTAGTTTGGTGTTTGCAAATTCTCTAAACTTCTGTTTATCTGGAAATGCCCTAATTTCACTGTCATATTTGAGAGACAGTTTTGCTGGATATATAATTCTTGGCTGGCAATTTTTTTCCTTCAAGGCTTTGTATATGTCATCCCATTGCCTTCTTGCCTCCATGGTTTCCGCTGAGTACTCTGAGTTTATTGTTATTTACTGTCCTTTGTAGATGACTTTTTGTTTATCCCTAGCCACTCTTAAAATTCTCTATCTTTGGTTTTGGCAAGTTTGATTATAATATGTCTTGGTGACTTTCTTTTAGGATCTGTCTTGTGGGGGGTTCAATGAGCATCTTGGATAGATATCTTCTCATCTTTCATGATATCAGAGAAGTTTTCTGTCAACAAATCTTCAAGAATTTTCTCTGTATTTTCTGTTATCTCCCCCCCCCCTTCTGGTACTCTAGTCACTCATAGGTTATTTCTCTTGATAGAGTCCCACATAATTCTTAGGGTTTCTTCATTTTTTTAATTCTTTTATCTGATTTTTCCTCAGATAAATTGGTGTCAAGTTCTTTATCTTCAATCTCACTAATTCTGACTTCCATTATCTGAATTCTGCTCTTAAGACTTTCTACTGAGTTGTCTAATTCTGAAATTTTATTGTTCTTCTGGATTTCTATTTGCTGTCTCTGTATGGATTCTTGTAGTGTCATTTTGCTCTTGTATAACCTTCTTAAGTTCCTCTATTGCTTGGTCTATGTGTTCCTTGGCTTGGTATGCATTTTGCCTTATCTCCTCCCTGATCTCTGGACAAGCTGTTTGTATTAAACCTTTGAATTCTACCTCCAGTAATTCCAAGACCTCTTCCTCTGGGAAGTTTCCTGGTTCTTTGGTTTGGTTGCTTGCCTCTTTATGTGATTTGA
This sequence comes from Dugong dugon, assembly GCA_030035585.1. Classification (NCBI taxonomy): domain Eukaryota; kingdom Metazoa; phylum Chordata; class Mammalia; order Sirenia; family Dugongidae; genus Dugong; species Dugong dugon. The sequence goes on from CM057474.1 coordinate 42,123,171, forward strand.
TATTGACTCTTGTCTTTGAGCCATCAGTAAGTTACTATATTTATTTATTTTATGTTTGCTTCCTGTGTCCTAACCTCTTGTTTTGTTTTGTCTTGATATACCCAAGTAGGCTGGTCGCATGAGCTGCTTTGATTATTGCCATCTATGAAGCTCTCACGTCCTGTCACCAGGTTATTAGGTCTGCTAATAGGTATGTGAGCCCAGGCGTTTGTTTACTTTTCTTGTGTGGACTCTGCTCAGGTGTCCAGGTTCTCAGTCACCAAGTGTGTGGTGCAGGCCCTCCCCTACACTCCTAGATGGGCAGGACTATGTAGGGGTGATTGGAGCAGGCACAGGTATCTGGCTGCAGTAGAGGGTTATGTGCTGAGCAAGGTAGGAGGCTGACAACTGCCCCAGAGTGCTTGGGTGGAAGGTGTGTCCCTGGTCCCTAGAGTGTATAGATGGGTAGGTTTTGTAGCCAGACATTGCTCACCCAGTGCTGTCGGTTTTAAGGACTGAAAGGCAACACTTATTCTTGGACCCATCTTGGGTGGCTAGGTGGTGTAGGTGGAGCCACCAGTCCTCAGGCCCCTGATGTGGGTATGTTAGGATGCAGCTTAATGGGTAGGGTGGTGTCAAATGTCATGAAACTGCCACTCTCCCCTAGCTGTTGAAGTTGAAAAATAGGCTTCAGGTATGTATCCTGTTGTACTATGCTAATGAGGGCTATGCTATTTAAATGGGTCCACACAGGTCTAGGCTGGGGTGAAAGGCATTCAAAGTCCGTGGACCCCTTATGCCTATGTCTAGACAAAGGGGCTGTGTCTGCCCTGAGGTCCTGGTTTAGGGGAGCTGGCAGATTATTTTTTTCTGTTTGATATTTGTATGTTAATTTCTTTCCTCTCCAAAGCCAGGTGAATGGCTCAGGCCGCATGATGGTTTCCAATTCCAGCCCAGGGGGCACAGCAATTGCTGAGGCTGAACTGGGAGAAAAGCAGAATGGGGAAAGGTTGGGTGAATGGGAGAGAGATACTTCCCAGAGGGGGTAGAAAATGCATCCTGAGTAGGCGGGGCCAAGATGGCAGTGTAGTCAGACGGTTCCTATATCCCTCTTAAAACAAAGACCTGGGAAAACAAGTGATTTGGTTGTATATGAATATCTAGGAGCCCTGAACAAGGCAAAGTTGAGGAATTGGACTGAGTGGTAGAGGGAGACAGAGACGGTTTGGAAGAAGCCAGCAGCACCAAAGCGGCGGCAGCGGGACTGCAGCTCTTCAGCCACACCGGGGCTACAGTGAAGCAGGCAACCAGCTGTGCACGTGCTCAGGAAGCAGTTTCCACATGGAGAGAGATCCCACAGCAGAGATTCTGCTTGGACACTCGGAACCAGTGAAAAGCAGCTCCCAAGTGGCAAAAGACAAGTATATGCGTGAGGCCTTTTGCAGGGATTTTATTTTTTTTTTAAAAAGCCCATTTGGGAAAAACCTCTCTCCTTTTTACCTCCTCCCTCCCCGCTCTGCACCAGGAGTCTACTGGGCCGGTAGTAGATCCCAAAAGGCGTCCTGACACATTTTCCTGGCCTTGGAGAGGGAACAAATAAGCTACTGCCTCCCCTAAGCCAGGAACACAGGGTTGGCACAGCTTCTTTGCTAGGCACAGGCATAAGGGTTCCACAGACTTTGAGCACCTTACACCCCTGTATAGACTTGTGGAGACCCATTTCAACAGCATTATTCCTCACTACAACAGTACAACAGGGCAAACATCTGAAGTTTGACTTCAACTGTTTCAGCTGTGAAGCGACAGATTTGTGATCCTCAAAACAGCCCTGCCCCCTAAGTAGGCACTTTTACCAATCCACAACAGGGGCTTGAGGACTGGTGGCCTCACCTAAACCTCCTAGTCACCTACTACAGGAGTCCAAGAAAAAGAGGTGCCCTCTAGTCTATGCACCCAAAAGAGTGGGGTGCTCATAGTCCAGCTGCAAAACTCACCTACCTAGTCACCCTAGAGAATAGGGACATGCTTTCATTTCAGACTCTCAGGGACAGCCGTCACCCCCTGCCTGGCCCAGCATGTGATCCTCAACCACAGCCAGAGTTCAGTGTCTGTACCAATCCCCCATGCCTCTCTAAGACTGTAGGTGAGAGCCTGCACCACACACTTGGTGACCAACTGTCTGGACACCTGAGCCGAACCTATATAGGAAAATTTAACTGATGCCTGTGTGCACATACTTACAGAACTAACTACGTGGTGACAGGACTTTAGAGCTTCAAAGGTGCCAGTAATCAAACTAGTGCACATCAGCAGCCTAGTGGGGCATATCAAAACAAAACAAAACAAGAAGCTAGAAGTCACTAAACAAATATAAAATAAAATTAAAATAACTTATTGATGGCTCGGAGACAATGGTCAATATCCAATCACGTAAAGAGGCAGTCCATGATGGCTTCAGCAAGCTCCCAGAATTAAGAATCAATAAATTCTCTGGAGGAAGAGAATATCTTGAAATTACCAGAAGCAGAAAACAAAAGATTAATATACAGAACTCTTCTAGAAATTAGAAAGGAAATTCCACAAAATGCAGAAAAATTCAGGGAAGACAAAGACAAAGTAGTAGCAGAACTTTAAAAAGTTATTCAAGAACATAATAAGAAATTTAATAGGCTGTGCAAGAATCCATAGAGGGAGAGCAATCAGAAATCCAGAAGATTAACAATAAAATTTCAGAATTAGACAACTCAATAGAAAGTCATAGCAGCAGAATTGAAGCAGTAGAAGTTAGAATTAGTAAGATTAAAGATAAAGCGCTTGATGCCAACTTATCTGAGGAAAAATCAGATAAAAGAATTAAAAAGAATGAAGAAACTCTAAGAGTCATGTGGGACTCTGTCAAGAGAAATAACCTATGAGTGACTAGAGTACCAGAAGGGGTGGGGGAGATAACAGAAAATACAGAGAAAATTCTTGAAGATTTGTTGACAGAAAACTTCTCTGATATCATGAAAGATGAGAAGATATCTATTCAAGATGCTCATCGAACCCTGCATAAGGTAGCTCCCAAAAGAAAGTCACCAAGACATATTATAATCAAACTTACCAAAACCAAAGATAAAGAGAGAATTTTAAGAGTGGCTAGGGATAAAAGAAAAGTCATCAACAAAGGAGAGTCAATTAGAATAAGCTCGGACTACTCAGCAGAATCCATGCAGGCAAGAAGGCAATGGGATGATATGTATAAAGACTTGAAGGAAAATAACTGACAGCCAAGAATTATATATCCAGCAAAACTGTCTCTCAAACATGACGGCAAAATTAGGGCATTTCCAGATAAACAGAAGTTCAGGGAATTTACAAAAACCAAACCAAAATTACAATAAATACCAAAGGGAGTCCTATGGTTAGATTATCAATAACACCAGATAACAATGCAAGACCAGAACACAGGACAGGGCAATCAGATATTGACTCAGATAGGGAAGTTGAAAATACACAAAAGCTAAAACATTGAAAATCGGGAAACAGAGATATCAGTATGTAAAAGAGGACAACATTAAAACAAAAAAGAGGGACTTTAAAAATGCAGACACTGATTTTTCATATGGAGGGGAAGTCAAGTTGGTATAGAGTAATAAAAGACTAGTATAAACTTAGAAAAATAGGGGTAAATATTAAGGTAACCACAAAGGAATCTAACAATCCTACAAATCAAAATAAAAAAGTAGAAAAACATAAAGGCTCAGCAAACACAAAATTTACAACAATGAAAAACATGAAAAAAAAAATACATAAAGAAAAACGACTCAGCACAGAAAATTAAGGGGAACAAAGAAACTGTGAACGACACACAAAAAGAGATATCAGGGGAGAGGGGCAAGATGGCGTTGTAGGCAGAAACACCACGCCGTCCCTCCACAGCAAAGATCCGAAAAACTAAGCCTAACAGAGAATCAACAATCCTGAAACCCTAGAACACCAAATGAAGAGATAAAGAACTCAGCCAAACACCAAACGGAGTGAGAATACTAAAAGAGAACAGAGAGCGAGGAGAGACTCAGGCAGAGATTCCTTACCAGCTAACGCAGCGCGGATCCACCATCTTGGATTCCTATCGGAGACCAGCAAACGGGAGAGCAGCCTTGCAGAGCATCTGGTCGGAGACAGAACGACCGGTAAACTGCGGCGATGTATGCCTCTGTACCTTCTGGCCAGGCTGAGCTGTGAAAATTGAGACCGACTCCCCCAGACCTCATAGCTGCATCGGTGAGATCCCTGGGAACTTTGCAGTTTTTTAACTTTTCTGATTTTCATTTGGTCATTCTTTCCTTTTCTTTCTCTTCCCCCTTCTGGTTTCCTCCATCCCATAGTCTCTCATCTGTACATTCCAACGACAAACTCCCCTAGCATTCTTTTATGTTTGTACGCTTTTTGCTCCTCCTCCTCTCTCCTCTCTCCCATATCCAGCTTAGCTTCACACATAACCATCTTCCCGCTGCACCCTACCTACCTGCACCGTGCACTAGACATCACATCACCAAGCGGTGCAGGCACGCCCTATTGGAACCTGCCCAGCACTGACTACCGACCGTCCTGGTGGCTGCGGTGAGTGCCACAAGCAACCCATCCCAGTGGCTCCTCCTCAACTAGATCTGCCCAGCTGTACCACAAGAACAAAAAAAAAAAAAAATCTACAATCAATAAACGAGAGAAATATCTACTGAATGCCCCGAAAACAGCAAACAATATCAAAACATTTACAAAAACAAGACAAGATGGCTCCAATAGGCGTCCAAATTAAAACACCAGATAACTCTCCTGTGGAAGAAAATGCACTAGAAGTACCTGATACGGAACTCAAATCACTAATACTCGGAATTTTCCAAGAACTGAGGCAAAAAGCTGACAAACATGAGGAAAAAATAGACAAATTTATGGAAAATACAGACAAAAAATTGGAAGAATTCAGGAAGATGATGCAAGAACAAAATGCCAAAATAAATTCACAACTCGAAATTATACAAAAACAACAATTAGAAATCCAAAAGATAAACAACAAGATTTCAGAAATGGACGGTGTCATAGAAGGGCTGAGAAGTAGATTTGAAACCATGGAAGACAGGATCAGTGGAACTGAAGACAAACACTTGGATACAACTCTGTTTCAGGAAAACTCAGAAAAAAGAACAAAGAAAAATGAAGAGAACCTGAGAGTTATGTGGGACACAATTAAAAGCAAAAACTTACGAGTGATTGGCATACCAGAACAGGGGAAGAAAACAGAAAACACAGAGAGGATCATTGAGGAACTGCTGACAGAAAACTTTCCCAATATCATGAAAGATGAAAAGCTGGTCATCCAAGAAGCTCAACGAACCCCATATAGAATAGACCCCAAAAGAAAATCACCAAGACATATCATATTCACACTCGCTAAAACTAAAGACAAACAAAGAATCCTGAGAGCAGCTCGGGAAAAACAAGAAGTCACATACAGAGGAGAAACAATAAGACTAAGCTCAGATTATTCAGCAGAAACCATGCAGGCAAGAAGGCAATGGGATGACATATATAAAATCTTGAAAGAAAAAAATTGTCAGCCAAGAATAATATATCCTGCAAAACTCTCATTCAGATTTGATGGTGAAATTAGGTCATTTCCAGATAAACAGAAACTAAAGGAATATGCAAAAGTCAAACCAAACTTACAAGAATTATTAAAGGGAGTTCTTCGATCTGAGGACAAACAGCTTAAGCCCTCAGGCAGGACCTAGGACCTAGGATGCAGGTTAACATGAACCAGATACCATTCTAGGAACTGAACTACAGACGACTTTCCAAAAACAAAAGTTATACAACAGGGAATCAGAGAAATCAATCAAAGGATGACAACAACATCAAAACAATGAAAGAGGGAACAAACGGCATAGGTATAGAACCTTCTAAAGGAGAAGAAGGCAAGGCGATACCAAGTAACGGTAGACTGCTTCAAAATTATAAAGATAAGGGTAAAATTCATGGTAACCACAAAAAAAGTTAACAAACCAACTCATAAAAATAAAGACGAAAAACATAAAGTCTCAACAAAAACAAAACCTACAAAAACAAAAGAAATGAACACAAAATCCACAAACAAAAGGAACTCAGCACAAGAGAGTAAGAAGAACAAAGAAAACTTCAGCATCACAAAAAAAAGCACTACAAAATGACAGCAACAAACTCACATCTATCAATAATTACACTGAACGTAAATGGACTCAATGCACCCATAAAGCGACGGAGAGTGGCAGAATGGATAAGAAAACAGGATCCATCTATTTGCTGTCTACAAGAGACACATCTTAGAAACAAAGATGTGAATTTATTAAAAATCAAAGGTTGGAAAAAAATATATCAAGCTAACAACTATCAAAAAAGAGCAGGAGTGGCAATTCTAATCTCAGATAAAATAGACTTTAAAACAAAATCTACCATAAAAGACAAAGAAGGACACTATATAATGATTAAGGGGATGATCCATCATGAAGACATAACCATAATAAATATCTATGCACCCAATGACAGGGCTCCAAAATACATAAAAAAAACTCTAACAGCACTGAAAAGAGAAATTGACAGTTCCACAATAATAGTAGGAGACTTCAACACACCACTCTCAGTAAAGGACAGAACAACTAAAAAGAAACTTAGCAAAGATACAGAAGACCTAAAGGACACAATCAGCCAACTGGACCTCATAGACATATATAGAACACTCCATCCAACCGCTGCAAAGTACACTTTCTTTTCCAATGCACATGGAACGTTCTCCAGAATAGACCACATCTTAGGCCACAGAGCAATCCTCAACAAGATCCAAAATGCTGAGATAATTCACAGTATCTTCTCTGACCACAATGCCATCAAGGTAGAAATTAACACTAGAAAGAGCAAGGAAAAAAAATCAAACACATGGAAACTGAATAATAATCTGCTTACACATCAATGGGTAATAGAAGAAATCAGAGATGGAATTAAAAAATTCCTAGAATCAAATGAAAATGAAAACACATCATACCAAAACCTTTGGGACACAGCAAAGGCAGTCCTCAGAGGACAATTTATAGCAATAGAAGCACATATCAAAAAAGAAGAAAGGGACAAAATCAAAACATTAACTACAGAACTCAAACAAATAGAAAGAGAACAACAAAAAAAGCCTACAACCACCGGAAGAAAGGAAATAGTAAAGATCAGAGCAGAAATCAATGAAATAGAGAACAGAAAAACAATAGAAAGAATCAACAAAACCAGAAGTTGGTTCTTTGAAAGAATCAACAAAATCGACAAACCACTGGCCAGACTGACAAAAGAAAAACAGCAGAGGGCACAAATAACCCAAATAAGAAATGAAATGGGGGACATTACAACAGACCCAACTGAAATAAAAAGGATTATAACAGAATATTATGAAAAACTATATTCCAACAAATTTGAAAACCTAGAGGAAATGGATAAATTTCTAGAAACATACGGCCTACCCAAACTACAACAAAGTGATATTGAAAATCTGAACAGACCCATAACAAGAGAAGAGATTGAAAAGGTAATAAAAAAACTCCCAACCAAAAAAAGCCCTGGCCCAGATGGCTTCACTGGAGAATTCTACAAAACATTTACAGAAGAGCTCGTACCAGTTCTACTCAAGTTATTTCAGAGCATAGAAGAGGAAGCAACACTTCCAAATTCATTCTATGAAGCCAGCATAACGCTGATACCAAAACCAGGCAAAGACATCACAAAAAAAGAAAATTACAGACCAATATCTCTCATGAATATAGATGCAAAAATTCTGAACAAAATTTTAGCCAATAGAATTCAGTATCATATCAAAAAAATAATACACCACGACCAAGTAGGATTCATACCAGGTATGCAAGGATGGTTTAACATTAGAAAATCCATCAACGTAATCCACCACATAAATAAAAGGAAAGAAAAAAATCACATGATTATCTCAATTGATGCAGAAAAGGCATTTGACAAAGTCCAACACCCATTCCTGATAAAAGCTCTCAATAAAATAGGTATAGAAGGGAAATTTTTCAACATCATAAAGGGCATCTATGCAAAACCAACAGCCAACATCATTCTTAATGGAGAAAGGCTGAAAACATTCCCCCTGAAAACAGGAACAAGACAAGGATGCCCTTTATCACCACTCCTATTTAACATTGTGCTGGAAGTTCTCGCTAGAGCAGTAAGGCAAGAGAAAGAAATAAAGGGCATCCAAATTGGTAATGAAGAAGTTAAACTCTCCCTGTTTGCAGATGATATGATACTATACATAGAAAACCCTAAAGACTCCACAAGAAATTTACTGGAACTAATAGAAAGATTCAGCAGAGTAGCAGGATACAAGATAAACATTCAAAAATCAGTTGGATTCCTATACACCGGTAAAGAGAACGATGAAAAGGAGATCAGGAAATCAATACCATTTTCAATAGCCCCTAAAACGATAAAATACTTAGGAATAAATCTGACCAGGAATATAAAAGACCTATACAAAGAAAACTACAAAACACTGCTGCATGAAACCCAAAGGGATCTACATAAATGGAAAAACATACCATGCTCATGGATAGGCAGACTCAACATTGTGAAAATGGCAATTCTACCTAAAGCAATTTACAAATACAATGCAATTCCGATACAAATACCAACAACATTCTTCAAAGAGATGGAAAAACTAATTATTAACTTTATATGGAAAGGGAAGAAACCCCGAATAAGTAAAGCACTACTGAAGAAGAAGAATAAAGTTGGAGGACTCACACTACCTGACTTGAGAACCTACTATACAGCTACAGTACTCAAAACAGCCTGGTACTGGTACAACAACAGAGACATTGACCAATGGAACAGAATTGAGAACTCAGATGTAAATCCATCCACCTACGGTCACCTGATTTTTGACAAGGGCCCAAAATACATCAAATGGGGAAAAGACAGTCTTTTTAACAAATGGTGCTGGCAAAACTGGATATCCATTTGTAGAAAAATGAAACAGGACCCATACCTCACACCATATACAAAAACTACTTCAAAATGGATCAAAGACCTGAATATAAAGCCTCAAACTATAAAATTCATAGAAGAAAAAATAGGACCAACACTTCAGACCTTAATACATGGCATTAACAGGATACAAACCATAAACATCAACACAAAAAACCCAACAGATAAACTAGATAATTGGGATCTTTTAAAAATCAAACATCTATGCTCTTCAAAAGATTTCACCAAAAGAGTTAAAAGAGAACCTACAGACTGGGAAAAAATTTTTGGACAGTACAAGTCAGACAAAGGTCTAATCTCCATAATCTACAAGAAAATCCAACACCTCTACAACAAAAAGACAACCAATCCTATCAAAAAATGGGCAAAGGAAATGAACAGACACTTCACCAAGGAAGACATTCAAATGGCCAACAGACACATGAGGAAATGCTCGCGATCACTAGCCATTAGAGAAATGCAAATTAAAACCACAATGAGATACCATCTCACCCCGGCATTACTGGCACGAATCAAAGACACTGGAAATAACAAATGTTGGAGGGGCTGCGGGGAGACGGGAACTCTTATACACTGCTGGTGGGAATGCAAAATGATACAGCCATTTTGGAAAATGATATGGCGTTTCCTCAGAAAGCTAGAAATAGACGTACCATTCGATCCAGCAATCCCACTCCTAGGAATATATCCTAGAGAAATAAGAGTCATCACTCGAATAGACATATGCACACCTATGTTCATGGCAGCATTATTCACAATAGCAAAACGATGGAAACAACCTCGATGTCCATCAACAGACGAATGGATACACAAACTATGGTACATACACACAATGGAGTACTATGCAACGAGAAAGAACAATGAATCGGTGAACCATCTCATAACATGGATGAAACTGGAGGACATCATGCTGAGTGAAATAAGTCAATCACAAAAGGACAAATATTGTATGAGACCTCTATTGTAAAAACCCATGAAAAAATTCACATGCAAAATGTAACAATCCTTGTTGGTTACCAGGGATGGGGGGGGGGGAATACTAAATAGGTAATAGGTAAGTGGTAACTTGGGTGAGAGATGAGATAGTACATAGTACAGGGGAAACTAACACAACCTGCACAAGGAAAGGTCATGGAGGCCCTATAGACACATCCAAACCCCCCGAGGGACTGAGTTGTTGGACGGAGGGCTCTGGGGACCATGATCTCGGGGAACATCTAGCTTAATTGGCATGACACTACTTATAAAGATAATGCTCTACATTCTACCTTGGTGAGTAGTGTCTGGGGTCTTAAAAGCCTATGAGCGGCCATCTAAGATACTCCACTGATCTCATCCCTTCGGGAACAAGGGAGAACGAAGAGAACAGGATACAAGGAAAAGATTAGTCCGAAGGACTAATGGTCCACAGCTACCAAGGCCTCCACGGGACTGAGCCCAGTACAGCTGGATGGTGCCCGGCTACCACCAATGACTCCTCTGACCAGGATCACAACAGAGGGTTCTGGGCAGAGCTGGAGTAGGATGTAGAGTATAATTTTAACTCCCAAAAAAAAAAAAAAAAGAAAAAGAAGACCAGATATACTGGGCTAAAGAATACTAGAGAAACCTCGAGAGTGTGGCCCCCAGACACCCTTTCAGCTCAGAGGGGAAGTTACCTTCAAGGTTCGATGTTAAGCCTGGGAATGGACACCCCAGTAAAACTAAATGGGACTAACGATGTACAGGAGTCCGGTGACAAGGGCCAGAAGGCAGAGGGAGAGTAGGAAACTGATGATAAGGAACACAAATTGAATAAGGACACTGTCGATGTATTGTGAGATTGTTGACCACTGCTATAGGGCAACATTTGTAGTAACTATTAAATGGGAGGCTGTTTTGTCCTGTAAGCCTTCATCTTGGGCGAGAATGGCAGCACAATTGGAAGAGCATAGTCAATATCACTTAAATGTGTAAGTAAAAAGTTTTGAAATGGTGTTTAAATAAAATAAAAATAAATAAATAAATAAATAAATAAATAAATAAACAAATGAGACTAAAGAGGTACAATAGTCCACTGACAAGGTCCAGAAGACAGAAGGGGACAAGGAAGCCCCCTGGTGATAGGGAACACAAGGTGGAGTAAGGATATTCTTGATGTGCTGTGAGATTGTTAACCATTGTCATAGGGCAACATGTGTAGTAACTGTTAAATGAAAAACTATTTTTTCTGTAAGCCTTCATCTTAAGTGAGAATAACAGCACAGTTGGAAGAGCGTAGTCAATGTCACTGAACTGTGAATGTAGAAATTTTTGAAACGGTGTATCTTTGGCCATCTGTAATTTTCATCAAAAAAAAAAGGTTGAGAATTTAGAGGCTTAATACGTTGTGGGGTTGTTAACCAATGTCAAAAAACAACATGTGTACTACTATTTCATGAGAAACTATTTGCTCTGTAAGCTTTCACCTGAAGTACAATAAAATATATATTAAAAAAAAAAAAAAAAGAAAAAGAAAAAAAAAAAAAAAAAAAAAAGAGATATCAGGATAACAGCACTAAACTCATACTATCAATAATTACGCTGAATGTAAGCAGACTCGATGCACCAGTAAAGAGACGGAGAGTGGCAGATTGAATAAAAAAGCATGCTCCACCTATATGCTGCCTAGAAGAGATGCACCTTAGACTTAAAGACACAAACAAACTAAAACTCAAAGGATAGAAAAAAAAATATCAAACAAACAACATTCAAAACAGAGCAGGAGTGGCAATACTGATCTCTGACAAAATAGACTTTAAAGTAAAATCCACCACAAAGTATAAGTAATGGCACCATAAAATGATTAAAGGGTCAATACACCAGGAGGACATAACTATAATAAATATTTACACACCCAACAACAGGGCTCCAAAATACATAAAACAAACTCTAACTGCTCTGAAGAGGGAGAAGACAGCTCCACGATAGAAGTGGGAGACTTCAACACGCCACTTTCAGTGAAGAACAGAACATCCAGAAAGAAGCTCAACAAAGACACGAAACAGCTAAATGCTACAATCAACCAACTTGATCTCATAGACATATACCAACACTGCACCCAACAACAGCCAAGTATACTTTCTTTTCCAACGCCCATGGAACAGAATAGACCACATATGAGGCCATAAAGCAAGCCTTAACAAAATCCAAAACATCAAAATATTGCATAGCATCTTTTCTGACCATAAAGCCATAAAAGTGGAAATCAATAACACAAAAAGCAAGGAAAAGCAATCAAACACATGGAAACTGAACAACACCTTGCTCAAAAACTACTGGGTTATAGAAGAAATTAAGGATGGAATAAAGAAATTCATAGAATCAAACGAGAATCAACACACATCCTACCAGAACTTTTGGGACACAGGAAAAGCAGTGCTCAGAGGTCAGTTTATAGCAATAAATGCACACATCCAAAAAAAAGAAAGGGTCATAATAAAAGCATTAACCCTACATCTGGAACAAGTAGAAAGAGAGCAGCAAAAGAAGGCTACAGGCGCCAGAAGGAAGGAAATAATAAGAATTAGAGCATAGAAATAGAGAATAGAAAAACAATTGAAAGAGTTAACGAGTCCAAAACTGGTTCTCTGAATAGATCAACAAAATTGATAAACCATTGGCCAAACTGACAAAATAAAAACAGGAGAGGAAGCAGATAACCCGTATAAGAAATGAGATGGGTGATATCACAACAGACCAAACTGAAATTAAAAGAATCATAACAGATTACTATGAAAAATTGTACTCTGACAAATTTGAAAACCTAGAGGAAATGGACAAATCTCTAGAAACTCACTTCCTACCTAAATTAACACAAACAGAGTTAGAACAACTAAATAAACCCATAACAAAAGAAGGGATTGAAAAGGTTATTAAAACACTGCCAACAAAAAAAAAGCCCTGGCCCGGATGGCTTCACTGGAGAATTCTACCAAACTTTCAGAGAAGAGATAACACAACTTCTACTAAAGGTATTTCAGAGCATAGAAAAGGATGGAATACTCTCAGACTCATTCTATGAAGCCAGCATAACCCTGATACCAAAACCAGGTAAAGACACCACAAAAATAAAAAGAAAAGAAAATTACAGACCAATATCCCTCATGAACATTGACACAAAAATACCCAACAAAATTCTAGCCAATAGAATTCAGCAACATATCAAAAAAATAATTCACCATGATCAAGTGGGATTTATACTAGGTATGCAGGGATGGTTCAACATTGGAAAAACAATGTAATCCATCACATAAATAAAACAAAAGACAAGAATAACATGATCTTATAAATCGATGCAGAAAAGGCATTCGACAAAGTCCAAGACACACTCATGATAAAAACTCTCAATAAAATAGGAATAGAAGGGAAATTCCTCACAATAATTAAGGGCATTTATACAAAACCAACAGTGAACATCATCCTAAATGGAGAGACTTTGAAAGCATTCCCCTTGAGAACAGGAACCAGAGAAGGATGCCCTCTATCACCACTCTTATTCAACATTGTGCTGGAGGTCCTAGCCAGAGCAGTTAGGGTAGTAAAAGAAATAAAGGGCATCCAAATAGGTAAGGAAGAAGTCAAAGTATCTCCATTTGCAGGTGATATGATCTTATACACAGAAAACCCCAAAGAATCCGCAAGAAAACTACTGGCACTAATAGAAGATTTCAGCAAAGTTTCAGGACACAAGATAAACATACAGAAATCAATTAGATTCTTTTACACTAACAAAGAGAACTTTGAAGAGGAAATCACCAAGTCAATATCATTTACAATAGCCCCCAAGAAGATAAAATATTTAGGAATAAATCTAACCAGAGATGTAAAAGATCTTTACAGAGAAAACTACAAGACACTACTGCAAGAAACTAAAAGAGACTGGCATAAGTGGGAAAATATACCTTGCTCATGGATAGGTAGACTCAACAGAGTGAAAATGTCAATTCTACCCAAAGCAATCTACAGATACAATGTAATCCCAACCCAAATTTCACCAGCATTTTTTAATGAGCTGGAGAAACAAATCACCAACTTCATATAGAAAGGGAAGAGGCCCCAAATAAATAAAACATTACTCAAGAAGAAGAGCTAAGTGGGAAGCCTTATAGTACCTGATTTTAGGACCTATTATACTGCCACTGTAGTCAAAACAGTCTGGTACTGGAACAGAGCTGAGAATCCGGATATAAGCTCATCCACCTATGAGCAGATAATATTTGACAAAGGCCCAAAGTCCATTAATTGGGGAAAAGACAGTCTCTTTAACACATGGTGCTGGCATAACTGGTTACCCATATGCAAAAAACTGAAACGAGACCCATACCTCACACCATGTACAAAAACTAACTCAAAATAGATCAAAGACTTAAATATAAAATCGAATACAATAAAGATCATGGAAGAAAAAATAGGGACAACGCTAGGAGCCCTAATGCATGGATAAACACAATACGAACCACAAGTAACAATGCACAAGCACCAGAAGAAAGACTAGATAAATGGGAGCTCCTAAAAATCAAACACTTCTGCTCATCAAAATACCTCACCAAAAGAGTAAAAAGACAACCTATAGACCGGAAAAAAAATTTTGGCTATGACAAGCCCGATCAACATCTAATCTCTAAAATCTACAAGATATTGCAAAACCTCAACAACAAAAAGACAAATAACCCAATTAAAAAACGGGCAAAGGATATGAGCAGGCACGTCACCAAAGAAGATATTCACACGGCTAACAGACACATGAAGAAATGCTCACGATCATTAGCCATTAGACAAATGCTGATCGAAACTACAATGAGATACCATCTCACTCCAACAAGGCTAGCATTAGTCCAAAAAACACAAAATAATAAATGCTGGAGAGGTTGTGGAGAGACTGGGACACTTATACACTGTTGTTGGTAATGTAGAATGGTACAACCACTTTGGAAATCGATTTGGTGCTTCCTTAAAAAGCTAGAAATAGAAGTACCATAGGATCCAGCTATCTGGCTCCTTGGAATATATCCTAGAGAAACAAGAGCCATCACACGAATAGATATATGCACACCCATGTTCATTGCAGCATTGTTCACAATAGCAAAAAGATGGAAGCAACCTAGGTGTCCATCAACAGAGGAATGGATAAACAAGCTATGGTATATCCACACAATGGAATATTATGCAACGATAAAGAACAGTGATGAAGCTGTGAAACATTGTACAACATGGTGGAAGCTGAAACTTATTATGCTGAGTGAATTTAGTCAGTCACAGAAGGACAAATACTGTGTCAGACCACTATTATAAGAACTCAAGAAAAGTTTTAAACACAGAAGAAAAAATTCTTTGATGGTTACGGGAGTGGGGAGGAAGGGTGAGGGTTATTCACTAACTAGGTTGTAGACGAGAATCATCTTAGGTGAAGGGAAGGACAGCACACACTACAGGGGAAGTCAGCACAACTGGACTAAACCAAAGCTAAAAAGTTTCCTGAATACAATCAAATACTTTGAGAGACAGAGTAGCAGGGGTAGGAGTCTGGGGATCATGCTTTCAGGGCACGTCTATGTCAATTGGCATAGCAAAGCTTATTAAGAAAATGTTCTGCATCCTACTTTGGTCAGTGTCGTCTGGGGTCTTAAAAGCTTGCAAGCGGCCATCTAAGATGCATCAATTATTCCCAACCACTTGGAGTAAAGGAGAACGAAGAACACCAAAGATACAAGGAAAGTATTCACCCAGGAGACAGAATGGGCCACATAAACCAGAGACTTCATCAGCCTGAGGCCAGAAGAACCAGATGGTGCCCGGCTACCACCAATCTACATCCTGACCGGGAACACAACAGAGGGTCCCCGATGGAGCAGTAGAAGGATTGGTTGCAGAACTCAAATTCTAGTAAGAAGACCAGACTTAATGGTCTGACTGAGACTGGAGGCTCCCCAGAAAGCATGGCCTCTGGACTCTCTATCATCCCAGAACTAAAACAATTTCTAAGGCCAACTTTTCAGACAGGGTTTGGACTGGACTGTGGGACATAAAGTGATACTTGTGAAGAGTGTGCCTCTTTGTCAAGTAGATACAAGAGACCAAAGGGGAAGCTTCTATCCACAGGTGAGATGGGAAGGCAGAGAGGGTTAGGAGCTGGTTGAATGGTCATGGGGAATCAAGGGCAGAAAGGAGGAGTGTGCTGTCACAGAATGGGGTGAGCCATTAGGGTCTCATAACAACGTATGTAAAAATATTTTGTAGGAGAGACTAACTTGAAATGTAAACGTCATTTAACTACAACAATAAAAAAAAGAAAATGCATCCTGAGTGCCACTGCTTGCCTCAGCCCGTGTGCACCAGTTGATCCAGTCTGCAGGGTGCCAGCCAGGTCAGGTCTGGCAAATCCTCACTGCTTCTGAACTGTGTCTCCCTCCCGCGGTTGCTCAGTCCGACTCTTCAACATCGTCTTTGATGTTCAGGGCTCCTAGATTGTCATATATAATTGATTCACTTGTGTTTTGGTGTCTTTGGTGTAATAGGGATCCCAGGAAGCTTCTGATTACTCTACATCTGGGCCCCGTCTCTCTAGGCTATAATTTTTACAAAAGCAAATCGCCAGGTCTTTCTCCTATGGAGCCACTGGGTGGGTTTCAGCTGCCAACATTTTGGTTAGCAGCTGAGTGTTTAACCATTGCACCATCAGGGCTCCTTAAAATCTCTCTCTTCATACTTTTTGAGATAAAATAGATTCCTAATTAAGTTTAACCATGTACTTCTACATTTTCTTTCTTTTCAGAAAAAAAAAAAAGTATCTTCAGCTAAAGACGCAATAAATACATTAGAGCAATGGCATTCCTACGTGATGCAAATGGTTAATGAGCTTGGGTGCTAACGAAGAGGTTGGAGGTTTGAGTCTATCCAGTGGTCCTTTGCAAGAAAGGCCTGGTGATCTACTTCTGAAAAATCAGGCACTGAAAACCCTGTGAAACACAGTCTTATTCTGATACATGGCTTTGCCATGAATTGGGATTGACTTGATAGCAACTGACTTTGTATTAGAGGAACAGAGTATATTTACCTGTTAAAAGGAAGAACAAAAGAAGGCTGTCCAAATGTTCTATTTGTTTGTAGGTATTGGTTTGTAAAATTTTATCAAAATACAACATTGATCTAGAAAAGTGCACACTTCATGATATAGAGCATAATGATTTTCTATAAAGTGAACACAGGAAAAAAAAAAAAGAACATTGCCAGAATTGCAGAAGCTCCCATGTGCCTTTCCCAATCACCTCCTTCTCTCTAAAGGGAACTTCCAGCTGACTTCTAAAAACTACATATATTCTGACAAAATCACTTTGATTCTCCCAGAATTCAGATTTCTGGGTGCATGGAATTGAAGTGACACAGGCCATCTACCATTAGGTAGATGGAACTATTTCCCTGAAGTCACTTTCAGGTGGAACATTAGCTTAGTAAGAATAGCATAGCAGAGACATTTGGCCTTAGGCATTGGGTTCCTTTGGAAAATTATGTGGAGCCACCCTCTAGAAACAGGAACTCTAGGATCTGACTAGAGGCTGTTTTAGGATGTATGGCATGTCCTTGGTGACTGTTTCTGTAACCCAATCTATGTTTTGGTGTTCTCTTCTGAGAAATTAACATCACAATGACCTATATAACTCACTTTCACAGTTCCCTCTTTGGAGCTCCTTCCCAATGTGATAGGGAGATGCTGCCAGATTCAAATTTTACCTACCCATAATAAATATATTCTGTTACACTAATTTTTGGTGTTTCGCTAAGTAATTTAGAATTTGACCACTCCTGGTGCTATTTTTAAATTTTTTTAAAAAATAAAATCAAGTAGTATGCAATTTTTAGTGTTTCAATTTATATTTCTTCAAAAAGCTTTTGAGATTCACTCATGCATTGTATAGTATTCTGTTGTATGAATGAATATATGACAATTTATTTCTCTAACTTATTGTGTTGGACATGTGTGTCTTCCTGTGTGGAGCCATGAGAGATAACAATGCTGTAAAAACTCGAGTATGTGACTTTTGGTGCATGTATGTGCATTTCTGTTGCATACATAGCTGGGAAATTGGATGTGCTAGGTCACTGTAAATGTGTATGTTCAGCTGTAGTAGGTTCTGTCACAAATTTTCAAAGTGGTTCTACCTCACTTGTGAAGTGTCTATTCATCTCTTTTGCCCTATTTTTAATTAATTTGTCCATCTTTTTCCACTGATTTCAAGCTATGAAATGTCTTACAGTGACTCTGATCTATATGGTATTAGTAGTCTTTTCTTCTGTAGTGTTTCGGTTTGGTTGAAATGAAGGTACATGGAAGGAAGAAATCAAGTAGTTTATTTCTTATGTTGGTGAGTAAAATAAAATAGCAATCACTTCAGCTGAAATTGTGATTTTCAGGGGCCCAGAACACTATCCAACATTTGTCTGTTAGTTTGTCATACTGTGGTAGCTTGCGTGTTGCTGTGATGCTGTAAGCTATACTACTGGTATTTCAAATAGCAAGTTCATCCATAGTAGACAGGTTTCAGTGGAGCTTCCAAACTAAGAGTAGGAAGAAGGACCTGGTGATCTATTTAAAAAAAAAAGTAGCCACTGAAAACCTTATGAATAGCAGCAGAACGCTATCCAATATAGTGCTGGAAGACTAGCCTCTCAGCTTAGAAGGCAATCAAAAATACGACTGGGGAAGAGCTGCCTCCTCAAAGTAGAGTCCACATTAATAAAACGGATAGAGTAAAGACTTTGAGACCCTCATGTGCTGTTGTGGCAAGACTCAAAATGAGAATAAACAGCTGTAAACATCCATTAGTAATTAGAACATGGAATGTACAAAGTAAGAATCAAGACAAAGTGGAAGTTGTCAAAAATGAAACATAAAGTTTGAAGATCAACATCCTAGGCATTAGGGAGCTGAAATGTGCTGGTATTATCCATTTTGAATTGGACAATCATATGGTCTACCATGCCGGGAATGACAAATTGAAGATGAATGGCATCACATTCATCGTCAAAAAGAACATTTCAAGATCTATCTTGAAGTACAATGCTGTCAGTGACAGGATAATATCCATACGCCTACAAAAACAAACAAACAAACAAAAGTTGTTGTTGAGTTTATTCCAACTCACAGCAACCCTACAGAACAGAGCAGAACTGCCCCATAGTATTTCCAAGGAGTGGCTAAAGGATTCAAACCGCAAATCTTTTGGTTAGCAGTTGTAGCTCGTAATCCCTGTGTCAGGAGAGCTCCTATGCCTAAAGGAAGATCAATTAATACAACTGTTATTCAAATTTTTGCATTGAACACTAATGGCAAAGATGAAATTGAAGATTTTACAAACTTCTGCAGTCTGAAATTAAACATGTAATCAAGATGCAGTGATAATTACTGGTGATTGTAATGCAAAAGTTGGAAACAAAGAAGGATCGATATTTGGAAAATATGGCCTTGGTGATAGAAATGATGCCAGAGATAGAATTTTGCAAGACCAACAACTTACTGATAGCAAATCCTTTTTTAAAAAATATAAACAGCGACTATACACATAGACCTCGCCAGATGGAAAACAAAAAAGTCAAATCGTCTACATATGTGGAAAGAGACAATACTCTGGAACAGACCATCAATTGCTCATATGCAAGTTCAAGCTGAAGATGAAGAAAATTAAAACAAGTCCAGGAGAGCCAAAATATGACCTTCAGAATATCCCACCTGAATTTGGAGACCATCTTAAGAATAGATTTGACACATTGAACACTAATGACCAAAGACTAGAAGAGTTGTGGGTTGACATCAAGGACATCATACATGAAGAAAGTAAAATGTCATCAAAAAGGAAAGAAAGAAAAGACAAAAATGTATGTCCAAAGAAACTTTGAAAGTTGCTTTTAAATGTAGATAAAGAAAAAAGAAAAAAAATGATGAAGTAAAAGAGCTGAACAGAATATTTCAAAGGGTGGCTCAAGAAGACAAAGTAATTATAATGAAATGTGCAAAGACCTGGAGGTAAACAACCAAAAGAGAAGAACATGCTTGACATTTCTCAAGCTGAAAGAATTGAAGAAAAAATTCAAGCCTGGAGTTGCAATATTAAAGGATTCTATGGGTAAAAACTTGAATGATGCAGGAAGCACCAAAAAGTCCTTATTTGGCGACTTCTGGGAAACATGGCACTCTAGGCAGAAGCACCATGCCATCCCTCCACAGCAAAGATCCAAAAAACTAAGACAAACAAAGAAAACAGCAATCCTGAAACCCTAAAACATCAAGTGAAGAAATAAAGGACTCAGCCAAGAACGAACTGGAGTGAGAAAACTAACAGAGACTGGAGAGCGAGGAGAGATTCATGAAGAGGTCCCCTATCAGCTAACGCAACATGGAACCACCATCATGGACTCCTATCAGAGACCAGCAAACAGGGAGTACGAGAAAGCAGCTTTGCGGAGCTTCCAGCAGGAGACAGAACAACCGGTAAACAGCAATATATGCTTTCCCATCCCCTACCCTTCTTCAACCCTACTTGGCCTCCTCTGCTTCCTGCGGCCACAGTCTCTTGGCTGGGAGACAGTGGCTGCTTGGATTCCACCCGACCGCACTGACCGGCTCCCTGAGTGCCATTTGTTGGCTGCTGGTGTTGCTTTTTTCTGCTTCTTTTGATTTCTTCCTTAACTCTCACCACCTCCCGCTCCTTTCTCTCAGATATCTGGCTCCGTGCGCCATCTTTGCTTCTTCCTGAAAAGCTGTGGAACTCCACTCAACTGTGAAACTGCTTCCCAGCCCATGCTGCCACACTGGTGGGATCCGGGGGCTTTTTGTTTGTTTGGAATTGTTTGTTTTCTTTTCATTTTATCAAATTAGGAACCCCTTCTAGCTGGGCAGTACTGCACGGCTTGAGACTTACCACCTCAGTTTGCCCAGACTCACAGAGGGGTCCCTAAGGGCATTTCTTTTTCGTGGTATTTTTCTGTTTTTTTCAGGGTTTTTCTAAATTCATTTTGTTTTATTTTCCCTCTTTTTCCCTTTTTGTCTTTCTTCATTACTCAGTTTCTTGTCTCTCTATACCTGCCTTCTCTTCCTATCCCCTGAATACCTGGCACTGAGTAACACCTTTACACCTTCTAGCAAGGCTGTACTTCAATGCCTGGGAACAATTTTCCCAGACCTTGTGGCTGCACTGGCGGGATCCCTGTGAGCTTTTGTTTTTCTTTCTGATTTTTATTTATTCATTTTTTCTTTTCTTTTTTTTCTTCTCCTTTTGTTTTTCTCCATTTCAGTCTCTCATATCTCCACTCCAACAGCAAGCTCCTCTAGCACTCTTTTGTTTGTTTGTATGTTCTTGGCTCTTGTTGCTCTCTCCTCTCTCCCATACCCATCTTAGCTCCACACATCAAAATCTACCCTGTCCATCCTGCCTACCTGCACCATGTGCTTAACATCACACCACCAAGAAGCACAGTAATGGCCTACCATAACCTGCCCTGCGCTGATTACCAGCCTGCACTGGTGGCCATACCAAGTGCCACAAACAACCCATCCCAACAACTTCTCTTCAGCTAGACCTGCCCTGCTGTACCATATCTGAGCGACTGACCCTGCCAACTGGAGAAGGAGGTGAAAAGTATCATACCCACAGATGAGCAAACAACAAAGAACACACACCCCGCCTGTTCAGACATAGCCAAATAAAACAGAAAAAGGATGAAACAAATAAATCTACAATCAATAAAAGAGAAAAATAACGACTGAATGCCCCAAAGACAGCAGAAAAAATCAAAACATTTACAAAAACAGGACAGGATGGATCCACTAGGGGTCCAACATAAAACACCAGGTGACTTTCCAGTAGAAAAAAAGGCACTAGAACTAATTGATAGGGAATTCAAATCTCTAATACTCAGAATTATCCAAGAGTTGAAGCAAAAAGCAGAGAAAAATGAGGAGAAAATAGACAAATTCACAGAAAACACATACAAAAAATGGAAGAATTCAGGAAAATAAAGCAGGAGCAAAATGCCAAAATAAATTCACAGCTAGAAATCATACAAAAACAACAATTAGAAATCCAAAAGATAAACAACAAGATTTCAGAAATGGGCAGTGTCATAGAAATGCTGAGGAGCAGATTTGAAACCGTGGAAGACAGGATCAGTGAAATTGAAGAAAAGCACTAGGCTACAACTTTGAGGAAAACTCAGAAAAAAGAACAAAGAAAAATGAAGATACACTGTAAATTATGTGGGATACAATCAAAAGAAAAATCTTCGAGTGATCAGAGTTCCAGAACAAGGGGAGAAAACAGAAAACACAGAGAAGATCACTGAAGGACTGCTGACAGAAAACTTCCCCAAGATCATGAAAGATGAAAAGCTGGCAATCCAGGAAGCCCCACGAACCCCATATATGATACACCACAAAAGAAAATCACCAAGGTATATCATAATCACACTTGCCAAAACCAAGACAAACAAAGAATCCTGAGAGCAGCTGGAGAAAAACGAAAAGTCACAGATAAAGGAGAAACAGTAAGACTAAGCTCAGATTATTTGGCAAAAACCATGATGCACGCAAGAAGGCAATGGGATGATATATATATAACTTCGAAAGAAAAAATAGCCAGCCAAGAATAATATATCCTGCAAAACTCTTGTTCAAATGAGATGGTGAAATTAGGACATTTCCAGATAAACAGAAATTAAGGGAATATATAAAAACCAAACCAAACTTACAAGAATTATTAAAGAGAGCCCTTCAATCTGAGAACAAACAACATCAGCTCACAGGCTGAATCTAGGATGCAGGATTGTAACAGCCAGATACCAATCTAGGAAATGAACTCTCAAGAACCATCCAAAACAAAAATAAATACAACAGAGAATAGGAACAGTTAACCTGTAAATGACAACAACATAATAACAATAAAAGAGGAAATAAATGGTGTATGTATAGAACCTTCTAATGGAGAGGAAGGCAAGGCGATACCAAGTAATAACAGACTTCAAACTTAGAAAGATAAGGGTAAATTTCATGGTAACCACAAAGAAAGTTAACAAACATACTCATAAAAATAAAGATGAAAAACATAAAGTCTCAGTAAAAACAAAACCTACAAAAACAAAAGAAATGAAAAAAAAAAACCCACATACAAAATGAATTCAGCACAGGAGAGTAAGAGGAACAATGAAAACATCAGCACCACAAAAAAAAAAAATCACTACAAAATAACAGCAATAAACTCACATCTATCAGTAATTACACTGAATGTAAATGGACTCAATGCATCCATAAAGAGACAGAGAGTGACAGAATGGATAAAAAAACAGGATCCATCAATATGCTGTATACAAGAGATACACCTTAGGAAGAAAGATGTTAATTTATTAAAAATCAAAGGTTGGAAAAATATATATCAAGCAAACAACTACCAAAAAAGAGCAGGAGTGGCAATACTAATCTCAGATAAAATATACATTAAAACAAAATCCATTAAAAAAGACAAAGAAGGACACTATATAATGATTAAGGGTATGATCCATCACGAAGACATAACCATAATAAACATCTACACACCCAAATACAGGGCTCCAAAATACCTAAAACAAAATCTAACAGCACTGAAAAGAGAAATTGACAGTTCCACAATAATAGTAGGAGACTTCATTACACCACCCTCAGTAAAGGACAGAACATCTAAAACGAAGCTTAGCAAAGATGAAGAAGATCTAAAGGGCACAATCAGCCAACTTGACCTCATAGACATATATACAACACTCCATCCAACAGCTGCAAAGTACACATTCTTTTCCAATGCTCATGGAACGTTGTCCAGAATAGACCACATCTTAGGCCACAGAGCAATCCTCAACAAGATCTAAAATGCTGAGATAATACAAAGTATCTTCTCTGACCACAATGCCATCAAGGTAGAAATTAACAACAGAAAGAGCAAGGTAAAAATCAACTACATGGAAACTGAATAATGCCCTGCTTACAAACCACTGGGTAATAGAAGAAATCAGAGATGGAATCAAAAAATTCCTAGAATCAAATGAGAAGGAAAACACATCATACCAAAACCTTTGAGACACAGCGATGGCAGTCCTCAGAGGACAATTTAAAGCAATAGATGCACACATCAAAAAAGAAGAAAGGGACAAAATCAAAACATTAACTATGCAGCTCAAACAAATAGAAAGAGAATAGCAAAAAAAGGCGACAGCCACCAGAAGAAAGGAAATAATAAAAATCAGAATAGAAATAAATGAAACAGAGAATAGAAAACCAATAGAATCAACAAAATCAAAAATTAGTTCTTTGAAAGAATCAACAAAATTGACAAACAATTGGCCAGACTGACACAAGAAAAACAGGAGAGGATGCAAATAACCCAAATAAGGAATGAAATAGGTGACATTACAACAGACCCAACTGAAATAAAAAGGATTCTAAGACAGTATTGTGAAAAACTATACTCGAACAAATTTGAAAACCTAGAGGACATAGACAAATTTCTAGAAACACACTACCTACCCAAAATACAACAAAGATGTTGAAAATCTGAAAAGACCCCTAACAAGAGAAGAGATTGAAAAGGTAATAAAAAAAAACTCCCAACCAAAAAAAGCCCTGGTCCAGGTGGCTTCACTGGAGAATTCTACCAAACATTCAGAGAAGAGCTTCCACCAGTACTACTCAAACTGTTTCAGAACATAGAAAAGGAAGAGACTCGTCCAAATTCATTCTATGAAGCCAGCATAATGCTGATAACAAAACCAGGCAAAGATGACACAAAAAAAGAAAATTACAGACCAATATCTCTCATGAACATAGATGCAAAGATTCTCAAAAAATTGTAACTAACAGAATTCAGCATCATATCAAAAAAATAATACACCATGACCAAGTAAGATTCATACCAGGTATGCAAGGATGGTTCAGCATAAGAAAATCAATCAATGTAATCCACCACATAAAAAAAGGAAAGAAAAGAATCACAAGATCATCTCAATTGACACAGAAAAGGCATTTGACAAAGTCTGCCACCCATTCCTGATAAAAACTCTCAATAAAAGAGGTATAGAAGGGAAATTTCTCAAATTAATAAAGAGCATCTATGCAAAACCAACAGCCAACATCATTCTTAATGGAGAGAGGCTGAAAACATTGCCCTAAAGAACAGGAACAAGACAAGGATGCCCTTTATCACCAC
This sequence comes from Dugong dugon, assembly GCA_030035585.1. Classification (NCBI taxonomy): domain Eukaryota; kingdom Metazoa; phylum Chordata; class Mammalia; order Sirenia; family Dugongidae; genus Dugong; species Dugong dugon. Next base: position 42,148,448 of record CM057474.1, read on the forward strand.
TCTTATTTAACATTGTGCTGGAAGTTCTAGCTAGAGCCATAAGGCAAGAAAAAGAAATAAAGGGCATCCAAATTGGTAAGGAAGAAGTTAAACTGTCCCTGTTTGCGGATGATATGATACATAGAAAACCCCAGAGACTCCATGAGAAATCTACTGGAACTAATAGAAAGACTCAGCAGAGTAGAAGGATACAAGATAAACATACAAAAATCAGTTGGATTCCTATACATCAATAAGGAGAATGATGAAAAGGAAATCAGGAAAACAATACCATTTTTAATAGCCCTTAAAAAAATAAAATACTTAGGAATAAATCAAACCAGGGATGTAAAAGACCTATACTAAGAAAACTACAAAACACTACTGCAAGAAACCCAAAGGGATCTACATAAATGGAAAAACATACCATGCTCATGGATAGGTAGACTCAACATTGTGAAAATCACAATTCTACCCAAAGCAATTTACAAATACAATCAATCCCGATCCAAATACCAATAATATCCTTTAAAGGGATGGAAAAAATAATCATTAAATTATATGGAAATGGAAGAAGCCCTGAATTAGTAAAGCACTACTGAAGAAGAAGAATAAAGTAGGAGGACTCACACTACCTGACCTCAGAACCTACTATACAGCTATGGTAGTCAAAACAGCCTGGTACTGGTACAATGACAGATACATTGACCAATGGAACAGAATTGAGAACCCAGATGTAAATCCATCCACTTATGGTCACCTGATCTTCGACAAGGGCCCAGGGCCCATCAAATGGGGAAAACACGGTCTTTTTACAAATGGTGCTGGCAAAACTGGATATCCATCTGCAAAAAAATGAAACAGGACCCATACCTCACACCATATACAAAAACTAATTCTAAATGGATCAAAGACCTGAATATATAGCCCAAAACTATAAAGTTCATAGAAGAAAAAATAGGACCAATGCTACAGGCCTTCATACACAGCATTAACAGGATACAAACCAAAACCAGCAATGCACAAACCCTAAAAGATAAGCTAGATAACTGGGATCTTCCAAAAATCAAACACCTATGCGCTTCAAAAGACTTCACCAAAAAGAGTAAAAAGAGAACCTACAGACTGGGGAAAAAAATTTTGGACAGTACAAGTCAGACAAAGGTTTAATCTCCATATTTTACAAGAAAATCCAACACTTCTGCAACAAAAAGACAAATACTCCTATTAAAAAATGGGCAAAGGAAATGAACAGACATTTCACCAAAGAAGACATTCAAGCGGCCAACAGAAACATAAGGAAATGCTCACGTTTACTAGCCATTAGAGAAATGTAAATTAAAACGGCAATGAGATACCATCTCATCCCAGCATTTCTTGCAAGAATCAAAAACACTGGAAATAACAAATGTTGGAGGGGCTGTGGGGAGACTGGAACTCTTATGCACTTCTTGTGGGAATGCAAAATTATACAAGCGTTTTGGAAAATGATATGGCCCTTCCTTAGAAAGCTAGAAATAGAAATACAGTAGGATCCAGCAATCCTACTCCTAGGAATATATCCTAGAGAAATAAGAGCCATTACACAAATAGACATATGCACACCCATGTTCATGGCAGCATTGTTCACAATAGCAAAATGATGGAAACAACCTAGATGCCCATCAACAGATGAATGCATAAACAAACTATGGTACATACACACAATGGAGTAGTATGCAACGAGAAAGAACAATGATGGATCTGTGAAGCATCTCATAACATGGATGAAACTGGAGGACACTATGCTGAGTGAAATAAGTCAATCACAAAAGGACAAATATTGTATGAGATCTCTATTGTAAAAACTCATGAAAAAGTTTACACACAAAAGGTAGCAATCTTTGCTGGTTATGAGGGATGGGAGGGGTGGGGGGAAATACTAAACAGGCAATAGATAAGTGGTAACTGGTGAAGAGTGAGAAAGTACTTAATACTGGGGAAGCCAGCACAACTTGTACAAGGCAAGGTCATGGAAGTTCCATAAACACATCCAAACTCCCTGAGGGACTGAATTGCTGGGTAGAGGGCTGTGGGGACCCTGGTCTCAGGGAACATCTAGTTCATTTGGCATAACACAGTTTATAAAGACAATGTTCTACATTCTACCTTGGTGATTAACATCTGGGGTCTTAAAAGCCTGTGAGCAACCGTCTAAGATACTCCACTGGTCTCACCCCTTCGGGAGCAAGGGAGAATGAAGAGAACAGGATACAAGGAAAAGATTAGTCCAAAGGACTAATGGACCACAGCTACCAAGGCCTCCACCAGACTGAATCTAGTACAGCTAGACGGTGCCCAGCTACTGCCACTGACTGCTCTGACCAGCATCACAAAATAGGGTTCTGGACAGAGCTGGAGAAGGATATAGGACAAAATTCTAACACACAAAAAAAGACCAGATTTACTGTCATGATAGAGACTGGAGAAACCCTGAGAGTATTGCCCCCAGCCACTCTTTTAGCTCAGTGGTGAAGTTACTCCTGGGGTTCACCTTTCAGCTAGGGATTGGACAGCCCCATAAAACAAAACAGGACTAATGAGGCACAGCAGTCCACAGACAAGGACTAGAAGGCAGAAAGGGACAGGAAAGCTGGTGATAGGGAACCCAAGGTTGAGTAAGGACAGTGTTGACATGTAGTGGGGTTCTTAACCATTGTCTTAGGGCAATATGTGTACTGTTTAATGAGAAACTATTTTGTTTTGTAAACCTTCATCTAAAGTAAGAATAGTGGCACAACTGGAAGAACATAATCAACGTAACTGATTGTACATGTAGAAATTTTTGAAATGGTGTATTTTTGGCTATGTATATTTTCACAAAAAAAAAGGGGGGGGTCCTCCAAGGCCGAGAAGGGAGTATGTTGACATGTTGTGGGGTTGTTAAGCAATGTCATAAAACATTATGTGTACTGACTGTTTAATGAGAAAATATTTCTTCTGTAAACCTTCACCTAAAGTAGAATAAAAAAAAAATTTTTTTTAAAAGGTGCTTATCTAATCTTTTGAGTTGTTGCTGTAAATTTAATCCAATGTAGATAGTTCTTAAAACAGTTAATGCTGAAGGCAGATGTTTTTCACTAGTTAAACTAAACCATTGTTTGGTTTTAAGAAGAATTCAGGGGAAATTTTTGGTTTAAGATTTAAAGATTATATGCAAAAGATCTCTTTAAAGTGTTAAAAGATGTCACTTTGAGGACTCAAGTGCCCCTGACCCAGGCCGTGGTACTTTCAGTTGCCTCATATGGCTTCAAAAGCTGGACAATGAATAAGGAAGACCAAAGAAGAATTGATGCATTTGAATTATGGTGTTGGTGAAGAATATTGAATATACCATGGACTACCAGAAGAATGAACAAATTTGTCTTGGAGGAAGTACAGCCAGAATGCTCCTTAAAAGTGAGGATGGTGAGACTTTATCTCACTTACTTTGGACCTATTGGGAGGGATCAGTCCCTGGAGAAGGACATCATGCTTGGTAAAGTAGAGAGTCAGTGAAAAAAAGGAAGGTCCTCAATGAGGTGGATTGACACAGTGATTGCAACAGTGGGCTGAAACATAGCAAATATTGTGAGGATTGTGCAGGACTGGGCAGCATTTTGTACTGTCTAACATAAGGTCAATAGGAGTCAGAACCAACTCGATGGCACCTAACAACAACAACAACACAAGAAACTACTATATATCAGATTCAAAATTCAGAAACTTTGGAGTATTTTAAGTCTCTTCTGCTCTTCAAAGCACTGGGTCTGACAACCTGTTCCCCCAAGTGGAATCTGGAGTCCATCTAGAAGGGTACCTTGAGGCCATCTCTTTCTTCAGTAGCAAGTGCTCTGGAGTAGAAAGATGCAGCATAGCTGGTGACACTGCTCTTCTACTCATTAAAACTCTTAAAGTAAGCGTGGTTAAAATAATAATTAAGGTTGTAACCATATGCAAAGTCAATACAAGTGACCCCACAGTTATTTACATTTCAGAATAGGTGGAATTTTCCTGAAGACAACAAATGACATTTTTAATGTAATATAATACATATTTGATATGAATTAATCGCAATGATGGGATGGATGAGAAGCAATGTGTCTTGTGTGAATGCCTTTAGAATTAGACCCTTGCAGTCATCTACATTCTCTCTGTTCAACTTATCCCATGTGTATTTCCAAAGCTGGCATTTTAGGAAGTCTCTTGAAGTACCAAGTCACAGGACTGAAGATGGAAAGGTTTATGTTTCCCTCAGAAATCCTGGGGTGAAATTCAGAAGCAGGCTTTTAAAGCAGAGTGCTGGGCAGGCCTTCTCAATGCAACTCTTACTGATAAACACTGGTAAGGTGGCTGCTCCTCTTAGAAAATTTAAATATTCACCCTGTCACTGACTTCTGAACACAGAATTTTCAAATCATTATATGAAATCAGTAGTAATATATACATCACTCTGTAGTGAATTGCTGGCATAAGGTATCTCAAATACAAAAGTCCCCATGAAAAGGAGCATAGCAAGTCTCAAGTCTAAACAATGAATTGAGGAGAAGGCATTATACACATGTGGGAGGACACAATAAGTTGCACTTGACTTAGTCAATGGGAAGTTATTTGATTTGAGGTAATGGCACATAAATAAAATACCCAACTGGAAGAATGTAATTGATGTCACTGAATTGTCCATGTAGAAATTTCCAAAGTGGTGTATCTTTGGCTGTGCATCTTTTCAGCAACAAAAAAAAAAAGGTTGAGAAGGGAGAGGGTTGACATGTCATGGGGTTGTTAACCAATGTCATAAAACAATATAAGTACTAACTGTTTAATGAGAAACTATTTGTTCTGTAAACCTTCACCTAAATACAATTAAAAAAAAAGAGGAAAAAAAAAAAACAACAAAAAAAAAATAAAATACCAATTGCTGTTGAGTCCATTCCAACTCATGGTGACCCCATGTTTTTCAGAATAGAACCATGCTTCATAAGGTTTTCAATGGTTGTGATCTTTTGGAAGTGAAATGTTGGACCTTTCTTTTGAGACACAAATAAAAGAAGAAGCTTTATATCTCATGTTTACATAAAACATATTTACATAATCACAATCAGAAATATTTGTAAAAGAAGAAAATAAAAACATTTAAAGAAAAGGAACACCTCTACTTCCTTCGTAAGGCCTCTTTCTTATAAAAACATTATTATAGGAAGACATTTCAGACATCTGATGAAAAAACAAAATAGTTACAGTAGAATGAAATAGATTTAGTGGGAAAGGAATGATGATCTCAACCTACTCAGACTTTGTCCTAAAGTCAGCACCACACCTTTCCACCCTCTGAAATTTGGCATCTTGGCCAGTGGCTTATGCGTTCCTCCTTAGAGTACTATTCATTATAAAAGCTGCAATACTGTCACTGTATAAGATACTGCAAGGATTGCTTTTGTCTTTGCATAAAACAAATTTGCCTTTGTTATTTTCAATAACTTGAAGCATGCACACATATACACACTGCCCTTTACAAAATCCTGACATTAAGTAATTGGTCTGGCACATAACTAAGGAAGTGGAACCTAGGAGAGTTAAAGATAGAAGAAGAGATGGGTTTGAAGTCAAGATTGGATAATGGAGGAAAGGGGAAAGAGAGAAGCTTCAGTGACCACAGTGGAGAAGAAAGATTTGGAAAGAGGTGTGTTATATGATTTTTCTTTCTAAGTGAAATGTACTGCATTGTTGGATTCCAACTCCTACCTCCTTGCACACCCTGAGCAATCTTCAGTGCATTATGAATACTCACTAATGCTGGAGTGTAAATAGACATTTTATGATGAATATGAATAAGTGCTCAACAGGGCTTCAAATTTAGCATGAAGTTAACAACAAAACAATAACAATTTATTGTTCTAAGTGTTTTATATGCATTTAATCATTTTTAATCCTTACAACTACATTGTGACTTAGGTTCAATGAATTTCTCCATTGTTTAAATGGGAAAAATGAGGCACAAAGTGGTTAAGTAACTTGCTCAAAATCACACAGCTTGGAAATGGTGGAATCAAGAATCACACTAAGCAGATGTTTCTCTTAACATCTGAGCTCAAGAGCCTCTCTAAGGCAAAGAGAGAAACCAAACTCAGGGTCAGCTGACATGAGAAGCACACGTGGGTTAACCTATTGAAACCTGATCTAACAATCCCAGGGCAAAGACCTTCTAGGTATGGAAACTCTACTAGGAGAGGTGAGGTACACAGGGCCACTCGGCTAATCTGTAGTAAATCCAAGTCTCAAACTCAGACCTGTCTGACTTCAAATCCCATGCTCTCCAATACTACTGGAAGCCTCTTCTCAAGTTGCCAGCTACCACCTCGCTGTCCAGCACATGCAAGAGTGCCTTTCCCTACTAGAAGGCAGAGAGTCCTTAACTGAAAGAAAGCAGTGCACGAGGTCACGGAACAACATACGCCCACAAGGAAAGAGGTTACAAGCCAGGTCTGTGGTTTAGGTAACTTAAAGTCAACTTTCACATTTTAAATGTGAATATTTTAGTTTATGTGTGGGGCTAGGCACTTGTTTTTCCTCCTTCCTACTTTTTATACTTCTTTTGAACAGTTTGGTTGTTATTAAAATTTTCACCAAGAAACAAACTAGAGTCTCTAACAAACACTTTCAATTGGCCCCAGTTTGCCTGCCATCATCAATCAAGCGTGACTTCTGCATAGTTTGCACAGGTGTCTGGGCTACTGGAACTAGAAAAAAGAGACCCTTTTGTTGGAAAGATGTCTGATACACCAAGTCAATTAAAATCTGGAAAAAAAAAGATAATTAAGGGTTAAAATAATGTTCAACAGTTTATTCAGCATCATAACTACTGTGTTGTTAAGGATAAATGATATAATTATATTTTTAGTCAATAGAATTTGTCACTTGTACTTCACAGTAATTAAAGTAATTGACAAATATGGATTTTTATGTTTAAATATTTATATTAGTAATTTATACTTAGAAATTCATAAGAAATGGATGATCTCTTCCAGAAAGCACCTACTGAGAACCTACTTACCACAGAGCCTTGCTTATTTCCCAGTCCATCAATGCTTCCCTAGAGTAAATCTCCCCAATTCTGACTCACCCAGGGATGCCCTGCAGGTTGAAGCCTTTTGGCTGTATACTTCAGTCTAATACACAGTGGGATAAGCAGTTGGTGTTTGAATTTTCAATGCTAATGAATGTGAAAAATGCACAAAAGTAGATTTTGTTCCTACCAGGGATATAAGACAACCTAGAGATTTCTGTTTGATTATAGTACAGACTTCTTTAAGTTTTTATCTATAGGGTTTCACAAATTTCCTAACAAATTTTTTCAAAATATTTTTTTAAAACTTTAAACCAATTTGAAGCAGTAGCATGTTTTCAGTTAGGTTAATTTGATCTATGTGATCACTTTAGCCCAGTCAGATAAAGAGAGATTTAGCTTTGATTTAAACTCCCTCCTCAGCCTTGATGATACAGTTTTTTCTCTCCTATAACCTAATTTTTACCAGGCTGTTGATAACCTTGACATTTTTGGACATCCTGTTGGCTCAGTGGTTACGAGCTTGGCTGCTAACCAAAAGATCAGCAGTTCAAATCCACCAAGCCGCTCCCTGGAAACTCTGTGGGGCAGTTCTACTTTGTCCTATAGGGTCGCTATGAGTTGGAATCAACACGACGGCAAGGGGTTTTATTGCAAGTATGTAAATGTGAAAGTTCACTTGAAAGGACTTGAAATCTGTTTAAATCATTTCAAGGAATTTAGATATAAATGGATCTCATATATTGAAGGCAGAATTTGATAACTGTTGTCATTTCACATTCACACACAGCCTTTCTAGATGATTGCATCCTTACCCAAGCCTTTAAGTACTATCTCTACTTGAAGGATGACAAATACATCTCTGACTAAGATATATCTCTAAGACCCAGACTCATACATCAAACAACTTCTTAAATATTCTCTGGATATCTCAAAATTACTGTCCAGTGCTGCTATAACAGAAATACCACAAGTGGATGGTTTTAACAAACAAATTTATTCACTCATAGTCTAGCAGGCTACAAGTCCAAATTCAGGGCATCAGCTCCAGGGAAAGGCCTTCTTTCTCTATCGGCTCCCAAGGAAGGTCCTTGTCATCAGTCTTCCCTTGATCTGGGAGTGTCTCAGTGCAGGAACTTGAAGTCCAAAGGACCTGCTCTGCTCCCGGTGCTGCTTTCTTCCTGGTATGAGGTTCCCGTGTCCGTCTGCTCGCGTCTCTCTTATATCTCAAAAGAGATTGACTTAAGACACTATCCAATCTTGTGGACCTCATCAGTATAACTGCTGCTAATCCATCTTATTACATCATAGTGATTGAGTTTACAACACATAAAGAAATCACATCAGATTACAAAATGGTATACATAATCATACAATACTGGGAATCATGACCCAGTCAAGCTGACAGATATTTTTGGGGGACACAATTCAGTCCATGACAGGTACTTCAAACTCAACATGCCTTCACCGCACCTTCTACCTTCCAATGTTGCTTGTCTCAATTTAACAACATCACCATATAGCCATTTGTGAAGGTCAGAAAACTAGAGGTGACACTCTTTTCTCCCTTACTCCCTGTATCTTATCCAACTCCATATTCTTTTGCATCTGTCTCTTAAATATCCCTTGAATTTATTTCATTCTCCGTTCATTCACTACTTTCACACAAGATCGGGCTATGATCTCAGATACTGTACTGCAAGAACTAGTCAGCTGGTCTACCTACATGCACTTGCTCTCCCCCCTACAGAAATATTCTTAAACCTCTTCAAAGGCTTTCAATTTCTATAATAATAACTATGAACTTCTTTAACAGAGCCCAAGCCCCTCTATGGTCTTGCCTGAAGAAGCTATCCTCTCCCACTCTTCCAAAAAAAAAAAAAAAAAAGTTGCTGTGGAGTCATTGTGACTCCTGGCGACCCCATGTGTTGCAGAGTATAACTTCTCCAGAGAGTTTTCTTGGCTGTAATCTTTATGAAAGTAGATTGCCAGAACTTTCTTCTGCAGTGCCACTGGATTAGTTTGAACTGCCAACCTTCAGGTTTGTAGCAGAGAACAAACCACTTGCACCACCTAGAGACCTTAGATGCTGTCCCAGCCTCCCTTTTCCCTGCTGTCCCTCACTATCTCAACCACAGCACCTTATTTCTTCCTCTCTTTCATACTTTCTGTACTCTTGCCCACAGATGTCTGTGCATAATTGTCTCAGCCTTGTAACCCTTCCCCGCCTTATTTGCCCTGGTTAATTCTTGATCAGTTTTTGGATCTCAACTGTGTTATTTCCTGATCAGTCTTTGGGTTTCAGCCCTGTCACTTCCTCCAGGATACCTTTCTTGGCTACCTTGTCAAATTCCCTTGTTAAAGGCACACACAGCACTTGAGAGTTGCACTTTTATATTTGTTTCAGCAATCTGACCAATGTCTGTCTTCCCTAACTAGACTCCAAACTTCATTAAGACAGAGACCATTAAGCTCATTTCTGCATGCCCAGTTTCCAAGCACAGGGTTTGACATCTGGACACTTAGTAGATAGTTGATCACTAAAAGAATGAATGACCAGTAGTATTTTTACATAAGCATTTTCTTTGTCAACAGAGATTAAAATGTTTAAGTCTTTGCATAATTTATGGTATAAAACAAAAGATATGGTTATAAACCTTAATAAATGCTTTCTGAACTAATATTGTCTCAACATCTTACAAGGTTATAGCATTTCCTTGGGAAAGAACCATGCCAAACTTTGACACAAGACTGACTTGTGAGGTCTACTATACTATATGTTTAATTGTATCTCCTAAAAACTTACAGAACTATTAGTCATTAATGAACCTAGAGAACATCTAGAAAATTCTTCCTGGGGCTCTCTGAAAGAGAATTAATCTCATTTCAAAGGGATGTTTTAGAATCACAAGTTTTTCTGAGCATTGGCAGCATGTTTGACAGCTTTTAGCTGCATAAATGCTTATTTATACAACCACTCCAGATGTTAGGTCACCAAAATGAGGGCAAATATCTTCCCAAGCTCTCTAAATACACAAAACAAGAACATGTGGCCAAAGAATGACAACAAAAAATATTAGACAGAGAATGATTTTCAAGGTGAAAAGTTGCTGGTATCAATTTAGCTTTCAGCACGAACACACTGAGTCACATAAAAACAAATCCACTGTGCAGCATAATCACCGTGACAACCCTACTCTAATGTAGAGCAGAGATGAGGAGAATACTATATTTATTTGTACCTAACTGCATAATCAAAAATATATATATAAATCAATGTTCCCAACACTTTTGTAAAGAGAAGCCACTTTTTATTTCTTCAAAAGGCTGTAAATCATAAAGAAAAAATACAGTACTGTTGGTAGAGAAGAGACATGTACGTGTGTGGATCTGTGTGTGCCTTGTATGTGTATGTAACTGTGTGTGTGTGTCTATGTGTGTCTAAAATAAAAGTGAAGGAAATCTGCTTCTGGAGAAAGAGCAGAGGGAACAGTTGACTCCACTGTGTACTGCCAGCAGACTCACCAAAGAATGTTCACGTGCTGGGTGCATCATTATGACTCACAATTTCCATATAAGTAAGATGATGTTAAAGTATGCATTCTCTTGCTTCATTGCACAATAGCTATTAAGAATGATCTAGTAGACCAACAAATTACCCATACAGTTTAGATGTTAATTAAACATCTGAATAGGAGATATTTATCTCAGAGCACAGTATATTATTTGAATTCATTTTAAAGGAAAAATTGAGACTAACCATAAGCCATAAGTTCAAAAGATAAGCTTTCTAGTATCTCATTTGCCTGCTGTGCTGAAGTCAATAACAGTGTGTGCTACCAAAATCTACTATACAAAAGATTATATTTGCTTTTTAAATAGTGAAAAATTCTTTAACCAGGTAAAATTTATATTGCACAAGCATCACTCTGTCCCCTAAGAAGGGGTCTCAATCACTCACATAGGAATCCAGAAAGCCAGCAGTACCACCCACTCCATCCAGCCACCCACGAAAAGGGCATGACCAATGGCACCCACCAATTCCTCCAGCAAATGGCGCTGGGCAGCCAAGGACTGGCTGCACTAACCCCAGCCACCACTACACACTCTAGCAGGTCACGACCTCCATCCAGGCACCAGGGGCAGCAGACAGCCCCTTGCCTTGCCCCATGCATCATCTCCCACTGCAACTGGAGACCTGTGCCTGCTCTAAACACACTGAGGCAGCCCTGCCTGCCCAGGACTGTAGGTGAGAGTCTGCACCACACACTCTGTGACTGACAACCCAAGTACCTTTGCGCAAACCATCCAGCAAGCAGGGGAGCACACAATACCCAACCCAACAACCAGGGAGAACACCCCCTGTACCCACAGTCAGGTGACCAACAGGATAGATACATCACCTCACCAAAAATGCTACCTACGTCCTCAACAGCCTCACAAGAACAGTGAACAGAGTCCCGGGCTCACACATGTAGTAGCTACTCTGACCATTTGGAGACAGGAGGTAAGAGCTTCAATGTGGCCAGATTAATGACCAGAGTAGCACACATGCTTGGATATATCAAAACAAAACAAAACAAAAATTCAGGATGCAGTAAACAAATGTACAGTAAATAAATATAATAACTTCTTGATGCCATGGAAACAACAGTCAATATAAATCACATAAAGAAGCAGGATAAGATGTCTACAGGAAGCAACAAAAATGAAGAACCAGTAAACCTATCGGAGGAAGATAAGACAATGGAACTACTTGATAAAGAACTTAAAAGGTTAGTATATAGAGCTGTCTAAGAGATCAAGAAGGAAATCAGGCAAAAATACAGACAAAGTCAAGGACCTCACAGAAAAAGCAATAGAAGAATTCAGGAAAACAGTACAAGAAAAAAAAGACATATCAAACAGGATGCTAGAAACAATACAGAAATAACAACTAGAAATTCAAAAGATTAACAATAAAATTTCAGAAGTAGACAACCCAATATAAGGTCATAGGAGCAGAATTGAGACAATAGAAGTCAGAATTAGTGGGATTGATGATAAATCCCTTGACACCAATTTGTTTGAGGAAAAATTAGAAAAAAGAATGAAGAAAGCCTAAGAATTATGTAGGATACAATCATGGGGAAAAACCTACAACTGATTGGACTACCCGAACAAAAGAAGATAATGTAAAACACAGAGAGAATTGTTGAAGATTTGCAGGCAGAAAACGTCCCTAATATGGTGAAAAATGAGAAGACATCTATCCAAGAAGCTCAACCAACCTCATAAGGGATAGACCCCAAGAGAAAGTCAGTAAGACATATCATAATCAAACTTGCCAAAACCAAAGACAAAGAATTCTGAAAGCAGCTAGGGATAAACGAAAAGTCACCTGCAAAGGAGAACCAATAATCCTAAACTCTGATTACTAAGCAGAAATCATGCAGGCAAGAGGGCAATGGGATGACATATATAAAGCCTTGAAGGGAAAAAAAAAAATTTCCAGCCAAGAATTACATCTCTAACAAAATTGTCCTTCAAATATGATGGCAAAATTAGGTCATTTCCCTATAAACAGAAATTCATGGAATATGTAAAAACCAGACCAAAATTACAAGAAATATTAAAGGGAGTCTTCAGTATAGAGAACCAACAACATCAGACAACAATCCAAGACTAGGACAAGGACAGATCAACCAAAAACCAACCCAGATACAAAATTCTCAAAAATAAAGCAAAGCTAAAAGTCTGAAATAGGGAACCAGAGACGTCAATATGAAAACAATGACGGCATCAAAACAAAGAAGAGGGAATAAACAGTGTAGTCACAGAACTTCTGTACAGAGAGGAAGTCAAGGTGATATCAAGAAATACAAGATTGGTTTAAACTTAGAAAAATAAAGGTAAATTACAAGGTAACCACAAAGGAAGCTAACAAACCTACCCATCTAAATAAAAAAGAAGAAAAACATAAAAACTCAGCAAACATAATATCAACAATAACAAAACAAATGAAATGAAAATCCACAAACAAAAAGAACTCAGCACAGAAGATTAAGTGGACAAGGAAACCGTCAACAATACACACATATACACACACACAAAATTACAAAACGACAGCAGTAAACTCATACCTATTAATAATTACACTAAATGTAAATGGCCTAAATGCACCAGTAAAGAGACAGAAAGTGGCAGAATGGATAAAAAAACATGGGCCACCTATATGCTGTCTACAAGAGACACACTTTAGACACAAGGATATAAACTGAAACTCAAAGGATGGAAAAAAATATATCAAGCAAACAATAACCAAAAAAGAGCAGGAGTGGCAATATTAATCTCTGTTAAAATAGTCTTTAAAGCAAAATCCACCATAAAGGATAAGAAAGGACACTATAAGGTGATTAAAGGATTAAAACCCCAGGAGTACTTAACCATAATAAATATATACACACCCAATGACAAGGCTCTAAAATACATAAAACAAACTCTACCAGCAATGAAAAGAGAAATAGTTCCACAATAATGGTAGGAGATGTCAACACACTACTTTCAGTAAGACTGAAACAGCTAGAAATAAACTCAATAAAGATACAGAAAATTTAAATGCCACAGTCAACCAACTCAACTTCAGAGGCATACGGAACACTCCCCTCAACAGCAGCAAAATATACATTCTTTTCTAACACACATGGAATATTCTCCAGAATAGACCACATTTTAGGCCACAAATCAAGCCTTAAGAAAATCCAAAACATCGAAATAATACAAAGCATCTTTTCTGATTATAACGCCATAAAAGCAAAAATCAAGAACAGAAACTGCAAGGAAAAAAAAAATCAAATACATAGAAAATGAACACCTTTCTTAAAAACAACTGGGTAATAAAAGAAATTAAAGATGGAATTAGAAAATTCATAGACTCAAATGAGAATGAAAAAACATCTTACCAAAACCTTTGGGAAACAGCAAAATAAGTGCTTAGAGGTGAATTTATAGCAATAAATGCACAAATCAAAAAAAGAAGAAAAGGCCAAAATTAAAACATTAGCCCTACACCTTGAAAAAATAGAAAGAGAGCAGAAAAAGAAACACTCAGACACCAGAAGAAAGGAAATAATAGAGCAGAAATAAGTGAAAGAAAATAGAAAAAATTTTAAAAAATCAACAAGAACAAAAGTTGGGTCTTTGAAAAAATTAACAAAATTGACAAACTATTGGCCAAACTGACAAAAGAAAAACAGAAGAGGAAGCAAATAACCTGAGTAAGTAACTATTCCAACAAATTTGAAAACCTAGAGGAAATGGACAAATTTCTAGAAATATACTACCTACCTAAACTAACAAACTGAGGTAGAAAAACTAAACAGATCCATAACAAAAGAAGAGATTGAAGAGTTAATAAACACCCCCCCCCCCCCAGAAAAAAAGCCACGGCCCAGATGGCTTCACTGCAGAATTCTACCAACCTATCATAGAAAAGCTAACACCAATACTATTCAAGGTATCTCAGAGCATAGAAAAGAAAGGAATAATCCCAAAGTCATTCACTGAAGCCAGCATAACCCTGATGCCAAAGCCAGGCAAATATACCACAAAAAAGAAAACTACAGACCAATGTCCCTCATGAACATAGACTCAAAAAATTCTCAACAAAATTCCAGCCAATAGAATTCAACAGCATATCAAAAACCTAATACATCATGACCAAGTGGGATTCATATCAGTTATGTAGGGATGGTTTAACATTAGAAAATCAATCATAGTAATACACCACATAAATAAAAAAAAAAGAAAAGAACTACATGATCTTACCAACTGATGCAAAAAAGGAATTTGACAATGTCCAACACCCATTCAAGTTAAAAACTCTCAGCAAAATACAAAAAGAGCAGAAATTCCTTGACATAATAAAAGGGCATTTATACAAAAACCAACAACCAACATCATTCTAAATGCAGAGAGTCTGAAAGCATTCCCCTTGAGAATGAAAACAAGACAAGGATGCCCCTTATCACCACTCTTATCCAACATTGTGCTGTAAGTCCGAACTAGAGCAATAAGGCAAGAAAAAGAAATAAAGGGCATCCAACTTGGTAAGGAAGAGGTAAAACTATTCTTATTCACAGATGATATGATCTTATACAAAGAAAATCCCAAAGAATCCACAAGAAAGTTACTGGAACTAATAGAAGATTTCGGCAAAGTAGCAGGATACAAGATCAACACACAAAAATGAATTGGATTCCTATATACCAACAAAGAGAACTTCAAAAATGAAACCACCAAATCAATATCATTATAGGCCCCAAGAAGATAAAGTACTTGGGAATAAATCTAACCAGGGACATAAAAGAACTATACAAAGAAAACTACAAAGCACTACTGCAAGAAACCATAGTGGAAAAACACAGCATGTTCATAGATAGGAAGACTTATCATTGTGAAAATGTCAATCTTACCCAAAGAAATCTATAGATACAATGCAATCCTGATCCAAATTCCAGAAGCATTCTTTAACTAGATGGAGTAAAAAATCACCAGCTTTATATGAAAAGGGAAGACGCCCCAGATAAGTAAAGCATTACTGAAGAAGAACAAAGTGGCAGTCCTCACACTACCTGATTTTAGAACCTATTTTACAGCCACAGTAGTTAAAACAGCCTGATACTGGTACAACAGACACATAGACCAATGGAACAGAATTGAGAATTCAGACATAAATCCATCCACTTATGAGCAGCTGATATTTGACAAAGGGTCAAAGTCCATTAAATGGGGAAAAGACAGTCTCTTTAACAAATGGTGCTGGCATAAGAGGATGCCAATCCATAAAAGAATGAAACAAGACCCATACCTCACACTATACATAAAAACTAACTGAAAATGGATCGAAGGCCTAAATATAAAATCTAAAACGACAAAGATCATGGAAGAAAAAATATGGACAACGCTAGGGGTCCTAATATATGGCATAAATAGGATACAAACCATGCATAAATCAGAAGAGAAACTAGATAACTGGGAGTTCCTAAAAATTAAACACTTATCCTCATCAAAAGACTTCACCAAAAGACTAAAAAGAGAACCTACAGGCTGGGAAAAATTTTTTGGCTATGACATATCTGACAAAGGTCTAATCTCTAAAATCTGTAACATACTGCAACACCTCAACAACAAAAAGACAAATAATCCAATCAAAAAATTGGCAAAGGATATGAACAGACACATCAAAGAAGACCTTCAGGTGGCTAATAGACACATGAGGAAATGCTCAAGATCATCAGCCATTAGAGAAATGCACATCCAAACTACAATGAGGTACCATCCCACCCTGAAAGCACTGGCACTAACCCAAAACACACAAAATAACAAATGTTGGAGAGGTTGCAGGAAGACTGGAACTCTTCTGCACTGCTGGTGGTTATGTAAAATGGTACAACCACTTTGGAAAACAATAAAAATTAGAAGTAGAAATACCATACGATCCAGCAATCCCACTCCAAGGAACATACCCTAGAAAAATAACAGCTGTCACATGAAAAGACATACGCACACACATGTTCATTGCAGCACTATTTACAATAGCAAAAAGATGGAAGCAACCTAAATGCCCCTCAACAATGAATGGATAAACAAATTATGGTACATACACACAATGGAATAGTATGAAATGATAAACAACAATGACCAATCAGCGAAACTTTTCAAAGCATGGATGAATCTGGAGGGCATTATGCTAAGTGAAATAAGTCAGTCACAATAGGACAAATGGTGTATTAGACCACTATTATAAGAACTCAAGAAAAGGTTTACACCCAGAAAAACAGCATTCTTTGATGGTTATAAGGGTGGCGAAGGAGGTGGAGGGTAAATCACTAACTAAATAGTAAACAAGTATCAACTTTGGCAAAGGAAATGACAACATGCAATATAGGGGAAGTCAGCACAACTGGACCAAAGCAAAAGCATAGAAGTCTCCTAAACACATCCAAACACTCTGAGGAACTGAGTACCTGGGGCAGGGGTCTGGGTACCATAGTCTCAGGGGACTTCTAGGTCAATTGGCATAATATAGTTTATAAAAAAATTGTTCTACATCCCACTTTGTTGAGTAGCATCTGGGGTCTTAAAACCTGGCAAGTGGTCATCTAAGATACATCTATTGGTCCCATCCCATCTGGAGCAAAGGAGAATAAAGAAAACCAAACACACAAGGACAATATTAGCCCAAAGGACTAAAGGACCACATGAACCAGATATTTCACCCACCTGAGACCAGAAGAACTAGGATCACAACAGAGAGTCCCAGACAGAGCAGGAGAAAAATGTAGAACAAAATTCAAATTCATGAAAAAAGACTAGACTTATGGTCTGACAAAGACTAGAGGAACTGATGAAACTATGGCCCTGGACACTCTGCTAAGACACTGAGAATTGAAACCATTCCCAAAGCCCATTTTTCAGACAAAGATTAGACATGCCTATAAAACAAAAAATAACATGTGTGAACAACATGCTTTCTAGTTAAACCAAATATATGTGACCAAATGGGCAAATCCTGTCCAAAAGCAAGACTAGAAGGTAGGAAGGGACAGGAATTGGATGAATGGACACAGGGAACCTAGAGAGGACGGGGGGAGTATGCTGTCACATTTTGGGGATTGCAACCAATGTCACAAAACAAATACGCATATAAATTTTTGAATGAGAAATTAACTTGAGCTCTAAACTTTCATCTAAATCACAATTAAAAAAGAAATAAATGAAATAGAGAACAGAAAAACTATTGAAAGAATCAACAAGACCAAAGGTTGGTTCTTGGAAAAGATCAACAAAATCTACAAAGCACTGGCCAAACTGATAAAAGGAAAACAGGAGAGAAAGCAAATAACCTGAATAAGAAATGAGATGGGTGATACCACAACAGACCCAAATGAAACAAAAAGGATCATAACAGAATACTATGAAAAATTGTACTTTGATGAATTTGAAAATCTAGAGGAAATGGACAAATTTCTGGAAACACACTACCTACCTAAGCTAATACAAGCTGAGGTAGAAAAACTAAACAGACCCTGTCTTAGGCTGGGTTCTCTAGAGAAGCAAAACCAGTAAAGCGTATATATATATATATATATATATATATATCCAGTAAAGCGTATATATATATATATATATATATATATATATATATATATATATATATATATATATATATATATATATACAGAAATGGCTCATATGGTTTTTAGAGGTTGGATAATGTCCCAAGTCCTTGGGGGCAGGAAAGAGTAGCTGAAGGGGCTGGTCAACCCAAGATTGGCAGGCCCAAAAGCAGGGCTGTTAGAAACTTCTGCTGATTCACTTAGCCACAGGGGCTGATGAACTCAAGACCAGCAGGCCAGAGAACAGGCTGAAGATCCACGAATCTTAAGATTGGCAGGCAAGCCAAGATAAAGTCCCAAGAACCAGAGGTCAGATGAACCAGAGGCAGCTATAGGATCTAGACCAAGCAAAAGCCCAGGCAAGGTGAGCAGGAAGGAAGTAGGTGGAGGAACTCTAAGAGATGAAGGCTGAGAGGGTGGTGAGCTGCCCCCACCAGTACCACTCAGCCAGTTCCATCATGGGGGGTGATCACATATTAAATTTCAACAAGGGAGTGCTCACATTATACAACTTCCAAAACAATGAGAATCTTGGCCTAGCCACGACACAGAATCTCAACCATCACAATCCACCCCTTGTCAACTTGGCATCTGTACACATCTCCCCAAACCATATACAATCTCTGAGTAAAGACAATTGCAAAGTCATACTTGCACCTAACATGATACAATTAACACAGGTACTACCAAAAATGTGCTAGCCTTGTTTACATCTTATATTTTATAAGCGAAGAAAACAAAAATATTTGATGCACACATACAAAGCAGAAATAGTCATAACAATTATAGTCTTCATTTCCACAACTGGTCACATGGCTGTAACTGGTATTTAGAACTACCTTCTTCCACCACCCATTCTGTATACCCCTTGCCCTCAGCAAGCACCTTAGCTGGTCGTGATTATTTTCCTGGTGGGGTGACCCAAACCTTCATTCCTGAAGGGTCTAGGTCATTAGCAGTCATGTCAGAATTGGGCTGCTGTAGTTTTCCTTTGACTTTAATCACAGGACATGGTAGTACTAAGAGAAGTCCTAAGGGATCTCCTGAATTCCAGACATGCTCTTCTTTACATCTATTATGTAATATCAATCTGATTTCCTTTTGGTAATCAGGATCAATCACACCAACCAGTATGTAACTCCCTATTGATCCAGAGGCATAAGGAGACCAAAGTGGCCAGGTAGCATTCTTAGCTTTCAGTTCAGTGCAATCAGTGATATGTCTCCAGGTAGGAGCATGCCTCCCTTTGGAACTAATACCTCTAGACTTGCAGAGCATAAGGCCACAGAGATAGGAGGCAAAACTCTTGCAAGTGGGTCACTAGGGGTAATAGTGAGTAGTGCCGCTCCCATTTCCACCCCTTGATTTCTGGACCCATGAATCCGGGATATGGGAGGTACAGTACCATATACTGGACACTGGCTTAGAGCATATACAGCCTCCTGGAGAACATTGCCCCAACCCTGCAAGGTATTGTCACATAGCTAGCACCATAACTTTGTCTTTAGGAGGTCATTCCATCATTCTGTCAAGCCAGCTGCTTCAGGATAATGGGGAACCAGTAAGACCAGTGAATTCCATAAGCATGGGCCCACTGCTGCGCTTCATTTGCTGTGAAATGAGTCCCTTGATCCAAGCCAGTTCTGTGTGGGATACCATAATGGTGGATAAGGTATTCAGTAAGCCCACAGATGGTAGTTTTGGCAGAAGCATTGAGTGCAGGGAAGGCAAATCCATATCCAGAGTAAGTGTCTATTCCAGTAAGAACAAAATGTTGCCCCTTCCATGATGGAAGTGCTCCAATGGCCACCAGGTTGCTGGCTGTTCACCTCAAGGGATGGTATCATATTGTGGATTCAGTGTTAGTCTCTGCTGCTGGCAGATTGGGCACTCAGCAGTGGCTGTAGCCAAGTCATCCTTGGTGAGTGGAAGTCCATGTTGCTGGGGCCATGCATAACCTCATCCCTGCCACCATGGCCACTTGTTCACGAGCCCATGACAAAAGTATCTTGGGAAAGAGGAGGACTGCTTTCCATAGAATGCACCATTCCAACCACTTGATTGTTAAAATCCTCCTCTGTTGAGGTCACCCTTTGGTGAGCACTCATATGAGACAAATATCTTCACTTCTTTGGCCCATGCAGAGAGGTCTGTCCACATACCACTTCCCCATAAATGCTTGTCTCCAATTTTCCAATCATCTTCCTTCCAACTCCCTGACCGTCCAGCCAAATCATTGGCCACAGCCCATGAATCAGTTTACAATCGTATATCTGGCCATTTCTCCTTCCAAGAAAAGTGGACAACCAGGTACACTGCTCAACATTCTGATCATTGGGAGGATTTCCCTTCACCACTGTCCTTCAGGGAGGTCCCAGAAAGGGGCCGTAGTGCTGCCGCAGTCCACTTGCAAGTGGTGCCTGCATATCGCGCAGTACCATCTGTAAACCAGGCACGAGTTTTCTCTTCCTCAGTTAACTGATCATAAAGAACTCCCCATGAGGCCATAGGTGCAGCCTAGGAGATGGAAGGTAATGTGACAGGAGTGGAAACCATGGGCATTTGGGCCACTTCCGCTGGAAACTTACTTGTGCCTTCAAGTCCTGCTTGGGCCTGACCTTGTATATACCACTTCCATTTAATGATGGAGTGCTGTTATGCACGTGCAGCTTTATGACTCTGTGGGTCAGACAACACCCAGTTCATGATGGGCAGCTCAAACCTCATGGTGACTTAGTGTCTCATGTTCAAGCACTCACTCTCTAATAAGGCCCGGTAACAAGCCAAAAGCTATTTCTTGAAAGGAGAGTAGTCATCTGCAGAGGATGGCAGGGCTTTGCTCCAAAATTCTAAGGGGCCGTGCTGTGATTCACCAATAAGGGCCTTCCAAAGACTCCAAACAGCATCTCTATATGCCACGGACACTTCAAGCACCATTGAATCAGCCAGATCACATGGCCCAAGTGGCAGAGTGACTTGCACAGCAGCCTGAACCTGTTGCAGAGCCTTCTCTTGTTCTGGGCACCACTCAAATCTAGCAGCTTTTTGAGTCACTTAATAGGCTGGAGTAGTACACTCAAATGAGGAGTATATTGTCTCCAAAATCCAAAGAGGCCCACTAGGCATTGTGCCTCCTTTTTACTTGTGGGAGGAGACAGATGCAATAACTTTTCCTTCACTTTAGAAGGAATATATGGACTTGCCTCACACCACTGGACCCCTAGAAATTTCACTGAGGTGGAAGGTGCCTGAGTTTTTGTGGGATTAATTTCCCACCTTCTAGCATGCAACCGTTTTACCAGTAAGTCTAGAGTCATTGACAATTCTTCCTTACTAGATCCAATCAGCATAATGTCAATGTAATGGGCCAGTGTGATGTCTTATTGAAAGGAAATGCTATCAAGGTCTCTGGGGACTAAATTATGACATAGGGCTAGAGAGTTGATGTAGGTCTGAGGTAGGCAACTGAAGGTGTATTGCTGGCCTTGCTGGCTAAAGGCAAACTGCTTCTGATGGTCCTTCAAAGCAGGTATGGAGAAAAAGACACTAGCCAGATTAATAGCTGCATACCAACTATCAGATGTATTACTTTGCTCAAGCAATGAGCCTTCATCTGGAACAGCAGCTGCAATTGGAGTTTTCAATAATCCACTGTCATTCTCCAAGATCCATCTGGTTTTTACACAGGCCAAATAGGCAAGTTGAAGGGGGATGCGGTGGTAATCACCACCCCTGCACCCTTTGAATCCTTGATGGTGGTAGTAATCTCTGCAATCCCTCCAGGAATGCTGTATTGCTTTTGGTTTACTATTTTCCTAGGTGGGGGAAGTTCTAATGGCTTCCACTTGGCTTTTCCTACCACAATCTAGCCCTTACTGTATTTGTCAGAGAGCCAGTGTGGGGGTTCTGCCAGTTGCTGAGTATATCTATTCCAATTATGCACTTTGGAACTTGGGAAATCACTACAGGATGGGTTGGTGACACACTGGACCTACTGTGAGACTGACATGAGCTAAGACTCCATTAATAACATGACCTCTATATGCTCCCACTCTAATTGGCAGCCCACAGTGACATTTTGGGTCTCCTGGAATTGGTGTCAGTTTAGAGCCAGTATTCAGTAATCTTTGAAAAATCTGATTATTTCCTTTTCCCCAATGAGCAGTCAATCTCATAAAAGGCTGTAGATCCCTTTGGGGAAGGCTGGGAGATAGAATAACAGTATAAATTTTTGGCAGTGTATTGGAGTCCTTCCTCAAGGGGATCCAGCTTCCCTTTCAATCAAGAAGTTGTGGATCTGCAAACTCCCTCAACTCTGGGAATTGATCGAGGGGCCATCACTATTTTGGCAATTCGAGTTAGACTGCTCTTCACTTGACCTAGAATTCATGCACTTGTACAGATCAAGTAAATATTTAGCAGATTTCCTATGTATTTCACTCCTAGGGACACCATGACTAAGTAGTCAACACCATAAGTCCATACGAGTCAGCCTATTCTGATTACTGCTTTGACTCTGCTGCCCATTTTGTCTTTGTCAGTTGAGTGCTGCCACTTGGCCCCTACCACCATGGGCTCCAATCAGCCTGTTGTAGTTAAGTGTCTTAACTCAGTTACAACAGTACCCACTGTCAAATCTGAATTACATAAAATAACAATCACAGCTGTCTTCAAGGATGCTGGGGCTCCCTTCACAAATTTGTTACTCACGTTGTGGTAAAAGGTGTGTCCTCTGGGCACTCCATGTGTGGATCTAACTTGATAAATCCACTCTAGCATGCCAATTTTCCCCTAAGTCTTTGGATATCTTCTTTTGTAGTATACTAAGGCATGTCCGGTACTTCAACTGAATATCATACATAAAGAAAGCAAGAGGTCATTAGAAAGAAAAGACCAAAATGGATGTCAGAAGAGACTCTGAAACTTGCTCTTGAATGTTGAGTAACTAAAGTGAAAGGAAGAAATGAGGAAGTAAAAGAGTTGAACAGAAGATTTCAAAGGGCAGCTCAAGAAGACAAAGTAAAGTATTATAATGACATGTGCAAAGACCTGGAGGTGGAAAACCAAAAGGGAAGAAAACGCTCGGTGTTTCTCAAGCTGAAAGAACTGAAAAAAATATTCAAGCCTCAAGTCACAATATTAAAGGATTTTATGGGGAAAATATTATATAACTTAGGAGGCATCAAAAGAAGATGGAAGGAATATACAGAGTCACTATACCAAAAAGAATCAGTCGACATTCAACCATTTCAGAAGGTACCATATGAGCAGGAATCAATGGTACTGAAGGAAGAAGTCCAAGTTGCACTGAAGGCATTGGCGAAAAACAACACTCCAGGCACTGACAGAACGCTATTGAGATGTTTCAACAAACAGATGCAGCACTGGAAGTACTCACTCCTCTATGCCAAGAAATTTGGAAGACAGCTACCTGACCAACCAACTGGAAGAGATCTATATGCCTATTCCCAAGAAAGGTGATCCTACTGAATGCAGAAGTTATCGAACAATATCATTAAAATCACATGCAAGTAAAATTTTGCTGAATATCATTCAGAAGTGGCTGCAGCAGTATATTGACAGAAATTCGATCCAGATTCAGAAGAGGATGCAGAACCAGGGATATCATTGCTGATGTCAGATGGTTCCTGGCTGAAAGCAGAGAATTCCAGAAAGATATTTACCTGTGTTTTATTGAGTATGCAAAGACATTCGACTGTGTGGATCATAACAAATTATGGGTAAGATTGGGAAGAATGAGAGTTCCAGAACACTTAATTGTGCTCATGAGGAATCTGTACATAGATTAAGAGGCAGTCATTTGAACAGAACAAGGGGATACTGCGTGGTTTAAAGTCAGGAAAGGCGTGCATCAGGGTTGTATCCTTTCACCATACCTATTCAATCTGTATGCTGCGCAAACAGTCTGAGAAGCTGGACTATATGGAGAAGAATGGGGCATCAGCATTGAGGAAGATTCATTAACAACCTGCATTATGCAGATGACACAACCTTGCTTGCTGTAAGTGATGAGGACTTGAAGCACTAACTGATGAAGATCAAAGACCACAGCCTTCAGTATGGATTACACTTCAACATAGAGAAAACAGAAATCCTCACAACTGGACCACATCATGATAAATGGGGAAAAGACTAAAGTTGTCTTCATTTTACTTGAATCTACAATTAACGTCCATGGTTCAAGTTTTGCAGTATCTTGTAGATTTTAGAGATTAGACCCTGATAGGATATGTCATAGCCAAAAATTTTTTCGCAGTCTGTAGGTTGTCTTCTTACTCTTTTGGTGAAGTCTTTTAATTGTTTGATTTTTAGGAGCTCCCAGTTATCTAGTTTCTCTTCTGGTGTTTGTGCATTGTTAGTTATGTTTTATATTCTGTTTATGCTCTGTATTAGGGCTCCTAACGTTGTCCTTATTTTTGATTCCACAATCTTTATTGTTTTTGATTTTATATTTAGGTCTTTGATCCGTTTTGAGTTAGTTTTTGTACATGGTGTGTGGTATGGGTCTTGTTTCATTTTTTTGCAGATGGATATCCAGTTATGCCGGCACCATTTGTTAAAGAGACTATCTTTTCCTCCATTTAATGAATTTGGGCCTTTGTCAAATATCAGCTGCTCACAGGTAGTTGAATTTATGTGTGGATTCTCAATTCTGCTCCATTGGTCTATGTATCTGTTGTTGTACCAGTACTGGGCTGTTTTGACTACTGTGGAAGTATAATAGATTCATTTTTGATGACTTTCAACTTTCCTAGTTTCATACTTCCTACATTCCACTTTCTGATTATTAATGGATGTTTGCAGCTGTTTCTTCTCATTGAAAGCTTGACTCCATCCATGTCATTAAGGTCAACTCTACTTTGAGGAGGCAGCTCTTCCCCAGTCATATTTTGAATGTCTTCCAACCTGAGGGGCTCACCTTCTGGCACCGTATCAGACAATGTTCCGCTGCTATTCATAAAGTTTTCATTGGCCAGTTTTTTCAGAAATAGACTTCTAGGTCCTTCTTCCTAGGCTGTCTTAGTCTGGAAGCTGTGCTGAAACCTGTCCATCATAGGTGACCCTGTTGATATTTGAAATACCAGTGGCATAGCTTCCAGCATCACAGCAACACACAAACTACCCCTGAAAGACAAACTGACAGATGCATGGTGGTTAGACCCAGTAGTGGGAAGAAATATGCAGAAGATTAGCAAAGATTGACGCACATGGTTGTGTGAAGCTAAAGGTAAGAAACAGACCTGCCTTGAGGAGGGCCATTGAGATTTCTAGGAAGTACGATTGCATAGACAAAAGTCAGACAGGAAAAACTGAAACCAGAAAGGAGGAAATACCCCAGTAAGTCTGTCTCTTGGGCTCAGAGCGTATGTGTGTTTGTAGGAGTAGTACATAAAGGGGATATGTGTGGGGTGGATCTTAAGGAGGTGAATGGCATACTGGGATGCTCATGCCTGCATGTTATAAGATGAACCACCTTTCCCTTGGCCTCCAGAATTGTCATACAAATAAAATCAATTGCCATACAAATTAGTTGTCGTACAAATAGTATAAATTTTACATAACCACTAGTACACTGAGATTTGTTAAAGCAGAACAGGACTCCAGCTAGCAGGTGTGTTAAGGGGTGGCTACGGGGGTAGATTAGCAAGTGACTGGTGTAGTAAAAGAGCTATCAGATCTGTCTCCTGTTCAAAGGGGCTTCTGTCCAGTGAGGATGGCTTAGCTGCTGTGGAAGGCATGGAAGAGCTCAGTGACCAGGGGCTGTGTGCCTCCAAGCTGGTCTCTTGCATAAAGGGTAGTATTATTTGAAAGAAGACTATGAATTTGGGAAACAGAAGGGAGGGCAGCCCAAGAGGCCAGCAGATGATGCACCCTGGCTGGTGCTTTACACCTGAGCCCCTAAGGTGATGGAGCTAGATCCCTGCTTCAGAAACTGAGAGTCTCTTCAGAAACTGAGCTGAGGCTTTTCTGAGGATGGAGGTGGAGGACCCATCTCTGACCACTGCGGGAGCTGAATCAAGGAAACTGGGCTGTTGCTGTTTCTTCTTGTGTGTCGTCGAGTGGATTCTGACTCTCAGTGACCCTCTATGACAGAGTAGACTGCAACATAGGGTTTCATAGGCTGAAATCTTTACAAGAGCAGATCTCCGGGCCTTTTCTCCAGGGGAGCAGCTCTTGGGTTCGAATCTCCAAACTTTTGGTTAGCAGCCGGCACTTAACAACTGTACATCCAAGGCTCCTTTAGGAAATTGGGCAAGGGATGAGAAATCTGTAGTTTGCACACCACAATGACTTTACCGTCTGCTTTTTATGACTTCATGCAAGCATGATATTATGGACTGAATGGTGTCTCCCAAAATATGTATTGTTATTCTAATCCCTATACCTGTGGATGTGATCCTGTTTGAAGATAAGATTTTCTTTATTATGCTAATTAGATCATAGGGTGGGTTCTGGCTTAGTCTAATCAGCTCTGAGCTATAAAAAGAGCAGATTAGACACAGAGATATGCACACTGGAGAAGACAGATGTCATGTGAGGATCGTCTATGCCAAGGGACCAAGGAAAACATGGACTACAGACTTCAAAGGAATTGACACTTTTAGCTTCCCGAACTGTAAGAAAATAAAATTCTGTTCTTTAAAGCCACCCACTTGTGGTATTTTTGTTACAGCAGTACTGGGTAACTAAGACACACAACATTTGATGACTACATCAATAATTGAACCTTTAAGTGAAAACCAGAATAAGGCTATAGTGAAAGGTATGCACAGGGTCACTAGAGGCACAGTATTTAAACATTTACTCTAAGTATATTTGTTCACAATAATAAGAGAATAGTAATTATTCATCTGCATGTATGCCCGCTTCCTTTAACTTTAAATTGGCTTCAGAAATGCAAGTTCACTTTCTAAATGCATATGATGTAAAATTCAGGTTTAGATTTGCTCCAAAAGATTCATATCAATTTTAAAAATTCACAGTTCTCTAGATTTCCTGGACTGGAACAGGCTCTCAAATCAGCCTATAAATCTACTTCCCTGACATATTTGGTTGCCACCTGGGAATTTACACCACAGAGAAAACTAGAAACATCTTTGATCAAAGCAGTCAATGAATTAATATTGTTTTCTCTATGCCCATAACTATATTTTTATTTTATATTTCATTTCTGGATTTAAGCCGTATATGGATTAAAGGAGGTCTGTTAGCCACGAATAAGAGTAGCTTATAATAATTGAAGTAGAACACAGAGCTATAGTTCCCACCGAGGAAAGTTGTGACTGTTTGAAGTCTTTGGAATATTAGCATTGCACTGCGAATGAATTGCTTCTATCTCCTCTGGAAGAACAAGAAATAAACTAATAGTACATAGACTTTAGCATTTAGAGGATAATAGAACAGGAAAAGATATGAAGACAAAACCATAATGATAGTTGTGCAAATAGTTAATAAATAAAAATAGCAAAGAAGGCTCAATTGTTTCAGCCATCCTATGTGACATACTTCCAAATTATAATCCTTGTTCCGTTCTTTTTAAACCATTAATTTTATATTTGGTAGAAAGTATGAGGTGACTATATATGCAACATCATGGGATAAAGCTTTCCAAATTCAAAATTTAAGACACTGTTAGGCAGATTCAACGCTATATTATGAAAATTTACATCATTTGATAACTGAAACATTTATAATATAACTATTGTAATACACCAATCCTGCAGGTGGTATCTTTCAATAGTACAGTTTAAATTCCTTCCAATACATAGCACTGGTGAAGGAAGGTAAAATATAAATCAATTTGAGTTGCTGAACCTCCAAAGGTGCAATACTTGAAACAAATGACATCAATTTATATACTGGTGTGTCCACTGCCTGCACACACTGTGTCATCCCAAGTTGAGTCCAAACCACCTCAATAAATACAGTCCTGGAAAATGGGGAAAAATTATATCTCCACACCGACCTATGGAAATCAATAGTAGTGGAGAAGAAAAGATACATTTGAGAATAAGCCAACCTCCATTTTCTGCTTTAAGTCATTGCCACACTCTAGTGGCGCTGTGGTTAGGAGTTCAGCTGCTAACCAAAAGGTCAGCAGTTTGAATCCACCAGCCGTTCCTTGGGAACTCTGTGGAGCAGTTCTACTCTGTCCTATAGGGTGATTATGAGTCTCAACTGACTCGACAGCAACAGTTTTAATATATGAAAAATTCATGTTCCTTAGCATAGAGTTTGGAGTTCAGCCTAAACTTTGAGAAACATTTATATGAAGTCTCATAACATTATCTCAGGCAGAGAAATACACAGGACAAAATAATGAAAACCGTTAGATCTATAATCCCACTAGGTGCTGAGAGAGCAGTGTGGAGTCAGGAAACTGCTGGGGCTGCACGGTTGCCTAAGCTACACTTTACCTTATGAGGATTTAAGAAAAGCTGTAAAGTCAGAGCAGAGCCCAGCTTCAACCGAGTAGAAAACGTGGTCAGAGAAGAAGCTTGAAGGTGGAGGCATTTTTGTAAACTAGCAGCAGAATTCTAAAGGGCACATTGAGAGAGTTTAGATGATGATCAACTGAGGACGATCATCCAAAGAGGGAGATATGTTTACCTGGTGAGGGTTAAGCACATGGAGAGAACAGCCTGATTGGAGTGTTACACAGTAAAACAATACCTTCACTCTTAATGGATTTTATTTCTGTACGTTTCTGACCCTGAAAGATTGTTATTGAATCTCTCATTGAAACAAAAATTATATAATTTTACAAAAGAAGAAGTATCTTTATAAAAATTCTTCTAAGATGAATAACAGGACTACATACTTTGAATCAAAGAATCATATTATTCTTCCTTTATTCAATTTATGTAAAATATTCATGATGTTAAGCAGACCTCTGATGATGTAAATGCAGCGCAGATACTTTTGATTAGAAATATAAGTTCAAGTTAACTCTAGAGAAAAGTTAATTTTCACTTGGCCATCAAGGAGATAAACTGGTATTTAAACCTGAGCCTTTGTAAGAATCTTGGGTTTGACAGATATAAATTATATTCTTTCTAAGAATATTCATCACTTACATTACTCCTTTAAAGGAAAAAGATTGATATCAGAAAATCCACCATGATAAATAATTAGAATTTTTTCAACGCCGTTCAACTTTCTTTAAATTGACAATATATTTTGCCTTGGTATATTTCTAGAAAAACTGGTTTTAAAATGTTAGTATTCTCTAGAGTACGATATTATTCTCATTTGCCAGCATGAGACACGAAATACAAAGAAATGATATAACTTGCCTCAAGTCATACAATAGCCTCTGTTCTTGCCATTGGCCCTGTAGTAAACTCAATCCTTAGTAATAAGATGCCACTAGAGATGCTTTAACAGTTTTATGACCTAGAAATGAATTGAACTGTAAAATTATGTATTAAATAGATGCTCAGTGCCCTTAAAGAGTTAAAATGCATCTAAGATCCTACTTCTATACAAGTTTGACAAAGAATTAGAAGCTATCAAAGCCACAGAGCTATTGAAGTTATCAAAGCTAACTCCTGTTTATCATTAATTAAAATTATCAAAAAATTTTAATTATCCAGCTTTTATTCTGTTTTAGCATATTGTGTTCTCTATTATCTTTGAAGAAAAAATACAGTACAAATAAATAGAATAATATTAGGGTTTCATTCCAATTCAATGTATCTTTCATCACTGATTCTCAACCCTTTCTGAACACTGTAATTGTCTGAAGAAGTTTTTTAAAAAATGTGAATGTCAGGCACCCACTTTGAGAATCTCTGATTTAATTGGGCTGGAGGGACAGTCATTGTCATTTTTCAAAAATTCATCAGTTGATTCTCATAAAACCTCTACTGCAGAACCATTGCTCTATAGCAATAAAAAATGATCCCATAATATAATTTACTGAGGTTTATTAAAGTAATTTTTGCAACAAATCATAGATAATAATTATAAAGTGCTTTTAAAGTACTCAAATATGTTTAAAACCAACAACCCAAATATATACATAATTATGACCAGAGAGCTAAGGTCATGAGTGAGTTAAAGCCCTTTTCCATCCTTTTTAGACAGATTTGACAGTGTCTTGCTCATGGTTTCTAAGATTTGGTCCAGTGTCTTTGTCAGAACAGGAGATTTACTATTTCTAAAATGCCAATGCAAAATAAAATTAACCATACTAGCTTTGCATGGCATATCAAAGATGAGTGATAATACAATTACATGTGTAATTGCTTTTTGTGTGTTTTATCCGGTGACTATTTTATAGGAGGTTGTTCTTTTTCCTAACTGGTGACAAGCTTTCAACAAGCTTCAAAGGAAAAGCTGAGATTAATTGCAGTCTAGTACATTGTAGCTGTTATTACCAGTTTGTGATGGTCATCATCTAATCAATAATATATTCATGGGTGTATTTTTTTTTTTTTTTGAGTACTTCTAAATTAACGGCTAGTGGCAAACAGCTTTTGTTGTTCTCCACTCCACCCTTTTTAACTTGTGTGAAAAATCAAAAGAGATGCAATTTGGGTTTTGATTAATGTTCACTTTAACAGATTGCTTCTGGTTAATGCAATTAATTCCTTAATTTATCTTCATAAATTAGCAAGGCTGTAACTGCAGTAGACTTTTTTAAGGCTGTTTCTTAACAGTGCTCTCCCCTGACTTCACAATCTTATTTGGTTTCTATCATAGAACTCTTAGAAACCCTGGTGATGTAGTAGTTAAGAGCTACAGCTGCTAACCAAAAAGGTCAGCTGTTTGAATCCACCAGGCACTCCTTGGACACTCTATGGGGCAGTTCTACTCTGTCCTATAGGGCTGCTATGAGTCAGAATCGACATTTTGGGTTTTTACAGAACTTTTTAACTTGTTAATCGTCTTAAAGCACAAACGGGAAATAAATTATCAATTCTAGTATTGAATGAACATGGCTTCTGTGGGGTTATCATTACCCAATAGAAAGACTCCAACCCTGAAATGTCAGTTGGTCTACAAGAACTCCTGGAGCTCCTGCTGTGTTTGTATCACCCTTGCATCTTGGGTCAAAGACTATCAGAGTCCCTATTCTCAAGGATTACACAGTAGTTATGAGAACCAAGTGTATACACATGAAACCACCACAGTACAGAACAGCATACAGTATGCTCTAAACTGTGGGATATAGGTGAGTGTTCTAGTCGGTAAAGATAAGACCTCAGTATGGGCTGCATATGTCAGGGACACTGTTATAGTGATGTTGACTTGTGTCTAGAGGAACTCCTATCACGACGAGAGTATGAGAAAGATATTACATGATGGAAAAAAAACATAAATCAGAGAACAAAAGAAGCTAACATTACTGGGGGATTATATGCAGTATGGAAGTAGAGGAGATGACTGAAGAGATTCGACTACACAGCGCTGTGAGTATGAGGTAGGAGAGAATCTGATTTCATCCCCGTAGGTGGCATGGAGCAATTTTGTGCTAATGAGGAAAAAAGGAGGTGTGGTGAATGTGACTGAATATAAGTCTGACAGAGATACAAAGAATGGGTTAGATGGAAGAAAGAGAGGTAGAAAAACCTGTTAGGTAGAAACTGCAGGTATGAGTGGTGAAGAGATGCACATGTGGTGGAGAAAGGAATGGGGAAATAAAGAATTAAAATCCAGTGTGAAAGATGAAAGAGGTGGAAAATAAAAGATGGTTCCATGATTTCAGTCTGAGAAATTATTAAAAACAGAAATGGAAACTTCAGAATAGGAAACTGATTTGACCATTAGGAAAGTAGAATATTAAAATAAAAATTGACTCTTCTTATTTTAAGTGGGTGAGAAGGAACACAAGTAAATGTCATTGACAGTTTTAATTCTGAGAATGTAGGAGAAACAAAGTAAGATAAAAAAGTTCTGGGGTGAACATGTAGAATGAAGACTGACATATAAAGCAATATCTAAGTCCCTAAGCAATCATGAATTCTCTGGAGAAATAGAAAAAAATAATAAAAAGGAGGAGGAAGACGAGGAGAAGTTGATACTGATATGGAAGAGCTGAATATAGAATCATAGTACACATCTGAAGAATAAGTGAGCTCAATAAGAAATGCAGATCAAAAGATGGACCAAAAATAACTGAAATAGTTCAGGAAATGATGAGTGACTTCTCTGAAGGGGAAAATAATAATGAGAGACTCAAGCATGTAAAAGCTTGGAACTCAGGATTCCTGTCCTTACAATAAGAAAAGGCTGAACAAAATGAAACTCAACATTTCTTGGACTCATCAGAGAACTGAGATCTCAGGGCAAAAAGTCATCCCTAAATCACAAAAGATGGGTGCCTCCACAGACTCAACATTGTGAAAATGACAATTTTACCCAAAGCAATTAACAAATACAACGCAATCGTGATCCAAATACCAACAACATTCTTCAAAGAGATGGAAAAACTAATCATTAAATTTATATGGAAAGGGAAGAAGCCCTGAATAAGTCACGTACTACTGAAGAAAAAGAATAAAGTTGCAGGACTCACACTACCTGACTTCAGAACCTACTATACAGCTACAGTACTCAAAACAGCCTGGTACTGGTACAACAACAGAGACATTGGCCAATGGAACAGAATTGAGAACCCAGATGTAAATCCATCCACTACCGTCACCTGATCTTCGACAAGGGCCCAAAGTCCATCAAATGGGGAAAAGACAGTGTTTTTAACAAACGGTGCTGGCAAAACTGGATATCCATTTGCAAAAAAATGAAACAGGACCCATACCTCACACCGTGTACAAAAACTTCAAAATGGATCAAAGACCTGAATAAAAAGCCTAAAACTATAAAGTTCATAGAAGAAAAAATAGGACCAACACTTCAGGCCTTAATACACGGCATTAACAGGATACAAACCATAACCATCAGTGCACAAACCCCAACAGATAAGCTAGATAACTGGAATCTTCTAAAAATCAAACACCTATGCTCTTCAAAAGAATTCACCAAAAGAGTAAAAAGAGAACCTACAGACTGGGAAAAAATTTTTGGACAGTACAAGTCAGACAGAGGTGTAATCTCCATAATCTACAAGAAAATCCAACACCTCTACAAAAAAAGACAAATAATCCTATTAAAAAATGGGCAAAGGAAATGAACAGGCACTTCACCAGAGAAGACATTCAAATGGCCAGCAGACACATGAGGAAATGCTCGTGATCACTAGCCATTAGAGAAATGCAAATTCAAACCACAATGAGATACCATCTCACCCCGACATTACTGGCATGAATCAAAAACACTGGAAATAACAAATGTTGGAGAGGCTGCGGGGAGATCGGAATGGATAAACAAACTATGGTACATACACACAATGGAGTAGTATGCAACGATAAAGAACAATGATGAATCTGTGAAGCATCTCATAAAATAGATGAAACTAGAAGACATTATGCTGAGCGAAATAAGTCAATCACAAAAGGACAAATATTGTATGAGACCTCTATTGTAAAAACCCATGAAGAAGTTCACACCAAAAATGTAACAATCTTTGTTGGTTACCAGGGATGCGAGGGGTGGGAAGGAAATACTAAATAGGCAATATGTAAGTGGTATCTTGGGTGAAGGGTGAGACAGTGTACAATACAGGTGAAACTAGCACAACTTGTACAAGGAAAGGTCATGGAAGCCCCGTAGACACATCCAAACTCCCTGAGGGACTGAATTGCTGAGCAGAGTCTGGGGACCATGGTCTCGGGGAACATCTAGCTCAATTGGCATAACACAGTTTATAAAGACAGTGTTCTGCATTCTACCTTGGCGAGTAGTGTCTGGGGTCTTAAAAG
Source organism: Dugong dugon (assembly GCA_030035585.1). Classification (NCBI taxonomy): domain Eukaryota; kingdom Metazoa; phylum Chordata; class Mammalia; order Sirenia; family Dugongidae; genus Dugong; species Dugong dugon. The sequence goes on from CM057474.1 coordinate 42,182,515, forward strand.
CCTGTGAGCAGCCATCTAAGATACTCCACTGGTCTCATCCCTTCGGGAGCAAGAGAGAATGAAGACAACAGGATACAAGGAAAAGATGAGTCCGAAGGTCTAATGGTCCACAGCTACCAAGGCCTCCTCCCGACTGAGTCCAGTACAGCTAGGGGGTCCCCAGCTACCACCACTGACTGCTCTGACCAGCATCACAACAGAGGGTTCTGGACAGAGCTGGAGAAGGATGTAGAACATAATTCTAACTCACAAAAAAAAGATCAGATTTACTGGCCTAAAGGAGACTGGAGAAACCCTGAGAGTATGGCCCCTAGACACCCTTTTAGCTCAGTGGTGAAGTTATCTCCGAGGTTCACCATTCAGCCTAGGAGAGGACAGCCCCTTAAAACCAGATGGGACTAATGAGGTACAGTAGTCCAGTGACAAGGGCCAGAAGGCAGAAGGGGACAAGGAAGCTGGTGATAGGGAACCCAAGGTTGAGTAAGGATATTGTTGATGTGTTGTGAGATTGTTAACCATTGTCATAGGGCAACATGTGTAGTAACTGTTAAATGAGAAACTATTTTGTTCTGTGAGCCTTCATCTTAAGTGAGAATAACAGCACAATTGGAAGAGTGTAGTCAATGTCACTGAACTGTGCATGTAGAAATTTTTGAAATGGTGTATCTTCGGCTCTGTGTATTTTCACCAAAAAAAAAGGTTGAGAAGTGAGAGGGTTGACATGTTGTGGGGCTGTTAACCAATGTCATAAAACAATATGTGCACTACTGTTTCATGAGAAACTATTTGTTCTGTAAGCCTTCACCTGAAGTACAATTAAAAAAAAAAAAAAAAGATGGGTGCCTCCAGTTAGATACAAGTATTGAGATTTGCTTACCAGGTGCAGAAACTACAGGATGCCAGAAACTGGTAGGAACATTCAGGTAGGAATTCTGATGAATTGCTGGAGGCCAAGGCTAGCCAGAGAGTAAGAAGCTCTTGGGGGCCACCTTCTTAGTAAGCCCCCATATTTTTGCAAGCTTTTCCTTCAGGAACTCAACCATGATTTTATACGGAGGATCAAGAAGAATCTCAGAAATCTTCCCCCATGGGCCTGGTGTGGGGTGTGGGGAGTGGGGGAACCATTGCCATCGAGTAGATTTCGACCCATAGTGAACCTACAGGACAGAGTAGAACTGCCCTTAACCACTGCACCAGCAGGGCTCCTCTCCTTACAGAATAAAAGCCTTAGTCTTGGGAAGTACATGCCCAGAGGGCAATAGTGAAATCCCATCCTATCTGCCCCTATATATCGGCATATTTTTATGAGATCAAGCTGCACCAGAGATAAGTACAATATAAATATATGTTTTACACAGAAGTATAATATAAAAGATCATTATTTCAATTATAATTTAAAAATTTATATATTTATAAAAAACAAGAGCTCTGTGTTCTGAAGTATAGAAGAAACAGGATGAAAGCAGCATAATTAAATATCTATGATGTATCTAGTATAATGAAATGTTAAATGGAAAACTGATCAAGATCTTAGTATTTATGAGTGATAAACATTTTAAAACATTCTTTTAAATAATAGAAGAAAGTTGTATATCACCTACAAAATTTATCCATTTATATTCTTTATTAATGTAGATTTTTCATAATAATTGCAAACTATATTTGAAAAACAAAGCTTTCTCTCTCTGTACATTGTATATGCAGTCAACATAGCCTGGTACTCAGAGCATGCTGAAGATATTGACGGGTAGTCTAAAAACCTGCGTTCTTGTTTGGGGCATGCCATTGAGTAGCTCTGATTTTTGAGAAAGTTGGTTAGTTTAGCCAGTTCTTAATTTTCTCAACTAAAAAACCAAAACATAAATGGAAGTGTTGAACTAGATGATGCCCTAAGTTCCTTCTAGCTCAATATGTCATGCTTCTGTGAAAAAGAAGGGTCACACTATCCCAGGAGCCTAGCATTACTATGATCTACAACCCCTCTACCACCTGTGACCACCAGCAGTCATTTGTTCTCAAGGAGACTTCCTTACTGTATTTGAAGGTGGGTAAATCTAGACCTTGCCTCAGGACCAGAGGGGAGACTGAGCAAGGGAAGGGGAAGTATTTTAAACTGGCATGAGATTGGACTAGATTAGGGTAAAACAAATCAGAAAATTCTACAATCTTCTGGAGATTAAAGACTGGACATAGAAAACCTCTAAGAATGTTTAAAGAGAGTAGATAGAGAGTAGAAAACTAGTTTCATGTTTAACCCCTCCAAGCTCAGACCCTTCAATAAATGCTTTCAGCATGTAACTGAGAAGCACAGGGGCTTTTGAAGCAGGATGAGGTTATGCTTAGATGCATACCAGGTAGCACCACTGCTTATTAACCAATCCACAGGCATATATCAGTGAGCTTCTTCATGACTCCCAAATTATTCTTCCTGGGATTACACCAATTGATTTATGACCTTGCTTTAAATATTAGGAGTCCCCAGGTGGCACAAATAGTTAAGTGCCCAGCTACTAACTGAAAGGGTAGTGATTCAAATCCACCCAGAGGTGCTTTGGAAGAAAGGCGTGACAACCTACTCCTGAAAGGTCACACCTACTGAAAACCCTACAGAATGCTGTTCCATTCAGACGTACATAGGGTCCCATGAGTTGGAGTCAAATCCACAGCAACTATTTTATTTTTCTTAATATTAGTATCCAATTTGCAACCAGTCGTGGGAATAGCACAGGACTGGAGAGCATTTAGTTCAGTTGTGCATAGGGTTGGGAGGAATCGGTGCCAGCTCAACGGCGGCTAACAGTAACAACAGTACATTCTTAAATACTCTCCCTTGCATGATATATAATTGCTTTAATCCCCTGAAAAGCTATGTTTTCTTTTAATGAAAAGGATAATAACTGCAAAGTGCGAAGGCAGAGCACAGTACATAACAGGCATATATAAACCTCAGCCATCATTAAATTAAAGTTCTACCTTCTGAGAAGCATGTCGTAGGACTTGGAAATTGTATTAGCAGCCTGGGTTTTCTCTAAAAGGGCAATGCATTTAAACTGTTACAGCATGAGATTTTAAAAACCTTCCCTCGATCTCTTTCTCAACATTTGGGCAACTCTTCCCACTTTATATGGAATCAAGGGTACCACTTAAATGTATTAGAGTGGATTTTTACTTTCTGAAGTAAAAATATTTCTCATGATGCCACTATTAACTGGAAAAATAAAACTATTAATAAAATAAGGTTTTTTTTTCTAAGTTATTTATTTACTTGTCATTCAAAAAATCAGTTGAAAATTTTGGTTATGTTAGTGAAATGCTTGTTTTGCTTTTGTCTTGTACCTAGCCACAGAATGGGAAATCATCAAATTCTGTTATGTGGTGTCATGGTCTGAATTATGTCTCCCAAAAAATGTGTGTATCAATTTGACTAGGCCATGATTCCTGGTACTGTGTGATTTTCCTGTATGTTGTAAACCTGCCTCTATGATGTTAATGAGGGAGGATGGGTGGCAGTTGTGTTAGTAAGGCAGAACTGGATCTACAAAACTGAATTGTGTCCTGAGGCAATCTCTTGAGATATAAAAGACAGAAGTGAGCAGTGAGACAGGGGGACCTCATACCATCAAGAAAGCAGTGCCGGGAGCAGAGCGTGTCCTTTGGACCGGGGTCCCTGCGCTGAGAAGCTCCTCGTCTGGGGGAACACTGATGAGAAGGCCGAGAGAGAGAAAGCCTTCCCCTGGAGCTGACACCTTGAATTTGGACTTTTAGCCTACTTTACTGTAAGGAAATAAACTTCTCTTCGTTAAAACCATACACTTGTGGTATTTCTGTTATGGCGGCACTAGATGACTAAGACATGTGGTCACTGTTTTTCTCCTGAAATAGAGACAGCACAATTTTGTAGGAAATTGCTCTTGGGAGTTTTCCAACCCAAGACTGCAATCTTGCAACTTTTGGAATCTTTGAACAATTTTAAGATTACAAATGGAAAAGTTCCAAACTAGTCCCGAAAATACTAAAATTGTTGAGTTGTACGCCCTGCCTTATTGAAACAAAGATGTGTTGAACTCTTCTTGATAAGGTGTATTCCCAGAAGATGGAGAGTGAAAAAGAGGTAGAACAATTTTAAAGCAAACATTGCTTTTCTTTTTTAAAAAATTGCTAGTGGAGTTTTTATGTCATCTTCATTCAAAAAATCTTTTAAAAGCCTTCACACATACCATTTTTCCCACAAAAGGAAACATGCAGGAAGGCAGGTTGGAAGCTCATTTTATTTTTGTTTTTGTTTTTCCTGAACTCCCCATGATTTTTTAAAGGCTTATTTATTTTTGTAAAAATCATATATTGCTTTAAATGAGTGAATTGTATGTATTTAAATTATAGTGCATTACAGCTTTCTAAAAATTATATATTGATTGAGGAAAATTCTACCAATTCAGAAAAGTGAATTAAAAAATCACCTCTCCAAATCCCACTGCCTGATAATTAGCACATGTAACATGTTATTGCCCATTCTTCTGCTTCTTTCACTGTATGTATAATTACACACATTCAAAAATATGCATCCAATTTAGCATAACATTTCTTTCACTCAACCATTTCAGTAAACAAAGTTGTAAATATGGAGCCCTTTTTACAGAAGGAAAATTGAGACCCAGAGATAAGGATCAGCCAGGTGCAAAATGTTAGGCAATCAAGGACGCAACCATAAAACCAGCGATTCAGTGAAAATTCCTGCAGCCTGTCTCTCCTCTCAGCAGAGCATCAACTGCCTGTAGTGGCCATGTTCACTGTCACTTACATACTGCATATGGCAATTAAATAACAGGGCCACATTTCCATGGAAAATGTATATATTAACACTTGATCTTAAGCCTTCCCACAGATTTGCCCTAAAGACACAAAACTGATTACTTAAAGTCATGGCAAATAACAAAGAGTAAGACTCATCTCGAAATGCTTCACTGCATGTAAAATATACTACTAGTTTCTACAATTCTCGGGGGAAAAAATGTTACCGAAAATCCAAGTATTTCTCAGTTTGAAAATTTGTATCATATTTAGTTTATCCTCTCAGCAAAATAAAAATGTCACAAAAATGTAATGGTCACTCTCCAGTCTCTATACTTGGTTCCCAGGAGGATCCCTCCAATGCACATGTATTGTCACAGGGTCCAAACCAGCCAGGATGTGCATGAATTCTTGGCCTAACTGACCGTGGTGTTGGCAATGTAGTTCCTTTGAGTTAACAGTGATACCCTCAGGCGGTGAAGGGGTAACAGAGCACATCAGAAATAACGCTAAGAATGAATCATCCCCCAGCACCGCTGAGTGGCTGAATATTAGCGTTTTTATTTCATTGCATAAGACAGCGTATGGGTCAATCTCCAAGTTGATATTTCACCTGGTAAGCAATAGTTTCTAAAGATTCATAGGACAGATAGTGGCTGAGATAGTAGATACATCTGGAAGGGATGTAAGAAAAAATGCTCAAGTAGTTAAGAAGAATTTCTATTTCTGGGATACACACTAGGGATCCCTATTTTAATGTATCTCCATCCAACCTCCTCCTGCCTCTTCTATTTCTGTCACTAAATAGTTATTCTTCCCATCACTCAGGCTCTGCATTTCCAGACACACAACAGATCCTCTGATTGCATTCTTCCCCAATGGATAACTAAATGTTAGCACAAGTTGCTGTACACATTTAAAGATGCTGATGCTAATAATGACCTTTGTAAGACCTCATCAACCGGTTGATGACCCCTCTATGCAGATGATGCTCCAGTTCATTCTTCCAGGTCAGATCTTTCAGATATTTCCAATTGCCTTCTGGGATTCCTGTAGACAACTCATCCTCAACATGGCAGTAATGTTCCCGCTCCCTTCCCCTCTGTGGTTCCTCACCTAGGGACCAGCATCATGCCTTACCCAGTTGCCCAGCTCCTCTCCTTTCACCCTCTTGCCCCCTCAAGCATCAGTGGCTGTAGCATCCACCTTCTTCAAATACCCTGCTCTCCATCCTAATGCAGTTGCCTTCATTGTAACACATTCTTATTATTATTTTTACTAATTTATTTTCCTGCCTTTCATTTCTATCTTGAGAATTTAAATCATATCCATACAATGATTCCAAAATTCGTATCTCCAAACCAGATCTTTACCTTGAGTTCTGATGCATATACCCAATTGCTAACCCACCATCTCCCCTTGAACATCTAATAGGCATCTCCAGTCTAACATGTCCAAACTGAACTCCTTGTCTCTACCCCAACCACACCTCTTGCATTCTGCCACATGCCACTGATAAAGGGTTAGCCTAACCACAGCAGACCATAACCACAAAAGGCCAACCTGTTTGTCAGAATCTGAAAACTTAAGAACAATAGGAAACTGCATCAAAAAAGTGAGACAGAGTGCTCTAACTGGTTCAATGGACAGTTAACGTGCTAAAACTGAATAACAATTCATCCCAGGAAATGAATTAAAGATCTACCTAATATTATACATAGCCCACATAACAAATATAAAACTACCATCATATGACAGACCCAGGACCCCTGAGCCAAGGGACCAAATTGTTAGAAAAGAAAAACAAGAAAAGGACACCCAATCATGATCTTAGTTGTTTGTCTTTACTTTAGCCAATCACAGACTGTAAGTAATTGACTGATAATGAATCAGCACCTGTCAAAGTTGTATAAAAAGCACTTATAGTTGTACTTCTTTGGATTTTGGTCTGTTTATAGCCTGGGTGCTTGCATCAAATTTCCAATTTTGTTTGATATGGTATTTTGTTTGATATGATATAATATTTTGTTTGTTTCTGATTTAGTTTTATTGTGATATGTCACAATAAAAATCTCTTTGTTGCAGAAGGCTTTGGTGAAAGTTGTTTCTCTACAACACCTGTAAAGAAAAAATAATTCTTCTAGGCCAGATTTTCTCAATCACAACACTTTTGACATTTTGGGCTAGCTAAATCTTTGTTGTAGGGCTGTCCTGTGCATTGAAGGATGTTTAACAGCATCCCTGGCCTTCTCTACCCACTACATTGCTATAGCACCCCTCCTCCAGCTGTGACAACCAAACATGTGTCCAGACATTGCCAAATGTCTCCTAGAGGACAAAATCATGAAATCCACTAAGAACCACTATAACCACTTTGAAGTCTGTATTCTCTTCCCTTCTTCTTTTACTATAAATCCAGCCCTTCAAGAAATTCTATCTGCTTCACCTTCAGCACATATCCTGAAGAGAAACTCTTCTCACCCTGTCCTCTACCACCCTGTGTCAAGTCACCTGTCTCACCTCTAGGATTCTTCCTTTCTCCCTAGAGAATACTCCAAAGAAGCCAGAGTCATCCTTTTTCAGACATAAATCAGATCCATCCCTCCTCTGCTCAGAAGACCCAGTTTCATTCTTCTCTTGCTCAGAGTGAAGCTAAAGGTGTGGCAATGACTCCAAGGACTTCCCACAACTGATCGTTATCTCTCTGCAGCTCTCCACTCACTCACTGGCTTCAGCTCAGCCAGTCCCCTTGCTGGCCCTTAACATGCCTCCTTAGTCCCCCCACCTCAGGGCCTTCGCAACTTTCCCTCTGCTTTGAATTCTCTTGGCCCAGATGGCCCCCTTCCTCCACTCATCCTTCCGTTTGAGTGTCTGTCAAGTACCCTCTCACTATGAAACCTCCCCAGACACCCTACCGCCTTTCACAGTAGCATCTATGGACAGCTCCCTGGTATTCCTCAATCTACTTGTTTTGTTGTCTCTCCCCTCACTACCACATAAGCACCCTGAGGCTAGTGTTTTGTTTTATTCACTAACTCTCAGTGCCTAGAAAAAGTCTAGCATAAAGTAGACGTTCAATAAATATTTTGAATGTGCACATGAATGAATGAATGATCTGTAGTCTTAAGAAATACAAACCAAGAAGGACTGTGAGGTCTAAGTTCATAAAACAATCCCTGGGCCTCTGAACTGACACCTGCAAGGACTGAATTACTGAAACTGCTCACCCACAGGAGGACCATCTCTGCAACACACGCTTTGGAGGCCATGGAGGGCTACCATATGGTTTATCCAAGGCACTGAATCCACTGGAGGGAATTCCCACTACTCCTTTTGCCATTAAGGTGTGATATGCACTGTAGACCAGTGAGGACCTTGTGGTTCAAAATCTTCACTTTGTCTAAGGAAGAATTGTTTGCTTGCTTTCCTTTATACTGAAGAAGAGCAAGGAACTGTGCACCAGCCATTGGACCTCAAAGTTCACATCTGGAGCTGATGTGGAGAACGGCCCATGCAGAGACTATGAACCCAAGAACTTAGTTGCTTTCTATCAACAAAGACCCAAAAAAACAAGTGAATCGATTATATACGACAGTCTAGGTGCCCTGATCGTCAAAGACAAAGCAGAGGAATCAGACTGAGGGGCAGGGGAAGGAGAGACAGTTCAGAAGCAGCAAAGAAGTGCCAGTCATGAGCTTGCTGGCACCCTGCTGAGCTGGGTCAGCTGGCGCACATAGGCTGAGGTGAGCAGTAGCGTTAAGGATGCATTTTACCACGCTGGGAGAGGCCAGGCTGCAGAGAGTCTGCACAAGCCCCTGGAGCAGGGTGGAAGCGGTGCTGGACCTGTGAAAGTTAAGTGCAAGTGTCTGAACTACTGAGTGTGGTCAAAATAACCCCTCCCCCTCCAGGACTTTCATAGCATAGACGTGCCTCTTTTCCCTCACCTACCCACCACACTGCTCTGCTCCGACACCAGTCCAGTAGTATTCAACAACTGCCATGCCTCTTAGCCAGAACTCAGGACTATCTACTTCCAAACCAACCTTGTGGCTTTAAAAAATTGCCACGCCCCCTAAGGCAGGAACTCAGGGCAGGCACTAGCCCTTTGCCTAGGTACCGGCATAAGGGATCCACAGACTCGTAGTGCCCTTCACCCCTGCTTAGATTTGTGTGGGCCAATTCAACACTGCATGCCCTCATTAGCATAAAACACCAGGACATACACCGAAGCCAATTTTCAACTGCAGCAGACAAGGAGGAGCTGCAGATTCCTGACATTTGACACCCCCTGGCCATTAAGCAGGGACCTCACCCACTCACATCCGGGGCCTGAAGCCTGGTGGTATCACTCACTTCATCTAGCCACCCATGACAGGGGTCTGAGAATAAGTGGTCCCTCCAGCCAACAGCATTGGGTGCCCAAGTACTGGCTGCAAAACCCATCCCCTAAGTGCCATAAAGGATATAGGGACTCCCTTCCACCCAGGCACTTGGGGGCAGCCATCAGCTGCCTTCCTTGATCAGCACATAGCCCCCTACTGCAGCCAGATACCTGTGCCTGTTCTGAACACCCCTATGCAGCCCTGCACGACTAGGGCTGTAGGTGACAGTCTGCACCACATGCTCAGTGACCGATGACCTGGACACCTGAGCTGCAGTTGCACAAGAAAAGTGGACAGTCTTCTGGGCTCACACATCTAGCAGCTGCTCTAACTACCACATAGCCCCCTACTGCAGCCAGATACCTGTGCCTGTTCTGAACACCCCTATGCAGCCCTGCATGACTAGGGCTGTAGGTGACAGTCTGCACCACATGCTCAGTGACCGATGACCTGGACACCTGAGCTGCAGTTTCACAAGAAAAGTGGACAGTCTCCTGGGCTCACACATCTAGCAGCTGCTCTAACTACCTGGAGACAGGATGGGAGAGCTTCAAAAACACCAATAACCAAAGTAGCTCACACACCCAGTGTACTTGGGCATACCAAAACAAAACAAAACAACAAGCTAGGACAGAGTAAACAAACATACAATAAATAAATTTAATAACTTATTGATGGCTCAGAGACAATAGTCAATATCAAATAACATTAAAAAAAGCAGTTCAAGTGGCTCCAGTGAGTGACCAAAATAAAGAACCTGGAAACCTTCCAGAGGAAGGCAAGGTCTTGGAATTACTGGAGTTAGAATTCAAAAGACTACTATAGAGAACTCTTAAAGGTATCAGGAAGGAGATCAAGCAAAACTCAGACCAAGCCAAGGAACACACAGACAAAGCAATAGAGGAAATCTGGAAAACACTACAAGAACAGAACGACAAATTTAACAGGCTGCTAGAAACCATAGAGAGGCAGCAACTGGAAATCCAAAAGACTAACAAAAAATTTCAGAATTAGACAACTCAATAGAAGGTGATAGGAGCAGAACTGAGGCAATGGAAGTCAGAATTAGTGAGATTGAAGATAAATCCCGTGACAACAATTTATTTGAGGAAAAATCAGAAAAAGAATTTTAAAAAATGAAGACACTCAAAGAATTATGTGAGACCCTATCAAGAGGAAAAACCTACGAGTGATTGGAGTACCAGAATGGGGGGGATAACAGAAAATACAGAGAAAATTGTTGAAGAGTTGCTGGCAGAAAACTTCCCTGATATCTTGAAAGATGAGAAGATATTTATCCAGGAAGCTCATCGAACCCACACAGGGTAGATCCCAAAAGAAAGTCACCAAGACATATAAAAAATCCGAGTTTCCAAAACCAAAGATAAAGATAGACTCTTGAGAGCAGGTAGGGATAAACAAAAAGTCACCTACAAAGAATGAATAAGACTAAACTCTGACTACTCAGCAGAAACCATGAAGGCAAGAAGGCAATGGGATGACATACATAAAGCTTTCAAGGAAAAAAATTTCAAGCCAAGAATTACATATCCAGCAAAACTGTCTCTCAAATATGATGGCCAAATCAGGTCATTTCCAGATAAACAGAAGTTAAGGGAATTTGTAAGACAAAACAAAATTACAATAAATATTAAAGGGAGTCCTCCAATTAAAGAACCAACAATAACAGACAATAACCCAAGACCAGAACAGAGGACAGAACAACCAGATATAAACTCAAATAGGAAAGTTTCAAAAATAAGTCAAAGTTAAATGACTAAAAATAGAGAACCAGAGACATCTATATGTAAACGATCACAACATTAAAACAAAAAAGAGGGAATTAACAGTGTAGTCACAGAACTTCCATATAGAGAGGAAGTTAAGGTGATGTTAAGTAATAAAAGAATGGTTTAAACTTAGAAAAATAAAGATAATTTTAAGGTAAACACAAAGGAAGGTAACAAATCTACTGAACAAAACAAAAAAGAAGAAAAACATACTCACTCAGCAAACACAAAATCAACAGTAATGAAAAAAGATGAAAATATATAAATAAAAACAACTCAACACAGAAAATTAAGTGGAACAAAGAAACTGTCAACAACCACACACAGACAAAATACATCAAAATGACAGCAGTAAACTCATACTTATCAATAATTACACTAAATGTAAATGAACTAAATTCACCAAAAAAGAGACAGACTGGCAGAATGGATAAAAAAACACTATCTGTCCGTATGCTCCTACAGAAGACACACCTTAGACTAAAAGACACAAAAAAATAAAACTCAAAGGATGGAAAAAAATATATCAAGCAAACAACAACAAAAAAAGAGCAGGAGTGGCAATATTAATCTCAGACAAAATAGACTTCAAAGCAAAATCACTACAAAGGACAAGGAAGGACACTGTATAATGATTAAAAGGTCAATTCACCAGGAAGACATAATCATAATAAACATATGTGCACCAAATGGCAGGGCTCCAAAATACATAAAACAAACTCTAACAGCACTGAAAAGAGAAATAGACAGCTCCACAATAATAGCAGGAGACTTCAACACATCACTTTTGGTGAAGGGAAGAACATTTAGAAAGAAAGTCAATAAAGACAGGGAAGACCTAAATGCCACAATCAATCAACTTGGCCTCACAGACATATACAGAACACTCCACCCAACAACAGCCAAGTATACATTCTTTTCCAATGCACGTGGAACATTCTCCAGAATAGACCACATTTTTGGCCACAAAGCAAGACTTAAGAAAATCCAAAATATCAAAATATTAAAAAGCATCTTTTCTGATCATAAAGCCATAAAAGTACAAATTAATAACAGAAACAGTAAGGAAAAAATAAAATATATGGAAACTGAACAACACCTTGCTCAGAAATAACTGTGTTACAGAAGAAATCAAGGATGGGATAAAGAATGAAAACACATCCTACCAGAACTTTTGAGACACAGCAAAAGCATTGCTTAGAGTCAATTTATAGCAATAAACACAAACATCCAAAAAGAAGAAAGGGCCAAAATCAAAACATTAACCACACAACTCGAACAACTAGCGAGCAGTGAAAGAAGCCCTCAGGCACCAGAATAAAGAAAATAATAAAGGTTAGAGCAGAAATAAATGAAATAGAGAATAGAAAAACAATTGAAAGCGTCAACAAGACCACAAGTCAGTTCTTTGAAAAGAGCATCAAAATAGATAAACCATTGGCCAAACTGAAAAAAGAGAAACAGGAGAGGAAGCAAATAACAAGAATAAGAAATGAGATGGGCGTATCACAACAGACCCAGCTGAAATAAAAAGGATCATAACAGAATACTATGAAAAATTGTACTTCAACAAATTTGAAAACCTAGAGTAAATGGACAAATTTCTAGAAACACATTACCTACCTAAACTAACACAAACTGACATAGAAAAACTAAATAAACACATAACAAAAGAAGAGATTGAAGAGGTAATAAAAAAACTCTCAACAAAAAGAAAAAAAAAACCCTGGACCTGCCAGCTTCACTGAAGAATTCTACCAAACTTTCAGAGAAGAGTTAACACCAGGACTACTAAAGGTATTTCAGAGCATAAAAAAGGAGGGAATACCCCCAAACTCATTCTATGAAGCCAGCATAATCCTGATACCAAAGCCAGGTAAAGACACCACAAAAAACAGAAAATTACAAACCAATATCCCTCAAGAATATAGATGCAAAAATCCTCAACAAAATTCTAGCCAACAGAATTCAACAGCATATCAAAAAAATAATTCATCCTGACCAAGTGGGATTCATACCAGGTATGTAGGGATATTCAACATTAGAAAAACAACCAATGTAATCCATCACATAAATAAAATAAAAGATAATAACCACATGATCTCATTAATTGATGCAGAAAAGGTAGTTGAGAAGACCAACACACATTCCTGATTAAAACACTCTGCAAAAATAAGAATAGAAGGGAAACTCCTTGACATAATAAAGGGCATTTATACAAAACCAACAGCCAACATCATTCTAAACTGAGAGAGTCTCAAAGGATTCTCCTTGAGAACAGGAACCAGACAAGAATGCCCTTTCTCACCACTCTTATTCAACACTGTGCTTAATGTCCTAGCTGGAGCAATAAGGCAAGAAAAAGAAATAAAAGGCATCCAGACTGGTAAGGAAGAAGTAAAAGTATCCTGATTCACAGTTGCTATGATCTTATACACAGAAAACACCAAAGAATCCACAAGAAAACTACTGGAACTGATGGAAAATTTCAGCAAAATATCAGAATACAAGATAAACATACAAAAATCAGTTGAACTACTGTATACCAACAAAGAGAACTTAGAAAAGAAAATCACCAAATCAATACCATCTACAATAGCCCACAAGAAGATAAAGTACTTAGAAATAAACCTAACCAGAGACTTAAAATACCTATACAAAGAAAATTGCAAGACACTAATGCAAGAAACCAAAAGAGACATACCTAAGTGGAGAAACATACCATGCTCATGGATATGAAGACTCAACATTGTGAAAATGTCAATTCTACCCAAAGCAATCTACAGATACAGTGCGATCCCAATCCAAATCCCAATGGCATTTTTTAATGAGATGGAGAAAAAAATCACCAAATTCATATGGAAAGGGAAGAGGCCCTGGATATGTAAAGCATTACTGAAGAAGAAGAACAAAGTAGAGGGCCTCACACTACCTAATTTTAGAACCTATCATACCACCACGTAGTCAAAACAGCCTGGTACTGGTACAACAACAGATACATAGATCAATGGAACAGAATTGAGAACCCAGATGTAAATCCATCCACCTACAAGCAGCTGTTATTTGACAAAGTTCCAAAATCAGTTAAATAGGGGAAAAGACAGTCTCTTTAACCAAATGGTGCGGGCATAACTGTATATCCGTCGCAAAAAAAATGAAACGACCCATACCTCACACCATGTATAAAAACCTACTCAAAACGGATCAAAGACCTTAGTATAAAATCTAAAACAACAAAGATCATGGAAGAAGGAATAGGGGCAATGCTAGGAATCCTAATACATGGCATAAATAGTATAAAAACCATAACTAACAATGCTCAAACACCAGAAGAAAGACTGGGAGCTTCTAAAAATCAAACACTTATGCTCATCAAAAGACTTCACCAAAACAGTAAAAAGAATCTACAGGCTGAGAAAAAAATTTTTGCTATGACACATCCAATAAGAGTCTAATCTCTAAAATCTGCAAGATACTGCAAGCACAAAAAGACAAATGCCCCAGTTAAAAAATGGGCAAAGCTATGAACATACACTTCACCAAAGAATACATTCAGGCAGCTAAGAGACACATGAGGAAATGCTCACGATCATTAGCAATTAGAGAAATGCAAATGAAAACTACAATAAGAGACTGTCTCACCTCAACAAGGCTGGCACTAATCCAAAAAACACAAAGTTATAAATGCTGGAGAGGTTGTGGAGAGACTGGAACACTTATGCACTGTTGGTGGGAATGTAAAATGGTACAAACACTTTGGAAATCAATTTGGCACTTCCTTAAAAGGCTAGAAATAGAAGTACCATATGATCCAGTAATCCCACTCCTAGGAATATAGCCTAGAGAAATAACAGCTGTCACACGTATAGACATATGCACACCCGTGTTCACTGTAGCATTGTTTACAATAGCAAAGAAATGGAAACAACCCAGATGCCCAACAACAGATGAATGGATAAACAAATTATGGCACATACACACAATGCAATACTATGGAATGATAAATAACAATGATGAATCTGTGAAACATCTCACGACATGGATGAATCTGGAGGGCATTATGATGAGTGAAATTAGTCACAAAAGGACAAATATTGTATGAGACCACTATTATAAGAATTCAAGAAAAGGTTTAAACACAGAAGAAAATACTCTTTGATGGTTACGAGGGTGGGGAGGGATGGGGAAGGGAATTCACTAACTAGATAGTAGACAAGGATCATCTTCAGTGAAGGGAAGGACAACACACAATATAGAGGAAGTCAGCACTACTGGACTAAACCAAAAGCTAAGAAGTTTCCTGAACACATCCAAAACACTTTGAGGGACAGAGTAGCTGGGGCTGGGGCCTGGGGACCATAGTTTCAAGGGACATCTAGGTCACCTGGCATAACAAAGTTTATTAAGAAAATATTCTGCATCCCATTTTGTGAGTGGCACCTGGGGTCTTAAAAGCTAGCGAGCAGCCATCTAAGATGCATCAATTGGTCCCGACTCACCTGGAGTAAAGGAGAATGAAGAACACCAAAGACACAAGGAAAATATTATTCCAAGAGACAAAAGGTCTACATAAACCAGAGACTCCACCAGCCTGAGACCAGAAGAACTAGATGGTGCCAGGCTACGACCAATGACCACTGTGACAGGGAACACAACAGACAGTCCCAGATGGAGTGGGAGAAAGGTGTGGAAAAGAGCTCAAATTTACTTAAAAGACCAGACTTAATGGTCTGACAGAGACTGGAGGAACCCTTGAAACTATGACCCTCAGATGTTCTGTTAACCCAAAACCAAAACTGTTCCCAAGGCCCACTCTTCAGACAAAGATTAGACAGGACTATCAAACAAAAAATAATACACGTGAGGAGTGTCCTTCTTAGTTCACTCAGATACAGGAGACCAAATGGGCTGCTCCTGTTTGGAGACAGGATGAGAAGGCAGGAAGGGACAGGAACTGGTTGAATGGACACAGAGAACCTGAGGTGGAAGGGGGGAGTGTGCTGTCAAATTGTGGGGTTTGCAGGTAATGTCACAAATCAACATGTGTATAAATTTTTGTATGAGAAATTAACTTGAGGCTGTAAACTTTCACCTAAAGCACAATAATAAAAAAAAAGATTTAAAAAAAAAATACTGATACATGTATGTGATGTTATTACTGTTACTGCTATATAAGTAGGAGCAGGAGTAGCAAACGTCTTGTTCTTTTATTTATTTATTTTCAACTTCTCCTGTGTTAATTCACTGTCGACCAGGTTGTAGATGCAGAAAACCAAGTTCAACTGAAGAAGAGTAAATGTGAACATTTTGGCAACAGGAGTTTGTTACTAAGCCCAAAAGCAAACATGCTGCATGGAGTCAATTCTGACTCACAGCAGCCCTGTAGGAGTGAGTAGAACTGCCCCATAGGGTTTTCAAGACTGTAATCCTTATGGGGGAGCCCTGGTGGCGTAGTAGTTAAGATCTCGGCTGTTAACCAAAGGCTCAGCAATTCAAATCTACCAGCTGCTCCTTGGAAACTCTACGGGGCAGTTCTACTCTATCCTATAGTGTCGCTATGAGTTGGAACCAACATGATGGCACCTAACAACAACAATCTTTATAGAAGCTGAATGGCACATCTTTCTCCTGCAGAGCAGCTGAAAGGTTCAAACTGCTGACCTTTCAGTTAGCAGCTGAGTGCTTAACAACTGTGCCATCAGGTCTCCTTAGGAGCTTGTTAGAAGTAGAAATTTGGCCCAGCCAAGACCTTCTGAGTCAGAATCCATATTTAAAAGCATCACCAAGTAAACCACGTGCTCATTAAATTTGAGAAGTACTGATCTAAGCTATGCTTTCCTTATTTCTTTTCCTCCTTCCTTCCTCTTTACTACCTTTCTTCTTTTAATAAAACATGTCTGTCTTCAAGAAGCTCACACAATGTCCATTGCTGCTTTAATGTCCCTCATCTACTCTCCCTGCTGTAAATAACAAGTGTTGCCAATTAAGCTGTGTCTGAGTTTTTAGGGAATTTCCTTTTCTAACTCAAGTGTTAAGAGGCTAGTTTGAGGACGAGTACGCTAAAGTAGAAAATTTTATCTGCATCACAATGATCCTCAGTAGTGTGTCCATACCAGTGGATCAGTGGAGAGCAAATATGGCAGCATGGTAGAGATGTATGACAACTGCTGTGGCTGCATTTTTAGTACCTGTGATCTGGTAAAGCCAGCTTCAGCCGTGGGTCCAGGGATGGGACAAGTGGTTGAATACAGGCAACAATTGCAGTTGAACATCTGCCACAGCAACGGGATCAGGAGTGGGCTCCTGATCTAGGACCATCCAGTCAGGGTCAAGGAGCCTTAGTTCCTGAAATTTCCTGGTATTAGGGTACCAGGTTTCTTCTGAATGAGCACAGATGAAAAATCTGAGAAGGCTGGAATCATCTTGTGCCTTTATGGAGCTGGAGAGTAAAACTAACCCCAAAGAAACAGAACCTGGAAATGGAGACAGAGAAACCTTGTCCAGAAGTTTCAGACTCAAGCTACATCTCAATTATGAGTTTTCTTTTTTTTTCTTCCTGAAGTCAGTTTGAGTTGTGTTTTCTACCACCAGCAATATAACACATACTTAATGATATGCAGAAAAAGACAACACAGAACAGTGGCTCAATGGGAACAAAGGCTCAAAATGGGCTTTCTCTCATTCCTGATAAAATCTATCAAAATAGGAATACAAGGGAAATTCCTCAACATAATAAAGGGCATCTATACAAATCCAACAGCTAACATCATTCTCAACAGAAAGAGGCTGAAAGCATTCCCCCTGAGAACAGGAACAAGATAAGGATGACTTTTAACACCACTCCTAGTGCTGGAAGTCATACCTAGAGAAATAAGGCAAGAAAAAGAAATAAATGGCATCCAAATTGGAAAGGAAGAAGTAAAACTATCCCTATTCACAGATAATATGATCCCATACACAGAGAACTCCAAAGATTTCACAAGAAAACTGTTGTAACTAATAGAAAGACTCAGCAGAGTAGCAGGGTACAAGATCAACATACAAAAATCAGTTGGATTCCTATACACCAACAAAGAGAATTCCAAGAAAGAAATCAGAAAAACAATACCATTTATAATAGCCCCTAAAAAGATAAAATACTTAGGAATAAATCTAACCAAGTATGTAAAAGACCTGTAACAAACAAAACCACAAAATACTAATGCAAGAACCCAAAAGAGAACTACATAAATGGAAAAAAATACAATGCCCATGGATAGGCAGACTCCACATTGTGAAAATGTCCATCCCACCCAAAGCAGTGTACAGATATAATGCACTCCTGATAGAAATATCAACAGCATTCTGTAATGAAATGGAAAAAACTAACAACTTCATGTGGAAAGGATAGAGACCCCGGAGAAGCATTATTGAAGGAAAAAAAAAAACAAAGTAGGAGGCCTCACGCTACCTAATCGCAGAACCTACTATAGAAACACAGTAGTCAAAACAGCCTTGTACTGGCACAATAACGGAAACATAAACCAATGGAACAAAATCGAGAACCCAGATATAAATTCATCTACCTATGGTCAGATGGAAGTCCTGGTGGCACAGTGGTTAAAAGTTGGTCTGTTAAAGTTCAGCAAAGGTCAGCAGTTTGAATCCACCAGCAGCTCCTTGGAAATCCTATAGGACAGTTCTACTCTATCTTATAGGGTCGCTATGAGTCAGAATCGACTTGATAGCAACGGGTTTGTTTTTTGTTTTTTTGGATGGTCAGATGATCTTCGTCAAGGACCAAAGTCCATTAAGTAGGGAAAAGACAGTGTTTTTAACAAATTGTGCTGGCAAAACTGAAACTCCATCTGCAAAAAAGTTAAACAGACACCAGTACATCACACCATACACAAAATCCATCTCAAAATGGATTGAAGACCTAAATATAAAACCTAAAACAAGAAAGATCATGGAAGAAAAAAATACAGACAATGCTAGGGGCCCTTATACACCCAAAAAATAAATAAATAAAAATCTGTTGCCGTTGAGTTGATTCTGACTCATAGGGGCCCTTATGCATGGCATAAATACAATACAAACCATAACTAACAATGTACAAACACCAGAAGATAAACTAGATAACTGGAAGCTCCTAAAAATTAAACACTTATGCTCATCAAAATACTTCACCAAAAGAGCAAAAAGAGAACCTAGAGACTGGGAAAAAATCTTTGGCTATGACATATCTGACAAGGATCTAATCTTTAAAATCTATAAGATACTTCAGTACTTCAACAACAAAAGGACAAATAATCCAATTAATAAATGGGCAAAGGATATGAACAGACACTTCACCAAAGAAGACATTCAGGTGGCTAACAGACTCATGAGGAAATGCTCATGATCATTAGCCATTAGAGAAATGCTCATCAAAACTACAATGAGATACAATCTCACCCTGACATTACTGGCACTAATCCAAAAAAACTGAAAATAACAAATGTTGGAGAGGTTGCAGGGAGATTGGAACTCTTATGCACTGCTGGTGGGAATGTAAAATGGTACAACCACTATGGAAAATGATACAGTGCCACCTTAAAAGCTAGAAATAGAAATACCATATGATCCAGCGATGTCACTTCTAGGAATATATCCTAGAGAAATAAGAGCCAGCACACAAATAAACATATGTACACCCATATTAATTGCAGCCTTATTCACAGTAGCAAAAAGATGGAAACAACCCTAAGAGCCCATCAAAGGGTGAATGGATAAACAAATTATGGTACATACATACAATGGAATACTGTGCAATGATAAAGAACAATGATGAAATAGAGGAAACATCTCACAGCATGGATGAATCTGAAGGTTATTTAGAGTGAAATAAGTCAGTCACAAAGCACAAATATTGTATGAAACCACTATTATAAAAAAACAAGAAAAACTCACACAGAGAAAAAAAACAATCTTTGACAGTTATGAGGGTGGGGATGGGTGAAGAGGGGAAATCACTAAATAGTAGAGGAGCTAACTTTGGTGAAGGGAAAGACACACAAAATATAGGGGAAGGCAGGACAACTCAATCAAAGCAAACTCATAGAAGCTTCCTAGACACATCCAAACACCTTGAAATACTGAGTTACTGGGGCTGAGGGATGGGGACCATGATCTCAGGGAACAGCTAGGTCAGTTGGCATAACATAGTTCAAGAAAATATTCTACATCCTTCTTTGCTAAGTAGCATCTGGGGTCTTAAAAGCTTGTGAGAGGCCATCTAAAATACATCTGTCGGTCCCATCACATTCAGAGTTAAGGAGAATGAAGAAAACCAAAGACATGAGGAAAATATTAGTCCAAAGACTAATGGACCACATTAATCACAACCTCCACCAGCCTGAACCCAGAACTAGATGATGTCCGGCTACTACCACCGACTGCTCTGACAGGGGTCACAATAGAGGGTCCTGGACGGAATGGAAGGAAAATGTAGAACAAAATTCAAATTTACAAAAAAAGACCAGACTTACTGGTATGACAGACATTGGAGGAACCCTGAGACTATAGCCTCCAGGCATCCTGCCAACTCCGAGGTCCACCTTTCAGCCAAAGATTAGCCAGGCCTATAAAACAAACAATAACACATGTGAGCAACATGCTTCTTAGTTCAATCAAGTATATGAGACCAAATGGGTAACACCTGCTCAAAAGCAAAGACCAAAAAGGCAGGAAGGGACAGGAAAACTGGATGAATGGACACGAGGAACCAAGGGTGGAAAGGGAAAGGTGGAGAGTGATGACACATTACAGGTATTGTAACCAAAGTCACAAAACGATTTGTGTATGAATTTATTAATGAGCTATAAATATTTTTATTGTACTTTAGGTGAAGGTTTACAGAACAAATAGTTCCTCATTAAACGGTCAGTACACATATTGTTTTATGACATTGGTTAACCACCCCACGACATGTCAACACTCTCCCTTCTCAACCTTGGAAGATATTATTTTTTTTGTTTGCTGAAAATATAAATAGCCAAAGATACACCTTCTCAAAAATTTGTACATGTATAATTCAGTGACAAGGATTACATTCTTCCAGTTGAGCTGCTATTCTCACTATTCTTTTGCAAATTATTCCATGACAATTATATTCAACTCACTGTCACATAGGCTTCCCATCAAACCTTTTGAGTTGCTATTGTCAATTTGATTTTACATAACATTTTTTGTACTTTAGATGAAGGTTTACAGAACAGATGAGTTTCTCATTAAATAGTACACATATTGCCCTATGACAATGGTTAACAACTCCACAACATGTCAGCACTGTACTTTTTCAACCTTGGGTTCCCTATCACCAGCTTTCCTGTCCCCTCCTACCTTATAGTCCTTGTACCTGGACTGCTGTGCCTTATTAGTCCTGTTTTGTTTTATGGGACTGTCCAATCCCTCACTGAACGGTGAACCTAGGGAGTGACTTCACCACTGAGCTAAAAGGGTGTCTAGGGGCCATTCTCCTGGGATTTCTCCAGTCTCTGCCAGGCCAGTAAATCTGGTCTTTGTGTGTGTGATTTAGAATTTTCCTCAACATTCTTCTCCAGCTCTGTCCAGAACCCTCTGTTGTGATTCTGGTCAGAGCAGTCAGTGGTGGAAGCCGGACACCATCTAGCTGTACTGGACTCAGTCTACTGGAGGCCATGGTAGCAGTGGTCCATTAGTCCTTTTGACTAATCTTTTCCTTGTATCCTGTTCTCTTCATTCTCCCTTGCTCTCAAAGGGTGAGACCAGTGGAGTATCTTAGATGGCTGCTCACAGGCTTTTAAGACCCCAGACACTACTCACCAAAGTAGAATGTAGAACATCGTCTTTATAAACTGTGTTATGCCAATTGAGCTAGATGTTCCCCGAGACCATGGTCCCCACAGCCCTCTGCCCAGCGATTCAGTCCCTTAGGGCTTTTGGATGTGTCTATGGATCTTCCATGAACTTTCCTTGTACAAGTAGTGCTGGCTTCCCCAGTATTATGTACTGTCTTACCCTTCACCAAAATTACTACTTATCTAGTGTCTATTTAGTTTTCCCCCGGAACTTCCATGACATTTCCTTGTATAAGCTGTGCTGGCTTCCCCCGTATTACGTACTGTCTTACCCTTCACCAAAGTTACTACTTATCTAGTGTCTATTTAGTTCCCCCCTCAGCCCTCCCATCCCTCGTAACCAACAAAGATTGTTTCTTTTTGTGTGTAAATTTTTTCATGAGTTTTTACGGTAGAAGTCTCATACAATATTTGTCCTTTTGTGATTGACTTATTTCACTCAGCATAATGTCCTCCAATTTCATCCATGTTATATGAGATGCTTCACAGATTCATCATTGTTCTTTATCGATGCATACTACTCCATTGTGTGTATGTATCATAGTTTGTTTATCCATTCATCAGTTTATGGGCATCTAGGTTGTTTCCATCTTTTTGCTACTGTGAACCATGCTGCAAGGAATATGGGTGTGCATATGTCTATTCGTGTGATGGCTTGTATTTCTCTAGGATACATTCCTAGGAGTGGGATTGCTGGATCGTATGGTATTTCTATTTCTAGCTTTCTAAGGAAGCGCCATACCTTTTTCCAAAATGGTTGTATCATTATGCATTCCCACCAGCAGTGCATAAGACTGCTGATCTCTGCGCAGCCTCTGTAACATTTGTTATTTCCAGTGTTTTTGATTCATGCCAGTAATGCCGGGGTGAGACGGTATCTCATTGTGGTTTTAATTTGCATTTCTCTAATGGCTAGTGATCACGAGCATTTCCTCATGTGTCTGTTGGCCATTTGAATGTCTTCCTTGGTGAAGTGTCTGTTCATTTCCTTTGCCCATTTTTTGATAGGATTGTTTGTCTTTTTGTTGTAGAGGTGTTGGATTTTCTTGTAGATTATGGAGATTAGACATTTGTCTGACTTGTACTGTCCAAAAATTTTTTCCCAGGCTGTAGGTTCTCTTTTGACTCTTTTGGTGAAGTCTTTTGAAGAGCATAGATGTTTGATTTTTAGAAGATCCTAGTTATCTAGTTTATCTGTTGGCTTTTTTGTGTTGATGTTTATGGTTTGTATCCTGTTAATGCCATGTATTAAGGCCTGAAGCGTTGGTCCTATATTTTCTTCTATGAATTTTATAGTTTGAGGCTTTATAATCAGGTCTTTGATCCATTTTGAAGTAGTTTTTGTATATGGTGTGAGGTATGGGTCCTGTTTCATTTTTCTACAAATGGATATCCAGTTTTGCCAGCACCATTTGTTAAAAAGACTGTCTTTTCCCCATTTGATGTATTTTGGGCCCTTGTCAAAGATCAGGTGACCGTAGGTGGAAGGATTTACATCTGGGTTCTATTCTGTTCCATTGGTCAATGTCTCTGTTGTTGTACCAGTCCCAGGCTTTTTTGAGTACTGTAGCTGTATAGTAGGTTCTCAAGTCAGGTAGTGTGAGTACTCCAACTTTATTCTTCTTCTTCAGTAGTGCTTTACTTATTCGGGGTTTCTTCCCTTTCCATATAAAGTTAATAATTAGTTTTTCCATCTCTTTGAAGAATGTTGTTGGTATTTGTATCGGATTGCATTGTATTTGTAGATTGCTTTAGATAGAATTGCCATTTTCACAATGTTGAGTCTGCCTATCCATGAGCATGGTATGTTTTTCCATTTATGTAGATCCCTTTGGGTTTCATGCAGCAGTGTTTTGTAGTTTTCGTTGTATAGGTCTTTTACATTCCTGGTCAGATTTATTCCTAAGTATTTTATCTTTTTAGGGGCTATTGAAAATGGTATTGATTTCCTGATCTCCTTTTCATCGTTCTCTTTACTGGTGTATAGGAATCCAACTGATTTTTCAATGTTTATCTTGTATCCTGCTACTCTGCTGAATCTTTCTATTAGTTCCAGTAGATTTCTCATGGAGTCTTTAGGGTTTTCTATGTATAGTATCATATCATCTACAAACAGGGACAGTTTAACTTCTTCCTTACCAATTTGGATGCCCTTTATTTCTTTCTCTTGCCTTACTGCTCTAGCTAGAACTTCCAGCACAATCTTAAATAGGAGTGGTGATAAAGGGCATGCTTGTCTTGTTCCTGTTTTCAAGGGGAATGTTTTCAGCCTCTCTCCATTAAGGATGATGTTGGCTATTGGTTTTGCATAGATGCGCTTCATTATGTTGAGAAATTTCCCTTCTATACCTATTTTATTGAGAGCTTTTATCAGGAATGGGTGTTGGACTTTGTCAAATGCCTTTTCTGCATCAGTTGAGATGATCATGTGATTCTTTTCTTTCCTTTTATTTATGTGGTGGATTACGTTGATGGATTTTCTAATGTTAAACCATCCTTGCATACCTGGTATGAATCCTACTTGGTCATGGTGTATTATTTTTTTGATATGATACTGAATTCTATTGGCTAGAATTTTGTTCACAATTTTTGCATCTATATTCATGAGAGATACTGGTCTGTAATTTTCTTTTTTTGTGATGTCTTTGCCTGGTTTTGGTATCAGCGTTATGCTGGCTTCATAGAATGAATTTGGAAGTGTTGCTTCCTCTTCTATGCTCTGAAATAGCTTGAGTAGAACTGGTACAAGCTCTTCTGTAAATGTTTTGTAGAATTCTCCAGTGAAGCCATCTGGCCAGGGCTTTTTTTGGTTGGGAGCTTTTTTATTACCTTTTCAATCTCTTCTCTTGTTATGGGACTGTTCAGATTTTCAATGTCACTTTGTTGTAGTTTGGGTAGGCCATATGTTTCTAGAAATGTATCCATTTCCTCTAGGTTTTCAAATTTGTTGGAATATAGTTTTTCATAATATTCTGTTATATTCCTTTTTATTTCGGTTGGGTCTGTTGTAATGTCCCCCATTTCATTTCTTATTTGGCATATTTGTGCCCTCTGCTGTTTTTCTTTTGTCAGTCTGGCCAGTGGTTTGTCGATTTTGTTGATTCTTTCAAAGAATCAACTTTTGGTTTTGTTGATTCTTTCTATTGTTTTTCTGTTCTCTATTTCATTTATTTCTGCTCTGATCTTTACTATTTCCTTTCTTCAGGTGGTTGTAGGCTTTTTTTGTTGTTCTCTTTCTATTTGTTTGAGTTGTGTAGTTAATGTTTTGATTTTGTCCCTTTCTTCTTTTTTGATATGTGTATCTATTGCTATAAATTGTCCTCTGAGGACTGCCTTTGCTGTGTCCCAAAGGTTTTGGTATGATGTGTTTTCATTTTCATTTGATTCTAGGAATTTTTTAATTCCATCTCTGATTTCTTCTATTACCCATTGATGTGTAAGCAGATTATTATTCAGTTTCCATGTGTTTGATTTTTTTTCCTTGCTCTTTCTAGTGTTAATTTCTACCTTGATGGCATTGTGGTCAGAGAAGATACTGTGAATTATCTCAGCATTTTGGATCTTGTTGAGGATTGCTCTGTGGCCTAAGATGTGGTCTATTCTGGAGAACGTTCCATGTGCATTGGAAAAGAATGTGTACTTTGCAGCGGTTGGATGGATTGTTCTATATATGTCTATGAGGTCCAGTTGGCTGATTGTGTCCTTTAGGTCTTCTGTATCTTTGCTGAGTTTCTTTTTAGTTGTTCTGTCCTTTACTGAGAGTGGTGTGTTGAAGTCTCCTACTATTATTGTGGAACTGTCAATTTCTTTTTTCAGTGCTGTTAGAGTTTTTTTTATGTATTTTGGAGCCCTGTCATTGGGTGTGTAGATATTTATTATGGTTATGTCTTCATGATGCATCATCCCCTTAATCATTATATAGCGTCCTTCTTTGACTTTTATGGTAGATTTTGTTTTAAAGTCTATTTTATCTGAGATTAGAATTGCCACTCCTGCTCTTTTTTGATAGTTGTTAGCTTGGTATATTTTTTTTCCAACCTTTGATTTTTAATAAATTCACATATTTGTTTCTAAGGTGTGTCTCTTGTAGACAGCAAATTGATGGATCCTGTTTTCTTATTCATTCTGCCACTCTCCGTCTCTTTATGGGTGCATTGAGTCCATTTACGTTCAGTGTAATTATTGATAGATGGAAGTTTGTTGCTGTCATTTTGTAGTGCTTTTTTTTGTGATGCTCAAGTTTTCTTTGTTCTTCTTACTCTCTTGTGCTGAGTTACTTTTGTTTGTGGATTTTGTGTTCATTTCTTTTGTTTTTGTAGGTTTTGTTTTTGTTGAGACTTTATGTTTTTCGTCTTTATTTTTATGAGTTGGTTTGTTAACTTTTTTTGTGGTTACCATGAATTTTACCCTTATCTTTATAATTTTGAAGCAGTCTACCCTTACTTGTTATTGCCTTGCCTTCCTCTCCTTTAGAGGGTTCTATACCTATGCCGTTTGTTCCCTCTTTCATTGTTTTGATGTTGTTGTCATCCTTTGATTGATTTCTCTGATTCCCTGTTGTATTTCTTTTGTTTTTGGAAAGTCCTCTGTAGTTCAGTTCCTAGGATGGTATCTGGTTCATGTGAACCTGCGTCCTAGGTCCTAGGTACTGCCTGAGGGCTGAAGCTGTTTGTCCTCAGATCGAAGAACTCCCTTTAATAATTCTTGTAAGTTTGGTTTGACTTTTGCATATTCCTTTAGTTTCTGTTTAAATGGAAATGACCTAATTTCACCATCAAATTTGAATGAGAGTTTTGCAGGATATATTATTCTTGGCTGACAATTTTTTTCTTTCAAGATTTTATGTATGTCATCCCACTGCCTTCTTGCCTGCATGGTTTCTGCCAAATAATCTGAGCTTAGTCTTATTGTTTCTCCTCTGTATGTAACTTCTTGTTTTTCACGAGCTGCTCTCAGGATTCTTTGTCTGTCTTTAGTTTTAGCGAGTGTCAATATGAAATGTCTTGGTGATTTTCTTTTGGGGTCTCTTTTATATGGGGTTCGTTGAGCTTCTTGGATGGCCAGCTTTTCATCTTTCATGATATTGGGAAAGTTTTCTGTCAGCAGTTCGTCAATGATCCTCTCTGTGTTTTCTGTTTTCTTCCCCTGTTCTGGGATGCCAATCACTCATAAGTTTTTGCTTTTTATTGTGTCCCACATAACTCTCAGGGTCTCTTCATTTTTCTTTGTTATTTTTTCTGAGTTTTCCTGAAACAGAGTTGTATCCAAGTGTTTGTCTTCAGTTCCACTGATCCTGTCTTCCATGGTTTCAAATCTACTCCTCAGCCCTTCTATGACACCGTCCATTTCTGAAATCTTGTTGTTTATCTTTTGGATTTCTAATTGTTGTTTTTGTATAATTTCGAGTTGTGAATTTATTTTGGCATTTTGTTCTTGCATCATCTTCCTGAATTCTTCCAATTTTTTGTCTGTATTTTCCATAAATTTGTCTATTTTTTCCTCATGGTTGTCAGCTTTTTGCCTCAGTTCTTGGAAAATTCCGATTATTAGTGATTTGAGTTCCCTATCAGGTACTTCTAGTGCATTTTCTTCCACAGGAGAGTTATCTGGTGTTTTAATTTGGAAGCCTATTGGAGCCATCTTGTCTTGTTTTTGTAAATGTTTTGATATTGTTTGGTGTTTTTGGGGCACTCAGTAGATATTTCTCTTGTTTATTGATTGTAGATTTTTTTTGTTGTTGTTGTTTTGTCCTTGTTGTACAGCTGGGCTGATCTAGCTGAGGAGGAGCCACTGGGACGGGTTGCTTGTGGCACTCACCGCAGCCACCAGGACGGTCGGTAGTCAGTGCTGGGCAGGTTCCAATAGGGCGTGCCTGCACAGCTTGGTGGTGTGATGCCTAGTGCACGGTGCAGGTAGGTAGGGTGCAGCGGGAAGATGGTTATGTGTGAAGCTAAGCTGGATATGGGAGAGAGGAGAGAGGAGGAGGAGCAAAAAGCATACAAACATAAAAGAATGCTAGGGGAGCTTGTCGTTGGGATGTACAGATGAGAGACTATGGGATGGAGGAAACCAGAAGGGGGAAGAGAAAGAAAAGGAAAGAATGAACAAATAAAAATCAGAAAAGTTAAAGAACTGCAAAGTTCCCAGGGATCCCACCGATGCAGCTATGAGGTCTGGGGGAGTCGGTCTCAGTTTTCACAGCACAGCCTGGCCAGAAGGTAAAGAGGCATACATCACCTGATATTCAGGGATCAGAAAGAGAAGGAAGAGATAGAGAGACGAGAAATTAAGGAATGAAGAAAGACAAAAGGGAAAAAGAGGGAAAAGATGACAAAACTAATCAAAAAAAGAAGAAAAATAAAGTTAAAAAAAAAAAAAAAAGCAACACCAGCAGTCAGTGCCAACAAATGGGACCCAGAGAGCCCCCACTCAGGGGTGCGAATTCCAAGAAGCCAGCAGTCTTGGGGTTAAGAGACCGTGGCCACGGGAAGCAGAGGGGCAAACGAACAAAGGCCCCGGGATCTCACCAGTGCAGCAGCCCAGACCCGGAAGCAGCCATACGCCTGAACGCAGCCCCACAGCTCCGCAGAAGCGAGCAAAGACAGCACTCGGAACCAGGCACCCAGGCAAAAGGAGGGGGAGGCGGCAGAAAAAGTTTCGCCAGCTGCCAGCAAACGGCTCCCAGAAAGCCGCCAGCCCAGGCGTGTGGAATCCAAGCAGCGGCGCCCCCCATCCCAGGGACTCCGGCCACGGAAAGCAGAGGGGCGAACGAACAAAGGCCCCGGAATCCCACCAGCGCGGCAGCCCAGACCTGGAAACAGCCACACGCCCGAACGCAGCCCTACAGCCTCGCAGGAGAGAGCAAAGATGGCACTCGGAACCAGGCACCCAGGCAAAAAGAGGGGGGGGGCGGCAGAAAAAGCCTCGCCAGCGGCCAGCAAACGGCCCCCAGAAAGCCGCCAGCCCGGGCGCGTGGAACCCAAGCACCAGCGCCCCCAAGCCCAGGGACCCCGGCCACGGAAAGCAGAGGGGCGAACGAACAAAGGCCCCGGGATCTCACCAGCGCGGCAGCTCAGACCTGGACGCAGCCACACGCCCGAACGCAGCCCCACAGCCCCGCAGGAGAGAGCAAAGACGGCACTCGGAACCAGGCACCCAGGCAAAAGAAGGGGGAGGCTGCAGAAAAAGCCCTGCCAACGGCCAGCAAACGGCTCTCAGAAAGCCGCCATCCTGGGCACGCGGAATCCAAGCACTGGCGCCCCCCAGCCCTGGGACCCTGGCCATGGAAAGCAGGGGATCCCCAGCTGAGGCGGAGAGGGGTGGGGGGTGGAGAGCGCGCACCACAGTTTACTGGTCGTTCCTTCTCCCACCAGATGCTCTGCAAGGCTGCTCTCCCGTTCGCTGGTCTCCGATAGGAATCCAAGATGGCGGATCCGCGCTGCGTTAGCTGGTAAGGAATCTCTTCCTGAGTCTCTCCTCGCTCTCCATTCTCTTTTAGTATTCTCACTCCTTTTGGTGTTTGGCTGAGTTCTTTATATCTTCATTTGGTGTTCTAGGGTTTCAGGATTGTTGATTCTCTGTTACGCTTAGTTTTTCGGATCTTTGCTGTGGAGGGACGGCGTGGTGCTTCTGCCAAGAGCGCCATCTTGCCCCCAAAAGACTTCTTTAGATGTTAAAAAGCAAAGATGTCACTTTGATGACTAAGGTGTGCCTGACCCAAGCCATGGTATCTTCAGTCGCCTCATATGCATGCAAAAGCTTGACAACAAAAAACAAAGATCGAAGAAGAATCACACATTTGAATTGTAGCGTTGGTGAAGAATATTGAATATACCATGGACTAACAGAAGAATGAACAAATCTTTCTTGAGGAAGTACAGCCAGAATGCTCCTTAGAAGCAAGTATACTGAGACTTGGTCTCACTTACTTGGACATGTTATCAAGAGGGACCAGTCCCTGGAGAAGGGCATCATGCTTGGTAAAGTAGAGGTCAACAAAAAAGACAAAGACCTCAAGGAGATGGATTGAAAGTGGCTGCAACAATGAGCTCAAACAGCAACAATTGTGAGGATGGCTCAGAACTGGGCAACGTTTATTTCTGTTATACATAGGGGTTGCTGTGAGTCAGAGGTGATTTGACAGCACCTAACAACAGCAATGCATTCTCTTATGTAAAATGCATTTTGAATTGTGGTATTTTTTCTACTGTTTTTCTGTACTTATTGATTTGTAGCTACTTGTATATTCTGGAGTGAATGCATTCATTCTCTCAGTCTATAAATATTTATTGATTTCATTCTTAATGTACAGCTCAAGTCCCATTGCTGGCAGTAGTTCAGAGAAACTGTCTTAGAAAAAACAACTATATATACTATACTCTTATATTACCCAAAAAAAGAAACCCACTGCTGTCGAGTTGATTTTGACTCATAGTGACCCTACAGGACAAAGTAGAACTGCCCCATAGGGTTTCCAAGACTGTAAATCTTTATGGAAGCAGACCACCACATTTTTCATGGAGCGGCTGGTAAGTTTCAACCACCAAACTTTCAGTTAGCAGACAAGTGCTTTAACCACTCTGCCACAAGGACTCCTTACTCTTATATACATAAAACAAAAAATAAAAACAAACCCATTGCTGTCAGTTCCGACTCAAGTGACCTAATAGGACAGAGAAGAACTGCCCTATAGTGTTTCTATGAATTCATAGAAAAGTGTAGAACAAAATTCAAATTCACAAAAAAAAGATTAGACTTACTGGTCTGACAGACACTGGAGGAACTCCCAAGACTATGGTCCCTGGACACCCTCCTAACTCAGAGCTGAAGCCACACCTAAAGTCCACCTTTCAGCCAAAGATTAGACAGGCCTATAAAACAAATAATATCACATGTGAGGAAAGTGCTTCTTAGTTCAATCAAGTATATGAGATCCAGTAGGCAACACCTGCCTAAAAGAAAAGATGATAAGGCAGGCAGAGACAGGAAAACTGGATGAATGGACATGGAGAACCCAGGGTGTAAAGGGAAAGGAGGAGAGTGCTGACACATTGAGGGATTGCAAACAATGTCCCAAAACAATTTGTGTATAAATTTTTGAATGAGAAACTAATTTGTGCTATAAACTTCCACCTAAAGCAAAATAAAATTCAAAAAAAGCAAACAAATTAAAGAGATATAACTTATATTTATAATGTGTATATATATAGCATTTATATCTATTATTGTATATATGCATACACACATATTATACATAATTTAATAATAACAATCTAAGATTAGTGGACTGGAATACAATCCCAGGGAATGCGAATCAAAATCAGGTAGGCGTGTGTATGGGTAAGGGAGGGTGGAAAATTGAAGTGGGAGAAAGATTATGTACAGTAATTCCTCTTTTTTCATAGAAGTAGGTCAATAAACACTGTTCTAGTACTAAAGTTAATAACTTAATAAAATAAAAGATAGGATATATTCTTCAAACATATTAAAATGCAATTATTGGAAATAAGAACACCCTAATAAATCACCAATTTTATGAGGAAAGATAAACACTAAAGATAGAAAAGAGCAAGAACTCTTTAGAAATTTCAGATAGAAGTAAAATTAAATAATACAACAAACATAATAGGATAAAAACCTACCAGAAGCAAAAGATTTAAAAAATGGGCTAAAAAATCAAAATCCAACATGCATCCTCTGACAAAATTAGTCAAAATAATTAAAAATAAAATTTTTGCAAAAATATACCATGGAGGAAACAAAAATGAAAAAGGTTTGAAAAATAAATATCATATAAGGTGATGGACACTATGTAGAAAAACAGTACAGTCAATCTCGGGTTATGAACTAGATCTGTTCCTAAGTGTGTCTTTAAGTCGAATTTGTAGTAAGTCAGAACAGGTGCATACGGTTCTTATTTAGCCTTACGTCAGTGCAAGAAAAGGCTGGAAGCCTTTTCAATGATTTAAAAGTTACACGTGTAGCAAGTGAAGGTGATTGTTATTAAGAATTTGTTGTGAGTAGGGGGTTGGCTGAATCATTTCAAAGTGAGGGTAAATTTACGTATCACTAAAGGCAAGTACAAGCTGTCCATAACTCGGACTTCATAACCCAGGGACTTACTGTATCCTAAAATATTAACATAATTTACGCTCCACAGTGAAGATACATCTGTTAAGAATTTGACATATATATACATTTTTTAACCAAAATAGATATTGCAAAAGCTTTTAGAAATAAAGGACAAAATGACAGGAAAGCAATGTTGTTGTTGTTGTTGTTGTTGTTACGTGCAGTAGAGTTGGTTCCGACTCATACCGACCCCATGCGCAACAGAATGAAACATTGCCCAGTCCTGTGCCATCCTCACAATCATTGTTATGCTTGAGCCCATTGTTGCAGCCACTGCGTCAATCCATCTCGTTGAGGGTCTTCCTCTTTTTTGATGACCCTTTACTTTACCAAGCATGATGTCCTTTTCTAGGGACTGGTCTCTCCTGATAACATGTCCAAAGTATGTGACACAAAGTCTTGCCATCCCTGCTTCCAGTTGTACTTCTTCCAAGACAAATTTGTTTGCTCTTCTGACAGTCCATGGTACACTAAATATTCTTTGCCAATGCAATAATTCAAAGGCATCAGTTCTTTAGTCTTCTTTATTCACTATCCAGCTTTCGCATGCATTGAAAACACTATAATTTGGGTCAGGCACACCTTAGTCCTTAAAGTGACATCTTTGTTTTTGAACACTTTCAGAGGTCTTTTGCAGCAGATTTGCCCAGTGCAATAGGTCTTTTGATTTCTAGACTGCTGCTTCCACGGGCGTTGATTCTGGATCCTAGTAAAATGAAATCCAGGAAAGCAACAGAAGTGGGATACTCAATACTAAACAGATCAAGAAGGAAAAACAAGGCAGAGAAGGACTGAGAAAGACTGAAGTGTGATTATATGTATTTATAATCAAACTCTTTATATCAAAAATGTATATTTGATCCTTCAAACAAAAATCATACATGCATACATAACTACACATATACATACACATATATCATCTTTGCTACTACAGTACATACTTACACATAACTGAATTTCCAATTTATTTGTCTATTTTTCAATTTATCTGTACACATAGGTTATACTGATATGATTCATGCACACATTTATATATGTATTCGTACATATGCTGTATTTTTACACAAACAATACACACCTTATACTTTTTTTTTTTTTTGCCAACTCTGCCCTCTCCCCTCCTGCCGTGAGGTATTTTTATAAGCATAATATGCCAATTTTTTTTTAACTTGTTGCTGTAAAAAATTTAGCATAGTGCACTTACAAAACTACCTGGTTGGGGGGGGGGTGGCGCAGTTGGCAAACATACAGATGCTTGCATTATTTCCATAAAAATACGGTATTTGTATGTGTGTATCCTTCAAACAAAAATCATCCTTTTCCAACCAACTATGAAAAGTGTTTCAAAATGCACTGTGTCCTCAAAGACAGAGAAACAATCAACTTATTCAAAGAAAGTAAAATATCACAAACCACATTTTATTTAGTAAGAGAGCAGTTATCACAAACCAACAATAGCCAAGTAGAAATTACAAGTGAAGAAAATAAAATAAAATAGTCACACTGGCAATAATACAAAATACCTGTAAATAAACTAAAAATATGTATGTACAAAAAGCATGCATAGAAAATTAAACTATATTCCAGGACATAAAAAAGGATGGACATCAATACTGAAACAGTTTCAATTTTTGAATTAGAAAAAAATAAATATCTAAATTAAGCTGCATATTTAATACAAATTCATCCAGAACTCCAATGGGATATTTTGCCTTTTTTTAATCCTGAAATTTGATGAAATTTGTCTAAAGTTTACCTGAAAAATTAACATTTATGAATTTCTAGGGGAAAAAATAGGAAAAATAAGTATGATTGGAGGAGGGATTGCACCGCAAAACACTAAAACATATTACTATTAAGTACATTAAAGAATTTAGTAGTGGGCCAGTAGTAGACAGGTCAATGGAAGAGTACAGAAACCAGAAAAAAGAAATACTCCAAAATGTAGAAATTTAACATATCATAAATGCAGCATTTCAAGTAAGTGGGAAAATGACTTATTTGTAAAATGATATGAGGTAAGTGCTTACTCATTCATTAAAAATAAATAAATAAAGTTAGGTCCCTAACTCATAGCTACACCAAAATAAATTACACATGGATTAAAATACAGGAAAAAGCATTTGAAAAAATATATGTGAGATATATACTATATATATGTACACATATATAGTACATTATATATTATGCTATATATTTTTATAAATATATTATTTATATTTTATAATCCTGACTCAGCAACGGTATTTTTAAGCAGACACAGACTCCATAAACAATAATGGAAACAATTAACAAATTTTACTAGATCCGAATTTAAAATCTTTGTTTGCATAAAATACCACAAACAAGTTTCAATAAGACTGGTACTGGCAACATGTTTGTTTAACAGAGAAAAGATTGATATTCTTATTATGAAAAGAATATGTTATGCTATTTCCATCTATATGTACCCTTCAATGAAAAAAATGGACAAAAGAGCATACGATTCTCAGAAAAGTAAATACAGATATCCACCAACAGCACATATCACCTGAGAACTCAGTGATAGCT
This sequence comes from Dugong dugon, assembly GCA_030035585.1. Classification (NCBI taxonomy): domain Eukaryota; kingdom Metazoa; phylum Chordata; class Mammalia; order Sirenia; family Dugongidae; genus Dugong; species Dugong dugon. The sequence continues at coordinate 42,217,015 of CM057474.1, forward strand.
ACTATTCTCGGTAATAAGCAAGAATAAGATTCTAGCTTTTGTAGAACTTTTATGTTATGAGGGGATAGTGAGTCATAACAAGAAATAAATTAACCAATAAAAAAGTAGCTATAAAAAATAAGATAGTGGTTGTCTTAGTTATCTACTACTGCTATAACAGAAATACCACAAGTGGATGGCTTTAACAACAGAAATTTATTCTCTCACAGTCCAGGAAGCTAGAAGTTTAAATTCAGGGTGCCAGCTCCAGGGGAAGGCTTTCTCTCTCTACAGCTCTGGGGGAAGGTCTTTGTCATCAATCTTCCCCTGGTCTAGGAACTTCTTACAGCAGAGACCCCAGGTCCAAAGGGCATGCTCTGCTTTCTTGGTGGTAGGAGGTCCCTCTCCTCTCTGCTCACTTCTGTCTTTTATATCTCAAAAGAGATTGACTCAAGACATAACCTAATCCTGTAGATTGTGTCCTGCCTCATTAACATCATAGAGGTTAGGATTTAAAACACATAGGATAAATACATCAGATCACAAAATGGAGGACAATAACACAATACTGGGAATCATGGCCTAGCCAAGTCGACATATATTTTTGAGGGACACAATTCAAACCAGGACAGTGGTGGAGAATGCTGGGGGGAGGGGGGCAACTTGTGATTTGAGGCCATGATTAAAAAAAAAAAAAAGTTTGGATTTTATTTGAAATGGAATGAAAAGCTCTTGAAGGATTTTGCAGGAAAGTGATTTGATCTGATTGTATATTAAAATATTCCTCTGGCTACTATGTGGAGAGTAAATTTTGGGGGATGGGGGCAAGAGTGGCTGGAAGGGATTCCAAGCAAGAGATGATGAAACTGAATGTTTGGTAGAAAAATGAGGTAAAATAGACTGATTTGGAGCATGTTTTAGAATAAAAAATATATAGAAGTTATTGATAGATTTGATGTGGGGTGAGAAAAGAGGACAAATCAAGGTGGTCTCTAGGTTTTTGCCTTAAACACCTGACTTAGACTGAGATGGAGAAGAATGAAAGATCAGTAGTTTGGGTGGGAAAAGAGGGAGAGAAAACCAAGAATTCTTTTGGACATTTTGTATATGATGCCTTCTCAGACTTCAGGGTGTCAGGAGTGGAGTCAGGGCTGGAGTTATACATTTGGGAATCACTGGCATATCGGTGATATTAAAATTCATGAGGCTGAAAGAGATCATGTAGGAAGATGAGCACTGAGAGGAGGGAAAGGTGACTCAAGATGAAATACCAGATGTTCCAACATTTAGGGTTTGAGCAGAAGACAAGAAGCCAGTTAAGGGATGAATAAGGAATACTACTGAGGAAGGAGAAACCAACCAGCATAACCAATAAATGCACGTAAAGCCTTATTGGTAATAAAATAAATGCAAATTATATTATTGGCTATCAAATCTGACCTACCATATTGGCAAGAATTAATAAGTTTGATTATTAATGTCAATTGTAAATCAATCTGAAAAAACGTAAATATAAATTATGAACATCTTTTGACCCAGAAATCCCACTTTTAAGAATTTATCCTAAGAAACCAATCAGACAAGAGCACAAAGATGAAAACTCACAGTAGTAATATTTATAATGAGAAAATTGCTAAATTTCTAACCAGAAGTGTGGGGTAAAGTAATGATGATGATCCATGAACATAGTGGAGTTTTCTTATTGAAATGATAATATTCATATATATACATGTGTGTATACACATTTATGTGAAAATGTTTACAATATAACAAAAATACTCACTATAGAATTACATTAAGCAAAATTGATTATAGAGCTATAAAATTGTTCTAATTATAAAATCTATATGAAATTTAAGTATACATGCAAATATCTGTCCATACCAAAAGCCCAGAAGAATAATGTCGTTCTTGTTAGTTGTCTTCCAGTCTGACTCACAGTGACCTTATATACGACACAATGAAATGCTGCCTGGCTCTGTGCCATCTTCATGATAGTTGGTATGTTTGAATCCATTGTTATGGCTATTCTTTCAGTTCATCTCATTGAGGGCTTCCCTTGTTTTCCCTGACCCTCCACTTTAACAAACATGATGTCCTTTTCTAGTAATTGGTCTTTCCTGATGACGTGTCCAAAGTAAGAATGGTGAAGTCTTGCCATCCCTACTTCCAAGGAGCATTCTGGTTGTACTTCTTCTAAGACTGACTTGTTCATTCTTCTGACAGTCCACTATATATCTGATATTCTTTGCCAACACTACAGTTCAAATGCATTAATTCTTCTTCCATCTTCCTTTTTAGATTCTAAAACGTTAATAAGGATTCTTCCTGAGGATTGGGATTATGGATAATTTACTTGATGCTTACATTATTCCATAAACATTTTTATAATAACTATATTGTTATTTTTTTTAATCAGAAGAAGCTTCCCAGGCATTTTAATTTTTGGAAAAAAAAGAGATAAGTATAGTGCCTCTCCTCAGTACCCTGACATTTGGTTGCTCTATTGATCACTTGGCTGCATCCACCCTCAGGATAGGGCTCTTACAGGCTAGTTAAGAACTAATTCTGGGAAGCCTGCCTGATAAGAACATGTCAGGTGTTGGTGCTGTGGAAGGGTTGGGCCAGAGAAGTTGCAAAGGAAAGAAGGTGTCTTAATCATCTAGTGCTGCTCTAACAGAAATACCACAAGTGGATGCACTTAGCAAAGAGAAGTTTATTCTCTCATAGTCCAGTAGGCTACAAGTCCAAATTCAGGTGTCAGCTCCAAGGGGCACTTTCTCTGTCGGCTCTGGAGGAAGGTCCATGTCCCTTGGTCTGGGAGCTTCTCTGAGCAGGAACCTCAGGTCCAAAGGACGCGCTCTGCTCCCGGCACTGCTTTCTTGGTGGCATGGAGTTCCTATGTGTCTCTGCTTGCTTCTCTCTTTTATATCTCAAAAGAGATTGGATTAAGACACTATCTAATCTTGTAAACCTCATCAGTATAACCTCATCACAGTGATAGAATTTACAACACATAGGGAGATCACATATAACCTCATCATAGTGATAGAATTTACAACACATAAGGAAATCACATCAGGTTACACAATAATCCAATACTGGGAATCATGACGCAGTCAAGCCAACAGACATTTTTTGGGGACACAATGCAATCCATGACAGAAGGTTTGGGTTTTGGGGTTTTCATTTATTTGTTTACTTGGAACTTCATTTGATGCCGCTACTGTTTTTCCAGCCTTGGAAATTTGATGCCAGACACAACTTAGTTCTGTTTTTTTGTTTGTTTCTTTGTTTTACTTTTCTACAGCGAGAAATGTGGTTTTGTTTATTTTATAATGTCCACTCTTTCTGGCCCTTTTTTGAAACTCCAAATTAAAAAAAAAACAAAAAACAAAACTCACTACCCTGTATTTCAAATAAATAAAATGCCTGTAGAAGCAAATAACTTTCTCCTTCCATTTCAAGTGAAAATAAAATTGCCTCTTGATCACATAAATGCACTGTGATCTTTTGTTTCAGAGTCACACATATGGTTTGTTATAAGATGATAAAAATTACAAGGACCTACTGCAGTTGAAAGTTTGTCATGAAGCTCCAGAATTATAAAAAGGATGAACACATGGTTGGGAACCAGAAAGCTCTGAGTCCTAGATTCTAGATTTATTCTAGACTTCAACTACTTTTTTATTTTTGTTAAGTGAGTTTGTTTTGCTAAAAGACTTCATTTTCTACAATTTCCAAAGGAAGCTTCTGGACTAAAACAATGTTTCCAAAAGTATAGTACATATATTGGTTGTGTACAGTTGATTTTACCATATGTCAACAAAAAATACTGTTGGCTATTGTCTTAGTCATCTAGTGCTGCTATAACAGAAATACCACAAGTGGGCGGCTTTAACAGACAGAAATTTATTCTCTCACAGTCTAGGAGGCTAAAAGTCCGAATTCATGGTGTCAGCTCCAGCGGAAGGCTTTCTCTTTCTGTTGGCTCTAGGGGAAGGTCCTTGTCATCAATCTTCCCCAATCAAGGAGCTTCGCAGCACAGAGATCCTGGGTCCAAAGGACGTGCTATTCTCCTGGCTCTTGTTTCTTGGTGGTATGAGGTCCCCATGTCTCTCTACTAGATTCTCTCTTTTATATCTCAGAAGAGATTGGTTTAAGACACAATCTAATCTTATAGATCAAGTCCTGCCTCATTAAAATAACTGCCACTAATCCCATCTCATTAACATTATAGAGATAGGATTTAAAACACATAGGAAAATCACATAAGATGACAAATGGTGGACAATCACACAACACTGGGAATCATGGCCTAGCCAAATTGATACACATATTTTTAGGGGACACAATTCAATCCATAACAGCTCTGTAATTTTGCATGTGCATTATAAAAACAAAATTTTCAGCAAACTAACCCTATGATTTCATGACTTTGTAAATTAGGATAAGGCAAATAAAAAAGAAATGGGCTACTAAACAACCAATGGTTCATAGAAGAAATCAAGAGAGAAATAAATTTTAAAAAACTTAGATCCAAATGATAACAAAAACACAACATAACAAAACCTATGTTTAGAAGGAAGTGCTCAGATGGAAACTCATAGCATTGAATACCTACATTAAATAAGAAGGAAGATCCAAATAAAAGTATAACTCTACAACATGAGGAAATATAAAAGGAAGAGCAAAAGAAACCCAAAGCTGCTAGAAGAAAGAAAATGATAAATATCAGAGCAGAAATATATGAAATAGAGAATGGAAAAACAATACAAAGAATCAATTAAACTAGAACTTGGTTCTTTGAAAGGATCAATAAAATAGACAAACCAGGATGACAAAGGAAAAAAGTGAGAGGATGCAAATAACAAACATAAGAAATTAGAGACATTACAACATATTCAATGAAAATAAAAAGGATCATAACAGAATATTATAGAAACTTGTACTCCAACTAGAAAGCTTAGATGAAATGGACAAATTCTTAGAAACACATAACCTAACTAAACTAACACAACAAGAAGTAGAAAATCTCAACAGACCCATAGCAAGAGATTGAATCAATCATCATAAACTTCACAACAGCAAAAAAAAAAAAGCCCAGACCGACGGTTTCACTAGGGAATTTTACCAAACATTCAAAGAATTGACACCAACATTACTCAAACTCCTCCAAAACATAGAAGAGGAAGGAATACTTCCTAATTCATTCTATGAAATCAGCATTACCCTGATACTGATATCAAAGCCAGACATCACAAGAACAGAATACTACAGACAAATATCCCTCATGCATACAGACGCAAAAATTCTCAACAGAATTCTAGCAAGCCAAATCCAACAACATATTAAGAGAATTATACACCATGACAAAGTGGGATTTATTCCAGGAATGCAAGGATAGTTTAACATTAAAAAAGCAATCAATGAATGAATCATATTAATAAAGAAGAAGAACCACATGATCATCTCAACAGATGCAGAAAAGGCTTTTAATAAACTCCAACACCTTTTTCTGACAAAAACACTCAAAGATACGAATAGAAGGGGAATTCCTTAACATGATTAAGGGCATCTATGAAAAACCAACTGCCAACATTATACTCAATGGAAAAAGACTGAGAGCCTTCCCCTTGAAAATGGGAATGTGACAACAATGCTCATTATCACCACTTCTATTCAATATTGTACTGGAAGTCCTAATCAGAGCAATAAGGCAAGAAAAAGAAATAAAGATATCTCAATTGGAAAGAAAGAAGTAAAAATATCTCTTTTTGTAGATAACATGATCCTATATGTAGAAATTCTCAAGGAATTCACAAGAAAGCTGCTAGAACTAACACAAGAATTCAGAAAAGTTGCAAGGTATAAGATCAATACACAAAAATCAGTTAGGCTCCTATACACAAACAAGAAGAAATCTGAAGAGGAAATAAAGAAATGATACAATTTTTAGGTGAAGGGAAGGACAGCACACACTACAGGGGAAGTCAGCACAACTAGACTAAATCAAAGCTAAGAAGTTTCCTGAATACAATCAAACACTTTGAGGGACAGAATAGCAGGGGTAGGGGTCTGGGGACCAGGCTTTCAGGGGACATCTAGGTCAACCGTCATAACAAAGCTTATTAAGAAAATGTTCTGCATCCTACTTTGGTGAGTGGCGTCTGGGCTCTTAAAAGCTTGCAAGCAACCATCTAAGATGCATCAATTGGTCCCAACCACCTGGAGTAAAGGAGAATGAAGAACACCAAAGACACAAGGAAAGTAGTAGCCCAAGAGACAGAAAGGGCCACATAGACCAGAGACTTCATTCAGCCTGAGATCAGAATAACTAGATGGTGCCCGGCTACCACCAATGACCGCCCTGACAGGGAACACAACAGAGAGTCCTGGATGGAGCAGGAGAAAGGTGGGGTGTAGAACTCAAATTCTAGTAAGAAGACCAGACTTAATGGTCTGACTGAGACTGGAGGAACCCCGTAAAGCATGGCCCCTGGATTCTCTATCAGCCCAGAACTAAAACAATTTCCAATGCCAACTCTTCAGACAGGGATTGGACTGGACTGTGGGACATAAAGTGATACTCGTGAGGAGTGTGCCTCTTGGCTCAAGTGGATACAAGAGACTAAATGTGCACCCCTCTGTCTGGAGGTGAGATGGGAAGGCAGAGAGGGTTAGGAGCTGGTTGAATGGACATGGAAAATCAGGAGTGGAAAGGAGTGTGCTATCACAGTATGGGGAGAGCAATTACAGTCACATAACAATGTATGTATAAATTTTTGCATGGGAAAAAAATTGTTAAAAGTGATACCATTTACAATACTAAAAAAAACAAAAAAAAAAAAAAAAAAACCCAAACCCATTGCTGTTGAGTCAATTACAACTCATAGCAACACTACAGGACAGGGTAGAACTCACCCATGGAGTTCCAAGGAGCAGCTGGTGTATTTGAACTGCCAAACTTTTTGTTAGAAGCCCAATGTTTAATCACTGCGCCAACAGGGCTCCAATTTACAATAGCCCAAGTGCAAACCCATTACTGTCGAGTCGATTCTGACTCATAGTGACCCTACAGGACAAAGTAAAACTGCCCCATAGGGTTTCCAAGGAGCAGCTGGTGGATTCGAACTGTCAACCTTTTGGTTAGCAGCCAAGCTCTTAACCACTGTGCCACCAGGGCTCCCCAATTTAGCACCTAAAAAATAAAATACCTAGGAATAAACCTAACCTGGAATCTAAATGAAACTATAAAACACTGCTGAAAGAGACTAAAATAAATCTAAATAAATGGAAAGCCATTCGGTACTCATAGACTGGAAGACATATTATTGTTAAAATACCAATACTACCCAAAACGATCTATAGATTCAATGCAATCCAGGTCAAAATTCCAATAGCATTCTTCACAGAAATGGAAAAATTAATCCTCAGCTTTATATGGAAAGAAAAGGAGCCCCAGATAGCCAAAGCAATTCTGAAAAAGAAAAACAAAGTAGAAGGCCTCACACTTCCTGATTTTAAAACATTCTATACAGCTACAGTAATCAAAATAGTCTGGTACTGGTTTAATAACAGACACATAGACCAATGAAATAGAATTGATAGCCAAGAAATAAATCCATACATCTATGGTCAAATGATTTTTGACAAGGATGCTAAGACTATTCAATGGTGGAAGAACAGTCTCTTCAACAAGGAGTACTGGCAAAATTGGATTTCCACATGCAGAAAAATGAAGCAGGATCTATACTTTACATCACACACAAAAACTAATTAAAAATGGGTCAAGAACCTAAACATTAAATCTAAAGCCATGAAGTTTCTGGAAGAAAACATAGGAGCGCAACTATGGGACTTAGTTTTCTTTAATGATAGATTACCAAATACAACAACAAATGTATGAGCAATAGAAGACAAAATAGATAATTTGGAACTCATGAAAATTAAATACTGCACTCATCAAAAGACTTTATCAAAAGAGTAAAAATACAACCTATAGACTGAAAAATCTCTGGGAACCACATATCCAGTAAGGGTCTAAAGTCCCTAATATATATACAACATCTATAACTTAGCAACGAAAAATAACACAATCAAAAAAAAAAAAAAGGGCAAAAGACGTAAATAGACACTTCACCAAAGGGATATTCAAGTGTCCAACAAGCACATGAAATGATGCTCACTGTCATTAGCCATTTAGAGAAATGCAAATCAAAACTACGAGATACATCCTCACCACTACTAGAATGACAATGATTAAAAAAACAGAAAATAACAAATGTTGGTGAGAATGTGGGGAGATTGGAACCCTTATTCCCACTGCTAGTACAAATGTAAAACATAACAACCATTTTAGAAAACAGTGGGGTGATTCCTCAAAAATTTATAAATAGAGCTCCCATATGACCCAGCAATTCCACTCCAGGTATATACCCTAGGTACCAAAAAGCAGTGACAAGGACAGACATATGTTCACCGATATTCATTGCAGCACTATGCATGATAGCAAAAAGGTGGAAACAATCTAAGTGTCCATCGTCAGATGAAAGGATAAACAAAATGTGGTACATACATACTATGGAATACCACTCAGCCTTAAAGAAGAATGAGGTCCTGCCTGATGCATGGTACAATATGGATGAACCTCGAAGACATTATGCTGAGTGAAATAATCACAAAAGGGCAAATATTATATAGTCTCACTTACATGAAATGACAAGAATAGCTAAATATATAATACCAGTGGTTACTAGTGGCTACCAGGGGTGGGAGGGGGAAAGGAGAGGGGAAATCATTCTTTGGGAAATAGTGAATATGTTTATGGTGATGGGAAAATTGGCATTGACTTAGGGTAATGGTTGGACTAGTAAGGAATATCATGATAAAACGAGAAAATATTGAAGTTGTTAAGGATTTCTTTTTACTTGGATCCACAATCAATGATTATGGAAGCAACAGTCAAGAAATCAAACAATGTATTGCACTGGGCAAATCTGCTGCAAAAGAACTCTCTAAAGTGTTAGAAAGCAAAGATGTCACTTTGAGAACTAAGGTGCACTTGACCCAAGCCATGGTATTTTCAATTGCCTCATGTGCATGAGAAAGCTGGACAATGAATAAGGGAGCCCAAAGAAGAATTGATGCATTTGAATTATGGTGTTGGTAAATGTTTTAGTTATCTAGTGCTGCTATAACAGAAATACCACAAGTGGATGGCTTTAACAAACAGAAATTTATTCTCTCACAGTCTAGGAGGTAAAAGTCTGAATACAGGACACCAGCTCCAGAAGGCTTTCTCTCTGTGTCGGCTCTGGGGGAAGGTCCTTGTCATCAATCTTCCCCTGGACTAGGAGCTTCTCAGCGCAAGGACCCCAGTTCCAAAGGACATGCTCTTCTCCTGGCTCTTTTTTCTTGGTGGTATGCGGTCCCTATCTCTCTGCTCCCTTCTCTCTCCTTTATCTCTTGTAAGATAAAAGGTCATGCATACCACACCCCAGGGAAACACCGGATACATTGGATCAGAGCTGTGACCCGAGTAAGGGTGTTGCATGCCACCCTAATCCTCTTTAACATAACCTAATATTGCCTCATTAACCACAGGCAGAGATTAGGATTTACAATACAGAGGAAAATTGCATCAGATCACAAAATGGAGAATAACCCCAAAATACTGGAAATCATAGCCTAGCCAAGTTGAGGCATATTTTGGGGGGACACAATTCAATTTATAACAACAAAGAATATTGAATATACCATGGACTGTCAGAAAGAACAAATCTGTCATGGAATAAGTACAGCCAGAATGTTCCTTAGAAGTGAGGATGGTGAGATTTCATCTCATGTACTTTGGACATGTTATCAGGAGGGACCAGTCCCTGGAAAAGGACATCACACTTGTTGGTAAAGTAAAGGGTCAGTGAAAAAGAAGAAGACCCTCAACAAGATGGACTGCCACAGAGGCTGCAATAATGAGCTCAAATATAGCAACAATTGTGAGGATGGCTCAGGACTGGGCAGTGTTTCATTCTGTTGTACATAGTGTTGCTATAAGTCAGAACCAGCTTGATGGCACCTAACAAGAACAACAAGTGCAATGGTTACACAACTTGACTATTGTGATTAATATCACTAAGCTGTACACCAGAAGAAAAAAAATGGCAAAAATAGTGTTATACATAATTTTACAAAAAAACAGCCAAAAAAAAAAAAAAAAAAAAAAAAGGCTGCAACTGTTGATACTACTCAGCTACAACTAAATGCCTCATGGGAAAGCGCACATCCTGCATGACTTCACTGGGACAGGAACCTTGTAAGCTTGTGCTTAGTTTCCCACAGACTTTGCTTCAGGTGGCTTTTCCCTTTGCTGGTTCTTCTCTGTGTCCTTTTGCTATAATAAATTATAGTCATGAGTATGACTATATGCTTAGTATGTGAGTCATCCTAGTGAATCACTGAACAAGAGACTGGTCTTGGGGACCCAGACACACACATACACACAAACACACACACACACACCCCAACATCCCCCACTCTCCCTTGGCTCCTATGTTACTGTTCCTCAAATAAGCCAGGCCTACTCCTGCCTTCCAGCTGGAATGCTCTCCCCCAGATAGTCACTTTACTAGCTCCTTCCCTTCTTCAAGGGTCCCTTCATGGTGCAAACAGTTAACATGCTTGGCTGCTAACTGAAAAGTTGGAACATTAAGTCCACCTACAGGCACCTCGAAAAAAGCCTGGCAATCTACTCCCCAAAAAGCAGCCATTGGAAGCCTTCTATGGAGCAGAATTCTACTCTGGCATACATGGGGTCGCCATGAGTTGACTTGCTAGCAACTGGTTCCTTTCCTTGAAGCCTCTGCTCAAATCTCCAACTTCCAACAACACTACCCTCAGGGTCAGGACTACAGTGAGGCAAGTGCGTGCTTCTTTCAGGTCAGCAAGTGGTCCAGGACCACAGCCACCTCCTTTCAACTGCAAACAGCTTGCACTTGGGCCGCTTGACTGCCTTTATCCTACTCTACTTTTTTTTTTTATGTAGCACTTATTACCATCTAAAATAAGATTTAAAAAAGTTTACATATTATGTTTATAATTAATTTTCTCTCTCCTGCTAATTAACATGTAAGCTCCATGAGGACTGGAATTTTTCTCTGTTTCTTTTTCTCTAATATATCCCAAGCACTTACAGCCGTATCTGGAATGTGGAAATCATTTAAGAAATATTTATTGAATAAATGAATTCACTAACACATTGATTGCATTGTTAGTATCAACAAAACAGATGACTTTAGCTCATGTAGTATAGAAAAAAATAATCTGCCTTGTATGACAAATCTTAGATATTAGGCACATATTCCATACACATAACTATAGATTAAACACAATTCTCAAGAAATTGTATAATCTAATTTATTGACTTTCTTGGTCAACTGTTAAAATATTTCTTTCAAACCTCTGTTTTGGAAATTGTTCTAATACCTTATGATTTAAAGGCTAATAAAATATAACATTTGTTTAATTCTTTAAAACTTTTCAGGGTCTCATAACATTAATTCTGAACATTATTTCTCATTATACAATAATAAAGCATAGAAATAAAAAGTATGGACAACTGAGCTGGAAGGGTACTGATCACCATTAAAGCCCTAATGTGCGCTTAATTTTAACATCATTTTTTTCTTTCTCCTAAAATGTGAGCCAATAAAAATCCTGCTTAACTAATATGTGGAATTTAAATTTATCTGAGTTTTCTAAATTACTTAATATGAAAAACATTACCTCATACCAGTATAAATCCATTAAAATCTTGTTTGACAGAATTTACCTAAATTTTACAAAGTATTTATAAGTGTGCATCTGTACAAAGGTATAGCTATCCCATGACTAAACACATAAAAAATTCTACCTGAAATAGATAGCACAGCCAGGTATGTCTTATCTCAGGTTTGACATACCCATCTTTTTAAATAAAGGAGTTTTAAATTCCTAGAGCAGTCTTATCAGAAGTGGCAGCTGGCTACATGCAGAACGATAACATAACTTGGCATCGAAACAATGACACTTGGGAATGAGAAAGAACACCTTTAACATTACCTGAGACAGGAGGTAAAAGAATTCCTCATAGGCAAGAATGGCCAATATCATTCTCATCTCTTGAAATCAGTTCATATCAACTAATCTGAATATAAAACCACAGCCACATGTATACTGAGGACCACTTGTCCAACCATGAAAAATTTGTTTAGTATAAACTAACATGCTAAAAGATGTGTTGAGTCAAAATAGGCTTTATCCTTTTGTCATCCAAGTAGAAAAAATTAAGTGCTTTCCATGAAGATAAAATCTTCAGAGAAATCATTTTTAGTCTAAGAAGAGCTGATTTACAAAGTCCTAATTTATTGCTGTCGACCTTTTATCTTAATTAAGGCTGAAATGCATTCCCAAAGTATATTAGACTTCAGACTCAAGCAAAACAGTCACTTGTTTTGGACTAATAATAGTGGACTATATAACACAGCCTTACCTTTACACTGTATCAGTCTAATTCCCTACACGATTAAGTTTGCAAATTCTATATAATAAAAATGTAAACTGTTTTTCACAGCTTTAATTTGAGGTAAATTGCAAAACTAACAAGATTCAGTCATTTGTATCACCCCCAAACACTTTTTAAGCTATTCAAAATGGATAGTGCGTTGATTTGAACCGTTTGTTAAGATTAGAATATTGCAATGAGTAAAATTAACTCATCTCTAATGACCATTGCATAAACTGGTCACATTTTATAGAACCATTATCTCTAGGTCTTATATTTTTTATTTAACAGAAGTGCCTTCTTTGCACATCTACAGATTCTCAATTCTGCTGCCTAGAATGGTTGCTTATCACTGATTGCTCTGCACTGTTAATGAATCCGAGACACCATTTTGCTGATTTAGAAATATCACAGTGCTATTATCCAGCATCAACTTATAGCTCTGAGGAAAGCTCAAATTGCATTCCATTACCACTAGGCTATTGACAGTCTAAACATACATACAATGAAAATACGTTCCAGTCATTCTGGAAAGCTGTCATGTGCCTTTTTTTTTTTTTTTTTTTTAATGGTTCAAGAAAAAGGGGGAAAAATTGAGTAGAATATGTGAAGATTGAGGAAAACTTTCAAATTTAAATATTGAGAGGGTTAAATATTGAAATTCTATTACCACAATAATGTTACACTGAAAGCATCTGAAAATCTAGAAGGAATAAAATCTTACTAATTTTCACAATATGAATCGAGAGAAAATAATTCAGAGGAGGAGATAATTGTCCAGAGGAAAGAAAATTGATAAGATGGGAAGGAAAATGATAATATACAGTTTTGTTTGCAAAACTAAATGGAATCTCCTGAATGGAAAAATGAAATATATTTCCATGCAGACACTGTTTTGCTTTTTTGCTTTTTGCTGTTTTTCCACTCAAACTACAAATTCGAAAGCTGCTATTTTCTTTTTTCATGGAAACAGAGAAATTATCAATGAGGTGTTAATTTATTTCCTTTTGCCAAGGAATTAATCTTAGGTGCAATAAAGAAAGCAAGTTTTACTTTTCCAGGGACAAACAAGAAGGCCCTGCCTAAGTTTCCACTACATAAACAGCATAGAGCCATTATTATTTGCAGACCTCTCTGTCACTTTTTCAACACTTTTTGAGGTCTCCATGGCTTCTTAAAAGCTGAATACTACAAGTCTCTGAGTTTCTGCTTTCAAGTCTTTTGGGTATATATGTAGGAGTGGAATTGCTGGGTCATATGGTAGTTCTATCTTTAGTTTTTTAAGGAACTGCCACATTGTTTTCCACAAGAGCTGTACCATTCTCCATTCCCACCAGCAATGGATAAGGGTTCCAATATTCCCAGATCCTTACCAACATTTGTTTATTTTTTGGTTTTTCCTTTTTTTATTAATTATATTTTAGATGAAGGTTTAGAAATTAGTTTCTCAATAAACAATTAATACACATATTATTTTGTGACATTTGTTGCCAAACTTAAGACGTCAACACTCTCCCCTTCTCCACCTTGGGTTCCCCATTACCAGCTTTCCTGCCCCCTCCTGCCTTCTAGTCCTTGCCCCTGGGCTGGTGTGTCCATTTAGTCTCATTTTGTTATATGGGCTTGTCTAATCTTTAGCTGAAGGGTGAACCTCAGGAGTGACTTCAGTACTGGGTTAAAAGGGTGTCCAAGAGCCACACTCCCAGAGTTTTCTGTTTTTTGATAGCCAAAAGTTGGAAACAACCTAAATGCCATCAACAGATGAGTGGATAAGGAAGTGTGGTACATACATACAATGGAATACTAGTCAGCCAGTAGAAGATATGAAGTCTTGATACATAATATATTATGGATGGACCTTGAAGACATAATGCTGAGTGAAATAAGTCAAGCACAAAAGGACCAATATTGTATGACGTCACCTACATAAAAAGACAAGAAAAGGTAAATGTACAGAGACCAAAGTTTATTAGTTGTTACCAGGGGTGAGAGGGAGCGGAAAAAAGGGCATAACACTGATGGAAACATCACAGTGATTAAGGGTAGGGTTGCACAGCTGATTACAGTAATTGCAGTCAATAAGCTGTACACCTGTAAAAAGTTGAATTGGCAAAAGTTGTGTGATAGGTATATTTACAACAAAGACCAAGAAGAAAAGAGAGAGAGAGTAGCTGCTGAGGCTGTTTATGTACAACCAAAAACCTCATAGGATTTTGTTCCTTGGTTTGGAGGTTTACGGTATCATGGTTTCATGGGATATCCCAGTTAATTGGTCAAATAATGCATTTAATGCTTCTGTTCTACCTCCTAATTTATTGTGTAGTGCCTGGGGTCGTAAAAGCTTGCAAGTTGCCATCCAAGGCAACAACTGGACTCTATTTGCCTGGAGCAACAGAGGAAGGAGAGTCAGAAATAGGAGGAGGATATGGAATGTGTGGCTAATTGCCTCCATAAACAACTCCTCCTTTGCTGTGAGACCAGAACTGGATGGTGCTTGGCTACCATTACTGAATATTTTGATCAAAGATTCTATAGAAGAATCCTGACCAAAAAGGGGAAAATGCAGAACAGAATTTCAAATTCTAATGGACCCCAGACTTTCTAGAGCTATGGAGGCTAGATGAACCCCTGAAACGATTGACTTAATTTTTAAACTTTAAACCAAAAATATCCCCTGAAGTCTTCTTAAAACCAAACAACAGTCTAGCTTAACTAGTGAAACAATGTCTGCCTTAAGTATTATGCTCCTTTAAAAATTAACTATATGAGATCAAAGTGACAAGAACAACTCGCAAGATTAAATAGGAACTTTGAGGGGCACTGAGTTTGTTAATGGGGGAGCAACAACTCAGAAAGGGAGGGTGAGAATGGTTGCACAAGTTGATGAATGTAATCAACGTCACTGAATTGTACATGTAGAAACTTGAATTGGTGTATGTTTATTAAAAAAAAGATGAATACTAATCGTAAAGATGGCAGCATAATAAGAACTGATTGAAAAGGGTGAACTCCTTTCTGGATTTTTGTAGCCTATATTGCAATGATGTCAATAAACTCAGTGATACCTTGTTTTTGAAAACCAGACTAACTCTTTGGTTACTTTTATTTATGTAGTATTTCCTACCCTGGCCCCTGTAGGTCCTCACCTATGGTGGTGGCAGCAGGCTCCCCAGTCACCACACAATTGTATTTATGCGGTTCATTCTTCATCTTCTCGTGTCACTTACACATAAATTTCCATGTTATTATCTTGTTTTTGACAAAGTCAAAGTTATAGACTTGGACATTTTGCTTGACCAGCTAGTAATACCACCTCATCCTGTCATTATGAAATTATATGATCAAGTCTCCGAGTTGATCATACAAATTTTAAATGAATATAATTAAAAATATATTTTTTAAATCAAATGGTGTTGAAATGGAGTATTTTGTGGCAGCACAGAGGAAACAACCTTCTAGGAAGTTTGTTTTACCAAAGAAGTGCTGCCTTACCTAATCCATGCAGGACAAGGGAGAAGAATAAAACCAAACACAGTGTAAAGAGGCCCAAGATCCTTTGTTTGTTTCCTTGGTTGCTAATTTTATGGATGAGGGAATTAACCTTGAAGGGTTAGAGATTTGATTTAAGCCTCATGTCTAATGGGTGGAAAGAGAGGAGCAGTGCTCCTGAATCACACATTTCAGTCACAAGCCTCAATCATACACAGAATCTTTCAGGTCTAACTAGTGTGTGGAATTATTTAGCCCATAAAAACAAGCCACATTAGCACCTTTATTCATTTATTTATTGGCAAATGTTTTCTTTGGCTCATCTTTCCTATTTTTATAAGTCATTAGTATCTCTGAATAAATAGGAAACTTAAGAAACCATCAGGATTCATAACACTGAAATCTTTAATTTTGTGAACAATTGCTAGTGACTTAGCCAATATTTCCATGTATCATTTACTGTAAGAACATTAGGTATTATTAAAGTTAATATGTTTACCTTTTTTTATATACAGAAACAAGAACCTAATTAATGAATGTTTAGATTTTTCTTATATGTCTAAATAATTTTCTGAACTTCAGTTTCATTATCTATTCCAATAAAAATTAAAACACCTGCTTAAGGAGACTGTTATGCATATTAGGAGTGATGTATGTAAAATAACTACTACAGTTCCTAAAGCACAGACATGACTTAATCAATATAGCGACTTTTTATTCAGCTTCACTATTTGACAAAGGTGCTATGGAGATTAATTTAAACACAAAACAGTCTCTAAATTGAGTCTCACTGCTCTCAGTTTATCTTGTACTTGAGTACCCTTTCTGGCCCTGAGTCACATTCTTCTCTGCTCTCCAACAATGATTGAGTCCTTTTTATTGACTTGACCCCCGTTTCTCCACCCTCCTAACAAATTAACCTGTCTTGTCTCATTAACGTATTTGGAACATATATCCATAACTAAGCAGATGTATATGGATTCTAGGCCACTGTTCTGAGATGTGACAACATCTGTGAATTTAGAATACCTCAAGTGCATTGCCTATCATATGAGTCTATGAGATGCTGCTGCCAACTTATGCATGCAGGAAAGACATCACCACGAATTGTAATGTGGCACATTGCTCTTTCCTTGTTATTGTTGTCAAGTTGACTCTGACCTACATACAACAGAATGAAACATTGCCTGGTCCTGCACCGCCTTCATGATTGTTGGTAAGCTCAAGCCTGTTGTTCTGGCCACTGTATTCTGAGTGCCTTCAGACCTAAGAGGCTCATCTTCCAGCAGTGTACCAGACAATCTTCTGCTGCGAGCTATAGGGCTGTCAATGGCTGATTTTCAAAAGTAGATCATCAGGGCTTTCTTTCTAGTCTGTCTTAGTCTGGAAGCTTCTCTGAAACCTGTCCACCATGGGTGACCCTGCTGGTGTCCGAAATACCAGTGGCATAGCTTCCAATATCAGAGCAACATTCCAAAAGGGATTTAAGTTAGCTTAGAGTAATACATAAAAGGCTTTTGCATACATTCTAAAATGAGGGCAAGAGAAAGAAAAACAAATATGTGGACACAACCAAAAGCAAGGCTAAAAAATGCAGAATATAATGAACTCATGGGTAACAAATGTGGCTCAATTCTCCTAGTCATAAATGAGAAAAGGTGACATAGATGATTCATAAGTACCAGTGGCAGCAGTAATAAACACAATGTAGTGAGTGCTTGTCATGTAACATTCACTATGTTAAGCTCTTTGTGTGAATAAAATTGTTTATTCCTCCCAAAGATACTGAGGATGACAAAACTGAGGCAGCGAAAGATTGTTACTCGCCCAAAGACATAGCTAATAATCAGTACAATTGAGAATTGAACCCAGCTCCAACTGACTCCACAGAACACAATCTTAGTTACTATACTAACACAGCAAAGAGTGAAAAAATGGTTTTTGAGTCAGACAAATTTAGCTTGAGTCTCAGTTGTGCCATTTGCTAACTAAGTGAACGTGGAAAATTATGGACTTCTCTCATTCTTAGTTACTTCAAATACAGTAACTACCTCATTGACTTCCTGTGATAGACTGTAACAGTAAAGGAACTTAGCATGGCACCTGCCATATAAAGGAGCTTCACAAATGCTTAAATATGGACTAGTCTGTTCATCTTCAAAAGATCCTTATCAAGAATGCAGGGACAAGTGCTTCTAGTCAAGTTCATGGATGAGGGAGGTACCAGGGGTCTGATGACTTGCTGAAGTAGCTTAACCTGAAGCAGAACAGACTTACTTATGATTTTCAACTCTTCTGATCCCAAATCCAATGTCCTACCTTCACTGCCCATGCTTATTATCAGGCACTGTGAGCTACTTTACATGAATCTTCAACAGAAATGTTTATAACGAATTGGTATTCAGTCCATTTGGAAGAGTCCTGTAGTAGGAAAATTCAAGTTTAAGGGTTTATTTTTCTGCTGTCGCCCTGCCCCAGCTTGACACTTGCAGACATCAATATTATCAGCAGTTACAATCATACCATGGACTGACATTCATTGAAGCCCTATAGTAAACCTCCACCTTGGGACTCAAACAGCCATTCATCAATGTCAGAAACAAAATTCTATGTAGGTGCCTGCCTTCAAAACACCCCATTCCCATCTGGCAATATCCTAATGAACAAAGAAAAGTTTCATATTTAATGAAGCAATTCCCTTTTTGTAGATGTGTTGACAGCTGTACCTTGGGACCATTGCAGGTTCTGGCTGCAATGCTGCACTTTCTGAAAGTCAAACTCCTAAAACAATTGTGTATACAAATGGTCAAACGCAGAAAACAAATGTTCCTTTTCCTCTTGCTGACTCCATGGAATGGAACTGACTTTCAATCAGGCATAATAGTTATACTGAGGATTAGTTATGTAATGTGTCTCTATATCCTGGTAAGCCACTACACTCAGAGCTGAATCAATGAAACGGAAGGTACCTTAGTTGGGAAAAGGCTCAGCAAAAAATAAAAGATGTTTCAGAATCCTTTAGGATAACAGTGTAAGAACTCCCAATGTGTGCCATCATTTTTTCCAAAGCTGTTTCTTAACAATAATACGGAAAGTTAGGAAACAGCAGAAGTTGGACAGACTGAAGATAGAAAACCATTGCATATGAAGCACCTGCAATCACCAAAAGAATGAAGAATGTTTCCGTAGGCTCCACCCAACATGAATGGAGGAAGGGATGCAGGTTTAAAAAAGAAAAAAAGACTTTAATCACTATCATAAAAACAAAATAACCAAACCCATTACCATCGAGTCGATTCTGACTCATAGCAACCCTACAGGACAGAACAGAACTGCTCCATAGGGTTTCCAACGAGCGACTGGTGGATTTGAACTGCCAACCTTTTTGGTTAGCAGCCATAGCTCTTAACACTGTGCCATCAGTGTTCTTTTATGTACTTTCTATTGCATCAGTTAGGAATGATTTTGGCTGCAAATGACAGAAAAATCTAAATGGGGCTCAAACAGATAGGGAGTTATTTATGTCATCCAAGAAGATCAGGTGACTGTCCAGGGTGGTTGCAACTGTTCAGCATGTCACAGGGACCCAGAGTAATCTAGATCTTTGCTTTATTATCCTTAGCATGTCATCCTCATACTCATCATGACCAAAAAAAAAAAAAGTCTTTTTATACCAGCAGGCTAAGAAGGGAGCTACCAACAGAATCTCTCTTTTTTAAAAAAAGATACCCTTGCTTTCTGACCTTCCACTGCCTCTTGTACTAGTGCAGTTCTCCTGAAAGTGAGTTTGAGAGAAAGGCTCAGACACAGTGGTTTATTTGGGAACATGATTCCAGGGAGCAGGCATGAGGAATGAGGTGAGTGAGGAAAGGAGAGAAAGCCAGTACATGAACATATTCTTGAGTTGGCATCACCACAGGTGAATTGTAAAAGACCTTCTGAGGAGCCTTCCAAATGCCTATCAGAACCATGTACCTGGCAGACAAAAGGGGGAAGCTTCTATCCATGGGCTCCCTGCCCCATCAGTCACAGGGGCACCATGAGTGTTAACACCCCCACATATTGGGGTTGGGCCTCCCATGCAGCAGTATCAGGGAAGCTGGTGGTCCAGCTTGGAGGCGGAAGCTGTCAGGTTGCTGTTGATGCCTGTGTGGAACTGGTAGCCACAGAGCAGCTGGAATAGGAGGAGGGCTGAAAGAAGATGAAACAGTGTCACAAGGGGATCTGTACAGGCTTCAGTGGCCAGCCCTGTACTGTAGGAAATGGGGAGAAGATGCATGTTTTCAGTCAGGCACAATGTAGCCCTGAAGGAAAGCAGGAGACTGGAGATTGGGTCAGCCTCAGCTTCCTTGTCTGAGTGGTCACCACACAACAGCCTCATGGCCACACAGACCAGAAAGGCATGTGCCCACCTGCAGATGACCTTGCTCCAGGGCCAGAGGTTGGGTATTGGAGGCGATGAGTGGTGGGAGCCAGGACTTCCATCTTTACTCCAGTAGGAATGCCTCTCCTTCTGTTAGGGACTGGGGTCAAGAGCACCAACCCCAGGCCACGTTGGAGGTTGGGTGAAAGAGGCATAAGCTGTCTCTAAGTCAACCACACACTTTCCAGCATTAGATTTTTTTTTCTTTTCACAGAAGACAGCAGCCACCCAAAGGGAACCAAGAAATACCCACTATAGCTAAAGCCTAATGGTTTGTCTTCACCTGCATTTTACTCTAAAAAGGCACACTTTTCACTTGCTTCCCCATCACATTTTCTTCATATATTTTTAAACAGAATTCTTTTGAAGGTTATCTTGTAATATGTTTTTGATGTAATATAAAACTCAAAGATGAACACTTCTGCTTAAACCCAAGAAAACCAAACCTGTTGCTGTTGAGTCAATTCTGACTCATGGCAACCCTATAAGACAGAGAAGAACTGCCCCATAGGGTTTCCAGGGCTGTAAATCTTTACAGGAGCAGACTGCCACATCTTCCTCCGGCAGAGCGCCTGGTGGGTTTAAAACAATGACCTTTTGGTTAGCAGCCAAACACTTAACCACTGCACCACCAGGGCTCTTTCTGCTTAAAGTACCTTGTCTTATAATTTT
This sequence comes from Dugong dugon, assembly GCA_030035585.1. NCBI lineage: Eukaryota > Metazoa > Chordata > Mammalia > Sirenia > Dugongidae > Dugong > Dugong dugon. The sequence continues at coordinate 42,238,119 of CM057474.1, forward strand.
TACTATTGCAACTCACATGATACTCTAGGGACTTGGAGATTTCCACTTCTTTGCAAATGTATTTGAAAACACTTACAATGACTATCTGCATGATAATAACTTTAAAAGCTAGATGTCTTCAATTCTCCAGGAACCTGAACTTGTCATTTGTATTAAAATATCCAGACTACAAGGTAAGTTCTAGCTGAGTCTGGGAAAAACTTTATAAAGAAGCAAGCAAATAGTTCTTAAAAATCAAATTTGTATGACATTTTTTTCTTTGTGTCTGGACTATTTTTTAGAGGGCTTTACTTAATACTTAGTATTTTTTGTTGCATTTTGAAAACATCTTTGCAAAGGAGAGGTTTTACTTCATTTGTATTTTCCTAATCTTACTGCCAGGTTTTATTTGTAAAACAAATATTACTTGCAAATCAGATTTATTTGCATGGATCACATGAGAATAGTATATGCTTTTCTGAGAATTTATACATAGCACTTTATTTTTATTAACCAACATTAAAGAAGAAATGTGCTCTCCTGATATTTGGTAAATATTTGGGGTATTTTGTGAGTAAAGTACAAGGTAAACTCTCATTTGACTAATCCTTAAATTCAAGTAAAATTAATTAGTCATCAGCTATCTAAAATTGAGTGTATTTTCCACTTAGCTAGTTTTGGTGTGAAACACTAAGACAAAGCATCAAACATCAGCCTTGCATCTAATAAGGTACATATTAAAACAGTAGGGCATTTGTTGGGGTGCTTTCCCTCCTGCTGCCAGCTCTCCTCTGTTTCTAAGTCATTTCACACCCTGGGTTCTGAAAACACACATAAGAAGAGCGCTCAGTGTTGCCAAACACAACAAAGAGAACTGGAGCAGACTTGGGCACAGGCCTGCACACACCACAGATAATCCAATTTCCCTCCAACAGCTTTCCCAGCCTTCCTTATGGGTGTCTGCAATGGAATGAATTGTGTCCCCCAAACAATATCTGTCAATTTGGCTAGGCCATGATTCCCAGTATTGTTATGATTGTCTACCATTTTGTCATCTGATGTGATTTCCCTAGTGCTGTAAATCCTATCACTATGATGCAGTGAGATAGATTAGTGGTAGTTATATTGATGACATCTACAAGATCAGATAGTGTCTTCAGCTAATCTCTTTTGACATATAAGAGAAGTGAGCAGAGAGACAGGGGGACCTCATTCCACCAAGAAAGCAGTGCTGGGAGCAGAGTGCGTCCTTTGGACCTAAGGTTCCTGCGCTGAGTTGTTCCCAGGCCAAGGGAAGACAGATGCATCACAAGGACCTTCCATCAGAGCTGACAGAGAGAGGAAGCCTTCCCCTGGAGCTGACACCCTAAATTTGGACTTCTAGCCTACTAGACTGGGAGAAAACAAATTTCTCTTTGTTAAAGCCATCCACTTGTGGTATTTCTGTTATAGCAGCACTAGATGGCTAAGACAGTGTCTATGAACGACAGGGAGCCTCCAGGTATCCACAGCCACAAAGGCAGGTTATCTCAGAGGCCCCAAAGCCCATATGATCTAGTGGAACCTGCCGACCATGCCAACAGGAGCTACAATCTTCAAGGCACCTCAGAATCACAGTCTGAACTAAGCTGCACCTAAGACTGAAGAAGAGCGCAGACCCTGAAAACTAAAACAACTCTTTACGCACCAGAACTCATTTTCATAACCTATGAAAATCACAGAGCTTTATGAGTCAAAGACTATAAGGCGAGGCTCTGGGAAGATCTACAGAGGAAAATTATGCTCCTTCTGGACAGTAGGTCCCTGGGTGGAATTTATGCTCAACTGCTAACCTAAAGGTTGACAGTTTGAACCCACCCAGTGGTACCAGAGAAGAAAGACCTGGCAATCTGCTTCTGTAAGATTAACCCATTGCTGTAGAATTGATTCCGACTCCTGGTGATCCCTGTGTCATAGAGAACTGCTCCATAGGGTTTTCTTGGTTGTAATCTTTATGAATAGATTGTCAGGCTTTTCTCCTGTAAAGTTACAGCCAGGAAAACCTGATGAAGCAGTCTTACTCTGTAACACATTGCGTCGCCATGAGCTGGAATTGACTCAACAACAAAGGGTTTGGTGTTCTGAGTTTTTGTGAACAGTATTCCAAAATATTCAAAATTTCTGATGAGGGTGAGTTTAACTTAGGGAAAGTAGATATGGTGGAAAGAACAAAATTTTGAGGTGAAATTAATCTGTATTCAAATGCAGACTCTTTAATTTACTCTTCTAAAGTCTTCTTCTCCTGGCAGACATAGGTGAGAAAAGTAAAAACAAAACGAAACAGAGTCAGAGCTGCCTTCACATAACCATGATTTGGCAGGTGAAATATACAATTGGACCAGTGATGCTGCCAAGGCGACCTCAGTGTCACAAGTCAGGTCATGGTGAGCACACCCAGAAGCAATGAACCTGGTCCAGGACACCCAGAAAGGCTTCCCCATTGCATCAGATGGAATGGAAGGTGTCAAGGTGAGAAAACATATGTGCAATGTCCCTGTCACAGGGAAACAGAGGGTTCAGAAGCTGAAGGTGGCTCTCCATCCCTGAACAGCTGGTTCAGGCAGTGTGGGTGGGCCATGGCAAGGGGATGGATGGATGAGAAGCTGGAGGCCACAGCCACTTGAGCCAAGTCTAGACTCTTCCCTAAGGGCAACAGGAAGGCACTGAAAACCAGAAACACAAAGTGGCCTGATCAGGTTTGTTTTTACAAAGAGTTTACTTTTGCTGACACCAAAGGAAGCAGACACTGGAAAAAATGAAACTGGTGGCAGGGAGTCAGGTATGACGCCTGTGGGAAAGCTCAGGAAATAATCTGTACCTAAAGGAAGGTGATAGCAATGAGGGGGGCAGAGAGGCACTCAGATGGGAGGGGTATTTAGAAAGTAATACTCATACAATTTGGAGCCCTGGTGGCCCAATGGTTAAGAGCTCAGGTGCTAATCAAAAGGTAGGCAGTTCGAATCCACCAGCCGCTCCTTGGAAACCCTATGGGGCAGTTCTATTCTGTCTTACAGGGTCGCTATGAGTCAGAATCAACTTGATGGCAATGGGTTTTCGTTTGGCTCATTGGATTTAGTGATTAAATGGAATGTGGCAGGAGTGCAGAAAAGGGAAGAGAAAGAGATAAGGAGATGACTCCCTATTAGCCTATTCCTGGATAGTGGTGCTATTCCAGGGAAGCAGGTTTGGCAAAGAGGTGTGTGAAGACTGCTATTTTGGTTTGGGAGATGTTGAATATGAGACATCAAAGCACAGGTGTCCAGCAGGTAGTTAGATGTATTTGACCAGAGCTCAGAAGAGAGTTTTAGGGGAGAGACTGCTATTTTTGGAATCTCAAGGATGAGGTTGGTAACTGATGGCATACAAGTGGATGAGACCACTTAAGGAGAGTATGTAGATTAAGCAGAGTAAGAAGGAAGGACCAAGCCTAAGAAACACCCACATCCACACCTAAGAGTGGGCAGAGGCATCATCAAAGGAGGTTGAGAAGGGCACCAGAGCTTCTGTTTGGTTCTCATTGTATTCTCAGGACACAGGACAGCCCTGCTACAAAATGGACAACATGGACTTTCGTGATGTGAATTAGCTAACGATGAGCACCTAGTAGTATTACAGAAGTCAGGGGAAGAGTGAAGAAGGAGAGTGCTCTCAAGAGAACCTAAAGTCATGTATACCTGCTGAGGGCATGCCCCTGGCCAAGAGCTATTACTGGTATCAATTCATAGCCAAGAGGAATGTGTATCCACAACTAGAAAAGTGGTAAGAGCCTTCTACTTGCTCACTCCAGCACTAATGGAGCTGACTTATCCCAGAAGGGACTTAAAATAACTTCACTCACAACTCCCCAACACCTTTTCTATCTCCTATTGCCCCTAGCCTGTCCTTGTGGGTGCCATTAGCACTTTGCCTCTGTCTACAGTCTATTAGAATTCACTCACCTTCAGTCCCCACCACCCACCCAGCTCCTTCTCCATGGGCCACCCCAAAGGCCTCCACTACGACAGGGTCTACCTCTACCCTGCAGGCATTTACAACTAACCCTGGTTATTATTAATTTCTTTTTTTTTTAGGAAAAAGAGCAATTGTTTATTAAAGAAAAATCACCTATGAAATACTCTACTTAAATTAGCATGTCTGATATGAACATTTTGGGTTGGAACATGCTTTCATTCAAACAAGGGACTCTAACACAAATTCCTATGGGTAGATTCAAGCAGCGTTATGGGAGCTACAGGGAACACTCCTTGGAGAGGGGTGATCATTCAACTTCCCAGTGAAACAGTCCGTCACTTTTTGTAAACACTGTCAGATGCTAAAAATGCAGACTTACAAACTACCGTCACAGAAGGTTTTTAAGGAGGAAGATTAAAATGTAGGAGCAGACGCCGCCTTAAACAGTCCAGGCAAGGCTGTGAGGGAGTTCCAGCAGCCCCTCCCGCCAGTCCCCTTCTCCCCGCACCACCCCCAGCTGAGCTAATGGGCCTCCGAAGCCCTTGGCTCTTCAGTTACCAGTGAACCCACCGGGACCTCTGGGTAGCCCAAGTTTTGAGAGTAAGTTTCAGCTCTGCTGTAGGGGGAACAGTGAAGTGGTGCAACATGCGGTTCAGGGTCTGGGAGATCCTGGAGATCTGCAGCATGATGGGCCCTGTTTCGGGGTCATTCATCCACTGTCTGCTGTTGAGCGGGTTCTGGAGCAGGTCTTCAAACCCAAGCAGTGTCTCAGTGTTGATCAGGCCCAACTCCACCACGGGGTTGTCCAGGATGGCTCGGAAGGGGCGGCTGTCAGGGGCCATGCCCTCATCCAGCTCCCGGGGGAGGGCTTCCTATCTTCCAGCAGCCACTCACAGGCCGCCTACTGCTGGTTGTTCACTGGGAGGGTGTCCATCACTTCCTTCTGATGAAATCCCATCTCCACCAGGGAAATAACTCCCGCGCATCCGCCTGGAATTCCTTTTTTCCTTTGAATCTTCTTGAAGACCTCTGTTATCTCACCTCTGTCCTCAACTCCTGCACTCATCCTAATGGGCGCTTCTGAGGAGGCGGAGGTGGGGGCGGCGGCCCCAAGGTGCCTGGTGAGGCCTGGCCTGGAAGAGGTATGTCTATGCCGGGTCTTCGTGTGCTCCATGAGCCACTACGCGGGGTGAGTCACTGACGTTTGGTTCAGCTGAAGGACCTTCAAAGCTCCTGTCTCTGAAAAGCCCATCTCAGTGTGCTGCCGCAGGGCGGCTTCATCCACTCGCTCATCTTTGTCCTCGTCCAGCATGGCATGTGCCTTCTTTTTTTTTTAATTATTGTACTTTAGATGAAGGTTTACAGAACATATAGTTTCTCATTAAACAGTAAACATACTGTTTTATGACATTGGTTAACAACCCCACAACATGTCAATACTTTCCCTTCTCAAAGTTGGGTTCCCTATTACCAGCTTTCCTGTCCTCTCCTGCCTTCTAGTCTTTGTCCCTGGACTGCTGTGCCCCATTAGTCTCGTTTTATTTTATAGGGCTGTCTGATCTTTGGCTGAAGGGTGAACCTCAGGAGTAACTTCATTACTGAGCTAAAAGAGTGTCCAGGGGCCATACTCTCTGGGTTTCTCCAGTCTCTGTCAGGCCAGTAGGTCTGGTCTTTCTTTGTGAGTTGGAATTTTGTTGTACATTTTTCTCCATCTCTGTCCAGGACCCTCTGTTGTGATCCCTGTCAGAGTAAAGAGTGGTGGTAGCTGGGCACCAGCTAGTTGTACTGGACTCAGTCTGGTGGAGGCCATGGTAGTTGTGGTCCATTACTCCTTTGGACTAATCTTTCCGTTCCGTTTTGTTTTCTTCATTCTCCCATGCTCTTGAAGACCAGTGGAGTATCTTAGATGGCTGCTCACAGGCTTTTAAGACTCTAGAAGCTACTCACCAAGGTAGAATGTAGAACATTTTCTTTACAAAGTATGTTATGCCAGTTGAGCTAGATGTTCCCTGAGACCATGGTCCCCACAGCCCTCAGCCCAGCAACTCAGTCTCTCAGGGAGTTTGGAGGTGTCTATGGAGTTTCCAAGACCTTTCCCTGCACAAGAGGTGCTGTCTTCTCAAGTATTGTGTACTGTCTTACCCTAAACTAAAGTTACCATTTATCTATTGTCTATTTAGTATTTCCCCCTCCCACCCCTCTACTCCCTCGTAACCATCAAAGATTGTTTCTGTGTGTAAACCTTCCCATGAGTTTTTATAGTAGTGGTCTCATACAGTATTTGTCCTTATGTAATTGACTTATTTCACTCAGCATATGTCCTCCAGTTTCATCCATGTTATGAGATGCTTCACAGATTCATCATTGTTCTTTTTCACTGCATAATACTCCATCATGTGTATGTACCACAGTTTGTTTATCCATTCATCTGTCGATGGGCATGTAGGTTGTTTCCATCTTTTTGCTATTGTGAACAATATGGGTGTGCATATCTCTATTAGTATGACAGCTCTTCTCTCTCTAGGATATATTCCTAGGAGTGGGATTGCTGGATCATATGGTGCTTCTACTTCTATCTTCTTAAGGAAGTGCCATATTGTTTTCTAAAATGGTTGTATCATTTTGCATTCCTGCCAGCAGTGCATAAGAGTTCTGATCTCCCCACAGCCTCTCCAGCATTTCTTATTTCCAGTTTCTTTGATTCGTGCCAGTAATGCTGGGGTGAGATGGTATCTCATTGTGGTTTTGATTTGCATTTCTCTAATGGCTACTGATCGAGAGCATTTCCTCATGTGTCTGTTGGCCGCTTCAATGTCTTCCTTGGTGAAGTGTCTTGTTCATTTCTTTTGCCCATTTTTTAATTGGATTATTTGTCATAGAGGTGTTGGATTTTCTTGTAGATTTTAGAGATTAGACCTTTGTCTGATTTGTAGTGGCCAAAATTTTTTTCCCAGTCTGTAGGTTCTCTTTTTACTTTTGGTGAAGTATTTTGATGAGCATAAGTGTTTAATTTTTAGAAGATCCCAGTTATCTAGTTTATCTTCTGGAGTTTGTGTGTTGTTGGTTATGGTTTGTATCCTGTTAATGCTGTGTATTAGGGCCTTTAGCATGATCTTATTTTTTCTTCTATGAACTTTATAGTTCTTGGCTTTATATTTAGGTCTTTGATCCATTTTCGGTTAGATTTTGTATATGGTGTGAGGTATGGGTCTTGTTTCAGTTTTTTGCAAATAGACATCCAGATTTGCCCCCAACATTTGTTAAAAAGACTGTTTTCCATTTGATGGACTTTGGGCCCTTGTCGAAGATCAGGTGACCGTAGGTGGACGGATTTACATCTGGGTTCTCAATTCTATTTCATTGGTCCATGTATCTGTCATTTTACCAGTACCAGGCTGTTTTGATTACCGCAGCTATATAGTAACTTCTGAGGTCAGGTACTGTGAGTCCTCCTACTTTATTCTTCTCTCTCAACAGTGCATTAGTTATCCAGGCTTCTTCCCTTTGCATATAAAGTTAATGAGTAGTTTTTCCATCTCTTTAAAGAATGTCATTGGTATTTGGATCAAGATTGCACGGTATTTGTAAATTGCTTTGGGTAGAGTTGTCATTTTCACAATGTTGAGTCTACCTATCCATGAGCATGGTTTGTTTTCCCATTTATGTAGATCTCTTTGGGTTTCTTGCACTAGTGTTTTGTAGTTTTCTTTGTTTAAGTCTTTTACATCCTTGGTTAGGTTTATTCCTAAGTATTTTGTTTTTTTAGAGGCTATTATAAATGATATTGTTTTCCTGATTTCCTTTTCATCATTCTCTTTATTGGTTATAAGAATCTAACTGATATTTATATGTTTATCCTGCCTCTCTGCTGAATCCTTCTGTTAGTTCCAGTAGTTTTCTTGTGGAGTCTTTTGGGTTTTCTATGTGTAGTATCATATCATCTGCATATAGGGACAGTTTAACTAATTCATTATCAGTTTGGATGCCCTTTATTTCTTTTTGTTGCCTTATTGCTCTATGTAGGACTTCCTGCACAATGTAAAATAGGAGTGGTGATAAAGGGCATCCTTTTCTTGTTCCTGTTCTCAAGGGGAATGTTTTCAGCCTTTCTCCATTAAGAATGACGTTGGCCATTGGTTTTGCATAGATGCCCTTTACTATGTTGAGAAATTTCCCTTTTATACTTATTTTATTCAGAGCTTTTATCAGGAATGGGTGTTGGACATTGTTAGACGCTTTTTCTGCATCAATTGAAATGATCATATGATTCTTTCCTTTTATTCATGTGGTAGACTACGTTGATTGATTTTCTGATGTTGAACCAACCTGCATGCCTGGTATGAATTCCACTTGGTCGTGGCATATTATTTTTTTGATATGATGCTGAATTCTATTGGCTAGAATTTTGTTGAGACTTTTTGCATCGATATTTATGAGCGATACTGGTCTGTAATTTTTTTTTTTTTTTTTTTTTTTGTGGTGTCTTTGCCTGGTTTTGGTATCAGCGTTATGCTGGCTTCATAGAATAAATTCAGAAGTGTCACTTCTTTTTTTATGTTCTGAAACAGTTTGATTAGTACTGGTGTAAACTCTTCTCTGAATGTTTGGTAGAATTCTCCACTGAAGCCATCTGGGCCAGGGTTTTTATTTTTCTTTTTTTTTTTTGAGAGTTTATTACCTTTTGAATCTCTTCTATTATTATGTGTCCTTTCAGATTTTCAACATTACTTTGTGTTAGTTTGGGTAGGTGGTGTGTTTCTAGAATTTTATCCATTTCCTCTAGGTTTTCAAATTTGTTGGAGTGTAGTTTCTCATAATACTCTGTTATGATCCATTTTATTTTAGTTGGGTCTGTTGTAAAGTCCCCCGTTTCATTTCTTATTGGATTATTTGCGTCCTTTCCTGTTTTTCTTTTGTCAGTCCGGCCAGTGGTTTGTCAATTATATTGATTCTTTCAAAGAACCAATTTTTGGTCTGGTTGATACTTTCTATTGTTTTTCTGTTCTCTATTTCATTTATTTCTGCTCTCATGTTTATTATTTCTTTTCTTCTGGTGGCTGTGGGCTTTTTTTTTTTTTTTTTTTTTTTTTTTGCTGTTCTCTATTTGCTTGAGTTGTGTAGCTAATGTTTTGATTTTTGTCCCTTTCTTATTTTTTGATGTGTGCATCTATTGCTATGAATTCTCCTCTGAGGACTGGCTTTGCTATATCCCAAAGGTTTTGGTATGATGTGTTTTCATTCTCATTTGATTCCAGGAATTTTTTGATCCCATCTCTGATTTCTTCTATTACCCAGTGGTTTGTAAGCACGATGTTATTCAGCTTCCATGTAATTGATTTTTTCCCTTGCTCTTCTTGTTGTTAATTTCTACCTTGATGGTGTTGTGATTAGAGAAGATACTTTGTATTATATCAGTGCTTTGGATCTTGTTGAGGGTTTTTCTGTGGCCTAACATGTGGTCTATTCTGGAGAACATTCCATGTGCACTGGAAAAGAATGTGTACTTTGCAGCAGTTGGATGGAGTGTTCTATATATCTCTGTGAGGTCAAGGTGGCTGATTGTGCCCTTTAGGTCTTCTGTATCTTTGCTGAGTTTCTTTTTAGATGCTCTGTCCTTTACCGAGAGTTGGGTGTTGAAGTCTCCTACTATTATTGTGGAACTGTCAATTTCTCTTTTCAGTGCTGTTAGACTTCGTTTTATGTATTTTGGAGCCCTGCCATTGGGTGCATAGATTTTTATTATGGTTATGTCTTCATGATGGATCATCCCCTTAATCACTATATAGTGTCCTTCTTTGTATTTTATGGTGGATTTTGTTTAAAAGTCTATGTTATTTGAGACTAGTATGTCACTCCTGCTCTTCGTTGGTAGCCATTTGCTTGATACATTCTTTTCCATCCTTTGATTTTTAATAAATTTACATCTTTGTTTCTAAGGTGTGTCTCTTGAGGACAGCATATTGATGGATCCTGTACTTTTATACATTCTGTCACTCTCTGTCTCTTTATAGATGCATTTAGGCCATTACATTGAGTGAAATTATTGATAGCTGTGAGTTTATTGCTCGTTTTGTAGTGCTTTTTTTGTGGTGCTGACATTTTCTTTGTTCCTCTTACTGTCCTGTGCTGAATTCCTTTTGTTTGTGGGTTTTTTTTTTTAATTTCTTGTTTTTGTATATTTTGTTTTTACTGAGACTTTAGTTTTTCTTCTTTATTTTGATGAGCAAGTTTGTTAACTTTCTTTGTGGTTACCATGAAATTTACCCTTATGTTTCTAAGTTTGAAGCAGTCTATTCTTACTTGGTGTCACCTTGCCTTCCTCTCCATTAGAAGGTTCTATACCTACACCATTAATTCCCTCTTTTACTGTTCTGATGTATTGTCATTTACAGATTAACCACTCTGGTAACCTGTTGTAATTTTTTTTATTTTGGATAATCCTTGAGAGTTCATTTCCTAGGTTGGTATCTGGCTGGTACAATCCTGTGTCCTGTATTCAGCCTGTAGTCTGATGTTGTTTGTTCTCAGACAGAAGGACTCCCTTTAATAATTCTTGTAAGTTTGGTTTGGTTTTTACATAGTCCCTTAATTTCTGTTTATCTCAAAATGTGCTAACTTCACCATCATATTTGAATGAGAGTTTTTCAGGACATATGATTCTAGGCTGGCAATTTTTCTTTCAAGGTTTTATATATGTCATCCCATTGCCTTCTTGCCTGTAAAGTTTCTGCTGAATAATCTGAGCTTAGTCTTATCGTTTCTCCTCTGTATGTAACTTTTTGGTTTTTTAAGCTGCTCTCAGGATTCTTTGTATTTAGTTTTATCTAGCGTGATTCTGATATGCCTTGGTGATTTTCTTTTGGAGTCTATCCTATATGGGGTTCATTGAGCTTCTTGGATGGTCAGCTTTTCATCTTTCATGATATTGGGGAAGTTTTCTGTCAGCACTTCTTCAATGATCCTCTCTGGGTTTTTTTGTTTTGTTTTGTTTTGTTTTCTCCCCCTCTTCTGGAAATCTGATCACTCAGAAATTTTTGCTTTTAATGGTTTCCCACATAATTCTCAGGGTTTCTTCATTTTTCTTTGTTCTATTTTCTGATTTGTCCTTAAAAATTGCTTGTCTTCAATTTCGCTGATACTCTCTTCAGTCATTTCAAACCTGCTCCTCAGCCCTTCAATGACACTGTCCATTTCTGAAATCTTGCTGTTTATCTTTTGGATTTATTTATTTTTTATTGTTGTAATTAAATGAAGTTTACATTTCAACTTAGTCTCCCATACAGAAATTTTTTCTTTTTTACAAACATTGTTATGAGACCCCAACCGCTCACCGCATTCTGTGACAGCACACTCCTTCCCTCCGCCCCTCATTCCCCATGAACATTCAACCAGCTCCTCTCTCTCTGCCTTTCCATCTCACCTCTGGACAGAAGCTGCCCCTTTGATCTCTTGTATCTACTTAAGAGGCACATTCTTCACAGGTATCACTTTATGTCCCACAGTCCAGTCCAATGCCTGTCTGAAGAGTTGGCCTTGGAAATTGTTTTAGTTATGGGGTGATAGAGAGTCCAGGGGCCATGCTTTCTGGGGCAACCCCAGTCTCAGACCATTAAGTCTGATCTTTTTACTAGAATTTGAGTTTTGTACCCCACCTTTCCCTGGCTCCATACAGGACTCCCTGTTGTGTTGTTCCCTGTCAGGGTGGTCATTGGTAGCATCTAGTTCTTCTGGTCTCAGGTTGATGAAATCTCTGGTTAATGTGGCCCCTTCTGTCTCTTGGGCTAATGTTTTCCTTGTGTCTTTCGTATTCCTCATTCTGTTTTACTCCAGCTGGTTGGGACCAATTGAAGCATCTTAGATGGCTGCTTGCAAGCTTTTAAGACCCCAGACGCCACACACCAAATTAGATGCAGAACATTTTCTTAATAAGCTTTGTTATGCCAATTGACCTAGATGTCCCCTGAAAGCATGGTCCCCAGACCCCGCATCCCTGCTACTCTGTCTCTCAAAATATTTGATTGTATTGAGGAAATTTCTTAGCTTTGGTTTAATCCAGTTGTGCTGGTTTCCCCTATAGTGTGTGCTGTCCTTCCCTTGACCTAAGATGATTCTAATCTACTATCTAGTTCGTGAATAACCCTCACCCTCCCTCCCCACACCTGTAACTATAAAAGAATGTTTTCTTCTGTGTTTAAACCTTTTCTTGAGTACTTACAATAGTGGCCTTATACACTATTTGTCCTTCTGTGACTGACTAAATTCACTCAGCATAAGTTTCAGCTTCCACCAAGTTATACAATGTTTCACAGCTTCATCGTTCTTTATCGTTGCATAATATTCCATTGTATGGATATACCATAATTGGCTTATCTATTCGTTTGCTGATGGCCACCTAGGTTGCTTCCATCTTTTTGCTATTGTGAATAGTGCTGCGATGAACATGAGTGTGAGTACATCTATTCACGTGACGGCTCTTGTTTCTCTAGGATATATTACAAGGAGCGGGATTGCTGGATCCTATGCTACTTCTATTGCTAGCTTTTTAAGGAAGTTCCAAATCGAATTCCAAAGTGGTTGTACCAACAGAGGGTTCTGGGCAGAGCTGGAGTAGGATGTAGAGTATAATTTTAACTCCCAAAAAAAAAAAAAAAAAAAAGAAGACCAGATTTACTGGCCTAAAGAATACTAGAGAAACCTCGAGAGTGTGGCCCCCAGACACCCTTTCAGCTCAGAGGGGAAGTTGCCTTCAAGGTTCGATGTTAAGCCTGGGAATGGACACCCCAGTAAAACTAAATGGGACTAACGATGTACAGGAGTCCGGTGACAAGGGCCAGAAGGCAGAGGGAGAGTAGGAAACTGATGATAAGGAACACAAATTGAATAAGGACACTGTCGATGTATTGTGAGATTGTTGACCACTGCTATAGGGCAACATTTGTAGTAACTATTAAATGGGAGGCTGTTTTGTCCTGTAAGCCTTCATCTTGGGCGAGAATGGCAGCACAATTGGAAGAGCATAGTCAATATCACTTAAATGTGTAAGTAAAAAGTTTTGAAATGGTGTTTAAATAAAATAAAAATAAATAAATAAATAAATAAACAAATGAGACTAAAGAGGTACAATAGTCCACTGACAAGGTCCAGAAGACAGAAGGGGACAAGGAAGCCCCCTGGTGATAGGGAACACAAGGTGGAGTAAGGATATTCTTGATGTGCTGTGAGATTGTTAACCATTGTCATAGGGCAACATGTGTAGTAACTGTTAAATGAATAACTATTTTTTCTGTAAGCCTTCATCTTAAGTGAGAATAACAGCACAGTTGGAAGAGCGTAGTCAATGTCACTGAACTGTGAATGTAGAAATTTTTGAAACGGTGTATCTTTGGCCATCTGTAATTTTCATCAAAAAATAAGGTTGAGAATTTAGAGGCTTAATACGTTGTGGGGTTGTTAACCAATGTCAAAAAACAACATGTGTACTACTATTTCATGAGAAACTATTTGCTCTGTAAGCTTTCACCTGAAGTACAATAAAATATATATTAAAAAAAAAAAAAAAAAAAAACAAAGTGGTTGTACCATTTTACATTCCCACCAACAGTGTATAAGTGTTGCAGTCTCTCCAAAACCTCTTCAGCATTTGTTATTTTGTTTTTTGGATTAATGCTAGCCTTGATGGGGTGAGATGATATCTCATTGTAGTTTTGATCTGCATTTCTCTAATGGCTAATGAACGTGAGCATTTCTTCACGTGTCTGTTAGCTGCCTGAATATCTTCTTTTGTGAAGTGGCTGTTCATATCCTTTGCCCATTTTAATTGTGTTATTTGTTCTTTTGCTGAGGTTTTGCAGTATCTTGTAGATTTTAGAGATTAAACACTGATCGGAATTGTCGTAGCCAAAATTTTTTTCCCAGTGTATAGGTTGTCTTTTTGCTCTTTTGATGAAGTCTTTTGATGAGCATCATTTGATTTTTAGGAGCTCCCATTTATCTAGTCTCTCTTCTGGTGCTTGTGCATTGTTACTTATGGTTCGTATTGTGTTTACGCCATGTATAAGGGCTCCTAGCGTTGTCCCTATTTTTTCTTCCATGATCTTTATCGTTTTCGAGTTTATATTTAAGTCTTTGATCCATTTTGAGTTAGTTTTTGTACATGGTGTGAAATATGGGCCTTATTTCAGTTTTTTCCATATAGATATCCAATTATGCCAGCACCATGTGTTAAAGAGACTGTCTTTTCCCCAATTAATGGACTTTGGGCCTTTGTCAAATATTAGCTGCTCTAGGTGGATGAGCTTATATCTGGATTCTCAGCTCTGTTCCATTGGTCTATGTATCTGTTGTACCAGTACCAGGCTATTTTAACTACTGTGGCAGTATAATAGGTCCTAAAATCAGATCGTGTAAGGCCTCCCACTTTGTTCTTCTTCTTGAGTAGTTTTATTATTCCAGGCCTCTTCTGTTTCCGTATGAAGTTGGTGATTTGTTTCTCCATCTCATTAAAAAATGCTGCTGGAATTTGGATCGGGATTGCATTGTATCTGTAGATTGTTTTGGGTAGAATTGACATTTTTACTATGTTGAGTCTACTTATCCATGAGCAAGGTATATTTTTCCACTTATGCAGGTCTTTTTTAGTTTCTTGCAGTAGTGTCTTGTAGTTTTCTCTGTAAAGATCTTTTACATCTCTGGTTAGATTTATTCCAAAGTATTTTATCTTCTTGGGGGCATTGTAAATGGTATTGATTTGGTGATTTCCTCTTCAAGGTTCTCTGCTGGTGTAAAGGAAACCAATTGATTTTTGTATGTTTATGTTGTATCCTGAAACTTTGCTGAAATCTTCTATTAGTTGCAGTAGTTTTCTTGTGGATTCTTTGGGGTTTTCTGTGTATAAGATCATATCATCTGCAAACAGAGATACTTTGACTTCTTCCCTACCTATTTGGCTGCCTTTTATTTCTTTTTCTGGTATACCTGCTCTGGCTAGGACCTCCAGCACAATGTTGAAGAATAGTGGTGATAAAGGGCATCCTTGTCTGGTTCTTGTTGTCAAGGGGAATGCTTTCAATGTCTCTCTGTTCAGGATGATGTTGGCTGTTGGTTTTGTATAAATGCTCTTAATTATATTGAGGAATTTCCCTTCTATTCCTATTTTTTGAGAGTTTTTATCATTAATGGGTGTTGGACTTTGTTGAATGCCTTTTCTGCATCAATTGATAAGATCATGTGGTTCTTGTCATTTCTTTTCTTTATGTGATGGATTACGTTGATTGTTTTTCTAATGTTGAACCATCCCTGCATACCTGGTATAAATCCCACTTGGTCGTGGTGAATTATTTTTTTGATATGTTGCTGAATTCTATTGGCTAAAATTTTGTTGAGAATTTTTGCGTCAAAGTTCATGAGGGATACTGGTGTGTAATTTTCTTTTTTTGTGGTGTCTTTACCTGGTTTTGGTAGCAGGGTTATGCTGGCTTCATAGAATGAGTTTTGGAGTATTCCATCCTTTTCTATGCTCTGAAATACCTTTAGTATATATGGTGATATCTCTTCTCTGAAAGTTTGGTAAAAGTCTCCTGTGAAGCCATCCAGGCCAGGGCTTTTTATTATTGGCAGTTTTTTAATAACCTTTTCAATCTCTTCTTTTGTTATGGGTTTATTTAGTTTTGTTACCTCTGTTTGTGTTAATTTAGGTAGGTAGTGAGTTTCTAGAAATTTGTTGATTTCCTATAGGTTTTCAAATTTGTCAGAGTACAGTTTTTCATACTAATCTGTTATGATTCTTTTAATTTCTGTTGGGTCTGTTGTGATATCACCCATCTCATTTTTTATATGGGTTATCTGCTTCCTCTCCAGTTTTTCTTTTGTCAGTTCGGCCAATGGTTTATCAATTTTGTTGATCTTTTCAAAGAACCAGCTTTTGGACATGTTAACTCTTTCAGTTGTTTTTCTATTCTCTATTTCATTTAATTCTGCTCAAATTCTTATTATTTCCTTCTTTCTGACACCTGTGGGCTTCTTTTGCTGCTCTCTTTCTACTTGTTCCAGTTGTAGGGTTAATGCTTTGTTTATGACCCTTTCTTCTTTTTGGATGTGTGCGTTTATTGCTATAAACTGACCTCTGAGCACTGCTTTTGCTGTGTCCCAAAGCTTCTGGTAGGATGTGTTTTCATTCTCGTTTGATTCTATGTATTTCTTTATTCCCGCCATAATTTCTTCTAAAACCCAGTAGGTTTTGAGCAAGGTGTTGTTCAGTTTCCATGTGTTTAATTTTTTTTTCCCTTGCTTTTTGTGTTGTTGATTTCCACTTTTATGGCTTTATGGTCAGAAAAGATGCTTTGTAATATTTTGATGTTTTGGATTTTGTTAAGGCTTGCTTTATGGCCTAATATGTGGTCTATTTTGGAGATTGTTCCATGTGTGTTTGAAAAGAAAGTACATTTGGCTGCTTTTGGGTGGAGTGTTTGGTATGTGTCTATGAGATCAAGTTGGTTGATTGTAGCATTTAGCTCTTCCGTGTCTTTGTTGAACTTCTTTCTGGAGGTTCTGTCCTTCACTGAAAGTGGCTTGTTGAAGTCTCCTACTACTATTGTGGGGCTGTGTATGCCTCTCTTCATAGCTGTTAGAGTTTATGAATTTTGGAGCCCTGTTGTTGGGTGCCTAAATATTTATTATACTTATGTCCTCCTGGTGAACTGACCCTTTAATCATTATATAGTGCCCTTCTTTAGCCTTTGTGGATTTTACTTTAACGTCTATTTTGTCAGAGATTAATATTACCACTCCTGCTCTTTTTGAGTGTTGTTTGCTTGATATATTTTTTTCCCATCCTTTGAGTTTTATCCTGTTTGTGTCTTTAAGTCTAAGGTGTGTCTCTTGCAGGCAACATATAAATGGATCACGTTTTTTATCCAATCTGCCACTCTCCGTCTCTTTATTGGTGCATTAAGTCTGTTAACATTCAGCGTAAATTATTGATAGGTATGAGTTTAGTGCTGTCATCCTGATATCTCTTTTTGTGTGTTATTCACAGTTTCTTTGTTCTCCTCAATTTTCTGTGCTAAGTCATTTTTCTTTATGTATTTTTTTCATCTTTTTCTTTGTGGTTGATTTTGTGTTTGCTAGGTCTTTTTTTTTTCTACTTCTTTATTTTGATTTGTAGGATTCTTAGAGTCCTTTGTGGTTACCTTAATATTTACCCCCATTTTTCTAAGCTTATACCAGTCTTTTAATACTTTATATTGCCTTAACTTCCCCTGCATATAAAAAATCAATGTCTCCATTTTTTACATCCCTCTTTTTTGTTTTAATATTATCCTTTTTTACATATTGATATCTGTTTCCCTATTTTCAAGGTTTTAGCCTCGCTGTATTTTCGATATCCATATCTCAGTCAATATGTGGTTGCTCTGTCCTGTGTTCTAGTCTTGTGTTGTTAGCTGGTGTTATTGATTATCTATTCGTAGGACTCACTTTAGTATTCCTTGTCATTTTTGTTTGGATTTTGCAAATTCCCTGAACTTCTGTTTATCTGGAAATGCCCTAATTTTGCCAGCATATTTGAGAGTCAGTTTTGTGGGAATATAATTCTTGGCTGACAGTTATTTTCCTTCAAGGCTTTATATATGTCATCCCATTGCCTTGAAGCCTGCATGGTTTCTGCTGAGTAGTCCGAGCTTATACTAATTGGCTCTCCTTTGTAGATGACTTTTCTTTTATCCCTAGCTGCTCTTAAAATTCTATATCTTTGGTTTTGGTAAGTTTGAATATAATATGTCTTGGTGACTTTCTTTTGGGATCTACGTTATGTGGGGTTCGATGATCATCTTGGATAGATATCTTCTCATCTTTCAAGATATCAGGGAAGTTTTTTGTCAACAAATCCTCAACAAATTTCTTTGTATTTTCTGTTATCCCCCCATTCTGTTACTCCAACCAGTCATAGGTTATTTCGGTTGATAGAGTCCCGAATGACTCTTAGAGTTTCTTCATTCTTTTTAATTCTTTTATCTGATTTTTCTTCAAATAAGTTGGTGTCAAGAGCTTTATCTTCAATGTCACTAATTCTAACTTCTACTGCCTCAATTCTGCTCCTATGACGTTCTATTGAGTTGTCCAATTCTGAAATTTTATTGTTAATCTTCTGGATTTCTGATTGCTGTCTGTCTATGGATTCTTGCAGGCTAGTAAATTTGGCATTATGTTCTTGAATAACTTTTTTAAGTTCTGATACTACTTTGTATGTTTCATGGATATTTCTGCATTCTGTCAAATTTCCTTTCTAATTTCTAGAAGAGTTCTGTATATTAATCATTTGTATTCTGCCTCTGGTAATTCCAAGAAGTTTTCTTCCTGCGGAGAATTTGATTTTTGTTTAGGGAGCTTGCTGAAGCCATCATGCACTGCCTCTTTATGCGACTTGGTATTGACTGTTGTCTCTGAGCCATCAATAATTTATTATAATTTTGTTTTGCATTTGTTTAGTGAGACCTAGCTTCTTATTTTGTTTTGATTTGATATGCCCAAAAAGGCTGCTCGTGTGCACTAGTTTGATTTTTGACACCTTTGGATCTCTAACGTCCTGTCACCAGGTAGTTAGTTCTGTAACTAAGTATGTGCACACAGGAGTCCATTAAATTTTCCTATATTGTGTTGTGGGGTTGTTAACCAATGTCATAAAACAACATGTGTACTACTGTTTCATGAGAAACTATTTGTTCTGTAAGCCTTCACCTGAAATACAATAAAAAAAAAAATTTCCTATATGGGTTCAGCTAGGGTGTTCAGGCAGTCGGTCACCAAGTGTGTGATGCAGGCTTTCACCCCCAGTCCTGAAGAGGCATGGGTGATTGGTGCAGGCACTGGACTCTGGCTGTGGTAGGGGATCACACACTGAGCCAGGCAGGGGGCTGACGGCTGCCCGAGAGTCTGAAAGGAAAGCATGTCCCTATTCTCTAGGGTGAGTAAGTAGGTTAGTTTTGCAGCCGGACTATGAGCACCGCACTCTGTTGGCTGTAAAGACTTGAGGGCACCACTTTTTCTTGGACTCCTGTAGCAGGTGACTAGGCACTTTATGTGATATCACCCATCCTCAAGCCCCTTCTGCAGACCGATAAAATTGCCTACTTAAGGGGCAGTGCTGTTTCGAGGGTCACAAATCTGCCAGTTCACAGCTGAAGCAGTTGAAGTTAAACTTCAGATGTTTGCCCTGTTGTACTGTGGTAGCGAGGAATAACACTGTTAAGATGGGTCCCCACAAGTCTATACAGGGGTGTAAGGCACTCAGTGTCTGTGGACCCCTGATACCTGTGCCTAGCAAAGGAGCTGTGCCGACCCTGTGTTCCTGGCTTAGGGGAGCCAGTAGCTTATTTGTTCCCTCTCCAAGGCCAGGAGAGTGGGTCAGGGTGCCTTTTGGGATCTACTTCTGGCCCAGCGGACTCCCAGTGCAGAGCACAGAGGGAGGAGGTAAAAGGGAAAGAGGTTTTTCCCAAATGGGCGTTTTTGTTTGTTTGTTTATTCCCCACGAAAGGGTGCACGCATGTACTTATCTTAGCCTCTTGGGAGCTGATTTTCACTGGTTCTGAGTGTCCAAGCAGAATCTCTGCTGCCGTGTCTCTCTCGATGTGGAAACTGCTTCCCGAGCATGTGCACAGCACAGCTGTTTGCCTGCTTCACTGTGAATTGGTGTGACTGCAGCACTGCATTTTCACGCTGTGGCTCTGGCGCTCTTTGCTTCTTCCAAACCGTCTGCCTCTCCCTATCACTCAGATGGATTCCCCAACTTTGCCTTGTTCAGGGCTCCTAGATATTCATATAGAATCAAATCACTTGTTTTACCAGGTCTTTGTTGTAAGCAGGATATAGGAACCATCTAACTACTCTGCCATGTTGGCCACGCCCCCCTCTTTTGGATTTCTAATTGTTGTTTATGTATGATATCTAGTTGTGAGTTTATTTTGGCATTTTGTTCCTGTATTATTTTCCTGAATTCTTCCATTTTTTTTCTGTATTTTCCATGAATGTGTCTTCCATTTCCATGAATTTGTCTATTTTTTCCTAATTTTTCTCTTTTCTTTGCTTCAACTCTTGGTTAGCTCTGAATATGAGAGATCTGAATTCCCTTTCTGGTAGTTCTAGTGCCTTTTTTTCTACTAGAATGTAATCTGGTGTTTTATTTTGGATGCGTACTGGAACCATCCTTTTTTTAAAATATGTTTTGATACTGTCTGCTGTCTTCAGGACATTCAGTAGTTATTTTCCTCATTTATTGATTTTAGATTTGTTTCATCCTGCTTTTTTGTTTTATTGGGTCATGTCTGAGGAAGCAGGCTGTGCGTTTTTGTTGTTTGCTCATCCGTGAGCATGATGCTGTTTACTTCCTTTTCCAATGGGCAGGGTTAGTTGCTCAGCTATGGTGCAGCAGGAAGGTCCAGCTGTTTGAGCTGTTTGTGGCACATACTAAGGCTGACAAGGCAGGCTGGGGGTGTTATGTTCAGCACATGCTGAGAGATTGAGATGTGTAGAGCTAAGATATGTATGGGAAAGAGGAGAGAGTAGAGGGAAACAAGAGCCAAAAACAAACAAGAGTGCTAGGGGAACTTTCCATTGAAGTGGAGGGATAAGAGACCGAGAAATGGAGAAAAACAAAAAGGAAAAGAAAGAAAGTAAAAGAAAAAATAAATAAAAAGAAGAAAAGAAAAGCCCCTAGGGATCCCACCAGTGCGGCTGTGAAGACTGGGGAAGTGGCTTCCAGGCTGTGAAGTACAGTCTGGCTAGAAGGGGTAGATGTGTCACACAGTGCCAGGTATTCAGAGACAGGAAGAGAATGTAAGTATAGAGAGATGAGACACTGAGAAATGAAGAAAGACAAAAAGGGCAAAAAAGAGAAAAGAAAACAAACAAAAACAAAAAAGAAAAAGGAAATGCCCCCAGGTATCCCACTGTGTGGCTGCACAGACTGAAGAAGTAGCTCCAAAGCCACACAGTACAACCCAGCTAGAAAGGACTCCCAAGCCAAGAAAAGAAAAAGAAAACAAACAAACAAACAAAAAAAGCAAATTGAAACAGAACAAATCAAAACAAAGCCCCGGGTATCCCACAAGCATGGTGGCACGGGTCGGGAAGCAATTCCACAGTCAACAGGCATCTCATAGTCTCTCTGGAAGAAGTAAAGATGGCACACGGAGCCATGTATTTGACAGAAAGGAGGGTGAGGTGGTGACAGGTATGGAAGAAACCAAAAGGATCAGAAAAAAAGCAACACCAGCAACAAATGACACTCTGGAAGCCAGCCTGTGTGGGCAGGTGGAATCCAAGCCACACAGGCCTGAAGCTGGTGCCTCCCAGCCAGGAGACTGTGGTCTCAGGAAGTAGAGGAGGCCGAGTGGGGGTGAAGAAGGGTAGGGGATGGGAAAGTGTATATTACTGGTTACCGGTTGTTCTGTCTCGTGCTGGAAGCCCCGTGAAGCTGCTTTCCCATACTCCGTGTTCTCCAATCTCCGACAGGAGTCCAAGATGGCAAATCCGTGCAGTGTTAGCTGATAGGTGACCTCTGCACGTATCTCTCCTCGCTCCTGTTCTCTGTCAGTTTCTTATTCCATTCAGTGCTTGGCTGAGTTCTTTATCTCTTCATTTGATGCTTTGGGTTTCAGGATTGACATTTGTCTCTGTCTTAGTTTTTCGAGTCTTTGCTGTGGAGGGATGGCATGGTGCTTCTGTCTGCAGCTCCATGTTGCCTGGAAGTCAGCATGTGCCTTCTTAAATAATTCAATGGCAGAAGGGTTCAGTAAGAGCAATTTCTGTGCCACCTCGATGAGAGATACTAAACTTTTCTGGAGTTCTGTCTGGAAGTCTTGCATGTTGGTCTGCACCATGCCCAGTCCATGTTGTAGGAAGGCAGACTGCTATTGCTTAGAATAGAGCATCTCTGGGCCTTTCTGGTCTTTTTCCTTTTCTTCCACAGAGACATCAACCATCTTCAGAAGTACAGTTGGGGCTTGCTTTTTTTCTTTTTATCAATTATAAGACATCTTTATCTGGAACATTCTGTTCTAAGATTTTTTTGGTATCGTTCAGCACCTTCTCTGAAGCAGCACGTATTAATTTTATGATGCATTACACTCTTGGGATATTCTAGGCTCCCATATGTACAGTGCTTGAGGCGGCACTCCTTAAGCTTCTCCATGGAGGTGTCTTCAGTCACCTCCTCCAGCCACTCACCACCGTCAGCCACGCATATCATCTCCTCCTACACCAACATAGCACCGCTGCCGCCTCAGATATCTACGCCCACCTCCTAGGCGGTGAAGGTCACAGTCCTTCTCTGGCCGCCAATGCCCCCACCCACCCTGGCTGCCATCGGTCCAGCTGCCCATCACCCAACATGGACTCAGCAGTCACCTCCCTCCCACTGCTTATTACTAATTTCTATGTATTTGTTTTATTTTCTATTCAACTATATTATGAAGCCCTGAAGGCAAGGACCTTTAAATGGTTATTCTGCAACCATGACACTTACAACAATGCCTTGAGAATATCAAACCTTCAATAAACAGGTGTTAGTTGACCAGACCCTATGGCCTCATTGACACTAGGCCATCTAATCAGTCACAAACAGAACATTGGCAGTGTTAGGCATGTCTGAGTGCTTGTCTTTCTCATCCATAAGGAATGCCAGAGTTAGAAATAAAAGTTCTTACTAGAAATACTTAAAATGAATAAAAAATATATTAACTAATCTTATTGAAAATCACAACTGATTTTGTAAAAATGTGTTTCTGACACTACTTATTTTATTGTTCTTTGGTAAATTTAGCTACAAGATAAAAGCAGTGCTTCCAAAACATAAGGTTTCTAAGAAAGCCTTCAAGGGCAAAGTGTCCTTTCTTCCTGAGAGCATCTTGCTGTGTTTCATCTCTGAAGGACACAAACACTTCCCACCTCAGGCTCCTGAAGTCCCACAGCCCATTAGTGACTGAGTTGTCATTATATAATATCAGCATTGCCAAGTGCTCCCAGGTGTGAATTATAAGTCTTAGGAGAGAGGGGACAACTGAAGAACATTTTGATTGAGGATAGAGCCAAATTTTCTTTAACAATACACTGTACAATAGTTTGCTGTTTTTTTTTTTTTTAGTATAGATAGTAAATATTCACATATAATTAATCAACAGGCAAATATTCAAACATAAGTAAAACATAGATCATCTTAGAAGCGTAAACTGACTTTATTAATATTGGCTTTTATTTTTTTTTAAATATTATTTCATTAGCTTTAAATGTGACCACTGACTACTTTGAAAAATGTTGGAGTCCGGGTTTTAGCTCAGTCATTAACAAATCATGTTGTTGTTAGTTGCCGTGGAGTCAGTTCTGACTCACAGCGACCCTATGTATAAAAGAATGAAACATCCATTGCCCAGTCCATTGCACAATGTTTTCTTGTTATCTATAAGGTTTTCACTGGCTAATTTTTTTGGCAGTAGATTGCCAAGTATCTTAGTTACCTAGTGCTGCTATAACAGAAATACAAGTGGATGGCTTTAATAAAGAGAAAATTTTTCTTTCACAGTTTAGGAGGCTAGAAGTCCAAATTCAGGGAGTCAGCTCCAGGGAAAGGCTTTCTTTCTCTGTCAGCTCTAGGGGAAGATCCTTGTCATCAATCTTCCCCTAGTCTAGGAACTTCTCAGTGCAGGGATCCCAGGTCCAAAGGACACGCTCTGCTTCTAGCTCTCCTCTCTGTTCACTTCTCTCTTTTATACCTCAAAAGATAATTGGCTCAAGATACAACCATTCCTGTAGATTGTGGCCTGCCTCATTAACACAGCTGCCTCTAATTCTGCCCCATTAACATTATACCTCATTGCTATTGAGCCAATTCCAACTCATAGCAACCGTATAGGTCAGAGTAGAACTTCCCCATAGGGTTTCCAAAAAGTGGCTGGTGGATTCGAACTGCTGACCTTTTTGGTTAGCAACCAAGCTCTTAACCACGGTGCCACAAAGGATCCCCATCATTAACATCATAGAGGTTAGGATTTACAACACATATGTAATTACATCATATCACAAAATGGAGGACAACCACACAATACTGGGAATCATGGCCTAGCCAATTGACATACACTTTTGGAGAACACAATTCAATCCATTACACCAGGCCATTTTTTCTAGTCTGAGCCTGGAAGCTCCACTGAAACCTTTCCACCATGGGTGAACCTGCTGGTATTTGAAATAACAGTGGCATAGCTTCCAGCATCACAGCAACACCAATAATTTTAGCAACAAAATAAAAATAGTGTTTCCAGAATGTAAGTTTTCTAACAACACCTTCATGGGCAAAGTGCATCCTTTCTTGCTGGGAGCGTTATGTAGCCCTGACTAAATCACTGAAACCCTCTGTGCCTCAGATTTTTTATCTGTAAAATAAAAAGGAATGTCTAAAATAATTTTCAGTCTCTTTAAATCCTAACACTTGATTCTGTAATTCAAATGTTAGCATGAAATATTGGATTTAGACATCCTGTATATATCTCAGGTCCCTGGATGGCAGTTTGCTCTTAACTACTAACCAAAAGTTTGGCAGTTCAAACCAACCCAGAAGCACCTCAAAAGAAAGGCTTGGAGAGTTGCTTCCATAAACACTACAGCCAAGAAAACCCTATGGAGCAATTCTACTCTGCAACACACAAGGCACAAGGTCACCATGAGTCAGAATTGACTCGATGACAAAGGTTTTTTTTTTTTTTTTCTTTGGTGCCTATCTCAGTTATAGCTCTGATTCCAGACTGTTCAAACCAGTGCTTTTCCAGTAGATTACTCCCACTAAAAGATACCCCCAGGTGGGCAGGGCTATGTAGATCCAACAACCCTTAGGACTCTAGGTGGCTGAGTGGATTAACGCCCTTCTGGTGGCATCTCTTAGCCACCTGCATCCCATTTTACCATGGGGCTTGGTGTACCCTAGGGAAGTGGAATTCATTGAAATGGCCACTCTAACTGCCTTCACCTCCCACCATTATGCCTTTTTGTACTCAGGGAAACTACTTGGGAGAAGGAAAGGTAGGTGGGACCCTGTAAACACAGATAGAAATTAAGGAAGACAGATCTTCGCACTTAATGGTAAGGCTTTTAATCACTGATCTTTGTTATTACTCTAAGCCAGTATTTTTTTTCTTTTAATTTTTTTATTGTACTTTAGATGAAGGTTTACAGAATAGTTTCTCATTAAGCAGTCAGTACAGATACTGTTTTATGACATTGGTTAACAACCCCACGACATGTCAACACTCTCCTTTCTCGACCTTGAGTTCCCTATTACTAGCTTTCCTGTCCCCTCTTGCCTTCTAATCCTTGTCCCTGGACTGTTGTGGCCCATTAGTCTCATTTTGTTTTATGGGGCTGTCTAATCTTTGGCTGAAGGGTGAACCTCGGGAGTGACTTCATTATTGAGCTATAAGGGTGTCCAGGGGCCATACTCTTGGAGTTTCTCCAGTCTCTGTCAGGCCAGTAAGTCTGGTCTTTTTTTGTGAGTTAGAATTTTGTTCTACATTTTTCCCCAGCTCTGTCCAGGATCCTCTATTGTGACCCCTGTCAGAGCAGTCGGTGGTAGCCAGGCACCATCTAGTTGTACTGGATTCAGTCTGGTGGATGCCGTGGTAGATGTGGTACATTAGTCCATTGGACTAACCTTTCCCTTGTATCTTTAGTTTTCTTCATTCTCCCTTGCTCCCAAAGGAGACCAGTGGAGTATCTTAGATGGTCGCTCACAGGCTTTTAAGACCCCAGATGCTACTTACCAAAGTACAATGTAGAACATCTTCTTTATAAACTATTTTATGCCAGTTGGGCTAGATGTTTCCCGAGACCATGGTCCCCACAGCCCTCAGCCCAGTAATTCAGTCCCTCAGGAAGTTTGGATGTGTCTATGGAGCTTCCATGACCTTTCCTTGTACAAGTTGTGCTGATTTCCCCAGTATTGTGTACTGTCTTACCCTTCACTAAAGTTACCACTTATCTATTGTCTAGTATTTCCCCCTCCCACTCCTCCCTCATGACTATCAAAGATTGTTTCTTTTTGTGTGTAAACCTTTTCACGAGTTTTTACAGTAGTGGTCTCATACAATATTTGTCCTTCTGTGATTGACTTATCTCACTCAGCATAATGCCTTCCAGATTCATCCATGTTGTGAGATGCTTCACAGATTCATCATTGTTCTTTATTGTTGTGCAATACTCCATTGTGTGTATTATGTACCAGAGTTTGTTTATCAATTCATCTGTTGATGGACATCTAGGTTGTTTCCATCTTTTGCTATTGTGAACAATGCTGCAATGAACATGGGTGTACATGTCTATTCATGTGATGACACTTATTTGTCTAGAATATATTCTTAGAAGTGAGCCTGCTGGATCATATAGTATGTCTATTTCTAGCTTTCTAAGAAGAAGCCATATCATTTTCCAAAATGGTTGTATCGTTTTGCATTGCCACCAGCAGTGCATAAGAGTTCCGATCTCCCCGCAGCTTCTCCAACATTTGTTATTTCCAGTTTTTTTGTATTTGTGCCAGAAATGCCAGGGTGAGATGATATCTCATTGTGGTTTTGATCTGCATTTCTCTAATGGCTAGTGATCACAAGCATTTCCTCATGTATCTGTTGGCTGCTTGAATGTCTTCTTTGGTGAAGTGTCTGTTCATTTCCTTTGTCCTTTTTTTTTATTTTATTGTACATTAAGTGAAAGTTTACAATTCAAGTTAGTATCTCATATAAAAATTTATACATACATTGTTATATGACCCTAATTGCTCTCCCTATACTATAACAGCACACTCTTCCTTTCCACCCCTGATTTCCGTGTCCATTCAACCAGCTCCTGACCCTCTCTGTCTTCTCATCTCACCTCTGCAGAGGAGCTTCCCATTTAGTCTCATGTATCTGCTTGAGCTAAGAAGCACACTCTTCACGAGTATCATTTTATTTCCCATAGTCCAGTCTAATCTATGTCTGAAAAGTTGGCCTCAGGAATGGTTTTAGTTCTGGGTTGACAGAGAATCCAGGGGCTATGCTTTCTGGGTTTCCTCCAGTCTCAGTCAGACTATTAAGTCTGGTCTTTTTACTGGAATTTGAGTTCTGCCCCCCACTTTTCTCCTGCTCCGTCAGGGACTCTGTTGTGTTCCCTGTCAGGGCGGTCGTTGGTGGTAGGCAGGCACTATCTAGTTCTTCTGGTCTCAGGCTGATGCAGTCTCTGATTTATGTGGACTTTTCTGTCTCTTGGGATAATACTTTCCTTGTGACTTTGGTGTTCTTCATTCTCATTTACTCTAGATGGGTTGAGACCAATTGATGCATCTTAGATGGCTGCTTGCTAGCTTTAAGACCACAGACACCACTCACGAAAGTAGGATGCAGAACATTTTCTTAATACACTTTGTTATGCCAATTGACCTAGATGTGCCCTGAAGGCATGGTCCCCAGACCCTGCCGCTGCTACTCTGTCCATCAAAGTGTTAGTTGTATTCAGGAAACTTCTTAGCTTTCGTTTAGTCCAGTTGTGCTGACTTCCCCCGTAGTGTGTGCTGTCCTTCCCTTCGACTAAATAATTCTTCTCTACTATCTCCTTAGTGAACAATCCTCTCACTCCCTCCCCACCCTTGTAACCATCAAAGAATGTTTTCTTCTGTGTTTAAACCTTTTCTTTAGTTCTTATACAATATTTGTCCTTTTGTGATTGACTTATTTCACTCAGCATAACGCCCTCCAGATTCATCCATTTTATGAGATGTTTCCCAGGTGCATCATTGTTCTTTATCGTTGCATAATACTCCATTATGTGTATGTACCAGTTTGTTTATCCATTCATCTGTTGATGGGCATCTAGGTTGTTTCCATCTTTTTACTATTGAGAACAGTGCTGCAATGAACATGGGTGTGCATGTATCTATTCGTGTGACTGTTCTTATTTCTCTTGGATATATTCCAAGAAGTGGGATTGCTAGATCGTATGGTACTTCTATTTCTAGCTTTTTAAGGAAGTGCCAAATTGATTTCCAAAGTGGTTGTACCATTTTAAATTCCCACCAACAGTGTATAAGTGTTCCACTGTCTCCACAACCTCTCCAACATTTATTATTTTGGGTTTTTTGGATTAATGCTGGCCTTGTTTGCATTGTAGTTTTTTTTTTGTTTGTTCTTTTATTGTACTTTAGATGAAGGTTTACAGAACAAATAGTTTCTCATTAAACAGTCAGTACACATACTATTTTATGACATTGGTTAACAACCCCACGACATGTCAACACGCTCCCTTCTCAACCTTGAGGAACTTTTTTTGGTGAAAATACACATAGCCAAAGTTACACCATTTTGAAAGTTTCTGCACGTACAGTTCAGTGACATCGATTACATTCTTCCAGTTGTGCTGCTATTCTCACTATCCTTTCCCAAATTATTCCATCACCATTATCTTCAACTTACTGCCCCCAGGCTTCCCATCAAACCGTTTGAGTTGCTCTTGTCAATTTGATCTCACATAGATAATTCCTTTTTTTTGTACCTTAGATGAAGGTTTGCAGAATAGTTTCTCATTTAACAGTTAGTACACATATAACATATGGTTAACAACCCCATGACATGTCAACACTAACCCTTCTCAACCGTGGATTCCCTATCACCAGCTTTCCTGTCCCCTCCTGCCTTCTAGTCCTTGTCCCTGGACTGCTGTGCCTCATTAGTCCTGTTTTGTTTTATGAGGGCTGTCCAATTCCCAGCTGAACGGTGAGCTTCAGGAGTGACTTCACCACTGAGCCAGAAGGGTGTCTGGGGGCCATAATCTCGGGGTTTCTCCACTCTGTCATGCCAGTAAATCTGGTCTTTTTTGTGTGTGAGTTAGAATTTTGTACTACATCCTTTTCCAGCTCTGTCCAGGACCTTCTATTGTGATCCCAGTCAGTGCAGTCAATGGTGGTAGCTGGGCACCATCTAGCTGTACTGGAGTCAGTCTGGTGGAGTCCACGGTAGCTGTGGTCCGTTAGTCCTTTGGATTAATCTTTTCCTTGTATCTTGTTCTCTTCATTCTCCCTTGCTCCCAAAGGGGTGAGACCAGTGGAGTATCTTAGATGGCTGCTCAGAGGCTTTTAAGATCCCAGACGCTACTCACCAAGTTGAAATGTAGAACATTGTCTTTATAAACTGTGTTATGCCAATTGAGCTAGATGTTCCCTGAGACCATGGTCACCACAGTCCTTCGCCCAGCAATTCAGTCCCTCAGGGAGTTTTGAAGTGTCTGTGGAGCTTCCATGACTCTTCCTTGTACAAGTTGTGCTGGCTTCCCCAGTACTGTGTACTGTCATACCCTTAACCAAAGTTACCACTTACCTATTGTCTATTTAGTTCCCCCCCACCCCTTCCATCCCTCATAACCAACAAAGATTTTTTCTTTTTATGTGTAAACTTTTACATGCGTTTTTACAGTAGAGGTCTCATACAATGTTTGTCCTTTTGTGATTGACTTATTTCACTCAGCATAATGTCCTCCAGTTTCATCCATGTTATGAGATGGTTCACAGATTCATCATTGTTCTTTCTCGTTGTATACTACTCCATTGTGTGTATGTACCATAGTTTGTTTACCCATTCATCTGTTCATGGGCATCTAGGTTGTTTCCATATTTTTGCTATTGTGAACAGTGCTGCAGTGAATATGGGTGTGCATATGTCTGTTCGTGTGACGACTCCTATTTCTCTAGGATATATTCCTCGGAGTGGGATTGCATTTTATAGTGCTTTTTTTTTGTAGTGATGACATTTTCTTTGTTCCTCTTACTCTCCTGTGCTGAGTTCCTTTTGTTTGTGGATTTTTTTTCCATCTCTTTTTGTATGTTTTGTTTTTACTGAGACTTTATGTTTTTCTTCTTTATTTTGATTAGTAGGTTTGTTAACTTTCTTTGTGGTTATCTTGAAATTTACCCTTATCTTCCTAGATTTGAACCTGTCTGTTATTACTTGGTATCACCATGCCTTCCTCTCCATTAGAAGGTTCTATACCTACACTGTTTATTCCATCTTTTATTGTTCTGATGCTGTTGTCATTTTCACATTAACCTCTCAGGTTCCCTGTTGTGATTCTTTTGGTTTTGCATAGTCCTTAAGAGTTCATTTCCTAGGTTGGTGTTTTTGTCATCTAGTGCTGCTCTAACAGAAATACCACGAGTGGATGCCCTCAACAAACAGAAATTTATTTCCTTACAGTAAAGTAGGCTAAAAGTCCACATTCAGAGCGTGAGCTCCAGGCAAAGTGTTCCTCTCTCTGTCGGCCTTCTCATCGATGTTCCCCCAGACTAGGAGCTTCTCTGCACAGGGACCCCAGGTCCAAAGGATGCACTCTGCTCCTGGCACTGCTTTCTTGGTAGAAGGAGGTCCCCAATTCTCTGCTTGCTTCCCTTTCATCTCTTGTAAGGTAAAAGGTGGTGCAGGCCACACCCTAGGGAAACTCTCTTTACATTGGATCAGGGATGTGACCTAGGTAAGGATGGTGTTACAATCCCACCCTAATCCTCTTTAACATAAATTTACAATCACAAAATGGAGGCCAACCACACAATTCTGGGAATCATAGCCCAGCCAAATTGATACACACATTTTCGGTGGGACATAATTCAAACCATGACAGTTGGTATCTGGCTAGTACAATCCTGTGTCCTAGATTCAGCCTGTGGTCTGATGTTGTTTGTTCTTAGATTGATGGACTCCCTTTAATAAGTCTTGTAAGTTTGGTTTGGTTTTTACTTAGTCCCTTAATTTCTGTTTGTCTAGAAATGACCTAATTTCCCTATCATAATTGAATGAGAGTTTTGCAGGATGTATTATTCTTGGCTGGCAATTTTTTTCATTCAAGGTTTTATATGTCATTCCATTGCCTTCTTGCCTGCATGGTTTCTGCCACATAATCCGAGCTTATTCTTATTGTTTCTCCTCTGTATGTGACTTTTTTTCTCGAGCTGCTCTCAGGATTCTTTGTCTTTGGTTTTAGAGAGTGTGATTACGATATGACTTGGTGATTTTCTATTGGGGTCTATCCTATGTGGGGTTCGTTGAGCTTCTTGGATGGGCAGCTTTTCATCTTTCATGATACTGGGGAAATTTTCTGTCAGCAGTTCTTCAATGATCCTGTGTTTTCGGTTTTCTCCCTGTTCTGGAACTCTGATCACTTGCAGATTTTTGCTTTTGATTGTATCCCACATAATACTCAGGGTTTCTTCTTTTTTTTTTTTTTTTGTTGTTGTTCTTTTTTCTGATTTTTCCTCAGAGTTCTATCCAAGTGTTTGTCTTCAATTTTGCTGATCCTATCTTCCATCATTTCAAACCTGCTCCTCAATCCTTCTATGACACTATCCATTTCCGAAATCTTGTGGTTTATCCTTTGGATTTCTAATTGTTGTTTTTGTATGGTTTCTAGCTGTGAATTTATTTTAGTATTTTGCTCCTGTATTATCTTCTTGAATTTTTCCATTTTTTGTCTGTATTTTCCATGAATTTGTCTGCCTTTTCCATGAATTTGTCTATTTTTTCCTCATTTTTGTCTGATTTTTGCTTCAACTCTTGGATAATTCTGAATATTAGGGATTTGAATTCCTATCAGTTAGGTCTAGTGCCTTTTCTTCTACTGGAAGGTCACGTGGTGTTTTATTTTGGATGCCTACTGGAACCATCC
Organism: Dugong dugon; assembly: GCA_030035585.1. Lineage (NCBI taxonomy): Eukaryota > Metazoa > Chordata > Mammalia > Sirenia > Dugongidae > Dugong > Dugong dugon. The sequence continues at coordinate 42,269,799 of CM057474.1, forward strand.
TGTCCTGTTTTCATGAATGTTTTGATATTGTCTGCTGTCTTTGGGGCATTTGGTGGTTATTTTCCTCGTTTACTGATTGTAGATTTGTTTCGACCTGCTTTTTTGTTTTATTTGGTTATGTCTGAGTAGGTGGGCTGGGCGTTCTTTGTTGTTTGCTCATCTGTGGACATGATACTTTTCACCTCCTCTAATGGGCAGGGTCAGTTACTCAGGTATGGTACAGCAGGGCAGGTCCAGCTGAAGGGGAGTTGCTGGGATGGGTTTTTTGTGGCATGTACCAGGGCTGACAGTGCAGACCAGTAATCAGGGCAGGCCAGGTTCCAGTAGGCCATGCCTATGCTGCTTGGGAGTGTGATGTTCAGCACACAGTGCAGGTAGGCAGGAAGGAGGGGGTATATTGTGATGTGGAGAGCCAAGATGGGTAAGGGAAAGAGGAGAGAGAGGAGAGAGAGGAGAGAGAGGAGAGAGGAACAGAAGCCAAGAATATACACACAAACAAAAAAGAGTGCTAAGGGAGCTTGCTATTGGAGTGTAGAGATGAGAGACTGAGAAATGAGGAAAAACAAAAAATAAAAAAAAGGTAAAAGAAAAATGAATAAATCGAGAAACTGGAAATGAACAAAGACAAAAAGGAAATGAGAGAAGAAAACAAAACAAACAAACAAAAAAAAAGAAATGCCCCTGGGGATGTCTCTGTGCATCTGCACAGAGTAAGGCAGTACCTTCCAAGCCGCACAGTACTGCCCAGCAAGAAGGGGCTCCCAAGCCAAGAAAAGAAAAAGAAAACAAACAAACAAATCAAAACAGAACAAATCAGAGCAAGCAAACAAAAAAGCCCCGGGGGTCCTACCAGCGTTGGGGCACAGGCCAGGAAGAAGTTTCACAGTCGATCGGTGTTTTGCAGCCTTTCAGGAAGAAGCAAAGATGGCGCACGGAGCCAGGTATTTGAGAGAAAGGAGAAGGTGGTGTGAAGTAAGGAAGAAATCTAAAGAAACAGAAAAAAGCAACACCAGCAGCCAACAAAAGGCACTCAGGGAGCCAGCCATTGTGGGTGGATGGAATCCAAGTGACACCGGGGTGCTTCCTGTCCAAGAAACTGTGGCTGCAGGAAGCGGAAGAGGCTAAGTGGGGGTGAAGAAGGGTAGGGGGTGGGAAAGCCTATATCGCTGGTTACCGGTTGTCCTGTTTCCTGCTGGAAGCTCCATGAAGTTGCTTTCTCATACCCCCTGTTTGCTGATCTCTGATAGGAGTCCAAGATGGTGGATCTCTGCTGCGGTAGCTGATAGGGTATCTCTGCTTGTATCGCTCCTTGATCTATGTTCTCAGTTTCTAATTCCATTCAGTGCTTGGCTGAGTTCTTTATCTCTTCATTTGATGCTTAGGGTTTCAGGATTGATGTGTGACTCTGTTTGACTTAGTTTTTCTGATCTTTGCTGTGGAAGGACAGCATGGTGCTTCTGACTATAGTGCCATGTTGCCTGGCAGTTGCCTCCGAGCCAGTTTTTAACTCACAGTTTGTTATCTCACTCCTAGGACTTTAAACAATACTAAAAACTATATAAGGTTTAACTTAAATAAAACTAGAAGAAATTTACAAAGCTATCAAATCTCATATTCCTTCTGTCAACATTTTCATTAAATTGTGATGTGAGAAGAAACTAGTATTTGAAAAAACAAACTATATGAAAAACTTTGATTTTATTTGTTATCCCTTTAGGCTATTCCATTTTTGAAAGAGGTTACAAAGTACCAGACATTTTTGGCCATGTGATATTTCATAGTTTTAAAGGTTTTCAACACTTTTCCTGTAGTTCAAGCAAGACTCTGTCACCTTAGGAATAGTGAGAAAACCAACATCCTTGACTGGCTTCACTCCACACCCAAGAGTGTTAAATACATCTTGAATGACAGTCTAACTAGTCCATTAGCAGCTATAATATGGCACCTGTGTATTATTTATTGAAATAAATATTTTGCATCAAGAAATAAATTGCTGGGAATTCTGGGAAGATTGTGGCATAAACAAGCCATCATTCCAACCCTCCCCCACAAATACAGCAAGAAATACAACAAGAAAATGGTGCTTGGTTTTGAGGGACTGTGAATTTAGAAGCAGAGGAAAGCAGCAGGGAGCTGCAGACAGGCAAGAATCAACAAATCAACAAGTCACATAAAGTTGGAAAATGGCTTGTCCCACCGTCTCTGCCTCACACCCCAGCCACTCGGGCTGCCGGCCACTGTGAACTGGGGGAAGTGGACCTAGTAAAACAGCCAGCTTCCCTAACCATAACACCCTCTGCCTGTACAAGAGATCGGACCCCAAGCCTCTGCTCTAAAATCAACAAGGCAGACATGCCCCCACTTCCAGTTGCCCCCACTGCTGACTGAGGCTTCAGTGAGCTAGGAAGCAGGCATCTTGAGGGAAGGCTACAGCCACAGCCAAAAATCTACCAGGGGGGCTCTGATAGCAACACAGAAGTCTTCCCTGGGGGTCTGTTTGGAGCATGACAAGCCCTTCCCCACTCAGACACATGCAAAGCAGCTGTGAATTGCTACACTAGGACCCTGCAGTGGAGTATTCTCCCACAGTCAGCATTCTACATGCCTCTCTGCACACCCCTAGCTCAGGCCTCTGAAACCAACAGGAAAAACCTCCCTGGGGGTCAGTTTGGGTTAGTCTGCCCCCACTTCCAGTTGGTGCTGAGGACTGCTAACTAAGGCTACTGTGTGTCAGAAAGCAGGAGTCTTGAGTGGAGGTTGAACTCACAGCCAACAATGTACCAGGTAGGCTCTGACAGCAACAAAGCAGACTTCCATGGGGCTCTGACTGGAGTGTGACACCCCCTCCCCACTTGGTAACTGTTCAATGCCAGACTGTTGCAAACTGCTACAGAAGGCCACTGAAGTAGAGTCTGTTCCCATAGGCAGCACTCTACATGACTCCCTGTACACTCCATAGCTCAGGCCTCTGAAACTACCAGATCTCCCAGGGAATCAGTTCTAGTCTGTCTGCTCCTCCATGCAATCAGTGCTGAGGACTGCTGACTAAGGCTGCTGTGTACTAAGAAGCAGGCATTTTGAGTGGAGGCTACACCCACAGGCAACATACTACAGAACGGGCTCTGACAGCAACAGGGCAGACCTCCCTGGAGGTCCATTTGGAGTGTGACAACTGTTCTCCCACCTGGTAACTGTTGGATGCTGGACTGATACAAACTCCTACAGAAGGTTCCCTACAGCCAGGAGGAGGGTCACCTAAGTGGAGTCTGCTCCTCCCACCATCACAGAGCCACTAGCACTCTGAAACCAATAAGACAGATTTTTCAGAGGTCGTTTGGGGGAGTGCCAACACTTCCTTCCCCTGAAATGGAGGAAAGTCTGCCTATGCTTGCCTTGAATGCCAGCTCAGATATAAACAGCCCTGACAGAGCAGGGAAGGAAGTCTCAGGCAAAACAGAAGGGGAACCCAGCCTAGAAGAGGGCTTGCTGGCAGTGGGTTTCTGACTGAAAATATGTTGGCAGAAACAGAGAAGGGAAGGCAGTAAAAACCAGAGAGAGACAGCACTGTGCCCCCGTGAATAGTTTGATTACTGTACATTATATGGCCTGAGTGGCAGTGCCAGCTGGTGGATGGATTGACCACAGCATGTTCTCTGGTGTGTTTGAGAGACATTGAAAGTTGAAAAATGAGATCTGGAACTTTCAGATCCTAATTAAACCAGGGAGGGAGAAGGTGCTATCACAGAGAGAGAGAGGAAATTGTAAACAAAGGCTGAAGGCTCTGCCTGACTAAAAGTTTCTGTAGAAAGTAATGCAGGCAAAAACACCACATACTGGAGGACGGACAAATTTAACACCCTCAAAAATTCCAATACCCCCACAAAAAATGACAAGACACACAAAGAACAGAGAAATTATGGCCCATCGAATGAACACGATGAAGGGAGTGAAAACATATCTAGGGATGACCAAATAATGAAAAAAATAGAAGAATATAATGCAACCATGTTGTTAAACATAATTAAAGACTTAAAGAGAAAACATAGACAAAGATTTCAAAGACATAAGCAAAACAATGTAAGAACAAAATGAGGATCTAAAAAAAGAGATATTGCTACTGAAAGTGATAATAAATGAAATGAGAAACACAAAAGAAGGAATTACCAACAGATTTAATCAGGCAGAAGAAAGTATCAGTGAATTAGAAGATAAGATACGTAAAATTACTGAGGCTGAAGAGTAATAAGAATGGGGGCTCAAGACTGCTGATCACGGTTTAATGGTTATGGGAAAACAACAAGAGACCTAATATATGCTTCGTGGGAATTTCAGAAGGAGATGAGAGAAGGGACAGAAAGAATATTTGAAGAAATAATGACAGGAAATTTCTACAATATAATGAAGGACATGAGTCAACAAATCCAAGAATCATAAAGAACCCAAAGAAGGATAAACCCAAAGAGATCTACACCGAGACATATTATAGTTAGGCTCTCAAAAAGTAAAGATAAAAAGAGAATCCTTAAAGCGTCGAGAGAGAAGCAAACAGTCATATACAAAGGATCCTCAATAAGATTAAGTGCCAATTTCTCCTCAGAAACATTGAAGGCCAGAAGGCAATGGAATGAAGTATTTAAAGTGCTGAAAGAAAAAAATGTCAACCAAGAATACTATATGCAACTAAACTGTCCTTCAAGAATGAGGGTGAAATTAAAACATTCCCAGACAAACAGAACCTGAGAGTTCATATCTGTTAGACTAGTGCTACAAAAAATACTAATGGAAATTTTGTATTTAGAATGGAAAAGACATTAGAAAGTAACTAAAAGAAATAAAAAAAAAAAAGATCTCTAGTAAAGGGAATTATATAGACAATTACAACAGATAGCAATAAGGTATTAATGCTTGATAACTCTAATTGTTTTGTTCTCCAGAATTTTTAATGACAAATGTATAAAAAGTAGGGATAAAATTATGTTACAGAGTACATGAAATAAAAAGATGTAGTTAGTGATAATAACAACGTGGGGGAGGGAGCCAGGAGGAATGGTATAGGTATAAAATTTCTTGTATGTTATTAAAGTTAAGCTGGTACCAACTTACCGTAGGACGTTATAAATACAAGCTTTTAATGTAATATTTATGTTAACCACCAAGAAAATATCTAAAAAACATGCAAAAAAGGAAAGTAGAAGAAAACTAAAATGGCTCACTACAATAAACCAACAAAACACAAAAGCAAGCAGTAGTAAAGGACAAAGAAAAAGGCGGCTTAAGACACTCAAAAACAAATACCAAAATGGCAGAAGTAAGTCACTTCTTATCTGTATTTACAGTGAATGTAAATGGAAGAAATGCCCCAATCAAAAGGAAGACAATGACAGAATGGATTAAAAACAAACAAACCAAAAACACATGATCCAACTAAATTCTGTTTACAAGAGACACACCTGAGACCCAAGGACACAAATAGGTTGAAAGTGAAAGGATTGAAGAAAATATTGTCTGCAAATAATAATGAAAAGAGAGCTGGGGTGGCAATCTTATAGCAGACAAAGTAGACTTTAAGACAAAATCTGTCAGAAGAGATAAAAATGGACATTATATAGTAATAAAAGAATTATTCAAGAATATTTACAATCATAAATATATGCTCTCAACATTGAAGCAACTAAATATAAAAAGCAAACACTGATAGAATTGAAGGGAGAATTAGATAGCACTACAATATAAGCTGGAGACTTCAACACACTACTTTCAATATTAGACAGAACACCTAGAAAGACAACAAGGAAATACAGGATCTGAATGACATTATAAACGAACTAGAGATAAAAGACATAGAACACGCCACCCAACTTATTTTTACAGCACAATATACATTCTACTTGAGTGCACATAGATCATTTTCCAGGATAGACCACATGTTACGTCACAAAGCAAGTCTTAATAAATTTTAAAAGATTGAAATAATACAAAGTATTTTCTCTGACAACCATGGAGTGAAGCTAGAAATCAATAACAGAAAAAAAACTGGAAAATATACAAACGTAGAAATTAAACAACATACTATAAACTACAAATAGGTCAAGGAAGAAAACAAAAGAGAAATCAAAAATTTCCTAGGGTCAAATGAAAATGTAAGCACAACATAACAAACCTTATGGAATGCAGCAAAGGCAGTAAACAGAGGGAAACTCATAGCAATAAATGCCTACATGAAAAAAGAAGAATGACGTCAAATCAACAGTCTTACTTGACAACTCCAGGAACTAGAGAGAGAAGAGAAAACTAAGCCTAAACCTACCAGAAGAAAGGAAATAACAAAGATCAGAGGAGAAATTTTAAAAATTGAGAACAGAAAAGCAATAGAATTAAAAAAATAAAACAAAAAACAGAAATTGGTTCTTTGAAAAGATCAATAAAATTGACAATCCTTTAGCTAGACTGACCAAGAAAAGAAGAGAAAAAACGCAAATAACCAAAATAAAAAAATGAAAGAGGGGACATTACATCTGACTTGATGGAAGTAAACAGAATTATGACAGAATATTATGAACAACTGTCCAGCAACAAACTGGATTACCTAGATGAAATGGACAAATTCTTAGAAGCACACAACCTACCCATACTGACTCAAGAGGAAATAGAAAATCTCAACAGACCGATAACAAGTGAAGAGATAAAATCAGTGATCAAAAATCTCTCAACAAATAAAAAGTCCTGGACCACAGGGCTTCACTGGGGAATTCTACCAAACTTTAGAGAAGAATTGTCACCAATACTGTACAAACTTTTCCAAAGGACAGAAAAGGAAAGAATACTACTTAATTCATTCTATGAAGCAAACATAACCCTGATATCAAAACCAGACAAAAACAGTACAAGAGGGAAAAAAAAAAAAAAACAACTATAGGCCAATATCTCTTATGAGTATATATGCAAAAATCCTCAACAAAATACTAGCAAACAGAATCCAACAGCATCTTAAAAGAGTCATATACTATGACCAAGTGGGATTTATTCCAGGAACGCAGAGATTGTTCAGCATTAGAAAATCTATCAACGTAATATGCCACATCAATAAAACAAAGGAAAACAACCACATTAGCATCTCTATGGATGCAAAAAAAAAAGCATTTGATAAAATTCAACACCCTTTCTTCATGAAAACCTTAAAAGAAAATTGGAGTAGAAGGGAAATTCCTCAATATTAGAGCATATATGAAAAACAACAGTCAGTATTATACTTAATGGAGAAAGACTGAGAGATTTCCCCTTGAAATCGGGAACAAGACAAGTGTGCCTGCTCTCACCACTTCTATAAAATATTGTATTGGAAGTCCTAGCCAGAGCAATAAGACAAGAAAAAGAAATAAAACATCTAGATCGAAAATAAATAAGTAAATTTTTCTCCATTCACAGATGATATGATTCTACACAGGTAGCCCCCAGGTTACAAACGAGTTCCATTCCTAAGTCTGTTGTCTTTCAGTTGAATTTGTACGTAAATCAGTTTGTTTGAAGTTAGTTTGTATCTAACATCAGTCAAATGTTTATCTTGTATATAGCATATAGTATACCTTTCTATCATAAAAAAAATTAAACACTTCCAGACACACTTAACTCTTTAACATAATAGTATCAGCACAGAAAGACCAATTCCCACCATTAAATGAAACTTCACTATGCACTGTTTTATACAGTTTTGATCAATAGGGTAGTTCTTTATTAAATGTATTTTTCCAAGTCCCTTACTTATGGAGTTATTTTAAGAATTAAAACTCCAGAAATTCTTATTAAAAAGAGAGAGAGTACTTCTTTAGAGAAGAGTAGGGGTAAACAAACAATGCTTTCAGAATATCTAAGTACTTTTCCAATCATTTCAAACTTCAAGATTCAAAAGGACACCTAAGGGCAGATGGCCTGGGTGGGTCACCCCAATTCCATGCACCCAGAAATATGGATTACAGGAAAATCAGAATGATTTTGTCAAAACTAAGAGGAAGAGTTAACAAAGAACACTTATTACTTGCAAATAACAGAGTTGTGAGAAAAGCAGTATAATTTGTATAGGAATTGAAGAAAACTAAAGTGAAAATAGAGGACATACCTGAAAATACTTTTTCCTCTAATACCCTAAATTCCTTTTGGTATATGGCCTAGATAAATTGGTCTAATCTGGAAATAATTTGTTATGATGGTTGGGGCTGAAGGGGGAGGAGAGGATGGGTGAATACTCTCCCACGTTTTAGGAATTAACAGTTCATCAGCACATACTATTTACATGATAATCGTAACATCTTAATAGAGCAGTGATAAAAAGTGTGGACAATAAAAATAGTCATTTTGCTTAGCAATTTTGAACAAATATCCCTCTAAATACAAAGCAAAAATACCAAACAAAATCATCCAGTATTTTCTAGAACAACACTTAATAAATCAAGTGTGGACAATATTTTTTACTCTGCTCTTTAAAACCTCCAAGGAAAATTAAAAGATTGCTAAGTCAAGCATAGAGTTGCTAAGACTCAAAATTACCTTACTGGACAAAATTAGAAGTGCAGAAACCTGAGAACATGAAAGGTGTATATTGTGAATAAACAAGGAGTCTCATGTGGACATGGAGTTAAAATAATCATCCTGAATGCTGCAACTTGATAGTCCAAAAAAGAGACATCTGATGTAGACAGATGGGTCAATGACAAAGGCTATGTAGTTATGTCTCTGGACAAATTTGGGCTCTCCCAGAAAAGCATTGCATTTCTCCCTACATGCCTACCCTACACCCTAAATCTAGTAAAGCCCCAAGGTGAGTTGTCGATATTTTAATGGATGTTCATATACTTGAATAGTCATAAACCCTTAACTAAGTTAGATACCGTGACATTTTTTCTGTGATTTCACTTCTAAATAAACTGTCAAAAACTTACATGTTTAGAGAAACAAGAAAAATTAGTGTAACAATATATTTATTGTGAGTAGATATGATTAGAAACTGGCAGCATCACCTGAACATATCAGGAAGGCACTCCAAAGTGAAATAGAGTTATATAGTCACTGTTATGTTAATTTCTCAGGAGATAACATCAAAATACGTGCAGGGTTCCAGGCCGTTGGAGAAAGAGAGTCACTAAGGACGTGCCATACATTTTCCAGTCAGACCCGGGGGTTCCTGCTCTTAGAAACTGGCTCACATAGATAATTCTCTAAAACAGCCCAATGCTAAAGGCCAAAGCTCTCCACTAAGCTGATTACTAGGCTACCATTTGACCTGAAAGTGACTCCAGGGAAGCAGTTCCTTCAAGATTCAAAAGGACACCTGAGGGCAGATGGTCTGGGTGGGTCACCCCAATTCCATGAACCCAGAAATCTGGATGTTTTGTCAAAACTGAGGCGGGGTTCACAAAGCACGTTTATTATTTGCAAATAACAGAGTTGTGAGAAAAGCAGTCTACATTTGTATAGCATTAAATACCTCTCAAAGTGTTCACTCTATGCATCTCAGTTGATGTGGGTCATAGCCCTGTGAGGTACATAAGGTCAGTTGTAATGAACAAATGCCAAGATCTCCATTTTCTTTCTTCCATTAATTTGTTCAGATCTTAAATCTTAATTGTAATCAAAACTTTGTGAAAGAAGGAAGTTTTAAAAATTGAGAAAACTAGTTCAGCTGAGGATTGGACAGCCTCATAAAACAAAATGGGACTAATGAGGCACAGCAGTCCAGGGACAAGGACTAGAAGGCAGGAGGGGACAGGAAAGCTGGTGGTGATAGGGAACCCAAGGTTGAGAAGCGACAGTGTTGACATGTCATGGGGTTGTTAACCATTGCCATAGGGCAATATGTGTACTAACTGTTTAATGAGAAACTATTTGTTCTGCAAACCTTCATTTAAGGTAAAAAAAAAAAAAAAAATTATCTATGTGAGATCTAATTGACAACAGCAATTCAAAAGGTTTGATGGGAAGCCTAGGGGGCAGTGAGTTGAAGATAATGGTGATGGAATAATTTGGAAAAGGATAGTGAGAATAGCAGCACAACTGGAAGAATGTAATCAATGTCACTGAATTGTACATGTAGAAACTTTCAAAATTGTGTAACTTTGGCTATGTATATTTTCATCAAAAAAAAAAAGGTCCTCAAGGTTGAGAAGGGAGAGTGTTCACATGTCGTGAGGTTGTTAACCAATGTCATAAAACAATATGTGCAATGTCATAAAACAGTATGTGTACTGACTGTTTAATGAAACTTTTCTGTAAACCTTCATCTAAAGTACAATAAATTTTTTTTTTTTTTAATTGAGAAAACTAACCAAAAGAAAAAAAAACTATATGTAAGTTTAGGATTCTCACTGACATTTTTAGTGCTTGAATGGATTTCTTTATACATGAGAGTAATTGTTTTTTAGAAATTTTAAAGAAAAGACTAAAAATGTAATTGGAACATAATACAAAGCAGGCTGGAAAAGTTCACACTAATTTTAAACAATGATTGTCCTTTCACTGTCACGACTTGGCATCTCTCTGCCCATTAAATTTTTCACACACATATCCAGTGTTGACTCCCTCCACTTTGAAGTGTGATATTTCCACCTGCAAAAAGATATCTTCATTTCTGAAACCAAAGCTATCATTTTCTTACCACCCTACTCTCATTAAAAAAATAAATACATAAACAATAAAACCATCTTTCCTTTTCTAATCTTGAAACCATCAGTTTCAGCTACAGCAATAACAGTAGACTTTATTCCATCTTGTTTTGTTATTTTGTTATTTCACATGGGGCAGTTGTGTCTGCTCAAAAGGGCATGCTGCATCAGGCTATAAACTTCATGCAGGCAAGAATCATGGCTTTCTTGCGCAATTTCATAGGCCTATCACTTCAAAAGAGTATTGGCATGTAGCAGATATTAAATAAATGTTGCTTCAGTGAATGAATGAACGAACAAACTGCTTGAAGCCCAGCCCAGTGTTAAACATCTCTCTCCTTTCCTTATCCTGACGAAGAGTATCCCTCTAGAACCAAGCAAGAACAGTGTTCTTGGATTTCTCCTGTCGCCCTCATATCCAACACACAGCACTAGGCTTGGAACTTAGGAAAAGGAAAAAAGCAAATTAGAATGTGTAAAAATAGGGGCAAAGATAATAGACTATCCTTCTTCTCATGAGGTTCTTAAATCATATTTTATGATTGAAGTACAAACTATAATACCATCTGATGTGGTGCTTAATGTAGAGAGAATACTTAGACAATTAAATATAAAAAGTGGAGTGGATAAAAGGATGTAAATGAAAGTAAGGTTTCTACACTTCACTTGAAGTAGTAAAATACTGATGCCAATAGACTGTGGCAAGTTGTATATGTATTATAATACATAGAGCAACCACTAAGAAATATGCAAAATGATATACTAAAAAACACAATAAATAAATCAGATGGAATTCTAAAGGGTTCTATTAACCTACAAGAAGGTAAGAATAGAATACAGAAATTGAGGAACAAGTAACAGAAGAAACAACAAAACACAAAAAAATGACAAATATAAGCTGTATCGCATCAATAACTAATTTAAATCTAAGTAGTCCAAGCACACAATTAAAAGACAAATACTGGCAGAGTGTGTAAAAACATGAATCCAACAACATCCTCTCTACAACAAATGTACTTCAGACACAACAACATATATAAGTTGAAAGTAAAATGATAGAAAAAATACCTCATGCAAACATTATTTAAAACAAAACAAAAAAGGCAGGACTGGCTGTATTCATATCAGATAAAGTAGACTTCAGAGAAAGAAAATTACTAGAGGCCAAGAAGGATAATACACCATTGGTATTTACATAAAAAATTGAAAGCTTATGTTTACATCCCCACATTCTACCCCCCCACACACACACACAATCTGTACACAAATATTCACAGCTGCTTATCTGTAATAATCAAAAACGGGAAAAAACCCATATGTGTTTCAACAAGTAAAAGGTTAAACGTACTTCAGTACAGCCATAGCATGGACTACTATTCAGCAATAAAATATTGATATATGTAACAACTTGGCTAGATCTCAAGGGAATTATGTTGAGTTAACCTCAAAATGTTGCAGGATACAAGATCAATGTAAAGAATAGTTTGATTATCATACACAAAAAAAAAGAACTTAGAAAAGGAAATCAGGAAAACTATACCATTTATAATAGCCCCTAAAAAGATGAAATACTTAGAAATAAATCTAACTAGGGACATAAAATACCTAAACAAAGAAAACTACAAAACACTATTGCAAGAAACCAAAAAAGATCTAGATAAATGTAAAAACATAAACCATGCTCATGGATAGGAAAACTCAACATTATGAAAATGTCAATCCTACTTGAAGTGATCTACAGATATAATGCAATTCTGATCCAAATACCAACTGCATTCTTTAACAAGGTGTAAAAAATAATCACCAACTTCATATAGAAAGAAAAGAGACCCTGGATAAGAAAAGCATTACTGAGAAAAAAGAACAAAGTAGGAGGTTTCGCATTACCTGTCATGGATTGAATTGCGTCCCCTAAAAATGTCTGTCAACTTGGCTGGGTCATGATTCCCAGTATTGTGTGACTGTCTACCATTTTGTCATCTGATGTGATTTCCCTATGTGTTGTAAATCCTATCACTATGATGTAATGATATGGATTAGTGACAGTTATATTGATGAGATATACAATATAAGATAATGTCTTAAGCCAATATCTTTTGAGAATAAAAGACAGAAGTGAGCAGAGAGACAGGGGGACCCCATACCACCAAGAAAGCAGTGCTGGGAGCAGAGCGTGTCCTTTGGACCTGAGGTTCCTGCGCAGAGATGCTCCCAGACCAAGGGAATATTGATGACAAGGACCTTCCTCCAAAGCTGACAGAAAGAGAAAGCTTTCCCCTAGAAGAGAGATTACATACTAAATTTGGACTTATAGCCTACTAGACTATGAGAGAATAAACTTCTCTTTGTTAAAGCCATCCACTTGTATTTCTGTTGTAGCAGCGCTAGATGACTAGGACACTACCTGACCTCAGAACTTACTATACAGCCACAGTATTCAAAATAGCCTGGTACTGGTACAACAGACTCGTAGAACAATGGAACAGAAATGAGAACACAGATGTAAATCCATCCACCTATGGTCAGCTAATCTCTGACAAAGGACTAAAATCTATTAAATGAGGGAAAAGACAGTTTTTCTTTTCTTTTTTTTTTTTTTTAAACAAATGGTGCCAGCATAACTGTATGTTCATCTGTAAAAATGTCAACCAACAGGACCCATAACTCCCACCATACACAAAAATTAACTTGAAATGGATCAAAGACCTAAATATACAACCTAAAATGATAAGGTCATGGAAGAAAAAACAGGGACAACAATAGGGGCCCTAACACATGGCATAAATACAATACAAACCATAACTAAATATGCACAAACAGAAAATAAACTAGATAACTGGGAGCTCCTAAAAATTAAACACTTATACTCATCAAAAGACTTCACCAGAAGAGTAAAAAGAGAACCTACAGAATGGGAAAAAAATTTTGACTAAGACATATCCGAAAAGGGTCTAATCGCTAAAATCTATAGAATAATTCAATACCTCCATAACAAAAAGACAAATAATCCAATTTAAAAACGAACAAAGGATAGGAACAGACACTTCACCAAAGAAGACATTCAGGCAGCTAACAGACATGAGGAAATGTTCGAGATCATCAGCTGTTAGAGAAATGCAAATCAAAACTACAATGAGTAGGACTTCCGACAAAATGGCGCTCTAGGCAGAAGCACCATGCCGTCCCTCCACAGCAAAGATCCGAAAAACTAAGCCAAACAGATAAAACAGAAATCCTGAAACCCTAAAACATCAAATGAAGAGATAAAGAACTCAGCCAAGCATCAATGGAGTGAGAAAACTGACAGAGAACGGAAAGCGAGGAGAGATTCTTCAGAGGTCCCCTATCAGCTAACGCAGCCTGGATCTGCCATCTTGGACTCCTATTACAGACCAGCAAATAGGGTGTATAAGAAAGCAGCTTCACGGAGCTTCCAGCAGAAGACATAACAACTGGTAATTTGCCATATACGCTTTCCCACCCCCACCCTTCCTCACCCCCACTCAGCCTCCTCCACTTCCCGTGGCCACAGTCTCTTCTCCAGCAAGCACTGGCTGCTTGGATTCCACCCACCCACTCTGGCCAGCTCTCTGAGTGCCATTTGTTGGCCGCTGGTGTTGCTTTTTTTCTGTTTCTTTTCATTTCTCCCTTACCTCTCACAACCTCCCCCTCCTTCCGCTCAAATACCTGGTTCTGTGCGCCATCTTTGCTTCTTCCTAAGGGGCTGTGGAGCTCCAGTAATTTGCAATAAACGCTTCCCCACTCCCCCCTTTTCACCACCACTCGACCTCCTCTGCTTCCCGTGGCCACAGTCTCTTGTCTGGGAAGCACCAGCCGCTTGGATTCCACCTGCCCGCACTCGCTGGCTCTCTGAATGCCATTTGTTGCTTTTTCTCCACTTCTTTTGATTTCTTCCTTACCTCTCACCACCTCCCCCTCCTTTCACTCGAATAACTGGCTCCGTGCACCACCTTTGCTTCTTCCTGAGGGGCTGTGGAGATCCATTCAAGTGTGGAGCTTCTTCACGGTCTGGGCTGCCGAGCTGGTGGGATCTTGGGGCTTTTGTTTGTTTGTTTGTTTTGGGTTGTTAGTTGGTTTTCTTTTCCTTGAGTTGGAAGCAGGTTCTGGCTGGGTGGTGCTGCGTGGCTCGGAGCCTACCCCCTCGACTTGTGCAGACAAGCAGAGAGATCCCTAAGGGCATTTCTTTTCTCGTGGGGTTTTTTAGGGGGGCTTTTCTTGTTTGTTTTTCTTTTTTATTTGTTTTGTTTTCTCTTCCCCCGTTTTCCCTTTTCATCTTTCTTCATTACTCAGTTTCTTGTCTCTCTATACTTTCCTTCTCTTTCTGTTCCCTGAATACCTAGCACTGAATACCTCTATGCCTTCTAGCCAGGCTGTACTACAATGCCTGAGAACAACTTCCCTAGACCTCATAGCTGCAGCAGCAGGATCGCTCGGAGCTTTGCTGTTCTTTTTCCTTTATGATTTTTATTTATTCATTCTTTTCCTTTTTTTCCTTTTCTTTCTTCTTCCCCTTTTTGTATTTCTCCATTTCATAGTCTCTCATCTATCAAATCCAACAGCAATCTCCCCTAGCACTCTTTCTTGGTTGTTTCTATGTTTTTGGCCCTGTTCCTCTCTCCTCTCTCCCATATCCATCTTAGCTCCACATATAACAATCTCCCCCCACATCCTGCCTATCTGCACCATGGGCTTAACATCACACCAACAAGCAGCACAGCCACGGCTTACTGGAACCTTACCTGCACTGATTCCCGACCCGCTCTGGTGGCTGTAGTAAGTGCGACTAACAACCTGTCCTAGTAACTCCTCTTCAGCTAGACCTACCTTCCTGTACCATATCTGAGCGACTGACCCTGCCAATTGGAGGACGTGAAAAATATTGTGTCCACAGATGAACAAAGAACACACACCCTACCTACTCAGACATAACAAAATAAAAAAAAGGAAGAAACAAACAAATCTACAATCAATAAACAACAAAAATAACTACTGAATGCCCTGAAGACAGCAGACAATATCAAAACATTTACAAAAAACAGGATAGGAAGGTTCCAGTAGGTGTCAAAAATAAAACACCAGATGACTTTCCAGTGGAAGAAAATGCACTAGAACTACCTCATAGGAAATTCAAATCTCTAAAACCCAGAATTCTCCAAGAGCTGAAGCAAAAAGCAGATAAAAATGAGGAAAAAATAGAAAAATCCATGGGAGATACAGACAAAAAATTGGAAGATTCAGGAAAATAATGCAGGAACAAAATGCCAAAATAAATTCACAATTAGAAATTATTCAAAAACAACAATTAGAAATCCAAAAGATAAACAACAAGATTTCAGAAATGGACGGTGTCATAGAAGGGCTGAGGAACAGATTTGAAACGGTGGAAGACAGGATCAGTGGAATTGAAGACAAACACTTGGATACAACTCTGATTGAGGAAAACTCAGAAAAAAGAACAGAGAAAAATGAAGAAACCCTGAGAGTTATGTGGGACACAATCAAAAGCAAAAATCTGCACGTGATTGCATTTCCACAACGGGGGAGAAAACAAAACACATAGAGGATCACTGAAGAAATGCTGACAGAAAACTACCCCAATATCATGAAAGATGAACAGCTGACAATCCAAGAAGCTCAACGAACCCCATATAGGATAGACCCCAAAAGAAAATCATCAAGGCATATCATAATCACACTCGTGAAAACCAAAGACAAACAAAGAATCCTGAGAGCAGCTTGTGAAAAACAAAAAGTCACATACAAAGGAGAAACAATAAAACTAAGCTCAGATTATTCAGCAGAAACCAAGCAGGCAAGAATGCAATGGGATGACATATATAAAACCTTGAAAGAAAAAAATTACCAGCCAAGATAATATACCTTGCAAAATTCTCATTCAGATATGATGGTGAAATTAAGTCACTCCCAGATAAACAGAAATTAAGGGACTATGTGAAAACCAAACAAAACGTACAAGAATTATTAAATGGAGTTCTTCGATCTCAGAACAAACAACCTCAGCTCATAGGCAGAATCTAGCATGCAGGGTCATACCAGATACCAATCTAGGAAATGAAATCTCAAGGACTATCCAAAACCAAAAGAAATATAACAGAGAATCAGAGCAGGTAATCAATAAATGACAACAACATCAGAACAATAAAAGAGGGAATAAAAGGTGTAGGTATAGAACCTTCTAATGGAGAGGAAGGCAAGGCGATACCAAGTAATAATATACTGCTTCAAACTTAAAAAGATAAGGGTAAATTTCATGGTAACCAAAAAGAAAGTTAATTAACATACTCATAAAGAGGAAAAACATAAAGTCTCAGCAAAAAAAAAACCTACAAAAACAAAAGAAATGAAAAAAATATCCACAAACAAAATTAACTCAGCACAGGAGAGTAAGAAGAACAAAGAAAATGCCAGCACCACAAAAAAAAGCACTACAAACTGACAGCAACAAACTAACACCTATCAATAATTACGCTGGATGTAAATGGACTCATTGCACCCATACAAAGACGGAGAGTGACAGAATGGACAAGAAAACAGGATCCATCAATATGCTGTCTAGAAGAGACACAACTTAGAAACAAAGATATGAATTTATTAAAAGTCAAAGGCTGGAAAAAAATATATCAAGCTAACAACTACCAAAAAAGAGCAAGAGTAGCAATATTAATCTCAGATAAAATAGACTTTAAAACAAAATCCACCATAAAAGACAAAGAAGGACACTACATAATGATTAAGGGGACGATCCATCATGAAGACATAACCATAATAAACATCTATGCACCCGATGGCAGGGCTCCAAAATACATAAAACGAAGTCTAACAGCACTGAAAAGAGAAACTGACAGTTCCACAATAATAGTAGGAGACTTCAACACCCCACTCTCAGTAAAGGACAGAACAACTAAAAAGAAACTCAGCAAAGACACAGAAAACCTAAATGGCACGATCAGCAAAACTGACCTCATAGACATTTATAGAACACCCCATCCAAAAGCTGCAAAGTACACATTCTTTTCCAATGCACATGGAACTTTCTCCAGAATAGACCACACATTAGGCCACAGAGCAATCCTCAACAAGATCCAAAACGTTGAGATAATTCAAAGTATCTTCTCTGACCACAGTGCCATCAAGGTAGAAATTAACAACAGAAAGAGCAAGGAAAAAAAAAATCAATTACGTGGAAACTGAATAATGCCCTGCTTAGAAACCACTGGGTAATAGAAAAATCAGAGATGGAATTAAAAAATTCCTAAAATCAAATGAGAATGAAAACACATCATACCAAAACCTTTGGGACACAGCAAAGGCAGTCCTCAGAGGACAATTTATAGCAATAGATGCACACATGAAAAAAAAAAGAAAGGGACAAAATCAAAACATTACCTACGCAACTCAAACAAATAGAAAGAGAACAGCAAGAAAAGCCCACAGCCACCAGAAGAAAATAAATAGTACTGATCAGAGCAGAAATAAATGAGAGGACAGAAAAACAATAGAAAGAATCAACAAAACCAAAAGTTGGTTCTTTGAAAGAATCGACAAAGCACTGGCTAGACTGCCAAAAGAAAAACAGGAGAGGATGCAAATAACCCAAATAAGAAATGAAATTCGGGACATTACAACAGACCCAACTGAAATAAAAACGAACATAACAGAATATTATGAAAAACTATACTCCAACAAATTTGAAAACCTAGAGGAAATGGATAAATTTCTAGAAACACACTACCTACCCAAACTACAATAAAGTGATGTTGAAAATCTGAACAGACCCATAATAACAGAAGAGATTGAAAAGGTAATAAAAAAAACTCCCAGGCAAAAAAAGCCCTGGCCCAAATGGCTTCACTGGAGAATTCTACAAAACATTCACAGAAGAGCTTGTACCAGTACTACTCAAGCTTTTTCAGAGCATAGAAGAGGAAGCAACACTTCCAAATTCATTCTATGAAGCCAGCATAATGCTGATACCAAAACCAGGCAAAGACGCCACAAAAAAAGACTACTACAGACCTATATCTCGCATGAATATAGATGCAAAAATTCTGAACAAAATTCTAGCCAACAGAATTCAGCATCATATCAAAAAAATAATACACCACGACCAAGTAGGATTCATACCAGGTATGCAAGGATGGTTCAACATTAGAAAATCAATCAACGTAATCCACCACATAAATAAAAGGAAAGAAAAGAATCACATGATCATCTCAATTGACGCACAAAAGGCATTCGGCAAAGTCCAACACCCATTCTTGATAAAAACTCTCAATCAAATAGGTATAGAGGGGAAATTTCTCAACATAATAAAGGGCACCTATGCAAAACAAATGGCCAACATCATTCTTAATGGAGAGAGGCTGAAAACATTCCCCCTGAAAACAGGAACAAGACAAGGATTATCTTTATCACCACTCCTATTTAACATTGTGCTGGAAGTTCTAGCTAGAGCAATAAGGCTAGAAAAAGAAATAAAGGGCATCCAAATTGGTAAGGAAGAAGTTAAACTGTCCCTGTCTGCGGATGATGTGATACTATACATAGAAAACCCTAAAGACTCCATGAGAAATCTACTGGAACTAATAGAAAGATTCAGCAGATTAGCAGGATACAAGATAAACATTCAAAAATCAGTTGGATTCCTATACACCAGTAAGGAGAATGATGAAAAGGAAATCAGTAAAATAATACCATTTACAATAGCCCCTAAAAAAATAAAATATTTAGGAATAAATCTGACCAGTGATGTAAAAGACCTATACAAAACACTACTGCAAGAAACCCAAAGGAATGTACATAAATGGAAAAACATACCATGCTAATGGATAGGTAGACTCAACATCGTCAAAATGACAATTCTACCCAAAGCAATTTACAAATACAATGCAATCCCGATCCAAATAGCAACAACATTCTTCAAAGAGATGGAGAAACTAATCATTAACTTTACATGGAAAGGGAAGAAGCCCCGAATAAGTAAAGCACTACTGAAGAAGAAGAATAAAGTTGGAGGACTCACACTACCTGACCTCAGAACCTATTATACAGC
Source organism: Dugong dugon (assembly GCA_030035585.1). Taxonomy (NCBI): domain Eukaryota; kingdom Metazoa; phylum Chordata; class Mammalia; order Sirenia; family Dugongidae; genus Dugong; species Dugong dugon. Next base: position 42,289,545 of record CM057474.1, read on the forward strand.
TAAGGTAGTCAAAACAGCCTGGTACTGGTACAACGACAGACACATTGACCAATGGAACAGAACTGAGAACCCAGAAGTAAATCCATCCACCTACAGTCACCTGATCTTTGACAAGGACCCAAAGTCCATCAGATGGGGAAAAGACAGTCTTTTTAACAAATGGTGCTGGCAAAACTGAATATCCATCTGCAAAAAAATGAAACAGGACCCATACCTCACAGCATATACAAAAACTAATTCAAAATGGATAAAAGACCTAAATATAAAGCCAAAAACTATAAAGTTCATAGAAGAAAAAGTGGGCCCAACACTACAGGCCGTATTACATGGCACTAACAGGATACAAACCATAACCATCATAACACAAACCCCAGAAGATAAGCTAGATAACTGATATCTTCTAAAAATCAAACACCTATGCTCTTCAAAAGACTTCACCAAAAGAGTTAAAAGAGAACCTACGGACTCGGAAAAAACTTTTGGACAATACAAGTCAGACAAAGGTCTAATCTCCATAATCTACAAGAAAATCCAACACCTCTACAACAAAAAGACAAATAATCCTATTAAAATGGGCAAAGGAAATGAACAGACACTTCACCAAAGAAGACATTCATGCGGCCAACAGACACATGAGGAAATGCTTATGATCACTAGCCATTAGAGAAATGTAAATTAAAATCACAATGAGATACCATCTGACCCTGGCATTAGTGACATGAATCAAAAACACTGGAAATAGCAAATGTTGGAGGGGCTGCGGGTAGATAGGAACTCTTATGCACTGTTGGTGGGAATTCAAAATGTTACAACCCTTTTGGAAAATGATATGGCACTTCCTCAGAAAGCTAGAAATAGACATACCATTTGATCCAGTAATCCCACTCCTAGGAATATATCCTAGAGAAATAAGAGTCGTCACTCGAATAGACATATGCACACCTATGTACATGGCAGCATTGTTCACAATAGCAAAAATTTGAGAACAACCTAGATGCCCATCAACAGATGAATGGATAAACAAACTATGGGACATACACACAATAGAGTACTATGCAATGAGAAAGAACAGCGTATGAATCTGTGAAGCATCTCATAACATGCATGAAACTGGAGGACAGTATGCTGAGTGAAATAAGTCAATCACAAAAGGACAAATATTGTATGGGACCTCTATTGTAAAAACCCATGAAAAAGTTCACACACAAAAAGTAACAATCTTTGTTGATTACCAGGGATGGGAGGGGTGGGGGTGAAATACTAAATAGGCAATAGATAAGTGGTATCTTGGGTGAAGGGTGAGACAGAACACAATACTGGGGAAACCAGCACAACTTGTACAAGACAAGGTCATGGAAGCTCCATAGACACATCCAAACTCCCTGAGGGACTGAACTGCTGGGCGGAGGGCTGTGGGGACCATGGTCTCGGGGAACATCTAGCTCCATTGGCATAACACAGTTTATAAAGGCAATGTTCTACATTCTACCTTGGTGACTAGTGTCTGGGGCCTTAAAAGCCTGTAAGCTGCCATCTAAGATACTCCACTGGTCTCATCCCTTCGGGAGCAAGGGAGAGCGAAGAGCCCAGGATACAAGGGAAAGATTAGTCTGAAGGACTAATGGACCACAGCTACCATTGCCTCCACAAGACTGAGTCCAGTACAGCTAGATGGTGCCCGGCTACTACCACTGACTGCTCTGACCAGGATCACAACAGAGGTTTCTGAACAGAGCTGGAGAAGGATGTAGAACAAAATTCTATCTCACAAAAAAAAAGACCAGATTTATTGGCCTAAAGGAGACTGGAGAAATCCTGAGAGTATGGCCCCCAGATACCCTTTTATCTCAGTGGTGAAGTCACTTCCAAGGTTCACCATTCAGCCGGGGATTGGACAGCCCCATAAAACCCAATGGGACTAATGAGGCACAGTAGTCCAGGGACAAGGGCTAGAAGGCAGAAGGGGACAGGAAAGCTGGTGATAGGGAACCCAAGGTTGAGTGAGGAGAGTGTTGATATGTTGTGAGGTTGTTAATCATTGTCATAGGGCAACATGTGTACTACCTATTTAATGAGAAACTATTTTGTTCCATAAACCTTCATCTAAAGTGAGAATAGCAGCACAATTGGAGGAGGGTAGTTGATGTCACTGAACTTTGTACGCAGAAATTTTTGAAATGGTGTATGATTGGCTATGTATATTTTCACCAAAAAAAAAAAAGAAAAGGTTGAGAAGGGAGAGGGTTGACATGTCATGGGGTTGTTAACCAATGTCATAAAACAATATGTGTACTACTGTTTCATGAGAAACTATTCTGTAAACCTTCACCTGAAGTACAATTAAAAAAAAAAAAACTACAATGAGATACCATCTCACCCTGACATTACTGGCACTAATCAAAAAAACAGAAAATAAGAAATGTTGGAGAGGTTGTGGGGAGATTTCAACATTTCTACGTTGCTGGTGGGAATGTAAACCACTATGGAAAACAATTTTCTAAAAAGCTATAAATATAAATACCATACAATCCAGCAATCCCACTACTAGGAATATATCCTAGAGAAATAAGAGCCATCACATGAATAGACATATACACATCACGTTAATTGCAGCATTATTCACAATAGCAAAAAGATGGAAACAGCCTAAATGCCCATCAACAGATGAATGGATAAACAAATTATGATACATACACACAATGAAATACTACTCAACGATAAAGAACAATGATGAATCAGCCAAACATCTAGCAACATGGACATATCTGGAGGGCATTATGCTGAGTGAAATAAGTCAATCACAAAAGAATAAATATTGTATGAGACCACTACTATAAAAACCCAAGAAAAAGAAATTGATTGTTACAAAGGAGGAAAGGAGGGGAAGGGTGGGGAGGGGAAATCACTAACTAGATAACTAGTTAGTAGACAAGTGTTAACTGTGGTGAAAGGAAAGAACACACAATATAGGGGGCAGTCAGCACAACTTGACCAAGGAAAAGCCAGAGAATCTTCCTAGACACATCCAAACACCTTGAGGGACCAAGTTACTGGAGATGAGGGCTGGGGACCCTGGTCTCAGGAGACATCTAGGTCAACCGGCATAACATAGTTCATAAAGAAGGTGTTGTGCATCCTACTTTGGTAAGCAGCATCTGGGTCATAAAAGCCTGAGAGTGGCCATTTAAAACATATCTGTTGGTCCTATCATGTTCAGAGTAAAGGAGAATGAAGATAACCAGACACAAGGATAATATTAGGCCAAAGGACTAATGGACCACATGAACCACAGCCTCCACCACCCTGAGCCAAGAAGAATTAGATGGTGCCTGGCTACCACCACCAACAGCTCTGACAGGGATCACAATAGAGGGTTCTGGACAGAGCGGGAGAACAATGTAGAACAAAATTCAAATTCACAAAAAAATACCAGACTTTACTAGTCTGGCAGAGACTGGAGGAACCCCAAGACTATGGCCCCTGGACACCCTATTCACTCCGAACGGAAGACACTTGTGAAGTCCACCTTTCAGACAAAGATTAGACAGGCCTATACAACAAACAATAACACAAGTGAGGGACGTGATTCTTAGTTCAAGAAAGTATACAAGACCAAAGGGCAACACCTGCCCAAAAGCAAAGACGAGAAGGCAGGAAGGGACAGGAAGCCTGGATGAATGGACATGCGAACCCAGGGTGTATAGAGAAAGGGGGAGAGTGCTGACACATTGTGGGGATTGCAACCAATGTTACAAAACAATCTGAGTACAAATCTTTGTATGAGAAACTAATTTGCACTGTAAAGTTTCACTTAAAACACAATAAAATTTAAAAAAAAAAAAACAGGAAACATTAAAACATATATTTACTAGAGAATAAGATGGCAGCAGTAAAATCAAATGGATAAGCTCTGTAAGACTTACAGCATGGACAAAGACTGTTATGTTTATCACAGTACCAATACCAAACCCAACCAGTTTCTATCGAGTTGATTCCAAGGCAGTTGATAATTATTTGTCATCCAAAAATGGATAGATAATGTTTCTTGAGAGAAAGAAATGTGGGCCATATCTGAGATACTTGCCAGATACAATCAAATGCAGTATGCTGAAAGAGCATAGGTTTGGGCATAAAAGAAGTTTGTTATAAGTAAGAAATTTAATGGAGTATTTCCTGATACTTAATAGATTTTGAAATAAAATTGAAATAGTAGGCGGTCATTCAGTGCCAGGAACAAATTATGCAATGTTCTCAATTTATAAAAGAGCAAAGGAGAGAGGTGGAGCCAACATGGAGCCCTAGACAGCCACATCATGCTGTCCCTCTGCAGCAAAGACCTGAAAAACTAAGTATAATAGATATAAACATCAATCCTGGAACCCTAAGAATCAAATGAAGGGATAAAGAACTAGATCAAACACTGAATGGAAAAAGAAACTGACGGAAAACAGAGAATGAGGAGAGATGCAGAGTGGAAGTTCCTGCCAACTAACACCGCACAGCATCGTCATCTTGGAACACAGCCAGCAACGACCCCAGACAGGTAGTATGGGAAGGCAACTTCACGGAGCTCCCAACAGGAGACAGAGCACCCAGTAACCAGAGAAACACACTTTGCAACCCCTCACCCTTCTGGTGAGTAGCAGGAAGAACCCCTCCAGCCTGGCAGTCCCCAATGCCAGCATCCACAATACGAGCCCCCTCCTACCACATGGCTTTTTTCCTCCCGTTTTTCTTGCTTTTCTTTCTCCCTCCCAACTACCCCTGTACAGCACCTCCCCTGTTTCCTGAGGGCCCCCACTGCACTGCTGTGGCCAGAGAGCCACTTGTCCACAGTTGCCCCAGGTCTGACCTGCCCCCACCCACAAGCTCCCACTGTGCCTCTATTTTTATTTGTTTTTTTATCCCTTTCTCCCTCCAACCTAGCCGCATACGCCATCTCCTCAAACCCCCCACTGAACCTCCATCATGCTGCAGCAGCTAGAGAGCCACCAGCCCACCACCTCTCTGGGTGTGCCCTGACCCCACACACTGGCCCCCAGTGTGCTGCCATTTTTTTATATTATTACTATTTTCCTTTCTTTCCTTTCTTTTTCCCTCTCACCTAGTCATGTACGCCACTTCTGTTCCCTTCCCACCAGCTTCTGTCTCACCACCTTTTGCTTTCTTTTTTTTCTTTCTCCCTCTCACCTAACCCTGTATGTCACCTCCTCTTCCTTGCCACCAGCCCCTGGGTCTGACCTGCCCCCAGTCGCCAGCCACACACCATGCTGCCAGTTTTTTTTTATTTTTGTCTTTTTCCCCTGTCTTCCTATTCTTTCTCCTTCCCATCTAGCCCTATATGCCACTTCTCCCCATTCCTGCTGGCCCCTGCCATGCTACCACAGCTAGAGACCCACCAACACAATGGCCCTCCATTGCCCTGGGCTTGCCCTGACCCCATTCACTGGCCACTATTTTCTTTATTTCCTTTCTCCCTCCCATCTAGCCCTCCCCTCCCCTCCTACTGGCCCCTAGGTCTGCCCCCACCCCACTCACTGGGTTCCACTATGCCACCATTTTTTTCCTTCCTTTTCTTTCTCCCTCCCACCTAGCCACCACTCCCCCTTCCCACCAGCCCCCACCATGCTGCTAAACCTAGACAGCCACCTGTGGACTGGCCTGCTGCTGCTCTGGGTCTGCCCCACCACCACCCTCAGACTCCCACCATGCCACAATTTTTTAGTTTTTTTCTTTCTTTTCTATCTTTTTTCTTCCTTCCCACATAGTGCCATACATCACCTCCCTCCCTTCCTACCATCTTCTGGGTCCACCCTGCCCCCACACACCAGCTTCCACTGTGCCACCCTTTTTTTCCTCTTTTCTCTTTTTTCCTTTCTTACTTCCTTACTTTTTTTTATCCTTCCTACCGAGTCTCAAATGCTACTTCCCCCACCTTCCTGCCAGCCCGCAGCTTCCCTGGGTCTGTCACACTCCCACCCACTGGTCCCCACTTTGCAGCCCTTTATTTATTTTTAATTTTTTTCTTTTTCTTTCTCCCTCCCTCCAACCTAGCCCCATATGACACCTCCCTCCCCTTTCTGCCAACCCCAGGGTCTGCCCAGCCCTCAACTGCTATCACTGCTGTACCACCCCCCTTTCTTTCTTTGTTTACTTTCTTCTTCCCACCTAGCCCCATATACCACCTGCCAACCTTTCTCACACCCCCACTGCACCGCCTCGACTGGAGCATCCTGGGTGCTCAGGCCTGCAACCACACTGGAACTACACCACCCCTCCTCCCACCACTGGACCAGCTGATGAATGGTGGGAAGCAAGCTCGTACTACACCCTAACCAATGCCCCTACCTACCTGGCAAGAGGCTGTGAACACTCCTACCCAACTGGACCAGGAGGCAGACAGCATCAGCTCTTTCTACCCTCAGCCATCTTGCCAAACCAGTCAACACTGAAGCAGGATTGCCCTTCCTGCTGCTGCCCTACCCACCCAGACAAGGTGGTGAGAGCTATCATGCCCACAAATGAGCCAGTAGCAAAGCATGCCCAACACACACTGACATATCAAAAAAAAAAAAAAAAAAAAAAAAGCAGGATAAAAAAATGAACATATAATCAATAAATAAAGGAAATAATACCTTAATGTCTCAGAGACAGCAGACAATCTCAAAACATACTTAAAAAAAGCAGGACAAGATGGCTCCAGCAAGTGACAAAAAAAGAATTACTTTCCAGTAGAAGAAAATGCAGTGAACTACCTAATATGGAATTCAAAAGACTAATGTTTAGGGCTCTCCAAGAGATTAGGAAAGAGATCAAGGAAAACACAAAAAACAAAGGAAAAAATAGACAAAATCATAGAAAACACTGACAAACCCAATGAAAACAGCCAAAATCAAGGAGAACACAAACAGAAGAACTCAGAAAAATAATACAAGAACAAAATGTCAAAATAAATAAACAATTAGAAATCATACAAAAAAAGCTACTACAAATCCAAAATATAAATAACAAAATTTCAGAATGGACAACTCAATAAAAGGTTTTAGAGGCAAATTTGAAACAATGGAGGATGGAATCAGCAAGATTGAAGACAAATCCATGGACACCCCTTTCTTTGAGGAAAAATCAGAGAAAAAAATGAAGAAAACCTAAGAACTATGTGGGACATAAAGAACAGTAAAAATGTGCATGTGATTGGAGTTCCAAAACAGGGGGATAAAATGGAAAACAAAGAGAAGATTGTTCCAGATTGCTGACAGAAAACTTCCCAAATATCAAGAAAGATGAAAAGCATGCTTTCCAGGAAGATCAGTGAATTCCATACAGGATAGACTTCAAAAGAAAGTCACCAAGACATAATCGCACTTGCCATAATCAAAGATAAAGAAAGAATCTTGACAGCAGCTCCAGAAAAAGGCAAAGTCACATAGAAAGGGGAAGCAATAAACCTAAACTCTGATTATTTGGCAGAAACTGTGCTGGAAAGAAGGCAATGGGATGATATATAAAACATTGAAAGAAAAAAAGAACTGCCAACCAAGAATAATAGATCGTGCAAAACTCTCTCTCAAATATGAGGTCAAAATTAGGACATTTCCAGATAAACAGAAATTAAGGGAATTCATAAAAACCAAACCACACTCACCTGTAATGTTAAAGAGAATCCCTAGGTTAGAGAACAAACTACATTAGACAACAACTGGAGTCTAGGACACAGGACAGCATCAACCAGACACTGATCTAGGTAAAAAAACTCTCCATGATAAAACTAAGCTAAAAGACTTAAAACAAGAAAACAGAGATGTCAATCTGTAAATGATGGCAACTTCAAAACAATAAAAGGGGAATAAATGGTGTAGGTATGTTGTTGTTAGGTGCCGTCAAGTGAGTTCCAAGTCATAGCGACCCTATGTACAATAGAACAAAACACTGCCCAGTCCTGCACCATCCTCACAATCCTTGTTATGCTTGAACTCACTGTTGCAGCCACTGTATCAATCCATCTCCTTGAGGGTCCTCCTCTTTTTTGATGACCATCTATTTTACCAAGCAGGATGTCCTTCTTCAGAGACTGGCCCCTCCTAATAACATGTTCAAAGCATGTGACCCGTAGTCTCGCCATCCTTGCTACTAAGGAGCATTTGGCTGTACTACTTCCAAGACAGATTTGTTCATTCTTTTGGAAGTCCATGGTATATTCAATATTCTTTGCCAAAACCATAATTCAAACGCATCAATTCTTCTTTAGTCTTCCTTACACATTGTCCAGCTTTCACATTCATATGAGGCAACTGAAAACACCATGGCTTAGGTCAGGTGCATCTCAGTCTTTAAAGTAACATCTTTGCTTTTCAACACTTTAAAGAGGTCTTTTACAGCAGATTGGTCCAATGCAATGCATCTTTTGATTTCTTGACTGCTGCTTCCATGGGCATTGATTGTGGATCCAAGAAAATGAAATCCTTCACAACTTCAATATTTTCTCATTTTATCATGATGTTGCTTATTGGTCCAGTTATGACAATTTTTGTTTTATGTTGAGTTGTAATTGATACTGAAGGCTGTGGTCTTTGATCTTCATTAGCAAGTGCTTCAAGTCCTCTTCACTTTCAGCAAGCAAGGTTGTGTCATCTGCATAACGCAGGCTGTTAATGAGTCTTCCTCCAATCCTGATGCCCCGTTCTTCATATAGTCCAGCTTCTCAGATTATTTGCTTAGCATACGGATTTAATACCTATGGTGAAAGGATACAACCATCACACACACCTTTCCTGACTTTAAACCACACAGTATCCCCTTGATCTGTTTGAAGGACTGCCTGTTGATCTATATACAGGTTCCTCATGAGCACAATTAAGTGTTCTGAAATTCCCATTCTTCTCAATGTTGTCCAGGATTTGTTATGTTCCACACAGTTGAATGGCTTTGCATAGTCAAAAAACCACAGATAAACATCTATCTGGTGTTCTCTGCTTTCAGCCAGGATCCATCTGACTTCAGCAACGGTATCCCTACTTCTAAGTCCTCTTCTGAATCTGCCTTGAATTTCTGGCAATTCCCTGTTGATGTACTGGTGCAGCTGCTTTTGAATGATCTTCAGCAAAATTTTACTTGCGTGTGATTTTAATGATACTGTTTGATAATTTTATGCATTCTGTTGGATCACTTTTCTTGGGAATGGTCATAAATATGGATCTCTTCCTGTCGATTGGCCAGCTAGCTGTCTTCTAAATTTCTTGGCATAGACGAGTGAGCACTTCCAGCACTTGCATACCTTTGTTGAAACCTCTCAGCTGGTATTCTGTCAATTCCTGGAGACTTGTTTTTCACAAATGCCTTCACTGCAGCTTGGACTGCTTCCTTCAGTATCATAGTTTCCTGATCATATGCTACCTCCTGAAATGGTTGAACATCGGCCAATTCTTTTTGGTACAGTGACTCTGTGTATTCCTTCCATCTTCTTTTGATGATCCCTCCGTCGTTCAGTATTCTGCGCATAGAACCCTTCAATATTGAAACTCGAGGCTTGAATTGTTTCTTCAGTTCTTTCAGCTTTGGTTTTCTATCTCCAGGTCTTTGCACATGTCATAATGCTTTACTTTGTCTTCTTGGGCTGCCCTTTGAAATTTTCTGTTCAGCTCTTTTATTTCACCATTTCTTCTGTTTGCTTTAGGTACTCAGTGTTCAAGAGCAAGTTTCAGAGCCCCTTCTGACATCCATTTTGGTCTTTTCTTTCTTTTCTGACCTTTTGCTTTCTTCATGTACGATGTCCCTGCACAACTCGTCTGGTCTTCAGTCATAAGTGTTCATTGCGTCAAATCTATTCTTGAGATGGTCTCTAAACTCAGGTGGGATATACTCAAGGTTGTACTTTGGTTCTCGTGGACTTGTTTTAATTTTCTTCAGCTTCAACTTGAACTTGCATATGAGCAATTGATGGTCTGTTCCACAGTTGGCCCCTGGCCTTGTTCTGACTGATGATATTGAGCTTTTCCATCATCTCTTTCCACAGATATACTCCATTTGATTCCTGTGTGTTCCATCTGGCAAGGTCCACCTGTATAGTTGCTGTTTATGTTGGTGAAAAAAGGTATTTGCAATGAAGAAGTCATTGGTCTTACAAAATTCTATCATGCAATCTCCAGCATTGTTTCTATCACCAAGGCCAAATTTTCCAACCACCAATCTTTCTTCTTTGTTTCCAACTTTTGCATTCCAATCACCAGTAATCATCAATGCATCCTGATTGCGTGTTCGATCAATTTCAGACTGAAGAAGTTGCTACAATTCTTCAATTTCTTCATCTACGGCCTTAGTGGTTGGCACATAAATTTGAATAATAGTTGTATTAACTGGTCTTCCTTGTAGGTATATAGATATTATCCTATCACTGACAGTGTTGTACTTCAGGATAGATCTTGAAAAGTTCTTTTTGACAATGAATGCAAAGGCAATCCTCTTCAAGCTGTCATTCCAGGCATAGATGACAATCAGATAGACTGACTCAAAATGGCCAATACCAGTCCATTTCAGCACACTAATGCCAAGGATATTGATGTTTATGTGTTTCTTTTCATTTTTAATGAATTCCAATTTTCCTAGATTCATACCTTGTACATGCCATGTTCTGATTATTAATGGATATTTGCATTTTGAGTGGTGCCACATCAGCAAATGAAGATTCTGAAAGCTTGACACTATCCATGTCATTAAGATTGACTCTACTTTGAGGCAGCAACTCTTCCCCGTTCATATTTTGAGTGCCTTCCAAACTGAGGGGCTCATCTTCTGGCACTATATCAGACAATGTTCTGCTGCTATTCATAAGGTTTTCACTGGCTAATTCTTTTCAGAAGTAGGCCGCTGCATCTTTCTTCCTAGTCTGTCTTAGTCTGGAAGCTCAGCTGAAACCTGTCTGTCATAAGCAACCCTGCTGGTATTTGAATACCAGTGGCATAGCTTCCAGCATCAAAACAACACGCAAGCCCCCACAGTACAACAAACTGACAGATGCATGGGGGTGTGTAGGTATAGAACTTTAAAATGGAGAAGAAGTCAAAGCAATATCAAGTAATAAAATACTTGCTCAAACTTAGGAAAAGAAGAGTAAATTTCAAAGTAACTACAAAGAAAATTAACCTACTCATCAGAATAAAAACGAAAAACATAAAGACTCAGGAAGCACACAATCTATAATAACAAAAGAGAAGAAAAGAAAATATACTACAAAAGGAACTCAGCACAAGAAAGTAAGAGGAACAAAGCAAACATCAGCACCACAAAAAAAAAGACAACAATATGACATCAAAAAATTATCTATTTCCTCTACACCAACAAAAAGAACTTTGAAGAGGAAAGCACCAAATTGGTACCATTTACAATAGCCTCCAAGAAGACAAAATACATAGGAATAAATCTAACCAGAGATGTAAAACACCTATACAATGAAAACTACAAGACACTACTGTAAGAAACCAAAAGACACCTGCATAAGTGGAAAAACATACCTTGCTCATGGATAGGAAGACTCAACATTGTGAAAATGACAGTTCGACCCAAAGCGATCTATGGACATACGGACACAATGCAATTCCAATCCAAATTCCAACGAGGTTTTTAAAGAGATGGAGAGAAACAAACAAATCACCAACTTCATATGGAAAGGGAAGAGGCCCCGGATAAGTAAAGCATATACTCAAGAAGAAAAAGTGGGAGGCTTCACACTGCCTGATCTTAGAACCTATTTTACCACCATGGTAGTCAAAACAGTCTGGTACTGGTACAACAATAGATAGATAGACCAATGGAACAGAATTGAGAATCCAGACGTAAATTCATCCACCTATGAGCAGCTGATATTTGACAAAGGCCCAAAGTCTGTTAATTGGGGGAAAAGACAGTCTCTTTAACCAATGATGCTGGCATAACTTGATATTCATCTGCAAAAAAATGAAACAAGACCCATACCTCACACTATGCACAAAAGCTAACTCAAAGTGGATCAAAGACCTAAATATAAAATCGAAAACGATAAAGATCATGGAAGAAAACATAGGGACAATGCTAGGAGCCCTAATACATGGCATTAACAGAATACGAACCATAAGTAACAATGCACAAACACCAGAAGAGAAACTAGATAACTGGGAGTTCCTAAAAATCAAACACTTATGCTCATCAGAAGACATCACCAAAAGAGTCAAAAGACAACCTACAGACTGGGAAAAAATTTTTGGCTACAACATATCTGATCAGCGTCTAATCTCTAAAAGCTACCAGATACTACTGCAAAACCTCAACAACGAAAAGAGAAAATAACCTAATTAAAAAATGGACAAAAGATATGAACAGGCACTTCACCAAAGAAAAAATTCAGGCAGCTAACAGATACATGAGGAAATGCTCACGATCATTAGCAATTAGAGAAATGCAAATAAAAACCACAATGAGATACTATCTCACCCCAACAAGGCTAGCATTAATCCAAAAAACACAAAATCATAAATGTTGGAGAGATTGTGGAGAGACTGGAACACTTATACACTGTTGGTGGGAATGTAAAATGGTACAACTTTGGAAATCAATTTGGCACTTCCTTAAAATGCTAGAAATAGAAGTACCATATGATACAGAAATCTCAGTTCTTGGAATGTATCCTAGAGACATAAGAGCTGTCACATGAATAGATATATGCACACTCATGTTCATTGCAGCACTGTTCACAATAGCAAAAAAGATGCAAACAACCTAGATGCCCACCAATGGACAAATGGATAAACAAATTATGGTATATTCACAAAATGGAATAGTATACAACACTAAAGAACAATGATGGATCCATGAAATATAACATGGAGGAATCTGCAAGGCCTTATGCTGAATGAATTTAGTCAGTCACAGAAGGACAAATAGTGTATAAGGCCACTATTATAAGAACTCAAGAAAAGGTTTAAACAGAAGAAAACATTCTTTGATGTTTATGAGGGTAGGGAGGAAGGGAGAGGGGTATTCACTAACTAGATAGTAGACAAAAATTACCTTAATCAGGTGAAGAGAATGACAACACACATTACACGGGATGTCAGCACAACTGGAGTAAACCAAATGCTAAGAAGTTTCCTGGATACAACCAAACACTTCAATGGACAGAGTAGCAGAGGCGGGGTCTTGGGACCATGGTTTCAGAGGACATCTAGGTCAACTGGAATAACAAAGTTAATTAAGAAAGTGTTCTGCATCCCACTTTGGTGAGTGCTGTCTGGGGTCTTAAAAGCTAGTGATCGGCCACCTAAGATGTATCAATTAGTCCCAACCCACCTGGAGTAAAGGGGAATGAAGAACACCAAAGACACAACGGAAGTATTAGCCCAAGAGACAGAAAGGGCCACATAAACCAGAGACTTCATCAGCCTGACACCAGAAGAATTGGATGGTGCCTGGCTACCACCAATGACCGCCCTGACAGGGAACACAGCAGGAGAAAAATGGGATGCAGAACTCAAATTCTAGTAAAATCACCAGACTTAATTGTTTGACTGAGACTGGAGGGACCCTGGAAGACATGGCCCCCAGACTCTCTGTTATCCCAAAACTGAAACCATTCCCAAGGCCAACTCTTCAAACAAAGAGTAGACTAGACTATGGAACATAAAATGGTACTTGTGAAGAGTGTGTTTCCTAGGTAAAGTAGATACATGAGACTAAATGGGCAGCTCCTGTCTAGGGGTGAGATGAGAAGGTATAGAGGGTCAGGAGCTAGTTGAATGGGCATGGGAAATCCGAGGTGGTAAGGAGAAGTGTACTGTCTCAGTATAGGGAGAGCAACTAGTGTCACATAACAATGCATGTATAATTTTTTGTATTAAGAGACTAACTTGAATTGTAAGCTTTCACTTAAAGCACAATAAAAAAAATTATCAATAATTACACTGATGTAAATGGCTTAAATGCACCTATAAAGAGACAGTGGCAGAAGGGATTTAAGAAAAACAAAAAACACGACCCATCAATATGCTGTCTACAAGAGAACTACCTTAGAAACAAAGACATAATAGATTAAAAATCAATGGATAGAAAAATATATCAAGCAAACAGTAACCAAAAAAGAGCAGGAGTGGCAATACTATTGTCAGACAAAGCAGAATTTAAGTCAAAATCAACAATAAAAAACAAGGAATGACATTATATAATTACTACAAAAATAATCCATCAAGAAGACATAACCCTAGTAAATATCTATGCACCCAACGATAGGGCTCCAAACTACATAAAACAAATCCTAAATGTACTGAAAAGAGATGTAGACAGTTCCACAATAATAGTAGGAGCTTTCAACAAAGCACTCCAGGTAAAGGAAAAACATCTAGAAAGAAACTCGACAAAGATATAGAAGATCTAAAGGCCACAATCAACCATCTTGACTTCACAGACATATATAGAACACTCCATCCAACAACAGCAAAGTACACATTTTTTTTCCAATGCACATGGAAACTTCTCCAGAATAGGCCACAAAGCTACTCTCAAGAAATCCAAAAGACTGAGATAATACAAAGCATCTTTTCTGATCACAATGCCATAAAAGCAGAAATTAATAACAGGAAGAGCAAAAGAGAAAAATCAAACACATGTAAACTGAATAACACCTTGCCTAAAACAACTGGGTAATAGAAGAAATACAAGAGGGAATCAAAAAATTCCTAGAATCAAATGAGAATGGAAACACATCATCATACCAAACCTTTTGGACACAGCAAAAACAGTGCTTAGAGGTCAATTTATAGCAACACATGTACACATCATAAAATAAGAATGGGCCCAAAACAGAATGGTAGCCTTACAACTGGAGTAAATAAAGAAAGAGAATCAAAAGAAACACACAGGCACCAGAAGAAAGGAAATAATAAAGATTAAAATAGAAATAAATGAAATAAAGAAAAGGAAAAAAATAGATATAATCAACAAAAACAAAAGCTGGTTCTTTGAAAAGATCAACAAATCACTGGTGAAACTCACAAAAGAAAAACAGGACAGGAAGCAAATAACTAAAATAAGAAATGAGATGGGGAACATTACAATGGACCCAACTGAAACAAAAAGGATCATAACAGAATACTATCAAAAATTGTACTCTGAAAATTTGAGAACCTAGAGGAAATGGACAAATTTCTAGAAACACACTACCTACCTAAACTAACACAAACTGAGATAGAAAATCTGAACAGACACGTAACAAGAGAAGTGACTGAAGAGGTAGTAATAATAATAAAAACAATAATAAAAAATAAAAAGCCATGGCCCAGTGTCTTCACTGGAGAATTCTACTAAACATTCAGACAAGAGCTCACACAAGTAGTACTGAAACTATTTCAGAGAAAAGAAGAAAGAATACACCCAAATTAATTCTATGAAGCCAGCATAACTCTGATACTTAGGCCAGACAAAAAGACACCACAAAAAAAAAATTACAGAATAATATCTCTTATGAATATAGATGCAAACATTTTCAATAAAAATTCTAGCCAATAGAATTCAGCATCATATCAAAAAAAAAAAAATACACAATGACAAAGTGGGATTCATACCAGGCATGCAAGGATGGTTCAATGTTAGAAAACCAATCAACATAATTAACCACATAAATGGAACAGAAGAAAAAAATTACATGATAATCTCAATGCAGAAAAGGTATTTGATAACGTCCAACACACATTCCTGAAAAAAACTCTCAATGTAATTGGAATAGAAGATAAATCCCTCAGCTTAATAAAGGGCATGGATACAAAACCAACAGTCAATACAGTTCTTAATGGAAAGAGGCTGAAAGCATTCCCCAAGAATGGGAACAAGACAAGAATGCCCTTTATCACCACTCCTATTTAACATTGTGCTGGAGTCCTAGCTAGAGCAATAAGGCAAGAAAAAGAAATAAAGAGCATCCAAATTGGAAAGGAAGAAGTAAAACTATCCCTAATTGCACATGATATGATCCTATACATAGAGAACCCCACAGTTTCCACAAAAAAACTACTGTAACCAATAGAATGATTCAGCAAGAGTAGCAGGATACAAGAGCAACATACAAAAATCATTTGTATTCCTATATGCCAAAAACAAGAACTTTGAAATGGAAATCAGGAAAGCATTATCATTGATAATAGCCTCTAAAAAGATAAAATACTTAGGAACAAATCTAACCAGGAACATAAAAGACCTACACAAAGAAAACTAAGAAACGCTACTGCAAGAAACCAAAGGAGACCTACATAAATGAAAAAACATACCATGCTTATGGATAGGAAGACTCAACATTGTGAAAATATCAATTCTACCCAAAGCTGTCTACAGATATAATGCAATCCAGATCCAAATACCAACTGCATTAAATAATCACCAACATTACATGGAAAGAAAAGCAGCCCAGATAAGTAAAACATTATTGAAGAAAAAGAACAAAGTATGAAGCCTCACACTACCTGATCTTAGAACCTACTATACAGTCATGGTAGTCAAAACAGCCTGGTACTGGTACAATGACAGACACATAGATCAATGGAACAGAATCAAGAACCAGGACGTAAATCCCCATCCACCCATGGTCAGCTGATTTTTGACAAAGGACCAAAATCCATTAAGTGGGGGAAAATACAGTCTTTTTAACAAATGGTGCTGGCAAAACTGGATGTCCATCTGTAAAAAACTGAAATAGGACCCATGCCTCACAACATACACAAAAATTAACTCGAACCAAATACCTAAATATAAAACCTAAAATGATAAAAATCATGGAAGAAAAACTATGGACAGCACTAGGGGCCCTAATACATAGCATAAATACAAGCCATAACTAACAATGCACAAACACCAGAAGATGAACTGGATAACTGGGAGTTCCTAAAGATTAAACATTTATGTTCTTCCAAAGACTTCACCAAAAAAGTAAGAAGAGAACCTTCAGATTGGGGGAAAAAAAATTGGCTATGACATATCCTACAAGAGTCTAATCTCTAAAATCTACAGAATACTTCAATACCTCAATAACAAAAAGACAAACAATTCAATTTAAAAATGAGCAAAGGATATGAACATACACTTCAACAAAGAAAACCTTCAGTGTGTTGACACATGAGGAAATGCTTGCTATTATTAGCCACTAGAGAAATGCAAGTAAAACTACAATGAGATACCATCTCATCCTCCACATTACTGGCACTAATCAAAAAAGCAGAAAATAACAAATGTTGGAGAAGTTGTGGGGAGACTGGAAGTCTTATGCACTGTTGGTGGGAGTGTAAAATTGTACAACTACTATGGAAAACGATATGATGCCTCTTTAAAAAGGTAGGGATAGAAATATCATATGATTCAGCAATCCCACTACTAGGAATATATATCCTAGAGAAATAAGAGCTGTCATGAAAATAGACATATGCACACCTATGTTCATGGCAGCATTGTTCACAATAGCAAAAAGATGGAAACAACCTAGATGCCTATCAACAGATGAATGGATAAACAAACTATGGTACATACACACAATGGAGTAGTATGCAACGAGAAAGAACAATGATGAATCTGTGAAGCATCTCATAACATGGATGAAACTGGAGGACATTATGCTGAGTGAAATAAGTCAATCACAAAAGGACAAATATTGTATGAGACCACTATTATAAAAACCCAAGAAAATGTTTACACACAGAAAAAATAAACTTTGATGTTACAAATGAGGGGAGGGAAAATTACTAACTAGATAGTAGACAAGTGTTAACTTTGGTGAAGGGAAAGGCAACACACAATATAGTGGAAGTCAGCACAACTTGACCAAGACAAAGCCATAGAAGCTTCCTAGACACATCCAAACACTTTGAGGGACCGAATTACCAGGGCTGAGGGTTGGGGACCATTGTCTCGGGGGACAGTTAAGTCACTTGGCATAACATAGCAAGCTGGTCTAATCAAAATAAAAAAAGACCTCTCAGTGAGACAATCAAGAGGCTTAGTCTCTCTCTATTAGAACTCATCAGAACTCAGTGATGTTTATAACAATCACGATGCAAGAACATGTCACATTAATGTAACCCAGCTGACCTCCACAATGCAGAGAAGAGATTCAGTTCACAGGCTCCCCAGGTGTAAGGGAAATGGAGAATGATGAACGTGCAGAGCTGAGCTAATGTCCCAGGAGTGCAGAACATTTCAAGGAGCTTCAGGCTACATTTTAACACACATACAATGAGCTGGTGTTACACTCGCTTTTTCTTTCACAAAATAGTTAAAAACCTGGGTCATTTCCCAAGCCACACAGGACTCAATCTGGTCTTTCAAAGAAAAATAAGTTTGTGTTTAAAAATTACCTTTTGCCAAAATAGCAGGAGCAATGGGTAAGAGTCTGGTCTCTGAGGACAGCCTGCCTGGGGGCTTCGATCTAAACTCCCATTTAATGGCTGTTGAAATTTAAAGAAGTTACTTATCTGCCCTGTGTCTCAATTTCTACATGTAAAACTGGAGGTAATAATGGTACCTTTATGAGCATTGAACTGTGAGTAGTAAATGAGCCAATATATAGAGAGTGCTTAGCAAGGTACTGAGCACAAGGTGAGCTCTCAACTGATTTTAGCTGCTAGAGGTGATGGTGATAACAGCTAAAGTAGTAAGAGTAGCAATGTTAAAAATGCTAGTATTAGCAATAGTAATAACAGTAGTAATAACAATAATAATAAACTGAGTTTGTTGCTTCAACCCTAAAGTTAGCACAAGTAGGAGACCCTGGGTAAGAGGGACTTACTGTCTTAGACAGAGCAATGAAACATTTACAACAGCAATACCAATACGAGCTACAATCTGAAAAAAAAAAAAAAAAAAAAAGTTTCTCTCCTTCCTCCTCCACCGCTTTCAAGCAAGTATTTTAAGCCTGTTGAGCTGGGCTTACTCATGAAATTTAGAATATCATGTGATAGGCAACTTAAATAGAATAGTATATTAGAGAAAACATAAATAGCTCACTACAGTAAGCAGCCTTCTAAAATGGCTCCCAATGATCCTACCCCTGATATTCACTCCCTTATGTAACTCCCGCCCCCTACACACACTGTTGTACATGGCTGGACCCAGTGACTTGCTTCTAATAAACAGAATACGGCAGAAGTGATCAGATGTCACTTCTGAGATTAGGACTTCAACTTTGGTCTTGCTCACATTTTCTCTCTCTCATTTATCTCTCTCTCTGTTTCTCTCTCTATCTGACCCAGAGCCAGCAAGGTACTGAGGCCTCAGTCCAACAACCCTCAAAGAACTGAATCTCAACCAGAGAGAGAGCTAGGAAAAAAATTCTTCCCGATGGCCTGGTGAAACCCTGAGCAGAGGACTCAGCTAAGCTGCACCCAGATTCCTGACCCACAGAAACACTGAGATGATAAATGTTGTTTTAAGTCATTGTTCTGAGGAAATTTTCTAGGCAGCCATAGACAAATAAGATACGCAGCAGCCAGATAACATTCACTCAACAGCAATCATAATTATCCTGACAATTTACAAGTCTCAAATTTTAAATCATAAAGTACACTATTTTATATGAGGACTTCAGTGTTGGGGATGCACATAGTTGCTTTCATCTGAAAATAAACCAAACAACCAAAACAACAAGCAGGAATACCTAGAACATTTTCAGCAGGTGAAGCATTACTACTATTTAACACTCTGTTGCCAAACTAGTATAATCCTCTAAAATAGATTGTATGCCCAAGGTAATAGTGAGTCACCTGTGGATCCTAACTTCTTGTTGTTAGCTACCATCAAGTCAGACCCCAACTCATGGCGACCCCACGTGTTACACAGTAGAACTACTCTACAGGTTTTCTTGGCTGTAATCTTTATGAAAGCAGTTTGCCAGGCCTTTCTTCCATTAAGCCACTGGCCAGGTTCAATCCACCAATTTTGGATCCTAGCACTGTATATATTAATATAATATCTTAATGCATGATATTTTCATAATCTATGCATTGAGAGGCCTTTCCCAGTGGTTCTCCAGCTACATTTACAAATACAAAAATACCTAATAGCATTCTTTAAGACATTCAATCAGACTACTATGTATAGTGCTGTGTTGGACTATGAGGACCCAAAGGTGAATAAGGCACAGGCTGCCTTCAAATTGTTCATAATTTTTTATTTATATTGAAAAATCAGAATCTCCATGAATCCACCTCAACGATTTGTGTACTTACCTTTCCACTTCCAGAAAAGCTAGAATCCACAGGTAGCTCAGCATTACTATCTAAAGGTAAACAGTCCTCACTTTTTTTTTTTTTTGGAGATGAAGGCGGCAAATTAATTTTGTGTAAGCTTACCATCTGTCTTAGGCTGGGTTCTCTAGAGAAGCAAAACCTGTAAAGCATATGAATACATATATAGAGAGATTTATACCAAGGAAACAGCTCATGTGATTGAAGAGGCTAGAATGTCCCAGTCTGCGGATCAGGGTAGAGGCCTCTCCCAATTCACGCAGCCACAGAAGCTGGCGAATCCAAGGTCGGCATGTCGGAGAGCAGGGCTCCCACTCACAATCTGTGAAGGTAGATGAATTCCAAGATCAGCAAACAAGACAACAAGGTTTCTCCTGATTCATGTAGCTGTAGTGGCTAGCAAACGCAAGATCAGTGGATCGGGGAGCAGGATTCTTTCTTACAGGCTGTAAAGATTGATGAATCCCAAGATCAACAGGTAAGCTGCTAGCTCAAGTCCCAAGAACCGGAAGTGGGATGACAAGAGGCAGCTGCTGGGTCTGGAACAAGCTAAAAACCTTGGCAAGGCAAGCAGGAAGGAAGTAGTCAGTGGAGGGCAGAGAGATGAAGGCTGAGGGGCCGGTGAGCCACCACAGGCCCTGCCCCCACTGGTACCACTCAGCAGATTCCATCTTGGGGGTGATCACATATCAAATTTCAATAGGGAAGTGATCACAACATTACACAACTGCCAAAACACTGAGAATCACGGCCTAGCCAAGCTGACATACAATCTAAACCATTACATCATCTCCATGTAAAAGATAAGGAAATAGAGGCTTATGGATATTAACACATAATCAAATCAGAATCATTTTATGAAGTTACAATAATAAAAACAATTTTCCCTTTATTGCAATTTCAGGAAAGTTTTGTTTCAAAATTGGATTCCACTACTAAAAAATGTTAGTAAACAATGTTCTTTCTGCAGTAATGTCTGAGTTAAATTCTGCAGTGAACTGTGGCTTCCAGGCTTTCCAAATCAATGACTACATTGGCCTTGTTCAAGAAGCTCTGGTTCCCCAAGAGACTGTCCATCCCATTCCTGTTTTCATTCTAAGGGACAGTTTACTGCATAGTACTTTTGCAAAACTGAAATGATTGACATATCTTCAAATTAATGGAGGTTCTAATTCTTCCTTTATGAAGACAGTAGATCTACCACTTTTCCTGTTCTCTAGAATGAACCACTTGAATTCCCCATTTCCCATACCACTTCATAGCCCCCAATTTGTCTTTTTAGCTGTATTACCAAAACACAACTTAAAATAACACAAAATATTAATATACAACCCTCATCAAGGGGAAAAAGGTCCTTCAATATATCTTGGGAGGTAGATATGATAGATTTCATTTTACAGATAAAGAAACTGGTGTCCAGGAACATGAAGTGATCTGATCAAGAACCTCTGAACAATTTGTTGATCGAGGACTCAAAGGACTTCTAACTCAAGTGCTCTTTAAATTTTAGGACAGCTGTTACTAAGTGACACATTGTAGGACAGGTGCTAACATAAGATATATCTGGGATTTACAAATGTTGTTGTTAGTGCCTTCAAGTTAGCTCATAGCAACCTTACGTATAACAGAACAAAATGTTTCCAGATCCTGCACCATCTTCATAATCGTTGGTATGTTTGAGTTAAATGTGTATTTCATCAATTTGCAATGTTGATTCTCTAATATTAAAGTAATATTTGCCTCCTAACACTCTTCAGGAGCCCTGGTGGCACAGTGGTTAACAGCTTGGCTGCTAACCAAAAGGTGAGCAATTCAAATCCACCAGCCACTTCTTGGAAACCCTTTGGGGCACTTCTACTCTGTTGGAATTGACTCAATGGCAACAGAAATACTTTTTGAGATTGCTTCCTAATTAATACTGAAAAAAGAGGAATACTACAGAAGTCAAGTTTCTTCTCTTCCGTTTTCCAAAGTGGAGAATTAAAAGAGGTTGTAACCCAGTGGAGGTCATCTTTCTATTGATTAACGTGAGCCTGGGAGTGGAAGCTATGATTGCTGATCAAACCCTGTGTCATTGGTATTTGTTTTCTTCGTTTGAAGGTTTAAGGGACATCCCAATCAATTGGCTTAATGTTGTTTCTCAATACTTCTACCTCCTATTTTGTAGCATAGTGCCTGGGGTCTTAAAAACTAGCAAGAAGTCATCAAAGGTACAATAGTTCTCCATTCATCTGGAGCAGCAGAGAAAGAAGGAGAGTCAGAAATTGCAGGAGGAAACAGACTGCCTTCTTTGCCATGAGATTAAAATAACTGGATGGTGCCCAGCTACCATTACTGATCACCTTGATCAAATGTTCTATAAAAGAATCTTGATTGAAAGGAGGAAGAATGCAGAATAGAATTACAAATTCTCAGTGGACTCCAGACTTTCTGGAGCCATTGAAGGTGGGTGAACCCCTGAAACTATTGCCCTGAGATAATCTTTAAACTTCAAACATTAAACCAAAACTATTCCCTGAAGTGTTCTTTAACCAAATATAGTTTACCTTATTAAGTATGTCAGACTTGAGCATTGTACTCTTTTAAAGAATCATCTTATAGAATTTCTATATGGAGAGGAATTCAAGGAAATATCAAGATATAACAGGTTTTTTAAATTTAGGATGATAAATGTATACTTTAGGGTAACCACAAAGAAAACTAATAAATAAATCTACTCACCAAAACAAAGAAGAAGAAAACCAGAGACTCAGTAAACACAAAAACAACAAAAAATGAAAGGAAAAAATCCATATACAAAAAGAACTTAACACAGAAAGTAAAGAAGAACAAATAAACTGTTAACATCACAAAAAAGTAACAAAATAGTAGCAGTAAATCCACACCTATCGATAATCACACTGAATGTAAATGGGTTAAATGCACCAGTCAAGAGGCAGAGAGTGGCAGAATGGATAAAAAAACACAACCCATCAATATGCTGCCTACAAGAGACACATCTTAGACACAAAGACATAAAGAGGTTAAAAATCAAAGGAGAGAAAAAATATGCCAAGTAAACAGTAATCAAAAGAGAGCAGGAGTGGCAATATTAATATCTGACAAAATAAATTTAAGTCAAAAACCATTATAGGAGAAAAAGAAGGACACTGCATAATGACTGAAGGGCCAACTCACCAAGAAGACATAACAATATAAATATTTATAACCCAATGCCAGGACTCCAAAATTTAGAAAACAAACCCTAACAGAATTGAAGGCAGAAAAAGACAGATCCACAATAATAGTAGGTGATTTTAACACACCACTTTTGATGATGGACAGAACAACTAGAAAGAAAATCAACAAAGATACAGAAGACCTAAATAACACCATTAACCAACTGGAACTCACAGAAATACATAGAGCATGCCACCCGACAGCAGAGCAATACATATTTTTCTCTAATGCACCTGAAACATTCTCCAGAATAGACCATATCTTAAGCCACAAAGCAAGCCTTAATAAATTTAAAGAGACTGAAATTATATAAAGCATTTTCTCTGATCATAATGGTATCAAACTTGGAATCAATAACAGGAAGAAAAAGAAAAATAAATTAAATACATGGAAACTAAATAACACATTACTGAAGAACTATTGGGCCATAGAAGACATCAAAAGTAAAATTGAAAAATACTTAGAATCAAATGAGAAAACACAACAAACCAAAAATCTATGCGATGCAGCAAAAGCAGTGGTCAGAGGGAAATTTATAGCAATAAATGCATACATTAAAAAAGAAACAAGGTCCAAAATCAATAACTTAACCTCACAACTCAAACAGATAGAAAAGGAAGAGCAAAAGAAAATCAAAGCTACCACAAGAAAGGAAATAATAAAGATCAGAGCAGAAATCAATGAAATAGAAAACAGAAAAATAATAGAATCAACAAAACTAGAACCTGGTTCTTTGAAAGTGTCAATAAAATAAATAAAACACTGGCCAAACTGATAAAGGAAAAAAATGAGAAGACGCAAATATCCAAAATAAGGAATGAAATGGGAAACATTACAATGGATCCAACTGAGATAAAGAAGATCATAACGGAATACTATGAAAAATTGTACTCCAACAAATTTGAGAACCTAGAGGAAATGGACAAATTTCTAAAAACACACTACTTACTAAACTAACACAAATATAGATAGAAAATCTAAACAGCTCCATAACAAAAGAAGAGACTGAAATGTCATCAAAACACTGCCAACCAAAAAAAGGCCCTGGCTTGGTTGGCTTCACTGGTGGAATTTTACCAAACATTCAGAGAAAAGCTGACACCAATTCTAATCAAACTCTTCAGAAACAGCAAAGGAAGGAATACTCCCGAACTCATTCTATGAAGCTAGCATTACCCTGATACCAAAGACAGGCAAAGACACCACAAAATAAGGAAGATTACAGACCAATATCCCTCATGAATACAGATGCAAAAATTCTCAACAAAATTCTAGCCAACAGAATTCAACGGCATATCAAAAAAAATGTACATCATGATCAGGTGAGATTCATACCAGGAATGAAAAGGTAATTGATTCAACATTAGAAAATCAATTAATGTAATCCACCACACAAACAAAACAAAGGAAAAGAATCACATGATAATCTCAATTGATGCAGAAAAAGCTTTTGATAAAATCCAACACCCTTTCCTAATAAAAACTGTCAGCAAAATAGGAATAGAAGGGAAATTCCTCAACATAATTAAGGGCATAAATGTAAAACCCACAGCCAACATTATTCTCAATGGAGAAAGACTGAGAGCCTTCCCCTTGAGAACAGGAATGAGACAAGGATGCCCACTGTCACCACTCTTATTCAATATTGTACTGGAAGTTCTAGCCAGAGCAATTAAGGCAAGAAAGAGAAAGGGTATCCAAATTAGAAAGGAAGAAGTAAAATTATCTCTGTTCACAGATGGCATGATCCTATGCATAGAAAACCTCAGAAATTCCAGAAAAAAGCTACTGGACCTAATAGAAAGATTCGGCAAAATGACAGGGTACAAGCTCAACACACAAAAATCACTTGGGTTCCTTTACACTAACAAGGAGAACCCCAAAAAGAAAATCAAGAAAACAATACCATTTAGAGTAGCCTTCAAAAGGATAAAATATCTAGGAATAAACCTAACCAGGGATGTAAAAGACATATACAATGAAAACTACAAAACACTACTGCCAGAAACTAAAAGAGACCTACAGAGATAGAAAAATATTCCATGCTCATGGATTGGAAGACTCAACATTGTGAAAATATCAATACTACCCAAAGCAATCTATGGATGTAATGCAAACCCAATCCAAATTCCAACATTATTGTTTACTTAAATGGAAAAACTAACCACCAACTTCATATGGAAAGGACACATGCCCTGAAAAGCCAAAGCAATATTGAAGACGAACAAAGGAGGAGGCCTCACCCTTTCCGATCTCAAAACATACTATATAGCCACAGTAATCAAGACAGCTGGGTACTGGTTCAATGACAGACACATAGACCAATGGAATAGAATTGAGAACCCAGAATTAAATCCCTCCATCTATGGGCAGCTGATTTTGACAAGGGGACAAAGTCCATTCAGTGGAGAAGAAATAGTCTTTTTAACAAATGGTGCTGGCACAACTGGATACTCATTTGCAGAAAAATAAAATAGGATCTGTACTTCACACCATACACAAAAACTAACACTAAATCATCAAAGAACTAAAAGTTAAAGTTAAACTATAAAGTTCCTAAAGCTAATATAGGGACAAAACTATGGTACCTAATATTTTTCCGTAATAGAATACCAAACAAAACTGCAAATGAATGAGATGTTGTTGTTATTGTTAGGTACCGTGGAGTCAGTTCCAACTCATAGTGACCCTATGTACAACAGAACGAAACACTACGTGGTCCTGCGCCATGACCACAATTGTTGTTATGCTTGAGCTCATTGTTGCAGCCACTGTGTCAATCCATCTCATTGAGGGTCTTCCTCTTTTTTTTTTTTTTTTTTTTTTTTTTTAATATATATTTTATTGTACTTCAGGTGAAAGCTTACAGAGCAAATAGTTTCTCATGAAATAGTAGTACACATGTTGTTTTTTGACATTGGTTAACAACCCCACAACGTATTAAGCCTCTAAATTCTCAACCTTTTTTTTTGATGAAAATTACAGATGGCCAAAGATACACCGTTTCAAAAATTTCTACATTCACAGTTCAGTGACATTGACTACGCTCTTCCAACTGTGCTGTTATTCTCACTTAAGATGAAGGCTTACAGAAAAAATAGTTATTCATTTAACAGTTACTACACATGTTGCCCTATGACAATGGTTAACAATCTCACAGCACATCAAGAATATCCTTACTCTACCTTGTGTTCCCTATCACCAGGGGGCTTCCTTGTCCCCTTCTGTCTTCTGGACCTTGTCAGTGGACTATTGTACCTCTTTAGTCTCATTTGTTTATTTATTTATTTATTTTTATTTTATTTAAACACCATTTCAAAACTTTTTACTTACACATTTAAGTGATATTGACTATGCTCTTCCAATTGTGCTGCCATTCTCGCCCAAGATGAAGGCTTACAGGACGAAACAGCCTCCCATTTAATAGTTACTACAAATGTTGCCCTATAGCAGTGGTCAACAATCTCACAATACATCGACAGTGTGGGTCTTCCTCTTTTTTGATGACCCTGTACTTTACCAAGCATGATGTCCTTCTCAAGGGACTGATCCCTCCTGATAACATGTTCAAAGTATGTAAGCCGTAGTCTCGCCATCCTTGCGTCTAAGCAGCATTCTGGCTGTACTTATTCCAAGATAGATTTGTGCATTCTTTTGGCAGTCCATGGTATATTCAATATTCTTTGCCAACACCACAATTCAAAGGTGTCAATTCTTCTTCAGTCTTTCTCATTCATTGTCCAGCTTTCACATGCATATGATGCAATTAAAAATACCATGGCTTGGGTCAGGCACACCTTAGTCCTCAAGGTGACATCTTTGATTTTCAACACTTTAAAGAGATCCTTTGCAGCAGATTTGTCCAATGCAATGCGTCTTTTGATTTCCTGACCGCTGTTTCCATGGGTGTTGATACTGGATCCAAGTAAAATGAAATCCTTGACAACTTCAATCTTTCTCCATTTATCGTGATCTTGCTTATTGGTCCAGTTGTGACCATTTTTGTTTTCTTTATGTCAAGGTGTAATCCATACTGAAGGCAGTGGTCTTTGATCTTCATCAGTAAGTGCTTCAAGTCTTCTTTACTTTCAGCAAAGATAAAGCAGGTTGTTAATGAGTCTTCCTCCAATGCTGATGCCCCGTTCTTCTTCATATAGTCCAGTTACTGCGTGTCCAAAAGTTCATATAGGAGGACATGCTGACTGCCCCTCAGAATTTCTACTTGGGGCCCAGGAGCAGGTGAGGATTTCTGGAGACCACACATCCATCTAATGAGGCTAGTTCATGAGCTACCATTTCTCAAAAAAGCAGCTCAGATATCTGAAAAGGTTGATGACTTCAAAGCTGTGCTAGCTTAGGGCTTCTGCTGCTGACCCTGACATTCTAATCGTGACTGTAGTTAGGCATTATAAATTCCCTAACTTCCTGTCTCTGGCTTTGTTACTGATCAAACTTGATCCTGGTTCAGGATGTTTGATTTTTGATGCTAACTGATAGATCTCAACCTAGTTCTCTGGATAGTCTTGAATGTCCTGGTAGAAAACTTCACCCCTTCTCCTTCCCAACTATCCAAGAACTATGTGCCTTTATGAATTTCGTCATGTCCTACTTCCTCAGTGTTGCCACTTTATTGTAATTATCACCTCTCTTTTCTGTGGTAAATGTTTTGACAATTAATAGAAACTTATAACTGTGGCACATTCATTTCCTCAACAAGTTTCAACTGAATAGCTATTATCAAGGTGGAAAATAAAGACTAAGTCCTTTTCTTCATGGAACTAATATTACGAAGAGAAAACAGAGGCTCCAAGGACACTGACTTCACTCGAGGAACTTAGTTGGCACAGGGTGTGAGGATAGACACTGGCTTAGCTCCAGCAGCTCAGCACAGTGGCTGGTATCCTAATTCCTGGTCTGAAGGTGATTTTCTCAGTTTTGTGCT
Organism: Dugong dugon; assembly: GCA_030035585.1. Lineage (NCBI taxonomy): Eukaryota > Metazoa > Chordata > Mammalia > Sirenia > Dugongidae > Dugong > Dugong dugon. Next base: position 42,317,949 of record CM057474.1, read on the forward strand.
TGTGCTAATGTGTCTGGCTTCTGTCCCCACTGGTCCCTGGATCCAAGAGACAGCAAACTAGGCATAATCCATCTCATCCTCCTGCTCTTCCTTGTCTCTTCATCAGGGGATAATGGGCCTTCTGCAGGCTTAGGTTATAAACTACTCATTTAATTTAAAATAAAGGTTACTACACTGCATTTCTAAACCAAACAAAACACACTTGTATCTTCATCGAGATGGACAGCTTCATAGCCAACTGAAGCAGAGCAGCTGAAAATGTTCACTTAAAGGAAATACATCAGGACTTCCAGCAAAATGGCACTCTAGGCAGAACCACCACGCCATCCCTCCACAGCAAAGATCCGAAAAACTAAGCTGAACAGAGAATACAACAATCCTGAAACCCTAAAACATCAAATGAAGAGATAAAGAACTCAGCCAAGCACCAAATGGAGTGAGAAAACTGACAGAGAATGGAGAGCGAGGAGAGATTCATGCAGAGGTCCCCTACCAGCTAATGCAGTGTGGATCCGCCATCTTGGATTGCTATCGGAGACCAGCAAACAGGGGGTACGAGAAAGCAGCTTCACAGAGCTTCCAGCGGGAGACAAAACAACTGATAATTTGTGATACATGCTTTCCCACCCCCTACCCTTCTTCACCCCCCACTCAGACTCCTCTGTTTCCCATGGCCACAATCTCTTGTCCGGGAAACACCGGCTGCTTGGATTCCACACACCCGAATGGGCCGGCTTTCTGAGTGCCATTTATTGGCTGCTGGTGTTGCTTTTTTGCACTTCTTTTGATTTCTTCCTTACCTCTCACCACCTCCCCCTCCTTTCATTCAAATACCTGGCTCCGTGCGCCATCTCTGCTTCTTCCTGAGGGGCTGCAGAGCTCCGGTAATTTGTGATATACACTTTCCGACTCCTTACCCTTCTTCACCCACACTCGGCCCCCTCTGCTTCCCACGGACACAACCTCTTGTCCGAGAAACACTGGCTGCTTGGATTCCACCAACCCGCACTAGCTGTCTGAGTGCCATTTGTTGGTTGCTGGTGTTGCTTTTTTACTGCTTCTTTTGATTTCTTCCTTACCTTTCACCACCTCCCCCTCTTTTCACTCAAATACCTGACTCTGTGCACAATCTTTGCTTCTTCCTGAGGGGCTGTGGAGCTCCATTCGAGTGTGGAGCTGCTTACCGGTCTGGGCTGCCGCGCTGGTGGGATCCCAGGGCTTTTGTTTGTTTTGAATTGTTTATTTCTTTTTTTGAGCTGGGGGCCCATTCTGACCAGGCAGTGCTGCGTGGCAAGGAGACTACCCCCTCAGCTTCCAAAGATGTGCAGAGGGATACCTAAGGGCATTTCCTTCTTCGTATTTTTTTTTTTTGTTTTTTTGGGGGCTTTTCTTGTTCTTTTTTTTATTTTGTTTTGTTTTCTTTTCCCTCTTTTTCCCTTTTTGTCTTTCTTCATTGCTCAGTTTCTTGTCTCTCTATATCTTCCTTCACTTTCTGTTCCCTGAACACCTGGCGTTGTACACATATACATCTTCTAGCCAAGCTGTACTACACCACCTGAGAGCGACTTCCCCAGACCTCATAGCTGCACTGGTAGCATCCCTGGGAACGTTGTAGTTCTTTAACCTTTATGATTTTTATTTATTCATTCATTTCTTTTCTTCCTCTTCCCCTTTCTGTTTTATTCCATTTCACAATCTCTCATCTCTCCACTCCAACAGCAAGCTCCACTAGCATTCTTTTTTGTTTGTATGTATGTTTTTGGCACCTACTCCTCTCTCCTCTCTCCCATATCCATCTTAGCTCCACACATAACAATCTCCCCACTACATCCTGCCTACCCGCACCGTGCGCTTCACATCACACCACCAAGCAGCACAGGCACGGCCTACTGGAACCTGCCCTGCACTGATTACCGACCCATCCTGGTGGCTGTAGTAAGTGCCACAAACAACCCGTCCCAGTAACCCCTCTTCAGCTACACCTGTCCTGCCATACCATATCTGAGTGACTGACCCTGCTAACTGGAGAAGGAGGCAAAAAGTATTCTGCCCACAGACAAGCAAACAACAAAGAACACACAGTCTGCCTGCTCAGATACAAAATTTTTTTAAAAAGGGACAAAACAAACAAATCTACAATCAATAAACGAGAAAAAATAACTACTGAATGCCCCAAAGACAGCAGGCAATACCAAAACATTTACAAAAACAGGACAGGACGGTTCCAGTAGGCATCCAAAATAAAACACCAGATGACTTTCCAGTGGAAGAAAATGCACTAGAACTACCTGATAGGGAATTCAAATCTCTAATACTCAGAATTCTCCAAGAGCTGAGGCAAAAAGCTAACAAACATGAGGAAAAAATAAACAAATTCATGGAAAATACAGACAAAAAACAGGAAGAATTCAGTACAATAATGCAGAAACAAAATGATAAAATAAATTCACAACTATAAATTATACAAAGACAACAATTAGAAATCCAAAAGATAAACAACAAGATTTCAGAAATGGACGGTGTCACAGAAGGGCTGAGAAGCAGATTTGTAACGGTGGAAGACAGGATCAGTGGAATTAAAGACAAACACTTCAATACAACTCTGTTTCAGGAAACCTCAGAAAAAAGAACAAAGAAAAATGAAGAGGCCCTGAGAGTTATGTGGGATACAATCAAAAGCAAAAATTTGTGAGTGATTGGAATTCCAGAACACGAGGAGAAAACAGAAAACACAGAGAGGATCATTGAGGAACTGCTGACAGAAAACTTCCCCAATATCATGAAAGATGAAAAGTTGGCCATCCAAGAAGCTCAACAAACCCCATATAGAAGAGACCCCAAAAGAAAATCACCAAAGCATACCCTAATCACACTCACCAAAACCAAAGACAAACAAATGATCCTGAGAGCAGCTCGTGAAAAACAAGAAGTCACATACAGAGGAGAAAAAATAAGACTAAGTTCAGATTATTTGGCAGAAACCACGCAGGCAAGAAGGTAATGGGATGACATATATAAAATCTTGAAAGAAAAAAATTGCCAGCCAAGAATAATATATCCTGCAAAACTCTCGTTCAAATTTGATGGTGAAATTAGGTCATTTCCAGATAAACAGAAATTAACGGAATATGTAAAAGTCAAACCAAACTTACAAGAATTATTAAACAGAGTTCTTCGATCTGAGGACAAACACCTTCAGCTCACAGGCAGAATCTAGGATGCAGGACCATACCAGCCAGATACCAATCTAGGAAATGAACTCTCAAGGACTATCCAAAACCAAAAGAAATACAACAGGGAATCAGAGCAGTTAATCAGTAAATGACAACAACATCAGAACAATAAAAGAGGGAATAAACGGCATAGGCATAGAACCTTTTAATGGAGAGGAAACCAAGGTGATACCAAGTAACAGTAGACTGCTTCAAACTTAGAAAGATAAGGGTAAAATTCATGGAAACGAGAGAGAAAGTTAACAAACATACTGATAAAAAAAAGAGGAAAAACATAAAGCCTCAGCAAAAACAAAACCTAAAAAAAAAAAGAAATGAAAAGAAATCCACAAACAAACGTAACTCAGCACAAGAGAGTAAGAAGAACAAATAAAACTTCAGCACCACAAGAAAAAGCACTACAAAATGACAGCAACAAACTCACATCTATCAATAATTACAATGAATGTAAATGGACTCAATGCACCCATAAAGAGATGGAGAGTGACCAAATGGATAAGAAAACAGGATCCATCAATATGCTGTCTACAAGAGACACACCTTAGAAACAAAGATGTGAATTTATTAAAACTCAAAGGTTGGAAAAAAATATATCAAGCTAACAACTAGCAAAAAAGAGCAGGAGTGGCAATTCTAATCTCAGATAAAATAGACTTTAAAACAAAATCTACCATAAAAGACAAAGAAGGACACTATACAATGATTAAGGGGACGATCCATCATGAAGATGAATAAACATCTATGCACCCAACGACAGGGCTCCAAAATACATAAAACAAACTCTAACAACACTGAAAAGAGAAATTGACAGTTCCATAATAATAGTAGGAGACTTCAACACACCACTCTCAGTAAAGGACAGAACAACTAAAAGGAAACTCAGCAAAGATACAGAAGACCTAAAGGGCACAATCAGCCAACTTGATCTCGTAGACATATACAGAACACTCCATCCAACAGCTGCAAAGTACACATTCTCTTCCAATGCACACGGAACGTTCTCCAGAATAGACCACATCTTAGGCCACAAAGCAATCGTCAACATGATCCAAAACGTTGAGATAATTCAAAGTATCTTCTCTGACCACAATGCCAGCAAGGTAGAAATTAACAACAGAAAGAGCAAGGAAAAAAAAATCAACCACATGGAAACTGAATAACACCCTGCTTACACATCAGTTGGTAACAGAAGAAATCAGAGATGGAATCAAAAAATTCCTAGAATCAAATGAGAATGAAAACACATCATACCAAAACCTTTGGGACACAGCAAAGGCAGTCCTAAGAGGACAATTTATAGCAATAGATGCACATATCAAAAAAGAAGAAAGGGACAAAATCAAAACATTAACTACAGAACGCAAACAAATAGAGAACAGCAAAAAAATCCCAAAACCACCGGAAGAATGCAAATAGTAAAGAGCAGAGCAGAAATAAATGAAATAGAGAACAGAAAAACAATAGAATCAACAAAACCAAAAGTTGGTTCTTTGAAAGAATCGACAAAATCAACAAACCACTGGCCAGACTGACAAAAGAAAAACAGGAGAGGACACAAATAACCCAAATCAGAAATGAAACAGGGACATTACAACAGACCCAACTGAAATTAAAAGGCTTATAACAGAATAATATGAAAAACTATACTCCAACAATTTTAAAACCTAGAGGAAATGGATAAATTTCTAGAAACACACGGCCTACCCAAACTACAATAAAGTGATGTTTAAAATCTGAACACACCCATAGCAACAGAAGAGATTGAAAAGGTAATAAAAAAAACTCCCAACCAAAAAAAGACCTAGCCCAGATGGCTTCACTGGAGAATTCTACAAAACATTCACAGAAGAGTTTGTACCAGTACTACTCAAGCTATTTCAGAGCATAGAAGAGGAAGCAACACTTCCAAATTCATTCTATGAAGTCAGCATACCACTGATACCAAAGCCAGGCAAAGACGTCACAAAAAAAGAAAATTACAGACCAGTATCTCTCATGAATAAAGATGCAAAGATTCTTAACAAAATTCTAGCCAACAGAATTCAGCATCATATCAAAAAAATAATACACCATGACCAAGTAGGATTCATACCAGGTATGGAAGGATGGTTCAACATTAGAAAATCAATCAATGTAATTCACCACATAAATAAAAGGAAAGAAAAGAATCACATGATCATCTCAACTGACACAGAAAAGGCATTTGACAAAGTCCAACACCCATTCCTGATAAAAACTCTCAACAAAATAGGTACACAAAGGAAATTTCTCAACATAATAAAGGGCATCTATGCAAAACCAATGGCCAACATCATTCTTCATGGAGAGAGGCTGAAAACATTCCACTTGAGAACAGAAACAAGACAGGGATGCTCTTTATCACCACTCCTATTTAACATTGTGCCCGAAGTTCTAGCTAGAGCAGTAAGGCAAGAAAAAGAAATAAAGGGCATCCAAATTGGTAATGAAGAAGTTAAACTGTCCCTGTTTGCAGATGATATGATACTATATATAGAAAACCCTAAAGACTCCACAAGAACTCTACTGGAACTAATAGAAAGATTCAGCAGAGTAGCAGGATACAAGATAAACATTCAAAAATCAGTTGGACTCCTATACACCAGTAAGGAGAATGATGAAAAGGAAATCAAGAAAACAATACCATTTTCAATAGCCCCTAAAAAGATAAAATACTTAGGAATAAATCTGACCAGGGATGTAAAAGACCTATACAAAGAAAACTACAAAACACTACTGCATGAAACCCAAAGAGATCTACATAAATGGAAAAACATATCATGCTCATGGATAGGCAGACTCAACATCATGAAAATGACAATCCTACCCAAAGCAATTTACAAATACAACGCAATCCCGATCCAAATACCAAGAACATTCTTCAAAGAGAAGGAAAAACTAATCATTAACTTTATATGGAAAGGGAAGAAGCTCCGAATAAGTAACGAACTACTGAAGAAGAAGAATAAAGTTGGAGGACTCACACTACCTGACTTCAGAACCTACTATACAGCTACAGTAGTCAAAACAGCCTGGTACTAGTATAACGACAGATACATTAACCAATGGAACAGAATTGAGAACCCAGATGTAAATCCATCCACCTATGGTCACCTGATCTTCGACAAGGGCCCAAAGTCCATCAAATGGGGAAAAGACAGTCTTTTTAACAAATGGTTCTGGCAAAACTGGATATCCATCTGCAAAAAAATGAAACAGGACCCATGCCTCATGCCGTATATAAAAACTACTTCAAAATGGATCAAAGATCTGAATATAAAGCCTAAAACTATAAAGTTCATAGAAGAAAAAATAGGACCAACACTACAGGCCTTAATACACGGCATTAACAGGATACAAACCATAACCATCAATGCACAAACCCCAATAGATAAGCTAGATAACTGGTATCTTCTAAAAACCAAACCTATGTTCTTCAAAAGACTTCACCAAAGGAGTAAAAAGAGAACCTATAGACTGGGAAAAAATTTTTGAACACTGCAAGTGAGACAAAGATCTAATCTCCATAATCTACAAGAAAATCCAACACCTCTACAACAAAAAGACAAATAATCCTATTTAAAAATGGGCAAAGGAAATGAACAGACACCTCACCAGAGAAGACATTCATGGGGCCGACAGACACATGACGAAATGCTTGCGATCACTAGCCATTAGAGAAATGCAAATTACAACCACAATGAGATACCATCTCACCCCGGCATTACTGGCACGAATCAAAAATACTGGAAATAACAAATGTTGCAGGGGCTGCGGGGAGATGGGAACTCTTATGCACTGCTGGTGGGAATGCAAAATGATACAACCATTTTGGAAAATGATATGGCGCTTCCTCAGAAGCAATCCCACTCCTAGGAATATATCCTAGAGAAATAAGAGTCATCACTCGAATAGGCATATGCACACTTATGTTCATGGCAGCATTGTTCACAATAGCAAAATGATGGAAACAACCTAGATGCCCATCAACAGATGAATGGATAAACAAACTATGGGACATATACACAATGCAGTACTATGCAATGAGAAAGAACAACAATGAATCTGTGAACCATCTCATAACATGGATGAAACTGGAGGACATTATGCTGAGTGAAATAAGTCAATCACAAAAGGACAAATATTGTATGAGACCTCTATTGTAAAAACCCATGGAAAAGTTCACACACAAAATGTAACAATCTTTGTTGGTTACCAGGGTGGGAGCGGTGGGGGGGAAATACTAAATAGACAATAGATAAGTGGTATCTTGTGTGAAGGATGAGACAGTACACAATAAAGGGGAAACTAGCACAACTTGTACAAGAAAAGGTCATGGAAGCCCCATAGACACATCCAAACTCCCAGAGGGACTGAATTGCTGGGCAGAGGACTGTGGGGACCATGGTCCTGGGGAACATCCACCACAATTGGCGTAAGACAGTTTATAAAGACAATGTTCTACATTCTACCTTGGTGGGTAATGTCTGGGGTCTTACATGCCTGTGAGCAGCCATCTAAGATACTCCACTGGTCTCATCCCTTCAGGAGCAAGGGAGAGTGAAGAGAACAGGATACAAGGAAAAGATTAGTCCGAAGGACTAATTGTCCACAGCTACCAAGGCCTCCACCAGACCGAGTCTAGTACAGGTAGATGGTGCCTGGCTACCATCACTGACTGCTCTGACAAGGATCACAACAGAGGGTTCTGGACAGAGCTGGAGAAGGATGTAGAGCATAATTCTAACTCACAAAAAAAGACCAGATTTAGTGGCCTAAAGGAGACTGGAGAAACCTCGAGAGTATGGCCCCCAGACACCCTTTTAGCTCAGTGGTGAAGTTGTCTCCGAGGTACAGTAGTCCAGTGACAAGGGCCAGAAGGCAGAAGGGGACAGGGAAGGTGGTGATGGGGAACCCAAGGTTGAGTAAGGATATTGTGGGTGTGTTGTGAGATTGTTAACCATTGTCATAGAGCAACATGTGTAGTAACTGTTAAATGAGAAACTATTTTGTTCTGTAAGCCTTCCTCTCAAGTGAGAGTGGCAGCACAATTGAAAGAGTGTAGTCAATGTCACTGAACTGCGCATGTAGAAATTTTTGAAATGGTGTATCTTTGGCTATGTGAATTTTCACCAAAAAAAAAAAAAAGGTTGAGAAGTTAGAGGGTTGACATGTTGTGGGGTTGTTGACCAGTGTCGTAAAACAGTGTGTGTGCTACTGTCTCATGAGAAACTATTTGTTCCGTGGGCCTTCACCTGAGGTACGGTAGAAAGAAAAAAAAAAAAAAGAAATATGTCAGGATGCCTGGAGGCAGTGAGCTGCGTGGAGCTGGCCTGAGATCTGACGCTGCTTGTCTGGCAGCTCTCAGAGAGAAAGGGGGGTCTTCAGGTGCAAGACATCACAATCTCCTCTAACAAGGATCATTGCCAGTCGCACATTCTTCCCGTGAGAGGGAAGCACCTGTTCCCACAGGCCTGGACACAAGGACAACAGCTGAGGCATGGCACCCTGGACACTGCTGACAGGATGCATGTTAGGGTACACTGCTGCTATCAGCCTCATCAAAAGCCAAAAACAACACTAGACTAACAATTATTTTAAAACCATGAGCCTAAATTTCAGTTTTCAAAAAATATGTCTAAAGTCAAAATGTCGTTAGGTGCTGTCCATTGGTTCCAACTCATAGTGACCCTATGTGTAACAGAACAAACAACCGCCAGGTCCCGCACCATCCTCACAATCATTATGCCCGTTGTTGTAGCCACTGTGACAATCCATCTTGTTGAGGATCCTTGTTTGCTGACCCTCTACTTTACCAGTCCTTCTCTAGGAACTGGTGCCTCCTGATAACATGAACAAAATATGTGAGATGAAGTCTTGCCATCCTTGCTTCTAAGGAGCATTCTGGCTGTACTTCTTCCAAGACAGACTTGTTCCTTCTTCTGGCAGCCCATAGTATCTTCAGTATTCTTCTCCAACACCATAATCCAAGCATCAATTCTTCTTCGGCCTTCCTTGTTCATTGTTCAGCTTTTGAATGCATATGAGGCAACTGAAAACACCATGGTCCTGTCAGTTCTAAGGGCTGCATGGAGGGCTGAAGGGCTGAAGGCTGTGACTGCTCTTGGACAGTCCCCTCAAGGAGTAAGGGGCTGAATTAATGGGGTTAGAGCCAAGTGGATGTACATCACCACAGGACCAACTACAGAGGGGCCGTCGAGGGTGACTGGAAGGGTCTGACTTAGAAGACAGAGCAGGTGCTGGCGCCTCAACCCAGATGCATAGAGAAATGGAACATGTGCATTTGGGCTTCTCAAATGCACCTTGCATGGGTGAGGGATAAATGACTGTATTTATCTTATCCTTGTAACAATGCTGTACAACTTCAGATGCGGCCTGCCTGTAAGATACAGAAGGTGTGTAAAATAGCCAGGAATGAAGAGGGTCTGAAACAGGAGGATGATAGTAAGGTTGAGTTTTGATATATACAAACGTGCACATTTGAAAATGGAAACAATGGCTAATGTTTGCTACTGTGGATCAGACACCATGCTAAGCCCTTTACACAGAGTCTCTTATCCTCACAACAGACCATGGAATGATGACTTCTGTTATCCGCCCCCCCTTTTTTCTTAACGTAAGATGAAACTGAGGCCCAAAGGTGCTAAGTTATGCAAGGTCATGGCTAGCAAGTGATGGAGCTGGGACTCCAACTCCCACCTCTGGCTACAGAGCCTGTGATAGAAGTACACCACCACCTTCCTCCCTTCATGTTTACCCCATGGGTCAAGGAGGCATAGACATGGCCACCAGGACCACTGGGAGACGAAAGCCCAGCACAGAGTTTGGACGTGCAGGACACTGGCCGAATCCCGCCGCCAGTTTCTGAAAGGCTGACAGGAGGTGCATTGCAGAGGAGTGCAGAGACACAGGCTCCCAATATACACTAGACACAGGAAAAGCAGACAGCAGGCCTGTCCATCAACCTTCTCCTTCCAGAGCTGTTCACAGGTTCCCATTATAGGAAATAATAAGCCAGGTGGACTGTGTGTTGGGACTCCTCTTTAGACGTCACTTGTAATCAGATTAGTTTACCATAGTTTTACAAGACTACTTTTATTTATCATTTATTGAGGTCAACATTTTGCTAAGAAATGGAGAATTTTGAAACTTTCATATGAAAAGTCCCTCCATTAAGCTTATATAATTTAAGCCATTTCCAGTAGCGGTCCATATTTTATTACTAGTTATTCAAGATTTCTTCACTGAACTGAATCTCTATGTGCAACATAAAAGCAGTAGATTCCAGGAACCTTTAGCAAGTTCTTTTCCTCTATCATGAAGCACTCCCTATTGGGATTAATATTCAGAAAAATCTTATGGATATGTAAATTGATATGTGAAAAGCTGGTGTCTATGTAGAAGATAATTTTTAATGACATTCAAATGATAATTGTTTTCTCAGTATAATTTCAACACAACGCTTGTAAATGAATGCCTTATATAAATTAATCTACTGTAGTATAATTTATAGGAATGTCATTTAAGATCACTGCACCTTTAATTGTTTAATGGTGATTGAAACCAAAGGATTTTTTCATTAAATAATAATTAGAACTTCAAGTGAATTTTCAAACTGTGGCTTGTGTTCTATTTAACTGCTTCTTTGTGTCTGAAGAATATCAAAATTTATTTCTCCACTTAGCACTAATATTGAACCTCATAAAATTGAGAAGCTTAACTTCCAACAGTATTTACTAACCAATAAAACTGTTTTACTGTCATTTTTAAAGACTATTCCTTATTTCATTCCATAGAAGTGTCATCAATGTTACCTTTTTATAAATTATTCAGGGATAGAAAATGAAAACATTAACAATTTTAGACTGATTAAAAAACAAAACAAAACCCATTGCCATCGAGTCAGTTCTGACTCATAGTGAACCTACAGGACAGAGTAGAACTACCCCTGTAGGGTTTCCAAGGAGTGGCTGGTGGATTTGAACTGCCAACCTTTTGGTTAGCAGCCAAGCTCTTTAACCACTACACCACCAGGGCTCCTTAGACTGATTAGACATTTAAAAAAAAACATGTAAATCTTCTGGCTACTTGATCAAGTTCACAAGAGAAGTTAACAAAGATAAATTAAAAGTCCATGAATAGAGTGGACAGGGAAGGATGGAACTAGAATTTGCTTTTTATCTTTGGCTTTATTATACTGGTAAAAACACAAGAAAACAAACCATAATTTGAAATAGAAAATGTTTGCAACAAATCCCCCATAATTTTTTATGAAGTTAACATAATATGGCAATAAAAATGCATTTAATCTCACAATATACCTTCACAGGTGAAAATAAGTTATAACAGGTAATTTTTAAGCCATTATGAAATTTTACTTTGCATAGAATTCACCCAAGCAGGAAGTCTCTGAAATTTTATGGTTTCAGAGTGATTTTTTTCCTTCCAAAATTAAATCTGTATGTAAGAATAATATTGCTTTTCATGGGTTTTGTTCTGTCATTAAGTTGAATATATATTTATACAAAACTTATTTACTTAGGACTTTCGGACAACATGGTGCTATAGTCAGAAGCACCACACTTTTCCTTCACAGCAAAGATCAGAAAAACTAAGTTAAACAGAGTCACATATCAATCCTGAAACCCTAAGCATCAAATGAAGAGATAAAGAACTCAGCCAAGCATCGAATGAAATAAGAAACTGGCCAAGAACAGAGAGCAAGGGGAGATACATGCAAAGTCCCCTATCAGCTACTGCAGCACAGATCTGCCATCTTGGACTCCTATCAGAGATCAGCAAACAGGGGGTGTGATAAAGCAGCTTCACGGAGCTCCCAGCAGGAGACAGAACAACCGATAACCAGCAATACACGCTTCCCCACCACCACCCTTCTTCACCTCCACTAAATCTCCTCTACTTCCTGCAGCCACATTCTCTTGGCCGGAAAGCAACAGCTTCACCCCGGTGTCAGCTGGATTCCACCCGCCCGCACTGGCCAGCTCCCTGAGTGCCTTTTGTTAGCTGCCGGTGTTACTTTTTTCCTCTTCTTTAAATTTCTTCCTTACCTCTCACCACCTCCGCCTCCTTTCTCTCAAATACCTGGCACCAAGTGCCATCTTTGCTTCTTCCTGAAAGGCTGCGAAACACCACTCAACTGTGAAACTGCTTCCCGGCCTGTGCCGCCACACTGGTGGGACCCCTGGGACTTTTTTATTTGTTTGCTCTGATTTGTTCTGTTTTGATTTGTTTGTTTTCTATTTCTTTTCTTGGCTTGGGAGCACCTGCTAGCCAGAGAGTACAACGCAACTTGGAAGCTACTCCCTTACTCTGCGCAGATGCACAGGGACATCCCTGGGAGCATTTCTTTTTCTTTTTAGGTTTTTTTATTGTTTGATTGTTTCTTTGTTTTCTTTTCTTCTCTCTCTCATTTCCTTTTTGTCTTTCTTCATTTCCAGTTTCTTGATTTATTCATTTTTTTCTTTTACCCTTTTTCTTTTTTTTTTAATTTTTGTTTTTACCCATTTCTTAGTCTCTCATCTCTCCACTCCAATAGCAAGCTCCATTAGCATTCTTATTTGTTTGTATGTATGTTTTTGGCTCCTGTTCCTCTTTCCTCTCTCTCATGTTTCCAATACCCATCTTAGCTCCACACATCACAATCTCCCCCCTCCTTCCTACCTACCTGCACCATGCGCTGAACATCACACCCCAAAGCAGCACGGGCACGGGCTACTGGAACCTGTCCTGCACTGATTCCCAGTCCACACTGTCAGCTCTGGTACATGCCACAAACAACCCATCCCAGCAACTCCTTTTCAGTTGGACCTGTCCTGCTGTACCATACCTGAGCGACTGATCCTGCCCACTGGAGAAGGAGGTGAAAAGTATCGTGCCCACAGACGAGCAAACAACAAGTAATGCACAGCCTGTCTGCTCAGACATAACCAAATAAAACAAAAAAGCAGGATGAAACAGACAAATCTACAATCAATAAATGAGGAAAATAACCACTGAATGCCCCAAAGACAGCACACAATATCAAAACATTTACAAAAACAGGACAGGATGGTTCCAGTAGGTATCCAAAATAAACACCAGATGATGTTCCAATAGATGAAAAGGCACTAGATCTAATGGATAAGGAATTCAAATCTCTAATATTCAGTATTATCTGAGAGTTGAAGCAAAAAGAAGACAAAAATGAGGAAAAAATAGACAAATTCATGGAAAATACAGACAAAAAATGGAAGAATTCAAGAAAATAATACAGGAACAAAATGCTAAAATAAATTCACAACTAGAAATTATACAAAAACAACAATTAGCAATCCAAAAGATAAACAATCAAGATTTCAGAAACGGACAGTGTTATAGAAGGGCTGAGGAGCTCATTTGAAATGGTGTAAGATAGGATCAATGAAATTGAAGACAAACACTTGGATACAACTCTGTTTGAGGAAAAATCAGAAAAAAGAACAAAAAAAAAAAATGAAGAAACCCTAAGAATTATGTGGGATACAATCAAAAGCAAAAGTCTTCGAGTGACTGGAGTTCCAGAACAGGGTGAGAAAACAAAAAACACGGAGAGGATCATTGAAGAATTGCTGACAGGATGCTTCCCCAGTATCATGAAAGATGAAAAGCTGACCATCCAAGCTTAAAGAACCCCATATAGGATAGACCCCAAAAGAAAATCACCAAGGCGTATCATAATCACACTTGCTAAAACCAAAGACAAACAAAGAATCCTAGAGCAACTTGAGAAAAACAAAGAAACGTACAGAGGAGAAACAATAAGACTAAGCTCGGATTATTTGGCAGAAACCATACAGGCAAGAAGGTAATGGGACAACATACATAAAACCTTGAAAGAAAAAAAAAAAATTGCCAGCCAAGAATAATATATCCTGCAAAACACTCATTCAAATATGATGGTGAAATTAGGTCATTTCCAAATAAACAGAAATTAAAGGACTATGTAAAAACCAAACCAAACTTACAAGATTTATTAAACGAAGTCCTTCAATCTGAGAACATACAACATCAGACCACAGGCTGAATATAGGAAATGAACTATTAAGGACTACCCAAAACCAAAAGAATCACAACAGGGAACCAGAGAGGTTGATCTGTAAATGACAACAGCAACAGAACAAGAGGGAATAAACTGTGTAGGTATAGAACCTTGTAATGGAGAGGAAGGGAAGGCGATATCAAGTAATAATAGACTGGTTCAAACCTAGGAAGATAAGGGTAAATGTCAAGGTAACCACAAAGAAAGTTAACAAACCTACTCATCAAAATAAAGAAGAAAAACATAAAGTCTCAGCAAAAACAAAACCTACAAAAACAAAAGAAATGAAAAAAATCCACAAACAAAATGAACTCAGCACAGTAAGAGAAATAAAGAGAACGTCAGTACCACAAAAAAAAAAAAAAAAAAAAAAGCACTACAAAACGCAATCCCACTCTGAGGAATATATCCTGGAGAAAAAAAAGCCATCACATGAATAGACATGCAAACCCATATTCATTGCAGCCCTGTTCACATCAGCAAAAAGATGGAAACAACCTAGATGCCCATGAACAGAAGAATGGATAAACAAACTATGGTACATACACACAATGGAGTATTATGCAATGATAAAGAACAATGATGAATCTGTGAAGCATCTGATAACATGGATGAAACTGGAGGACATTATGCTGAGTGAAAGAAGTTAATCACAAAAGGACAAACACTGTAGGAGACCTCTACTGTAAAAACTCATATAAAAGTGTACACATAAAAAGAAACAATCTTTGTCGGTTATGAGGAATGGAGGGGGGAACTAAATAGATAATAGATAAGTGGTAACTTGAGTGAAGGGTAAGACAGTACACAATACTGGGGAAGCCAGGACAACTTGTACAAGGAAAGGTCATGGAAGCTCCATAGACACTTCCAAACTCCCAGAGGGACTGAATTGCTGGGCAGAGGGCTGTGGGGACCATGGTCTTGGGGAACATCTAGCTCAACTGGTGTAACACAGTTTATAAAGACAATGTTCTACATTCTACCTTGGTGAGTAGTGTCTGGGGTCTTAAAAGCCTGTGAGCAGCCATCTAAGATAGTCCACTGGTCTCACCCCTTCGAGAGCAAGGGAGAATAAAGGGAACTAATACAAGGAAAAGATTAGTCCAAAGGATTAATTGACCACAGCTACCATGGCCTCCACCAGACTGAGTCCAGTACAGCTAGATGGTGCCCAGCTACCACCACTGACTGCCCTGACCAGGATCACAACAGAGGGTCCTGGACAGAGCTGGAAAAGGATGTAGAACAAAATTCTAAGTCACAAAAAAAGGCCCAATTTACTGGCGTGACAGACTGGAGAAACCCCAAGAGTATGGTCCCCAAACACCCTTTTAGATCAGTGGTGAAGTCACTCCTGAAGTTCACTGTTCAGCTAGGGATTGGACAGCCTCATAAAACAAAATGGGACTAGTGAAGCACAGCAGTCCAGGGACAAGGACTAGAAGGCAGGAGGGGACAGGAAAGCTGGTGATAGGGAACACAAGGTTGAGAAGGGACAGTGTTGACATGTTGTGGGGTTAACCATTGTCATAGGGCAATACGTGTACTAACGGTTTAATGAGAAACTATTTGTTCTGCAAACCTTCATCTAAGGTACCAAAAAAGAAAAAAAAAGAATTATCAATGTGAGACCAAATTGACAACAGCAACTCAAAAGGTTTGATGGGAAGCCTAGGGGGCAGTGAGTTGAAGATAATGGTGATGGAATAATTTGGGAAAGGATAGTGAGAATAGCAGCACAACTGGAAGAATGTAATTGATGTCACTGAATTGTACATGTAGAAACTTTTGAAATGGTGTTACTTTGGCTATGTGTATTTTCACCAAAAAAAAAGTCCTCCAAGGTTGAGAAGGGAGAGTGTTGACACATCGTGAAGTTATTAACTGATGTCATAAAACAATATGTGTACTGTTTAATGAGAAACTATTTGTTCTGTAAACCTTCATCTAAAGCACAATTAAAAAAAAAAAAAACCTTCTACACCAAAAACAAAAAAAAGTTATTCATGTAGGTAGCTTGCTTACTAATTAGCATCTATCCATCCACAAAGGCCATTAAAGCAAATTTACAGGCCGATTTGAAATAACAAGTGTCAGCAGATGAAGACTAAAAGCACAGCTAATGAAATTTTTTATCCTCCATAGAGAAGAAGCTATGTAGAAAATCAATGATTCTCATATTTATTAACTTTATAATGAAACAAAGAAAAATATCAAAACAGACTGAACATATCACTACATCATTGCTGTTCAAATAGATCATATAGTTCTGTTTTAAAGTTCTTTGATTCTCTATAGGACTCTTCATTATTTCCCCACTTTTGTTTTCTCCTGTTTTGAATACTGTTAAATACCACAGTAACAAACACAGAATTAAGAAGTCCACAAAAAATGACAATTTCATGTATCACAGCTAACCACTTAAAGTATTTCACTACAGGATTACACAAGTCCTTATTCAAACATTTAAAATCTTCACACTAAAATAGACTGGCATAAAAAGTAAAATACATTAACTACTCATTTCCTATATGATGTCTTATGGTTTTATATATGTATATATAAAACCATTGCCGTTGATTCCGACTCTTAGCAACCCTATAGGACAGAGTAGAACTGCCACATAGAGTTTTCAAGGAGTGCCTGGTGGATTTATCTTTTGGTTAGCCGCCATAGCTCTTAACTACTACGCCAAGAGGGTTACCATATATATGTACATATAAATATAAATATGTGTGTATATATATATATATATATATATATATATATAGTTTTCAGGTACCATTGAGTCTGTTCTAACTCACAGCGACTCTATGCACAACAGAATGAAACACGGCCCACTCCTGTGCCATTCTCACAACTGTTGCTATCCTTGAGCCCATTTTTGCAGTCACTGTGTCACTCCATCTTATTTAGGGTCTTCCTCTTTTTCACTGACCCTCTACTTTAACAAGCATGATGTCCTCCAGGGACTGATCCCTCCTGATAACATGTTCAAAGTATGTGAGATGTAGTCTTGCCATCCTTGCTTCTAAGAAGCATTCTGGCTGTACTTCTTCCAAGACAGAATTGTTCATTCTTTTGGCAGTCCATGGTATAGTCAATATTCTTTGCCAACACCACAATTCAAATGTGTCAATTTTTCTGTCTTCCTTATTCATCATCCAGCTTTCACATGCATACGATGCAATTGAAAATACCATGGCTTGGTTCAGGCACACCTTAGTCCTCAAGGTGACATCTTTGCTTTTCAACACTTTAAACAGATCCTTTGCAGCACATTTACCGAATGCAATGTGTCTTTTGATTTCTTGACCACTGCTTCCATGGATGTTGATTGTGAATCCAAGTAAAATGAAATCCTTGACAACTTCAATCTTTTCTCCATTTATCATGATGTTGCTTATTGGTCCAGATGTGAGATTTTTGTTTTCTTTATGCTGAGGTGTAATCCATACTGAAGGCTGTCGTCTTTGATCTTCATCAGTAAGTGCTTCAAGTCCTCTTCACTTTCAGCAAGCAAGGTTGTGTCATCTTCATAACGCAGGTTGTTAATGAGTCTTCTTCCAAAGCTGATGCCCCATTCTTCTTTATATAGTCAAGCTTCTCAGATGATTTGCTCAGCATACAGATTGAATAGGTATGGTGAAAGGATACAACCCTGATGCACACCTTTCCTAACTTTAAACCAGGCAGTATCCCCTTGTTCTGTTTGAATGACTGCCTCTTAATCCATGTGTAGATTCCTCATGGGCACAATTATTTCAGAATTCCCATTCTCTGCAATGTTATCCATAATATGTTATGATCCACACAGTCGAATGCCTTAACATAGTCAATAAAACACATGTAAGCATCTTTCTGGTATTCTCTGCTTTCAGCCAGGATTCATCTGACATCAGCAGTGATATCCGTGGTTCCACGTCCTCTTCTAAATATGGCTTGAATTTCTGGCAGTTCCCTGTCAATATACTGCTACTGCTACAACCACTTTTGAATGATCTTCAGCAAAATTTTGCTCGCATGTAATGTTAATGATATCGTTAGATAATTTCTGCATTCAGTTGGATCACTTGTCTTGGGAATAGGCATAAATATGGATCTCTTCCAGTCGGTTTGGCCAAGTAGCTTTATTCCAAATTTCTTGGCATGGAAGAGTGAGCACTTCTAGCACTGCATCCATTTGTTGAAACATCTCAATTGGTATTCCATCAATTCCCGGAGATTGTTTTTCGCCAAAATATATATGCTTATACATTTATATATGTGTGTGTGTGTCTGTGTGTGTGTATATATACATATATATATATATATCTCACTCAACAATGGTTTACATGGTTCTCTTAAATTTCTAATCAATCAGCCTCATCACCACCCTTTAAAAGTCCCCATCATATGAGTATTTATATATATATATATATATATATATATATATATATATATATATATATAAAAACATAAAACAACAACAACAACAACCAAACCCATTGCCATTGAGTATTCCGACACACAGCAACCCTATAGGACAGGGTAGAACTGCCCCATAGGGTTTACAAGACTGCCACATCTTTCTCCTTGAAGCAGCTGGTGGGTTCAAATTGCCAACATTTTGGTTAGCAGCTGAGCTCTTAACCAATATGCTAGCAGGGCTCCTATATACATACATACATATATATATACACACACACATAAACAGCGACTATACACGTGGACCTTACCAGATGGAATACACAGGAATCAAATCTACTACATCTGATGAAAGAGACAATGGAAAAGCTCAGTATCCAGTCAGAACAAGGCCAGGGGCTGACTGCAGAACAGACCATCAGTTGCTCATATGCAAGTTGAAGTTGAAGAAAATTAGACTAGTCCAAGAGACCCAAAGCATGACCTTGAGTATATTCCACCTGAATTTAGAGACTATCTCAAGAATAGATTTCATGCATTGCACACTAATGACTGAAGACCAGATAAGTTGTGGAATGACATCAAGGGCATCATACTTGAAGAAAGCAAGAGGTCATTAAAAAGACAGGAAAGAAAGAGAAGACCAAAATAGATGTCAGAAGAGACTCTGAAACTTGCTCTTGAACATCAAGTACCTAAAGAAAATGGAAGAAACAATGAAGTAAAAGAGCTGAAGAGAAGATTTCAAAGGGTGACTAGAGAAGATAAAGTATTATAATGACATGTGCGAAGACGTGGAGTTAGAAAACCAAAATGGAAAAACACACTTGGCATTTCTCAAACTGAAAGAACTGAAGAAAAAATTCAAGCCTCTAACTGCAATAGTGAAAGATCCTATGGGCACAATTCTGAATGACGCAGGAAGCATCAAAAGAAGATAGAAGGAATACACAGAGTCCCTGTACCAAAAAGAATTTGTCAACATTCAATCATTTCAGGAGGTAGCATATGATCAAGAAGTGATGACACTGAAGGCAGTCCAAGCTGCACTGAAGACATTGGTGAAAAACAAGTCTCCAGGAATTGACAGAATACCATGTGAGATGTTTGAACAAATGGATGTAGCTCACTGGAAGTGCTCACTCATCTATGCCAAGAAATTTGACAGACAGCTACCTGGCCAACCAACTGGAAGAGATCCATAATTATGCCTATTCCAAAGAAAGGTGATCTAATCAAATGCAAAAATTATCGAACAGTATCATTAATATCACACAAGTAAAATTTTGATGAAGATCATTCAAAGCGGTTGCAGCAGTAAATTGGTAGGGAACTGCCAAAAATTCAAGCCAGATTAAGAAGAGGACATGGAACAAGGGATATCATTGCTGATGTCATATGGATCCTGGCTGAAAGCAAAGAACACCAGAAAGATGTTTACCTCTGCTTTATTGGCTATGCAAAGGCTTTCAACTGTGTGGATCATAACAAATTATGGATAACATTGCAAAGAATGGGAATTCCAGAACACTTAATTGTGCTCATGGGGAACCTGTACATTAAGAGACAGTCGTTCGAACAGAACAAGGGGATACGACGTGGTTTAAAGTCAGGAATGGTGTGCATCAGGGTTGTATCCTTTCACCATACTTATTCAATTATGCTGAGCAAATAATCTGAAAATCTGGAATATATGAAGAAGAACTCGGCATCAGGATTTGAGGAAAACTCATTAACAACATGTGTTATGTAGATGACACAATCTTGCTTGCTGAAGGTGAAGAAAACTTGAAGCACTTGTGATGAAGACTACAGCTTTCAATATGGATTACACCTCAACATAAAGAAAACAAAAAATCTTCACAACTGGACCAATAAGCAACATCATGATAAATGAAGAAAAGATTGAATTTGTCAAGGTTTCGTTTTACTTGGATCTACAATCAATGCCCATGAAAGCAGCAGGCAAGAAATCAAACAACATATTATATTGGATAAATCTGCTGCAAAAGACCTCTTTAAAGTGTTAAAAAGCAAAGATGTCACTTTGAGGACTAAAAGTGTGCCTGACCCAAGCCATGGTGTTTTCAATCGCTTCCTATGCATGTGAAATCTGGACAATGAATAAGGAAGACTGAAGAAGAACTGATGCACTTGAATTATGGTGTTGACAAAGAATACTGAATATACCATGGACCGCCAGAAGAACAAACAAATCTGTCTTGGAAGAAATACAGCCAGAATGCTCCTTAGAAGTGAGGATGGCGATACTTCATCTCACGTACTTTGGACATGTTATCGGGAGGGACCAGTCCCTAGAGAAGAACATCATGCTTGGTAAAGCAGAGGGTCAGTGAAAAAGAGGAAGACCCTCGACGAGACACATTGACATTGTGGCTGCAATAATGGTCTATAACATAGCAATGATTGTGAGGATGGTGCAGGACTGGGCAATGTTTCATTCTATTGTACATAGGGTTGCAATGAATCAGAAGCAACTCAATGGCACCTAACAACAACAACCACTAGGCATGCAACCTCCATCAAATCAGCTCACTCATGTTGAAATTATTTTTTGGTGTATAGGGAAACTGCAAAAAGAATAGAAACATAGAGCCAGAAACAGGAGCCATAGATATCAGCAAATGTTCACAAGCTCAAGACTTGAAATAAACACTTTTCAATAAATTAACAAATAAATTAAATCAATTCCACCTTGTATTGCTTCAAAAAAATTTCATCATATAAATACTCATATTACGGGGGCTTCTGGAGGGTGGTTATGAGGCTGTTTTTTGATGCTGCTGAATCAGATCTCAATGAGGGGTCATGTTCCTGAACTCTAATTCTTTGTTCTCATAGAATAATCATATTATATTATTCAGATTCTAGTCATCCCTCTTCAACACATACAAAAAAAAATCACAATTTATTAGATTGATTAAACTTTTAAAAGAGCGATGTTAACCACTGTTGAGTGATTACTATGGATCATATCCTCTTTTGGCACTCTCTGCTTATTATTTATTTTCATACTCAGGACTTCTCAAGTTAGATATCACTATTACAGGGAAAGAACCAGGCTCCAAGATATTATGCATATTGCCCTAGTTCGTAGGGCTGAAAATGGCAGAGCCAAGATTCACACTCCAGTCACATAGACTTCAAGCCTAGCTCATTCTTTTCTGCTGTGCAGCCTCCCACACTTTAATTTTTAAGTGAAAGCTATGATAATTCCTAAAATAGCTCTAACGTGTTCATTTTGGCATTCCAGTCGGTGCCAGAAGCTATGTTTTATTTATGACTCAGTTCTTGAAAGTATTCTTTGTGTAAGTATGATCTTTTTATGTATCTTTCACCACCTAAAGAACCCACTGAATTTTAGTATTTATAGATCTGAGATTTTAAAGCATGCAAAACTGACAAACTAGGGAAGAACTTTTATGTTACTGACTAGCTTAGTTTAGTTTAGTTGGATCTCTACTTTATTACAATTTCAGGGTTATCACCCAGACCTGGCTCTGACATGACTGTAAAATAATATATGCAGTGTGGTGTGATGGATCGCTTTTTTGTGGCCTTTCTCACCATGGTCTTGTAACTCCCACCCAAGTGATTAGATGGGACTCTGCAAATAAGGTAATTGTGGCCCACCAAGGGGATCGGTCAGTTTTACCATCCCTCTAGGATTAAAGAGAGAGCCAATTTCAGAGCAGGGATAGGATCTCACCACCACCAAGGAAGAGCATCCAAGAGAGGAACACTTTCTTTGGACCTGGGATCTCTGAGTTAAGAAGCTCCTGGAACCAGAAGACCGAGAGAGAGAGAGAGCTGTGACATTGAAGACAGCAAGAAGGGGTGGCAGAGAAATGGCAGCAGGAGAGACCAGGAGGAGACAGCTGAGTGACTTTGGGCTGAGGCTTCCTGGCAGAGTGGGGTGCCTCTGGGCCCTTATTGGAAGAACTAAAAGAACTTTGTAACTCTTGCCTGAGCAGGGCAGGGGCCAAGGGCCAGAGAGAGGTATGCCTGTGAGCACAGCTGAGAAAAGGATGTCCTGATGGAGAACTCTATCCTGAGTGTTCCTGAACCTGAGCTGTAACCTGTTACTTCCCTAATAAATACCATAATCATGAGTATTTGTGAGTTCTGTGTGACCGCTGCAATGAATTATCAAACCCAGCAGAGAAGTAGAGAGTGCCATGGGAGGGACGGTTGGTGTCAGAATTGGTAAAGATGGTGGAGAGAGGAGGCATGTCTGACCTCTGCCTCATAGGAATCAGCCTCAGGCTGTTGATCTTGATTCTCCTTCCCCCTTGTGAAGTTAGAGGAGGTCAGACGCTGCCCCCACACCACTTTTACATGCAGTTAAAATTGAAAAAAAATTTATTGCCATTGATAGAAAAGGAGGGAGAGTAAAAAGATAACACACCCACTTCTTACTTATTGACTATCTCATTATTCAACATTTTGCATTTACAATAATAAAAAATCTACTATCTGACTACTTTGCACGTTAATGACATATGTCTGGCAGTAATGAACATTGAGGTGAGAGGCAAGAACAATGTGGCTGTGGTGGTTAAGGTTATGTGTTAACTTGGCTGGGCCATGATTCTCAGTGGTTTGGCAGTTACATAGTGATGTAATTTGGTAGCTATGTAATGAAGAAGTCATCCTCCATTTGGTGATCTGATGTACTCATCCCCCATTTTCATATAACATGAATTTTTGCATAACAACCTGGTCTTTGGAACTTAACCATGTCAATAAGTGAGGAGTAGGTGTACTACAGTCAGACTATGGATGCATATTAACACTTTATGTTTATAGTTGAGATAGTGTCTCATCAGTACCCAAGCTCCGTGTAATTAAAACATAACCCCCAACACACACACCTCACACACCAATTTCTAAGTGTTCTCTAGGCCAAGACCGTGAACAAGGAAAGATCCCAAACTAACAGGGGGCTGGAAATGTGTGAGGACACCTGTGTGAGTTCCCAGGTGTGTGAGAGGGCACCGCTTATCTAACTCAAAGAGCTTATCACAATATCCCAGACATAAGAGGGAGGAAAGGAATAAAAATCAGTCCAACTGCGATGGCCAAGCAGAGCACAGGCATATGAGATGCTGCACATCTAGGGCTGCCAGAAGCAACCTTCCCATTATGGAGAGAAAGCAGCCTGGCTGCCCAGTGACACCAGGCCCAGATGGCAGAAGTGAAGGATGGACAGATAGACAGTGCTGCTGGCAAGGAGCTTCCCACCCTAGTCCACGTGGAGCCAGGATTCCCCTGAATATGTGTGCTAGTAAATTCCATCCTACTTATTCTGCTTTGATGAGCATGTTTGTCATTTGCATCCAGAAGGCTGGTGAATAATCTTTAGGTGTCTTTATTCTTTCTTCAGCTGTGGCAAACTCTAGCTGTGCTACTCTGATCAACTGTGGTCATTGACAAAAACACAAATTCAGCATGACATCACTCAGCAGTAGGTTTAAACTGGTCATCTATCCTTGTTGCCCTCAGACCTGCACCATTGTCATCCCCTGGAAGCTTGCTATAAATGCAGAGTCTCAAGCTGGGTCAGAGTGCACATTATTGCAAGGACCCCTCCCCACCCCCACCATGACTTACATGCACATTGGAGCTTGAGAAGCACTGGTCTAGGTGGACTAGAATGCCATCCAAATGAAAAAATATTTTTCCTCATAGAAAATTTTCAGACACACTAGAATGCATGTCTAGTAGAACCTCATGACTCCAAAGACCTTAGGTAAGAAACATTGTTCTAGGAAAATGTTCACATGCCCATTTATCCTAAACTGATAAGCCTTTAAAAATATGTATGCATAAGTTAAATAAAATATTTATCTTACACACATAGTGTGGAAAGAAGACCTCTATAAATCAATGGGGTGCTTCCTTTTGTGGTGAATCTTTCAGGGTTGGTGAAAAAAGAGAGAAAAATGCAGCCACTTTTATAGTCTTATTTGAATGGTTCGTGTAAATGCTTAGGGCACATAATGCATTTGGCCTTTATTTGCTTTTTAAACTATGTTGTCTAATGGGTTGAAGAACAAGTTCCCTTGTTCTGGTTATAGAAGGCTCCTGAATCAAATGGATTTGGACTGAACATTTACAATCTGTGTCTCAATTATTCTTCATCAAGTTATACAGTAAAATCTTCAAAAGCCAGAACCTATGTAAGGCAGGAGCCTGTCAGAGAAGGAAAACTCATATATTTTTCACTAATAGACAGCCATAGAAAAGTAGTATGCTGCACCCTGTTAAAGGTGGAAGACTTGCAAGACCTGGAAAAACAAAGCAGTCCTGCAGAATTCTGGGTCTCACAGGTGCCACTGTAGTTGATTTAGGCTTAGTGATACTGATTCAGGAGCTCTAGTGGAGCAGTGGTTAAGCACTCAGCTGCTACACAAAAGGTCGGCAGTTCGAACTCACCAGCCCCTCCACGGGAGAAAGATGTGGCAGTCTGCTTCCATAAAGATTTACAGCCTTGGAAATTCTATGGAGCAGTTCTACTCTGTCCTAAAGGGTTGCTATGAGTCGGAACTGACTTGACGGCAGTGGGTTTGGTTTGGTTCATACTGATTCACTTTAATTATTTTTCTGATTCTCACTTATTTCCTTCTACTCATCCTTCCTTCTTCGTGGGAACTCTCACTTTCATCTAACAGGAAATAATCATCTTCACATAAAGCTTGTTTCTTAGGATCCTGTCCTCTCCAGGGAAAGGAAGAGTCCATGAAGGTACATAGGCCACTGGGGAGAGACAGGGAGGGTCCTACCAGGTGAGGGGCAACACTGTATGCTGCTCACATGGGCTCAGAAACTCATTGCTCCTTGCTATTAAATCTTCACTGTCAGATATCATAATCTATTCGAGAGCAAGAAAAGAAAGTTCTTATCAGAAAACAGAGGCTTATTAATGTAAAGACTTATTTTCACTCAAGACCTTGCCAAAACTGCTGCATCTAACAGAACACCCTTCCACTCTCTCCTCGTCATTCCCAACACTACCTTACCTACCACCTCCTCACAAAACCTGCTCCAGCTGTCTGTTGCTACAAAGTAAACTACACCTAAAATTTAGTGGCTTGAAATAACGATCACAGTTGTGGGTCAGGGATTTGGGCAGGACACGGAGGATTGGCTTGTTTCTGTCAACTAGTTTCTGGGGCTGCAGGTGAGAAGGTAGCAAGGCAGATCTCTCCGGGACCACTCCCTGGTGTGGTCACTGCCTGGCCTTTGATGGCCACTGCAGGAGTCATGTGGCTTCACTTCCACCACGTTTTTTGGGTTGAAGCCATCATAGCACACCTAAGCTGAAGGAGAGAGGCATAACCTCCATTTCTTGATAGCAAGATGATCAAAAACTATCCACCAGGACTTAAAACCACCACAGAAGAGAAGCCTGCTATGACCCGACAGATCTGGATAAACAGCTTCTATTATTAACTACCAGAACTCTCTATGTTTATACACAGGATATCTCACACCTCTTAGCAGGTTCCCTTTCCTTCTCAGTAGAATACAAGCTCCTAAAAGAACTTATTCATGTTCATCTTCCTAATTCTTAATACAGTGTAGAGCTCATAGTAGTCACTAATCAAATATTTGTTGAATAAATCATCCCACACAAGAATATTGATGGATGCTTCTCAATCACTTCTCATATTTTTAAAACTATGCTGAATAGAAGAATTTCAGTCTATAAGATATAGCTTCTGGCCAATGTCTTCAAGACATACTATGTATCATGTAGTCAAGATTACCCAACAACCTTCATAAATTAACATTACCTTGTTATTGTTGTTGTTAGGTGCCACTGAGTCGGTTCTGACCCATGGTGACCCAATGTACCACAGAACGAAACACTGCCTGGTCCTGCGCCATGCTCACAATCGTTGTGCTTGAGCTCATTGTTGCAGCCACTGTGTCAATCCATCTATTTCACTGACCCTCTAATTTACCAAGCATGATGTCCTTCTCCACGGACCGATCCCTCCTGACAACATGTCCCAGATATGTAAGACGTAGTCTCGCCATCCTTGCTTCTAAGGAGCATTCTGGCTGTACTTATTCCAAGACAGATTTGTTCATTCTTTTGGCAGTCCATGGTATAGTCAATATTCTTCGCCAACACCACAATTCAAAGGCATCAATTCTTCTTTGGTCTTCCTTATTCATTATCCAGCTTTCACATGCATAGGAGGCGATTGAAAACACCCTGGCTTGGGTCAGGCGCACCTTAGTCTTCAAGGTGACATTTTTGCTTTTCAGCACTTTAAAGAGGTCTCTTGCAGCAGATTTGCCCAACACAATGCGTCTTTTGATTTCTAACTGCTGCTTCTATGGGTGTTGATTGTGGATCCAAGTAAAATGAAATCCTTGACAACTTCAATCTTTTCTCCATTTATCATGATGTTGCTTACAGGTCTAGTTGTGACAATTTTTGTTTTCTTTATGTTGAGGTGTAATCCATACTGAAGGCTATGGTCTTTGATCTTCATCAGTAAGTGCTTCAAGTCCTCTTCACTTTCAGCAAGAAGGTTGTGTCATCTGCATAATGCAGGTTGTTAATAAGTCTTCCTCCAATGCTGATGCCCCATTCTTCTTCATATAGTCCACCATGGCTTGGGTCAGACGAACCTTAGTCCTCAAAGTGACATCTCTGCTTTTCAATACTTTAAAGATGTCTTTTGCAGCAGATTTGTCATATGCAATATGTCATTTGATTTCTTGACTGCTGCTTCCATGGGCATTGATTGTGAATCCAAGTAAAATGAAACCCTTGAAAACTTCAATATTTTCTCCATTTATCATGATGTTGCTTATTGGTCTAGTTGTGAGGCTTTTTGTTTCTTTATGCTGTGGTGTAATCCATACTGAATGCTGTCGTCTTTGATCTTCATCAGTAAATGCTTCAAGTCCTCTTCACCTTCAGCAAGCAAAGTTGTGTCATCTGAATATCAAAGGTTGTTAATAAGTCTTCCTTCCTCCAATCCTGATGCCACGTTCTTCTTCACATAGTCCAGCTTATCAGATTGTTTGCTCAGCGTAAGATTGAATAAGTATGATGAAAGAATATAACCCTGATGTACACCTTTCCTGATTTTAAACCACATATACTATCCTCTTGTTCTGTTCGAACGATTGCCTTTTGGTCTATGTTCAGGTTCCATGTGAGCACAATTTAGTGTTTCAGCATTCCCATTCTTCACAATTTTATCTACAATTTGTTATGATCCACACAGTCCAACGACTTTGCTTAGTCCATAAAACACAGGTAAACATCTTGCTGGTATTCTCTGCTTTCAGCTAACATCCATATGACATCAACAATTATATCCCTCATTCCATGTCCTCTTTGGAATCCGGTTTGAATTTCTGGCAGTTCCTTGTCAATGTACTGCTGTCACCGTTTTTGAATTATCTTCAGCAAACTTTTACTTGTGTGTGATATTGATGATATTGTTTGATAATTTCCACATTCTGTTGGATCACCTTTCTTTGGAATGCACACAAATATGGACCTCTTCCAGTCCATTGGCCAGGTAACTGTCTTCCAAATTTTTTGGCATATACGAGTGAGCACCTCCAGTGCTGCATCTGTTTGTTGAAACATATTAACGTAATAAACATAACCTAATCCGCGCTGACATAACCTAATCCTGCCTCATCAGCATAACAGACACAAACTATTCACAAATGGGATTGTAACCACAGGCAGAGGTTAGGATTTCCAACATAAATTTTTGGGGGACAAAATTCAATCCGTAACACCTGGTTAGATTTATTCATAGGTATTTTATTCTCTTAGAATAGATAATGGCATAACAGAGTTCTTGGAAATACTGTGTTCAACAGACACCTCAGTTTAACAAACTCTAAAACCTTATGAAATACTGGTTCAATAATAGACACATAGATCAGTGGAATAGTATTAACAGCCCAGAAATAAATCACAGTGGTTAAGCGCTCAGCTGCTAACTGAAAGAAAGTTTGGCTGTTCAAACCCACCAGCTGCTCTGCAGGAGATAAGATGTGGAAGTCTGCTTCTGTAAAGATCACAGCCTTGGAAACCCTATGTGGCAGTTTTACTCTGTCCTATACAGTCACTATGAGCCAGAAGCGACTTGATGGCATCGGGTTTGGTTTGGAGTTTTTACAGACAACAGGTTTTCAACAAAGTTCACTGAATTGGGAAGGGACAATCTCTTCAACAAACGGTGCTGGTAAATTTGGATATCCACATACAGAAAAATGAAACAAGACCCACACCATACATAAAATTAACTTACAATGAATCGAGGACCTAAATGTTAAAACTATAACCATAAGGGTAAAACTATGAAACCTAGTTTTTTTAAATGATAGATTATCAAACACAACTACAAATTCTAGAGTTGCAGAAAAAAAAGATAACTGGGACCTCATAAAAATTAAAGATTTATGCTCATCAAAAGAGTGAAAAGACTGGGAAGAAATCTTCTGAAATGACATATTTGATAAGGGTCAAATCTCTAAAATATATAAAACTTCAATAAACCAACAACAAAAAGACAAACAACCCAATTTAAAAAATGGGCAAAAGAAATGAAAAGACACTTGACCAAAGAGGACATCCAACAGACCAACAAACACATGGAAAGATGTTCATGATCATTAGTCATTAGAGAGATATAAATCAAAACAAAATGAGATATCATCTCATCCATGCTAAAATGGCACTGATCAAAAAAACAGAAAACAACAAATGTTGGTGAGGTTGTGGGAAGATTGGAACCCTTATCCACTGCTGGTGGGACTGCAAAATGGCACAATCACTATGGAAAATGGTATGGCGCTTCCTCAAAAAAAAAAAAAAAAAAGAAATAGAACTATCTTTGATCCAGTAATCCCACTCCTTGGTATATACATTAGAGACCCAGTAGAAGTGACACAAACAGATATATGCACACCTATGTTCATTGCAGCACTATTCACAAAAGCAAAAAGATGGAAACAACCTAAGTGCCCAGCAACAGGTGAATGGATAAACAAAATGTGGTACATACAATGGACCACTACGAAACCATAATGATAAGTCCTTGAAACATCTTATAACATGGATGAATCTGGAGGACATTATGCTGAGTGAAATAAGTCAATCAAAAAAGGACAAATATTGTATGATCTCACTTTTATGAAAACACAAAAATAGGTATACATACAGAAATTAACATTCATTGGTGGTTAACAGGAATGGGTGGGTAGGGAGAGGGGGAGTCACTCTTTAGATAGTAGACACTTGTTATTTTTTGATGACAGGAAAGGTAACACCGAATGTGGGTCAAGTGCGGACAGCCTGACCAAAGTAAATGATGTCACTAAGTACACACACACCCACAAACACAAAAGGATGTTTTTGGTATATGCTAAGACATATATAATTTTGCAACAACAGCCACAAAAAAACAAAAAATATGTGTGTGGTTACATATATGTGTATGTATGCATATATGTGTATAGGTATATATATGTATGCATATATACATGTATTTATGTGTATATGTATATATGTGTGTACACTCCTACATAATCATATATATAATAAAGTACATGGGGGCACAGTTATGGATACTTCTTAGACTTAACTAAATACCTTGTGGGATGAGTTTTATGGGTTTGAAGCCCTAGGAGAGTAGTCTCATGGAACAACTCAGTCAACGGGCATAATATAGTTCACAAAGTTTATGCTCTATATCCTAATTTGGTGAGTAGTGACTGGGGTCTTAAAAGTTTGTAAGCAGCCATTTAAGACACAACTATCAGTCTCTTCTCGTCTGGAGGAAAAGAGACAAAAGGAAACCAAACACTCAGAGAAGAAACTAGTCTACAGGACTAACAGTCAACACGAACAATGGCTTCATCTACCCTTAGACAAGAACTAGACGGTATCTGGCTACCACTAACAACTGTTCTTATCAGGGCCACAAAAAATGGATCCTGACAGAAGAGGAGAAAAATGTGGAACAGTGCCAAATTCTTAAAAAGTCCAAACTTATTGGACCGGTTGAGAGTAGAGGACTCCCCAAGATTATCACCCTGAGATACTCCATAAATCTTGAACTGAAACTACCCTCTGAGGTCACCTTTTAGCTAAATAACAGATTGGCTCATAAAATAAAAAACAGATTGGCTCATAAAATAAAAAATATTACCAGCGAGCACTGCACACTTTAAAAAAAAATCATCTATCTGAGAATAAATAGTCAACAATGACTTTAAAGTAAAGATGAATGGCTAAGGGGACAGGGAAACAAGATTACTGGAAACAAAACAGAGTTTAGAGTTTGGAGCATACCAGTCAAAAATGAGTAATTCTCCTTGATGAGTTATCTTTTTTGTTATTTTATGAAATTATAGCCTGAGCAAACTATTTTTGTGAATTTTTAACCTGATCAACATCATATATTCATACTATAATCTCATTCACGGATATGCTTCTTTCACATTTGTCACAAGGGCAAT
Source organism: Dugong dugon (assembly GCA_030035585.1). Taxonomy (NCBI): domain Eukaryota; kingdom Metazoa; phylum Chordata; class Mammalia; order Sirenia; family Dugongidae; genus Dugong; species Dugong dugon. The sequence continues at coordinate 42,349,242 of CM057474.1, forward strand.
GAGAAATTACTGAGTAGCAAAGTAACCTTAGAGACTTTGTTGTTGTTAGGTGCTGTTGAGTCGTTCTGACTCATAGCGACCTGACGTACAAAACAGTGAAAAACAGCCCAGTCTTGCGCCATCCTCACAATCGTGTTATGCTTGAACCCACTGTTGCAGCCACTGTGTCAGTCCATCTCATTGAGGGTCTTCCCCTTTTTCCCTGAACCTCTACTTTACCAAGCATGATGTCCTTCTCCAGGGACTGGTCCCTCCTGATAACTTGCCCAAAGTATGTGAGATGAAGTCTCACCATCCTTGCTTCTAAGGAGCATTCTGGCTGTTCTTCTTCCAAGACAGATTTGTTCGTTCTCCTGGCAGTCCATGATACATTCAGTATTCTTCACCAACACCATAATTCAAAGCCATCAATTCTTCTTCAGTCTCCCTTATTCATTGTTCAGCTTTCACAGGCATATGAGGCAATTGAAAATACAATGGATTGGGTCAGATGCACCTTAGTCCTCAAAGTGACATCTTTGCTTTTTAAGACTTTACAGAGTTCTTTTGCAGATTTTCCCAGTGCAGTATGCTTGATTTCTTGACTGCTGCTTCCATGGGCATTGATTGTGGATCCAAGTAAAATGAAATCCTTGACAATTTCAATATTTTCTCCATTCATCATGATGTTGCTTATTGGTCCAGTTGTGAGGATTTTTGTGTTCTTTATGTTGGGGTGCAATCCATACTGAAGGCTGTAGGGACTTTAGACAGTTTATAAAACATTGAATAGAAAAGACAGTTGCATAGCTGTTTTGATGTGCTCCTTTTAATATAGGTAATCTTAACCGCCTCCATCTCTTTTTACATGCATATCACTCCTAATTGCATCTGTATTGCATGGAAGAAAATACACTTGCCTTCCAGTACAAGGTAAGGAAAGAAATGCCTGGGCCCCACAGTGAGCTTACTGGGCAGCACAGAAGATCTCCTATAGATGGAGATCATCACTCTGCCTTACCTCCTTTAAAATGGTGTTGGAAATTCCATAGCATAGAATGATGTTTGTACAAAACACGGAGATCATAATTTAGTACCTAAAACAATTGAAAAAACAAAATGATTCACGTTGCTCCTCTTTTTAGTAGGAAAAAATATATTACTATTAAAATTAAAACATCTTCATATATATAGGCTACTTACTCAAAACACTTAAATGCCCCAGACTGCAATGTTTCTATGATTCTCAAAATTATACACTAACAACCAAGACACATTTCAAACATCAGTAGTTTTATGGATTGAATTGTGCCCTCCTCCCCCCGCCCCACACACATAAAATATGTGTTGGAATGTTAACCCCTACACCTGTTGATGTAAACCCTTTTGGAAAGAGAGTTTTCATTGTTATGTTAAGGAGGTCACATTGTAGGGTGTATTCGAAACCTAATGCTTCTGAGTTATAAGGGGCAGCATAGATACAAGAACAAACAGAAGGAATATAGATGCCACAGTGAAGATCACCATGGATCAGAGGAACCCCAGGGCTATAGTAGCGGTGACAAGGATCTTACCCCAGAGCCAACAGAGCCTTCCCTTAGAGCCAGTGCCCTGAATTTGGACTTCTAGCCTCCTAAATTGTGAGAAAATAAGCTTCTATTTTTAAAGCCACCAACTTATGGAATTTATGTTATGGCAGTACTAGGAAACGACAGTGGTTATGCATTTCTGTCAGGCAAAAGGTCTCTATGGAAATCCTGGGCTCCCTGTCAAGATCTTCCATTCCATTTTAGATGGCACAAACTGTTTCTAGGATGCACTGAATCATTGTGCCTCGCACACCTTAAAACTGGTTCTCATTCTAACTCTACTCTAATTCAGTTGTTCTGATTTTATCACCAACAAAACAATACTGGTTATTTGTACAAGCCAAAGGACTTGAATGAGATGACTACATGGTTCAGCAGATAAAGCTTGAGGACATGCACAATTAAAGCACATTTTAAGTGAACAAAATAGGTGTTGATTGTTATTCTGATGCATACAATAGCTATTAGTAATAAATGTATGTAAACAGACTAATAATTTTGAAGATCCCTAGAAATACTGCCTCTCTGGAGCTAAGAATGAAACTGTTCTCACCAGAGTGCATGGCTGAGACAGGGGGCAGAATAAGTTCTCCAAGAAAAATCCCTGTTGAGGACAGGGGTAGAGGGATGCAAAGAGGAGCTTCCCTGTTCCATTTTTCATGGAAGAACCTTCAGAGCAGAAAAGAAAGGAACAAATCATAGTACAAATGACAGAGACAAGGATTTATCTGCACCCCTAGATCTTTGGAATGTAATTAGTATGAACTACTTCATAAATTTAAAGTATAAATATAGACCCCACATGTCCTAATATAAGGAAGTCTAGTACCTCTCTCTTGCCTCCTATTTCCCTACATTGCCAAAAATCCTGTTAAAACGTGGTAGCCAACCTGCACATCCCCAGAGTTGGTCTTGCCCTTGCTCCTCTCAACTGCTCTGCACTGGGGTAGAAGTTTAGTGCTCACAGCCCCACAACTGGTGGGCCCATGGAGGAAGAAGGGGTCTCTGCTCTTGGACGCAGTTCTCTGGTCTTTCTGGGAAGGATGGTCCCATTTCCTTGCTGCTAAGCTAAGTGTGTCCAGAGCTTGAGCTCCCAGGGCTGCACGTCTTGGTACCCCGCATTTTCAGCCTGATACATGATGACTTTCCAAGGAGTCAATGACTCCAGGAGGACCAGATTAACACCTACTCTGCCTCATTTCTTCTTGGGAATTCACACCACACAGACGTTTCCTTTTCCTTGCTTTGCATACTCCATTTCTTTGGACATGGCATTATCTGCCCCAAACTCTAAGAGAGTTTGAACATAACCTTCCCTCTAAATTCCAGGTACTTTATAGTCACAGCACAATGTTGTGAAGATTGGCCTATATTTTTTCTTCTACACTGTACCAATATTTTCTTTTCTGCATTTTCATGTCACTCATATGGTAATGTTTTAGTCCATTCATAATTGGACATTTATCCTTCGATGATATGTATGTTAATATTTCTAGAAAAGATTTGTACTTATCAGAATTCCCTGCCAGAGAGGCAGAATTTTGTTCTTTTTCTCTTCTTCAGAAAGGATAAGAATTGAGTTTAACAAATAGAAATGGTGAAACAAGTGAATGGGGCAGATAAAATTAGAGAAGACATAACAGTCCTCGGGGATGAACAATGATTAGCATGGAGCAGTGGCCAGTGAAGTTACATCTAGCCTGATTTTATAGAACAAGAAAGGAAGAAAAATCCATAGGCTTGGGGCTGATGTGATTGATCAATTTCACATACCTTCTTGGGATCAGAAGAAAACAGCTGTTTGACTTGTGACCTTCCACTACGTCATGGCTCTGCATTTAAAATGCCACATCAAAGTGAGTAACACGAAAGAAGCCAAGCTTTATTTTCTCCTGTTTCATGCTCCTTCTGTTGCCATGTGGCTTGATTTTTCGACAAAACACACACCATACTTGAATGATAAAGGCTATTACAATACAATATAGATCCATATAAAGTGCCATCTGTTAGAAAGAAGAGCATACTGATAAAACAGTTTACAAAGAAGAACAAGTCTTTGGGAATTAAAGGGAATTTGTGTTTACCTATATTTAGATTCAGTAATTTTCTAAAAATGAATTATTGTATTAATTATTATTATTGCTATAAGCACAACACCCACCAGTCATTTGTCAGTTTGCCGTACTGAGGTTGCTTGCATGTTGCTGTGATGCTAGAAGCTATACCATCGGTATTTCAAATACCAGTAGGGTCACCCATGGTGGAAGGTTTTAGTGGAGCTACCAGACTAAGACAGACTAGGGAGAAGAAACTGGTCATCTACTTCCAAAAGAAAAAAAAAATTAGCCAGTGAAAACCTGATGGATAGCAGTGGAACAGCATCTGCTATAGTGATGGAAGATGAGCTTCTCAGGTTGGAAGGAACTCAAAATACAACTAAGAAAGAGCTGCCTCCTCAAAACAGAATTGACTTCAATGACATGGATGGAGTAAAGCTTTCAGGACCTTCATTTGCTGATGTGGTATGACTCAAAATGAGAAGAAAACAGCTGCAAACTCTATTAGTAATCAGAACATGGAATGTACAGAGTATGAAGCAAGGGAAGTTGGAAGCTTTTCCAGGTACTTAATACAAAAATAACATGGAACACTTGAAGATAGTATCCTAAGCATTAGTGAGCTGAAATGGACTGGTATTGGCCATTTTAAATTGGAAAATCATATGTTCTGCTATACCAGGATTGACAAGTTGAAGAGGAACAATGTCACATTCATCATCAATAAGAACATTTCAAGATCTATCCAGAAGTACAACACTGTCAGTGATAGGATAATATTCGTATGCCTATAAGGAAGATCAGTTAATGTGACTATTATTCAAATTTACACACCAACCACTACTGCCAAAGATGAAGAAATTGAAGATTTTTACAAACTTCTGCAGTCTGAAATTGATCGAACATGCAATCAAGATGCACTGGTAACTACTCGTGATTGGAATGCCAAAGTTGGAAACAGAGAAGGATTGGTAGTTGGAAAATAAGGACTTGGTGATAGAAACTGCAGATGGCATGGTAGAATTCTGAAAGACCAATGACTTCTTCATTGCAAATACCTTTTTTCAACAACATAAATGGCAACTATACACATGGACCATGTCAGAAAATACCTGCAATCAAATCAACTACTTCTGTGGAAAAAGATGATGGAGATGCTCAACATCATCAGTCAGAACAAGGCCAGAGGCCAACTGTGGAACACACCATCAACTGCTCAAACGAAAATTTAAGTTGAAGCTGAAAAAAACTGAAACAAGTCCATGAGAGCCAAAGCATGACCTTGAGTATATCCCACCTGAATTTAGAGACCATCTCAAGAAAAGATTTGACACACTGAACACTAATGACCGAAAACTAGAAGAGATGTGGGATGACATCAAGGACATCATATACGAAGAAAGCAAAAGGTCATTAAAAAGACAGGAAATAAACAAAAGACCAACATGGATGTCAGAAGAGACTCTAAAACTTGCTCTTGAATGTAGAGCAGCTAAAGCAAACATAAGAAATTATGAAGTTAAAAGGCTGAATAGAATATTTCAAAGGGCGGCTCTAGAAGTCAAAGTAAAGTATTACAATGAAATGTGCAAATACCTGGAGTCAGAAAACCAAAAATGAAGAACACACTTGGCAGTTATCAAGCTGAAAGAACTGAAGAAAAAATTCAAGCCTTGGATTGCAATAGTGAAGGATTCTATGGGCAAAAAACTGAATGACACAGGAAGTATCAAGAGAAGAAGAAAGGACAACGGGGAAAAAAAGGAGCAGCAGAGGCTGCTTAGGTACAACCATAACCTCATGAGATTTGCTTTCTTGCTTTGGAGGTTTAGGGTCATGATTTCACGGGACATTCCACTTAATTGGCCTAATAACATGTTTAGTTCTTCTGTACTACCTCCTAGTTTGTTCCACAATGCCTGGGGTCTTAAAAACTTGCAAGCGGGCCATCCAAGAAACAACTGGTCTCTATTCACCTGGACAACAGAGGAAGAAGAGAGTCAGGAATAGAATGAGGAACGAGTGGCTAATTGGCTCCATGAATAACTACCTCCTTTGCCATGAGATTAGAAGAAATGGGTGGTGCCCAGCTACCATTACTGAACCTTTTAATCAAAGATTCTATAGAATAACCCTGATCAAAAGGGGGAACAGAATTTCAGAACAGAAATACAGACCAAAATTTCAAATTTTCAAGGACTTCAGACTTCCTCGAGTCATGAAGGTCGGATGAATCTCTGAAACTATTACGCTTTAATCTTTAAACCTTAAGCCAAAATATCCCCTGAAGCTTTCTCAAAACCAAATAACAGTTTAGCTTAACTAGTAAAAAATGTCAGCCTTTAGAATTATTCTCTTTTAAGAATTATCTATATCGTATCAAATTAACAACAGCAATGTGAAATGTTAGATAGGAACTTTAAGGGGCAGTGTATTTATGTTAATGGGGAGGAACAACTCAGAAAAGAAGGGTGAGAATGGTTACACAACTCGAAGAATATAATCAATGTCACTACATGGTACATGTAGAAACTGTTTGAATGGGTGTATGCTTTGCTGTATGTATTCTCAACAACAAACTAAATTTTTTTTATAAAAAAGAATATGGAAGGAATACACAGAGTCACTGTACCAAAAAGAATTGGACTACATTAAAACACTTCAGAAGGTAGCATTTTTGATCAAGAACTGATAGTACTAAAGGAGGAAGTCCAAGCTGCACTGAACACATTGGTGAAAAATAAGGCTCCAGGAATTGACAGAATACCAATTAAGATGTTTCAACAAACAAATGCAACGCTTTAAGTGCTCAATCGTCTATGCTGAAAAATTTGGAACAGCTGCCTGGCCAATGACTGGAAGAGATCCATATGCATGCCCGTTCCAAATAAAGGTGATCCAAGGGAATAAGGAAATTATCCAACAATATCATTAATATCACATGCAAGTAAAATTTTGCTGAAGATAATTCAAAAACGATTGCAGCAGGAAAACTGAGAAGGAACTGCCAGAAATTCAACCCAGATTCAGAAGAGGATGTGGAACAAGGGATATTATTGCTGATGTCAGGTAGACCCTGGTTTAAAGCAGAGAATACCAGAAAGATGTTTACCTATGTTTTATTGACTATACAAAGACATCCAACATGTGAATCATAAGAAATTATGGATAACATTGCAAATAATGGGAATTCCAGAACACTTAATTGTGCTAATGTGGAACTTGTAGATAGATCAAAAATCAGTTGTTCAAAAAGAACAAGGGAATACTGCATGGCTTAAAATCAGGAAGGGTGTGCATCAGGGTTGTATCCTTTCACTATACTTATTAAATCTTATGCTGAGCAAATAATCTGAGAAGTTGGGACTATATGAAGAAAAACGTAGCATCAGAACTGGAGAAGACTCATTAACAACTTGTGATAATCAGATGAAACAAACTTGCTTGCCAAAAGTAAAGAGGACTTAACTGGGCCAAGATGGTGGAGTAGTCAGATGCTTCTTGTGGTCCCTCTTACAAAAAAGACCCAAAAAAAACAAACAAAAAAAAAAAGTTAATTGATTATATATGACAATCTAGGAGCCCTGAACATCAAAGACAAAGTTGAAGAATTGGACTGAACAGCAGGGGGAGGGAGAGAGAGTTCAGAAGCAGTGAGGAGTTGCCAGACCTGACCTGGTCAGCACGGGTACCCTGCAGGCTGGATCAGCTGGCGCATGAGGGGTAAATCAAGCAGTGGTGCTTGGGAGGCATTTTCCACATCAGGAGAGACCAAGCAGAGGAGAGCCTGCTCAAGCCTCCAGAACCAGGGAGAAACAGCACTCAATCAGCAAAAGACAACTACAAGTGTCAAACCTACCATGCTGATCAAACACCCCCCCACCCCCCGCCTTTTGGGAAGTACTTCTCTCCCATTTACCTCCCCTTCCCCATTTCTGCTCTGGGTCCTGGTCCACCTTCAGAGATTGCTGTGCCCCCCGGGCTTGATGTAGGACCTGTCATGCACCCTGAGCCATTCTCCAGGCTCTGGAGAGGGAATAAATTAACAAAAAGGGGAAAAAATAAACTGCTGGCTCCCCTAAGCCAGGAACCCAGAGTAGGCACAGCTCCTTTGCCTAGACACAGGCATAAGGGGTCCACGGACTTTGAAAGTCTTTCACCAATGCATAGACCTGTGTGGGCCCATTTCAACAGCATAGCCACTCGTTAGCACAGTACAACAGGGTATATACCTGATGCCTATTTTCAACTGTATCAGCTATAAGGAGAGTGGCAGATTCATGCCATTTGACATTGCCCTCCCCTTTAAACAGGGTTCTCACCTACCCATATCAGGGGCCTGAGGACTGGTGGCTCCATCCACTCCACCGAGTCACCCACAACAGGGGTCCAAGAATAAGTGGTGACTCCCAGTCCTTACAGTCAACAGCACTGGGTGCCATAGTCTGGCATAAAAACACACCCACCTATGCAATCTAGGGAACTGGGACACGCCTTCTGCCAAGACACTCAGAGGCAACTGTCAGCCCCCTGCCTTGCTCAGCTTGCGGCTCCTTACTGCAGCCAAATACGTGTGTCTACTCCAATCATCCTGCCCGTCTAGGACTGTAGGTGAGAGCCTGCACCACACACTTGGTGACTGACGACATGGACACCTCAGTTGAGTTCATACAAGACAATTAAATGGACTCCTCGGCTCACATACCTAGTAACAGCTCTAGCAACCTAGAGACAGGACGTGAGGGCTTCAAAGATGCCAGTAATCAAACTAGCTCAGATGACCAGCCTATTTGGGCATATCAAAACAAAACAAAAAGCTAGGACACAGTAAGCAAACATAAAATAAATAAATATAATAACTTACTGATGGCTCAGAGACAACAGTCAATATCACATCACATAAACAGGCAGACCATGATGGCTTCAGCAAGCCACCAAAACAAAGAATCAAGAAACCTTCTGGGGAAAGAGAACTTCTTGGAACTTCCGGAGGTAGAATTTAAAAGATTAATATACGGAGTTCTTCAAGAGATCAGCAAGCAGATCATGCAAAACGCAGAACAAGCCAAGGAACACACAAAGCAATAGAGGAATTTATGAAGGTTAAACAGAAGCATAATGACAAATTAACAGGCTGCAAGAATCCACAGAGAGACAGCAAAAAGAAATCCAAAAGATTAACAATAAAATTTCAGAATTAGACAACTCAATAGAAAGTCACAGGAGCAGAATTGAGGCAATGGAAGTCAGAATTCGTGAGATTGAAAATAAAGCACTTGACACCAAATTATTTGAGGAAAAATCAAATAAAAGAATTCATTTTAAAAAATGAAGAAACCCTAAAACTATATGGGACTCTATGAAGAGGAATAACCTATGAGTCACGAGTACCAGAACAGAAGGGGATAACAGAAAATACAGAGAGAACTGTTGAAGATTTGTTGGCAGAAAACTTCCCTGATATCATAAAAGATGAGAAGATATTTATCCAAGAAGCTCATTGAACCCCACACAAGATACATCCCAAAAGAAAACCACCAAGGAAGTGGCGCCAAGATGGTGGAGTAGTCAGACACATCCTGTGGTCCTTCTTACAACAAAGACCTGAAAAAATAAGTCAATCAATTATATATGATAATCTAGGAGCCCTGAACATCAAAGGCAAAGTTGAGGAATCAGACTGAGTGGCAAGGGGAGAGAGAGACAGTTCAGAAGCAGCAAGGACTTGTCAGACCTGACCCAGCAGAAGCCGGAGCCCTTCAGGCCAGACCAGCTCAGGTGCATGGTGAGGCAAGTAGTGGCTCCTGGGAGGCATTTTCCACATCAGGAGAGACCCAGTGGCAGAGAGTCTACTCAAGCATCCAGAAACAGTGAAAATCAGCCCTTAATCAGCAAAAGATAAGTACTTACATCCAGTCTACTGCACAGATCAAAACACACTACCCTTTGGGAAAAAACTCTCTCCCATTTATCTCTCCACTCCTTGCTCTGCATTGGGTCCAGGACAGCTTCAGGGATTGCCAAGTCCCCTGGGCTGAAAGTAGGACCCGTCATGTGCCCTGAGCCATTCTACTGGCCTTGGAGAAGGAACAAATTACCAAACAGGAAAAAAAAAAAATCTGCCGGCTCCCCTAAGCCAGGAACTCAGGGTACACACAGCTCCTTTGCCTAGGCACAGGCATAAGAGGTCCACAGATTTTCAGTGCCTTTCATTCCTGCATAGACCTGTGTGGGCCCATTTCAACAGCGTAGGCCCTCATTACCACAGCACAACAGGGTTTATATCTAACTCTAACTTCAACTGTTTCAGCTGTGAAATGGCAGGTTCGTGACATTTAACACTGCTCTGCCCATAAAGGAGGGTCCTCACCCATATCAGGGGACTGAGGACTGGTGGTTCCACGCATGCCACCTAGCCACCTGTGACAGGGGTCCAAAAATAAGTGGTGCCCCCGAGTCCTTACAGCCAACAGCACTGGGTGCTCATATGTCGGCTGCAAAACCCACCCACCTATGTGCGCTCTAAGGATTAGGGAGACATTTTCCTCCCGGACACTCAGGGGCAGCCGTCAGTCCCCTGACTTGCTCAGCACGTGATCCCCTACTGCACCCAGATACCTATGCCTACACCAATCACCCACGCTGTTTAGGACCGCAGGTGAGAGCCTGCACCATGCACTTGGTGACCGACAACCTGGACACATGAGCTGAATCCATACAAGAAAAGTAAACAGACTCCTGGGCTCACATACTTAGTAACAGATCTAACCACCTGGTGATGGGACATTAGAGCTTCAAATGTGCCAATAACCAAACTAGCTTACAAAAGAAGCCTATTTGGGCATATCAAAACAAAACAAGAAGCTAGGACATGGTAAGCAAACTTAAAATAAATAAATATAATAACTTATTGATGGCTCGGAGACAAGAGTCAATATCAAAACATATAAAGAGGCATACCATGAGGGCTTCATCAAGCTCCCAAAATAAAGAATCAAGAAATTTTCCAGAGGAAGAGAATTTCTTGGAATTACTGGAGGCAGAATAGGAGATCAGGCAAAATGCAGACCAACCTAAGGAACACATAGAAAAAGCAATAGAGGATATCAAGAAGGGTATTAAAGAGCATAATGACAAATTTAATAGGCTGGAAGAATCCATAGAGAGACAGCAATCAGAAATCCAGAAGATTAACAATAAAATTTCAGAATTAGACAACTCAATAGAAAGTCACAGGAGCAGAATTGAGGCAATAGAAGTCAGAATTAGTGAGACTTAAGATAAAGCACTTGACACCAACTTATCTGAATAAAAATCAGAAAAAGGATTTTAAAAAAGGAAGAAACTCAGAGAATTATGTGGGACTCTATCAAGAGGAATAACCTAAGAGTGACTGGAGGACCAGAATGGGGGAGGTGGAGATAACAGAAAATAGAATTGTTGAAGATTTGTTGGCAAAAAAACTTCCCTGATATCATGAAAGATGAGAAGATATCTACCCAAGATGCTCATTGAACCCCACATAAGGTAGATCCCAAAAGAAAGTCACCAAGACATACTATAATCAAACTCACCAAAAACAAAGATAAAGAGAGAAATTTAAGAGCGGCTATGGATAAATAAAAAGTAATCTACAAAGAAGAGTCAATAAGACTAAGCTTGGACTACTCAGCAGAAACAATGCAGGAAAGATGGCAATAGAATAACATATATAAAGCCTTGAAGAAAAAAACTGCCAGCCAAGAATTGTATATCCAGCAAAACTGTCTCTCAAATATGATGGTGAATTAGGGCATTTCCAGATAAACGGAAGATTACAGAATTTGCAAAACCAAACCAAAATTACAAGAAATACTAAAGGGAGTTCTCTGGTTAGAAAATCAATTACGTCAGATAACAAACCAAGACTAGAACACAGGACAAAGCAACGAGATATCAACCCAGATAGGGAAGTCACAAAAATGAATCAAAGCTAAAACACTGAAAAGAAGGAAACAGATACATCAATATGTAAAAGATGACAACATTTAAAACAAAAAAGAGGGAAGAATAAATGTAGACATAGATTTTTCATATGGAGAGGAAGTCAAGGCCATATACAGAAATAAAAGACTGGTTTAAACTAAGAAAACAGGGGTAAACATTAAGGTAACCACAAAGGAAACTAACAATCCTACACATCAAAATAAAAAACAAGAAAAAAACAAAGACTCAGCAAATACAAAATCAACAACAATGAAAAAGGTGAAAAGAAAATACATAAAGAAAAATGCCTCAGCACATAAAATTAAGTGGAACAAAGAAAACTGTGAACAACATACAAAAAGACATCCAAATGAAGCACTAAACCCATGCCTATCAATAACTATGCTGAATGTAAATGGACTAAATGCACCAATAAAGAGACAGAGAGTGGCAGATTGGATTAAAAAAACACAATCCATCTATATGCTGTCTACAAGAGACACACCTTAGATTTAGACACAAACTAAAACTCAAACGATGGAAAAATATATATCAAGGAAACAGCACCCAAAAAGACCAGGAGTGGCAATACTAACCTCCGACAAAATAGACTTGAAAGCAAATCCACCACAAAGGATAAAGAAGGACACTATATAATGATTAAAGGGCCAATAAACCAGGGGGACACAACCATAATAAATATTTATGCACCCAACGACCGGGCTCCAAGATACATAAAACAAACTTTAACAGCATTGAAAAGAGAGATAGCTCCACAATAATAATAGGAGACTTCAACACACACTTTCAGTGAAGGACAGAACATCCAGAAAGAAGCTCAATAAAGACACGGAAGATCTAAATGCCACTTAATCTCACAGACATACACAGAACACTCCATCCAACAGTAGCCAAGTATACTTCTTTTCCAACTCACATGGAACATTCTCCAGAATAGACTACATATTAGGCCACAAAGCAAGTTTTAACAGAATACAAAACACTGAAATATTACAAAGCATCTTTTCTAACCATAAAGCCATAAAAGTAGAAATCAATAACAGAAAAAGCAAGGGAAAAAAAATCAAATACATGAAAACTGAACAACACCTTGCTCAAAAACCCAGTAGTTTTAAAGAAATTCACAAAATCAAATGAGAATGAAAACATGTCGTACCAGAACGTTTGGGACACAGCAAAAGCAAAACTCAGAGGTAAATTTATAGCAATAAATGCACACATCCAAAAAAAGGAAAGAGCCAAAATCAACACATTAACTGTACAACTCGATCAAATAGAAACAGAACAGCAAAAGAATCCCTCGGGCACCAGAAGAACAAATAATAAAAATTAGAGCAAAATTAAATGAAATAGAGAATAGAAAAACAATTGAAAGAGTTAACAAGACCAAAAGACGGTTTATTGAAAAGATCAGCAAGATCGATAAACCATTTGCCAAACTGACAAAAGAAAAGCAGGGGAGGAAGCCAATAACCCCAACGAGAAATGAGATGGGCACTATCACAAGAAATCCAACTGAAATTAAAAGAATCATAAGAGAATGCTATCAAAAATTGTACTGCAACAAATTTGAAAACCAAGAAGATATGAACAAATTTCTAGAAACTCACTACCTACCTAAACTAACACAAACAGAGGTACAACAACTAAATAAACCTATAACAAAAGAAGAGATTGAAAAGGGAATTAAAAAACTCCCAACAAAAAAAAACCCTGGCCCAGATGGTTTCACTGGAGAATTCTACCAATCTTTCAGAGAAGAGTTAACATCACTACTACTAAAGGTATTTCAGAGCACAGAAAAGGATGCAATACTCCCAAACTCATTCTATGAAGCCAGCATAACCCTAATACCAAAACCAGGTAAAGACACCACAAAAAAAGACAATTATAGACCAGTATCCTTCATGAACATAGATGCAAAAATCCTCAACAAAATTCTAGCCAATAGAATCCAACAACATATCAAGAAAATAATTCACCATGACCAAGTGGGATTCATAGCAGGTATGCAGGGATGGCTCAACGTTAGATCTTATCATTTGATGCAGAAAAGGCATTTGACAAAGTCCAACACCCATTCATGATAAAAACTCTCAGCAAAATAGGAATAGAATGGAAATTCCTCAACATAATAAAGTGCATTTATGCAAAGCCAACAGCCAACATCATCCTAAATGGAGAGAGTCTGAAAGCATTCCCCTTGAGAACGGAAAACAGACAAGGATACCCTTTATCACCATTCTTATTCAACATTGTGCTGGAGGTCCTAGCCAGAGCAAGTAGGCTAGAAAAAGAAATAAAGGGCATCCAAATTGGTAAGGATGAAATAAAAGTATCCCTATTTGCAGATGATATGATATTATACACAGAAAACATCAAAGAATCCAAAAGAAAACTACTGGAAATAATAGAAAATTTCAGCAAAGTATCAGGATACAAGCTAAACATACAAAAATCAGTTGGATTCCTCTACCCCAAAAAAGAGAACTTCCAAAAGGAAATCATCAATCAATAAGATATACAATAGCCCCCAAGAAAAAAAAATACTTAGGAATAAATCTAACCCGATACATAAAAGACCACTACAAAGCAAACTACAAGACACTGCTGCAAGAAACCGAAAGAGACCTACATAAGTGGAAAAACATATCTTGCTCATAGATAGGAAGACTCGACATTGTGAAAATGTCTGTTCTATCCAAAGTGATCTACAGATACAATGCAATCCCAATCCATTTTCCAATGACATTTTTAATGAGATGGAGAAACAAATCACCAACTTCATATGGAAAGGGAAGAGGCCCTGGATAAGTAAAGCATTATTCAAGAAGAAGAACAAAGAGGAAGGCCTCACACTACTTGATTTTAGAACCTAATATACCACCACAGTAGTCAAAACAGCCTGGTACCGGTACAACAACAGATACATGGATCAATGGGACAGAATTGAGAATCCAGATATAAATTCATCCACCTATGAGCAGCCGATATTTGACAAAGGCCCAAAGTCCATTAATTGGGGAAAAGACAGTCTCTTTAACAAATGACGCTGGCATAACTGGATATTGATCTGCAAAAAAATGAAACAAGATGTATACTTTACACCATGCAGAAAAACTAACTCAAAATGGATCAAACACCTAAATGTAAAATCTAAAATGATAAAGATCATGGTAGAAAAAATAGGGACAATGCTAACAGCACTAATACATGGCATAAACAGAATACAAAACATAACTAACAATGCACAAACACCAGAAGAGAAACTAGATTAACTGGGAGCTCCTGAAAATCAAACACTTATGCTCCTCAAGACTTCACCAAAAAAGTAAAAAGACAACCTACAGATTGGAAAAAAATTTTCGGCTACGAAATATCTGATCAGGGTCTAATCTCTAAAATCTACAAGATACTGCAAAACTTCAACCACAAAAAGACAAATAACCCAATTAAAAAATGGGCAAAAGATAAGAACAGGCACTTCACCAAAGAAGACATTCAGGCGGCTAACAAACACATGAGGAAATGCCCACAATCATTAGCCATTAGAGAAATGCAAATCAAAACTACAATGAGATACCATCTCACTCCAACAAGGCTAGCATTAATCCAAAAAACACAAAATAATAAATGTTGGAGAGGTTGTGGAGAGACTGGAACACTTATACACTGCTGGTGGGAATGTAAAATGGTACAACCACTTTGGAAATCAATTTGGCACTTCCTTGAAAAGCTAGAAATAGAAGTACCATATGATTTAGCAATCCCACTCCTTGGAATATATCCTAGAGAAATAAGAGCTGTCACATGAATAGATATATGCACACCCATGTTCCTCGCACCAGTGTTCATGATAGCAAAATGATGAAAACAACCTAGGTGCCCATCAACGGATGAACGGATAAACAAATTATGGTATATTCACACAATGGAATACTATGCAATGATAAAGAACAATGACGAATCTGGGAAACACCTCATAACACGGATGAATCTGGAAGGCATTATGCTAAGTGAAATGAGTCAGTTGCAAAAGGACAAATATTGTATGAGACCACTGTTATAAGAACTCAAGAAAAGTTTAAACAGAAGAAAACATTCTTTGATGGTTACAAGGGTGGGGAAGGAGGGAGAGGGGAATTCACTAACTAGATAGTAGACAAGAATTATCTTATGTGACGGGAAGGACAACACACACTACTGGGGAAGTCAGCACAACTGGACTAAACCAAATGCTAAGAAGTTTTCTGAACGCAACCAAATACTTCGAGGAACAGTGTAGCAAGGGCAGGGGTCTGGGGACCATGGTTTCAGGGGATATCCAGGTCAACTGGCATAACAAAGTTTATTAAGAAAATGTCCTGCATCCCACTTAGGTGAGTGGCGTCTGGGGCCTTAAAAGCTTGCGAGTGACCATCTAGGATGCATCAACTGGTCCCAACCCACCTGGAGCAAAGGAGACTGATGAACACCAAAGACACAAGGAAAATATTAGTCCAAGAGATAAAAAGGGCCACATAAACCAGAGACTCCATCAGCCTGAGACTAGAACAACTAACTAGATGATGCCCAAATACCACCAATGACCAGCATGACAGGGAACAACAGAGAGTCCCTGAGAGAGCAGGAGAAAAGTGGAATACAGAACTCCAATTCTACTAAAAAGACCAGACTTAATGGTCTGACTAAGACTGGAGGAGCCTCAGAAGACATGGCTCCCAGACTCTCTGTTAACCCAGAACTAAAACCATTCCCGAAGCCAACTCTTCAGACAAAGATTAGACTGGACTATAAGACATAAAATGATACTCATGAAGAGAGTGCTTCTTAGTTCAAGTAGATACATAAGATTAAATGGGCAGCTCCTGTCCAGAGGTAAGATGAGAAAGCAGAAAGGGATAGGAGCTCGTTCAATGGACATGAGAAATCCGGGGTAGAAAGGAAGAGCATGCTGTCACATTATAGGGATAGCAACTAGGGTCACATAACAATGTGTGCATAAATTTTTGTATGAGAAACTAAATTGAGCTGTAAACTTTCATATAAAGCATAATAAAAATAATTAATTAATTAATTTTAAAAAAGAAAGTGAAGAGGACTTGAAGCACTTACTGATAAAGATCAAAGACCACAGCCTCCTGTATGGATTACATCTCAACATAAAGAGAACAAAAATTCTCACAACTAGACCTGTAAGCAACATCATGATAAACAGAGAAAATATTGAAGTTGTCAAGGATTTTATTTTACTTGGATCCACTATCAACACCCATGAAAGCAGCAGTCAAGAAATCAAAGGACATACTGCATTGGGCAAATATGCTGCAAAAGTCCTCTTTCAAGTGTTAAAAAGCAAAGATGTCACTAAGAACTAAGGTGCACCTGACCCAAGCCTCATATGCATTTGCAAGCTGGACAATGAATAAGAAAGATCTAAGAAGAATTAATTAATTTGAACTAGGGTGTTGTTGAAAAATACCGAATATACCATGGACGGCGTGAAGCGTGAACAAATCTGTCTTGGAAGAAGTGCATTCAGAACACTTCTTTTGGGTTAATGACTGATGACATTATCTTTTCATGTGATTGTTGGCCATTTGTATATCTTCTTTGGAGAACGCCTATTCAGATCCTTTGCCCATTTTTTAATATGGTTGTTTGTCTTTTTGTTGTTGACTTGTAGGGATTCTTTATATATTCTGGATATTAAACCCTTATCAGATATGCAGTTGTCTTCCCAGATATATGTTTTTCCTGTTCTGTAGGTTATCTTCACTTTCTTGATAAGGTTCTTTGGTGCACATAAGTTTTTAATTTTGAGGATGTATGTCAAATTTATCTATTTTGTCTTTTGTTGCTCATATTTTTGGTGTCATATAAAGATCCACTGTCAAAAGCTAGGTGTCAAAGCTTTGCCCTTATATTTTCTTATAAGAGTTTATGGTTTTAGTTCTTATATTTAGGTCATTGGGTTTTTTTTGTTTTGTTTTGTTTTGTTTTAAGGAAAGACTTTTCCCATCTCTAGGCTTTGTCTCCAAGCCTTTGTCTATCCTGTAAGAACTGTAGCTCCAATGCCTGGAACAGAGCCTGAAACATAGTAGACTCTTAGTCATTGGTTGATGAGTGGATAAATGAATACAGGAACATTGACGTGTCTTTGCATTATAGTAAAAAATAATGGTGCCAATCAGTTGCTCTTTTGTGCAACAAAAGGAAATAAAAGATCTGGGATCAGGACATAGCTTTCTTCCTTATTGTAAAAGACTTTCTCCTTTATTGTAAAATAATCGGTAGAAACTTCCACAAAGTAATGGGAAGCCAGATAGGAATTTGTCAGCAAATGTTAAAAGTAATTTAATTTTTTAGAATTTTTATTCTTTGGGGTTTATGGCAAGTTTTACTTCACAAATCATTTAATGACTGGCAAAACACTATACTTGCTATTTAAATGCATGTGTGATTAATTAAGAATCTTTTTTCTCTTACTCTTGCCTCTAGAAAGTTGTCTACACATGATTTTTCCATTCATTTTTTTTTTCAAAATGATGTCTGTGTGAAAAATAATCTATTAATGGAAATTAACATGAAAGAAAAATTTTCTGGGTTGTTCTTATCACTATGCCTAAACTATTTTGAAAAAAACATCTACCTTGAATTGTTCATTGTGAGTGTCGTTGCCTTTTCGATTGATGCTATACACTTCTCAGAATTAATTTTAGTTATAAGAATTGAAAAACAATGAAAAAATTTGCTGGAAAAAACTTTAGCAAATGTATTCTGCTTGTTGTTGTTGTTAGGTGCTGTTGAGTCAGTTCCGACTCATAACAACCTTATGTACAACAGAACGAAATGTTTCCGTCAAGTCAATTTTGACTCGTAGCAACCCTATAGGACAGAGTGGTACTGCCCCATTGGGTTTCCAAGGAGCGGCTAGTGAATTCCAACTGCTGATCTTTTGGTTAGCAGCTGTAGCTTTCAACCACTGCACCAACAGGGTTTGGGAAATGTAAATCAAGAACACAACGAGATGCCACTTCTCACCCATTAGGATGGCTACTATCAGAAAATATCAAGTGTTGATTAGGATGTGTAGAAATCGGAACTCTATCCCTTTGCTGGTGGGAATGTAAAATGGTGCAGCTGCTGTAGAAAAGTTTGGTGGTTCCTCAAAAAGTTAAATGATCCAGGAATTTCACTAAGTATATACCCCAAGGAATTGAAACCAGAAATTCAAATACCAGTGTTCATTGCAGACTTGGGTGGAAAAAACCAAGTGTTCATCAATGAATAAATGGATAAACAAATTGTGGTATGTAAAAGCAACTGAATATTACTGAATGGTAAAGCGAAATGAAGTTCTGATACATGCTACAACATGGATGAACCCTGAAAATATTACACTGAATGAAATAATTCAGACAAAAAAAAGGACAAATATGGTATAATCCCACTTATAGATAAATATAAAATAGGCAAATGCATAAAGACAAAAGTTTATAGTGGTTATCAGATACTGTGGGGAGGGGGAATGGGGAGTTATTCTTCAAGGGGTACTGAGTTTTAGTTTGGGGTGATGAAAAACATTTGGAAATAGATAGTGGTGATATTTGTCACTGAATTGTACACTTAAAAATGGTTGAAGTAGCCAAAAAAAAGGACAGAAAATCTGGATGGCTGATCAGAGGGAGGGGAGATAGAAGGATGGGTGATGAGGCTGTGAGGGAGCCCAGGTCAGACAGTGTTGGGCCTCTTGTTGGTGGGGTGAACAGAGTGGAGGGCCCACAGGCTCTGAACAAGCAGAAGACACCTCCTCCTGCTGCTCTGCATTGAGAACAGAATCTTGAAAGGTGGATAGAAAAGAGGAGCCCAGTTAGGAGAGATTGCAGGGAAGAGGTGAGAACTAAGGGCTGAGCAAAAGACCCCTGGGGTAGGGAGATAATGGATTAGGAGCCAATGGCAGAGTCCCCTTCTTGAAGGCTCAGTAGGGCAGGGAAAGCTCTGGGTCAGGGAGATCTAGATGGGTCCCACCCCCCTGCTACATGCCCCCTGTGTGACCTTGGGCTGCTTGGGCAATTCTAGAAGCCTTGGGCTACTATTCCCCCACATTGCCTCTCGGAGTCCATTCTCTGCATAGCAGAACACAGTGGGATCTTCACATTACTTTGTTGCTTGTGGTCCTCCTGATCTACTGACTTCCCCTTGCACTAGAAAACAGGCCATCCCACCATCCCACTCGCCCCCACAGAATCTAGTCCTGCACACCCCCTCGCTTATCTGATTCTAGCCTTTCTGTCCTTCCAAGCACCATGTGTGTCATGTCCCTACCTCAGGTCTCTGCTGGGCCCAGCTCCACCCAGATCTTGGAGAGGATGCTCCTGTGCCTGGTCCCACCACAACACCATGCCTTGGCCGGCTGTCTATCAAACCAGAGCACCCTCCCTCCCCAATCTGCCTCTCTCACAACCACAGATGTCCCCTCAGTTAAGAGTCCTAACTTAGGACGCCAGCTCCCTGGGACCAAGGGCCTGTCTCAGTCCCATAAGGAGGACAGCCTTGCAAGGACTAGGCGCAGTGTTGAACCTGTAGAATGACAGGGTAATAGAACTAGTGTGAGAGCTCACCAGGAAGCATATAGAGTGTCCTGCGGGCACAGCAGAGACATGGCTACAAGGAGCACTGCTGCATTACTTGTCATGTGACCAGTTATTTCACTTGACAAACCCTTACTGAGCACCTCTTGTGTTCCAGATACTGCATTATGGGCTGAAGAAAGTGCTAACACAAACAGTAGGATCCTTTCTTTTGTGGCATTTATAACATTATGGGAGAACCTTAAATAATTGAATATAAGTGCTGATTAAAGTGGTGGAAAAGCAAGTTCACATGCCATTGTAGTACACAGCAGCAGGATCCACCTTTCAAAATAAACCCACCCGTGTTTTACTCAACCTCACATCTTAATGACTGCCTTCTCATATTTATTTCAAACACCAAGCATTTGTGGAACTCCAAGCCAGGACACCTGGTTTCTTAACAGGTCTGTTAGGAGGGTCACTTCTGTTTTTCTCCAGCTTGCTACTTCCTCAGTGCTAGAGCTGGCCTCACTTGTTAACTCTGCTTCCTTCCTCATGAGCCCCTTTCCCTTGCTTTGGAACTCTCTAGATCCAAAGTTTGTGGATCCTCTGGAGCTATTACTGATCCTCCTCGAGGAGCTACTTTTCTTTTTTCAAGACTTCTGTGAAGTGCATGCTCCTGCAGCTGCGTATGCACAAAAGATACTTAAGATGTTCCTTCATCCCTACCCTCATCTCCCCAGGGAAAGATGAGGGTAGTGTTTTCCCACAGCATAAATCTCAGAATCCTTATAAATACAAATTAGAAACTGAATAAAAATCACAACTTAAAATCTTTGGATTTAATTGGTGTGAAACTTTGTTCAAACTCTGGCATTCATGGCCAGAAAAAGAACAAGATCTGAGCAAGTTACATCAAAACGATTTTGCTTCATAGTGGAAAAACCAAATCTAAGAATTTATAAGATTTCAATCCCCTAAACCTACTTTCCAGGCTAATGGTTAGAATCCCACTTATCTCTCACGCCCTGTAAAAACTTCAATTTGAGAAAAAATACTATTACCTGAACGTTAACTTATTATTTCAGGCACTTAAATCTTAGTAAAGGGTGAGCATTTTTAGTGTTTTCTCAACAAAAGTAGTTTTCTAGGTCTGAGAAATACTAGTTGATCATTTTAATAGCCTTTGTAAATTATATTTATTTATACTCTGCCTTATTTTCTTTTAGAACTGGCCATTTTCACCTCCAGGCTTTAATAAACATAATAATATTAGTATGACTCTGAGAAGATGGAGGCATAAACTATCATTCTGACACTCCCCCACAAATACAAGAAATACAACAAGGAAACAGTGCTCAGCTCTGAGTGACTGAATCAGGAAGCAGAGGAAAGCTGCAGGGAACTGTAGACAGGCAAGAATCAACAAATTAATGAGTCACATATGGTACAAAATCACTTCTCCAACCATCCCTGCCCTCCCCCAGCCAGGCAGGGTGGCAGTTGCTGTGAACTGGGGTAGTGGCCACAGAAAAAGAGCCTGCTTCCCTAACCACCACAACCCCTACCTGTCCAAAGAAATAAGACCCTAAGCCTCTACCCTAAAATCAACAAGACAGACCTCCCTAGGGGTTCATTTAGAGTGTGCCAGCACCTCCCCAACCTGGACACTGTCAGCTGCAACCCTACTTCAAATTGCTACAGAAGGCCCATGCAATGGAGTCTGTTCTCATAGTCAACACTCTACCGGCCTCCCTGTGCACCCCATAGCTAAGGCCTCTGAAACCAACAGGACAGACCTCCTGGGGAGTCAGTACTGGTCTGTCTGCTCACACTTTCAGTCAATGCTGAGGACTGCTGACTGAGGCTGCTGTGTGCTAAGAAACAGGAACCTTTAGTGGAGGCTACAGCCAAACAGCCAACATACTACAGAATGAGCTCTGATAGCAAACAAGGCAGACCTCCCCAGGGGTCCATCTGTAGTGTGCCAGCACCTCCCCCACCTAGACACTGTCAGCTGCAAGCCTACTTCAAATTGCTACAGAAGGCCCATGTATTGGAGTCTGCTCCCATAGTAAACACTCTACTGGCCTCTCTGCACACCTCATAGCTCAGGCCTCAGAAGTCAAAAGGAAAGACCTCCCAGGAAGTCAGGTCTGGTGTGTCTGCTCCCTCTTTCAGTAGGTACTGAGGACTGCTGACTGAAGCTGCTGTGTGCTAAGAAGCTGACATCGTTAGTGGAGTCTACGCCCACAGAACATACTACAGAATGGGGTCTGATAGTAACAAAGCAGACCTCCCTGGGGGTCTGTTTGGAGAGTGACAGCTGTTCCCCCATCTGGACACTGTCACCTGCAAGTCTGCTGTGAACTGCTACAGAAGGGCCCTGCAGTGGAGTGTGCTTGCATAGTCAGCACTCTACCTGCCTCCTTGTGTAATTGATAGCTCTGGCCTCTGAAACCAACAGGACAAACTTCCCTAGGGGTCAAATGAAGTTAGTCTGCCCCAACTTCCAGTTGGCATTGAGGACTACTGACTGAGGCTGTTGTGTGCTAGGAAGCAGGAGTCTTGACTGTGGGTGGCACTCACGGCCAACAATCTACCAGGGGGACTCTGACAACAACAAAGCAGACCTCCACTGAGATCTGGCCAGAGGATGACACACCCTCCACCACCTGGTAATTGTTGGTTGCCAGGCTGTTGCAAACTGCTACGAAGTCCCTTGCAGTTAGAATCTGCTCTCATAGTCAGCACTCTACTTGCCTCCCTGTGCAGCCCCTAGCTCAGGTCTCTGAAACAAACAGGATAAACCTCCCTGGAGATCAGTTTAGGTCTGTCTGCTTCCCCTTACATTGGTGCTGAGGACTGCTGACCGAGGCTGCTGTGTGTTAGGGAACAAGCATCTTGAGTGGAGGCTACACCCACAGCCAACGTACTACAGAATGATCTCTGACAGCAAGCAGGCAGACCTCCCTAAGGGTCCATTAAGAGTGTGACCACCCTGCCCCCAACCAGTAACTGCTGGCTGCTGAACTGATACAAACTCCTACAGAAAGTTCACTACAGTGGAGTTAGGAGGTAGGTCACCTAAGTAGAGACTGCTCCCCCAACAACCACAGGACCCTGGGGCTCTGAAACCAACATGACAAGTCTCTCAGAGGTCCTTCTGGGGAGTGGCAACCCCTACTTCTGAAATGGAAGAAAGCTTGTGCTTCCCCGAATGCCAGATCAGAACAGGGAAGGAAACCTCAGGCAAAACCAGAGTGAAACACTCAGCCCAGAAGAGGGCTCATTGGCTGTGGGTTTTCTGACTAAAAATATTATTGCAGAAACAGAGAAGGGAAGAGAGCAATAGCCAGAGAGAGCGGACTGTGCCCCCTGGTGGACAGACTGATTAGTACATGACATCTCCCGAGTGGCAGTGCCCACTAGTGACAGACTGACCACAGCATGTTCTTTACTGTGTTTGTGTTTGGAAAAGACTATAAGTTGAAAAACTACATCTGGAATTTTCAAATCCCAATTAAACCAGGGACAGAGAAGGAACTATCATAGACAGGGAGAAGAAACAGTAAGCAAAGGCCAAAGACGCTGCCCACCTAAGAATTTCTTCCAGAAAGTTGTGTGGGCAAAAACACCAAATTATGGGGAAAACTGAGAAAGTTAACACCCTCAAAAATTCCAATGCCCCACAAAAAAAAAAAAAATCACAAGACACACAAAGAACAGAGAAACAATAGCCTATCCAAATGAACATGAAAGTGCATCTGTTGATTCCAACTCATACTAACCCTATAGGACAGAGTAAAACTGCCCCATAGGGTATCCAAGGAGTGTCTGGTGGATTTGAACTGCTGACCTTTTGGTTAGCAGCCAAGTTCTTAAACACTATGCCATCATGGCTTCTGGTGAAAGTGCATCTAGAGATGACCAAAAAATGGAAGAATATAATACAACAATGTTAAATATAGTTAAAGAATAAGCAAAAACATAGACAAAGAGCTAAAAGAAATAAGGAAAACAATGCAAGAACAAAATGAGGATCTAAAAAAGAGATACTGCAACTGAAAGGCACAACAGCTGAAATGAGAAACACAGTAGAAGGACTTAACAACAGATTTAATCAGGCAGAAGAAAGAATCAGCAAATTAGAGGATAAGACAGTTAATATTTCAGACGCTGAAGAGTAACAACAATGGGAGCTTAAGACAGCTGAGCACTGTTTAATGGAATTATGGGACAACAATAAGAGGCCTAATATACGTATCATGAAATTCCAGGAGGAGATGGGAGCAAGAAAGGGACAGAAAGACTAATTAAAGAAATAATGACAGAAAATTTCCACAATCTAATGAAGGACATTAATCTAGAAATCCAAGAAGCTCAAAGAATTCCATGCAGGATAAACCCAAGGAGATCTACACTAAGACAAATCATAGTTAGGCTCTCAAAAATTAAAGATAAAGACAAAATCCTGAAAGAAGTGAGAAGGAAACAGTCATATACAAAGGATCCCCAATAAGATGATGTACTGATTTTTCCTCAGAAACATTGGAAGCCAGAAGGAAATGGAAAGGTATATTTAAAGTATTGGGGGAAAAAAAAAAACTGTCAACCAAGAATACTATACTCAGCAAAACTATCCATCAAGAATGAGAATGAAATTAAAATATTCCCAGACAAATGGAAGCTGAGACAGTTCATATCCACCAGACCAGCCCTACACAAAATACTAATGGGAGTTCTGTAGATGGAAGGGAAAAGACATTAGACAGTAATTCAAAGCTATACATAAAAAGATTCCCTAATAAAGGGAAATGCATGGACAAGTATAAGGTCTAGTAACAAGGTATCTTGCTTGATAATTCTAAATGTTCTGTCCTTCATGTTTTTTTAATAACAAATATATAAAAGGCAAGGATAAAATTATGTTACAATGCACTGAAATATCAAAACATATTTAGAGAAAACAACAACACAAGGGGGGAAAGGAATGGTATAGATATAGAATTTCTTGTACTCTACTTAAGTTGGTACCAACTTACTCTAGAATGTTATAAATACAAGACCTTAAATGTAATATTCATGGCAACCATTAAGAAAATATATTAAAAAACATCCACAAAAGGAAAAGAGAAGGGAACTAAAAAGGCACATTACAATAAACCAACAAAACACAAAAGCAAGCAGTAATAAAGGACAAAGACAAACAAGGCTTAAGACACACAAAAAACAAATAACAAAATGGCAGAAGACTCTTCTTATCAGTAATTACAGTGAATATAAATGTTCTAAATGCTCCAATCAAATGGCAGAGAGTGGCAGAATGGATTAAAAAAAAAAACATGATCCAACAATATACTGTTTACAAGAGACATACTTTAGCCCCAAGCACACAAATAGTTTGAAAATGAAAGGATGGGAAAAAATCCCACGCAAATAATAGCCAAAAGACAGCTGAAGTGGCAAACTTAATATCAAAGTAGACTTTAAGACAAAGTCTGTCAGAAGATATAAAGATGGACATTATATAGTGATAAAAAGGGTCAACTAATCAAGAAGACAACAATCATATATGCACCCAACATCGGACGACCTAATTATATAAAGCAAACACTGATATAACTGAAGGGAGAAATGGATGTTACTACAATAATCATTTGAGACTTCACTACACCACTATCAGTATTGGACAGAACATACAGAAAGAAGATCAAAGAGGACCTGATTGACAGAGGACCTGAATGACACTATAAACCAATTAGACTTAACAGACATATATAGAACACTCCACCCAAAAAGAGAACAATATACATTCTCCTCCAGTGCACATGGATCATTCTCCAGGATAGATCACATTTTAGGTCACAAAGCAAGTCATGATGAATTCAAAAAGATTGAAATAATACAAAGTATTGTCTCTGAATACAACGGATTGAAGCTAGAAAACAAGAGTTGAAAAAGAAAACTGAAAAATACACATACATATGGAAATTAAAGGACACACTATTAAAGTACCAATGGGTCAAGGAAAAAATCAAAAGAGAAATCACAAATTTCTTAGAGCCAAATGAAAATGAAAGCACCACATAACCAAACTTACAGGATGCAGTGAAGACAGCACTCAGAAGGAAACTTACAGCAATAAATGCCAACATGAAAAAAGAAGAAAAATATCAAATTAACAGCCTAACTCCACAACTCCAGGGACTAGAAAGAGAAGAGCAAACTAAGCCTAAATCTACCAGAAGAAAGGAAATCACAAAGATGAGAGCAGAAATAAATAAAATAAAAACCAGAAAAACAATAGAGACAATCAATAAAACCAGAAGTTGGTTCTTTGAAAACATCAATAAAATTAACAAACCTTTAGCTAGACTGACAAAGAAAAGAAGAGAAAAGGTGCAAATAACCAAAATAAAAAATGAAAGAGAGGAAATTGCAACTGAGTCAACAGAAATAAAGAGAATTATGACAGAATATTATGAACAACTGTATGGCAACAAACTGAACAACCTAGATGAAATGGACAAGTTCTTAGAAGCATACAACCTACCCAAACTGACTCAAGGGAAACAGAAAGTCTCAACAGACCCATAACAAGTGAACAGATCAAATCAGTGATCTAAAAACCTCCCAACACCAACAAAAAAAAGTCTGAGATCAGATGACTTCACTGGGGAATTCTACCAAATATTTAAAGAACTGACACCAATACTGTGTAAACTCTTCCAAAAGATACAGAATAACACTCTCTAATTCATCCTATGACGCGAACATAACCCTGATAGCCAAAGACACCACAAGAAAATGACAAGTCAATAACCCTTATGAATATAGATAGAAAAATACTAGCAAAAAGGATCCAATAGCATATTAGAAGAGTCATATACCATGACCAAGTGGGATTTTTTCCAGGAATGCAGGGATGGTTCATCATTAGAAAACTAATCAACATAATATACCACATCAATAGAACAAACGAAAAGAACCACATGATCATCTCTGTGGATGTAGAAAAAGCATTTGACAAAATCCAACATGCTTTCTTGATGAAAACCCTAAATAAGATTAGAATAAAAGGGAAATTCCTCAATATGATTCAGAGCATATATGAAAAGACAATGGCCAACATTATACTTAATGGAGAAAGACTAAGAGCTTTCTCCTTGAATTCAGAAATAAGACAAGGGTGCTCACTTTCTCAGCTTCTATTCAATATTGTATTAGAAGTCCTAGCCAGAGCAATAAGAAAAAGAAATAAAAGGCATCCAGATTGGAAAAGAAGGAATAAAATTATCTCTGTTTGTGGATGACAGGAGCCATATATAGAAGATCTCAGAGAGTCCACAAGAAAACTTCTAGAGATAAGAGAGGAATTTAGCAAAGTTGGAGGGTACAAGGTCAACAAACAAAAATCAGTTGGTTTTCTATACACCAGCAATTAGAAATCTGAAAGGGAAATTAGGGAAACAATTCCATTTATAATAACATTGAAGAAAATAAAATATCTAGGAATAAATTTAACCAGGGATGTGAAGGACTTATACAATGAAAACTATAAAACACTGCTGAAAGAAATGAATGAAAAGATGTTCCATATTCCGGAATTGGAAGACTTAATATTGTTAAAATCTCAATACCACCGAAAGCAATTATAGATTCAACGCAATCTCAATCAAAATTCCAACAGCCTTCTTTACAGAAATAGAAAAACCAATCCTCAACTTTATATGGAATGGCAAGAGGCCCTGAATAGCAAAAACAATATTGAAAGAGAAGAACAAAGTAGGAAGGTTCACACTTTCTATTTCTAAAACATATTATACAGCTACAGTAATCAAAACAACCTGGTAATGTATAACAATAGACACATAAACCAATGGAATAGAATTGAGAGTCCAGAAATAAGCCCAGACATCTAGGGTCAACTGATGACTATTCGATGGGGAAAGAAGAATCTCTTCAATAAATGGTGCTGGGGAAATTGGATTTTCACATGCAGAAAAATGAAACTGGACCCATGCTTCACACCATACACAAAACCAAATTTAAAATAGATTAAGAACTGTTATGGATTGAATTGTGCCCCCCAAAAATGTGTGTCAACTTGGTTAGGCCATGATTCCCAGTATTGTGTGGTTGTCCATCGTTTTGTGATCTGAGGTGATTATCTTACGTGTTGTAAATTCTAAACTCTATGATGTTAATAAGGTAGGATTAGAGGCAGTTATGTTAATGAGGTAGGACTCAATCTACAGGATTAGGTTGTATCTTGAGTCAATCTCTTTTAAGACATAAAAGAGAGAAGCAAGCAGAGAGGAGAAGGACCACATTACAGCCAAGAAAGAAGAGCCAGGAGCAGAGCATGTCCTTTGGACCAGGGGTCCCTGTGTTGAGAAGCCCCTAGACCAGGGGAAGATTGATGACAAGAACCTTTCCCTAGAGCCGACAGAGAGAGAAAGCCTTCCCCTGGAGCTAGAGCCCTGAATTCGGACCTCCTAGACTGTGAAGGAATAAATTTTTGTTTATTAAAGCCATCGACTTGTGGTATTTCTGTTCTAGCAGCACTAGATAACTAAGACAGGGACCTAAATGTGTAAACTAAAACCATAAAATTCTTAGAAGAAAATGCAGAGGCAATGCTGTTGGGCCTAGCTTTCAACAATGGATAATCTAATATAATAACAAAAGCACTAACAGCAAAATACAAAATAAATAAATAGGACCAAACAAAAATCTAAAACTTTTTTTCATCAGAAGACTTTACCAAAAAAAGTGAAATGACAAACTACCGACTGGGAGAATATCTTCAGAAAGCACATACCTGACAATAATCTAATAACCAAAACATGAAAAAATGGACAACTTAACAACAAAAAGATAAATAACCTAATCATAAAATGAACAAAGGAGTTAAAAAGACATTTTACCAAAGAGGACATTCAAATGGCCACCAAACACATGAAAAGATGCTCAGCCTCATTATTCATCAGAGAGATGCAAATGAAAACCACAGTGAGATGCCATTTCACTTCCACTAGGATGGCTAAGACAAATACATATGGGGGGAAATTGGAACCCATATCTATTGCTGGTGGGAATGCAAATTGTGTGGAAATCAGTGTGGTGGTTACTCAAAAAACTAAAAATAGAACTACATATGACCTAGTAATTCCACTCCTAGGTATATACCCAAAAAAACTTGAAATCAGAGACTCAAACAAAGACTTGTACATCAATACTCACTGCTGCATTATTCACAATAGCCAGAAGGTGTAACCGACCTAAATGCCCATCAACAGATGAATGGATAAACAAAATGTGGTCTATATATATACAATGGAATACTACTCAGTCAGTAGAAGAAATGAAGTCTTGATACATCTACAGTATGGATGGAGCTTGAAGAAGTTGTGCTGAGCAAAATAAGCCAATTACAAAAGGACAAATATTGCATGATCTCATTTATATAAAAAGACAAAAAAAGTCAATGTATAAGAGACCAAAATTTACTAGTAGTTACCAGGGGTGGGAAGGCGGAGGTAAAGGGGGGTTAACAGTGGCGGAAAATTTGCATTGACTAAGGGTAATGTTGCACAACCAATTACTGTAATTGCTGTCAGTAAGTAGTATGCCTGCAAAAAGTTGAATTGGCAAAAGTTGTGTGATAGATATATTTAGAACAACAACAAAAAGAGTAGCTGCTGAGGCTGCTTAAAACACCTCATGGGGGTCTCAGGGAACATCTAGCTCAATTGGCATAACATAGATTAAAAGAAAATGTTCTACATTCTATCTTGGTGAGTAGCATCTGGGGTCTTAAAAGCCTGTGAGCAGCCATCTAAGATACTCCACTGGTCTCACCCCTTCGGGAGCAAGGGAGAATGAAGAAAACAAGATACAAGGAAAAGATTAGTCCAGAGGACTAATGGATCACAACCACCACTGCCTCCACCAGACAAAGTCCAGTACAACTAGATAGTGCCCGGCTACCACCACTGACTGCTCTGACCGGGATCACAACAGAGGGTCCTGGATAGAGCTGGAGAAAAATGTAGAACAAAATTCTAACTAACAAAAAAAGACCAGATTTTCTGGCATGACACAGACTGGAGAAACCTCGAGAGTATGGCCCCCATACACCCTTTTAGATCAGTAATGAAGTCACTCCCGAGGTTCACCGTTCAGCCAGAGATTAGACAGCCCCAGAAAACAAAACGAGATTAATGGGGCACAACAGTCCAGGAAGAAGGACTAGAAGGCAGGTGGGGACAGGAAACCTGGTAATAGGGAAGCCAAGGTTGAGAAGGGACAGTGTTGACATGTTGTGGAGTTGCTAAACATTGTCATAAAACAATATGTGTACTAATTGTTTAATGAGAAACTGTTCTGTAAACCTTCATCTAAAGTACAATAAAAAATAAATTAAAAAAAGAAAGTCTGTATCCTGCCTGTCCCATTCAGGCACTAAGATCCAGTGACTGGCATCTGAGCTACTGCTTCTCTTTAGAACTGCAAGGCCAAGTAAAAACATATCCACATTTCTTATATTCTTGTCTCTACATTAGCTTCATTCTTTTTGCCTACCACACACTCAACACCCTCC
The DNA here is from genome assembly GCA_030035585.1 of Dugong dugon. Classification (NCBI taxonomy): domain Eukaryota; kingdom Metazoa; phylum Chordata; class Mammalia; order Sirenia; family Dugongidae; genus Dugong; species Dugong dugon. The sequence goes on from CM057474.1 coordinate 42,380,038, forward strand.
TGTCATTCAACAAACAAACAAAAACAACAAAATACCTTGGACCCTCTTCTTCATTTCCAACTCCTTAAAGGTGAAATTTATACTCTGCTACCTCTTCTCATGACAAACTCAATGACCACCTTCTCCCTCCTGAAACACTGAGAATACTCCTGTTCTGGCACTCCTACCCCTTCTTTGGCTGCTATATTCTTCCCTCACCTTTTTCTTTTTTTCCCCAGGGTCACTGCACTGCACAACTCCAGAGGCATCCACCCCAGCACAGTCGGAAGTTGTGCAGTACGTGACCGGCACAATCACATGTGGCAGTCCTGCCTCTTGTTTTGTTTTTTCCCTTGACTATGGGTCTTTCCAGAGTTCTGGCTTACTCAGTCCATGCTCATGCTACAAGTACCCCCTAGGCAATCTCATTTACTCCCTTCGACTTAATTAATGTGCTTTCTTACCCTAGTGACTCTCAAAGCTGTGTCTCTTGCCCATATCTCCTGCCTGAGCTTGTATTTCCAAGCCCCTACCGTCGTCATCATTCCACGTAACTCAACAAATTCTCTGTTCATCAAATTTTTCCTCCTCTTTTGTCACTTAATTTCACTACTACATTACTCATCTAGTTGAAAAACCAGGACATACACCATCGTTTCCTATCCCATAAATGCAAAACAGAATCAGTCTTTCTTGCACCAAACCAAAAAAACCCACTGCCTGTGGAGTCGATTCTAACTCATAGTGACTCCATGGGGTTTCCAAGGCTTTAATCTCTACGGAAGCAGACTGCCACATTTTTCTCCCACGGAGTCACTGGTGGTTTCCAACTGCAGACCTTTGTTAGCAGTGGTGGCTTTAACTACTGTGCCACCAGAGCTCCAACTGTCCCACAGGGAACCCCAAATTAACTCGTGCAAAACAGTATTTTTTTTATCCCTACACTAATTCTGCAGTAGGTTTGACTGAAGAATGGCTACCAAATACCTAGTGTGGGTCACACCGTGGTCATGATGCCTTGGCACTGCTTGGCTTGCCCTCTCTTCACCGTCCATGATCACTCACCAGGCCTCCAGCAGCGTCTCATACCTGCACCCTAGAGTCACTCTTCCGAGCAAAGCCACCCCCCACCACCCTACCCACCCCACTCCCCGCTCCACAGGCCTCCGCGTCTTAGTGAGCCATCAAGCTTTGTTGGGCTAAGACTGCAAAACTGGGGTAAGTCTAATAAAGTAGGTAAATATATGTTTAGTGAATTAATCAGTAAATAAGCGGTAAATGCATTCTGACTTTCACTTCAGCTTCTGTCTGACAGGTCAAAGACAGGTTTGTTTGAATTTTGATAGAGTTCAGCTGTGCCCCATCTGCCTTCACTTCAAAAATACTACACAGGGCAAAAGTCTAGGGAGCTCAGCCTGTTCACTACTGTTAATGTGATAATTTAAAGCCAACAAATTGTCATTTATTAAAAAAAAAAAAAAGTTATGAAAAATTCTGTTTCAGAAACCAAAGTAAACCCTAAGGGTTAAATTAAAAAAAACAAAACAAAAAACTAGCTGGAATGGAAATTGGAAAGAGCTGAAGGAATCCTATTTCCGTCTTGAACAACATGAAGTTTTTATCAGTTGGATAAATTTTTTCATGACTGAGCATTTTCCATCCCCACCCCACCTTTTCCCTTTAGTTTTGTATTATTTGGAAGCCAAGGTAAGCTTTCTACATAACAGAAATGTCTGTAAGTTATATATTTAAAACTTCACATTTTATATACTCCTGTGTTTAAGACTTTTGGGAGAAACCTGAATCAACCAAACAGCCCTAAGCTTATACATTTTTCTCTTGGAATCTCGGAAGTTTTTAGAGTATATTCAATTTTCAGTTACTAAGTCCATTGCACCATCAATCTCCCCACTGCTGGGGGTTCTAAGATCATTACATTTCTTAACCAGTAAGTAGGATTTGGAAAGCACATGACCCAGTGATCATGCAATAAAACAGAATCAACAGAAACTAAGCAAGTACTGCTTTTGAGCGCTGAACAGGCTCCCTACACATACTGTGTTCATTAATAGAAATGTTTTACTCACAACTTCTAATTCTGGAAGACTGGCTTTACTAACATATACAGGGTGAAGAGTGAGATTTTCTAAATGGTAGTAGGGTATGCAGTAAATGTCTTTGCTTTGAATACACAATGATATCTTTATAAATGGAATCAAGTTAAAAAATCTGGGGGTTGGGTTGCATTTTTCTAAACTTAAAGCCACGATCAACTCATCTTTAAACATAGTGAAGCTTGCTTATCTATGGTGAATACGGTATTTTCTGTATTCAGATTTAAAAATTTTTAAAACATATCAAGAACATCATAATAAAAACACTACTTGACATTAAGCACTTTGGTCACTTAGAGTCTAAAAATGTTATTTACATTCTTTTCAATCTTATGGTGAAAATACATATATATTTAATTCAGGTTTAACAAAAGTTATTATTTTTAAATATTTAAAACTTAGAGAATTTCATTTTGGACTTCCATATTTCCTTGGAAAACATGGCCAGATCATCAACATTAGCCCAAATTCCCAGAGGGCAGCACCCAGCTGAGTGGTTGACCCCCAGATAGGGCAGGCTGTGCCCTCTCCCTGCAGCAGCGACCCACTCTCTGCTGCCCCGCCTCTCACCCCACATATTCTGCACTCCAGCGTCAGTTCCACCCATCTTCCTACTCAGTGGCTTGTCTTTCCACCAGCCCACTTCCCTCAAATCACTTTACCAGCTGTACTGCAGGTATTTGTCACTCCTGTCCTTAAGTAAAGACATAATAATAATAGCTAATACTGACAGTTGACAAAGAATACTCAAAATTTTAAAGTGCTTAGCATTGCTGAAGAGGCTGACAAAGCAGTACACCAAAAACTCCACTTTTTTCTATTCCTATTTTTATTTCTTTGTTTAAAAGTAACCTCTATACCAGCTTTGCAAGTAACAGAAAGGGGGGTAGCAAGAATATGATTATGCTTAAGGCAGGGGAAAATTTTCCAGAAAATATATGATATGTTCTGTTTAAAATTGTTTTGTATAAAACCCCAAACCGAAACAAAACCCGTTGCCATCAAGTCCATTTCTGACTCATAGCAACCCTATAGCACAGAGTAGAACTGCCCCATACGGTTTCCAAGGAGTGGCTGGTAGATTTGAACTGCTGACCTTTTGATTGTGCATGTAGAAATTTTTGAAATGGTGTATCTTTGGCAATGTATATTTCCTATTTTTTTTTATTGTTGTGGTTAAATGAAGTTTACATTTCAAGTTAGTCTCCCATACAAAATTTTATACATTCATTGTTATGTGACCCTAATTGCTCACCCCATTCTGCGACAGCACACTCCTCCTTTCTGCCCTATTCTCCATGTCCATTCAACCAGCTCCTAACCCTCTCTGCCTTCCCATCTCACCTCTCGACAGAAGCTGCCTCTTTGGTCTCTTGTATCTACTTGACTAAGAGGCACACTCTTCACGAGTATCACTTTATGTCCCACAGTCCAGTCGAATCCATCTGAAGAGTTGGCCTCGGAAACTGTTTTCGTTCTGGGCTGATAGAGAGTCCAGGGGCCATGTTTTCTGGAGTACCCCCAGTCTCAGTCAGACCATTAAGTGGTCTTCTTACTAGAATTTGAGTTTTGCACCCCATCTTTCTGCTGCTCCATCAGGGACTCTCTGTTGGGTTCCCTGTCAGGGCGGTCACTGGTGGTAGCTGGGCACCAAGTAGTTCTTCTGGTCTCAGGCTGATGAAGTCTCTGGTTTATGTGGCCCTTCCTGTTTCCTGGGCTAATACTTTGTGTCTTTTGTGTTCTTCGTTTTCCTTTACTCCAGGTGGTTGGGACCAACTGATGCATCTTAGAAGGTCGCTTGCAAGCTTTTAAGACCCCAGATACTACTCACCAAAGTAGGATGCAGAACATTTTCTTAATAAGCTTTGTTATGCCAATTGACCTAGATGTCCCCTGAAAGCATGGTCCCCAGACCCCTACCCTTGCTACTCTCTCAAAGTATTTGATTATATTCAGGAAACTTCTTAGCTTTGGTTTAGTCCACTTGTGCTGCTGACCTTTTGGTTAGCAGTCAAGCTCTTAACCACTGTACCACCAGTAAAAATCCTACCCGAGGAGCACCTGTAAAAATCCTAACACTGAGGAGCACCTGTAAAAATCTTACCCCTGAGGAGCACCTGTAAAAATCCTACCCGAGGAGCACTTGGCAGGGAGCACTTTGCACCTTGCTTGGTGCTTCCCCAGCAATGGCTGGTCTTGATCTCAATAAAACTCTTTACTTTTAATTTTAAACAGTCTTCGTGATTTTTAGCTCTTTGACATTTTTGGTGTCAGAAATCATGATTTTGAGCTCTACAACACGGTGCTTATGATGACTAGCCACTTTCCTAAACATTTAACATGCATTATTACATTCCCTATAGGGTAAACACTGTCAGTGTTCCCTTTTTACAGATGAGGAAACTGAGTCACCTGGAGGTCAAAAACTCACCCAAAGCCACACACACTCAGTAAATGGGGGTCTCAGCCTGGGAACCCAACCATGAGCTCCACTCTACTCACAGCAGAAGGCTCTTCACACTATATCCAGAGTGTCAACGTCCTTTCACTCCCTGGAAGGGGTGAGAAGTAGAGGTGGGGAGAAGCTCTGGCACCCCCTTATAGCACCATCTCCACCTACCACCAGAATGCCATATGCAGAAGAATCCCCATGAAAAGATTATTCTACCACAGAGTTGGTCTCTTACACAATGAATTCAACCTGAACATTTAAAAAATTAAAAACCAACCCTCTGACATTAATGAGGTGACATAAAAATCTAGCACAGTGGTTAAGAGCACAGCCTCTGGCCTCTGGCAGATATGGGTTTGGGCCCAGGCTCTGACTCACACCAGCTGAGCGACTTTTAGCCAGTTACTGGATTTTTTCTAATCCCCAGTTACCTGTACATTCAAAGAGTTAAGAGTTGTGTATACTTGCCAAAATGGTTGAAAAATGTGATCTAAAACTTAAAAATCCTTTGAAAATGTGACCAGCTACTTCATAAGAGGTGCCCACTCCATTCCTATGAAGTATTACATTTGGGAATATTTTTACAATGATGATGATGATTAAAAATAACACCACACACTTATTGTGTGTGAAGCACTGCTCTGAGGGCGTTGAGCTGCAATATTTCTTTTAATCCTCACTATAACTGTATGAGGTAGGTATTATCATCCCTGTTTTAAGGATGAGGAAACAAAGGCTTAGAAAATACAAGCAGCTTGCTCATGACCACATACCTGATGTTAGAGCCAGGACTCTCCAGATTTAGTTAATTAAGAGTTATCATTTGCTAACAGAGAAAAGGCATCTTGACTAAAATAAAGGAAGCAAACCGTTCTACAGCCTGCCACTCGAAGGCTGCCGTTGTTAGTGGCATTGAAGGGAGCCGTAACCTAGGGAGGAAATTTTGTGCTCAGGTGGACAAGCACAAACACTTCTTGATTTTGCTTAAGTTCAAAAATTTTAAATTTTATCTTTGACATCTTCACTAGTTTTATCTTTACATTTTTTTCCCATGCAAAAATTTATACACTGTTATGTGACTGTAATTGCTCTCCCCAGACACCACACTCCTCCTTTCCACCTCTGATTCCCAATGTCCATTCAATCAGCTCCTAACCCTCTCTGCCTTCCCATCTCACCTACAGACAGAAGCTGCCGTTTAATCTCTTGTATCTACTTGAGTTACGAGGCACATACCTCGCAAGTATCACTTTATGTCCCACAGTCTAGTCCAATGTCTGTCTGAAGAGTTGGCCTCACAAACTGTTTTAGATCTGGGCTGACAGAGAATCTAGGGGCCGTGCTTTCCGGGGTTCCTCCAGTCTCAGTCAGACCATTAAGCCTAGCCTTCTAACTAGAATTTCAGTTCTGCACACCACCTTTCTCCTGCTCCATCCGGGACTCTCTGTTGTGTTCCCTGTCAGGGTGGAAATTGGTGGTAGCCAGGCATCATCTAGTTCTTTAGGTCTCAGGCTGATAAAGTCTCTGGTTTACGTGGCCCTTTCTGTTTCTTGGGCTAATACCTTCCTTGTGTCTTTAGTGTTCTTCATTCACCTTTACTCCAGGTGGTTGGGACCAACTGATGCATCTTAGATGGCGCTTGCAAACTTTTAAGACCCCAGACACCACTCACCAAAGTAAAATGGAAAACATTTTCTCAATAAGCTTTGTTATGCCAATTTGACCTAGATGTCCCCTGAAAGCATGGTCCCCAGACCCCTACCCCTGCTACTCTGTCCCTCAAAGTGCTTGATTGTATTCAAGAAAATTCTTAGCTTTTAGTCGTTGTGCTGACTTCCCCTGTAGTGTGTGCTGTCCTTCTCTTCACCTAAGATTATTCTTATCTACTATCTAGTTAGTAACTAACCCTCTCCCTCCCTCTCCACCCTCGTAACCATCAAAGAATATTTTCTTCTGTATTTAAATCTTTTCTTGAGTTCTTATAATAGTGGTCTTATACAATATTTGTCCTTCTGTGACTAAATTCAATCAGCAAAATGACTTCCAGATTCCTCCACGTTATGTTTCATAGCTTCATCGTTGTTCTTTACTGTTGTGTAGTATTCCATTGTGTGGATATACCATAATTTGTTTATCCATTCGTCCGTTGATGGGCACCTAGGTTGTTTCCATCTTTTTGCTATTGTGAACAGTGCTACACTGAACATAGGTGTGCATATATCTATTCATGTGATGGCTCAAATTTCTCTAGGATATATTCCAAGGAGCGGGATAGCTGGATCGTATGCTACTTCTATTGCTAGCTTTTTAAGGAAGCACCAAATCAATTTCCAAAGTGGCTGTACCATTTTACATTCCCACCAACAGTGTATAATTGTTCCAGTCTCTCCACAACCACTCCAGCATTTATTATTTTGTGTTTTTTGGACTCACGCTAGCCTTGCTGGAGTGAGATGGTATCTCATTGCAGTCTTGATCAGCATTTGTCTAATGGCTAATGATCGTGAGCATTTCTTCATGTGTCTGTTAGCTGCCTGAATATCTTCTTTGGCGAAGTGTCTGTTCATATCCTTTGCCCATTTTTTAACTGGGTTATTTGTCTTTTTGTTGTTGAGGTTTTGCAGTATCTTGTAGATTTTAAAGATTAGATGCTGAGCGGATATGTCATAGCCAAAAATTTTTTCCCAATCTGTAGGTTGTCTTTTGACTCTTTTGGTGAAGTCTTCTCATGGGCATAAGTATTTGATTTTTAGGAGCTCTCATTTATCTAGTCTCTCTTCTGGTGCTCGTGCATTGTTACTTATGGTTCATATAGTGTTTATGCCATGTATTAGGGCTCCTAGATTATATGTATTTTTTATTCCATGATCTTTATCGTTTTTGATTTTATTTAAGTCTTTGATCAATTTTGAGTTAGTTGTTGTGCATGGTGTGAGGTATGGGTCTTGTTTCAGTTTTTCATAGAGAGATATCCAGTTATGCCAGCACCATTTGTTAAAGAGACTGTTTTTCCCAACTAACAGACTTCGGGCCTTCGTCAAATATCAGCTGCACATAGGTGGATGAATTTACATCTGGATTCTCAGTTCTGTTCCATTGGTCTATGTATCTGTTGTTGTACCAGTACCAGGCTGTTTTGACCACCATGGCAGTATAATAGGTTCTAAAATCAGGTAGTGTGAGGACTCCCACTTTGTTGTTCTTCTTGAGTAATGCTTTACTTATCTGGGGCCTCTTCCCTTTCCGTGTGAAGTTGGTGATTTGTTTCACCATCTCATTAACAAATGCCGGTGGAATTTGGATTGGGATTGCATTGTATCTGTAGATCGCTTTGGGTAGAACTGACATTTTCACAATATTGAGTCCACCTATCCGTGAGCAAGGTATGTTTTTCCACTTATGCAGGTCTTTTATGGTTTCTTGTAGTAGTGTCTTATAGTTTTCATTGTATAGGTCTTTTATGTCTCTGGTTAGATTTATTCCTAAGTATTTTATCTTCTTGGGGGCTATTGCAAATGGTATTGATTTGGTGATTTCCTCTTCAAGGTTCTATTTTTTGGTGTAAAGTAATCCAACTGATTTTTGTAAAGTTTATCTTGTACCCTGAAACTTTGCTGAATCTTCTATTAGTGCCAGTAGTTTTCTTGTCGATTCTTTGGGGTTTTCTGTGTATAAAATCGTATCATCTGCAAATAGAGATACTTTGACTTCTTCCCTACTAATTTGGATGCCCTTTATATCTTTTTCTAGCCTAATTGCTCTGGCTAGGACCTCCAGCACAATGTTCAATAAGAGTGGTGATCAAGGGCATCCTCTGGTTCCCATTCTCAAGAGGAATGCTTTCAAAGTCTCTCCACTTAGGGTGATGTGTGCTGTTGGCTTTGTATAAATGGCCTTAATTATACTGAGGAATTTGACTTCTATTCCTTTTTTCTGAGAGTTTTTCTCATGAATGAGTGTTGGCCTTTGTCAAATGCCTTTTCTTCACTGATTGATAACATTATGTGGTTCTTGTCTGTTGTTTTATTTATGTGATGGATTACACTGATTGTTTTTCTAATGTTGAACCATCCCAGGATACCTGGTATAAATCCCACTTGATCATGGTGAATTAATTTTTTTTATTATGTTGCTGAATTCTATTGGCTAGAATTTTCTTTAGGATTTTTGCATCAATGTTCATAAGAGATATTGGTCTGTAATTTTCTTTTTTTGTGGTGTCTTTATCTGGTTTTGGTATCAGGGTTATGCTGAATGAGTTTGGGAGTATTCTATCCTTATGTATGCTCTGAAATACCTTTAGTAGTACTGATGTTAACTCTTCTCTGAAAGTCTGGTAGAATTCTCCAGTGAAGCCATCCAGGCCAGGGCTTTTTTGTTTGTTGGGAGTTTTTTAATTACCTTTTCAATCTCTTCTTTTGTTCTGGGTTTATTTAGTTATTCTACCTCTGTTTGTGTTAGTTTAGGTAGGTAGTGAGTTTCTAAAAATTTTTCCATTTCCACTAGATTTTCAAATTTGTTACAGTATAATTTTTCATAGTATTCTGTTATGAATCTTTTCATTTCAGTTGGGTCTGTTGTGATATCACCCATCTCATTTCTTATATGGGTTATCTGCTTCCTCTCTTTTTTTTTGTCAGTTTGGCCAATGGTTTATCAATTTTGTTGATCATTTCAAAGAACCAGCTTTTGGTCTTGTTAACCCTTTCAATCGTTTTTCTACTCTCTATTCCATTTAATTCTGCTCTAATTCTTATGATTTCCTTTCTTCTGGCACCTGAGGGCTTCTTTTGCTGCTCTCTTTCTACTTATTCCAGTTGTAGGGTTAATGTTTTGATTATGGCCCTTTCTTCTTTTTGTATGTGTGCATTTATTGCTGTAAGCTGACCTCTGAGGACTGCTTTTGCTGTGTCCCAAAGGTTCCGGTACAATGTGTTTTCCTTCTCGTTTGATTCTATGAATTTCTTTATTCTATCCTTGATTTCTTCTATCACCCAGTAGTTTTTGAGCAAGGTGTTGTTCAGTTTCCATGTGTTTGATTTTTTTTCCCTTGCTTTTTGTGCTGTTAATTTCTACTTTTATGGCTTTATGGTCAGAAAAGGTGCTTTGTAATATTTTGATGCTTTGGATTTTGTTACGGCTTACTTTATGGCCTAATACGTGGTCTATTCTGGAGAATGGTCCATGTGCATTGGAAAAGAAAGTATACTTGGCTGCTGTTGGGTGGAGTGTTTCGTATATTTCTATGAGATCATGTTAGTTGATTGTAGCATTTAGCGCTTCTGTGTCTTTGTTGAGCTTCTTTATGGATGTTCTGTCCTTCACGGAAAGTGGTGTGTTAAAGTCTCCTACTACTATTGTGGAGCTATCTCTTTTTTCAGTGCTGTTCGAGTTTGTTTTACGTATTCTGAAGCCTTGTCGTTGGGTGCGTAAATATTATAGTTATGTCCTCCTGGTGCATTGACCCTTTAATCATTATACAGTTTCCTTCCTTATCCTTTGTGGTGGATTGTACTTTAAAGTCTACTTTGTCAGAGATTAATATTACCACTCCTGCTCTTGAGTATTGTTTACTTGATATGCTTTTTCCATCCTTTGAGTTTTAATTTGTTTGTGTCTTTAAGCCTAAGGTGTGTCTCTTGTAGGCAGCATATAGACAAATCATGTTTTTTTATCCAATCTGCCACTCTCTGTCTCTTTATTGGTGCATTTAGTCCATTTACATTCAGCATAATTATTGAAAGGTATGAGTTCAGTGCTGTCATTTTGATGTCTTTTTTGTGTGTTGTTCAGTTTCTTTGTTACACTTAATTTTCTGTGCTGTCTTTTATGTATTTTCTTTTCATCTTTTTGATGGTTGTTGATTTTGTATTTGCTGAGTCTTTATATTTTTCTGGTTTTTTATTTTGACTTGTAGGATTCTTAGTTTTCTTTGTAGTTACCTTAATATTTATCCCTATTTTTCTAAGTTTATACCAGTCTTTTATTTCTTTATATCACCTTGACTTCCTCTCCATATGAAAAATCTATGTCTACATTTTTTAAGTCCCTCATTTTGTTTTAATGTTGTCATCTTTTACATATTGACATCTGTTTCCCTATTTTCAGTGTTTTAGCTTTGATTTACTTTTGTGACTTCCCTATCTGGGTTGATATCTGGTTGCTGTGTCCTGTGTTCTAGTCTTGAGTTTTTATCTGATGTTACTGATTTTCTAACCAGAGGACTCCCTTTAGTATTGCTTGTCATTTTGGTTTGGTTTTTGCAAATTCCCTAAACTTCTATCTGGAAATGCCCTAATTTTGCCATCATATTTGAGAGACAGTTTTGCTGGATATATAGTTCTTGGCTGGCAATTTTTTTTCCTTCAAGCCTTTCTATATGTCATCCCATTGCCTTCTTGCCTGCATGGTTTCTGCTGAGTAGTCCAAGCTTATTCTTATTGACTCTCCTTTGTAGATGACTTTTCGTTTATCCCTAGCCACTCTTAAAATTCTCTCTTTATCTTTGGTTTTGGCAAGTTTGATTATAATATGTCTTGGTGACTTTCTTTTGGGATCCACCTTATGTGGGGTTAGATGAGCATCTTGGATATCTTCTCATCTTTCATGATATCAGAGAGGTTTTCTGCCAACAAATCTTCAACAATTTTCTCTGTGTTTTGTTATCACCCCTTGTTCTGGTACTCCAGTCACTCCAGAGGTTATTCCTCTTGATAGGGTCCCACATAATTCTTAGGGTTTTTTCATTTTTTTTTAATCCTTTTATCTGATTTTTCCTCAAATAAGTTGGTGTCAAGTGCTTTCATTCTCACTAATTCTGACTTCCATTGCCTCAATTCTGCTCCTATGACTTTCTATTGAGTTGTCTGACATTTTATTGTTAATCTTCTGGATTTCTGATTGCTGTCTCTCTATGGATTCTGGCAGCCTGTTAAATCTGTCATTATGCTCATTTTAATTTCCTCTATTGCGTGTTCTGTATTTTGCTTAATTTCCTTCCTAATTTCTTGGAAGAGTTCTGTATGTTAATCTTTCACATTCTGCCTCTGGTAATTCCAAGAAATTTTCCTCCTCTGGAAAATTTCTAGATTCTTTATTTTTGGAGCTTGTTGAAGCCATCATGGATTGCCTCTTTATGTAATTTGATATTGACTGTTGTCTCTGAGCCATCAATAAGTTATTATATTTATTTTATGCTTGCTTACTGTGTCCTAGCTTCTTGTTTTGTTTTGTTATGCCCAAATAGGCCGCTCATATGAGCTAGTTTGATTATCGGCACCTTTGAAGCTCTAATGTCTTGTCACCAGGTGGTTAGATCTGTTACTAACCTAGCTATGTGAGCTCAGGAGTCCGCCCACTCCTCCTGTATGGATTCAGCTCAGGTGCCCAGGTGAATAGCCACCAAGTGTGTGGTGTAGGCTCTCACTTAACAGTCGTAGACAGGCATGGGCAACTGGTGTAGGCACAGGCATCTGGCTGCAGCAAGGGGACACACTCTGAGCAAGGCAGGGGGCTGACAGCCACCCCTGAGTGTCCAAGAGGAAGGCATGTCCCTGTTCCCTAGAGCGTGTAGGTGGGTGAGTTTTGCAGTCGGACTATGAGCACCTAATGCTGTTGGCTGTAAGGACTAGGGGGCACCTCTTATTCATGGATCCCTATCGCAGGTGGCTAAGTGGTGTGGGTGGAGCCACCAGACCTCAGGCCCCTGATGTGGGTAGGTGAAGACCCTGCTTAATGGGCAGAGCAGTGTTAAATGTTAAGAACCTAACACTTCACAGCTTAAACAGTTGAAGTTAGGGTTCCGGTATATACCGTTGTACTCTGGTAATGAGGGTCTACGCTGTTAAGAAGGGCCCACACAAGTCTATGCAGGGAGAAAGGCACTCAAAGTCCGTGGATCCCTTATGCCTGTGCCTAGGCAAAGGAGCTGTGCCTACCCTGGGTTCCTGGCTTAGGGGAGCCAGCAGTTTATTTTTTCCCCTTTTTGTTAATTTATTCACTCTCCAAGGCAGGGAAAATGGCTCCTGGCATGTGACGGATCCTACTTCTGGCCCAGGGGACTTGGTAATTGCTGAAGCCCATCCAGGACCCAGTGCAGAGCAGGGAGTGAGGAGGTAAATGGAAGAGAGGATTTTCCCTAAGGGGGATGTTTTTGATCCGTGCAGTAGGCCGTACGCAATTACTTATCTGTTGCAGGATCGAGGGCTGCTTCTCACTGGTTCTGGGTGGCCGTGTAGACTCTCAATGGCTGGGTCTCTCCGGATACAGAAAACACACCTTCCAAGCATGGCTACTTGCCTGCCTCACCACTCACCCCCAAGCTGATCATGCCTGAAGGGCTCAGGCTCTTGCCAGGTCAGGTCTGGCAACTCCTTGCTGCTTCTGAACTGTTTCTCTCCCCCACTGCCCTCAGTCTGGTTCCTCAACTCTCTCTTTGATGTTCAGGGCTCCCAGATTGCCATATGTAATCAAATCACTTGTTTTTCGGGTCTTTAAGATGGTCCACCAGAAGTGTCTGACTACTCCACCATCTTGGCCCTGCCTATCTTCACATTTTAAGGCACAGAATTTTGTCATCTTTTTCCTATTATTTTTCCCCTTGAAAGCTTTTCAGAGTACCAATATTTGTCCTACTTGTGACTCTTTTTAGTATCACAGACCGCAGACAGCCAGTGGTAATGACCTATCTAACCACCAGTTGTGTTAGGTGCCTAAGGTCTGCACCTCAGCCCTTGTTACCATCTACTGAAAATGGACAGTTTCAGCAACCCCATGGCCATTGAGCAGACAAGCTGCCCTTCTCTAAGGCTTTGCTGTGATCTTCCAGAAAACTGTCACGAGAAAAAAACAAATTGATGCTCATGAGCATGATGGCCCATAGATTTGTACTCTGCTACCTACACAACCATAAACTTGAAAGAATTGTCTTTTCAGCTTTTACAGTGATATTTGGAAGTATATAAAATAAACAAAATGCTTAATAAAAGTTGCCATGAAAATGTATGGAATATATATATGTATATAAACACACATACACATACATATAAACCAAAAAGCAAACCCATTGCCATTAAGTCGACTGTGATTCACAGCAACCCTATAGCACAGAGAAGAACTTCCCCATAGGGTTTCCAAGGCTGTAATCTTTACAGAAGCAGACTGCCACATCTTTATCCCGCACAGGGGCTGGTGGGTTCCAACTGCCAACCTTTTGGTTAGCAGCTGAGCACTTAACCACTGTAGCACCAGGACTCCATATGTATATACGGTTAAGTGCTCGGTTGCTAACCACTAACATACACACATATACATACATACATACTTTTGTATGCAACTACCACTAACTTCAATTTTTCATTACCAAGCTAAATTCTCATTTCATGATTGTGACCAAAAAAATCTACAGTGATGATCTTAAACTTTCATATCTCACATTTCCAGAAGTTTTAGGCTATTTCTCCCTACTCAAGAACGGACTTGAAAATTGAACACAATTCTCTCCTCCGAGAACATGACATAATCCACAAAAAATACTGTGAAGCAGGGAACCCTTTGAATCAACATGTCCTTTTAGAATTTTTCCTTTACTTCTCTCATGGCATAAAGCTTGAAAATTATAATAAAAGATTTGCACTTCACACATATTATCTAATCTAATCTAAATAACAGCTCTATGTTCCAGGTTTCTTATCCTCATATTAAAGAAGAAAAAAAAAAAGCTCATTGCCGTCAATTCTGACTCACAGCAACCCTAAAGGACAGAGTAGAACTGCCCCATAGGGTTTCCAAGGAGTCCCTGGTGGATTCGAACTGCTGACCTTTTGGTCAGCAGCCATGGCTCTTAACCACTATGCCACCAGGGTTTCCATATTAAAGACAAGGATGTAGGATTTGAACTCAGGTCTATTTGACTCCTAAACTCTGGTTTCTTCTACCATCCCACAATGCCTCCTAAATGCTGATTAGTAGTAGCTGCTTAGTAAAGCTTTTAGGCACCAAGAGCTCCACTGACCCATCTGAGTCTCTACTTTGGAAACCAACTAATACATGAGGCATGGATAGTGCTTCAAGCACAGGGAGCTGGAGACACACCCCTCCTGGGAGGCACACTTAATACACAGCATAGCGATGAGCAGAGGAAACTCGATGTGCCAGCCCATAATAAATTTAGAACCACATTCTTAAGTTAAATTAGTTCTTTCCAGGTGGGACAGATGCATGCTGACCCAATTAAGGGAAAGTATGAAAAGGAATAAACTAAGAATCTATGCAGGAAAATTATTAGAAGAATGAGGATGAAAATTCTCAATGGTAAGTTCTGGAAGATGATAGGAAAGAAAACTGCACCTAGAACAAATATATTCAGCTCAACTCATCATCGTTCACATTTTTTAGGCTGGCAGATCAGATCCATGAAGTTGTTTGACAAGTGAGGTAACTCTTCCAACTTGCCAGCAGGGAGAGCAGGAGGAATCCTAAATTAAAGAACAGCCTTTAGTCTGTCCCAGTGTAGCTGCTGGGCCTACATTCTAATTCGATGTTTTATCAAAAATTTTATTGAAGGAATAAAAAATCCACTGGAGAGCACATGTTCAGTTTGGCTGTAACAGTATGCTCTGTCTTACGGGCAAAACAAAGAGATATTTGACAAGTAGATTGAGTACAGATAACAGTTTTGCATCAAAGCACTGGCAGAGAGGGAAGTGAAATTTACAACAGGGGGCAATTAACAGCCAAGCTTTCATCAGTTTCTAGTCTAACACAAATCTCTCATTCTTGATGCAATTTAACTAAGGCAGTATTTCCAAAGAGAAAAGTATAAACCATTTTGACTTGAAAGTTTAGTGATACGGAAGTTATGATTGCAGCAGGGCCAACTTAACTGGAACCTTTGGACACAGAACTTTTAGCTGTTGTTGTTAGGTGCCCTCCAGTGAGTCCTGACTCATAGCGACCCTATAGTTAGAAAGTGTAAATAAACTCTGCTGATTTAGCTGAGAGAAGAGAGAATGCCTAGGTGCTTGCTGAGGTACTACTTTAAGGTAGTTAAAACAGCATGTCTATCTATAGGCCCTAATTTAACAACTCAGTGGAGCTTTTTCTAAGACCAGCTGCAGGAACACTCTTAACAAGCATGACAGAGCTTTGTTTCTCAAAGGGCAAACTTTTACACAAGTCAAATGTTATCAGGAGAGTGGAAGTAAAATCCTCAGTTTAATTTCTGAATGGAGTGCTTAATTTTAGTTCTGAAATCTCCCCAGTTAGACCTACCAGCACCTCAAAACTTAAAAGTTCCTCACACAAGTCCCAGCAGAGGGGCAGTGGAGTGTTGTTGAGCAGGGACGTGTGCAAATTTGCAAGGCTGTGGTCTGCTTTGGCACCTTGGGAATGTGAGCTAAGTGCAAGCAGCAGATGATGCTCTCAAAGCAAAGGTACTGGTAGGGTCAGGGCAGAGGGGCAGGCGTCCCGACCAGGAGAAAGTGCATGGTGCAGAAGAGGAGTCTGGGCTCCCTGGCTCCATTGGCTGAGAGACAGACATGCAGTGGGAGGAACAGCAGCGCCAGCAGTGGTGGTGCTGGTGGTGATGAAGGTTGCTGCTGGGTTGACCCACGCTGGGGAGTCGCTGGGTGCGGCTCCCAAGGCAGACAGATTCCTGGGCCAAACAGGGTGGAGGGAAATCACTTACAGGGGCGGTGGGTGCTGCAGCTCTGGGAGGCACTGGACTCGCAGAGGCAGATGCAATCAGCGCAAAAGCTTCTTTCTATAGCAAACCTCCTCTTTATGCAGCACAAAGCAAATACACACTTTCCCAAAGTTGCTTCCGTTGCACATTTTCTGTCAGCCCCCAACCTTAAGTTAGCCCCCAGCTATCCTTTTGAAGTTCCAGTTGATTAATAATTTATTGAATTCAAGCAGAACAGATTTTCTTCTTTTTCTCTGGTAACATTACCAAATCCTAAGGGGCAGGCAGAGTACTAATTAGTTGATCCAGGCGCACATATTCCTTCCTTTACTCCAAACTATGCTGGAGGGGGTGATCATTTCTTTCTATACATTCTACTCCTGAAAGTCAAAGCACTTCACTCATGTAAGTTTCATACCAGCTACTTCTGATTTCTTCCTTTAATACTGACTAAAATTGTGTGTTCAGAACCGTGAAATCATGGATATGCTTGTGGAGGCAACACACTGACAGACATAAGCATCTATGCAGAGTAGAGCTGGGCATCGCGCAGCACTGGAAGGGGTGGTGGTGGTGGGGGACACTGTCAGAGCGGTGGGTACTGCAAAACTCTCCGAGGCACGCAGCCCTCCTCCAGAATGCGGGAAAAAGAAGCAGACGTTTTCTTCAAAAATGCATTGCAGTTACACGTGTTTCTTGTTCCTCTTCTAAAAGCTTTTAGTTTTTTGTTTTTTTTTTTAATCTTTAAATACTACAGTCTCATCCCTAAAATAGCACTTTTATAGAAACTATAAAGGTAAGAGAAAAACTAATTAAAACTTGGATGGTCCAATTTAGACAGAAACGCTAGGTGACCAGAGTGGGTGACAAATCCAGTGAGTGGAGAACTAGTTTTGTCAACTGTTATCAACCTCACAAGAAAAATTCATCTGCCTTCTGTATGCAATAACTTTTCAGCCCCTTTACATTCTACTGTAGGTGAACACTGCCCTCTTTTGGCAAAATGTTCAAACTTCAATGTGAGGTTTTATTTTGGGATTAAAATACAAAAGGATGACCTGAAGAAACAAATTAATTTTCATGAAAGTATTTTTAAAAATAAATGTAAGTAAGCTTGACATTGTTCATTGTCCAAATATACCAATAAAACAAAAAGGCAAATTTGTTCCTTTCAATCCTCACCCACAGAATTCCTATGCTCTTGCCAAAGTCTGCGATTTGAAGGACTTGAAGAGACGTGCAGGTTTGTGCAGTTATGTGTTCAAAGTGTTTATTCATATGTATTCAGAAGGAATTTTTCCAAAGGAAGGACGAAAAATTTTCCATGTTAGAAACTCAAGCTACCACTCAGTTAAAACAGTGTCTGTTGATGGCCTACTACAAGTACAGGGATGAGAACTGCTAGGGACAGGAAGATCACACCCACAATGACTCCAAGTCCCTTACTGTAGTGTCCTGGGGCAATGCTGCAACTGAAAACAACTAAAGGTGCTGGGTAAAATATTGAAAATCTCTTTTTACGTGCATCAAGAGTCTTAAAAACAAAGTGAAAATAGGAAGCCAGAAAAGTAAGTCAGCACTGAAGGCTGGCTCTGTGTAAAGGCACTGATTGACCTAACCACGTGATATTAACTGTAGCTCTCAGGGCTCAGGGATACAGGAAGGTGAAGAGAAAGCCCTATCCCATGTGGGAGTCTTAACTGGAAAATCTCCTGCATCAAGCCTCATCTTAAGGGTGAGTGAGAAATAATCCAACTGCCCCCCCCCCCTCCAAACACACACCAGAGAATGATGAAAAATTGCCTATTTCAAAACTTATTTTGGGGAGAAAGGGAGTAAAATCTCCTTGGAGGTGGGTCTGAAAAACATTAAGCCCAGGATTTAGTTTAAAGATGTCGTGAGCTGGCAGTGTTCCTGACAAAAATAATCCACAGAAAAAGTCCTACAACCCAAGCTCAGCTGGAACCCACACAATACAAGGGAAACAGAGTTATGCATGTAAGCTATTGGGGTTGCCCTTTCTGCCTCATTACCCTCAACATATATTTTCTGTAACCTTTCATTTTCCACACACCTTCACAGCCGTGCACACATCTCCCCACCCCTTTTC
The DNA here is from genome assembly GCA_030035585.1 of Dugong dugon. NCBI lineage: Eukaryota > Metazoa > Chordata > Mammalia > Sirenia > Dugongidae > Dugong > Dugong dugon. Next base: position 42,398,376 of record CM057474.1, read on the forward strand.
AAGAGCAACACAGCCGCCTCATTACAAGCAATGACAACTGGAACCAACAGCCCCTCTGTGGTGGGGCCTCTCCACTAAAGGGACACTCATTCCCTCCCAGCTGCCTCCTGGCATCAAGTACACTCGTCTGCAAAAATAATTAGCTGAAGTTAAGAGCAGAGTCAATGTATCAATGTACATCCAGAATATAAGAAACTACTCATTTTTCAATACGAAAAAGGTAGACAACCTAATAGAAAAATGAGCAAAAGATTTAAACAGATACTTCACAAAAGAGGCTAACTGAATGGCCAGTGAGCACATGAAAATGTGCTCCATATCACTAGTCATCAAGGAAATGCAAATTAAATGAGATTGTACTTTACACCTACAGAAGAAATAAAATTTAAAAGACCAGTAATACCAAAGATTGGGGAGAATGTTCATATACATTGCTGGTGGGAGAACTGCTGGTCGAGGTATAAAATGGTGCAACTACTTTCTAAAACCACTTGGCAAAATCTACTAAACCCAAAAATATGCCTGCACTATGGCCCAGAGACTCCACGCCTAGGTATAGACTCAACCAAAATGAGTACATAGATGTGCCACATTATAAATAACAGAATGTTCAAGGCAGCACTATTCATTGTTGTTGTTAAATTTGATATGTAAACGAATTAAATTTATTGAAGAAATGAACCGCAGGACAGCATGCATTCAGTTTGGGTGTAATGGAACAGTCTGCTCTGACTTAAAGGCAAAACAAAGAGATACTTAATAAGTAGAGTGGTACAGACAACAACTTCACATCAAAGCAATGGAAGGAAAGGAGGTGAGATTTATAAGGGTGGCAATTAACTGTGAAACTTTACATCAGTTTCTAGTCTAACACAAATCTCTCATACTTGATACATTTAACTAAAGCAATATTTCTTAAATGGAAAGTATAAACAATTTCAACATGAAAGTTTAGTGATATGGAAGTTAATGACATAATTGCAGCTGAGCCAACTTAATTAGAATCTTTGGATACAGAACTGACCATTAGTTAACCTGTTGCCATGGGGTCAATTCTGACCCAACAGGGCAGAGTAGAACTGCCTCACAGGGTTTCCAAGGAGCAGCTGGTGGATTCGAACTGCAGACCTTTTGGTTAGCAAGCCGTAGCGCTTAACCATTAGTTAGGAAAGTGTCAATAAACTCTGCTAATTTAGCTGGGAAGCCATGGTGGCTTAGTGGTTAAGAGCTCGGCTGCTAACCAAAAGGTTGGCAGTGCGAATCCACCAAGCGCTCCTTGGAAACACTATGCGGCAGTTCTACTCTGTCCTGTGGGTCACTATGAGTCAGAGTCTACTGAAAGGCAATGGGTTTGGTTTTTTATTTAGCTAAGGGAAAAGAGATAATGCCTAAGCTCTAGCGGAGGAACTTCTTTAAGTAGTTAAAACAACATGTTTATCTATAGGCTCTAATTTATTTTAACAACTCAATGAAGCTTTTTCTAAAAAAGAGTGGGAACACTCTTAAAATAACAAGCATGACTGAGCTTTGTTTTTCAAAGGGCAACGTTAACAGAAGCCTAGTGGATATCAGGAGTGTAGAAGTAAAGCCCTCAGTTTAATTTCTGAATGGAATGCTCAATTTTAGTTCTGAAATCTCCCCCATTAGACCTACTGGCACCTCAATATTTCAAGATTCCTCACACAGTTGTTAGGCTTGAGCTCACTGTTGCAGACACTGTGTCAATCATCTCGTTGAGGGTCTTCCTCTTTTTCGCTGACTCTCTACAGAAGGTATTTATAACCCTCAAACGGAGGCAACACAAATCATCAACAGAATGAATAAATCGTGCTATATTCATAATAGAATATTATACAGCCATAAGAAATAACATCTACAACCACACCCAACATGGACAAATCTCACATAAATGTGGAGCAAAAGACACCAAATACAAAAGAATACATCCTTGTGATTTGATTTATACAAAGTCTAAAAGTGGGCAAAACTAATCTAAGGTGTTAGAAGTCACAAGAGGGTTACTTTTGGCCTGGGGTGGGGGGTAACTGGACAGAGAAATAGGCATCTGGGAGCTGGTATAGTCCTTTCCCTGATGTGCGTGCTGATTACATGGGTTCTATTTTGTGAAAAGTCATCAAACTGTACACTTATAATCTGGGCCATTTTCTGAATGTGTGCTGTATACTTCAGTAAAAAGTTCAAAACAAAACAAAACCTCTAAGTGTGGGAGTAAAACTAATCATGGTGTACCATAGGGGTTTAAAAATTTAGAATTACAACTAGCATATAATTTTTTTTTAATTTTATTTCTAGGAATTTTTTTCTTTTCTTAATATTTTATTGAGTTTTTCGTGAAAGTTTACACAGCAAGTTAGGTTTCCATTTGACAATTTCCACACAAAGTGTTCAGTGACATTAGTTATTTATCACCATGTGTCAACTTTCTCTTTGTGTTCTGTTTGTTCCCTTTCCAGTACTCGTTTCCCTGTCCCTTTATCTTCTCCTCATTGCCTCTGAGAAACTGTTGACCTTTTTGGTCTCATACTGATGGTTTTTAAGTAGGTAACCGATCTTACAGGTAATATCCTTTACTTTGTGTGGCACTTTGCTATTTCACTAAAAGGTCATCTCAGGGGAAAGGCTCGGTTCTAGGCTTCAAGAGTGTCTCAGGGCAATAGTCTCAGGGGGTCTTCCGTTCTCTACTATTGCAGTTTGTCTGGCTTTTTTGTTTGTTTTTAAGAATTTGAGTTCTGCTGCATATTTTTCTCACTTTCTATCCAGAACTCACTATTGTGGCCCCACTCAGAATGATCAGTGGTGGTAGCCACGCACCATCTAGTTCTTTTGGTCTCAGAGTAGACAAGTTTGCAGCTTGTGTTGACTTGTTTCTTCTCTACGCTTTTGGTTACCTTCTTACTATTTTGCTCCTGGCAAGTGAAGATCTATAGTTGTCTTAGATGGCCACTCACAAGCTTTTAAGACACCAGATGCCACTCACTTCATTAGGACGCAGATCATGATTTTTGTGGAACTATGTTATGTCAATTGACTTAATTGCCCCATGACAACTTAGAAGGTGTTTGGTTATGTCTGAGGAGTATCCATATTTGTGTCTTCAACAAACATATGTTCCTGCACCCACATATTTGTATTTACATGTACTTATACTTACATCTGTTCTCATCTATGTACACATCTGTACCTACCCATATTCTAATCTGCTTGTACCCATCCATATGTACTCAAATGCTTGCTATTACTTTGGTTGTGCTGTGCTCACTACATCTACAATTGATGCCACTTTTCCCATCACCAAAAATAACTAGTCTTTATTGTATGAAGCATACTTCCCTACTCCTCTTCCTGGTAACCACCAACAAACATCAGTTTCTCTATATTTATCTATTCTTATCTTCTTATAAACCCCACGTGTCAGTTTGTCGTACTGTGGGGGCTTGCATGTTGCTGTGATGCTGGAAGCTATACTTCCAGAAAGTCTAGGAAGAAGGACCTAGTGGTCTACTTCTGAAAAAAATTAGCCAGTGAAAACCTTATGAACGCTAGCGATTGGAATGCAAAAGTTGGAAACAAAGAAGAATGATCAGTAGTTGGAAAATATGGCCTTGATGATAGACACGACACCAGAGATTGCATAACAGAATTTTGCAAGACCAATGACTTCTTCATTGCAAATACCTTTTTTCAACAACAGAAATGGTGACTGTAGATGTGGACTTCACCAGACAGAAAACACAGGAATCAAATCGACTACATCTGTGGAAAGAGACGACAGAGATGTTCAATATTATCAGTGAGAAAAAGGCCATGGGCCAACTGTGGAAACACTCCATCAATTGCTCATATGCAAGTCCAAGTTGAAGCTAAAAAAAATTAGAACAAGTCCACAAGAGCCAAAGTATGATTTTGAGTATATCCCACCTGAATTCAGAGACCATCTCAAGAATAGATAAGACCCATTAAACACTAATGACCGAAGACCAGATGAGCTGTGGAATGACATCAAAGATATCATACGTGAAGAAAGCAAGAGGTCATTAAAAAGACAGAAAAGAAAGAAAAGATAAAAATGAATGTCAGAAAAGACTCTGAAACTTGCTCTTGAACGTCGAATAGCTAAAGCTAACAGAAGAAATCATGAAGTAAAAGAGCTGAACAGAAGATTTCAAAGGGTGGCTTGAGAAGACAAAGTAAAGCATTATAGTGAAATGTGCAAAGACCTGGAGATAGAAAATCAAAAAGGAAGAACACACTTGGCATTTCTCAGGCTGATAGAACTGAAGAAAAAATTCAAGCCTCGTGTTGCAGTGCTGAAGGATTCTACTGGGAAAATGTTAAACAATGCAGGAAGTATCAAAAGAAGATGGAAGGAATACACAGTCACTGTACCAGAAAGAATTGATCAGCATTCAACTATTTCAGGAGGTAGTGTATGATCAAGAACCGATGGTACTGAAGGAAGTGGTCCAAGCTGCACTGAAAGCATTGGTGAAAAAACAAGACTCCAGGAATTGACAGAATACCAAATGAGATATTTCAACAAATGGATACAACACTGGAAGTGCTCACTCATCTATGTCAAGAAATTTGGAAGACAATCTACCTGATTAACCAACTGGAAGAGATCCAAATTTGTACCCATTCCAAAGAAAGGTGACCCAACAGAATGCAAAAATTATCAAACAATATCATTAATATCACACACAAGTAAAATTTTGCTGAAGATCATTCAAAAGCGGTTGCAGCAGTACATTGACAGGGAACTGTCAGAAATTCAAACCGGATTCAGAAGAAGATGTGGAACAAGGAATATCATTGCTGATGTCAGATGGATTGGCTGAAAGCAGAGAATATCAGGAAGATGTTTACTTCTGCTTTATTGACTATGCAAAAGCATTTGACTTTGTACATCATAACAAATTATGGATAACATCGCAAACAATGGGAATTCCAGAACATTTAATTGTGCTCATGAGGAGCCTATACATAGATCAAGAGGTAGTCGTTCGAACAGAACAAGGGGATACTGCGTGGTTTGAAGTCAGGACAGGTGTGCATCAGGGTTGTATCTGGACCAATAAGCAACATTGTAATAAATGGAGAAAATATTGAAGTTATAAAGGATTTCCTTTCACTTGGATCCACAATCAACACCCATGGAAGCAGCATTCAAGAAATCAAATGACACATCGCATTGGGCAAACCTGTTGCAAAAGATCTCTTTAAAGTATTAAAAAGCAAAGATAGCACTTTGGTGCACCTGAACCAAGCCACGATGTTTTCTATCACCTCATATGCATGTGAAAGCAGGACCGTGAATAAGGAAGACTGAAGAAGAATTGATGCCTTTGAATTATGGTGTTGGCAAAGAATATTGTATATACCATGGACTGCCAGAAGAACACACAAATCTGTCTTGGAAGAAATACAGCCAGAATGGTCCAAAAATATGAGAAAACAGAGGCAGAGCCAACATAGCATTATAACAGAAGCACCATGCCATCCCTCTGCAGCAAATACCCGAAAAACTAAGTAAAACAAACATCAATGCTGGAACCCTAAGCATCAAAAGAAGGAATAAAGAACTCGATCAAGCACCATATGGAATAAGAAACTGATTGAGAACAGAGAACGGGGAGAGCTACGGAGTGGAGGTCCCCTACCAGCTGAAATGGCATGGATTCACCATCTTGGACTACAGCCACCAAGGAACACAAACAGGGAGTACATGAAGGTAATTTCACGGAGCTCCCAGCAGGAGACAGAGCACCTGGTAACCAGGGATCCATACTTTCCCACCTCCAACCCTTCTTCCCTGTAGGAGGCCGCCACTGCTTTTCAATGGGCTGTGGAGACACGGCCAGAGAGACACCAGCTCACTGCTGCCCAGATTCACCATCATGGACCTCAGCCACCAAGGACCATGGACAGGGAGTATGGAAAGGCAACTTCAAGGAGCTCCCAACAGGAGACAGAACACCTGCTAACCATGGATACATGTTTTCCCACCCCCCAGCCTTCTTCCCTCTACACGGCCTCCACCTCTTTCCAATGGGCCACGGTCACTCAACTGGAGAGATACCAGCTCAGCGCCACTCAGTTCTGCCCTGCCCTCATGGCCAGCCCTTTCAGTACCTTTTTTTGTTTGTTTTCTGTTTCTTTTTTCTTCTTTTTTTGGCTTTTTTTGTTGCTTCTCTCTCCATTCCTTCCTTTCCTTTCTCCCGCCCAGTTAGCCCCACGTGCTATCCCCTTCCCTTCTTGACAGGCTGTGCCACACCACTCCGCTAGAGAGCCACCGGAGCACAGCTGCCCTGGGCCTGCACTGCCCCTGCTGGCAGGTTCCCTTGGTAACATTTTTTATTATTTCTTTTCTTCTGGTTTCTCTCTTCCTTCCTTTCCTTTCTCCTGCCCACTTAGCCCTGTGTGACATCCCTACCCCTTCTTGGTGGGCTGTGCCACAATGCTCTGCTAGAAAGCCACTGATGCATGGCCTCCCTGGGTCCCTGCTGCAACCCTCTGGCAGATTCCCTCGGTGCCTTTCTTTTCCAGTTTCTTCTCTTTCTCCCTTCCTTCCTTTCCTTTCTCCAGCTCACCTAGCCCTGTGAGTTGAACCTGTCTCTTCTTAATAGGCAGTGTTTCACCAATTGGGTAGAAAGCCACTGAGGCACAGCCTCCCTGGGTCCAGGCCACCCCCAATGGCCAGCTCCTTTGGGGCCATATTTTTTTCTTTGTTGTTGTTGTTGTTTTTTCCTCTGTTTCTTCTCTATCCCGTCCTTCTATTCTCCAGTCCACCTGCCCCAGTGTGCCATCCCCATGCCTTCTTGATGGGCCTTGCTGCACTGCCTCATTGCGGGGGCCACTGGCACACAGCTTCCCTGGGTCTGCACTACCCTCACCAACTGGTTCACTCAGCACCATATTTTTTTGTTTGATTTTTTTATCCTGTGTCTTCTCTCCCTCTCCTTTCCTTTCTCTTGCCCACCTAGCCCTGTGCATCATCCCTGCCCCTTCTTGAGGGGCAGTGCTGCACTGCTCAGCTGGAAAATCACTGGTGCGTGGCCTCTCCGAGCCTGCACCACTGTCACCAATTGGCTCCCTCAGCGCCATTTTACTTGTTGTTTGTTTTCTTTTTTTTGTTGTTGTTGTTTCCTCTCTCTCTCCCTTCCTTCCTTTCCTTTCTCTCACCCATCTGGCCCCGTGCACTCCTCCTTCTTGGTAGGCTGTGCTGCACCGCTCAACTGGAGAGCTTGTGGCACACTGACTCCCTGGGTCTGTGCCACTCCCACAGACTGATTCCCTTGGAGCCTTTGTTTTTATTTTTCTTTCTTTCTGTTGCTGATTCTTCTCTCTCCCCCCTTTCCTTCCTTCCCTTTCTCCCACCACCTAGCCTTGTGCACCGGCCCCTGCTTCTTGGTGGGCTGTGCTGTACCACTGGGCTAAACAGCCTCTGGCACATGGCCTCACCGGGTCTGTGCTGCCCCATGCCAGTTCCCTCAGAGCCATATTTTGTATTTTTATCTTTTCCCTCTCCCTCTAACTAGGCCCTGTGCTGCCTCCACCACTTCCTGATGGACCATTCCATGCTGCCTGGCAAGAGAGACATCAGCTCACCACCAACCCAATTCCACCCCGCCCCAAATGGCCACCTCACACACCACCACATTTATTTATTTATTTGTTGTTGTTTTTATTTTTTTGTTGTTTGTTGGTTTCTTCTCTTTCCCCTTTCCTTTCCTTTCTCCCCCACACCTAGCCCTGTGTGCCGCTCATGCCCCTTCTTAACAGGCCAAGCCGCACTGCTCAGCAAGAGAGCCACCAGCATACAGCCGTTCTGGGTCTGTCCCACTCCTGCCCATGGAATCCTACTGTGCTGCCATTTTTTCCTTCATTTCCCTTTTGTTTCTCATGTTTCCCTTCTTTCACCCAATTAGATCCACACATCACATCCTCTCCCTTTGCTCCTGTCTATCTGCACTGCTTTACTGAGCACTGCATCCCTGAGTGGCACTGACACAATCGCTTGGACCATACCCTTCACTGCCCCTGGCCCCACCCCGACAGCAATAGTTCCTGCTGCAAACCACCCAACTCTGCCCCTCCACCTCTGCTGGACCTAGCCTGCTGCACCACAGCTGAGTGACTGGCCCTTCTCACCTGGACAAGGTGGTGAGAATTATCATGCCCACAGGTGAACAAGCAACAAAACACACCCAGCCCGCCTGCCCAGACATAACCAAAGAAAACAAAATAAGCTTGATGGAACAATCAAATCTACAATCAATAAATGAAGAAAATAACTCCTGAATGTTCCAGAGACAGCAGACAATATCAAAACATATATAAAAACAAAACAGGATGGCTCCAGAAAGTGACCAAAATTAAAACACCAGATGACCATTCAGTAGAAGAAAAGGCATTGGAACTATCTGATAGGAAATTCAAAACTCTAATATTCAGGGTTCTCTGAGACATGGAGGAAAATACAGACCAAAATAAGGAAAAAATAAGACAAAATCATGGAAAATACGGACAAAATCACTGAAAACAGAGACAAAGCAACAGAAGAATTCAGGAAAATAATACATGAACAAAATGTCAAAATAAATAAACAACTAGAAAATACACAAAAACAGCAATTAGAAATCCAAAAGATACACTGCAAGATTTCAGAAGGTTTTAGGAGCAAATTTGAAACAATGGAAGACAGGATCAGCCAAATTCAATACAAATCCTTGTATACCACTTTGAGGAAGAATCAGAGAAAAGAATGAAGAAAAATGAAGAAACCCTGTGAACGATGTGGGATACAATCAAAAGCAAAAATCTGCATGGGATCAGAGTTCCAAAATGGGGAGAAAACTGAAAATACAGAGAGGGTCATTGAAGATTTACTGATCAATCAAGAGGCTCAATGAACACCATATAGGATACACTCCAAAAGAAAATCATCAAGAAATATAATAATCACACTCGATACAACCAAAGACCAAGAAAGAATCCTGAGAGCAGCTTCAGAAAAATAAAAAGTCACATACAGAGGGGAAACAGTAAGACTAAACTCTGATTACTCGACAGAAACCATGCAGGCAAGAAGACAATGGGATAACATATAAAACACTGGAAGAAAAAAATACCAACCAAGAACAATGTATCCTGCAAAACTCTCACTCAAATATGATGGTGAAATCAGGATATTTCAAGATAAACAGAAATTAAGGGAATGTGTAAAAACCAAACAAAGCTTACAAGAATTATTAAAGGGAGTCCTTCGGTTAGAGAACCAACAACATCAGACAACAACCTGAATCTAGGACACAGGACAGCATCAGCTAGATACCAACCTAAGTAATGAACTGTCAAGGATAAAACAAAACTAAAAGGTTCACAACAGGAAACTAGAAAGGTCAATCTATAAAGGACAACAACATCAGAACAATAAAAGAGGGAATAAACAGTGTAGGTATAGAACTTTCAAATGGAGAGGAAGTCAACGCAATATTAAGTAATAAAAGACTGGTTTAAACTTAGGAAGATGGGTAAATTACAAGGTAACCACAAAGAAAGTTAACAAACCTACTCATAAAAATAAAGAAAAAGTTTCAGTAAACACAACTGCAAAAATGAAAAAAAATTTCACAAACAAGAAATTCAGCACAGAAGAGTAAGAGGAGCAAAGAAAATGTCAGCACCACAAAAAAAGCACTAAAAAATGACAATAATAAACTCACAACTATCAATAATTCCACTGAAATTAAATGGCTTAAATGCACCCATAAAGAGACAGAGAATGACAGGATGGATAAAAAAACAGGACCCATCAATATGCTGTCTACAAGAGACAGATCTTAGAAACAATGACACAAATATATTAAAAATCAAATTATGGAAAAAAATATATCAAGCAAACAGCAACCAAAAAAAGGGAGGAGTGGCATTAGTAATCTCAGATAAAATAGACTTTAAAACAAAATCCACCATAAAAGACAAGGAGAACATTAATAATATAATAAAGGGACAATCCACCATGAAGACATAACTATAATATCTATGTATGCAATGACAGGGCTCCAAAATACATAAAACACAAACTCTTAACAGCACTGAAAAGAGAAACTGACAGTTCCACAATAAAAGTAGGAGATTTCAACACACCACTCTCAGTGAAGGACATAACATCAAGAAAGAAACTCAACAAAGATACAGAAGATCTAAAGGCCACAATCAACCGTCTTGACCTTGCAGACATGTATAAAACACTCCACCAAAGAGCTGCAAAGTACACATTCTTTTCCAACACACATGGAATGTTCTCCAGAACAGACCACATCTTAGGCCACAAAGCAACCTTCAACAAAATCCAAAACACTGAGATAATTCAAAGCATCTTCTCTGATCACAACGCCATCAAAGTAGAAATATACAACAGGAAGAGTGTCTTAGTCATCTAGTGTTGCTCTAACAGAAACACCACAAGTGGATGGCTTTTAACAAAGAGAAATTTATTCTCTCACAGTCTAGTAGACTACAAGTCCAAATTCAAGGCATCAGCTCCAGAAGGCTTTCTCTCTCTGTCAGCTCTGGAAGAAGGTCCCTGTGATGCATCAGTCTTCCCTTGGTCTGGGAGCATCTCAGCGCAGGAACCTCGGGTCCAAAGGACACGCTCTGCTCCCAGTAGTTCTTTCTTGGTGGTATGAGGTTCCCATGTGTCCCTGCTAGATTCTCTCTTTTATACCTCAAAAGAGACTGGATTAAGACATTATCTAATCTTGTAAACCTCACCAGTATAATCTCATCGTAGTGATAGAGTTTACAGCACATAAGGAAATCACATCAGATTTACAAAATGGTACACAATCATACAACCTGGGAATCATGACCCAGCCAAGCTGACAGATATTTTGGGGGGACACAATTGAATCCATGACAAAGAGCAAGAAAAAAAAATCAAATACATGGAAACTGAACATCTTGCTTAAAAACCACCGGGTAATAAAAGAAATAAAAAAATTCCTGGAATCAAACGAGAATGAAAATACATCATACCAAAACCTTTGGGACACAGTAAAGGCTATGCTCAGAGGTCAATTTATAGCAATAGATACACACATCAAAAAAGAAGGGAGAAAATCAAAACATTAGCTATACAACTCAAACAAATAGAAAAAAAACAGCAAGTGAAGCCCACAGTCACCAGAACAAAGAAAATAATAAACATCAGACCAGAAATAAATGAATAGAGAACAGAAAAACGATAGAAAGAAGCAACAAAACCAAAAGATGGTTCTTTGAAAGGATCAACAAAATCAGCAAACAACTGGCCAAACTGATAAAAGAAAAACAGAAGAGGACACAAATAACCCAAATAAGAAATGAAATGGGGGACATTACAACAGACTCAACTGAAATAAAAAGGATCATAACAGAGTACTATGGAAAACTACACTCGAACAAATTTGAAAACCTAAAGGAAACGGACAAATTTCTAGAAACACACTGCCTACCCAAACTAACACAAACTGAGGTAGAAAATCTGAACAGACACATAACAAGAGAAGGGATTAGAAAGGTAATTTAAAAACTCCCAACAAAAAAAGTCCTGGCCCAGATGGCTTCACTGGAGAATTCTACCAAACATTCAGAGAAGCGCTTACACCAGTACTACTCAAACTATTTTAGAACATAGAAAAGGAAGGGATATTTCCAAATTCATTCTATGAAGTCAGCATAACCCTGATACCTAAACCAGGTAAAAACACCACAAAAAAAGAAAATCACAGACCAACAGCTCTCATGAATATAGATGCAAAAATTCTCAACAAAATTCTAGCCAATATAATTCAGCATCATATTAAAAAAAAAAAACACCATGGTCAAGTGCGATTCATACCAGGTATGCAAGGATGGTTCAACATTAGAAAATCAATCAACGTAATCCACCACATAAATAAAAGAATCACATGACCATTTCAATTGATGCAAAAAAGGCATTCAATAAAATCCAACACCCATTCCTGATAAAAACTCTAAAAACTCAATAAAATAGGTATAGAAGGGAAATTCCTCAACATAATGAAAGGCTTCTATACAAAACAAACAGCCAACACCATTCTTAACATAGAGATGCTGAAAGCATTCCCCCTGAGAATAGGAACAAGACAAGCATGCTCTTTATCACCACTCCTATTTAACACTGTACTAGAAGTCCTAGCTAAAGCACTAAGGCAATAAAAAGAAATAAAGGGCATCCAAATCGGTAAGGAAGAAGTAAAAACACTCCTATTTGCGAATGATATGATACTATACATAGAGAACTCAAAGGACACCACAAGAGAACTACTGGAACTAACAGAAAGATTCAGCAGAGTAGCAGAACATAAGATCAACACACAAAAATCAATTAGATTTCTAAACACCAATAAAGATAACCCTGAAAAGGATGAAAAGGAAATCAGGAAAGCAATACTATTTATAACAGCCCCTAAAAAAAAAAAAAAAAAAAAAAGAACTTAGCAATAAATCTAATCATGGATGTAAAAAAAACTAAAAAACACTACTGCAAGAAACCAAATGAGACCTACATAAATGGAAAAACCATGCTCATGAATAGGTAGACTCAACATTGTGAAAATATCAATTCTACCCAAAGCAACCTACAAATAAATACAATGCAATCCCGATTCTAATTCCAACAGCATTCTTTAATGAGATGGAAGAACTAATAATTAAACTTTATACGGGAAGAGGCCCCAGATAATTAAAGTACTGAAGAAGAAGAATAAAGTAGGAAGACTTGCACTACCTGACCTCAGAACCTACTATACAGCTACGGTAGTCAAAACAGCCTGGTACTGGTACAATGACAGACACTTGACCAATAGAACAGAACAGAGAACCCAGATGTAAATCCATCCACCTACAGTCACCTGATCTTTGACAAAGACCCAAAGTCCATTAAATGGGGGAAAAGACAGTCTTTTTAAGAAATGATGCTGGCAAAACTGGATGTCCATCTGTAAAAAAAAAATGAAACAGGACCCATACTTTACACCATACAGAAAAACTAATTCAAAATGGATCAAAGACCTAAATATAAAACCCCAAACTATAAAGATCATAAAAGAAAAAATATACGTACATACATACATATATAATAAAACAAGAAAGAAATACTCATAACAATTACAATCCTCATTTCTGCAATTGGTCACATGGTCTTCCACTACCCATTCCATTTTCCCTTTTCTCTCAGCAAGCTCCTCAGCTGACTGTGGTTCTTTGCCTGGTGGGCTGACCCAAACCTTTATTCCTGAAGGGTCTGGGCTACTAGTAGTCATGTCAGAACTGAGTTGTTGTATTTCTCCATTGCCTTTAATCACAGAGCATGGTATTACTAAAAGACATCATCAGGGATCTCTTGTATTACAGACATACTCTTCTTTACCTCCATTATGTAATATCAATCCAATTTCCCCTTGGTTATCAGGATCAATCACACCAGTCAATGCAGTAAGTCCCTTGTTTGCCTGTTGATCCAGACGCATTGAGAAGACCAAAGTGGCCGGATGGCATTCTTAACTTCCATTTCGAAGAAATCTGTGTTGCGTCTCCTGGTGGGAGCATCCCTACCTTTTGAACTAAGACCTCCAGACCTGCAGAGCCTAAGTTTGAGGGGACAGGAAACAAAAATTTTGCAAGTGGGTCACTAGGGGTAATAGTGAGTGGTGCCACTCCTATTTCCACCCCTTGATTCCTGGACCGATGAATCCTGGCTTTGGGAATAATAGTACCATATACTGAATGCTGGTTTAGAGCATATACAGCCTCCTGGAGAACACTGTCCCAACCCTGCATGGTATAGTATTGGTACCTAGTTGGTACCACAATTGTGACTTCAGAAGACCACTCAATCGTTCTATCAAGCCAGCTTCTTCAGGATGACGAAAAATAGGTAAGACCAGTGAGTTCTAGAAGCATGGGCCCACTGCCACACTTCACTTGCTGTGAAATGAGTTTCTTGATCTGAGGCAATGCTGTGTGGGATAACATCATCGTGGATACGGCATTCTGTAAGTCCACAGATGGTAGTTTTGGCAGAAACACTGCATGCAGGGAAGGCAAATCCGTATCCAGAGTGTTTATCCCATTAAGAACAAAATGCTGCCCTTTCCATGATGGAAGTGGTCCAGTGTAATCAATTTGCTACCAGGTTGCTGACTGATTACCCCTAGAAAGGGTGCCATATTGGAGACTCAGTGTTGGTCTCTGCTGCTGACAGACTGGACACTCAGCATCGGCTATAACCAAGTCTGTCTTGGTGAGTGGAAGTTTGTGTTTCTGAGCCCATGCATAACCTCCATCCCTGCCATCATGGCCACTTTGTTCATAAGCCCATTCAACAATGACATGAGTGGCTGGGTAGAGGCTGACTGGTATCCACAGAACGAGCCATCCTATCCACGATTGTTAAAATCCTCTTAAGCCGAGGTAACCCTTTGGTGAGTATTCACATAAGACACACATATCTTCACTTCTTTAGCCCATTCGGGGAGGTCTATCCACATGCCTCACCCCCAGACCTCCGTGTCATCAATTTTTTAATCATGTTCCTTCCAAGTCCCTGACCATCCAGCCAAACCACTGGCCACAGCCGTTGAATCAGAATGGAATCACACATATGACCATTTCTCCTTCCAAGCAAAATGAACAACCAGGTGCACTGCCTGAAGTTTTGCCCACTGTGAGGATTTCCCTTCACAACTGTACTTCAGGAAAGTCCCAGGAAAGGGCAGAAGTCCTGTCGCTGTCCGCTTTTGAGTGATGCCTGTGTATCACAGAGATCTGTAAACCAGGCACGAGTTTTCTGCGTCCTGAGTCAACTGATCTTAAGTAACTGCCCATGAGGTCATAGGTGCAGAATGAGAGGGGTAATTTGACAGGAGTGGGGACCACGGGCATTTGGGCCACTTCCTCATGCAACTTGTGACTTCAGGTCCTGCTCGAGCCACATCTCATATATATCACTTCCATTTAATGATGGGCTGCTGTTGTGCATGTCCAACTTTGACTCTGTGGGTCATGATGGGCAGCTCAGGCCACATGGTGAACTAGAAGCCCATGGTTAAGCATTCAGTTTGTACTGCAGCCTAGTAACAAGCCAAAAGCTCTTTCTCAAAAGGAGAGTAGTTATCTGCAGAGGATAGCGAGGCTTTGCTTAAAACTCCTAAGGGTCTGAACTCAGATTCACCAATAGGTACCTGTCAAAGAATCCAAATAGCATCTCTATCTATCACTGATATTTCAAGCACCATTGGCTCAGCCAGGTCATATGGCCCAAGTGGCAGAATGGCTTACACAGCAGTCTGAACCTGTTACAGAGCCTTCTCTTGTTCTGGGCCCCACTCAAATCTAGCAGCTTTTCATGTCACTTGATAAATAGGCCAGAGTAGCACACCCAAGTGAGGGATATGTTGCCTCCAAAATCCAAAGAGGTGTTGTGCCTCCATTTTAGTTGCAGGAGGGGCCAGATGTAACAATTTATCCTTCACTTTAGGAGGAATATCTCAACATGCCCACACCACTGGATCCCTAGAAATTTCACTAAGGTTGAAGGTGCCTGAAGCCTTCCAGGATTAATTTCCCACCCTCTAGCACGCAAATATCTTACCAATTAAGTTTAGAGTCATTGATACTTCTTCCTTACTAGGTCCAATCAGCATAATGTCATCAATGTAATGGACCAGTGTGACATCTTGTGGAAGGGAAAGGTGATCAAGGTCCCTGTGGACTAAATTATGAGATAGAGCTGGAGAACCGTACTGCTGGCCTTGCCAACTGAAGGAAAACTGCTTCTTGTGGTCCTTCAAAACCAGAATCAAGAAAAAGGAATTGGCCAGATCAATAGCTGCATACCAGGTACTATTAACTGGCTTATGCAATGAAACCACATCTGGAACAGTAGCCTCAATTGGAGTCACTTCTTGGTTAAGTTTATGATAATCCACTGTCATTCTCCAAGATCTGTTTTAATGCATAGTCCAAATAGGCGAGTTGAATAGGGATGTGGTGGGAATCACCACCCTGCATCCTTCAAGTGATGGTGCCATTAATCTCTGCAATCCCTCCAAGAATGCAGTATTGCTTTTGGTTTACTATCTTCCTAGGTAGGGGCAGTTCCAATGGCTTCCACTTGGCTTTTCCTACCATGATAACCTTTACTCCACATGTCAGGTATCCAATATGGGTGTTCTGCCAGTTGATGAGTATATCTATTCCTATTTTGCATTCTGGAACTGGGGAAATCACTGCAGGATGGGTTTGGAGACCCACTGTGAGACGATCTAAGATTCCATTTATAACTCAACCTCCATATACATTTACTCTCACTAGTGGGCCACGCGACGTTTTGGGTTTCCTGGATAGCATCAGTTCACAGCCAGTGTCCAATAATCCTCAAAAAGTCTGATATTTCCTTTTCCCCAATGAACTGTCATTCTCATAAAAGGCCATAGATCGCTTTGGAGAAAGCTGGGAGAAAGATCAACAGTATAAATTTTTGGCAGTGTAGTGGGGTCCTTCCTTAAGGGGATCTGGCCTCCCCTTCATTCAAGGGGTTGTAGTTCTGTAAACTAGCTCAAGTTTGGGAATTCACTGAGGGGCCATGACTCTATTCTGGTGATTACAGTTAGACCATCATTCACTTGATCTAGAATTCTTACACTTGTACAGATCAAGTAAGTATTTAGTAGATTTCGTATCTAATTCACTCCTAGTGACACCATGACTACTTAATTAGCCAAAGCCATAATTTCATATGAGTCAGACTACTCTGATTACTGCTTTGACTCTGTTGTCCATTGCAGTAACCACGCCCACATTCTCTTTGGTGATTAAATGCCACCACTTGGCTGCTACCCCACCCCTACCCCCAAGGTCCAATCAGCCCCACTGTAGTTAAGTGTCTTAATTCAGTTAGGGAAGTTCCCTCTATCAAATCTGACTTACATAAAATAGCAATCACAGCAGTCTTCAAGGATGCTGGGATTTCCTTCACAAATTTGTTCCTCGGCATTGCAGTAATAGGTATATCTTCTGGGTAGTCCATGGGTGGGTCTGTGGGTCCGACCTGATAAATCCACTCTAACATGCCAATTTCCCTAAGCCACTGGACATCTTCTACAGTATGCCAAGGCAAATCTGGCACTTCAACTTGATGTAGCATAGGCCACTGCTTAATCCATGCATCAGTGAACCAACCAATTACAGGTAGTGCTTGACCTACGATGTGTTTGAGTTGTGACAAACTGCGCTTATGGCCATCCATTTTTTTTTGTACATCTTATCGTTAGTAATATGTACTACAGACAATGTTGCAGTGCATAATTTGCTGATGTTATCATTTTCAGATGCTCACTTGTAGATGTTCAGTTTTATCATTTACTGTTCAAAACACTGCCATATAGCAGGCTAAGGCCTGGTCTACAATAAAGTTAGTTTTGGTGTTGGGAGCTGTAACAGAAAGTTAGGCAATGTTCACCTCTGACAACATACAACAATTGAACTGTGTGCGCATGTGCCCGACAGGTGTTATGACTTCGACTTCTTTGTAGACCAGACCTATAGCATGATCTCATTCAGCGTTCTGTACCATAAGATGCATCGGTTGTTAATTTGAAGCTGAGTTGTTCAACTTTCTGTTCGTGATTTCTGGAAGACTTATAATATTCTCCAGTGTTTCTGGAGCATTTTTCTGGGAGGAAGTTATGGGAAAATGCATCCAGGGATATGGAAGAAGTTTGCTGAGTTAGATGAACATGCTCCAAGCATTTGATCAGGGTAATATGATGGAAGAGATCAGTGGAAAAATCATCCATGTGGCAAAACCGCTGAATTTAGAATTCAATATCTCCGATGTGAAAACAGCTCATAGATAATGAAGAAGGGGAATTGATACAACAGAGCTTAATAGATTTTGAAGAGGAAAGAAATGCTGAAGAAGAAATAAATAATGAGGAAGAGGGAGGAGAGAAGTTGCCAAAAAATTTTACAGTGAAAAGATTAGCTGAAGTTTTTTCTAAACTATATCAGGGGCTTCAGTTGCTTGAAAACATGGACCCTAAAGCTGATTGCTTTGCTAAACTCAACAGGCAGATTCAGGAAGCAGTGAGATGTTACTGCGAAATTTATGAAGGAAAAAAGAAAAGGACCATACAGACAACTTCCAATAATTTTCTAACTAGAAAATCCCATTCCCAGGGATAATCCAGATGATCCAGAATATTCTATAAGTAGAGTTACGGCCGCAATTGACAAAATGCCAAAGTCATTCAACTATTCATTATTGTCAGAGTAAATCTGTATGATTTGTATATTTTTATGTATGTATTAAAATATATATATAAATTTATATGTAATGTTCACAACCTAAAAGATCAAATTTACAAACATACTGATAATAAAAGGCAGTAAGAATGAAAACTAAAAAAAAAAAAAATGAGCATTTGACTTATGTCAGAACCAACACATGACAGAGTCGTTGGAATGGAAACCCATCATAAGTTGGAGACAACCTGTAAACTATTAGATCCTTTTCTAAAATCTCTCAAGCTGAAACACTGAATGAAGAATCTGTGCTTAATGGGCCCATACCAATAAACTTAGGCTGATTCAACTTTATGTTCCTGGCACCATTATCCCACACCCTTACTAGCCATTCCCACACATATCCCCCAGGTTTCTGTTTGTATATATTAGAAAAATAAAGCAGTTCTTTTGGAGTATAACATACCTCCTCATGGGTCACGCTTTGTACTTCACACTTTTGGGGTTTCCTGAGACTTAAGTCTAGTTATAGGTCTAGAAGCAAAAATGGGTGGTGAAGGGGGGTCTTGGGGATATTCAACAATGTCTTTTAAGGCATATGCCTCAGGCAAAGCTCCAAGCAATGCTTTAGGTGCCACCCCAGGTGTTTATCTCAAAGACTCTTCAGATACAGCTGGGTTAATCTCATCAGATGGGGGTGGAAGGGATAATGGTTTACTGGGAAGGGTGGTTTAGCAGACAAAGCTGGAGTAACCTCTTCAGATGGGAGTGATTCAATGGAATTAAAGGGCTCAATGTCTCCAGCTTCCTGATATCCGCCCATATGTCCCCATCCCGAGTTTTATGATCCCATTTCTTCCCAAACAATGTCCTCACTTTAACTTCAGACACCACTTGGGGTTGGGAATTCAAATGGCATTATAATTCAACCCCTTTTAGGATAAGACTCTGGGTTTGGTTTTCAGAAACATCAGCTCTGTGACTATAAGAATAAGGCTTTCTTTCAGGGCACAAGTGGCAACTTTCAGGTCTTTTATGTGGTGAAGCTTGAGCTGTGACTTAGAAGCTTTGAGCTCATCCCTTTCTTTCACCACTTATCTAGTGAAAGTAGGACCAACCAACCAGCTTCCTTATACTTCTCAGTATAACAAAATCGTAGAAAAGTATCAAAAATGCCATCACCCAGAGCCTTGTCTCTAACAAATATTTGATACAATGGTGGTGATATTTTGTGTGTTTCTACTGCCACCTCACACCATGGAATAGCAGTGCCCTCTTTACAACTGGAGACAGAGTCGTCCGTGATAAGCCAGACTTGTGGACTCAGAAAACTCATCCTTAAGATTTTGCTCCTCTAAAACCACTCTCAATACTGAACGTCTTATGCTGGGTTCTCTAGAGGAGCAAAACCAGTGAAGCACATACATAAATACATATAGAAGGACATTTACTGTAAGGAAATGATTCGCAGTTATGGAGGCTGGCAAGTCTCAAATCCATGGGTCAGGCAGCAGGATGCAGGCTTTTCCTGACTCATGTGGTTGCACGGGCTGACAAATCCAAAATCTGCAGGTCAGGCAGTAGGCTGGTAGCTAACAGGGTTGTGGGAGCTGGTGAATACAAAACGTGCAGGTCAGGTGGCAGGCTGCTGGTTCACGTCCAAAGAACCAGAGGTCAGATGATGACATGGATGCAAGATCGACAAAGAGAGTGAGCTTTTCCAAAACATCCATATATATTGGACGTAGACTACACCCCAAGGAAACTCCCCTTCCAACTGAGTAGCTGCTCATATCAGACCACGAATCAGAGGATGATTACATAATATCTGCCAAACTACTGAGAATCACGGCCTACCCAAGTTGACACATAACATTATCTATCACAGCTCCACAGTTGTTTCCTAGGCTGAAATCTTTACGGGAGCAGATCATCAGGTATTTTCTCTCATGAAGTGGCTGATGGGTTCAAACCTCCAACCTGTTAGCAGCTGAGTGCTTAACCACAGCACCACCAGGACTCTTCAAAAAAAATATAAATGGATGGAATGCTTCAAGTAAAAATCGAAGACTGTCAATACTAACCAAAAGAAAACTACTGTGTGAAAATCAAAACATACTCTGAAGCAAATAACATTACTAAAGATAAAGAGGGTGGCTACATAATGTCAGAGGTTCAGACACAGCAATTCTACAGTGTACACATGTAGTATTACAGTATCAAAATATATAAAGCAAAAATTGAACAAACTACAAGAAACTGACATTCCATAAGAGATGTTGCCAAATATCTCTCAGCAACTGATACATAATATAGGCAATCCCCCCTCCTCGGTTAGGCTATATTGGATTTGAGTAACACAATTAGAAAACTTGATTCAAATCAGCAATTAATAACAGAAAGCACCAGGTCCAGATGTTTTCACTAGTGAATTCTACCAAACATTCAAAGAAAAATTAACATGTATCCTTCTCAAACTCTTCCAAAAAATAGAAGAGGAGGGAACACTTCCCAGCTCATTCTATGAGGCCAGCATTATCCTAATACTGAAATAGGGAAAGACATTAATAGGAAGGAAAATGACAGACCAATACATCTCATGAACATAGTTGTAAAAATCCTCAACAAATATTAGCAAACTGAATCCAACAATGTATAAATATGTAATATACATACCACAACCAAGTGGCATTTATCCCAGATACGCAAAGCTGGTTCAACATTCACAAACCAATCAATGTAATTTATCATAATAGGCTGAAGAAAAAAAAATCATATGATCATATCAATAGATGCAGAAAAACATTTGACAAAATCCAGCACCCTTTCATGACGAAAACTCTCACCATCTCACCAAACTGAAAATGAAGGGAAACTTCTTCAACTTGGTATTAAAAAATAAAATAAGCCACTGACAAGGTCCAGAAGACAGAAGGGGACAAGGAAGCCCCCTGGTGATAGGGAACACAAGGTGGAGTAAGGATATTCTTGATGTGCTGTGAGATTGTTAACCATTGTCATAGGGCAACATGTGTAGTTACTGTTAAATGAAAAACTATTTTGTTCTGTAAGCCTTCATCTTAAGTGAGAATAACAGCACAGTTGGAAGAGCGTAGTCAATGTCACTGAACTGTGAATGTAGAAAATTTTGAAACGGTGTATCTTTGGCCATCTGTAATTTTCATCAAAAAAAAAGGTTGAGAATTTAGAGGCTTAATACGTTGTGGGGTTGTCAACCAATGTCAAAAAAAACAACATGTGTACTACTATTTCATGAGAAACTATTTGCTCTGTAAGCTTTCACCTGAAGTACAATAAAATATATATATAAAAAAAAATAAAATAAAATAAAATAAAATAAGGCAGCTAAAAAAGAACTACAGCTAACATCATACCTAACTGTAATAGTGAGAAACAAGATGCTTTCCCCCTAAGATTGAGAACAAGACAAAGATGCCTCTTTTCACCATTCCTATTCAGTATCTTACTGGAAGTCCTTGCTAATGAAATTAGACAAGAAAAGGGAATAAAAAGTATACAGATTAGGAATAAATAAACAAAATGTTCATAGACATGATTGTCTTTATAGAAAATCCAAAAAAAAAAAAACCCCACATAAAAACCCCTGGAACTATGTGTCAACTTGGCTAGGCTATGATTCTCAGTGGTCTGGCAGCACTATGTAATCATCTTTCATTTTGTGATCTGATGTGAGCAGTCAATCAGTTGGAAGGGGCGTTTCCTTGGAAGTGTGGCCTGCATCCAGCATATAAATGGATGTTTTGTCAAAATTAGCTCTCTCTCTTTCTCAATCCTGGATACATCTCATCATCCAGCTTCTGGTTCTTAGGATGTAAGAAGCCTTTAGTCTGCTGTTTGACCTGCAGATTTTGGATTCACCAACTCCTGCGACCCTGTGAACCAGCAGCCTGCCGTGTGACATGCAAATTTTGGATTCGCCAGCTTCCATAACCCCATGAGCCAGCAGCCTGCTACCTGACCTGCAAATTTTGGGTTTGTCAGCCCCTGCAACCAAGTGAATCAAGATAAGCTCTCAGCCTGCCCTCTGACCCATGGATTTGGGACTTGTCAGCCTCCACAATTCCGTGAGCCATTTCCTTGAAATAAATCTCTCTCTCTATATTTACGGAGTCTTGGTGCTGCAGTGGTTAAGAACTCAGCTGCTAACAAAAAGGTCGGCAGTTCAAATCCCCCAACCACTCCCTGGAAACCCTATGGGGCAGTTCTACTCTGTCCTACAGGGTCACTATGAGTCGTAATCAACTCGACAGCAACAGATTCAATTTTTTTTTTTTTTTGTTTATATATATTTATATATACGCTTCACTGGTTTTGCTACTCTAGAGAAACCTATTGCCACTGAGTCGATTCCAACTCATAGCAACCCTACAGGACAGAGTAGAAATGCCCTATAGAGTTTTCAAAGCTATAATCTTTATGGAAGCAGACTGTCAGATTTTACCTCCTACAGAGCAGCTGGTGGGCTCAAACCGCAGGCCTTTCAGTTAGCAGCCAAGCACTTAACCACTGTGCCACCAACCCAGCCTAAAACAAACTAATGAGCAATTATAGCCAGGTTACAGGTTAATACACAATATATACAAAAACCAAAACCAAACTCATTGATGTTGAGTCGATTCAACTAATAGTGACCCTATAGGACAGAGCAGAAGTGCCCCATAGGGTTAGTAGCCTTGCTTAACCACTGTGCAACCAGGGCTTGTATATAATATATGCAAGGTTAAGTCAACTGCTTTCTTATATGCCAGACATGAACAACTGGAATTTGAAATTAAAAACACATTATTTACACTAGCACTAAAATATAAAATAAATACTTAGGTACAAATCTAACAAAGTACATACAAGACCTAAGTGAGGAAAACTACAAAATTCTGATGAAAGAAATTAAAAAAGATTTAAGAAAATGAAGAAATATTCCATGTTCATAAGTAAGAAGACTCAATATAATTAAGATGTTAATTCTTCCCAATTTTATCTATAAATTCAACACAATCCCAATTAAAACCCCAGCAAGTGATTTTGTGTATATCAACAAACTGACTTTAAATTATATGGAAAGTCAAAAGATCCAGAATAGTCAACACAGTACTGAAGAACAGAGTTGGAGGAGTGACACTCTCTGACTTCAAGACTTATTGATTGAGATAGTGTGCTAGTGGCGAAGAAACAGACAAACAGATCCGTGGAACAGAACAGAGACCAGAAATAGGTGCTCACAGTACAGCCAACTGCGAGAAAATATTGTAAAACACCTGTCTGATAAAGGACTTGTATTCAGAATATACAAAGAACTCCTAAAACTCAACAGTAAGAAAACAACCCAATTACACAATGGGCAAAAGATCTGACCAGGCACCATACCAAAGACAACATAAAGATGGCAAATAAGCATGTGAAAAAATGCTCAACATCCTACGTCATTAGGGAATTTCAAATCAAAACAACAATGAAATACTACTACACGCCTATTAGCATGGCTAAATTCCAAAACAATGACAAGATCAAAGGCCAGAGAGGATGTGGAGTAACAGATATTCTCATCCATTACTGGTGAGAATGCAACATGGTACAGCCACTCTGGAAGACAGTCTAGCATTTCTTACAAAGCTAAACATAAACTTACCATATGATCCAGCACTTACACTCCTTAATATTTACCCAAATTAGTTGAAAACATGTCTATATAAAAACTTGTACATGAATGTTTATAGCAGCTTTACTTATAACTGCCAAAAACTGGAAGCAACCAAGATGTCTTTCAATAGGTGAATGAATAAACAAACTGTGGTACATCCAAACAATGGAGTATTATTAAAAAGAAATGAGCTATTAAGTCACAAAAAGGCATGGAGGAACCCTAAACACATACTTCTAAGTGAAAGAAACTAGTCTGGAAAAACTACATACTGTATCATTCCAACTATACGACATTCTGCAAAAGGCAAAATCATAAAGGTGGTGAAAATTTGGAAGCAACCAAGACATCTTTCAATAGGCGAATGAATAAGCAAACTGTGGTACATCCAAACAATGGAGTATTATTAAAAAGAAATGAGCTATTAAGTCACAAAAAGGCATGGAGGAACCCTAAACACATACTTCTAAGTGAAAGAAGCTAGTCTGGAAAAACTACATACTGTATCATTCCAACTATATGACATTCTGCAAAAGGCAAAATCATTAAGGTGGTGAAAATATGAGAGGTTTCCAAGGGTAAGGGGGGTGAGGGAGGGATGAATAGATGGAGAACAGGGCATTTTGGGGGCAGTGGAAATATTCTGTATGATACTATAATGGTAGACACAATTTGTCAAAACCCATAGGACTGTACAACACAAAAAGTGAACCCTAATGTAAGCTATGGACTTGAGTTAATAATAATGTATCAATATTGGTTCAATTGTAATGAATGCACCACATAAATGTAAGATGCTAACAACAGGAGAAATTGTGTGTGGGGGGAAGTGGGGACATATGAAAGCTCTATTTTTTGTACAATTTTTTGTAAACCAAAACTGCTCTAAAAACTAAGTCTATTAAAAAAAAAAACTTTATTCAACTGATATTTATAGAATGTTATACTGAACAACCACGATACATATATATATTTTTTCAAGCATGCCAGGCCATTTATTTTTAAAAACGACCATATAAGGATAATAAAACAAAAAATAAGAAAGTCTGTTTCCTTTCATTACTTCTATTCAGCATTGTGTTGGAAGCTTCAACCAGCACATTTGGCAAAATAATAAAACCCAAAGTAGGAAATAAAACTGTCTTTATTTAAAGATATGATTGTTTATGTAGAAAACCCAGAAGAATCAAAAAACAGTATTAGATTTAAACAATGTACAAAAACCAAAAGAAAAATTTCAAAAAACAGAATATAGTAGCATTGAAAAACATAAAATATCTACAATAAATATACATCAATTCTCCCACAACTGATCTGTAAGTTCAATGTGATTCCAAAGGAAATCCCAGAAGAGTTTGTGTATGTGTGTGTGTATAAGCTGAGAAGCTGACTAAGCTGACTCTAAAATTTCTGTGAAAGTCTAAAAGTCCAAGAAGAGTCAAGAAACTTTTGAAACATAAATCGAAGGAACCTGTCTTACCAGATCAAGATGAAGAATTGTTGTAAATGTACAATGAGTAAAACGGTATGTTGTTAGCATAGGGATACAAACTTGACTAATAAAATAGAAAAGAAAGCCTAGACACATAGCCACAAACATATGAAAACTTAATATATGACAGATCAGAGGAAGAAAAGGGAACTTCTTAGAAAATGGTGCTGGACCAACTGATTATCAACAAAGGGGAGGAAAAAAAAGAAAGAAACTGGCCCACTATTTCTCACCATAGACAAAGATCAATTTAAGGTGTATTTCAGACCTAAATGTGAAAGGCAAAAATAATAGGGCTTTTGGAATAAAATATAGACAATATTTTCATGACCTTGGAATTGAGGGGGTGAAAGAAGATGAACTTAACACAATAAAAATGAAAACATGAAAAACACCATAAAAAGAACAATGGAAACTGCAAACTGAGAAAAGATATTTGCAACACACATAATTGATAATGGATTAAAATCCAGAACTACATAATCAATTTTTAGAAAGAAACTACCCAATGAAAAATTTACAAATGACCTGAATGGGAAGTCTACACAAAAGAAACCAAAAATCAGTAAACACTGGAAAAGATTTGAAAAACCTGCTTAATAAGTAACAACGTCCCTATATCATTTCACACTCCCAAATTGGCAAAAATCACTAATATCAAGTGTAGGTGTGGATGTGGAATAACTGGAACATTTAAACACTGCTGGAAGGAACATACATCGTTACACAATTTTGGGAAACAATTCTGTACCATCTAGGAAAGTTAAATATAAACATATTTTACAACTCAGTAATTCTACTACTACATACACGATCTAGGAAGATCCAGTACAGGTATATCCATGAGACAGGTGGGAGAATGTCCATAACTGACCAGTCTGAAGGAACAAATGCACATCACAGAATGACTAGTTAAAGTGTTATGTATTCACTCAGTAAAGGTAACCTATATAACATGGCTCAATCTCTGAAAGGTAATGTGGAATGAAAAATAGAATTGCAGAAGAATGCACACAGTAAGATCCTACTTATACAAAGTTAAACAAGTATAAAACCAAATGACATATTTCTCAAAGACAAAAAAACACATACAGCAAAAAGTAAGGTAATAATGAACACAAAAGGGTTATCCTGAGAAGGAAGGGATTAAGATGAGTTTGGGAAGAGGCACACAGGTCGAGGTAATGCTGTACCTACATTCATGTACCTACATGTACACAGCCTTCTTATTCTTTGTACTTTTCATAAAGTTTATAAATATTCTTTCATATCTACTTAGTACTTAATAATTTAAAAAAAACTAACACAGTTCAGAAGTGTTAATATGAAAAGGAAGTGAGATGTCCAAATACAGACCATATACCTAAATTCAGGATATACCCATAGGTGTATTGAGACTACCTAAATTTAAAAAAAAAGAAGAAAAGAAAAAGCCAGGTCATTAGAGAATGATGCTTAATTGCATGCAACTGTTTATTTGATATAATTTTCCAAAGCTTTCCATAATATAGCAGGCCTTGCTAAATTTTTATCAATTCAGACAGCAGAAAGCAACAATTAACACTTTTTGTATTTTATTTTAACCTGAATATATGTTTTTTTCTTTATTAATACTATGACCAAAAACCTCGACCAATAAGCAGACTGAAATTACCTTCTTGTTAGTAGCTATAGTGCCACTGACGGATCTTTGGGACTCAGCTGCTGCTGCAGGTCCTGTCCCCAACTAGCTGTATGACTTGGGCATACCATGTAATTCTCTTAGGCCTAGCTTCTCATCTGCAAAATAAAGGCCTAGATTAGGTGATTTCTATTGTTCTACCTGGCTGTAAAATCCAAAACTTTATTTCCCATAATTTTAACTTAACTTTACTTCATCTTTATTTGCCATTTCTCTACCTATAAAGCATAATTTCCCATGCTCAAGTAAACATGTAATCATTAAAAATTAAACACGGGCCCAAAATAGTTTTTCTATGTCCCACTAATATATAAAAGGGCTTTCACTTGAATTTTCATTTCTACCTCTTTATTTAAAGTCAATAATAAAGTCACAACTGTAAAATGAATGCAGGTGAAAACACAAGATACATTTCAATGACAAAAAATATGCAATGATCATTAATATCTACTGTACATTTTACCGAGGTCAACAGAATGAAAGATGATATGAAAAAGTCAATATTCAAATATATCCTTAACAAGAACTCTCTCCTAAATAGTAAAGTCATCATTTAAGAATATGTACTTTACGTATCTGGACACCCATTGCAACACAAAAAAAATGGGGGGGTGGGCAGTTAAGATGTGAAGTCCCCAGGTTTTCTAGACAAACATATGTGGGCAACGGGAATTCAAGATTAAACTTCTAAAACAAACTTATAAATTAAAATAAAATGAACGTTTCTAACAGACGACCACTGTTAGAATAAAGTGAAACAAACTAAATTACTTTCTTTTCTTTTCTCAACAGAAGTAAGATGGGACATTTCTTAACAATAATAGCTTATTAGTCATCTAAAAGATCTGTGGAGATTTCCCACCCCTCAGCATTGTTACAAAACAAATACCTTCCATGAATTAATTCTTCATATTACTTAAATAGCCTCATTTACTTGGAAGAGCTGATGCTTAGAATACTTCAAATATTTGTTTTTATATGTGTGGAATTACTACAGTTGAGAGCTTTAAAATCACCCAAGCATTGCCAATATTTGAATTTTGCAGAGACAATAATCCTTTCACTATTGATTGGGTTTCCTTAAGCAAATGTGATCAAGCATTGTAACAACAATGCTGGTGGTAATAAGTGATATTCTCATATTTTTCCTTTTAAAACAGATATAATCCATGTAACTCTAAGTAGTAAATGTGTTACAGTGTACACTTTCTTCACAAGTAATGACTGTTTTCAGGCCCTACCCGAAAAAAAAAAAAGAACGAAACTAATAATAGCATTTACTACCTGTTTTGTTATTGAAAAGCTACAACTAAAATTCAAATGATGGACAATTTAAGTATGTGATATTAAGCAAAAAATGAAAACCATTATAAACTTACCAAAAGAAACTTAAGAAAGCATGGAAAGAAGTTAAATGAGCCCAGTGTAGATCCCAAAGATTACACTATGATTCTAAGCTGATTTTCAAACCAAAAGACACCTACAAACAATTCCTGTGACTATTTCTTATACTAGAAAGATGAATACCAAAGCAAATGGTAGCCTGCTCAGCCCTACCTTGTCAAAGATAAATATTCAGATGAAATAGAAGTTGCATTTGCTAAAGTGTATCTGCTGAACAAATGCACTGGGCCCTGCTACTTAGAGCTGCCCACTCCCGGTCTGTGCCTGTAAGAGAGTAACACAGAACGATGGTGCTTCCACTAAACACTTTACACAGTGGACTACAGAAAAACAATCCTAAATAGACTACCTTTCAAAACTCCAGAGAGTAAGATAATTTCATTATTTATAAATACTGAAAATGCAAGTCCATACAAATTAAGAGCTATATTAAGTATGTACTTTTCATTTTAATATTCACTTGATGTGCTCTTAGAATCTCTATGAGAGAAGCAGTTATTTTCCCCGTATCTTTTGGCAACAGGTTCAAAAGCAAAAGTAGCAGGGCTATTGAATTCCATGAAATTTTTTTTAAAGCTAAATTATTCAATATCTGTATTGTTATTGCACTCATATATTGCCCTGAATATATCTATAGCAACTCAGCAATAGTGATTGCAACAAATTTAAGGTAAATAGGTCTACAAAGTGTTTGATTTCCTTATTAGATAAGAAAGTTTTGCTAGAGGAAATGCAAACAACTACAAGTCAAATCAGATTATGTATGCTTAACAATCATTTAATCTTATATAAAAGTAAATTTAACCCTCACCACTACAAATCTGTAGGGAATCAGAAAAAGATTTACAGTACACAAAGTCTTGACTATTGTATTCCACTTTGAAATCACTGAGTTAAAACAGTATTTTCCCAAGATTTAAAGAAAAATAGACTTTATAAAAGGGATTCTTCTTAATCACCAAATACATCATTTTTGTTACTAAGACAAAACAAGTTATACTTTTTTTCCACTATAATTTGCTCTGATGACAGAAATACTCTCTTTTAACTCCTAACAAATGCTACATTTTCAATACTAGAGAACTAGGAGGCATTCCTTCCTCTTGGCCTAAGTTATTTTTCTCTAAAATACGTCAAGTAAGCTTTTAAAGATTCAGGGAGAGGCAACTTCATGATTTTTTCTCTCAGCAGATTTTGAGGAGGCTCTTCTGGCTTCATGGCTTCCCTGTGATCTTTCTCCTCCTCTTGTTTGTTATCTTCTTCCATTTTTTCATCCTCCTCACTGTCTAGAGGCTGTGGAATGAGCTGATTACCCACAAACACATACGTGTTAATTCTCTGTTTAACTCTCTTTCTTCTTCTTTTCGGGGGAGCTCTGGTAGGAAGACCCTTGGCCTGCATCTCGTCATTGATGAAATTTCTAAGTGTGCGGCGGATGTAAATGCGAGCCAAGTCCTGTAGGTTCCTGACAGCACACGGGGCTAAACAGGAAACAGACAGGAAAAGTAAAACATTACACATCACTCATATCTTCAAAGGACAAAATTTGAATTCCTCTGCGAATGTTAAAAAACATAAACAGTATTGTTAATATTGAATTCTACCTGAGCTCTGTGATACTAGAAAACAGCGACGGTTGAAGAAATCCCCTTACCCTATGTATTCAGGAAAATAGCTTGCTGCAAATAATCTCCCTTCCCATAGACTTAGATAAAACTCACAGGCGCCCCTTGTTCACCTACAACAAGGTCAGACACAGACCCTCCAAATTCCCATTCCCTGCCTCATAAATGAGTAATCCAATGCCAGGCAATTCAGTTACCTGGCAGTCAGAAACGAAGTGCTTGTTAACCAAACTTCAGGCAAACTTCCCCCAGGTCCCTGAACTTTTTGGCCCACCCTCAGTTTCAGCCTCAGCTAATACAAGGCCCCTTTTTAAGAGTCCCTCCTGGAGAATGGGCTGACCTCAGTGTAAAACCTTCTGATTTACAATCTGATGATACCACCACTCATCCCACTTTCCCACACTTCGTTTTTTTTCTATCCTTGTTTACTATCCTCAGTCTATATAAAACAAAAAGAGATTTTCCCTATCTCTTTGAGATGCCTCAAGATCTTAAGGTCTGAGTGTTCTCCCTATTGTAGTAGTTCCCCTCCCCCACTACTATAATAGTCCCTCTCCCACTTCTTCTTTCCTTCCTGAATAAAGCTTCTCCCTATCAAAGTCTGGATTTTTTATTTGACAGTATAAAAACCCTGACTTCCATCTAACAAAGATTTAGGGCACTTACGCTATGTCAAGCACAACCTTCTAGGTACTGACAACAGTGCAGAGAGCAAAGAAGATCATTCTCTGGGCCCAAAGAGTTTGACTGGGGAGAAGAGGATAAACAAACTAGCAAACAAAACAACACCCCAAGGTGAAGCTACTATACAGAGCATGAAAACCAGGGCTTGCTACAATTAAGAGCCTAAGTCCCCAACCGGCTCTTTAGAGCAGGGGTCAGGAAAGGCCTCCCTGAGGAGGTGACATCTGAGTGAAGAACTAAAGTAGGGAGAGGTCAGCTACAAAAAAGCTGAGGGAAAAGATCACTTTAATGTAAAAATACTTGAACATAAACATGGTCCACTTATGGAGTAATAAGGGTTTAGAACTCAAAAGAACTTTTTTAAGTAGTGCCAATCTCTTTTGAAATATAAAAAAGAAGCAAGCAGAGAGACATGGGAACCTCATACCACCAAGAAAGCAGTGCCGGGAACAGAGCACATCCTTTGGACCCTGACCAAGGGAAGACTGATGACAAGCACCTTCCTCCAGAGCCAACAGAGACAGAAAGCCTTCACCTAGAGCTGACATCCTGAATTTGGACTTGTAGCCTACTGAACTGTGAGGGAATAAATCTCTTTTTTAAAGCCATCCACTTGTGGTATTTCTGTTATAGCAGCACTAGATGACTAAGACAAGTAGATAATCAATACGGGCCTGATTAAATAATTACAAAACACGCATGAAACAGAAGAATGCCATGCAGCTGTAAAATGAAAAACTAAGCTCCTGGTGAGTGAAAAGATCTCTGAAGTACAGTTTTCTGTGGGGGGAGGAGGGTGGGGGAGGAATAGGGCACAGAAAAATATGTCTATAATATTATGACTTCCCTTAAAAAGGAGAACCACCAAGGCTCCTTAACAAATAATATACATAATATATATAGCACCTTGTAGAGCATGCAAGTTCTCTGGCAGGATAAATAAGAAATCAGGACCAGTTAGGGTGCAGGAGAACTAAGGGCTTAGGGACAGGGATAGGGGAGATTTTATACTGCATATCCTTATATACTTTTTGATGTTGAAAACACGTGAAAGTACTATCTATTCAAAAAACTCAAATAAAGGCAACATTTGAACAGCTGCCTCGTGTAAGCTCTGAAATTACATACACACATACACACACACGCAGAGCTTATGTCATTACTTCTGTAAACGCGCAAGAAGAACTGGTCCACAGGCAAAGGGCCACAGAAATCATGCTGTGATTTTAACAGCACAGGGAAATACCACAGGTTTCTTTGAGTTTCTAATGTTTACTTAATATAAAAAGCATCAAAGTTTGAACATATCTTGTCTGCCTCATTCTCATTTCCCACAGATACATAAATGTGTAAGCCCTATAACCACATACTCTTCTTTATAACCTGTTCCAATACTTAGCACACAGAAAAATAAATTCTCTGCTCCCTAGTTTCCATCCTTATGATGATAAAACAATTACCAAGATCCCTCTGAACAAAACCCTCCTCAGTTAAACAGCATTAAAATGTTTCATTATTTATTTTTCTATCTCTTTAGTTTTGGTACTGTTTTCTGGACATCCCTTTCCAAATTTTTTTATTATAACATTTAAAATTCTGCCTTCTTTAGTTATTTGCAAATGGTCGAACCCAATGACCACTGGATTGTGAGCTCTGGGAGGGGAGGGACTATGGCTATTTCCTCTTCAAATTCTGCACAGGTCCAGAATGCACCAGCTGTGTACAGTATATCACTCACACCCAGAGCCACCAGTTTGCTTCCTGTATTCTTAACACTGTACCATAGGGCCCTGGGCTAGGCCAAGTCACATGTCAGACACACCCTGTAGTAGGAGATACAGTTCTTCATAAAGCCCTAGGGTTGGAAGCTTTTCAGAGTCTTTAAGAGCTCAGCTGCTAACCAAAAGGTGGACAGTTTGAATCCACCAGCTGCTCCTTGGAAACCCTATGGGACAATTCTACTCTGTCCTACAGGGTTGCTATGAGTCGGAATCCAGTTGACAGCAATAGGTTTGTTTGGCTTTTTTTTTTTTTTTTTTACTATTATTATTATTTAAGCACAAATCTATTGGGCCACTAGAAAGCTTTTACACTATTATCTTCAAGCTGTACCTTTTTAGGGGCACAGTGGTTAAGAGCTAGAGTAAGCTATGACTGCTACCAAAACGTCAGCAGTTCAAATCCACTGGTCACTCCTTGGAAACCCTATGGGGCAGTTCTACTCTGTCCTACAGGTCACTATGAGTTGGAATCGACTTGATAGCAATGGGTTTGGTTTTTTTGGTTTGGTACCTTTTTAGACCCTCTACTGAAACCTGAAATGGAGAAGAATTCCAAAGACACCTTAGCCATGTTCTACTAGACACTCTTCTTACGTACTGGAAAATGAAGCAGCATACAAGAATTTCAGTTCAAGTCCTGCTGCTACTACTGACTGGTTTTGTGAATATGAGTAAGTAACAAAAGGTGTGCGCTCTCATCCCTTATGTGTTAAAATATATAAAATACTACCTGTGCTGCCTACCTCCAAAATTGTTCACTGCGTTATTTAACGTTCATTCAGTAAACTTTTATTAAACTATATGCCAGGCACTGTTCAAGAACCTGTTTAGACAAGAGTGGGTAGTTTAGACTAACAAAGACCTTGCTCTCACAGAGCTTAAATGTCTGCACTGGCGCTGGGAAGGAGATAAAAAATAATTTTAAATAAAAACGGGATATGAAAAACAATGATATGATAGAAAGTGACTTTCTATCATGTGGTTACTTTTGATTGTGCCCCTGAGGAGGTCGTGTTTGAGGGAGGATCTGACTGACGTGAGGGTAGCAGCTATATAAATATCTTGGAGCACAGATGTCTGGGTAGAGGGGAGAGCAAAGGCCTAAGAAGTTGACAAGCTTAGCATGTTCAAGGAGCTGAAAGAAGGCTGATGTAGAAAGTTGGAGCAAGAGGACAGTGGTAAGAAATCTGATCATGTACTGTCTCATAAGTCATGGCAAGGAATGTGGATTGTATTTTCCAACCAGCTACTCAAAAGTTTTAAGTAGGCAGAGGTTACAATGCCATGACAATAATGCCTCTGTAGAGTCTAGACTGCATTAGGGCCAGGGTGGAGCAGGAGGTCAGCTGGGACACTCTGTAGTCCACAGCAAATATGACTACCCTGTGACGGAGGATGGCAGTACAGATGGAGAGAACTGGACAAAGGTGAGATATATTTTCAAGATAGGATGGTGATGGATTGGAAGTGGGGGATGAAAGCGCACACACACACACAAACACACAAAGAATCAAAGAAGACATCTAAGTTTTTAGCCCGAGCAACTGGGCAAATAATACTGGTGACAATTATTGACATGACAAAGGCAAAGAAGAAAGTCAAAACTTTGTTTTGTGTTAAATCTGAGGTATCTACTGCATATTCAGAATGGAGATTTCAGGAAAAATAACAACAGCGACAATGATAGCAAACTCTTCAGTAAGTAGTACTACAACACACCAGTCACTATTTTAAGTGCTTATAAATAAATGATCACTCACTCAATGCTAAACGAGGAGACAGAAGTAGAGAGAGCTTAAACAACTTGCTCAGGGTCACAGAGGTTGTTAAGTGACAGAGCTGGGATTTTTAACCCAGCATCTGACTGCAGAGTCTATTCTGCCTGTTAGATAATAACTCTGGAGTTAGGAGCAAGGTTGGGTGGGAGATACAAATCTGGGAGTCATCAGCCCAAGGGTGACGTAGAAGAGTGACAAGGAGCTGGAAGAGAATGCTGCAAGGGAGTGTAGATGGAGGAGAGGAGTGGCCTAACCCCGAATGACCTCTATAAAAGGAGAGCGTAAAGAAGGAAGAAACAGAAGCTATAATTAGTCTTTTCATCTGGTCTTTGCCCTTGAATCTCTCTCACATTATTGGTATTCTCTTTCAACACCTTAATTATGTTCTTCCCCTGTCCACACTGTCTGCTAGTCCAGGAGTACTGCTAGAATGATTAACTGTTCAATCCTAAATTGTGAGAAGAATACCTGAGCTGCAGAAAGAACCAACTGGGCCAGGAATGGAAAAAGGATTCAGAGTTTACTTTTGTAGCTTCTAACACTCAGATGTCCTAAAATAGCATCTACGTGTCATTTAAAAGTTCTTTTGAATGATAAAAAAAAAACTTAGATTATTCTCAGCACTACTTATTGAAATATCCCCAATATTTTTTATTCTTTAATACTCCCTTGTTTCTAATGCTTCAGATTACGAGAGAAGGACTTAATGAAACAAATAGTATTAATCTTTACTTCTATAAAAAGTTATATGGAATTTGTTTTTACCCCAAAATTACAGTTAATGTTATCTCTAATACACACATTTAAACTCATTTTATTTCTCAAAGGGTAGCCTCTGTATAGATTTTACATAAGCCTACCAGTCAGCACTTTGATTTTTATTTTTAACAAAGATTAAAGAGGACATTTTATTTAGGCCAAATCACACAAAACTGACAATTTTTCACCTACAAAAACAGCAACTTCATATAGTTCACAATTCATACAGCTTCACAATTTATGAAGTCTCTTCTGTTCCTTCTAAAGGGTCTGACCTGAACGTTAAGCAATACATCCTTATTTTTAGAATACATTATCCAAAATAAGAAGAAAAAAAAATCACCTCTAAGTGGAATAAATATTAGTGATGAATTTGAGAAAAAATAACTACATTTTAGTAAGCTGTTTAAGCTATTTTATAACTACACAATAAACCTGGCAAAGGATTTACATGCATATTATTTTTAGGCTTTTTTTTTTAATACTAGCATTCTTTTATATTTTAACTCCCTATAATTAATGGAATAATGTCCTCTGAACAGAAAGTTATTTTAACTTATTTAAATAGAAAAGAAACGTGTTCTCATTCTCCATACATCATACTAAACTTTGGCAAATACTAATTTTCAAAACTTTTTTACTATGTGAACATTCCTAAATAAAGGTTTTATTTTTTAGAAACATTCATAATTCCTGACTCATTTTTATAAACTGCTGTTAGTAGTTGAAGATTGTTTTCTTCTTTTTATTATAGAACTTGCAAGTATATATACAAGAGGAGATTATGATGAACACCCGAGACCTGCCACCCGGCTTCAACAATTATCAACCCACAGTTATGGCTTTAACAATTATCAACCCACAATTAATCTTATTTTATGAACACTCCCAGCCACTCTCCAACCCCACCCCAGATTATTTTGACAAAAAAGTTAGACATTATATCATTCCATCCATATAGATTTCAGAAGTATGATGGATCTTTTATTAATTCAGGCTCCCCCTTCCCAATTTTATCTATTTCACACAAAATTTATTCCTTACTTTATATGAACAGTTGTAAATGTCAATCATTCCAACCAATGACAATCTTATTAACTGCCTAGATCTACCTGTGTTGATCCTTAAAGCAAAAATAAAAATTGCTCATTTAGAGCATATCATCTGTAAATTCTTATTATAAAACAACATTTACAATGAAGACTCTCCTGAAGGAAACCAAGCTAGGAAAACTAGTTATCAGGTAAACGGGGGAATAACTACTGGTAGATTTCTGAAGATTTTAAAAGTGTCAATTACAAAGTGGAACATTTCCACAGCTTTTGCACAGAAATCTACAGGGGACTACGTAAATGCCCTTATCCACAATGCACAGGCGGCATACTGTAGACCACTGGCAAAGCCAGATTGTATTAGGGAAATCTTTCATACTTCTTTTTATTACTCTCCATCCAGTTATGAGACTGTTTAAACAGAATTTTCATAAATAAACTGAATTCTTCTAATGCTTGGGACACAAGAGAGATAAAATATTTTTACTTTTTTATAATTGTTGCTTTTAGCAAGGAGACTGAATAGATACCCAATAATTACAGAAATGGTTAACTGTAAAAAGTAGACAATTTTACTGAAATAACTGTTTACAGCATATGCACACTAATGACATTTACATGATTCTAGTGCTAGAAAGAAGTCCCTTTGTTGCACAGCACTCCCAGCACATGTCCTTTTTTGACTAGACTGGAAAAAAGGTTAAATTTAACATTCCAGCACAGTAATTTAACATTTTTAATAGAAGGATTCTTCCTTTTAAGACTCTTTCATTTAAAATCTTTCATATTTTAGCTTTAATATCCTGTTGTATTTGGATTTTTTGTCTATGCTGACTCAAATCTTTTTTGTAAGTGGCCAAAGCATATAGGAGGGTAAGTCAAAAAGTACTGCTATGAAATCGTAGAAACCTTTATTAACAAAAATATCAAAATATGGAACTACTGTTTCTCGACATATGCTCCATCTATGCCCATACACTTCTGAAGGTGGTATCTTCATCTCTCTAACCCTTCCCAGAAGAATTCTGCGCTCATCAATTTAAACCACGTCAAAATGGCAGTTTTGGCATCCTCAAGGGACTCAAATTGTGTTCCTTTTAAATGTTCTTTGAGTCTCGGCAACAAAAAGAAGTTTGAAGGGGCAACACCAGGGCTGTAGCGTGGATAGGGTAAGCTTCCCAACAAAATTCTCATATGACAGCCCTTGTTAGCCTCAAAGAATGAGCAGGTACGCTGTCTCAACGGAAAAAAATTCCTTGCTGCAACTTTCCTGGCCTTTTTCTCACCAATGCAGTTTTTAACTTTCTTAACTTCTTCATAAGCCCCTGTGATTTTCCTGTGTCCTTCAAGAAAATCTATCAAGATTATCCCTTTGGGGGCCAAAATCAAAACATTAACCCTACAACTTGAACAAGTAGAAACAGAGCAGCAAAAGAAGCCTTCGGGTGCAGAAGAAAGCAAATAATAAGAATCAGAGCAGAATTAAATGAAATACAGAAAGAAAAACAATTGAAAGAGTTAACAAGACCAAAAGATGGTTCTTTGAAAAGATCAACAAAATTGATAAACCATTGGCCAAACTGACAAAAGAAAAACAGAAGAGGAAGCAAATAACCCATATAAGAAATGAGATGGGCAATATCACAACAGACCCAACTGAAATTAAACAGTCATAACAGAATACTATGAAAAAATTGTACTCTAACAAATTTGAAAACCTAGAGGAAGGAGACAAATTTCTACAAACTCACTACCTACTTAAACTAACACAAACAGAGATAGAACAACTAAATAAACCTGTAACAAGAGACTGAAAAAGCAATTAAAAAACTCACAACGAAAAAAAAAAAAGCCCGGACCCAGATGGTTTCACTGAAGAATTCTACCAAACTTTCAGAGAAGAATTAACACCACTACTACTAAGGGTATTTCAGAGCATAGAAAAGGATGGAATACTCCCAAACTCGTTATATGAAGCCAGCATAACCCTGATACAAAAACCAGGTAGAGACCAAAAAAAGACAATTACAGGCCAATATCCCTCATGAACATAGATGCAAAAATCCTCAATAAAATTCAACAACATATCAGTAAAAATAATTCACCATGACCAAGTGGGATTTGTACCAGGTATGCAGGGATGGCTCAACATTAGAAAAACAATCAAAGTAATCCATCACATAAATAAAACAAAAGACAAGAACCACATGATCTTATCAATTGATGCAGAAAAGGCATTTGATAAAGTCCAACACCCATTCATGATAAAAGTTCTCAGCAAAATAGGAATAGAAGGGAAATTCCTCAACATAATAAAGGGCATTTACACAAAGTTAATAGACAATATCATCCTAAATGGACAGAATCTGAAAGCATTCCCCTTGAAAATGAGAACCAGACAAGGATGTCCTTTATCACCAATCTCATTCAACATTGTGCTAGAGGTTCTAGCCAGAGCAATCAGGCTAGCAAAAGAAATAAAGGGCATCCAAATTGGTAGGGAAGAAGTCAAAGTACCTCTATTTGCAGATGACATGATCGTATACACAAAAAACCTCAAAGAATCCACAAGAAAACTACTGGAAGTACAAAAGATTTCAGCAAAGTATCAATATACAAGATAAACATACAAAAATCAGTTGGATTCCTCTACCTCAACAAAGAGAACTTCGAAGAGGAAATCACCAAATCAATATCATTTACAATAGGCCCCAAGAAGATAAAATACTTAGGAATAAATCTAACCAGAGATATAAAAGACCTATACAATGAAAACTACAAGACACTACTGCAAGAAACCAAAAGAGACCTAAGAGGAAAAACATACCTTGCTCATGGATAGGAAGACTCAACATCGTGAAAATGTCAATCCTACGCAAAGCGATCTACAGATACAATGCAATCCCGATCCAAATTCCACCGGCATTTTTTAATGAGATGGAGAAACAAATCACCAACTTCATATGTAAAAGGAAGAGGCCCCGGATGAGTAAAGCATTACTCAAGAAGAAGAGCAAAGTGGGAGGCCTCACACTACCTGATTTTAGAACCTATTAATACCACCAGGGTAGTCAAAGCAGCCTGGTACTGGTACAACAACAGATAAATAGACCAATGGAACAGAATTGAGAATCCACACGTAAATTCATCCACCTATAAGCAGCTGATATTTGAGAAAGGCCCAAAGTCTGTTAACTGGGGAAAAAAAGTCTCTTTTAACAAATGGTGCTGGCATAACTGGATATCCACCTGCAAAAAACTGAAATAAGACCCATATCTAACACCATGTACAAAAACTAACTCAAATGGATCAAAGACTTAAATATAAAATTGAAAATGATAAAGATCATGGAAGAAAAAATAGGGACAACACTAGGAACCCTAATACAAAACATAACTAACAATGCACAAACACTGAAAGAGAAATTAAGATAACTGGGAGCTCCTAAAAATCAAACACTTATACTCATCAAAAGGCTTCACCAAAAGAGTAAAAAGACAACCTACAGATTGGGAAAAAAATTTTGGCTAAGACAAATCCGATCAGCATCTAACCTCTGAAATCTACAACATACTGCAAAACCTCAACAATTAAAAGACAAATAACTGAATTAAAAAATGGGCAAAGGAAATGAACAGGCACTTCGCCAAAGAAGACATTCTGATGGCTAACAGACACATGAGGAAATGCTCATGATCATCAGCCATTAGAGAAATGTAAATCAAAACTACAATGAGATACCATCTCACCCCAACAAGGCTAGCATTAATCCAAAAAACACAAAATAATAAATGTTGGAGAGGTTGTGGAGAGACTAGAACACTTATACACTGTTGGTGGGAATGTAAAATGGTACAACCACTTTGGAAATCGATTTGCTGCTTCCTTAAAAAGCTAGAAACAGAAGTACCATAAGATCCAGCAATCTCACTCCTTGGAATATATCCTAGAGAAATAAGAGCCGTCACACAAATAGATACATGCACACCCATGTTCGTTGCAGCACTGTTCACAATAGCAAAATGATGAAAACAACCTAGGTGCCCATCAATGGATGAATGGATAAATAAATTATGGTATATTCACACAATGAAATACTACACAATGATAAAAAACAACGATGAATCCGTGAAACATCTTATAACAAGGAGGAATCTGGAAGGCATTATGCTGAGTGAATTTAGTCAGCTGGGAAAGGACAAATACTGTATAAGACCACTACTATAAGAACTCAAGAAAAGGTTTAAACACAGAAGAAAACATTCTTTGATGGTTGCGAGGGTGGAGAGGGAGGGAGAGGGGTATTCACTAACTAGATAGTAGATAAGAATTATCTTAAGTGAAGGGAAGGACAACACACACTACGTGGGAAGTCAGCACAACTGGACTAAATCAAAGCTAAGAATTTTCCTGAATACAACCAAAGACTTCAAGGGACACAGCAGCAGGAACATGGGTCTGTGGACCATGGTTTCAGGGGACATCTAGGTCAACTGGCATAACAAAGTTTATTAAGAAAATGTTCTGCGTCCCACTTTGGTGAGTGACGTCTGAGGTCTTAAAAGCTAGCGAGTGGCCATGTAAGATGGATCAATTGGTCCCAACCCACCTGGAGTAAAGGGGAATGAAGAACACCAAAGACACAAGGAAAATATTAGCCCAAGAAACAGAAAGGGCCACGTAAATGAGAGACTCCATCAGCCTGAGAACAAAAGAACTAGATGGTGCCTGGCTACCACCAATGACCGACCTAACAGGGAACACAATGGAGAGTGCCTGACATAGGAGGAGAAAAGTGGGGTGCAGAACTCAAATTCTAGTAAACAGACCAGACTTAATGTTTTGACTGAGACTGGAAGGACCCTGGAAGACATGGCCCCCAGACTCTCTGTTAGCCCACAATTAAAACCATTCCAGAGGCCAACTCTTCAAACAAAGATTTGATTGGAGTATAGGACATAAAAATGATACTTGTGAAGAGTGCTTCTTAGCTCAAGTAGGTACATGGGACTAAGTGGGCAGCTCCTGTCCGGATGTGAGATGAGAAGGCAGAGAGGGTCAGGAGCTGTTTGAATGGACATGGGAAATCCAGGGTGGAAAGGAGGAGTGTGCTGTCACAGTATAGGGAGAGCAACTACAGCCACATAACAATGTGTGTATAAATTTTTGTATGAGAAACTAACTTGAATTGTAAATTTTCACTTAAAGCACAATAAAAAAAAAAAAAAGATTATCCCTTTGGAATCCCAAAAAACAGTCGCCATAACCTTCTCAGCAGTCTTCCCTCTCCTGGCTCATTTTTCAGGGTCTTCTTGACCTTCCTTAAAATGCTTGATACATCTAAAAACTTTTTTTTTTTTTTTAATGTGCAGCAGCATTCCCATAAACTTGTTGCAAAGCTTCAATGATTTGGGAAGATGGCCACTTGAGTTTTGTTAAAAAACTTGCTATTAGCCCTGATCTCAAAATTGTTTCTTTTCCATGGCACAAAAAGCATGTTTTTGTTTTTTGAAGGCATCCTAATGAGACCAAGACAAGTATATTACTGAGAGGACTTGTCTGCAGTCATCCACTGATTGCAGAGACATGTTTAAATGTGTTTTGGTTTCATTTGGAATAAAACTGTGCACATATGAACTGGAACCCTAGTAGCAATGCTTTTTGACTTACCATCGTATTGGCAGCAAGCATATTTGGGGGAAAAAAAAGATCGGTAACATTTTCTGAATTATGAAAGGTCCAAAATTTTTAGAACTGAATACCTAATTTATTTCTAAATGAAACGTAAAGAAAAGCACTTTGTCAGAATTTGATGACTCTTATGAACCCATGAAGAAAGGTCAGCAGTCTCCTCGGATGGCAGCTCCTGGGGGAAAACATCGCTCTTAACCCTCCCCTGGGTCCACGTGGGGAGCCCTTCATGCCATCAACACTCCTGGCCTCTCCATACTATGTAACTCACTCCTTCCAAAGGCAGGAAGAGTGGCTGATATAGAGTGTGAGTTTGTCATTAAGAAGCTGGCCAGATGTGGCTCTGACCTTTCCTATTTCCCACTAGGATCTGCCTACTTAGAAGCATGCTGGCCCCTGTTCATCCATTTAGAAGAGGGTAAGCTACCATGGCAGGGGCACAGGACTGGCCAGTATTACCTGTAACTGATGGTGGGTAAGTCTGTCTAATTCAAGGGTGCAGATCTAAGCCCTATTCTCCAACCTACTTTGGTAATAAACATGACATTTCAATCCCTAGCTATCTGACCCCCGTATTGATAAGAATTTGAATAGGGGAAAAATGGTTATAATTTACTGATCCTCCCAAAACCTCAATACCAAAAAAAAA
Organism: Dugong dugon; assembly: GCA_030035585.1. NCBI lineage: Eukaryota > Metazoa > Chordata > Mammalia > Sirenia > Dugongidae > Dugong > Dugong dugon. The sequence continues at coordinate 42,440,989 of CM057474.1, forward strand.
AAAGACCCAAACCATTGCTGTTGAGTTGATTCCAACTCAAAGCAACCCTATAGCACAGAGGAAAACTGTCTGCCCCATAGGGTTTCCAAGGCTATAAATCTTTATGGAAGCAGACTGCCACATCTTTCTCCTACAAAGCAGCTGGTGGGTTCAAACTGCCGACCTTTTGGTTAGCAGCAGAGCCCTTAACCACTGTGCCACCAGGGCTCCTTAAAATCCTCTGAGGGTGAGAGGGAGACATGTAAACAGCAAACTAAGGCAAGAGGCCTACCATGGTAAAGTTCATTTTTTGGTAAAGAACTTTACTTAATGGTTACCAGAACCATTAGATATGCCAAATCAATTACTATTCCCTTCTCTTCTTTCTCAATGTGTCTGTAGCTCCCAGTAAGTTGACTGCTCTCTCCTTCTTGAAACACTTTTTTGTTTTGGCTTTCAACACACCATGCATGCTGGTTTCCTCTCATCCCTCTGGCTTTCCTCCTCAGTTTTCTTTGCTAATCCATCTAATTCCTATGGTGGACTGCAGGCCTAATTTAATGTCTCTTCTCTATCTCCACTTTCCCTCTAAGTGATCTCATCCCTTTTCATAGCTTAAAACACATCTTTACATTGAAGATGCTCAATTTATATCTCCTATGTGCAGTAGGTTTATCCACTTGACTACCTATACTGGCATTTGCATGCTAACTGTCAACTCAAACGTGGTTAAAATAAATATCTGATTTCCCTAAACCTATTTCCAAACCGGAGCCCTAGTGGTGCAGTGGTTAACAGGTCATCTGCTAACCAAAAGGACTGCAGTTTGAATCCACCAGCCACTCCTTGGAAACCCTATGGGGCAGTCCTACTCTGTCTTACAGGGTTGCTACAAGTCGCAATCAACTCAATGGCAATGGTTATTTCCAAACTGGAGCCTGGTGGTATAGCGGTTAAGAGCTCATCTGCTAACCAATGGTCTGCAGTTCAAATATACCAGCCGATCCTTAGAAACCCTATTGGGCAGTTCTACTCTATCCTATAGGGTCGCTATGAGTCGGAATTGACTGGACGGCAATGGGTTTGATTTTTTTGGTTTTTTATTTCCAAACTATTCCAAACCCAGTCTTTTAAATAGCAGTAAGTGGTACCATCACTCAGTCAGCTGCTCAAGGCAAAACTTTTCATTCTTCTTGTTCCTCACCTCTACCCTCCCACACTCCATCTACCAACCAGCTAGCTCTGTTCTAACTTATACCTATATGCCAAACTTGTCTACCTTCAAACAACTCTATCCACACCAACATCAACTCTCTCCTTGACTATTTGGGAAAAAAAAAACCTCCTAACTGGCATCCCTAACTCCCCTTTTGCCCTATGATAATCCATCCTCCACAACCCAGCTAATGAGCTTCAACCACCAGGACATTAATTCCTGGTCTTGGAATGACCAAGCTCTTTTCAGACTAAAGAGTTCTGCATTGGCCATTCCTCTTAATAGAAAACTCTCCCATTCAATCTTGACATGGCTTGCTCTTTCATATCATTCTGGTAGTAATCTGAATGATACCTCAGCAGGATGGCCTCCCTTACCACCAAATCTAAAGTAGATACATTTTCCCATGACCAAAGACTATCAAATCATAAACTGTAATGAATAAATTCCTTTTTATTTTGATCTGCCTGTTATTTTCATGATCACATGAAGGTAGACAACAGTGTCTGGTATAAGGTAAGGGCTATTCAAAAAAAAAAAAAAAAAAAGCTGAGTAAACGCACCGACTATATTACTGCATATTTATTTACTTCTTCATAATTATATAGGGCATCAAATCTCAAGCATAGGAGTTGAACACCACATGTCGCACAGTTCAATCAGAAAGAACCCATAACTACTTACGGAGTCCCACCGAATGTGGTTTGCCATTATCATTCTTACTTGGCTGTACAAGTGGAGCAAATGAAACAGCAAGAATATTTTTACTTTCCCAAGTGTTTTGTCCAGTTCGCATAATCTGTGTTAACTATTTAGAGAGAAAAAAGGAATAGAACAGCTTAATCCTAAAAATGTGATGACCTTTTAGTCACAACTTTGTTTTAAAACAATAATTGCCAGAGAGCTATACAATCACTTTACAATCACTTTTTGTGAAGGCAACTGAATTACTTCCATTTAGATATTTACTATAAAATAATACAAATGGGATTAAATATATCTTCTGTTCAAGATACATATTCCAATGCAAGTGAGATGCCCGAACATGGCCGAGTAACTCTGCATGTTAGCTTTGAGGTCTAATAGTTTCCAGGGTTACCACTCTAATCTGTACTTATCATTGGCTCTCAAAAGACATGTCTAAGATAGGTTCAGTTGTTTGAGTAAAGCATTATATTAATAAAACCATGTTTTTGATCACTGTTCCAATGAGTTAGCTCAATGCTATTCCATAATGGTAATGAAATATAGATTCTAATTCTAACCCCAACTTGGTATTTCACAAATAAATGCTATTACTTACAAGTGGACTAGGAAAGAGTTTTAGCTACTTACTCCACAAAGACTCATCACTAGTCATAGAAAAAAATATCAGCTCAGTATCTGACTTGTTCAAGTTGATGTAGTACCTTCAACGTAAATTATAAAAGCAAGCAATTTCACATTTTATGTTTGTACATTGTTATTAAGTGCCATCGAGATGACTCTGACTCATAGCGTTCCTATGAATAACAGAGTGAAACACGGTCCTGCGCCATCCTCATAGTCATTGCTATGTTTGAGACCACTGTTGCAGCCACTGTGTCAATCCATCTCATAGAGGGTCTTCCTCTTTTTCACTGACCTGCTACTTTATCAAGCATGATGTCCTCAAGGGATTAGTTCTTCCTGATAACATGTCCAAAGTACATGAGACGAAATCTCACCATCGTCAGCCATCATCATTTCTAAGGAGCATTCTTGCTGTACTTCTTCCAAGACAGATTTGTTTGTTCTTACTACAGTCCATGGTATACTCAATATCTTTGCTAACACCACAATGTGAATGTGTTAATTCTTTGGTCTTTCACTTGCACTGTCCAGCTTTCACATGCAGATGAGGGGATTGAAAATACCATGGCTTGGGTCAGGTATATCTTAGTCCTCAAAGTGACATCTTTGCTTTTTAATACTTTAAAGAGATCTTTCGCAGCAGATTTGCCCAATGTAATTTGTCATTTGGTTTCTTGACTGCTACTTTCACAGCCGTTGACAGTGGATCCAAGTAAAATTAAATTTTTGACTTCAATTTCTTCACTATTTATCACAATGCTATTTATTGGTCCAACTGTAAGGACTGTTTTCTTTATGTTGAGGTGTAATCCTTACTAAAGGTTGTAGTCTTAGATTTTCATCAGTAAGTGCTTCAAGTCCTTTTCACTTCAGCAAGCAAGGCTGTGTCATCTGTATATCACAGGTTGTTAGTCTTCCTCCAATCCTGATGCTGTGTTATTCTTATAGTCCAGCTTCTCGGATTATTTGCTCAGCATACAGATTGAATAAGTATGTGAAAGGACACAACCCTGATGCACACTCTTCCTGATTTTAAAACAGGCAGTATACCCTCGTTCTCTTCCAATGACCGCTTCTTGATTTATCAACAAGTTCCACGTGAGCACAATTAAGTCTTCTGGCATTCCTATTCTTTGCAATGTTATCCGCAATTTGTTATGATCCACACAGTCCAGTGCCTTTGTGTAGTCAGTAAAACACAAGTAAACATCTTTCTGGTATTCTCTGCTTTCAGCCAAGACCCATCTGACATCAGCGATGACATCTGTCATTCCACATCCTCTTACGAATCTGGCTTGAATTTCTGACAGTTTCCTCTCCGTTTCTGAACTGTTTTCAGCAAAATTTTGCTTGCATATGACATTAATGATATTGTTCAACAATTTCCACATTCTATTGGATCACCTTTCTTTGGAATGAGCACGAATATGGATCTCCTCCAGTTGGCTGGCAGGTAGCTGTCTTCCAAATTTCTTGGCACAGACAAGTAGTGGCACGCTTCCAGTGTTGCATCTGTTTGTTGAAGCATCTCAATGGGTATTTTGCCAATTCCTGGAGCCTTGTTTTTCAACAATGCCTTCAGTGCAGCTTGGACTTCTTCCTTCAGTACCATCAGTTCTTGATCATATGATACCTCCTGAAATGGTTGAACACTGACCAATTCTTTAAGGTAGAGGGACTCTGTGTATTCCTTTTTGGTATAGTGACTCTGGTATTCCTTCCATCTTCTTTTGATGCTTCCTGTGTCACTCAATACTCTGCCCGTAGAATCCTTCAATATTGCAACATGAGGCTTGAATTTTTTCTTCAGTTCTTTCAGCTTGAGAAATGCCAAGCGTGTTCTTCCGTTTTGGTTTTCTGACTCCAGGTCTTTTCACATTTTATTATAATACTTTACCTTGACCTCTCATGCCTCCCTTTTAAAATTTTCTGTTCAGCTCTTTTACTTCATGATTTCTTCTGTTCGTTTTAGCTACTCTGTGCTCAAGGGCATGTTTCAGTCTCTTTGACATCCTGTGTTTTTAATGACCTTTTGCTTTCTTTATGTATGATGTCTTTGATGTCATGCACAACTCTTTTGGTCTTTGATTATCAGTGCTCAGTGCATTGAATCTATTCTTGAGATGGTCTCTAAATTCAGGCAGGATGTATTCAAGGTCATACTTTGACTCTCATGGACTTGTTTTAATTTCCTTCAGCTTCAACATGAACTTGCATATAAGCAACTGATGATCTGTTCTGACTGATGATATTGAGCTCCTCCATTGTCTCTTTCCACAGATATAGTCCATTTGATTCCTGTGTATTCTATCTGGCAAAGTTTGTACAGCAGTATATAATAAATGTTTAATAAAATCCCAATGAGAAGTCATATTTTAAGTGTCTAAAAATTTATCTTAAAAGGAAAACAATCTAAACACTGGAAGAATTTAAGCAACAAAATTTTTCCAGGCATGTTTTTTAATAAGTATCTTTATGTCTTTATCGTAACTGTCAAACAATTTGCCGCAGAGCACAGCACATGGTAATGGTGAGATCCCCTCAACTACAAATGACAAGTTGTGATGTTAAAGGACCCATAGGATATATGAACTCCAACCCATCATGCAGCCCTCAGTCGTTTTAGGTCATGTATCTTTTAACTTACAAATCAAAAAGTGTTTCAAACATCTCAGATTTAGATTACTGTGATTACTAAAGATCTTATTTCTTTGAAATACATTTTTATACATTTTTTAAGTCATTTGCTTTTAAAAGGTCCACCCATTTTCTGAATAAATTAGTGTTTCATACACTAGGTCTAATAATTTCAAAATAAAAGCATGCAAGAAAAATAAATTTAATAATGCTGATAAATGCCTAAACATATTTTCAAGTGAGTCTATATAATTTTTTTTAATTAAATGAAGATGTAAATACTCTTTTTTTTTTTTTTAATGGAGTTAAGCAGTTCAAACCAAACCATACATGAAATTTCTTTCGATACATTTAAAGGGCTGAAGAATGTTGGAAACTGAGCAACTGTTAAAGAGATCATGGCATTCTACCCAATACCTTCTAGGTGGAGAAACTGGAGGAGGAGTTGCTTGATCCAAGCCACAAGGGACAGCTAAGCTTTGTCAGAAGCCTAAGTCTCCTCCAATCACATCACAGGGGTCTCTTTTATATTTGCTTTGGATAAATAATTAAGCATGTATTTCAAGTTTTCCATACTGACAGAAAAGAGTATTTCTTCTTTAAAAACTACAACGTACTTTTCACTGACATAGTATTCTTCCAATCTTAAGCAAAAATAAGAAAGGTAAAAATCAAACCCAAGTGACAATTATAGCATTATCACTTCAAAATGATGTGAAAATCCTCATCATTCCTAACATGGTTCAGGGGCTGTGATACAGAAAGGATTGCGGGGCTCAGGGAAATAAAATTGAAAAATAACTGCTTTGAAGGCTACTTTTTAATAGTAAATTATTTTAGGAAAATAGAACCCTAAGCATCTTTTTTATCAAGCAAAATGTTGATATGTTACTAAATATCTTCTGCAAAGGCTAAGAGGAAAATAAGTTTCTGACAGACAACCAAGTGCTGTAAAATTTTCACCTGTAAGTCCTACAGTTACAAGCAATCTTCAGATGTCTGGTTTTCATCTGTTTCAATACTGCTAGATTCCAAAATTTCACTTTCCCTTCCTCTTAACAAAATCTGCTAGTAGTGAAACAACGAAATGAAGCTTGTGCTCACCAATGTACCTTCTCAAAATGATTAGGGCTATAGGCCCTCAGCCTGGGCTCTTTCCTCTCCCATCATTATCTGCTTCCATCCCACCAGCCTATGGAGCATGGAACTCACCCTGGGTGTACCTCATCAAGGGTCCTTTCTTGAGCCAGGCTCGTTGGGGTTCCTGTGTTACTAGTGTGCATCGGGGGGAAAGGTATTTACAATAATAAATAATAATTCATATACATTATGTGATTATATGATGAAATGTCTAACCCCTTCACTCAAACTTTAGTATACTTTTTAGATCCACGGTGTGCTGAACACCTGGCATGGTGTTTAACATTTATTACAAGAAACAAACATCTTAAAGAAAAGTAGTAAGAGTTAAAGACTAATGTGTTTGCTTCCTATGCCATAAGCAAAAGGACAGTGAAAGTTACCTGATCCTCTATAGGCATGACTAGAATGCCTCCAACTTTTAGCAATATTTTCATGTAGTTTTCATGGTCTTTTTGAACTCCAGCTCCACAATAAATTCGATCATACTGATGACTGTCAGAGGCTATCTGGAGGCAATTGCCAACCACAAATGCAGGTTCACAGAACTCAAATCTGCATGGAAAAACAAATGTATTTTAATTAATTTAAACAAAAGATTACATCTGAAAAAATTAATACAAGCCAGTTCTTTGAAATAATGAAGTTACCAAAATAAATTATAAGGATAAAATATCATTATAAAACATGGAGTTTAACACTGGTCAAATGCACTGTTTTATTATTATGTTTTAAAAACATTAACCCATTTTTGGCCACACTGAAGCCTCACTTTGCCTTAAAAAAATGAATATAATGAAAATCCCATTACAACACCAATCTTGTGATGCCCAGCAAATGATATATGATAATAATGAGAATTGCAAAGGTAAAACAAATTAAGAAAAAATCACTTTCCATTGTCCTTTCCAAAAAAAGGTGAGGGGCTACTGGAAATGGTCAGGGCGTGTGCAGTACTCATCTGGGTGCTACACTGTTGTTGAGGATAACTTGGTGGAGCTTTATCACCAGAGGGAGGGACCAGTGTCCTGATCTACATTCCCTTGCAACCACTAAAATTAGGAACATTTTCCTAACAAATTTTGGCTGAGGAATTTACAGGATTGGGACAGAGACCAGAACGAACAGTGTCTTTTCTTACTGCTGCTTTGGCCTCTGTGATCTCTCCTAAGCAACAAGAGAAGAGATGTGCTTTCAAAGGAAAGGTATTTTAGCCAGGCCACTCCTTTGTGGTTACAGTGTTGGTTCATGGTATACAGTTATGCTTTTACAAACTACCTGATTTAGACTTCTACTTTATTAAATTCTATTTAGACTTCTACTTTATAAACTGCTGATAAAGAAAACTAAAAGCAACCTATAATACATACTTCTGGTTAAAACTCCAATGCAATAATAAAACGTAATCTTTTAAAATTAATTCCTATAATATCTTTTCACTTTTTAGTTGATTAAAGTTAATATGATCATACAGCAATTATCAGGCTATCATCTAAGGATAACATAATTCACATTAAAAGCTCTGGCATGCAGTGAAAAATGACATTTATTTGAATCGCAATCATTTTTACTTTGTAAAATATGTCCTATTCCTTGGTAATTAATAGGAGTTTCCATTAAAATTCACTGAAACACAGACATATTATGAACACTTAGTTTACCAGAATTATGCCCTATCCTCAATTTCCCCTCACCTCAACGAGGTCATGGCAGGGTGGGTTTAGCAGTATATGCCCTGTGCTTGAGTCTCCACACCCTTGCACTAAGGTGGTCCACGGCCTGTGATTTCTCTTACTAACCACCTCCTCATGCTCACAGTTTTCGGGTCTCGTCCACATGTATGCTCCCTACCGTAAAGGGTACACTCAAACTCCTTTCAGTGCCAGGTGGGCTCATTACGCTTCTCCACCAAGTTGACCTTCCAGACTCATTACCCAGGATTGTTACCCACAGCACACGCCATGCTGGAGCCAGAGGAAAGCGGCATTATCACAAACTATAGTGAAACCCTCTCTGTAGGCACTGTTCCCCTGACTGAAATACTCTTTCTCTTCTTCCCTTAATAAATGCCTACTAGCCTTCAAGATACAGTTCAAATATTAGCTTCCCAATGAAGTCTTTCCCAACTCTGTCACAGTATCTCATGCTTTCTATTTGCAAAGCACACACAAAACTTACCAAGGTTAGGGACCATGCTTTACTTCTCTTTTATGCTCAAGAGTACGGCAAAATCTGATTGTCTAAAATATCACCAAAATAAAATGTCTTGGCTTTTAAGCATCAGATACTATGGTTTAATCATTTTTATCAAAGTTATAGTAAGTATCCCTTAAAACTGAAAAGTTAGACTACTGAAATCTTCTTATAAAAATTCACTTTTAGTAATTTAATTTTATAATAATTTAAGTCATTCTTATAATCTTCAGGATGAATATGAGAAGCAAATTTAAATAATCAAAGAGTTTTGAATTATTAAACCTCTTTTATCATTGTTGTTGATGCCATCAAGTCGATTTTGACTCACAGTGACCCCATGTGACAGTGCAGAACTGCCCCCATAGGGTTTTCTAGGCTGTAATCTTTACAGGAGCAGATCACCAGATCTTTCTCCCCAGGAGCCACCGGGTGGGATTACACCACCAACCTTTCAGTTAACAGCTGAGCGCTTAATGGTTGCGCCACCAGGGCTCCTTTTATCATTAAGTCTGTTACTCTAAAGTGTACTTATAGCTTGAAAAGCCTCCTACTAGTTAAAAATACAAGACAGCTTACAGAACATTACCTAGGAAAACAGTATTACAGAAAAGCAACTTAAAATTTAAACTTACACTTCTCATATTAGTGATACTTCCTTCACATACTCTCATACCCAGCAAATTAATTAGAAAAAATTTAGTGCCTGATTACCTTATGCCAGTAATTAGCACAGTTCATTCAATCAAAAAGTATTTATTGAGCAAAAACTGTATATAAATACTGGGAACACAACGGGGAGTGCTCATGGAGCCTACAAAAAAAGCATCAAACAATCCTACTAATTAAAGTATAATTTACAACTGTGAGAAATGTCTAAACAAAATGAACGAGATCCTGTAAGGTTGAGGATGAAAGGAAACAGACTCGGGAGGTCAGAGAAAGGTTCACTGAGGAATAAGCTGTGATCTGAAAGGTGAGACAAGAGCAATCTAGAGCTATACTAGACCATATGGTAAACACTAGCCACATGTGGATACTGAGTCCTTGAAATGTGGCCACTTCAAACTGAGATGTGCTACAAGTATACAATTCACATGGGACTTCAAAAACCTGGTAACAACAAAAACAAAAAACAGAATGTAAAATACCTCAATTTTTTAAAATATTTTTATATGAAAAAGTTTTTTGGTTGAACAGCCACATAAACTGACAATATTAAACAACTATTTATTACAGATAAATAGGAGCTTCAAACACATTCTCCTTAAAAAACACAAACTTTCGTTTGAAACATCCTCCTGGCTTTCCTGCTATCTCTTAGAATATTTCTTCTGAATTTTAACTGTATCTCCATCAACTATTATGGTCCTCAAAATACATTTACTAAGTAAGTGAACCATATAAGAAACCAAAACACCTTATCTACCAATTTTGAAAATGAACCCAAATTTGACAAATATGTTAATGACAAAATCTCAGGGCTAGAAGAAAAATCTGCACAGAAATAGTTACCAAAAAAGCACATGCTTATAGAAATCCCTACATTAACATGATGGTTCATGTTTTACTAAGTTGATTACTACAATAACTTGGCTTCAAGTTATAGAATACAGGATTTTTTTTTCAGCATGCCAAAAAAACAAAAACATAAGCCCTTTCCCTTTAAATAAAAGGTACTTTTTTTTTTCTTTTTTGCCTATCTTAAAACTTGAAATAAACTACCCTTATTCATACATAGTTGAGAAAACATCATCAATGATTACCCTTCTGAAGGGGCTTCTACCTATGGAGTGTTACAAAGGATTGTAGAGAAAAATTAGATCTGTAAATTCATAATTTCTACTAGTGCAAATGGAACATACACTTCTAATAAACACATAGTCTTTACACTTTTATTTTACATGTTTAACTTCCTTTACGAGAATATTCAAATTTGAAAGACTGAATTTAGAAGACAATATTCCACAAGGACTGGATTATTTCTAGATATGAAAATAGCAAAAATAAATAAAATTGGGGAAAGACTATATTTTTCATTGTTGACTCCAAACATCTAGAACATAGTAGAGAATCTATATGCCAAACACTTCACAAAAAATTATAAGTACTAACTTAGTAGTTATAAAACAAAAAGTCTATCAGAGATAGTATCCCATCTGGGAATTATTATACTTTTAACTATGGTTTGGCCTTCTCAATCAATAATATATGAACTCATCACAATTACTTTAAAAAAAAATTCTGAAATTTCACAATGTAGCAATTTTAATTCATATATATATGAGTTACGGATTATCTCTTCTAATAAAGTACTTACAGAGGTACATAGCTGTATTTCTGATGAGGTGCATAGTTGAAAATCTTACACATTTTGTATTCTGATACTAAAATAATGTCGTATTTTTATAACAGCTTTTGATATATATAAATTCATACCAATCAGGATATCGAATGACCAAAATTTCATTGCTTATATTTTTTGAAAAAGTCTATGATTAAAACTTTTATGGTAAATGTTTATGGATATGTTCATTTATATTTATGAATAACTAAATGACTGATCCTACAGAGATGGTGGCCACCATGTTATCAAGCAGAGAAAATTACAACTTCTCTCAATTCCTCTGAGGCAGAGAAGTAAACAAAGAAAACACTTTCTTCGTTAGGCTATGACTCTCTGTACCTAAGTTTCCACAAACCTCTATAGGCAAAGAACATATTTTAAACCACAAATGCAATTTCTATGCAATATGGAAGACTGTAGAAATAAACTAACCAGAAGTTCTCAGTTTACTACAAAGTAGTACTACACTATTTACAGATTTACACATATAAATCAGGTTAAAAATAGTGAAAGAGAAAATCTGAGTTAAACCTGTTCACATTAACTACCCACTAAATGAAACCCAAGCAGAAAAACTGGCAAGAAGTCTACCAAAATGACACTTCATATGTGGTTTTAATTATACTTGTAAAAGTTTGATTCACATATTCTTTCTTTAGTTTTTAAATGTGATTTAGGAGAGTTCATTAAAATTTTATGTCTGTAAGTAAAATTAAAAGTAGCAATCATTTCTACTCTTGGAAGAAAATTTCCAAAACAAAACTTTCCAGAGATAACTCACACTCCTAAATGACAATATGTTATCTACATAGAGAAGAAAAGAAACTGAAAACTCTTTTTAAAGTGTATGTAATAACCACAAAATTCACTCACTTTAGGTTTACAATCATCTACTGATTTAAGCCTGAAAATCTAATGGCTGATTTTTAGACTTTCTCTTACATAGAAAGGAAAAATATTTCACATACTTTTACTAAAATGTACATCGGAAATCATTTATGGAAAAATTCACACACACACACACACACACACACACACACACACACACACACACACACACACACACCTGGGTTTAGAACCATGAACATTTGCCCAACATAACATCAGGATTCTAATCACTTACCTTAACAGTGGATCTTTAAAGATGCATGTTGGAGTATCTTCATCTTGAGGTGGACAGATGCCTTCGTTCACAGCAGGGACCTTGCCAACTTGCCCATATAATTCTTTTGATAAGCTGCTAGGAGATCAGGGTGACCTAGCCTTGCCCTGCAGCTTCCCTCTTAGACGGATAGTCTAGGTCTAGGAGCTGACTGAGAGTAGAAAAAACAACATTCCCCTTCAATACACTGTGGAAGTGGGGGCTGATAATTTGTCAACCTAGTTAATCATGTGCCACAGGATGCTGTCATTGAAATTTTGAACAATTATTCCAATGGAATAAAGGACTTTCAAGGACGTGGGGAAGAATCCCACCTGGTTCTCATACCTCATCCAAAACAACCCGCCAAATGAATCACAGAAACTTCTTTTTCTTAAAACATTGTGTCATAATATGCATTGTGAGTTTTAAGAGCTATGAACTTTGTTAAAACAAGACAGAACTTTAGAACTTTCCTTAGTGAAGAGAATAAAGGGAAATGAGTTGGAGATCTCTTAACCACCGAATGTACTTATACCTTTCAAACTCTTATAACCAATAATTACGTTACTGAATTAAAACAATAAAAAAAGACTTTACCTTTTCAAGTGTTTTCCCTTCCAACTGCAACCAAACTCATCTAAAAATAAGTCAAACGCTATTCAAAGCAAAGTGTTAAGAGTAAATACATTGGTTTTTCATTGAATGAAGGGTTAGAAGAAATCCTTAGGACCCCTTCCCAAAAAAAATCTCTAAACATTTTCATAGGAAATGTGATAGAAAGTCATAAAAAGAAGTGAGCCTTCATGTATTTCAACAATAATTTCTTCTAAAAATGTACCTGAAACCATCAAACTTTTCCCCATGACTATTTCTGAAGATTTCAGACCCAACACCTGAATACTTGCAATGAGTAAAAAAATGTGTTTACAACCTGTGAAAATTGTTATAACACTACCTTCTGAACATTATTACTGTATTATAATGTTCAAATATTTGACAAATATTTTTCAATAATGTTCAATATATAATGAATTACATACAGCAAAACTATATATGCAAAACAATTATACCATAATTCTCTTAAAGATGCAGCAGGGCTACTCTAGTTATAAAGTCGACATTTAATTTTTCCAGTGGAAAAGAATCACATGTGGAAAATAATAAACCAATTTTTTTTTAAACAAGGAAACCAGACATTGCCATAAATCAATAAAATCTTCTAAAACACAAAAAACTATTTTAACTCTGAATTTAATTTGAAACTAAATTAGAGGAATGCATTGTCTCTTCCACCCACTCCTGCCCCAGCAATAATTCATGTCAGGTAAGTCTCTTTAAAAACAGGGTAGGAGCGCTCTTCAAATAAAAATGCTATATTGCCCTTAACCACTTTGACAGCACTCCTTAACTATAACCTGAAGGAAATAAATTATAAACATAAAAGTGCTGCTTCAACTTTCATATCTGGAGCTAAGGTGCCAGGTTGAAATTCACTTGTAGCTTACTTATATGGGAAAAAATATTAGAATAAATCAATGTGTCCATTGTCATAGCCAAATCAGACCCAAGTAAAAAGACTAGCCAGATCAGGTTATGATCTCTCTCTCTAACCCTTAGTTTTCACACTAGGAAATGTGGACACCAATATCACCTCTAGGGCTGTGGATAAAACACATAAAATGGTACATGGTACTCACTGAATAGATAATACATTTTAGGTACTAATATTTTTTATCCTCTCATTGATGTTTTCCTCACTTATATCATGACCCATCTATATGACAGACTACATAGAAACTATACAGAAACAATGACACTCCATTCATGTAGAAAGAAAATCCCCAATAAATCAGATTACACAGCACTCATTAGGCTATCCATAACAGAACATTTCCAAAATCACTGCCAGATCTAGGAATTCCTTTCTATGAAATGACACACTCCAAAGCATGCATCCTTCAGGGCTAAGTCAACTACATACATGTATATATATTGAATAAACACATAAATATAGCTATAAATAAATTCTGTATTAATTACTGACTCATTTTCAGGGTGTTTACAGGAAAAAGTTTACAATACAGGCTCCTTTAATTGACACTCTCTTCCAAATTAGCTTGAGAGATTCTTTTGCTTACTGAACATGCACAAATACTGATTCATATAATTTGACCTTTTCCAATCTCCTGTCTGGATCAGAGTGGCCTAAAATAAAGATATTTTGGAGAGCTTTTGTGAAGAGCAGAACAGAGGTCAGCAAACTTTGGCCCATGGGCCAAGTCCAGCTCACCACCTGCTTTTGTAAATAAAGTTCTATTGGACCACACCAAGCCCATTCATTTATGTATCGTCTGTGGCTGCTTTCACATTATGAGAGTAGAGTGTTGTGACTGAGACCATTTAACTTACAAAAAATATTTACAATCTGGCCCTTTATGGAAAAAGTCTGACGATGTTTTAGAGGGCCCATGAAATCAGGTATGAGTTTTAAAAGGCAATTTCACTATGATTTGGGAATACCACAGGTATCAAGGCAGTAAAGCAAACATTAGGACATCCCCTTCCCTCCTATCTCCAAATGCAGTAAATTCAGTGAAGTCTCTCCAAATTATTTCATTTACTGGTATAGGACTATAATATAGAAAGTTTAAAAATATGTGCATTATAATAAGGATACTTTCTAAAAAAGAAACACTAATTTCAAGACTCAGGACCCATGTTTTATACACATACAAAACCACACATTTGTATTGTTTAAAAGGTCATCTTACATTATATATTCAGATATTGATTAGTTTATTAATTTTTCCCACCTACTGCCTTATTTGGGGGAGCCCTGGTGGCGAAGTGGTTAAGACCTACAATTACTAACCAAAAGGTTGGCAGTTCGAATCCACTAGCCACTCCTTGGAAATCCTATGGTACAGTTTTACTCTGTCCTATAGGGTCAGTATGAGTCAGAATTAACTTGATGGCAACAAGGGTTTTTGTTTGTTTTCTTCATCTTATTTCAGAGTTCACTATGATCGTCAATAGATTTATGTAAGAAAATTTCAAATATGCAGTTCAAATCATAAATGATATAATAATACTTTTGAAAAAAGGCCTGATTAAAACAAAGATCCAAACCAATATGATAAGTATGTTTTGAGGTTTATCTATCAGGTTTTAACTATCTATTGTCTCCATGTTACACATAATCAAGAATAACCTGGTGTCAAGGAATACATGAACAACAATTAATTTTCCCAAGTTATTAATATTTTGTTAATTAAAATATGTATTTTACTGAGTTATACACAATTAAATATAATGAAATGGCTGGGAAACGGGATTTAAAAATCACTTTGCCCACCATTTGCCAGTTTTCCTCTTAATTCACTTAAAAAAACTGAATCTAAGTAGGGAAAAAAGCATCAAGAAAAACTGCAAAGCATCAAGAAAAATTGCAAAGAAATCATGAAAACACAAGTTGGCTAGGAAGAGAAACACTGTATCTGCCTAATTTCTACCACAAAACCAAATGATATAAAAAGACCAGAAAAGAACCACTGCATGACCTGTTGTCAACTCTGATTACTAAACTTACAAGCATTCACTACTTTATGCAAAAAAACCATTTCCCCAATACCTACTACTCTTGTGGGCAAGCTATTTTATAATCTGAAACATACTAACAGTAATATTTCTGGACATTACTTGAAAACTAGAATAGAAAAATTTCTAGAACTAATTTTTTCAGACTAGTTTATTAATATAAGAATCTGTTTCAAAAATAAGTTACAAACTTCAGTAACAACTATATTATAAAGTCTGATTACTGTAAGATTATTAAAATAACAAGACTTAAAATTATATTTAGATCAGTCATATCAGTATAATTTATGATCCATCATTTCATGAATAACAAACCTGAATAAAACATTAATAACAAAAGAAAACTCAAGAAATGCAAGAAATTTCGATCATTTTACAATTACATGTAAACAAATTTAGAAAAATTTTTAAAAGTGAGACAAATACATACAGAATTCAAACTGATTTGTTTTATGAACTGTTTAATATTTATATCAACGCAGCAATGCCTTAAATAATGACATATAGATACTTCAGCAAGTCAAGATGCTTCTTTGAGTTTGTGCTGTCCAAGTTAATGACTCAAACTGCATTTTGTGTGTTTTCAGGGAATTATAACATTAAATGTGTTAATATCTAATATATAATAGATCTTACAATAGACCCTAAACATCTGCTTTTACTAGTATTACTTTTCCTAAATTTAAGTATTCAGAAGATCCCTATGCGTACATTAAGTTTCAACATCAAAACACTTACAAGCAATTCAATAAATTCAACAAAACTCTATTGTTCCAGTAAACTATATAAGAAATACCCATGTCCATATTTTAAGTACTCACCACACTACAAATCACAAGACAAGAGAGAAACAACAGACATAAAAGGATGTAAACACTGAATCTCAAATTTTTTATTAATAATTTGGGCTAAAAACTATTTTATGTGTAACAAACAACATGTTATTACTGGAAATAGAACATGAGCCAACACGGTAAGCACTTGAAAAATGTTACAAAATCTGAATTATATGTTTTTCTGAAGAAAAGTATAAGATAATGGTAGGCATTCAGCAAATTGATGCAGAAAATTCAAGTGACTTGCTCAAATCCACGGTGGTCCTTCATAAACCAATTACAAAACTACCTAGATAGACAGGAGACCTTCCCTTTTCCCTACAGCACTGGGGCCGTGGCTGCCTCCTCTTTCCCAGCAGCACTCTAGTATTCTGTTCTACAACCATTCAAGTGTCAGTTTGCAAGAGAATAGATACAAACTGGCAATGGCAAAGATTGAAAGGGGGAAAAGAGGGAGAGGATGGGCAAAGAAAGGGAAGGAGAAAGGAAAATTTGTGTCCACAGACATTAACAGGGCCTTCTTAGCTTCTCTGTCTTGGTGCTAATCTCTTGAGGAAACCCTCAGCTCTGATTCCAACTGCCCCCAAGGTCTCACCTTGAGGGTCCATGGCCAGGGCCTGCAGAAGATTGAGGGCCCACCCCCAGCAAGCCAAATTGGAAGTCTGAAAGTGTTTTGCACTAAAACTTTGTTATATAAAGTGATTATGTTCTAAACCTGTGACTCCTAGCCTTGGTAAGGCTTTCTCCCTTTGATACATATGACAGTTGTATACAAAAATGAGAGCTGTAATCCTCCAAATTTTACGTAATTTCACGGGGTACATGGATTTTGGCCAAAGAGCCCTTGCTCACAGTACTATCAAATACTGAATTTTAATAACATTATGCACTAAATAGATTTTCCCTGCCAGCACAAGGACCAAACCCTGTGCAGTATTTTTTCCAAGGGAAAGCAGATTCTAATTTTAAAGCAATGGATTTATAAAAAGAGTTATCAAACACAATCCTATCACAAGATAGATCAATGTACTTCTATGTTAATTTTATTTGGGTATATTACAAAGTAACTTAATGTTTTTTTAAAAAGTCCTGCTCATGCTAACACGTGTCACTCTTATATCACAAAGAGGGAAAAGCTATTAAATTACTAACCCAAAAGTATAAAACTAGTTCCAGAAAAATATTCTAATCACAAAAATCTTTACCAGTTTTATCTCCAGAAAAAAAAAATTAAAAAAAAAAAAAAACCTGTACGATGTTTAATGAACAAGCCTTACTTTACTAATAAAGTGACAATAACATAAAATTATAAAGGTTATTTTACTTATAATTTACTGTATAAATTTACAAATAACAAAAATTATAATACAGAATCATTTTCCTAACCTTTTTTCTTTAATGCATATAACACATTAATTTTTGCTGTGTTCAAATTAGCAACTCAGGGTCAATAAAAAAGTAATAGTGTTGAGAAACAGGTGTTACACATATCACTAATCAAGTGCTTTCAACCAAAACTACAGATGTGAATACTTACTTATCAAAGCTATCACTATTTCTGATGAAGCTCTCCAGCTTTTCCTTGGCATATTCCACCACATCTGAATGAAGCTCAATCCCATGATTTATTCCAAAAGGACCTGCAATTGTAGCAGCAGCATTTTTATAAAATATTAATAATGTGCCCTTACAGAGCTCTTCCAATTTCTGCTCATTTCATCTACCATAGGACCACTTAAGGAGGGTCTGAAATATTCGAACACCTAACTGAAGCTGAATGGAAATCTTATTATTTACATTGCTTTTAAAAAAGAAAAGTTCCACTGAGTTTCCTATCAAAGACTACTGTGCAGAAGGTTGACACCTGCAGAGTTCTCTCAAAGGAGTAGCTTATCAGGCAGGACTCTACTGTCAAGGGAACAATAATCATACTTCTGTGTGAATTTTACATTCTTTACCAATATATTCTCACTTATCATTAGGTTAAAATTCAGTAATTCTAAAGTGCCTGAAATCACAGACTTACATAGGTTACATAAAGGTCGCACACCCCCACCCACCCCCCCAAAAAATAGTAAATTTGTCTAGCACCAAGACAACACTCTTTGTCTTTTGGAAGCTCCCTGTCTAGCAGTCTGCAAGCCGGCACTCTCTGCCAGGCTGACTGTATTCTGGGTTCCAGTTAATTTCGCATTTCTAACGTGGCATTCCTTCTTGCACATGGTCCAGAATCAGGGAAAGCTTTCTCTACCCCAGGAGATGATCTTGGGATAGCTGGTCTCCCCACCCTGGCACCAGCTCACTGATCATTTCCCAAAGCTATTTATTGCACACTACTGCCAGCCACCTGCCCCATATGAAACACACAATCTCATCTAGTTATACTAGCTCCTCTTGAACTTCTGAAAATTCAGCCCATCAGTTTTTCCTCACTCGACATTTATGCTGCACTTTTGTTTTACTATGACACTGATCTCTTACAAAACTGAGTGTGTTATGAATTACTTTTTGTATCTTTAGGAACTAATTAACTGGATCTGGTCTCTACTCAATGTCATTAAATATACAATGTACACTGGAGTTGTTTCTATTGACTTCTAACCAAACATTTTGAAACAACAAAAAATCACATAATCATAAATGAACATGCCTGAACATTCAAACAGCACATAAAAAATGTTTTGTGATCTAGGAGATACTCAAATTATAAAAACTAAATCAAAATGATCAGATACTGCCTTCAAGCCAAACCAGCTTTTAAAAAAAAAAAAAAAAAAAATCTATTGCCATCGAGTTGATTCCAACTCACAGAGACCCCACAGGACAGAGTAGAACTGCCCCCATAGGGTTTCCAAGGAGGGGCTGGTGAATTCAAACTGCCCATCTTTTGGTTAGCAGCTGAACTCTTAACCACTATGTCAACAGGGCTCCAAATTCAGCTAAAGACAATGCTTTATTCTGCCATACTTGTGCCATTCTATTCTATCGGTATTCCCTCAAAAAACTGTGATTCTCCCTGAAAAATGTATTCAGGTAGAAAGGGTAAATAAAAAGGTTCTGGTTTCATTAAACCAAAACAGACAGAATCAATTTCTTTTGTAATGTTTTCATACTTTTTAAAAATAAATTGATCTGACTGATGTAATCCTCAAAATGTTCTGCTTCTCATTTCTCATTTCCTTACTCTTGAACAGTTAACCTGTACCTGAATACTGGGACATCTGCCCAATATCACTTAAGGCCTCTCATAATCATTTATTATTTAACATAGATAACTGACTACAACTGAAACATTTTTTTAAAAAAGTAAATAAAAGTGGAAAAAACAGAGAAACATGCAGAGTGATGTCCGTTTTTAATTTAGTGTTCAATCTGAATATTTTGAGAACTTGAATTTCCATAGGGGTCAACATAAAGAATGTTAGGAAAAATTGAATAAAGTTTTCATTTAAAAAATTCAAATTAGACTACAACTACTTAACATTATGCACAAATTGAGAAAAATATTGTTCTATGAAATGAGTTTAATTTCTCTTTAATCCTTTTAAGATAGTCTACTGAATGTAAAACAGATTTTTTTATATTTTTGTTATGCATTAAGAATATAGTTATACTAATCAAACATTTTTATGAGAAAAGAAAACTAGGGCTACACAAGTAAGAGATCAGTAACAAGGGTCACTATTGTTAACATTTTAAGTTTCCTATAAGACCGAATGCACAAGCACAATAATAAAGGCATTAAGAACCTGGAAAGTAAGACTTCTATTCAACACTTCAAGCTGCCTTATTCACTGAGGGAGTCTGGATTTCAGAGTTCTACATCCAAAGAGACTACGTAGGCTGTGCTTCAGTTAAAGACACCACTAGTTTCTTTTTCCTTTACTTGCTTTCTGTTTATTGTCTAAAAGCAAAGTGGCAACTTTTAAAATTGAGGCTGGACGTTTGTTAAATTTCATGTTTTTCACATAACGTAATTTGACATAAGATGATTATGAAAGATACAAAATACAATTCATTAAACATATAAAATATTTGTTTTACAAATAGTATGATAAACTCAAATACAGAATAATACTATGTACTAATATTTAGGGCAAGATAAGATACCATTTATGATTTTTTTTAATGGATGGCATCATTACAAGTTTAAACATGAATATGTATCTTTAATTATCATTGCTTAATAATTTGAATATTACAGTAATAATGAAAATTTGAGAAATGCATTAATAAAAGGCATCACCAATATCTCATTTAGAATGTTATATACTAGAACACATCAAGTGTATGATAAAAATGTAGTGCAATAATTTTTACAACTCATATTTGATATCTGTATTAAAGAGAATAACAGGAAAATAAAGCACAGAAAACTGAAAAGGCAGGCATTGCTGCTTCTGTGGAAGAAGACTCAGAGTTCTGCGATGGGAAGGAGCCATTTTCATCAACAAACTCGTCTAATGTGTTTTAACCATAAGCATGTATAACTTTTTCAATCAAAAAATACTTGGCTAGAGAGAGAAATGAAAAATAATGAAAGCATAATATTTTCAAATACATAAATCTGTAATATAAAATATTTCTAATAGAAAGGTACAAGTCATCAGTGGAAAAAAAATTAAACAGTATCTGAAGAAGATGTTAACAGGCCAGATGAAGCATAAACCTGACTTTTTAACCAATGGATTCCAATGTTATTTTGTATTTACCATGTAAATGAAGAGATTTTTCTATAAAATACTATCGGCTTAATTTTTATAATACATATTTAAATGACAAAGAAAAAGTATTAACAGTTGACCACATACACAGAAGTCAAAGTTTATTAAAACAAAT
Source organism: Dugong dugon (assembly GCA_030035585.1). Classification (NCBI taxonomy): domain Eukaryota; kingdom Metazoa; phylum Chordata; class Mammalia; order Sirenia; family Dugongidae; genus Dugong; species Dugong dugon. The sequence goes on from CM057474.1 coordinate 42,462,249, forward strand.
AGTTACTGGAAAAAATCTAGGCATACTATGCAATACTAGAAACGATTTTAAAGGCAGGCAAAAGCCCCTTTATTTAGAGTAATAACAAATACAACGAACTTCCAATAAAATAAAGTCTAGAAGCTGTTTTTGTTTTGTAGTTATCAGATCTACAATCTAGCTTATTTATCACCCACCAGTTAGTCAAACTTATAAAGGCCAGTAATTATTAGGTTTACAAATCAAGTATACATGTAATAGCTCTATTTCTTATTTACACTGATGCTGACCCCATGTGACACCCAGCACTTGAGCCCCACTCCTTGCTCTGAAGCCTCCTGAAAAGGCTCTGTGAGAGTGATGTGTGAAAGCCTCCTGAGGCAGGTCAGGGAAACCTGAGAGCTTCACACTACCTTTGAAAGAAGCTCTCTGCATCTTCAGTATTTTGTGTAAAGCTAATTTATAGAACGCAGCCACAGGCAAAAGGTATTTTATAATACATAATTGAAAGAGCTGCAAAAATCAACTAATTTTGAATTGGCAAATATCTGTTACATGTTTTTACCACATTAGAAAAACAAAGATAAACCAATTTAAGATCCATTATTTCAATTAAGGACTCTGAGATCTAAAAACTGTGTTGTAGTGAGAAAAATAAGTGGATTTAAGGTCGGATGTCTTAGTTTCAATCCTGGTTCCTCCTCTTAACAATTGTATAATCTGAGACTAGTCACTTACTGTTTGAAGACCATTTTTTAATCTTGTAATTGTGTAAAAGTGCTTCACATACTACAAAGTAAAATATGTGTACAAACTTTTATTATAAATTATGTGACCTTTCCTTATATGTACAATTGGTTACTTGCAGAAGCAAGATCATAACTATGTAACTGGTTCTCAATCTTAACTGCATATTAGAATACCCTGAGAATCTTCCAATTAAATTTCACTTTAAAAGTAGACTAAATTACAAACTAGATTAAACTGAAGTCGATTTAAACTGTAGATGTTTAAGGCCCCACTGTAGACAGGTGAGACAAAAACCTCTAGGGGTTGTTGACCAGGCTCTGCAGGTAATCCTAACATGCAGTCACTAACCAAATCCTCCTAATTTTTATAAAGCTCAATCTAAATAATTTTTAAAATCTATTCTGGACTGTCCACATCTCTGTTCTCCTTGGTAAACTAACATCAAGAGTTAATAACAGTAAACAAAAACATTTTAGTCAAAACTAAATTATTTACCACAAGGGGGAGTAGGTAAATCAGTTATTTGATTTCTACGAAACTAGTATAGTGAATGAGAAGTAAAATACATAAATAAAATGAAATCATTTTTCAATAAATTTCAATAATATTTTATTACTATTTTTATGTAAAACAAGGCAGCTTTGATAAGATTTGTGAGTAACTTTACAAGTAGTCAGGGACAGTAACAGGTAAAAAGTAGATAGGAATAGGTTTATTTCTTTCCCTGAATATCCTGTATACTGTAGAGACATAAAACAGTCGAAACTAGATAAAAGGGGAGAAAAAAGAATCAGCAAAAAGTTCGGTAATTATTACCTAGCTAATTAAGAGAAATTGTCCAATGTGTTGCTACTTATTAAAATTCTACTTAATCACTTATAGTTTCTCCTGTCCTATTATTTCACATTGGAAAAACATGTTAAAGACAAATACTGTCAAAGTTTCACTGAGTCTTGTCATATTAGTTTAACCATTCTGAAGCTAGCTCGATACATCTGAAACCGAAGACTTCTGTTCTCTGCTCTCCAGGATTGGGAAAGCTATCTTGAAACAAGTCCTGGAATTTACCAGAAACAAGTTCCAGTCCTTCAGCCTCCTCTCAGCCTATGGATATAAGTTCTATTTTCTTTTATTGTACTTGAATCTTAGTCGTATATTTATACCAGATCTGAAAGTGCTGGTTTAAACAGTTACAGAAAATATAGGACCCAAGGCCCTAAATAACTACACGTGTGAAATGTCTAAATATCAGGAACAGACATCACGATCAATTTATTTACATATTTCCAACCGAATGATAATATTCAAATCCAATATATTTAGAGATACTTTCAACTGTATCTCACTCTACAATAAACATTAAAATACAGACTAAGTTTCTACCAACACAAATTCAATAAACAAAGAAAAAAATGTATTCAACTATAATAGAGAATAGTTTAAAAAGCTGATTTAAATAACTTCACATCTTGATCCAAATTCTTTTTAATACAAGTCATTTCCCTGGAAGCTTTTTTTTTTTTTTCTTTTCATTTTATTCTCTTATTTCATTGCATACTAATTTGGGAAGTACCTAAAGATACTCTGGGCCCAGCACGGTGACTGGTCTCCATAAATACTCAACAAATATTTTCTGAACTAAACGAAGAACAGCCAATAAAAATGATACAATCCTTCAGATAATGAAGGACATGCATGATTTCAAGAGTAGGGATGTGTCTTGTATTGCTGTATCCACTCCACCATTAGCACAGTGTCTGAGACAATACTTTCTGAATGAATGATAAAGTACATAAATGGTCCCAAATTTCAAAGGTTTACGAAAAAGACTGGGGCAGACGGTATAAAAAGCATAAAAATACATGTCTGTCTTTGATTTTAAAATAATGTATGCTGGCAAAAGAATAATTTTAGTACATCTACTCCTCACTTATCGACTATCTCATTATCAATATTTCGGATTTATGACAACAGTAAGAAATCTATTATCCAATTATTTTGCACATTAACAACGTATGTCTGGCAGTAACGAATGCCAAGGTGCGAGGCAAGGATAACACTGGCTATGATGATTAAGGTTATGTGTCAACTTGGCTGGGCCATTACGCTCAGTGATTTGGCACTTATATAATGATTTAATTTGTTGGTTATGTAATAACGCAGTCATCCTCTGTTTTGTGATCTGATGTGGTCATCCTCCATTTTCACGTAACACCGATTTTCGCATAACAACCCAGTCTTTGGAACCCAACCGTGTTGTTAACTGAGGAGTGGGTGTACATGTCAAATCTACTTTATCTGATATTACCAGGGAATGAGGGAATTCACACAAGTAAATTTTACAGGTAAGTGCATTCCATTCAAAATAAATATTAATTTTAGCTGTTTGATATTTATAAAATGCAGTACATAATTTCTTGTGTTTCTAAAGAAATTCTTCTGAATTCAGTCAATGATAATTCCTATAAACATCCTGTGAATATTATGCAAAAAAGGAAGTGTCTTCAGAGCTCTATTAAGTTATTATTAAAGTGGAGAGACAACTGAATAAGACAAAAGAGAGGGAGAGAAGGGAAACTTTTCAAAGTATGCCTTTTATACTTCTGGATTTTTGAGAGAGAAAAGAGAATGATGTTGAGGTTTCTGGCTTGAATAATTTGGTGAAAACAAGCACATTTTACCAAGATAGAATACAGAAGAGGAAGATTTATTGAACTGTTTTGTCTTTTGTTGAAAAAGGCAGAAAATGGGGACAGGTTGAATTTTGGGAGTCTCTAACACACTGAAGCAGAGATCTGCAGGAGGTACTGCATATTTAAACACTCAGCTGGTGAAAGTGACCTAAAGGTCAGGAGCAGCTGGAAATCAGCAGACCAACCTTGCCTGGCAAGAGAAATCTGTGAATCCTCTGCATATTGAGTATTACCTGAAGACAGACCAAAAAACCCCCCCTTCACTACAGCCTGAAGCCAAAGAAATTCCCAAAAAAGAACAAAGGAGGTCTTTATAAAAGTAACACAAAGTGATTTGAACTCCAGGGTAAGAATCTTTGTAGGCCAATGGGTAGGGGAGGGGGAAGGGAAAGGGTAGACTCTGCAGAAGCTATGCCCAGAGAGAATACGAAGGCAGGTTCTAGAAGGGACCAAGAACTCCAGTAGGCCAAGTAGCCAGGCCCACTCAAATCAACTTCTGGCTCCAATCGGAGAGCACAGTCCAACATTCAACCCACCCTAGGGAAGACTATATAACAAGAGAAAGAATTACTACATAGGTGCCAGCTCCTACAATGAAAGAGAGATGTCACAAATTATTTTACAAATAAGGAAACAAATTCAAGAAACTTTAATAATTTTCTGAAGGTAATGTATTTGGTTAAGTGGAAGGTCCAAGATGAGGAAAGGTTAATCCTGAAGATGAAAGCTCAAGATGCTCAAAGAACCATCTCTAACATTTTTCACTCCCACTAAAGGAATTTCCTCTTAACTTCTAAGAAGAGTATAACCAGAAGACATTACTATGAAAACTGTAAAATTTCTAGAACCTGTACTGCTTCCTAATATTTGATGTTTTTGTTACTTACAATTTGTTACCCTGTAATAACCACCTGAGTATTGATTTTCAGAGGCAGCAACGGAGAGGGTTAAGAGTAATTACTTCTACTCCACAACCAGAAGAAGCGAGAGGACGGGGGGAAAAAAAAAAAAAAAAAAAAAACCTACCCTAAGGAAAAGAACAGTCGCGGCAACTCAATACAAGGCATAAGGGTAGAAAAAATGATGAACCGAAGTCTAACTGCAACTAAGAAGTAACAGTTTAAATGGAGAAGAGCTTTTACTGATTTCATAAAATGAGACCAGGCTAAAGGAAAGGGTTCTTTTCAAAACAGATTTGCTCACAGAATCCCAAATAAAGCACATACCAAGAATAGCCCTTATAATCTCTTAAAAAAAAAAAAAGAACACTACTCAAAAAAGGAGGGGGGGTTGCGGATAGAGTTCATAGGGAAAACTAGGTTTGGTTTAATGCAGCAAGTGGAATCTACCTTAGAAGGAAACTTGGATACCTCCAGAACATGCTCTGTCTTACCGAGAAGAAATTAGGGGTGGGACTGGGGGAAAGGCTTGACTATAGTCTGGATCCCTAATATTTGGCTTGAAGTGAGCTAGCAAGAGCATTCCAAAAGAGACGCATAAAACAGCATGAAAAAAAAATCTGAAAATCCTATTTCTGATAATGGGCTTATACTCAAAATATACAAAGAACACTTATAAGTCAATAATAAGAAGACCAACAACCCAATTAAAAAGTGGGGAAAAGATCTGAATATACATTTCTCTAAAGAAGATATAGGTATAGCTAATGAACACATGAATAGATGCTCAACATCATTAATCATTAGGGAAGTGCCAATTAAAACTACAATGAGATACCACTTCACATGCACTAAAATGACTATTAGACACACACATACAGAGAAAATAACAAGTGTCAGTGACGATGTGGAGAAACTGCATCTTCCTACATTTGTTTCTGAGTAAAACAGTGCAGCCACTTTGGAAAACAACTTGGCAATTTCTTAAAAAGTTAAATATAAATTTCTCATACTGCCTAACAATTCTACTCCTAGGAATTTGTCCAAGAGAAATGAAAACTGCTGTACACAAAGACTTGTAAGTAAATGTTCACAGCAACATTATTCATAACAGCAAAAAGTGGAAACAATCCAAATCACCATCAACCGGTGAATGGATAGACAAAATGTGGTATACATCTATATAACAGAATACTATTCAGCAATACACAGGAACAAACTATTGATCCATGCTACATACAACAAGGATCAATGTCAAAAACATCATTCTAAGTGAAATCAGCAAGTTGCAAAAGATCACATATTGTGTGGTTCCCTTTATATGAACTGTACAGAATCGTCAATTCCTATAGACACACAAGTAGATTAGTTGTTGTCAGGGACTGGAGTGGATACAATTGGACATGGGAGAATCTCCTTAGGGTGATGGAATGTTCTCAAACTGGGTTTGTGCTAATGTTTGCACAACTTTGTAAATTTAACAAAAATCACTGAATTGTACACTTAAAATGGTGACTTTTATGGTATATAAATTATACCTCAATAAAGCTGTTTAAAAAAGAGCATGAGTTCCTGAGGTCAAAGGCTATAATGTGTAGCTGAAAAGGGACCATTTAATGTCCTGTGATAGAGAAAGAACAAGTGTAGAGGCCAAAAATGATGGCAAGATGTAGCTTAACTAATCAGGCCTTTTGGACAATACAGCAGTTGCAGTTATTTATATATGTTGGCAGTAAGTTTCCTATTAAATGCACAAGCTTGACTGACAATTGACGTTATGCCTATAGGAACTCATGTTCTAGCACTGAGGTAGTGACTACAAAGTGCTGGAACGATTCTGGCAGTCTCCCCGTACAGTCAATAACCAGACAAGTAAATCCCTGAACCAAAAGGATCAGAATGGAGAATCACCCCTACTTGAATCAAGTAGAGATTAGTAGACTAATTTGCCTTCCTGCTCTGAGTTTGACTAAATAAACCCTGTGAAGCAGAGGAAAGCTCAGGAATTGGGAGGCCTCTTTAATTACATCCTATTTTTAAATGGAATGGCCTAAGAATTGAGAAACAGGACTCAGTCAGAGTAGAATCAAGTACTAGATTCTTTGTGCAAACACTTAGCTTTGGGAAGACACTTAAGGAGAAGCAAATTAAACAAGGAGAAATTATCTTCAATTTGAAACTCAAGAAGCTGTCTCAATGAGGCATGCTAAAAGGTAGAGTGGTCTGCTCTCCAGGTCTGGGGTGAAAATAAATCTCATTTATGAATAATTGTTTCAAGAGTATTTTAATCACAAGACATTTCCTAGAGTTAAGATAAACCTAACTTCCTCTGACCATCCGGAAACTGTCAAGAACAGAGCTCTCTCAGATTGTAGCCCATCCTTTAGAGGTGGGCTTCAGGAGTGGAAAAGGGAATTCCCCAAGGGGCATGCATCCTCCTTGCTTGTGTTACCAAACCACAGATGCCCTGCTCTCCCTGCCCCAGCCCGAACTCCTCCAATTACACTACTGAACACATCCCCCAGTAAGAGTCACTACTTATGATGAGTACCTGTCACCTCCACCTGGTGAGCTGGGAGAGAAGAATGGCTGGGAGTCATGGCAGTCTCATTTCTTAATAAGGGGAGAACTTCTGTTATTGGGAGTTACTGTGAAGCAATGGAACCAAGTCTGGTTCACTGCACTCATAGTTATAGGGAGCACAGAAGCATGTAGCATTTGGATCTAATTCTAAGTGATTTTTATGGATGCATCCTCCCCTCCTTGACTTAAACACACACAAAACACAAATCAGAAAAAGGGAAAGGGGGGCAAATAGAGAAAGATTTATTGAGCTGCAGTCCTAGTTTTACAGACTGTTCTTTCTGCCTTTGTTTCTTTAAAATGTTATTATCTTCGTCACCAAATGAATATTTCCAATCAGAAGGAGAGAAGGTATACCTTAGTCCTGACTGTCTGCAGGATTATATATCAATGAATCCTGGCAGAGTATCCAACTATGGTCATATGTGTAACTAAAGCTTTGTGACAGGAAGAAAAATGCACTGTCGATCATTTCCACAAAGGTCTGTTTTCCTACAATGTCTCTGATATTGATCAAAAGACGTTCAAGATACAAGAAAGTCTGAGGTTTGCTACACATGCATCCAGCCACAGGAATCTAATCTCTTGGAGACTGATTAGGAATGGAGTCTAAGAAGGTGATCTCATTGCTAGCAAGGCTGCTAATTATGAGTGCCCCCTACTGCAAATGTAGGCCTTTGGCTTGACTAGCCTCCGTAAGCAGGAGCCAGTTGGCAGTGCTAGAGAAGTGGATGACCGGATAAAACAGGCACGCAGAGGCTGCCACACATGGTATAATGGGGCCTAGAGTCTTAGCTTTAAGTTGCCAGGGCTGGTTAAGGAATATACTGATTCAAGGAAGACAGCTCCTTGTTTTCAAAAAGAAAGCCCCTCTACTGCTCCCCAATAAGTTCCTTTTCTTTGGAGACTGTTTCAAACCCTAGAGATTCCTTTTGCAAAGAGACTCTGGAAATAGAAGTGTTAGATGTCTGGAGATTCCAGCCTGCTAAGAAATTCCTGTCTGGAAGGGAGGAGGGGAGGAGCACCAAACTTAAATGCAACCTCTAAATTTCTCTTTACCAGTAAAAATAATTACTACCATTTTTGAGCAGTAACTGTGTATCAGAAACTAACCCAGTTGTGGAATAAAAGGGGTCTTACTGCATGTGTGTGTGTGTGTGTTTGAAACATATAACAGGTTTCATGACTAAAAGTGTAAGGAGCTAACTAGTGTATAGGAAAGGGGAATTTCAGGCCTGAAAATGCCTTGAAAGTCATATAATGTGACCATATATTGTCCAAACTGGGATACTTTTGGGAATGAAAAAGGGCACCATTAATGCTGATGCTTGGACTGTCTCAACAAAGTGCAACAGAGTCACCCTATGAGAGGATATATCATTTCTCTATTAAAACCCTTCAATGATTCCCCATCACTTTAGAAGGAATGTTAAACCACAGCCTATCTCTATACCTTTGGCACATACCTTAATGACAGCATATATCAAAATGGGTAAGAGCTTTGATTTTCTTACATTGCCCCCCCCCCATGTCACCCCTACCAGACTGCAAACTCAAGGGCAAGAGTCAATGTTATGTGCCTAATGCTCCACCCTTAATGCTTGCCACACACTCAAAAAAAAAAAAACCATTGCCACTGAGTCAATCCCAATTCACAGCAATCCCATGGGGCAGAAGAGAACTGTACCATAGGGTTTCCAAGGCTGTAATCTTTATGGATGCAGACTGACACATCCTTCTCCTGTGGAGCGGCTAGTGGGTTCAAACTGCCAACCTCTCAGTTAGAGCTCTTAATCACTGCTCCATCAAGTATAAAAACCCAAAACACCAAATCCTTTGCTGTTGAGTTGATTCTAACGCACAGCGACCTATAGGACAGAGTAGAACTGCCCATAGAGTTTCTTAGGAGCGGCTGGTGGATTTAAACTGCCAACCATTTGGTCAGCAGGCAAAGCTCTTAACCACTGCACCACGGGGGCTCCTTGACACACACTAGCACTCAGTAAATATGGCACATAAACTGACTAAATGGCACAGTAAAATTCATGGTTATTCATCCTCCACCCAACATCATAATGTCTTGTAGCATATTTCCCTCCATCTGTGCTTTTCCCGACTCACAGCGACCCTACAGGACAGAGCAGAACTGCCCCACTGGGTTTCCAAGGAGCGCCTGGTGGATTTGAACTGCTGACCTTTTGGTTAGCAGCTGTAGCTTTTAACCACTGTGTCACCAGGGTCACTATCAGTCAGAATCAACCCGACAGCAACAGGTTTGGTTTTGGTTTGGTGCTTTTCCCACTCACATCTAATATTTCCCAGCTGTCATTTCCTACCTACATGACCATAGGGAAGTTAGTTAACTTCTCTGTGCTCAGTTTCCTCATCTATATAATGGGAGTAGTAATATTACACACTTCAAAGGATTATTAGGAAGATTAAATGAGCCACTATATGTCAAGTGTTTTAAGCAATGCCTAGCTCTCGTAGGTGACATCCAGTAAGCTACAAAAGGGCAGAAATCTTTGCCCCTCTGTTCATTGCACAGCACCTGGAACAATGTCTGACAGGGCAGATAATCAGTAAGTATGCTGATAGTTTAGTAAAGATGTATTTCTCTTCCACATGTTTTTCTCCAATCCCTTGCTTTGTCCCACCAGTGCCACAAACTCTATACCCCACACACATCCGTCTCTCCAACAACAAAAAACCAGCACAATCCTCTTTTACTATTTAAAACGGGTCACTGTTAACTATCAAATTTCAGACACCAGCAGTCAGAACACTTTTTCTGAAACAGATTACATAATAGTTCTGAGCTGCCTCCTACCAACTGTTTAAATACAGACAACAATTGAGGGCTGGAGAACAGTCCAAAGAGCTATTGTTTAAGTTACGACTGCATGCAGGAGTTAACAATAACTATCAGGGTCAGGGCTGGGAATAAGGATTATTGCCTTCTGTTTCCACATTTAAGTAAGGAAGATTACTACTCTGAGTATCCACATTCAAACATATACAAAGTTACAAACCCTGTAAATCATATACAGTAATACAAACTCAGTTCAATCTATTTTAAAATAGAGTTTTACAAAAATTAAATTACCTAAAATTAAGCCAACCATTGTACTTAAATATCCGGTTCCACTTCCCAGGTTAAGAAAAGACAATCCTGGTTGAAGTTTCAATGCTTCCATAACTTCAGAATAAATGCAGGGTGCTGACAAGTGGATGTTTCCATGCTTCCAGGCCAAGTCTTTGTAAGCATTGTCTCTGTAGCCTTCCAAATAGTAATCTCCACGGTCAATAGCTCTGAAGGCTTGCTCTACTCTTTCAGTGCGGATATACTGAGCTTCTTTTAAGTTGTCAATTAAATCATCATTATCTTCTCCAGCACTCACAGCTCCCCCCATGACTGTATTCAAATCAAATCATAAATTAAAATTAGCAAAAATGGCTTCAACAATGGTGTGGCTTGTTTTCCTCTTAATATTGCACTTGACTTCCAAAATGCATTAATCCTGAAAGGGAAGAACAAAAACAAAGAGGTTTAAATTAATGCTCAAAAAGAAAATAATTCTAGTTTATTAAATATATAATAGTCACTACAATTAACTAGCATTTCTCAAGGACATATTCCAAGCATTGTGTTAAGCTCCTTAAATATTAAATTCTTATAACAACCCAATAAAGTAGCTGAAGTATTATCTCATCTTTACAGATCGGAAACTGGGACGCGGAGATATTAAAGTTACGAAGTCATCTAGTACTGTGATTTTCATTACGGTAGCCATTAACCAAACATGGCTAGACTTAAATTACAATAAAATTAAAAATTCAGTTACTCAGGTTAGCAGTCAAGCACTTAACCAGGGCTGCTAGTCACATTTCAAGTGCTTAATAGCTACATGTAGCTAGTGGCTACCATACTGAACAGCCAGGGACAGATTACCCAGTAAGCAAAGTAAGTACATGCTTAGGGCATCAACAAAACAGTGGCACCAGTTGTCCCAAACAAAGACCCAAAGACAGGACACAAGGAAAACTGAACGCTGCACTGAAAGGGAACTGACAAGACGCTAAATGAAACTGATACCATTTTATAAATTCTGTATACAATAACAATTGTATTTTCCTTTTAATTTCCAACCAATCAAATATAACCTCACATTCTTTCATCAACCATGTAAGAACAAGTCAGTGGCACTATAATCACATGACTTGTGCTGTATCTGGTCCTATGCAAAGCAAACCAAAATGCGTCTTCAGACTGAGCATACCCTTGCATTTGTTATCACGCTCTTTGCGATCGCTCTCGCCCCCTTCAGGTATCAGTAGTCGAATGAACTGTGAAGATGCAGCATCAAAGGACAGAAAATGAGTGTGCAAGTTTTCAAGTATTATTTCAAGACAAAAAACACTTGTGGAAATCTGAGAAGGGCCCCAAACGAATGAAATGATTTCCCACTGCTTTGTAAGTACTATTTCTTTTGACTATCTCAGACCTGAAGAACAAAATCATGTTACAAGTCAATGTTTTTTACTTACTAATTTTCAAATATAAATTTTTGTGTTAACATCCAAATTCAAATATAAAGTTTATTTTATAAATTTACTTGTTTTACAGATTTTATTTTCAGTTATTCAAATTTATTTTCTATGGCAGAACCAAATTCAAAAAGTGGCATAATTTTATATCCAGGTAAAATGAAATGGCAAAAACTAGGTGCTGTACACAAACTAAAGCTTGAAGAAAATTTGTGAATCCCTAAAGACAACTCCAAAATTAACTTCCTTTTAAAAACAATGAGTCAGAAGAGACTTCTTCCATTGAACGCTTGAGTTTAATGGGTGCAAATCACTGTACTAGTACCGCTAGCACTGTAATTACCAATGCAAAAGAAAATCAAACCTGCTGCTGTCGAGTCGATTCCAACTCATAGCAATCCTACAGGACAGAGTAGAACTGCCAAGTAGCAGCTAGTGAATTCGAACTGCAGACATTTTGGTTAGCAGCCAAGCTCTTAACCACTGTGCCACCAGGACTCCAGAATTACTAGTGATTAATAAACTAATTCTATTAATTTGTTATATAAATTATATACTAATAAATAAAATAATTGATAAATTACTAAGAGCAATAAGAATATAACAGAATTTGTTCCAAATACTGCATTTATTCTTTGCTGTAGTAAAAAAATTAATGATGCACAAAGTGAAACTATTTTAGAATCTGAAATTTTATCTGCAGACCCCATAAATAATAGAAATACAGAATGATTTTTCTTCTAATGATGCAAATTATTGGATCAAAAGTGGGCCAAGTGATTGTCAACATCACAGTGGACCATTTGAAAACTCATGGTGAAAATTTCTGGATGGTAAACAAACAAGGTTCTACAGCCAGAATACATCTCTAGGGTGCAAAGCTAATGGCAAAAATTATAAGAGGTGGCGGCTACTGTATTCTCCATCAGGTGGCTCTGTGTACTGTTTTGTTTGCAAACCATTCAGTCTTAAATCATTTAATTCTCGATTTGCTACAGAAGGACTTAGCGATTGGTGCATATGACTGATAAACATGAAAATAGTTCAATTCACAGAGATTGTATGCTGTCGTATTCAAACTGAAGACATGGTTCTGGCTTAACTCATAAACTTGAAACACAAATTAGTGAAGAACATCAGTACCAGAAAGCTGTTTTGCAACACGCCATTTTAACAACTGCTGAACGTGGGCTATCTTTTCGTGAAAGAAATGAAGTGTCTGAATTTCCACAAAATGGAAATTTTCGGGGTTTACTTGAACTTCTTGCTCAATTTCATCCATTTTTAGTGGTCACATCTCAAAATATAGTAAAGGGCAACCCATCATACATGTTTAAAACAACATGTGAAGAATTAATAAACTTAAGTTTTATCAACTATTTTCAGTGAAATAAGTATAGCTCAATATTTCAGTTTGTAGATTCCACTCCTGATCTTTCTGATACACATCAGCTATGATACAATTCAAGCACTTCACTATTTATGTGAAGTTTGCAAAACTGATTCAAAGTGCAGAGGCCAGTCCTATAACAATGCTGCCAATATGCCAGGGTGTTACGAAAGCACTCAACAGAAAATTTAGAACGTAATGAAAATGCCATTTTCATACCACATGCTGTGCATTCAGTTAATCTTGTAGAATGTAGTGCAGTAGATTGTTGTCCAGAAGCAGCTGATTTTTTTTTCTACTGTTCAGTTACTCTACACATTTTTTGCCACCTCTATTCATCAATGGGCTGTTCTTAAAACATATTTTGGCAATGATTGAGTATTAAAATGTCTTTATAATGTATGTTGGGAAGCGCAAGCTGTAGCAACGAATGCAATCCTGGAACCATACGCTCAGATTCCAGACGTTTTAGAAAATACTGCTGAAGACCAGACAAAAAAAAGGAGACACCAAGAGAAAATGAAAATATTGCCAACAAAATGCAAACACTAGAATATGTATTTATGTTGGTTATGTTGAATAATGTATTGCAGCATTTTCATCGATGAGTCAAGCTCTCCAACATTCAGAAGTAAATGTAAAGACATGCACAAATCTCTACCAGTCATTAATAAGGTATTTACATAATTTAAGAGATTTGGAAAATACAACAAAACAAATACTATCAAATACTGATTATCAAGCAGTTCACCATCACAGAAGCATAAGGAAGGAAACAAGTAAATGATGGAAGTGCTCTACAAGCATCACTGAGTGCCAGAGATCAACTCACATAACCATATACCACACCATCACTGACATGCTTCAATCTTGCATGAAAAGAATAGTGAAAGTTTATGATGTTCTTTCAAATAGATTTTCCTTCTTAAACCATGTGGATATCCCTGATGAAGAATGCATGAAGGCATGTAATGCAGGCTTATCCTGATGATTTAAATACAAACCTTTATGGAGAAGTGTGACAATTTCATTCTTACATAAGAACTAACTTTACAGGTTCAGGAAAGACAAATTTTACTCATGTAGGCATGTATGATTCCATAACAGAAGATAAAATACAATGCGTTTTCCCAACGTTGAAATTGCTTTATGCATATTCCTAACATAAATTATCACAAACTGCACAACAGAACGCTCATCTTTGTCCTTAAAGAGACTCAAAAACTTTCAGCATACAATGATTCAAAAAAGACTTGATTCATTATCCTTAGTATGTACGGAAGTAGATATTGTTGGCCAGCTTAATTGTGATGAAATCATTGAAGAATTTTTAAGAGAAAAGAATAGAAAGGTTTTTAATTATGTGTTAAGAGATGAAAGGTCTATCTAAAAATAAAACTAATTTCTTATAATGTTTCCTGACCATTAAATTTTCTGACATCTTTGCATTTGTTCATTTATAATTATAGCATTTATTACTAAAACAAGCATCAAAATTGAAGTATGACCCATGTGATGGTTAAAGTTGTGTGTCAACTCGGCTGGATTATGATCCTCAGTGGTTTGGCAGTTATGATGTAGTCTGCCAGCTTTTTAATGATGTAATCAACTCCATGATGAGATCTGACATAATGTGATCACCTCCCACGATGGGATCTGCTCTGAGTAGCATATCAGTTGAAATGAAGCTTCCCTGTGGTTGTGGCCTGCATTCATTACAGGTGGACTTTCTAGCAAGGTTCATGGGCTTCTGCTCCCACTACATCATGCAGCTGGCTCCTGTTCATCTGATCTCTGGTTCTTGGGACCTGAGCTAGCAGTTTACCTGCTGTCTGCCTGCTGAAACTGGGATTTGTCAGTCTTCGCAGCCTGTGAGCCAGAGCCCTACTGTTTGACCTGCTGATCTTGGGTTCGCCAGCTCCTGTCACTATGTGAATCAGAAGCCTCCAGCCTGACCCACAAACTTGGGAAGTTCCAGGCTCTACAACCGCCATGAGCCACTTCCTGGAGAATCACAGCCCCTCAGTCAATTCCCAGACTTGAGCAAGTTTACACAGCCACAACTCCTTGAATGAAAAGAAGCCCAGAGGCCGGGTCACCCTAAGGCACTACACTGACAAAAACTTATACTGTTAATCTTGATTTAATATATATAAATCTCTATATATATTTATATGCTTTATGATTTTCCTTCTTTAGAGAACCCAGCCTAAGACATCTGGTGCCAACAGTGGTTCTAAAGAAACAAAATGCTAAGGATGAGTATTCTAAATTGATTCTCAAGTCGGGTTAGTCTTAAAGATGTTGATGACTCTGCTTCCAGTTGTGAAGAGGACACTGCTAAGCCACAGCATTAGGTGGCAATACAAATACGCAAAATATCACCACCAACAGATGAGGTATCGGTGAGAGGTGAGGCTCTGGGTTATCACGTTTGACACCTTTCTACAATTTTGTCATAATGAGAAGTATAAGGAAAAAGGTTGGTTGGTCCTACTTTCACTAGCTCAGACTCAAAGCTCAACAGCTGCATAAACCACCTCAAAGTTTCCACTTGTGCCTTGAAAGAAACCTTATTTCCTGCAGTAACAGAGTTGATATTGCCAAAAAACAAACCCAGAGTCTTCTGGTAAGAGTGGCTGAATTACAACACCAACTGAATTCTCAACCTCAAGTGGTGTCTGAAGTTAAAGTGAGGGCACTGATTAGGAAGAAATGGGATCCTGAAACTTGGGATGGGGACGCATGGGCAAATAATCAGGAAGCTGAGGACACGGAGCCCTAAATCCCGTTGAATCACTCCTGCCAACAAAACCAGCCCTCTTACTCTCATCTGAAGAGATTATTCCATCTTAGTCTGCTAAACCACCCTCCCCAGTAAAACCATTATCCCTTGTACTCCTATCTGATGAGATTAACCCAAATGTGTCTAAACAGCCTTTGTCTGCGTCATTGCCTCGGGCATCGACTGGGGCAGGCACCTTACAAGACAATGCTGCATGTTCTCAAAACCAATCCCCACCACCCATTTCAGCTTCTACACCTACAACTATACTTAAGACCCAGCAAACCCCAAAAGGTGAACTACAAAGTATGGTCCAGGAGGAGGTACACTACAGTCCAAAATAACTGCTTGACTTTTCTAATATGTACAAACAGAAACCTGGGGAATATGTGTGGGAATGGCTATTAAGGGTGTGGGATAATGGTGCAAGGAACATAAAGATGGACCAGTTTGAGTTTACTGATATGTGCCCACTAAGCACATATCCTTCATTCAATGTTTCAGCTTGAGAAGATAGGAAAGGATCTAATAGGTTATTTGACTGGGGCACTAAAGTGTGGATTATACAGGGGCCTACACTAAATCAAGTTGAAGAACCAGACCTGTCTTGGTACACTGCAGAAGGTATCCAAAGGTGTAGGGAAATTGGCATGTTAGAGTGAATTTATCAGGTTAGACCCACAGATCCACACATGGAGTGCCCAAAGGTCACACCTTTTACCACAATGGTGAGGAACAAATTTGTGAAAGGAGGCCCAGCATTCTTGAAGAGTGCTGTGATTGCTATTTTATATAAGTCAGATTTAACAGTGGAAACTTCCATAACTGAATTAAGACATCTAAGTACATTGGGGCTGACGAGACCCAAGTGGCAGCATTCAGTCAACAAAGACAAGATGGGCATGGTTCCCATAATGGACAGCTGAGGCAAAGCAGTTATCAGAACAGTCTGACTTGAATGGACCTATGGCATTGGCTACTTAGTCACGGTGTCCCAAGGAGTGAAACAGGAAATTTGCTAAATATTTACTTTATCTGTACAAGTGGAAGAATTCTAGGCCAAGTGAACAGAAGTCTAACTCAAATCACCATAAGAGATTCACGGCCCCTTGTCTTAGTCATCTAGTGCTGCTCTAACAGAAATACCACAAGTGGATGGATTTAGCATAGAGAAGTTTATTCTCTCACAGTCCAGTAGGCTACAAGTCCAAATTCAGGGGGTCAGCTCCAGAGAAACGCTTTCTCCGTCGGCTCTGGAAGAAGGTCCGTGTCAGCAATCTTCCTTTGGTGTGGGAGCTTCTCTGCGCAGGAACCTCAGGTCCAAAGGATGCGCTCTGCTCCCGGCACTGCTTTCTTGGTGGTATGAGGTTCCCATGCGTCTCTGCTCGCTTCTCTCTTTTATATCTCAAAAGAGATTGCATTAAGACAGTATCTAATCTTGTAAACCTCATCAGCATAACCTCATCACAGTGATAGAATTTACAACACATAAGGGGATCACATTACATTACACAATCATACACTTGGCCATGGGCCACCAAGTCACCATGTGGCCTGAGATGCCCATCACGAACTGGGTATTGTCTGACTCACAGGGCCATAAAGTTGGACGTGCACAGCAGCACTACATCATTAAATGGAAGTAGTGTATATGAGATCATCCCAGAGCAGGACCTGAAGACACAAGTTAAGCTGCATGAGGAAGTGGCCCAAATGCCCATGGTCTCCACTCCTGTCACATTACCTTCCATCTCCTAGTCTACAACTATGGCCTCATGGGGAGTTCCTTATGATCAGTTGATGGAGGGAAGAGAAAACTTGTGCGTAGCTTATGGATGGTCCTGCATGATATGCAGGCACCACTCAACAGTGGACAGTGGTGGCATTACGGCCCCTTTCTGGGAACTCCCTGAAGGACAGTAGTGAAGAGAAATCTTCCTAATGGGCAGAACTTCAAGCAGTGCACCTGGTCATTCACTTTGCTTGGGAGGAGAAATGGCCAGATGTGTGACTGTATACTGATTCATGGGCTGGGGCCAATAGTTTGCCTAGAGGGTCAGGGGCTTGGAAGGAACATGTCTGCAAAACAGGAGACAAGGTATGGGGAAGAGATACAACGATAAACCTCTCTAAATGGACCAAAGAAGTGAAGATATTTCTGTCTCATGTGAATGTTCACCAAAGGGTGACCTCAACAGAGGAGAATTTTAACTATGAAGTGGATAGGATGATGACACGTTCTGTAGAAACCAGTCATCCTCTTTTCCTAGCCACTCCTATCACTGCTCAGCAACTCATTAGCAAAGTGGCCATAGTAGCAGGGATGGAGGATGCATGGGATCAGCAACATGGACTTCCACCTAAAAGGGCTGACTTGACTACAGCCACTGCTGAGTGCTCAATATTCCACCAGCAGAGACCAACACTGAGTCTCCAGTATGGGGGTCAGCCAGCAACTTGGTAGCAGCTTGATTACACTGGACTACTTCCATCATGGAAAGGGCAGCATTTTGTTGTCAGTGGAACACTCTGGATATGGATTTGCCTTCCCTGCATGCAATGCTTCTGCCACAACTACTATCCCATGGACTTACAGAATGTCTTATCCACTGTTATGGTATCCCACACAGCACTGTCTCAGATCAAGGAACTCACTTCACAGCAAATGAAGTACGGCAATGGGCCCATTCTCATGGAATTCACTAGTCTTACCATTTTCCCCATCATCCTGAGGCAGCTGGCTTGACAGAACAATGGAATGGCCTTCTAAAGACACAATTACAGCATCAGCTAGGTTGCAATACCTTGCAGGGCTGGAGCAATACTTTCCAATAGGCTGTATATGCTCTAAACTAGTGTCCAATATATGCTGCTCTTTCTCCCATAATCAGGATTCACGGGTCCAGGAATCAAGGGGTGAAAATGGGAGTGGCACCACTCACTATTATCCCTACAGATTCACTCACAAAATTTTTGCTTCCTGTCTCCATCACTCTATGCTCTGCAGGCCTAGATGTCTTAGACCAAAGGAAGGAATGCTCCCATCTGGAGACACATTGGTGATTCCAATGAACTGTAAGTTAAGAATCCCACCTAGCCACTTTGGCCTCTTACGTTTCTGGATCAACAGGGAAAGAAGGGAGTTACCATACAGACTGGTGTGATTGATCCTGATTATCAAGAGGAAATCGGACTGGTATCACATAATGGAAGTAAAGAAGAATATGTCTAGGATGCAGGAGATCCCTTAGTACTACTATGCACAGTGATTAAAGTCAATGGAAAACTACAGCAACCCAATTCCAACATGCCTACTAATGGCCCAGACCCTTTAGGAATGAAGGTACGGATCACCCCACCAGTCAAAGAACCACAACCAGCTGAGATGGATGCTTGCTGAGGGCAAAGGGAATACAGACCAGGTGGTGGAAGAAGGTAGTTCTAAATATCAGTGTTGACCACATGACCAGTTGCACAAATGAGGACTGTAATTGTTATGACTATTTCTTCCTTGAACATGTGCATCAAATATTTTTGTTTTCTTCATTTAAAAAATATAGGATGTAAACAGGGCTAGTGCATTTTCGGTTGTACGCATGTTAGTTGTATCATGTTAGGCCCAAGTATGACTTTTGTCTTTATTCAGAGATTATGTATGGTTTAAGGAGATATGTACAGGTGCCAAGCTGACAAGGGGTGAACTGTGATGGTTAAAGTTGTGTGTCAACAAAAAAAGACCAGACTTACTGGTCTGACAGAGACTGGAGAAATCTCAAGAGTATGGCCCCCAGATACTTTTTAACTCAGTACTTAGGTCACTCCTGAGGTTCAACCTTCAGCCAAAGATTAGAGAGGCCCATAAAACTTGGCAAAACTAAACGGGCACACCAGCTCAGGGGCAAGGATGAGAAGGCAAGGAGGGGAAGCTGGTAATGGGGAACTCAAGATCAGGAAGGAGAGAGTGTTGACATGTTGTGGGGTTGGCAACCAAGGTCACAAAACAATATGTATATTGTCTAATGACAAACTAATTTGCTCTGTAAATCTTCATCTAAAGTACAATAAAAACAATCAAAAAAGCCATTTATTAGGTCACAAAGCTAAAAGTGAACAGGACCTTAGAAAACACGTAGCCCAACCCCTTTATTTGATACAGGAGGAAAAAGAACCCCAGAGAATCTAGATATTTGTCTCTGAGAAAGCCACATTGCTTGTATTAAAAAAAGAGATAGAACTTGTTAAAAATCTCAAAGAAGTTATGATGTGGGTAATGAAAAACATTTTAGGTCTCCTCTTTCTTCATTCTCACTGTGGGGCTGGCAGAATTACAAGGACTATCAGGGTAGGGAAGGGCGGTGAATAAAAGTTAGACTGGGCAAATTTTTTCCAAGAAAGGCAAGCTAACCTGGTAGAAACACAGGTTGTTTATTCTAACTTGAGAAGGAAAATACTCTGTGGAAATAATTGTTTTCAGAATTATGATCTAAAAAAGCTGAACGAGGTGTCTAGATTAGGGATGTATCAGTCATTTGGAAATGGTTTTCTATGGGATTTATGTTATTGCTAGTGCCCTCTAAAATTCTTGTTATCCCCAGGGCTAGAGCTCAGGCCTCCTGGAGAGATGACAGAGACTGTTTTGTCAAAGTGGGGAAGTGTCTGAGAAGCAACTGTGTTGAGTTTAGAAATCACCAGAATATAGACCTAATGTAAAAGGACGGGTTAAAAATTAACATACCCTCAACAACAACAACAACAACAAAGTTGTGTGTCAACTTGACTGGACCATGGTCCTCAGTTGTTTGGCAGTTATGATGTAGTCTGGCAGCTTTTTAATAATGTAATCACCTCCATGATGAGATTTGATACAACGTGATCACCACCATGACGGGATCAGCTGTGAGTAGCCAATCAACCGAAACAGAGTCTCCTTGGGGATGCGGCCTGCATCCAATACAGGTGGAGTTTCTGGCAAGGCTCATGGGCTTTTGCTCACTCTTACCGTGCAGCTGGCTCCTGTTCATCTGACCTCTGGTTCTTGGGACTTGAGCTAGCAGCTTACCTGCCGTCCGCCTGCCGATCTTGGGATTCATCGGGCTGCGCAGCCTGTGAGCCAGAGCCCTGCTGTCTGACCTGCCAATCTTGAGTTTGCCAGCCGCTGCAGCTACATGAATCAGTAGGAGCCTCCAGCCTGACCCATGGACTTGGGACGTTCCAGCCTCAACAACCACGTGAGCTATTTCCTTGATATAAATCTCTACATATATGTTATTTATATGCTTTACTGGTTTTGCTTCTCTAGAGAACCCGCCTAAGAGAAGCTGTTTAAAGTAAAACTGATGAAAGTCAATTATTCATTATGGAAGATCAACAGAATTTTACATTCCTTCCTGAAACAACTAAGTTCACTGACTCATTTTCCTTGTTGTAAAATACATGGAATATTCTTTTTATAGAAAATGTGGTATAGAATAAAAATCTTAGTACCCTGCATCCACTAAAAATTTTATAATCCAGTTCATCTTATTCTGCTAAAATGGCATACGCCACTTTTGTGTTCCATTGCGAATATTATATAGTTGCATTTAAAAAGAAGTTACATCACGTATAGCTAAAACACACACGGACATACATACATACATACATACATACACACATACACACATACACACACAAACTCACATATCCCGTTCGAATGCACGAGTAAAGAGAGGAGGAGGCACCACAGATTATCAGTGTTTAGGGACCTCACGTGCCTTAATCCGGCCCTGTGGGCAGCGCTGTCCTAGAAAATGACACTGCTGGGAGTCTATCCTAGGTCTGTCTGAATACAGAATTTATAGACTCTTAACAACTAAGCCATGTGGCTTTCTATATAGCATGGCAATCCTAGTTTAATATGCATGAGTCACTTGATTTAAAATTCCTGAACTGAAAAACCCAGAACAATTCCAACTTGCACTACATAAATTCAAAATGTTAAGATGAAGAATAATATACCAGAACACTGAGTACAAAATGTAAAAAACAGAGCCATATGTTAGTTTAAGCACTGGAACAAATGTTTTACACACACACACACACAGTAAGTAATTCTTCAACAAATCAAGCTCAGCATCTTTCAACAGAAACTTAAGTGCAACTTGAATAAGTTAACAATTTCAATACATAACACTAAATAAACAACTTAAGCTTTATTCAACTAAATTTGACAAGTAAATTAACATATAAATTAAATTAACTAAACTGGGGGGAAAGTGAGAAATGAAATACCCATGACCAAAAACAAAAGTTACGGCAGCCCCCTTAGGAAGGCTGTACCCCAGCCTTAGCTTTAGAGAAGACAAGCAATCAGGGCCTTGAGCTTCTTCAGGTGTTTCCAGACCTCTGGCACTGCTGCCCAGACACTGCGGGGGCAGCTCCCTCACCAGAGCCTATCACATCACCTTTGTCTTCCTCATCCTCTCCTATGAATTTAAGAATTTCCTGAGGAAATACTGTGAACTCACATCACACTCATATTTAACTTATTCAAACTCATTTATACAAACTTGGAGGTCTCCACTGACAGCCAGCCTAAACAAACGAAGACAATTTAAAAAGTACCAAGGGTTTACAACACCATTCTCCTCAATGAGTAAGTGTCCTAGCATGCACTGCAATGGGACATGTCAATCTGCTGTTCCTTCAACAGGTCTGTGTTTTGACATCCTTTTGTAGTTTGAGCATCCTGACTTGTTGATTGCAATCCTAGCATTAGTATTATTACTTTTTAATGGCATGGTTTCTAAGCACAAGTCAACTTCAAGTAGCACTCAAAAAGGAGTGAAGTTTTTCCAAAGAGTGAAGAAAACAATAGTCTGTTAGTCTCCAGTGTAGCATCTGCCTAAGGATTTTACAAGAGCAATTTTGACTACAGAGGTGACTACTATAAATGCTACAAGTTACTAGTTAGGACAAATATTTCCCTTGTACTGGTTCTAAAGCTTAAGAAGGACTTGACCCTTCTCAGGTGTTTCTGAACTCTATCCTATCCAAAAAATATCACAGTAAAACAAATAAACATGATGTTACCACACAGAAGTCCATATCTCAGTGTAAACAAGAACGACCATCATTTACTGATAAGCACTGTACTAAATGTTATCTGTATATCATCTCCTTAAAAATTACAATAAGCCTATGAGGAAGAAAACTTCTGCAAAGCAGTGGAATGCTACAATGATGGAGCCAGTTGCTATAGGAGCCAAGAGAAACTCAAATAGATGATGGGACCTGGGGATCAAGAATATGACCCTAAAGGCCTGAACTGTGCAATACGTTAAAGCAGCGGGGGTGTTGTAACCCGAGGAAACAGCTGGCACCGAAGCAAAAGAGCAAAGGGTGCTTTTGAAAAATTACATGCAGTTTAGTGCTTTCAACCACCATAAAAACATTTATCCTATAGGACAGTGATTTTTTTTTGTTGTTAAACCTAGGCCCTTTTCAGAATCTGAACAATTTACAGATCCTATAAGTTGGAACTGACTCAATGGCAATGGGTTTGGTTTTTGTGGTTTTATCCTTATTAAAAAGGAGCCCTAGTGGGACGGTGGTTAAAGTGCTCGGCTGCTAACCAAAAGGTCAGTGGTTCAAACCCACCTGCTGTTCCACAAGAGAAAGATGTGGCAGTCTGCTTCCATAAGGATTTACAGCCTTGGAAATCATATAAGGCGGATCTACTCTGTCCTTACCGGGTTGCTATGAGTAGGAATTGACTCGATGGCAATGGGTTTTTTGTTATTGTTGTTGTTTATCCCTATTAAAAAAATAAACAGAAATTTTGCATGCAATTTCAGAAGGCACCGTAGTCTATAGAAACCCTTGAGTCTACTGTGATTTCTACTACAGGCAACAGAAAGCCAGTCAGAGATTTTAACAGCAGAGGGGAATTTACATTTTCATCTTAGAAAATGCATCCTGTGTGACATAATCTGTTTACAGGAAGACCTATTTCAGAGCTACTGCAATAGACCCTGGAAGCAGATACTCAGAAAGATGGGAAAAGCATCACCCAGTCAACAAAGGGTAGTGCAAGAATCTGAAACTGGATGTCACAGACTCCTTTCTCTATGGTCTAGTAGGAGAGACAAATAGATCTAGACAGAAAGCTGTAGGGTACCCAGTAGAAGTGAGATCAGGAAAGGATTCCTGGCATAGGAGGTACAGAGTTGGATACAATGCATTCTTCTTTGACACAAATTAGCTCACACGCTTAGTATACAGGGTAATGATGTGAACATAACGAGGAAGCTGTGGTGGTTCACAACACATGTTCATGTTTTAAACTGGCCAGGAAGGAGCAAGCGTCCTCATATTAAAGAGATACTCTTAGCACCTTATGAAAACTTAAAGCAAAAAGTATCTACATGGGAAGCGTGAATGTACAGAAAGAAATGCTAAAATATTTTCCCTGAATGAAAACAACAGATTAATGAAGAAGGCTACATCCAGGTTCTGGTTTTAAAATTTTAATAAAAATGATATCCATAACAAAGGAATTTGTCCTCCAAGGCCTTAATCTTGAAAGAGGCAGCTGAGCCCTGGGATTTAATGCTGTAGATTGACCCCACTATGGTACCAGGCAAAATCCTAGGAGAGATTTAACTGTGCTAGAAATTTCATTAGCATTTGTTGTTCTTGCTGGTATGCTGCTGACAAAGTCTCATAGGTTTTCAGTGATATGCCCCAACCCTATCTTACCCACAAGCCCTACTGTTTTGCAAAACGTAAGATGTTTTCAGAGTAGAAAAGCCCCGTACTTGACTTCTCGGACCCCTGGATGGAGCCTGAGGACCCCAGTGCCCACGAGCACATCTGGAGAATGGCTGGCATAAACAATTACAAAACCACATGTCTAGAGCTATGGTAGAATTATACAAAGGTGTTACGGGGCACCTAACCCAGATTACTGTTGGGAAGAGGGGGTAGATGGAGGGATTGGAGGATTCTCCTAGAGAAGATGAAGCCTTGTTAAGCACAGAAGGCGGAGGGAAAGGTTCAAGGATGCAGGAACAGATGTGCAAAGGAGGCCAGAGACAATACACACAGTCAAGGCACTGCAAATAGTACAGCATAGGTGAAATACAAAGACAAGCAGTAGTGTGTGGTGAGGCTAGAAAGACAGGAGCCAGAGAGGCTTGCATGTCATACATGGTGAGTTTGGAATTTTTCCTGCAGATAGGAGGAGCCAGTGATGGCTTTTAGGGAATGGAAGGGATACTACATAACTGATTTTAAAATAAGATAGTAAGGAAACACCAAAACTGTGGAAGAAAGGGAATATAATTACAATTCATTTACTTGATCTACAGAAGACAATGTTTAATAGTGAAAGTAAAAAAACAAATGCTGATTTAAGTTAAACAGTTACTTAAACACAGGATGATGAGAAGAGAGGTAAGGAGGGGCATGAAGACTAAAACTTTATCTAAAATAACAAAGTAAATGCTGTCTAAAGTTAATGAATTAAGCAATAGAAGCATTTTATTTAGCAACGTGGAGGGAACTAACTTATAAAACAGCTAAATGTGTTAAGTTACCTCTGGAATATGGGCTGGGGATGGAACAGGTGAGGCCAGGGACTTGCTATGCTCTGGCTTCAAGAGCTGTGGTACCACTTGACTTTCCAAACTGTGTACATGTATTTGAACAAAACTGAAAGGTAAAGGTAAAAATAAAGGAGAATGTATATAGACCAAATTAAATACAATAAGACAGATGGAAAATAATTCCCTAAGAAATAACAATACAAATAAGATAGTCTAGAGCAGAAAAATCAAGGGACAAAAAAGAGATCATAACACAAATAATAATTTACACCACAGAAGAGTTTCAAATATATAGGTTTTTTTACCATATACATTGTTCTTGAATTGAGTGGAAAGAGAATTATTATAAATTACATTTTTATATTATTCATGCATTTCATACAAAAGTGATGTTCATTTGTACAAAATTTAGAAAAAATAAAAAATTATTCATAATGCTAAAGCCAGTTATTATTTCTTTTCTAAGCATGTAAGTGGTTTTTTTTTTTTTAAACATAATATTGGTATTATACAGTGTATATAGTTTAGGATTTTTTCACTTAATATATCTTATGCATTTTCTCCAGCCATCAAACATTGTTCCAAAATCCAGAGGCCTGATACTCCAACACATGAACGCACCAGGGCACAACCAGGCCCTGGCTGCTGTACAACAGGACTGTGAACTGATCACAATCAATGTACATTTGGGGAGCTTGCAATTTAAAGTCTGTATAATCTGTAGTGAATATTTTGATAATTCAACAATAAAGCTCTAACTTAAAATATTTTACATCATTTTTTACGAAAGTAAACAGTATTAAAAACTCAGCACAGCATCAGGTCATGGAAGTATCATTTATTAATTCTGAGATAATCCCATCTGAACCATGGAAAACATCAAATACAAGAGACTAAGTTCTGGCCTTTGTTCCACTGGTAACTTACTTAGCTGTGCGGCTCTGGGCAATTCTTCAGAATTTCATGTCCTCACCTGTGCAGTGAAGAGGCTAAACTACATGATGCCTAAGGCTTCCCAGAACCCTAGTTCTCTGCTACTGCAGCATCAGTGGAGCATGTGTTTGCATAAATCCCAGTGTGTCATCAGACATGGCTGGCCATGCTCCAGCATGCTGTTACACTGGCCATATCTTTTACTGCCCACTCCCGCCATTTTCTCTGTAACAGAGAAAAAACAACTTTAGAAGTGTTGAAGTTCTGCATTAAACAATGAAAGCACAATAGGAATCTGAGGAAAAGAAGAAAACGTAAATGGAGAAAAAGAGACAGTGGCAGAATAAAAGACTCAACAGCTTAAGCAACCATGTCTGTTTGAGAAGCAGTCATCATATTTACCCCTACAACCTAATTTCACTCTTTGGCAGCATTGTCTCTAACGTGTGTGTAGTGTGGGGAAGGGGTGGAGAGAGGGGATAAGGAAGAAAATAAAGGGCACACTCACATACGCACACCTGAAATATTTGTGAAATGTTCCAAAAGTTGCTTGTTGTTCTTTCAAAATTTAGGTTTGAGGCTTAAATATATTTGGTTTTGGGAAAGAAACTCAAAATTATGGGTGTTTTTAGGCAGATCAGGGATGCACTATGGAGGGTAAAAGACTGACTAGTCGAAGGAGGTGGGAAGCAAACAGATCACAGACAGATGTCGTGGAGTGGGAGGAGAACAGAATAAATTCTGACTTGCTTTCTTCCCCTCCTAGCAACTAGTGGCTAGCAGCCAATTATTTCTTGCTGCTCCTTCCTCTGCAGAGCTGAGGACAAAGCTCACTATGCTTTTAAGGGTAGGGAGGTATATGGGGCTAGTGATCCTAAGGGGAGCACACGATATCACTATCCAAGGGCATGAAGAAAGAAACATTTCTCACGCCTTCAAGAGATCTTTTGATGGGAGTCGTGGACCAAGACTGTGTAGCACAACTATACAGCGAAATATTCTTCTCAATGATGGGGCTGATAAACACACAGATTGAAAAACAAATACAGAACTACAAAAGCAGAGCAGGGCAGGAAAGGAAAGGAAAAGAAATGATGGGGCAGGACAGGGAAAAGGCAAGGCCAGGCAAGGTTAAGCTCCCCTCACTAGATGTAGGCTCCGTGAAAGGTGAGAGTTTTGTCAATTTTGTTCACTCCTGCATGCCCAAAAGCCAGAACAGTGCCTGGCACATAGAAGATATTTAACATATACTTGTGGCACAAATGAATAAACCATACAAGGAGATTAAGCAGCAGTCAAGAAATCAAACAACGCATTGCATTAGACAAATCTGCTGCAAAAGATCTCTAAAGTGGTGAAAAGGAAAGATATCACCTTGAAGACTAAGGTGCACCTGACCCAAGCCATGATATTTTCAATCACCCCACATGCATGTGAAAGCTGGACGATGAATAAGGAAGACCGAAGAAGAATGGATGCCTTTGAATTGTGGTGCTGGCGAAGAATATTGAATATATCACTGACTGCCAAAGAACAAACGAATCTGTCTTGGAAGTACAACCAGAATGCTTCTTAGAAGCAAGAATGGCAGACTAAGTCTCACATACTTTGGACATGTTATCAGGAGGGATCAGTCCCTGGAGAAAGATGTAACGCTTGGTAAGGTAGAGGGTTATTGAAAAAGAGGAAGACCCTCAACGAGGTGGACTGACACAGTGGCTGCAACAATGGGCTTAAGCATAACAATGATTCTGAGAATGACACAGGGACTGGCAGCATATCGTTCTGTTGCACATAGGGTCGCTACGAGTCAGAACTGACTTGACAGCACCTAACAACAACAAGGAGATTTCAATAATTAAAAAGATTCTCACAAAAACTAATCACATCAGTGAGTAGTAAGCCTCAAACTGTTTATTCTCATCTTGCACAGTAATGATAGAATCAATTTTAAAATGAATTATTAAAAGGTTCACTATTCACGTTTGAAAAGTTGTCAAGAATAATGTTGTCAGGTGCCCTGGAGTCTGTTCCAACTCATAGCAACCCTATATACAACACTGCCTGGTCCTGTGCCATCATCACAATCATTGCTACGTTTGCCCCCATTGTTGCAGCCACTGTGTCATGTCACTGAGGGCTCTCTTCTTTACCAAGCATGATGCCCTTCCCCAGGGACTGGTCCCTCCTGATAACATGCCCAAAGTACATGAGACAAAGTCTTTCCATTCTTGCTTCTAAGAAGCATTCTGGCTGTACTTCTTCCAAGACAGATTTGTTCTTTCTTTTGGCAGTCCACGGTATATTCAATATTCTTCACCAACACCATAATTTCTAGGGATCAATTCTTCGGTCTTCCTTATTCACTCTCCAGCTTTTATACACATATGAAGCAACTGAAAATACCATGGCTTCAGTCAGTGCCCCTTAATCTTCAAGGTGACATCTTGGCTTTTTAAAACTTGAAAGAGGTCTTTTGCAGATTTGCCCAAAGCAGTATGTCTTTTGGTTTCTTGAGTGCTGCTTCCATGGGCATTGATTGTGAATCCAAGTAAAATGAAATCCTTGACAACTTCAACCTTTCCTCCATTTATCGTGATGTTGCTTATTGGTCCAGTTGTGAAGATCTTTGTTTTATGTTGAGGTGTAATCCATACTGAAGGCTGCACTCTCTGATTTTTATCAGTAAGTGCTTCAAGACCTCTTCACTTTCAGCAAACAAGGTTGTGTGATCTGTATATTGCAGGCTGTTAATGAGTCTTCCTCCAATCCTGATACCCATTCTTCTTCATATAGTCTACCTTCTCAGATTATTTGCTCAGCATACAGACTGAATAAGTATGGTGAAAGGACACAACTCTGATGCACACCTTTCCTGACTTTAAACCACACAGTATTCTTTCGTCCTGTTTAAACAACTGCCTCTTGATCTGTGTACAGGTTCCCAATGAGCACAATTAAGTGTTCTGGAATTTCCATTCTTCACAATGTTATCCGTAATTTGTTATGATCCATACAGTTGAATGTCTTTGCAAAGTCAATAAAACACAGGTAAACGTCTTTCTGGTATTCTCTGCTTTCAGTCAAGATTCATATGACATCAGCAATGATATCCCTTGTTCCACATCCTCTTCTGAAACTGGCTTGAATTTCTGGCAGTTCCCTGCCAATGGACTGTTGTGACCATTTTTTAATGCAATATAATTTTACTTGTGTGTGATATTAATGATACTGTTTGATAATTTCTTCATTCTGTTGGATCACCTTTCTTCGGAATGGGCACAAATATGGATCTCTTCCAGTCGGTTGGCCAAGTAGTTGTCTTCTAAATTTCTTGGCATAGATCTTGAGTGAGCACTTCCAGAGTCACATCCATTTGTTGAAACATCTCAATTGGTATTCCGTCAGTTCCTAGAGCCTTATTTTTCGCCAATGCCTTGAGTGCAGCTTGGACTTCTTCCTTCAGTACCATCAGTTCTTGATCATATGCTACCTCCTGAAATAGGTGAACGTCAACCAATTCTTTTTGGTACAGTGACTCTATGTACGCCTTCCATCAAATAAAAATATAAACTTTATTTATTTACTTTTTAATCAAATGATGCCAAATAGGTGTAATTTCCTAAGTACCTACCAACAACAGACACTGAGCTCTATGAATCACCACACCCCTATAAAAAAGTACTAATCTCAGTTTACTGTGGCTGAGACCAATGTTCAAAAAGACCAGAAAAGAGCTCAAAGCGCTTGTGTAGCTGAGCCACACTCAAGCTATGAAACCCTCCTGAAACAGAATAATTTGCACAGAGGATCCTGACTTGTAATTTGAAAGTAAGCTTTCATTAACTCTTAGTTGAAAAGATATTCAATTTAGATCTCTTCCCTCTCTCAACCTCTGATTTCCTCTTTTTTCACTCCCTTTTAGTACTCAGCTCCACAGGAAATGAAGGCTCCTAAGGAAAAACAGTAATGGAGAAAAAAGCATCCTAACGTCCTTTTACTAGCTGTGCAGCCTCAGGCAAATTATTTAACCTGTGATCTTCAATTCTCTTATCTATAAAATGGTACTAATAATCACACCATAAAATGTGAAGATTAAATAATATGCTGCATATAAGCTCCTAACATACAGATGCCCAATAAATGCCAGCTTTCCTTCAGTTCTATGACAATAGAACATACTCTAAACTTTCATTTTTAAGCAAAGAAGACTGAAAAGGGAAAACAAAAAAGTGCCAGTTCTGAAATCTAGTGGTTACCACCTAGTGACCATCTTAAAAAAAAAAAATTACAGGGTGAAAATATAAAGTTCTGAAGTTACAGAGGTCAAAGAGAACCAAGAGCAAGGAACAGTGTATACAAAAGCAAACAGAAGAATACACGTACTCACACATAAGTTGATTGAAAAAAAAAGTTAATGTGAAAAAAAAAAACAATGCAGTCTCTTCTGCTGTGGAGGTCAGGCAGCAATAAAATATCAAACCTCTCTTTGGCAGTTTTTAAAGCTCCAGCTCACTAACTTCTGCTCTTGGTAATCTCTTTGTTCCTTGCTCTAACAGAGTACTTATTACATAACTTTGCAAAAATTAACTAGTTTTCTTTTTTCCACACATCTTTTCCGTCAAGATTACAATCTCACTAAAGACAAAAATAATACCTATTAAGAAGATACGCAAATGGCTTATAAGCACCTGAAAAGATGCTCAGTGTCATTAGTCATTCCAAACCCAAAAACCAAACCCATTCCCATCGAGTCGATTCCAACTCACAGCAACCCTATGGGACAGAGTAGAACTGCCCCATAGGGTTTTGTCTTAGGCTGGGTTCTCTACAGAAGCAAAACGAGTAAAGTATATAAATACATATAGAGAGAGAGAGATTTATATCAAGGAAATGGCTCATGCAGTTGTACAGGCTGCAACATCCCAAGTCCGTGGGTCAGGAAAGAGGCTTCTCCTGATTCACGTAGCCGCAGGGGCTGGTGAACCCAAGATTGGCAGGCAAGACCACAGGTAAGCTGCTAGCTCAAGTCCCAAGAACCAGAAGTCAGACAAACAGGCAGGATCCAGAAGAAGCAAAAGACCTGGCAAGGAGAGAAGGAAGGGCTAAGTGGTGGAGGGCAGAGAGATGAAGGCTGAGGGGGTGGTGAACCACCACAGACCCCGCCCCCACCAGTACTAACTCACAGCAGATTCTATCAAGGGGGTGATCATGTATCAGATCTCGACGGGGAAGTGATCACATTATTCGACTACCAAAACACTGAGAATAATGGCCCAGCCAAGTTGACACACAATCTTAACCATCACAGGTTTCCAAGGCTGTAAATCTTTACGGAAACAGACTACCACATCTTTCTCCTGTGGGGCAGCTGGTGAGTTCAAACTGCTGACCTTTCGGTTATCAGCCGAGCACTTTAGCCACTGAGCTCCCAAGGCTCCTCTCATTAGTCATTAAGGAAATGCAAAGAAAAACCACAATGAAAGACCATTTCATACCTACTACTATGGCTATTATCAGAAAAATGAACAATAACAAGTATCTGCTAGAATGTGGAGAAATTGGAATCCTCATTCACTGCTGGTGGGAATGTAAAATGATGCAGCTGCTGTGGAAAAGTTTGGTGGCTCCTCAAAAAGCTAAACATAGAATTACTATGTGACCCTGCAATTTGACTCCTAGGTATATACCCAAAAGAAGTGAAAGCAGGTACTCAAACAGATACTTACACACTACTGTTCACTGCAGCACGATTCACAATAGTCAAAAGGCAGAAACAACTTAAATATTCATCAACAAACGAATGAATAAACAAAACACGGTATATAAATACAACAGAATATTATTCAGTCATAAAGTGGAGTAAGTGCTGATACATGCTATGACAGTGATGAACCTTGAAAACATTAAGCTGAGTGAAATATGTCAGACACAAAAGGACAAATATTGTTATGACCCCACTTATGTGAAATATCTAGAACAGACAAAAGCCTAGAGGTAAAAGTTTATTAGTGTTTACAAGGGGCTGGGGGAAGGAAAGATGAGAAGCTACTGTTGAAGGGGTACTTGGTTTCCATTTGGGGTGATAAAAAGTTTCGGAAATAGTGGTAATGTCTGCGTAACATGGTGAATGTAATTAATGTCATTCAATTGTACATTTAAGAATGGTTAAAATGGCAAAAAGATGCCTATTAATTTAATACAGCCCTTGTAGTCATAAAGTTTTAGTAAGCATTTAATAAAAACCTGTTGACTAAGCATAAAACACTATCTTTCCACTTTGAGAAGTCTTTTCAAATTTGAATGTATCCAATGGTTACAGCAAAGAGAAGGTGTATTTTTTTCGTCTGTATGCCCTGGAACTCTGGAAACTTCTTTTGATCACTCAATTAATAAGCTGCTGTTTCAAAATAATTTGAGATTGTCTCTTCCCCACTCCAACTCAATGCTACAAATAAATTTATAGCAACTAAATAAAGTTTCCTTGAAAACATCTACATTATACATTTGATACATGGCATGCTTTAATATACCTATATACCCATAAAAGAGCCCTGGTGACGCAGTGGTTAAGCACTCAGCTGCTAACCGGAAGGTCAGCAATTCAAATCCACCAGCAGCTCTACAGAAAAAAGATGTGGCAGTCTGCTACCGTAAAGAAACCCTTGGAAACCCTGTGAAGCCGTTCTACTCTGTCCTAGAGGATCACTATTAGTCAGAATTGACTCAACAGCAACAGTATATTCACAGATGTAGCCCTTCCAGCTGTATTCTCAATTCTACCATTCCAATGTTGTTTTCTATGCCTTTTCTTCCCCTTTCCCCCTCATTCTTTAAATTTTCTTATTCTCCTCTCCATTCTCAAAGATGGAAAAACAGCAGGTAGCCGCACTATTAGAGTTTAAGGTACAAGATATTAGGTGATAAAGCAATACAAAACTTTTAAGGGCCTGATACGAGGTCGTTCACCCTGAATTTTTTTTGAAAGTTACAGGATCTCAAGTACTTCAAAAAAGTCTTTCCTCCCTCTCACTTTTACTCAGAGACCTGGATAAATGACCTCTTCAAACCTTAATTGCTACACAGTCTAAGCACATGTGTTCCTAAGCACAGCTATGTGTATACTACCTCACCCTCAATATGCAAAGGTCCATATATCTTTGAGCTATAAAATTATCAATTCTATGGGAACAAATAGCCTCAAGTTTGAGTATTACTGCCTAACAATCTTCCAATTTTTCAAGAAATAAAAAGAGTGCTACACTAACCATCCTTAGCACTCTTTGCTTTTTAAAATGTCCTTATTAGGAGCTGTAGCTTTGCGGGGTGGGGGGGTGCTTAAATCAAAATAGTTGTTCACTTGCTCTAATTCAGGAAAAGTCTGAACCAGAATACTGAAATGATAACTAGCTTTTTGGTTTCATCTGTCAGACCTATTAGAAAGCATACATATTTTCAGCTCCTATGTGTTAAGCTTTAAAAGCCAGGCTTATTTCATTTGAAGAGGTATAAATTCACAAAGACTAATATTTAAATATAAATGTAAGAATATTCAAAGTAAGAATCACTTCAGATAATCTGTATCTGTTCCCTTCCACTAATATAAAATAAACCAAGAATGAGCTTACATCAAAGTTATTCTTACCAACTATCAATCTAAGGTGAATGCAAAGACTGGCCTTACCACACAATGACTTTGAGCAAGTCATTATGTTTCTGGCTTTGTTTTTTTTTCACATGCAAAACAAGGACATAATCAACTGATCTTGGCTCCTTTAAGAACTTTCAGAAAGTCTAACCTTACTTACTACAGGAAGATAGAGAATATAAATAGGTTAACTACAAGGTTTATCTGCCTTATAAAATGACATCTTTCCAAAGTTCAAGTTGATCACTTTATCTATGGATAGACACTGGTAAAAGCTGCACGGAAAAAAAAAAATATCTAGTTATGTATCATTCTTAATTTTGCAAAGTGCTTCAACATCAACTCATATAATTTCTCAAGTACCCCAGGAACAGAAGCAGGACAGGTAGCATAACCTGCACTGCACTGTACAAAGGAACGAAATGAAATGAAGTGGTTGAGAAACAGTATCTTGTTCTAGACTTCCCATATAATACAAAAATAGTTCCGTCTTATTCACAAATCTTATGTCATGTACTAATAACAATATCTATTTTATAAATAAGAAACACAACACAGAAATGTGTCGAGATCCTTTAGAAAGTCACATTAAAAAAAGAAAATAGCATACTATAGTTTCTCTCACTTCTTGGGGAAAATAATTATAATCTCATTTTTGCTAATGATCTAGAGAAATTTTAAGAGATCTTAAAATGAATTGTCATCATAAGATCATAATACTACAGGCTCTAAAGTAAGTGATAAGTGAGTCACCTTAAACGATTAATTTGTCAGTAATGGTTCCCTGAAATCAATAAAACTCATTTGAAGAACATGTCCAAGCTGAACAACCAAAATGCTTCTGAAAGCCTTTTAAACTACAGCTCAGCACCTCCCCTCATACTGAATTTAACAACTTCTACACCATTTCTTCAGTAAGCTGTATACCACATAGGGCCACCACTAACGAGAGAATTTCAAGGGACGGTTTTAGTTCACAGTCTTTGGCAAAGAAAATCAGTCTCTTAAACTGTATTTTTTTGGAAAAAAATGCTTAAAAATTATTTTAAATCTGGTCGAAATGAATTAATAAAACCAAAGGCCTTTAGCAACATAATGGATTATTTCACGCTAATTAGACAAGTCTTCAAAATATTAGTAGTCAAACTGATGAGTAACAACACCTTTATAATAGTATATTTAAAAGTACTAAATGTGCTCTCAATAAAAAGTTACTCAGAACAATAAATACTACCTTACACTTATTTCAATTTTTAAGTGTTTTACATAAAATGATTTTATTTGATGACTTCCTCATTCAATAAACAAGACTGATCACCTATGTACGCCTCAGGAACTATGACCATACTGAAGGACCATACTGAAGAAGCTAAATTCAGTTTAAATAGCTTCCTGTTAATTAGCAAGAATTAACTAGCAAGAATCCCAGAAAAGATCACTTCACTTCACAGATAAGGAATTTGAGCCCCAACAACTGCCTTGTCCAAGATCACACACGTAAGAAAAAGGTACAGTTAGGCAAAGTCATTGTATAATATCCTGAAACAAGAGAAATCTATTTAAGCTTTAAAACATATAAACATAAGGCCAAAAACACCTAATGTATTCCTTTATTTAAATTTTTTAAAACTAACTGACCATAATGGTTAAGAATTTATTTTCTTATTTACTTACAGTGTTTCAGTTACCGACAGTAACTATTATTACTGAAACCTAACTTGTGCCAGCTTGTCAGAAATTGAAAGGAAAAAAAAAAGATGACAAAAAATAAACTATTGCAGAATATATAATAACAAAAGTCTTAGAGCTAAAATCATCTAAAATGTTTTTCTACTTGACTGTTTTATTTTTGTTAGAAGCTATTCACCCTTGCCACAGTAAAAGTTCACAATTATTTTCAACCTACAGATCAAAAAAAAAAATTTTTTTTTTTTTTTTTCCAGTTTCTCTAGAAACAAAAAAAGATCAAGGTATCTACAGGACTGCATTCCTTTCTGGAGGCTCTAGGGAAGAATTCATTTCACTGCCTTTTCCAGCTTCTAGTACTGGTCTGCCTTCTTCTTTCTTTGGCTTATGGCTCCTTCCTCCATCCTCAAAGTCAGCAATGTTGGGCCAAGTCCTTCTCACACTGCCATCTCTCTCTGGTTCTGTCTTCTGCCTCCCTCTTCTAGTTTTAAGGATCCTTGTGATTACACTGGACCCACCAAAATAATCCAGGATAATTTTCCCATTTTAAAGCCAGCTAATTAATAACTTTATATTCCATATGCAACCTTAATTCCCCTTTGTCATTTAAGGTAACACAGTTACAAGTTCCAGGAATTACAACATGGACTTCTTGGGGGGCCATTTACCAATCACACTACCCAAACTTTATTTGCCCTCTACTCTCCAGAGGAAGGCTGCACTGAAGGGAATCAAACACGATCCAGGATAAATATGTACACTTGCAGCCAAAGTCTGTCCCCACCTCTACCATTTCATATCCAGGATACAGGAGAGAAAACAAGAGACCACAAGGAAGATCAGTGGAGAGAGATATGCTCTTACCAATCCTTGATAGAACTTGGAATTCATTTTTTCTTATGAATAACATTATAAAAAAACGGTCATGTCCAGAGCAAGATGATGGTGTAAGCAGCACCATGTTCCTGCTACCCACCCCAACGAAAACACAAAAAAACACACAGAATCTAGTAGAGCCTGCTTTGTTAGAACCCTGGAAACCAGTCAAAGATTTATAGCAACTAAGCGAACACAAAATCAAGAAAAATACAACTTCACAACAGTAGGAAAGCTTTGGTTTTCTTCTGGTCTTTATCTCATCCCCTCCCTAGCTCAGTGTGGCCACCTTAAAGCTGCAGCACCCTGCATTCCCAGGGACAGAGACTACAATCCTTGGTCTCTGGCTCTGGAGGAAAAACAGCAGACTTTATTTGAAAATTACTGTGTGTGTCTGTCCTAACTTGTCTGGGAGCTACATGAAGGACTGATACAAGGCACTCACCTATGCCTGGCCTATTTCAGAGATCCTGCAGGGCAAGAAAGTGACAGGGAAAGTCCCAAAAGTGTAACACCATGGGGCTAAAGAATACAACCGACACATACAACAGATATCTAAGAACTAGAAAAGAAGGCAGGGAGAGAGCTCCTTTAGCACATTAGGGCATTTGAAAGCACCCATGTATACAGACACTAATTCACAAAATACCTGGGGCGACCCTACACGTTCACCTCGGCTGATTCATCTGGAGCTGATTTCTCGGCTCAGAGCAAGCCTGGCTAAGTGTTAAAAGAGTGTCCCAACACGGAGCCAATCTGTAAAGACTGGAGAATGATTTATTTATTTGTTTCTTTGTTTTTCTGGGATTTTTCCTCTGGCATTCAAAGACACATCTGTCAAAATACAAGATGACCACAAGCTAAGGAACAGAAACTTCAGTGTCAATACACACCCAAGAAGGCAGTCTTTGCAAAAATACTTAGGTGAAGTCATTAAACAGAAACAACTAAATCTTCAACAATTCAACAATTAGTAAATCCTGGGGGATGGAGAGAATCTGACTTCCAGAATTACTATAAAATAATACTCAAATGTCTGATTTTCAACACAAAAAATCACAAGGCATACCAAGAAACAGCGTAGATGGCTCATTCAAAAAGAATAAAATAAAGTAACAGAACTGTCCCAGTGGAAGCCCAGATAACAGACTTACTAGACAAGGACTTTAAAACAACAGTCTAAATATGTTGGAAAACACAAAGTCCTAAAAGAAATCAGGAAAACAATACATGAATAAAATAAGAATTATCAACAGAGAGAGAATAACTGTAAAAAGAAACCAAACAGAGATACTAGAGCTGAACAGTAACTAAAATGAAAAATTCACAGGAAGTGCTCAACAGTACATTTGAGCAGATAAAAGAAGTAATTATCAAACTAGAAGACAGAACAATTGAAATTTCTTAAGTCTAAGGAGCAAAAAGAAAAAAATGGAAAAAAGTGAACGGAGCTTAAGGGACGTGTGTGTCATCGTTAAGTGGACTAACACATAATGGGAATCTCAGAAAAAGAGAAAAAGAAAGGGGAGGAAGAATATCTGAAGAAATAAAGGCAGAAAAGTTTCCCAAATCTGATGAAAGACATGAGTATATATATCCAAGAAGATCAAGGGACTTCAAGTAGTATAAACCCAGGAGACCCACACCAGTTTATTATAATTAGAGACCCACACCAGTTTATTATAATTAAACTGTTGAAAACCAAGAATAAGGAAAAAATCTTGAAAGCACTTAAAAAATTTTAAATTAAGCACAATTTCTCCTCAGAAACAATGTAGGGCAGAATCAATGGGATGACATGCTTTAAGTGCTGAAATTAAAATAAAAAAAAACCTGTCAAGAATTCTATGTCTGGAAACACTGTCCTTCAAATTTTAGGGCAAAATTAAGACATTCCCAGATAAACAAAAGCTGTAGAAGTTCATTACCATTAGGCTGTCCTTCAAAATATGCTGAAGGAGTCCTTCAGGTAGAAATAAAAGGACATTAAACAGCAACTTGAAGTCATATGAAGAAATAAAGATCTTCATACACCAATAAATTTCATGGACAAACATAAAAGCCACTTTTATTGTGTTTTTGGTTTGTAACTCATTATGCACTGCTGTGTTGTCAGTTGCCATCAACTTGATTCCAACTCATGGCAACACAACGTGTGCAGAGTAGAACTGTTCCAAAGGATTTTCAAGGTTGTGACCTTTCAGAAAAAGATCACCGGGCCTTACTTCCAAGGCACCTCTGGGTGGGTTTGAACCACCAACCTTTCAGCTAGTAGTCAACTACTAAACAGTCTGCGCCGCTAAGAGACTCATTATGTACTACAAGATATAAGAGACAAATACATAAAAAATAGGGGAGCCCGGCAAGATGGCGCTCTAGGCAGAAGCACCACACCGTCCCTCCACAACAAAGATCCAAAAAACTAAGCCAAACAGAGAATCAACAATCCTGAAAGCCTAAAACATCAAATGAAAAAATAAAGAACTCAGCCAAACACCAAACGGAGTGAGAATACTGAAAGAGAACGGAGAGCCAGGAGAGACTCATGCAGAGATCCCCTACCAGCTAATGCAGCACGGATCCACCATCTTGGACTCCTATCGGAGACCAGCAAACGGGAGGACGGGAGAGCAGCCTCGCGGAGCATCCAGTGGGAGATGGAACGACCACTAATTAGCGGTATGTGCTTTCCCACCCCCCACCCTTCTCCGCCTCGGCAGGGGCTCCCCTGCTTCCCGTGGCCAGGGTCCCTGGGCCGGGGGGGCGCCGGTGCTTGGATTCCGCGCACCCGGGCTAGCAGCTCTCTGTGAGCCATTTGTTGGCTGCTTGCGTAGCTTTTTCTGCCGCCTCCCCCTCCTTTTGCTCGGGTGCCTGGTTCCAAGCACCATCTTTGCTGTCTCCTGCGGGGCTGTGGGGCTGCGTTCGGGCGTGTGGCTGCTTCCAAATCTGTGCTGCCACGCTGGTGAGATCCCGGGACCTTTGTTCGTTCACCCCTCTGCTTCCTGTGGCCACGGTCTCTTGACCCGGGAGCGGTGGATGCTTAGATTCTGCGCACCTGTGCGGGAGGTTCTCTGGGTGCCGTTTGTTGGCTGCTGGTGTTGCTTTTTCTGCTTCTTTTGGTTTCTCACTTGCCTCTCGCTGCCTCTCCCTCTTTTTGCTCGGGTGCCTGGCTCCGAGCGCCATCTTTGCTCTTTCCTGTGGGGCTGTGGGGCTGTGATCGGGCGTGTGGCTGCTTCCAGGTCTGGGCTGCCACGCTGATGAGATCCCAGGACCTTTGTTCATTCGTTCCTCTGCTTACCGTGGCCACGGTCTCTTGACCCGGGACCGCTGGCTGCTTGGATTCCACACACCTGTGTGGGAGGTTCTCTGGGTGCCGTTCGTCAGCTGCAAGTATTGCTTTTTCTGCTTCTTTTGGTTTCTCGCTTGCCTCTCGCTGCCTCCCCCTTTTGCTCGTGCGCCTGGTTCCAAGGGCCGTCTTTGCTCTTTCCTGCGGGTCTGTGGAGCTGCATTCGGGTGTGTGGCTGCTTCCAGGTCTGGCCTGCCGCGCTGGTGAGATCCTGGGGCTTTTGTTCATTTGCTCCTCTGCTTCCCACGGCCGCAGTCTCTTCACCAGGGTCCGCTGGCTGCTTGGATTCCACGTGCCCGGGCGGGCGGCTCTCTGGGTGCCGTTTGTTGGCTGCTGGTGCTGCTTTTCTTTTTTCCCTGCTTCTTTTGGTTTCTCCCTTGGCTCTCACCGCCTCACCCTCTTTTCACTCAGGTGCCTGGCTCCTTGCACCCTCTTAGCTCCTTTCTGAGGGTCCCCAGAGCGCAGATAATTTGTGATATACGCTTTCCACTCTCCACCCTTCTTCACTCACACTCGACCTTCTCTGTTTCCCATGGATACAGTCTCTTGTCCAGAAACACCAGCCCACACTGGCTGGCTCTCTGAGTGCCATTCATTGACTGCTGGTGTTTTTTTTTTTTAATTTTATTTTTTTTCTTTTTTGATTAGTTTTGTTTTCTTTTCCCTCTTTTTCCCTTTTGTCTTTCTTCACTGCTCAATTTCTCGTCTATCTCTTCCTTCACTTTCTCATCCCTGAATACCAAGCAATGTATGCTTCTACACCTGCTGGCCAGGCTGTGCAGTGAAACCTGAGACCGACTCCCCCAACCTCATAGCTGCATCGATGGGATTCCTGGGAACTTTGCAGTTCTTTAACTTTTCTGATTTTTATTTGTTCATTCTTTCCTTTTCTCTGTATTCTCCCTTCTGGTTTTCTCCATCCCATAGTCTCTCATCTGACCATTCCAACGACAACCTCCCTTAGCATTCGTTTATGTTTGTATGCTTTTCGCTCCTGCTCTCTCCTCTCTCCCATATCCAGCTTAGCTTCACACACAACCATCTCCCTGCTGCATCCTGCCTACCTGCACCGTGCACTTGACATAACACCACCAAGCTGTGCAGGCAAGCCCTATTGGAACCTGCACGGCACTGACTACCGACCGTCCAAGTGGCTGCGGTGAGTGCCACAAACAACCTGTCCCAGTAGCTCCTCTTCAGCTAGACCTGCCCAGCTGTACCACAAGGACAAAACAAAAAAATCTACAATCAATAAACGAGAAAAATATCTACTGAAAGCCCCGAAAACACCAAACAATATCAAAACATTTACAAAAATAAGACAAGATGGCTTCAATAGGCTTCCAAATTAAAACACCAGATAACTCTCCTGTGGAAGAAAATGCACTAAAACTACCTGATAGGGAACTCAAATCACTAATACTCGGAATTTTCCAAGAACTGAGGCAAAAAGCTGACAAACAAGAGGGAAAAATAGACAAATTTATGGAAAATACAGGCAAAAAATAGGAAGAATTTAGGAAAATGATATACAAACAAAATGTCAGAATAAATTAACAACTCGAAACTATACTAAAACAACAATTAGAAATCAAACACATAAACAACAAAATTTCAGAAACGGACGGTCTTGTAAAAGAGCTGACAAGTAGATTTGAAACCGTGGAAGACAAGATCAGTGGAACTGA
The DNA here is from genome assembly GCA_030035585.1 of Dugong dugon. NCBI lineage: Eukaryota > Metazoa > Chordata > Mammalia > Sirenia > Dugongidae > Dugong > Dugong dugon. The sequence continues at coordinate 42,503,640 of CM057474.1, forward strand.
AGACAAACACTTGGATACAACTCTGTTTCAGGAAAACTCAGAAAAAAGAACAAAGAAAACTGAAAAGACCCTGAGAGTTATGTGGGACACAATTAAAAGCAAAAATTTACGAGTGACTGGCATCCCAGAACAGGGGGAGAAAACAGAAAACACAGAGAGGATCATTGGGGAACTGCTGACAAAAAACTTTCCCAATATCATGAAAGACGAAAAGCTGGCCATCCAAGAAACTCAACGAACTCCATATAGAAGAAACCCCAAAAGAAAATCAGCAAAACATATCATATTCACTCGTCAAAACTAAAAACAAATAAAGAATCCTGAGAGCAGCTCGTGAAAAACAAGAAGTCACATACAGAGGGGAAACAATAAAACTAAGCTCAGATTATTCGGCAAAAACCATGCAGGCAAGAAGGCAGTGGGATGACATATATAAAATCTTGAAAGAAAAAAATTGTCAGCCAAGAATAATATATCCTGTAAAACTCTCGCTCAAATTTGATGGTGAAATTAGGTCATTTCCAGATAAACAGAAACTAAGGGAATATGCAAAAGTCAAACCAAACTTACATGAACTATTAAAGGGAGTTCTTCGATCTGAAGACAAACAACTTCAACCCTCAAGCAGGACCTAGGACCTAGGACGCAGGTTCACACACACCAGATACCATTCTAGCAAATGAACTATTGAGGACTATCCAAAACCAAAAGAAATACAACAGGGAATCAGAGCAATCAATAAAAGGATGACAACAACATCAAAACAATGAAAGAGGGAACCAACGGCATAGGTATAGAACCTTCTAACAGAGAGGAAGGCAAAGCGATACCAAGTAAGGGTAGACTGCTTCAAACTTAGAAAAATAAGGGTAAAATTCATGGGAACTACAAAGAAAGTTAACAAACCAACTCATAAAAATGAAGAAAAACAAAGTCTCAACAAAAACAAAACCTACAAAAACAAAAGAAACGAACACAAAATCCACAAACAAAAGTAACTCAGCACAAAACAATAAGAAGAACAAAGAAACCTTCAGCACCACAAAAAAAAGCACTACAAAATGACAGCAACAAACTCACACCTATAAATAATTACACTGAATGTAAATCGACTCAATGCACCCATAAAGGGACAGTGGCAGAATGGACAAGAAAACAGGATCCATCAATACGCTGTCTACAAGAGACACACCTTAGAAACAAAGATGTGAATTTATTAAAAATCAAATGTTGGAAAAAAAATACATCAAGGTAACAACTACCAAAAAGAACAGCAACGTCAATTCTAATCTCACATAAAATAGACTTTAAAACGAAACCTACCATCAAAGAAAAACAAGAACACTATATAATGATTAAGGGGACGATCCATCATGAAGACATAACCATAATAAACATCTACGCACCCAATGACAGGACTCCAAAATACATAAAACAAACTCTTAACAGCACTGAAAAGAGAAATTGACAGTTCCACAATAATAGTGGGAGACTTCAACACCCCACTCTCAGTAAAGGACACAACAACTAAAAAGAAACTCAGCAAAGATACAGAAGACCTGAAGGACACAATCAGCCAACTGGACGTCACAGACATATATAAAACAATCCATCCAACCGCTGCAAAGTACACATTCTTTTCCAATGCACATGGAACGTTCTCCAGAATAGACCACATCTTAGGCCACAGAGCAATCCTCAACAAGATCCAAAACATTGAGATAATTCACAGTATGTTCTCTGACCACTATGCCATCAAGGTAGAAATTAACAATAGAAACAGCAAAGAAAAAAAATCATACACACGGAAACAGAATAATACTCTGCTTACACATCAATGGGTAACAGAAAAAATCAGAGATGGAATGAAAAAATTCCTAGAATCAAATGAAAATGAAAATACATTATACCAAAACCTTTGGGATACAACAAAGGGAGTCCTCAGAGGACAATTTATAGCAATAGATGCACATATCAAAAAAAAAAGGACAAAATCAAAACATTAACTACAGAACTCAGAAAGAGAACAGCAAAAAAAACCCAGAGCCACCAGAAGAAAGGCAATAGTAAGGATCAGAGCAGAAATAAATGAAATAGAGAACCGAAAAACAATACAAAGAATCAACAAAACCAAAAGTTGGTTCTTTGAAAGAATCAACAAAATCGACAAACCACTGACCAGAATGACAAAAGAAATACAAGAAAAGACACACATAACCCAAATAAGAAATGAAATGGGAAACATTACAACAGAACCAACTGAAATAAAAAAAATTATAACAGAATATTATAAAAAACAATACTCCAACAAATTTGAAAACCTAGAGGAAATGGATAAATTTCTAGAAACACACGGCCTACCCAAACTACAACAAAGTGATGTTGAAAATATGAACAGACCCATAACAGGAGAAGAGATTGAAAAGGTAATAAAAAAACTCCCAACCAAAAAAAGCCCCAGCCCAGATGCCTTCACTAGAGAATTCTACAAAACATTTACAGAAGAGCTTCTACCAGTTCTACTCAAGCTATTTCAGAGCATAGAAGAGGAAGCAACACTTCCAAATTCATTCTATGAAGCCAGCATAACGCTGATACCAAAACCAGGCAAATACATCACAAAAAAAGAAAATTACAGACCAGTATTTCTCATGAATATAGATGCAAAAATTCTGAACTAAATTCTAGCCAATAGAATTCAGTATCATATCAAAAAAATAATACACCATGACCAAGTAGGATTCATATCAGGTATGCAAGGATGGTTTAACATTAGAAAAATCCATCAACATAATACACCACATAAATAAAAAGAAAAAACAACACGATCATCTCAATTGATGCAGAGAAGGCATTTGACAAAGCCCAACACCCATTGCTAATAAAAGCTCTCAATAAAATAGGTATAAAAGAGAAATTTCTCAACATAATAAAAAGCATCTATGAAAAACCAACAACCAACATCATTCTTAATATAGAGAGGCTGAAAACATTCCCCTTGAAAGCAGGAACAAGACAAGGATGCCCTCTATAACTACTCCTATTTAACACTGTGCTGTAAGTTCTAGCTAGAGCAATAAGGCAAAAGAAAGAAATAAAGGGCATCCAAATTGGTAATGAAGAAGTTAAACTCTCCTTGTTTGCAGATGATATGATACTATACGTGGAAAACCCTAAAGACTCCACGAGAAAGCTATTGGAACTAACAGAAACATTCAGCAGAGTAGAAGGATACAAGATAAACATTCAAAAATCAGTTGGATTCCTATACACCAATAAAGAGAACGATGAAAAGGAAATCAGAAAATCAATACCATTTTCAACAGACCCTAAAAACATAAGATACTTAGAAATAAATCTGACCAGGAATGTAAAAGACCTATACAATAAAAACTACAAAACACTGCTGCATGAAACCCAAAAAGATCTACATAAATGGAAAAACATACCATGCTCATGGATAGACAGATTCAACATTATGAAAATGGCAATTCTACCTAAAGCAATTTAGAAATACAATGCAATCCCGATCCAAATACCAACAACATTCTTCAAAGAAATGGAAAAACTAATTATTAACTTTATATGGAAAGAGAAGAGGCCCTAAATAAGTAAAGCACTACTAAAGAAAAAGAATAAAGTTGGAGGACTCACACTACCTGACTTCAGAACCCACTACACAGCTACAGGAGTGAAAACAGCCTGGTACTGGTACAACGACAGACACACCGACCAATGGAACAGAATTGAGAAACCAGATATAAATCCATCCACCTACGGTAACCTGATTTTCGACAAGGGCCCAAAGTCCATCAAATGGGGAAAAGGCAGTCTTTTTAACAAATGGTGCTGGCAAAACTGGATATCCATTTGCAGAAAAATGAAACAGGACCCATACCTCACACCGTATACAAGAACTACTTCAAAATGGATCAACAACCTGAATATAAAGCCTAAAACTATAAAGTTCATAAAAGAAAAAATAGGACAAACACTTCAGGCCTTAATACATGGCATTAACAGGATACAAACCATAAACATCAATGCACAAAACCCAACAGATAAACTAGATAACTGGAATGTTCTAAAAATCAAACATCTATGCTCTTCAAAAGACTTCACTAAAAAAGTCAAAAGAGTACCTACAGACTAGGAAAAAAATTTTGGACAGTACAAGTCAAAGGTCTAATCTCCATAATCTACAAGAAAATCCAACACCTCTACAACAAAAAGACAAACAATCCTATCAAAAAATGGGAAAAGGAAATGAACAGACACTTCACCAAAAAAGACATCCAAATAGCCAACAGACACATGAGGAAATGCTCGCGTTCACTAGCCATTAGAGAAATGCAAATTAAAACCACAATGAGATACCATCTCACCCCGGCATTACTCGCACGAATCAAAAATACTGGAAATAACAAATGTTGGAGGGGCTGCGGGGAGATGGGAACTCTTATACACTGCTGGTGGGAATGCAAAATGATACAACCATTTTGGAAAATGATATGGCGTTTCCTCAGAAAGCTAGAAATAGACATACCATTCGATCCAGCAATCCCACTCCTAGGAATATATTCTAAAAAAATAAGAGTTGTTACTCGAATAGACATATGCACACCTATGTTCATGGCAGCATTGTTCACAATAGCAAAACGCCAGAAACAACGTAGGTGCCCATCAACAGATGAATGGATAAACAAACTATGGTACATACACACAATGGAGTACTATGCAACGAGAAAGAACAATGAACCTGTGAACCATCTCATAACATAGATAAAACTGGAAAACATTATGCTGAGTGAAATAAGTCAATCACAAAGAACAAATATTGTATGAAATCTCTATTGTAAAAACCCATGAAAAAGTTCATACGCAAAATTTAACAATCCTTGTTGGTTACCAGGAATGGGAGGGGGGGGGGGTGGAATACTAAATAGGCAACAGATTAGTGGTATCTTGGGTGAGAGGTGAGACAGTACACAGTACAAGGGAAACTAACACAACCTGCAAAACGAAAGGTCAGGGAGGCCCCATGGACACATCCAAACTCCCCGAGGGACTGAGTTGTTGGACGGAGGGCTCTGGGGACCATGGTCTCGGAGAACATGTAGCTCAACTGGCATGACACTACTTATAAAAATAATGCTCTACATTCTACTTTGGTGAGTACTGTCTGGGGTCTCATCCCTTCGGGAGCAAAGGAGAATGAAGAAAGCAGGATACAACGAAAAGATTAGTCCAAAGGACTAATTGTCCACAGCTACCAAAACCTCCACTGGACTGAGTCCAGTACAGCTAGATGGTGCCCGGCTACCACCACTGACTGCTCTGACCAGGATCACAACAGAGGATTCTGGACAGAGCTAGAGTCGGATGTAGAACATAATTCTAACTTCCCAAAAAAAAAGACTAGATTTACTGGCCTAAAGGAGACTGAAGAAACCTCAAGAGTATGGCCCCCAGACACCCTTTCAGCTCAGAGGTGAAGTTACCTTCGAGGTTCACTGTTCAGCCTGGGAGTGGACAGCCCAGTAAAACTAAATGAGACTAACGAGGTACAGGAGTCCAATGACAAGGGCCAGAAGGCAGAGGGGGAGTAGGAAGCTGATGATAAGGAACACAAGTTGAATAAGGATACTGTTGATGTGTTGTGAGATTGTTAACCATTGTTATAGGGCAACGTTTGTAGTAACTGTTAAATGGGAGGCTATTTTGTCCTGTAAGCCTTCACCTTGGGTGAGAATGGCAGCACAATTGGAAGAGCATAGTCAATGTCACTTAATTGAGTACGTAAAAAGTTTTGAAATGGTGTATCTTTGACTATGTGTATTTTCACCAAAAAAAAAAAAAAAAAACTGAAAATTCAGAGGGTTAAAATGTTGTGGGGTTGTTAACCAAAGTCATAAAACAGCATGTGTACTACTGTTACATGAAAAACTGTTCTGTAAGCCTTCACCTGCAGTACAATAAAATTAAATTAAAAAAAAATACATAAAAAATAAGTATAAATTTATATTATTTGACACACAATGTAGAAAAATGAATTTGTGACAACAACAACAACATAAAGGGGGTAGTAACGCCAGGGCATACTTGTACAGAAGCAGAGTTTTGCATGCTCAGTCAAGTTTGTATCCATTCAAATTACACTGTTATAAATTTAGGCTGTCAAATGTAAACCCGATAGTAACCACAAAGTAAATTTCTAAAAAATATACACACAAAAAAATAAGGAAATCAAAATGGCTCACTAGGAAAAAATCAACTAAACAAAAATGAGCGTATCAGGGTAAGTGAGATGCAAAAGAAAGTATAAGACACACAGAATACAAATAGCAAAATGGCAGAAGTCCTCCTTCATCAATAATTATCTTAAACATAAATATATCAAAATCTTCAAGCAAAACACAGAGAATAGTAGAACGGATTAAAAAAACTATCCAACTATATGCTATTTACAAGAGACTAACTTAGATTAAAATACACAAACAGGCTAAAGTAAAAGAACAGGGGAAAACTGTATGCAAACAGAAACCAAAAGACAACCAGCAAGAATATATCAATATCAAACCAAACAGACTTTAAGTCAAAAACTATTAGAAGACACAATAAAAGACATTATACGATGATACAAAGGTTATTTATTAAGAATATATAACAATTACAAATATACATGCACCTAACTACAGAGCCCCAATATACATACAGTACACACTGACAGAACTGGAGGGAGATACAGACACATCTACGATAATAGCTAGACACTTCAAAACATCACTTTCGATAGTAGGTATAACATCAGAAATAAAATCAATAATACTGGACTGGACTAACACTATAAACCAATTAGACCTAAGAAACATATACAGAACACTCTACCCAACAACAGTAAAATACATATTCTTCTACAGTGAACATGGAACATTCTCCAGGAAAGACAATACGTTAGGTCACAAAGCAAGTTTTAATGAATCTAAAAAGACTAAAATCATACAAAGTATCTTCTCTGACCACAGTGGAATGAAATTAGAAATCAGTAACAAAAGTAAAGATGGAAAATTCACAAATGTGTGAAAACTAAAAAACATACTATTAACCAATGGATCAAAAAAGAAAAATCACAAGGGGAATTAGAAAATATTTAGAAACAAATGAAAACAAAGCACACATGCCAAAACTTACAGGATGCAACAAAGGCAGTGTTCAGGAAAAAACTTATAGCTGTAAATGCCTACATCAAAATAAGAAAGATCTCAAGTCGATAACCTAATGTTACATCTTGAAAGCCTAGAAAGAGAAGAGCAAACTAACAGCAAACTACCAGACGAAAGATACACTGTACTTTTACAAATAATGCATGCCTTCTACATTTGTCTGTCAACTGTGCCCTCCCCCTGAGGTATTTTCCTAAGCACTGCTATGTCAACTTATTTTTTTTTTAACATGTTCCTGCAAAACAAAAAATTAGCATAACATACTTACAAAATACCCTACGGGGCAGGGAGGGCATGGTTGGCAAACAAATGTAGAAGGCGTGCATTATCTGCATAAAAATACAATAATGAAGATTAGATCTGAGACAAATAGAGAACAGAAAAATGGCAAACATTAACAATGCCAAAAATCAGTTCTTTGAAAAAAATCAATAAAATCGACAATAGCAAAGGTGGAGAAATCATATCCTCATCCACTGCTGGCAGAAATGTAAAAATGGTACAGCCTCTGTGGAAAACAGTTTGGCGGTTCCTCAAGAGTAAACACAGAATTACCATATCACCCTGCAATTCCATTCTTAGGTATATACTCAAGAGACTTGAAGGCAGCAACTCAGACACATTACACTAATGTTCACAATAGCATTATTCACAATAGCCAAAAGGTACAAATAATCTAAACGTACATCAACAGATGAATGGATCTGTGGTAAGCCCATACAATGGAATATTACTCAGTCATAAAGAGAAAAGAAGTCCTGATACATGGTACAACACGAATGAACCTTGAAAACACTGTGGTAAGTGAAATAAGTTGGACACAAAAGGACAAATACTGTATGACCCCACTTATACGAAATATCTAGAACAGGCAAATGTATACAAACCAAAGTTTATTAGTGGCTGGACTAAGGCCAGGTGGGAAGAGGAAAAGAAAAATCATTGTTTAGGAAGCACTGAGTATCTGTTAATGGCAATGGAAAATTCGGTAAGGAATATGGGTGATTGATCAAAATCACTGAATTACACATGTAAAAAAAGCTGAATTGAAAAATGCTGGGTTATATATGTTTTTACTACAATTTTTAAAAAAGAAACCATTTTTCAAGCAAAATCTTAAAAAAATAAAAAAACCAAACCTGCTGCTGTTGAATCGATTCCAACTCAAAGCAACCCTTTAGGACAAAGTAAAACTGCCCTAAAAGGGTTTCCAAGAAGCGGATGGTGGATTTGAACTGCCAATCTTTTGGTTAGTAGCCATAGCATGCTGTAGCTCTTAACCACTGCGCTGGCAGGGCCCCAAAACAATAAAGGGGATATGTTTTATTAGCACAATCTATGGTGTTTGCAAATTTTTTATAATATTGGCTACTCCAATAAAAATCATAAGAATCAAAAAATAAATAATATTAACTTTTAGCTAAAGTGACGAAGAAAAAAGAGAAGATGCAAAAAACTAAAACCAGAAATGAATGTGGGGACATTACTACTGATCATACAAGAAACAAAAAAGATTACAGGAGATCACTATGAACAACTGTATACCAAGAAATTATATAATCTAAACGAACTGTACGATTTCCTAGAAATAAACTACCTAACCTTCCTAAGAAGAAATAGAAAATCTCAACAGATTTTTAACAAGTGAAGCAACTAAATCAGTAATCAAAATTTCCCAATAAATAGAAGTCCAGGACCAGAGGGCTTCTCTGGGGAATTCTATCAGACATTCAAAGGAGAATTACCACCAATCTTTTCCAAACTCTTCCAAAAAACAGAAGAGGGAACACTTCCTAACGGACTCTATGAGGCCAACATTATCCTGATATAAATGCCAGATAAAGACAGGACAAGGAAAATCACAGACCAGTATCTTATGACCACAGATGCAAAAAGCCCCAACAAAATACTAGTACCCCAAATCCAACAGCATATTAAAATAATCACACACCATAAACAAATGGGATTTATTCCAGGAACACACGGGTGAGTTAACATTAGAAAATCAATTAACGTAATATACCACAGTAACAGAATGAAGGAAAAAAAAAGATCATCTCAACTGATGCAGAAAAGGCATTTGACAAAATCCAACACCGTTTCATGATAAAAACATTTACCAAATGTGGAAGGGAAATTCCTCAACATGGAAAAGGGCATTTATGAAAAACTTACAATACCATACTCAAAGATGAAAGACTGAAAGCATTCCCCCAAAGGTAAGGACCAAGACAAGGATGCTCATTCTCACTAGCTATTCAATACTATACTAGAAGTCCTACTCTACATAATTAGGCAAGAAAAAGAAATAAAAAGCATTCAAGTCGGAAACTAGTAAAACTATCTCTACTTGCAAATAACATATAAGGAATGGTCACACTCAATACAGGCCAAACTCCTCTAACTGAAACAATAAAATAACTATACAATGGATTAACTGTACAAGAGATTTAGGAAGACCCTGAAACTCAAGTTGACATCAAATGGAAACACTGCAACAAATAAAACCCTCAATCTTTTGGTTTGGTTACTATTAACCCAGGCAATCATAGTTTCTCATAAAAAAAAGAAGTGCCCATTCCTAATCCTTGAGCACAATATCACAAAAAGCTTACAGCATTTCTAATATAGCATTAGAAGAAATTTTGTCTAAATATAAACTTCAAGCTTAACAGAATGCTAGAACCCAGTCCTGCCTAATTCCTGACCTTACTTTTAGGATATCAAAAAGCTATCATGCATATTCATTCTAAGTGCTTACAAAAACTCATTTCAGCATGTAAATGTTGGGCCATACCCTTTCTTACTGTCGGCACCCATTAGGTTCTGTATGCGCAGATTCATAATGGTCAAAATTTTAATGCAGTATGATGCCAGGTTGGCCTCAAGATGGAGAACACTTTTAAAAACAGATTCCCCTACGGATAAATGTTAGTGTATCAATAAAAATTAATAGAAAGACACACTAAGTGAAAGCATATTAAACATTTAAGAGCAGGACCTGATTTTAGTAATGCTTCCAACACACGAGAAAGTACTAAAGGATATGAAAGGAAATCGAGTCAGAACTGACTCCACAGCAACTGGTTTTAAAAAAAAAAAAAAAAAAAAAAAAGCACATGCTGAACCTAGAAACAAAAACAAAAGTCTTTATAAATAAGCTTTGAAGTAACAAAGAGAGGAAGGCCCAGAATCAAACATACTTAAGATTTTACCTTACCATTAATCATTAACCTTACCTTTGTCCTACTACAGTTTTAAAAATCAAACAAATGTACATATTCAAATTTAGTAAAACATTTTTCATCTAGCTCCACTGAGAGTAAGAAGAATTAATGTCATACATAACTAAAAGATAAATTTCTTTAAAATTCCAAAGATTTAAAACATATCAGAAGTCTTTCTACAGTGTATTAGATATGTAGTCTCAGATAATAACCAGCATAATTCAATCATTTCTTGGTGGCTCAGAGTCACTGAGTGATAATGGTATGTCGAGAACGGGCCAATGCATGCAATATAAATACTACACGATTTAGAATTTTGTCTTCCCCTCCCACTGCAGTCATTTCTCATTTCTTTTAGTGTGACAAGATGATTGAAATTTTCTGCTTTATTTTACACACAACCATGTTAAGGACTATTGTGTCTCCACAGGCTGTCCTTGACTGTACAGCAATTATTGTCCTTGCTATATCTATGCCTTTTTCATTTATTTATTTTTTATTCCTGGCTCAGTGCCTAACATCTTGATGGTGAGGTTGGTCCAAGTCTAGCCTCTATTCAAAAGGATACTGCTGTTGTATTAGGTCCCTCATTCTGTGCCAACTGGTGATTTCATAATTTCTGAGAAGAATTACATAAAACTCACAAATAAATGCTACCTTTATTAGATTACTGGTGCAACTAATTCAGCACTTACTACATATAAAGGTTTGAACTGTTTTAAGTACATAAACTCATTTAATCTCAACAAAACTCCATGTAACAATATTATTTTCAAGCACTGGAAACCAAGAAAAGGGATTAAATACTTTACTTTCACTAAGAGACAGAACTGGGATTGAGGTTTAGGTCAATCTCATACCAGACTCTATGTCCTTCAACTCTACAGATCACTAAGCCTGACATTATCATTTTATAACAAAGAAAGCACATTCTGGGAAATGAAGTAACTTTAGTCTGTTTATGCCATCCATAAAATGAGAGTAACAATACCTACCTGTCTTTTTGAAAACGCTGTTGTGAACGTTCAATAAATGGAAAATTACATGAAAGTGTGAAAATATTACAGCACCAAAGATACCAAGATCTTGTATTGCACAATATCAGGATGCATCATTCACATAGAAAACAGTGTGAGTTTTCCTGGAGTAATACAGAAAGGCTGTTTGTGTCAACAACACCATTGTATTTATGTGAAGGGTGCCTCCTGCAGAGTGTAACACAGATTTCCACGTATATGTGTACGTACATATGCATAGTTTATTAACGAGCACTACATTCATTTCAGTAAGTGCTCTCTAAGCACAATAAAATTGTTGATTACTAAACAAGCAATGATAAGTGAACAAATCTTTAACAAAAAGAAAGCTTACACAGTCTTTTTATCGTAAACAACAACTACCATAAATCCATGGTGATTTTCTTTCTTTCCTTTAAAACAAAATCAATTTCACGAACAGTCACAGGGAACAGATATTTACCTAAATCACTGCAGAAAAGCCTTAATCTTTCCATTTGTAAGTAATTCTTCAGGTTCATAAAAGAATAAAGATTAAAATCTATCTGCAGAAAAAAAAGTGAAGTCCATTAAAATAGTTCAAAATTATTTAAATTAATTCTTTCAGGGTGAGATTTACAATACATGTTACATCAATACAGACCACTGCTAAGCTTTTTTTTAAACTACAATCATAGTGACCACCTTCATGGGCTCCAATATTTGCTCTTATATTTGAGTACCAAGACTTGGCAGGAATTTAAAATCTACTTTAGTCATCGTTACTGGCTGTCAAGTTGATTCCGAAACATGGTAACACCACGTGTGCACAGTAGAACTGCCCCATAGCGTTTTCAATGCTGTGACTTTTCAGAAGCAGATCACCAGGGCCTGTCTTCCAAGGTGTCTCTGGATAGACTTGAACCACCAACATTTTATCTAGTAGATAGGCGCTTAATTGTTTGCGCCACCCAGGGCCTTCTTCAATCATTAGGAGGCTAAATGAGAACATGAGAATTAAAAGTACCAGGACTTAGTTCCAGCAAAATGGCGCCCTAGACAGAAGAACCACGCTATCGCTCTACAGCAAAGATCCGAAAAACTAAGCCATACAGAGAATACAACAATTCTGAAACCCTGAAACATCAAATGAACAGATAAAGAACTCAACCAAGCACCAAATGGAGTGAGAAAACAGAGAACGGAAAGCGAGAAAAGATTCATGCAGAGGTTCCCCTACCAGCTAATGCAGCACGGATCCACCATCTCCACCACCTATCGGAGACCAGCAAACTGGGGTACGAGAAAGCAGCCTCACGGAGCGTCCAGTGAGAGACAAAACAACTGGTAATTTGCGGTGTGCGCTTTCCCACCCCCTACCTCTCTTCGCCCCAGCTCAGCCTCCTATACTTCCCGCGGCCACAGTCTCTTGACTGGGAGGCAACGGCTGCTTGGATTCCACACGACCAGGCGGGCGGCTCTCTGGGTGCCATTTGTTGGCTGCTGGTGTTGCTTTTCTTTTTTTCTGCTTCTTTGGATTTCTTGCTTGCCTCTCGCCGCCTCCCCCTCCTTTCGCTCGAGTGCCTGGCTCCGTGCGCCATCTTTGCTTTTTCCTAAGGAGCTGCGGAGCTCCATTTGAGTGAGGAGCTGCTTCCTGGTCTGGGCTACTGCGCTGGTGGGATCCTGGAGCTTTTGTTTGTTCGTTTTGAATTGTTTTCTTTTCCTTTTTTTGAGTTGGGAGCCCTCTCTGGCCAGGCGGAGCTGCGTGGCAAGGAACTCCCCTTTGGCTTCCACAGACCTGTGGAGTGATCCCTGAGGACATTTCTTTTTTAGCTGTTTTTTTCAGGGACCTTTCTCGTTTTTATTTTTGTTTTTTTGTTTTCCTTTCTTTTCTCTCTTTTTTCTTTTTTGTCTTTCTGCATTGCTCAGTTTCTTGTCTCTCTATCTCTTCCTTCTCTTCCTGATCCCTGAATACCACGCGTTGTAAGCCTCTGTACATTCTGGCCAGGCTGTGCTGTGACACCTGAGACCGACTTCCCCAGACCTCATCGCTGCATCAGTGGGATCCCTCGGAACTTCGTGGTTCTTTAACCTTTCTGATTTTATTTGTTCGTTTTTTCTTTACTTCCTTTTCCCCTTTCTGTTTTTCTCCATTTCATAGTCTCTCATCTCTCCATCCCAACGGCAAGCTCCCCTATCATTCTTTTTTGTTTGTATGTTTTTTGGTCTCTGTTCCTCTCTCCTCTCTCCCATATCCATCTTAGCTCAACACATAACCATCTCCCCGCTGCATCCTGCCTACCTGCACTGTGCGCTTGACATCACACCACCAAGCAGTGCAGGCACGGCCTACTGGAACCTGCCCAGCACTGATTACCAACCCGCCCTGGTGGCTGTAGTGAGTGCCACAAACAACCCGTCCTGGTGGCTCCTTTTCAGTTAGACGTATGCTGCTGTACCATATCTGAGTGACTGAACCTTCCAGTTGGAGGAGGAGAAAAATACTGAGCGTACAGACGAGCAAACAACAAAGAGAACACACTCCGCCTGCTCACACATACTCAAATTTTTTTTTTTTAAACGGACAAAACAAACAAATCTACAATCAATAAATCAGAAAAATAACTGCTAAATGCCCCGAAAACAGCACACAATAACAAAAATTTACAAAAACTGGACAGGATGATTCCAGTAAGCGTCCAAATTGAAACACCAAATGACTCTCCTGTGGAAGAAAATGCACTAAAACTACCTTATAGAAAATTCAAATCTCTAACACTTGGAATTTTCCAAAAACTGAGGCAAAAAACTGACAAACATGAGGAAAAAATAGACAAATTCATTTAAAATACAGACAAAAAATTGAAAGAATTCAGGAAGATGACGCAGAAACAAAATGCCAAAATAAATTCACAACTAGAAATTATACAAAAACAATTAGAAATCCGAAAAATAAACAAGATTTCAGAAATCAATGATGTCAAAAAAAGGCTGAGAAGCAGATTTGAAACCGTGGAAAACAGGATCGGTGGAACTGAAGACAAACACTCGGATACAACTCTGTTTCAGGAAAACTCAGAAAAAAAGAATAAAAAGGAACACTGACAGTTATGTGGGACACAATTAAAAGCAAAAATTTTACGAGTGATTGGCATTCCAGAACAAGGGGAGAAAAAAGAAAACACAGAAAAGATCATAGAGGAACTGCTGACAGAAAACTTCCCCAATATCATCAAAGATGTAAAACTGGTCATCCAAGAAGCCCAACGAACCCCATATAGAAGAGAACCCAAAAAAAAGTTACCAAGGCATATCATATTCACACTCCCCAAAACCAAAGACAAACAGAAAATCCTGAGAGAAGCTCCTGAAAAACAAGAAGTCACATACAGAAAAGAAACAATAAGACTAAACTCAGATTCTTCGACAGAAACCATGCAGGCAAAAAAGCAATGGGATGACACATATAAAACCTTCTAAGAAAAAAAATATCAGCCAAGAATAATATCCTGCAAAATTCTCTTTCAAATTGAATAGTGAAATCGGGTCACTTCCAGATAAACAGAAACTAAGGGAATATGTAAAAGTGAAACCAAACTTACAAAAAATATTAAAGGGCGTTCTTCAATTTGAGAACAAACAGCTTCAGCCCACAGGCAGAACCTAGGACGCAGGATCACACCAGCCAGATACCAATTTAAGAAATGAACTCTCGAGGACTATTCAAAACCAAAAGAAATACAAAAGGAAATCAGAGCAGTCAAACGATGGATGACAACAAAATCAAAACAATGAAACAGGGAATATACAGCAAAGGAATAAAACATTCTAATAGAGAGTAAAGCAACGCGATACCAAGTAGTGGTAGACTGCTCCAAACTTAGAAAGATAAGGGTAAAATTCATGGTAACCACAAAGAAAGCTAACAAACTCATAAAAATAAAGATGAAAAACATAAAATCTCCACAAAAACAAAAGAAATGGGAAAAAAAACCACAAACAAAAGTAACTCAGCACAAGAGAGTAAGAAGAACAAAGAAAACTTCAGCACCACAAAAAAAAAGCACTGCAAAATGACAGCAACAAACTCACACCTATCAATAATTACACCGAATGTAAATGGACTCAATGCACCCATAAAGACACAGTGAGTGACAGAATGAATAAGAAAAGAGGATCCATTAATCTGCTGTCTACAAGAGACACACCTCAGAAACAAAAATCTGAATTCATTAAAACTCAAAGGTTGGAAAAAAATATATCAAGCTAACAACTAGCAAAAAAGAGCAAGAGTAGCAATTCTACTCTCACATAAAATAAACTTCAAAATAAAATCTACCATAAAAGACAAAGGAAGACACTATATAATGATTAAGGGGAAGATCCATCATGAAGACATAACGATAATAAACATCTACGCACCCAATTACAGGGCTCCAAAATACATACAACAAACTCTAACAACAATGAAAAGAAAAATTAACAGTTCCACAATAATAGTAGGAGACTTCAACACCCCACTATCAGTAAAGAACAGAACAACTAAGAAGAAACTCAGCAAAGATACAGAAGATCTAAAGGGCACAATCAGCCAACCTGACCTCATAGACATATATAGAACACTCCATCCAACCGCTGCAAAGTATACGTTCTTTTCCAATGCACATGGAAGGTTCCCAAGAATAGACCACATCTTAGGCCACAGAGCAATCCTCAACAAGATCCAAAACGTTGAGATAATTCACAGTATGTTCTCTGACCACAATGCCATCAAGGTAGAAATTAACACTAAAAAGAGCAAACAAAAAAAATCAACTATATCGACACTGAATAATACCCTGCTTACACATCAGTCAGTAATAGAAGAAATCAGAGATGGAATCAAAAAATTCCTAGAATCAAATGAGAATGAAAACACTTCATACCAAAACCTTTGGGACACAGCAAAAGCAGTCCTCAGAGAACTATTTATAGCAATAGATGCACATATCAAAAAAGAAAAAAGGACAAAAGCAAAACATTAACTACAGAACGCAAACAAAGACAACAGCAAAAAAAGCCCACAACCACCGGAAGAACGGAAACAGTAAAGATCAGAGCAAAAAATAAATGAAGTAGAGAACAGAAAAACAATAAAAGGAATCAACAAAACCAAAAGTTGGTTTTTTGGAAGAATCAACAAAATCGACAAACTACCGGCCAGACTGACAAAAGAAAAACAGAAGAGAACACAAATAACCCAAATAAGAAATGAAATGGGGGACATCGCAACAGACCCAACTGAAATAAAAAGGACTATAACAGAATATTATAAAAAACTATACTCCAACAAATTTGAAAACCTAGAGAAAATGGATAAATGTCTAAAAACACACGGCCTACCCAAACTACAACAAAGTGATGTTGAAAATCTGAACAGATCCATAACAAGAGATTGAAAAGGTAATAAACTCCCAACCAAAAAAGCCCTGGCCCAGATGGCTTCACTGCAGTATTCTACAAAACATTTGCAGAAGAGCTTGTAACAGTTCTACTCAAGCTATTTCAGAGCATAGAAGAGGAAGCAACATTTCCCAATTCATTCTACGAAGCCAGTACAATGCTGATACCAAAACCAGGCAAAGACGTCACAAAAAAAGAAAATTACACACCAATACCTCTCATGAATATAGATGCAAAAATTCTGAACAAAATTCTAGCCAATAGAATTCATCATCATATCAAAAAAATAATAACACCACGACCAAGTGGGAGTCATACTAGGTATGCAAAAATGGTTCAACATTATAAAATCAATCAACGTAATCCACCACATAAATAAAAGCAAAGAAAAGAATCACATGATCATCTCAACTGACGCAGAAAAGGCATTTGACAAAGTCCAACACCCATTCCTGATAAAAACTCTCAGTAAAAGAGATACAGAAGGTAAATTTCTCAACATAATGAATGGCATCTATGCAAACCCAACGGCCAACATCATTCTTAATGGACAAAGATTGAAAACATTCCCCTTGAAAATAGGAACAAGACAAGGATGCCCTTTATCACCACTCCTATTTAACATTCTGCTGGAAGGTCTAGCTAGAGCAATAAGACAAGAAAAAGAAAGGGCATCCAAATTGTAATGAAGAAGTTAAACTCCCCCTGTCTGCAGATGATATGATACTATACACAAAAAACCCTAAAGACTCCACGAGAACTCTACTGGAACTAAAAGAAACATTCAGCAGAGTAGCAAGATATACGATAAACATTCAAAAATCAGCTGGATTCCTATACACCAGTAAGAAGAACGATGAACAGGAAATCAGGAAAACAATACCATTTTCAATAGACCCTAAAAAGATAAAATACTTAGAAATAAATCTGACCAAGGATGTAAAAGACCTATACAAAGAAAACTATAAAACACTACTGCATGAAACCCAAAGGGATCTACATAAATGGAAAAACATACCATGCTCATGGATAGGCAGACTCAACACTGTGAAAATGTCAATTCTACCCAAAGCAATCTACAAATACAACACAATCCTGATCCAAATACCAACAACATTCTTGAAAGAGATGGAAAAACTAATCATTAACTTTATATGGAAAGGGAAGAAGCCCCAAATAAGTAAAGCACTACTAAAGAAAAAGAATAAAGTTGGAGGACTCACACTACCTGACTTCAGAACCTACTACACAGCTACAGGAGTCAAAACAGCCTGGTACTGTTACAACAACAGACACACTGACCAATGGAACAGAATTGAGAACCCAGATGTAAATCCATCCACCTACGGTCACCTGATCTTCAACAAGAGCCCAAAGTCCATCGAATGGGGAAAAGACAGTCTTTTTAACAAATGGTGCTGGCAAAACTGGATACCCATTTGCAAAAAAATGAAACAGGACCCATACCTCACACCGTATATAAAAACTACTTCAAAATGGACCAAAGACCTGAATATAAAGCCTAAAACTATAAAGTTCAAAGAATAAAAAATAGGATCAACACTTCAGGCCTTAATACATGGCATTGACAGGATAAAAACCATAACCATCAACACACAAACCCCGGAAGATAAGCTAGATAACTGAGATCTTCTAAAAATCAAACACCTAGGCTCTTCAAAAGAGTTCACCAAAAGAATAAATAGAGAACCTACAGAGTGGGAAAATATTTTTGGACAGTACAAGTCAGACAAAGGTCTAATCTCCATAATCTAGAAGAAAATCCAACACCTCTACAACAAAAAGACAAATAATCCTATTAAAAAATGGGCAAAGGAAATGAACAGACACTTCACCAAAGAAGACATTCAAATAGCCAAGAAACACATGAGGAAATGCTCGCGATCACTAGCCATTAGAGAAATGCAAATTACAACCACAATGAGATACCATCTCACCCCGGCATTACTGGCACGAATCAAAAACACTGGAAATAACAAATGTTGGGAGGGGCTGTGGGGAGATCAGAACTCTTATACACTGCTTGTGGGAATGCAAAATGATTCAACAATTTTGGAAAATGATATGGCGTTTCCTCAGAAAGCTAGAAAAACATACCAATCGATCCAGCAATCCCACTCCTAGGAATATATCCTAGAGAAATAAAAGTCGTCAGTCGAATAGACATACACACACCTATGTTCATAGCAGCATTGTTCACAATAGCAAAACGATGGAAACAGCGTAGATATCCATTAACAGATAAATGGATAAATAAGCTATGGTACATACACACAGTGGGGTACTATACAACAAGAAAGAACAACAATGAATCTGTGAAGCATCTCATAACATGGATGAAACTGGAGAACATTATGCTGAGTGAAATAAGTCAATCACAAAAGGACAAATATTGTATGAGACCTCTATTGTAAAAACCCATGAAAAAGTTCACATGCAAAATGTAACAATCTTTGTTGGTTACCAGAAATGGGAGGCAAATACTAAATAGACAATAGGTAAGTGGTATCTTTGGTGAAGGGCGAGACAGTACACAATACACGGGAAACTACCACAACCTGTACAAGGAAAGGTTATGGAAGCCCCACAGACACATCCAAACTCCCTGAGGAACAGAATTGCTGGGCGAGGGCTCTGGGGACCATGGTCTCAGGGAACATCTAGTTCAATTGGCATGACACAGCTTATAAAGACAATGCTCTACATTCTACCTTGGTGAGTAGTGTCTGGGGTCTTAAAAGCCTGTGAGCGGCCATCTAAGATACTCCACTGGTCTCATCCCTTCGGGAGCAAGGAAGAATGAAGATAACAGGATACAAGGAAAAGACTAGTCCCAAAGACTAACTGTCCACAGCTACCAAGGCCTCCACCGGAGTGAGTCCAGTACAGCTAGATGGTGCCCGGCTACCACCACTGACTACTCTGACCAGGATCACAACAGAGGGTTCTAGACAGAGCTGAATAAAGATGTAGAGCATAATTCTAACTCATGAAAAAAAAAAAGACCAGATTTACTGGCCTAAAGGAGACTGGAGAAACCTCGAGAGTATGGCCCCCAGACACCCTTTTAGCTCAGTGGTGAAGTTACCTCCGAGGTTTACTGTTCAGCCTTGGAGTGGACAGCCCTGTGAAACCAAATGAGACTAACAAGGTACAGGAGTCCAGTGACAAGGGCCAGAAGGCAGAAGGGGACAATAAAGCTGGTGATAGGGAACCCAAGGTTGAATAAGGATACTGTTGACGTGTTGTGTGATTGTTAACCATTGTCATAGGACATTTGTAGTAACTGTTAAATTAGAAACTATTTTCTTCTGTAAGCCTTCATCGTAAGTGAGAATAACAGCACAATTGGAAGAACGTAGTCAAAGTCGCTGAACTGTATATGTAGAAATTTTTGAAACGATGTATCTTTAGCTATGTGTATTTTCACCAAAAAAAAAAGTACCAGGACTTAGAGGAGTCGAAGGGATAAAATAAGCCACCCTTCTACATAGTATAAAACAAAGATTGCTTTGAGTTTGTTTTTTGAACTATAACATTTCTAAACATTTCCTTCTAATAAACTTAAAGTCCAATATTTGAAAGATGCACTACAAAAATACGATAACACATAATCAAAAAAGAAGCTCTGAAATATTTACCCAGTAACAGTGATAGATATGCCCTGACTGATTCTCCACCAATCCACCTGTGACTACACATCACCAATAGCTACACTACCAAGCACTGTGGTTGTATATGTGCAAAAATCATCCCATACGCTAGACTGTGAGGCCCAACAACCACTTTATTTACTAAAGCACCACGCCCTAGCAGACAAGTATCCAGGACAAGGGAAACTCAAGCACTCACATCTTCCATGCTTCCATCACCAAAATCTATTCACCTTACATGGCAGCAGGATTTACAAAATTGGTCTCTTCTAGTTGGTGTCCTCATTAACACAAAGGTCTTTCAGAATGAATAAAGGTACGTAATGTACCTGGATAATAACATTCCTGATTATCTGTTACTTCTTTTGTTCATCTGTATTTTCTAATCTTTCTACAGTGAATTCCTACTGCTAGAATATGAAAAAAAGCAAAACCAAATAGATAATCTTTGACTTATTCTGTCCATACTATGTCTACTAAAGCACGTGTAAGTGATCAACAGAAATCACAGATGAATAGCAAGGGATCAGTGTAAATGAGCCACTACTATTTAAAAAAATCTAAAGCGTAGGGATCTAGGCAGCATCCACAGTTGTTTTTGTTGGCTACCATACAGTTGGCTCCTGACTCATGTAAACCCTAGGCACAATGAGATTGGACTTTTGTGATCCAATTACATTGTAAGAAATAATATGCCTAGGAAACACTGAAAAACTAATTTTTTGATGCATATCAGGAAAAAAAAAACCTCAACTCTCATAGTTAGAATGACTGGAACATAAAAAAAATAATATATATCACCATTCAGTCAACCACTCAAAAAAAAAAGTAGTTTGAGAAAAAAAATGATTTCTTACTTATAACTTCATAAAACAGCTGCAAAAACTAAACAGCTGTTACGGTTTACACTATACTTTGTATTTACAAGACGCTTAGCCTGAAAGAATCAAAAAATATTCAATATTTACCTTGTATTCCACCATCATCTTATTATTCAGCAGGTTTCTGACTCTACTATTCCTGCCATTTATCTGTTGTTCAGTATCATTCTGAATGATCTTAAGATGCATGAATATCTGTCTATGCATGAAAGTCTGAAAGGGTTCACTACAAACTGTTAAAAACTATTGCTCCAGTAACCCATGAGGAACGGACATGGATGGAGAAAACTGCTGAGGAAGAACTTTAACTTCATATCTGTCAGTAGTTTCATTCTTATTTTTGAACATTCAATGACTTTATAATAATAAAAACAAAACTCACATAAAATATATTACAGTGGGCCATTTCTCTCTATATGACACACAAGGATCTTTTTTTATTCCCTAAGTGAGTTTCCTATGTTAAACACACTACACAGGCAATAGTCCTAGAGATCAGTTTCAGTTTCTAGGTATCAAGCATTATCTAAAACCACCTAAGTTGTAAACATTTGCAGAGCTCCCCTTTTCAAAACAGACGAATGGTCAAGGAAGCTGCTATTCAACATCACTGTTATCCTCACTCTTCTAAGTGATGCCCACCTGATGAAACTTCTATCCCACCACTCCCAGAATCTGTAGGTCTACATAAAACATACTATCACAGAAACTACTACTAAAATAGAAGTAAAAATACATTCCTAGTTTTGTGATCTAAACCCAAAAAACTCATTGCTGTCGAGTCGATTCTGACTCATAGTGACCCTATAGGACAGAGCAGAACTGTCCCACAGGGTTTCCAAAGAGCGGGTGCTGGATTTGAACTGCAGACCTTCTGCTTAGCAGCCGTAGCTCTTAACCACTGCACCATTTTCATAGAAACACACAAAAATAAACTAATATATTACAGTAATTCTCCTTCTAATAACAAATTATTTAAGCAGATTTTTTAGCTATCTCATTTCAAATTCAAATTGTCAACTACGGATCCATGCAGTGTCTTAGCAAGATACCACCATTCTCTCCATTCATTTACCCATTAATCATCAGATCAGGACAGAAATTCATTTCATCCCCACCAAAAAATATCCATTTCATCTTCCAAAAGTCATTTTCCCCTACCATGAAGACTTTGTTTTCTTTTCTCTTTCTTCAAAGTGCTGTCTCAAAGGGTATAATAGTAAGAAACTGGAAACAACCTAGATGTTCATCAGCACGGAATATGATTAAATAAATTATAGCACATATATACAATCTACAGCTGTAGTTATATACAGCACCTATTTAAGATCTGTAAATTTTTTTAAAAGAATGAAGTTCTTTACTGATAATGGAATGATTAAAAATATATTGTCAAGTGAAAAACCATTTACAGTCTGCTTCATCTTTATGTAAGCTGGAAAGAAAAATTATTTGTATTTACTTTTATTCAAATAAAATACTAATGTCTTGTATATCATTCCAAGGAACCTTGGTGGCACAGCAGTTAAAACACTCACCTGTTAACCAAAAGCTTGGCGGTTCGAATCTACCAGCTGCTCCATGGGAGAAAGATGTGGCAGTCTGTTTACATAAAGATTTACAGCCTTGAAAACCCTATGGGCATACATACAAAGAAAGAAGAAGGGAACCAAAAAGGCTGACTACAATAAACTGACAAAACACTAAAGGACAAAGACAAAGAAGTCTTGAAAACCAAACCCACTGCCGTAGAGTCCATTCCGACTCATAGCGACCCTACTGGACAAAGCAGAACTGCCCCATAGGGTTTCTAATGAGTGGCTGGCAGATTCAAGCTGCCGACCTTTTGGTTAGCAGCCATAGCTCTTAACTACTATGCCACCAGGGTTCCAAGAAAGGTTTAAGACACACAAAAAGCAAATAACAAAATGTCAGAAATAAGTGGCTTCTTGTTAGTAATTACAATGAATGTAAATGGACTAAACGCTCCAACCGAAAGGCAGAATGGCAGAATAGATACAAAAACATGATCCAACTATATGCTGTTTACAAGAGTCACATCTTAAACCCAAGGACACAAATACGTTGAAAATGAAAGGATGGAAAAAAATAGTCCATGCAAATAATAATGAAAAGGGAACTGGGGTGGCAATCTTAATATGAAACAAAGTAGACTTTAAGACAAAATCTGTCTCAACAAATAAAGATAAATATTATACAGCAGTAAAAGTGTCCATTAATCAAGAAGAGTTAACAATTATAAACATATATGTACCCAACATCGGGGCACCTAGATACATAAAACAAACACTTATAGAATTGAAGAAAATAATAGATAGTACAATGATAGTTGGAGACTTCAATACGCCACTTTTAATATTGGATAGAACAGAAGAAAGCTCACCAAAGAAACAGACGACCTGAATGACGCTATAAATTTATCAGACTTAACAGACATATATAGAACACTCCACCCAACAGCACAATATACATTCTACTCCAATGCACATGGATCATTCTCCAGGATAGACGACATTTTAGATCACAAAGCAATCATACAAAGTATTTTCTCTATTACGGCGTGAGAATAAAAATCATTGCAGTGGGGGGGACCTGGAAAATACACAAACATATGGAAATTAAACAACTCACTAATAAATTACCAATGGGTCAAGGAAACAATCACAAATTCCTTAGATTCAAATCAAAATGAAAGTACAATATACCAAAACTTATGGGATGCAGCAAAGGCAGTGCTTAGAGGGAAATTTACAGCAATAAATGCTTACATGAAAAAAGAAGAAAGATCTCAAAACAACAGCCTAACTTGACAACTCCAGGAACTAGAAAGAGCAAACTAAGCCTAAACCTACCAGAAGAAAGGAAATAACAAAGATCAGAGCAGAAATAAATAAAACTGAAAACAGAAAAATGAGAGAGAATCAATAAAACCAGAAGTTGGTTCTTTTGAAAAGATCACTAAAATTGACAATCCTTTAGCTAGACTGACAAAGAAAAGATGCAAATAATCAAAATAACAAGTGAAAGAAGGGATATTACAACTGACTCAATAGAAATAAACAATCATGACAGAATATTATGAATAACTATGATAACAAACTGGAAAATCTAGATGAAATGGACAAACTGTTAAAAGTGCACAACCTACCCAAACTGACTCAACAGGAAATAGAAAGTGTCAACAGACCCATAACAAGTGAAGAGATCAAATCAGTGATCAAAAACTTCCTAACAAAAAAAAGTCTTGGCCCTGATGGCTTCTCTGGGGAATGCCACCAAACATTTACAGAAGAATTGACGCCAATACTGTTTAAACTCTTATAAAAGACAAAAAAGGAATACACCCTAATTCATTCTATGAAATAAACATAACCTTGATAACCAAAATCAGAAAAAGACACCACAGGAAAACTACAGGCCAATATCTCTTAGAAATACAGATGTAAAAATCCTCAACAAAATACTAGCGAACAGGATTAAAAGACTCATATATCTTAACTAAGTGGAATTTGTCCCCAGAATGCAGAAATGGTTCAACATTAGAAAAGCAATCAATGTTTTACACCACATGAATAGAACAAAGAAAAAGAATCACATGATCATCTCTACGGATGCAGAAAAAGCATCTGATAAAAATCCAATACCCTTTCTTAATGAAAGCCCTATAAATGATTGGAATGGAAAGGAAACCCTTTAGGGCACATACGAAAAGCCAACAGCTAACATTATACCTAATGGAGAAAAAAATAAAAGATACCCAGACTGAAAAAGAAAAAGTAAAATTATCTCTATTCATGAATAATATAATCCTATATAAAGAAAATCCCAGAGTCCCCAAAAAAACTTCTGTAGTTAATAGAGGAATTTAGCGAAGTTGCAGGGAACAAGGTCAACAAACAAAAAATCAGTTGAATTTCCATACACCAGCAATGAGAAATCTGAAATGGAAACTGAGAATTCCATTTACAATAGCATCCAAGAGAACAGAGTAAATTCTAGGAATAAATCTAACCAGGGAAGTGAAGGACTCATACAATGAAAACTATAGAACACTGCTGAAAGAGATTAAAGAAGACTTAAATAAATAGAAAGATGTTCCACATTCATGGTTGGAAGACTTAACATTGTTAAAATGTCAGTACTACCCAAAGCAATCCATAGATTCAACGCATTCATGATCAAAATTCCAGTAGTCTTCTTTACAGAAATAGAAAAGTAAATCCTCAACTTTATATGAAATGGCAAGAGGCTCCGAACAGCTAAAACAATACTGAATGAGAAGAACAAATTAAGAGGACTCACACTTCCTGAGTTTAAAATATACTATACAGCTACAGTAATCAAAACAACCTGGCACTGGTATAACAACAGACACACAGACCAATGGGATAGAACTGAAAGTCCAGAAATAAACCCACACATCTATGGTCAACTGATTTTTCACAAGAGCTCTATGTCCATCTGTTGGGGAAAGAAGATTATTTTAATAAATGGTGCCGGAAAAATTAGATTCTACATGCAGGAAATGAAAAAGGATTCATGTCTCACATCATATATAAAATATAAAAACAAATTCAAAATGGATTAAGGACCTAAATGTGCAAATGAAAACCGTAACCTTCTTAGAAGAACAAACAGGAGTAGCACTTTCAGGCATAGCTTTCAACAGTAGATAATCTAATAACAAAAGCAAAAGACAAAATAAGTGGGAGCTCATAAAAATTAAAAACTTTTGTTCATCGGAAGACTTTACCAAAAAAGCGAAAAGACCAGCTACCAACTAGAAGAATCTTCAAAAAGCGTGTATCTGACAAGACTCTAACAACCAAAATATATATAAAACTTAGACAACTAAACAATAAAAAAACAAACAACCCAATCATAAAATTGGCAAAGGACTTGAAAAGACATTTCACCAAGGAGGACATTCAAATGGCCACCAAACACATGAAAAGATGCTTAGTATCATTAGCCATCAGAGAGACGCAAATCAAAACTGCAATGAGATACTATTACTTCCACTAGGATGGCTAAGATAAAAAAAAGAAAGTAACTAATGCTGGCGAGGATATGGGGAAATAGAACCCTTATCCATTACTGGTGGGAACGCAAAACAATACAGCCATTGTGGAAAACAATGTGGTGGTTTCTCAAAAAACTAAAAATAGAACTACCACATGACTCAGTAATTCCACTCCTAGGAATATACCCAGAAGACTTGAAAGCAGAGACTCAAAAAGAGACTTGTATACCAATGTTCACTGCAGCACTATTCACAATAGCCAAAAGGTGGAAACTTAAATGCCCATCAACAGATAAATGGATAAACAAAATGTGGTACGTATATACGATAGAATAGTAGTCAGCCAGTAGGAGAAATAAAGTCTTGATACGTGCTACAGTATGGATGGAGCTTGAGAGCATTATGCAGAGCAAAATAAGCCAATCACAAAGGACAAACGTTATATAACTTCACGTACATAAAAAGACAAAAAAGGCATAAAAATAAAAATAACGGAACTGTCAGACTGTTAAAAAAAAAAAGACGGGGGAACATGCTGCCTGGCAGACATCATACTCTCAGTTGGCGGGCGCAGCCACACATTCAAGGAGTTGGGCCTTCTCCTCTATCTTCCTGCCAAGTTCTGGAGAGCTGCCCCTTCTTATATCACCACATAATAAATAGAACAATTAAATAGGAAAGGAAAAAAAAAAAAACCTATAGGGAAGTTCTACTCTGTCCTGCAGGGTCACTAAGTCAGATTATACTTGATCCCAATGAGCTTGGGTTTGGGTACAGGCAATCCCCAGATTATGAACAAGTTCCATTCCTAAATATGTCTTTAACTTGAATTTATATGTAAATAGAAACAGTTAAGATGGTCCTGGAGCAAGACAGATCATTGCTCCATCACCTCCTCACCAGACCTGTCAACCCCACAAATCCACTATGAGACCCTTGCCTCAGGGTGCAAGAGAGAAAGTGCTGTTCAGGACGTATTAAGAGTGAGCCCAAGGCCCAAAGGTTGGGAAGTGGACACTTAGGAAAACCCAAATCCAAAGTTCTCCACGGACTCCTGGAAACCATATGGACTTACAGAGATCAGGAATTGAAGACTGGCCCCCCTCCAGCCACCAAAAGTCCAAGAACAGCTGCAATAGTGAAATCCCACATGTGCAAGGTAGGGGAAAGAGAAGCCCGGAGAGGTACTGCGATGGCCTCAGGCTGCACAGCACAAAGGGTCCAGCTGGATGAGGTGGGGCGGATCTGGGGAAGGGGGTGCCGCAGAGGCCCGGCCATGTGCCCAGCTTGGTATACTCACCGGTTGTACTCAGAGAATATGTCATGTAAAGCCCGATGCCTGAATCCCCAGCTGCCACCACCTGCAGGTACACGGTGTTCGAGCCACTAGGCTCCTATAATGGGCCATGCTTCTCTGAGTGGGCATGTGCCATAGCGGGTCCTTGGGTAGCAGCTGCTGGTGGGCAGGCCCCTAGGACATGGTGCGCCCAGCAGCACCCTGCAGCAGTGAGTGGAGAGCCCACGTGCAACCACTTCCCTCAGAGCTCAGAATGGGCGGGCCCCACCTTCTGCTTGCCCCAAGCACCACTGCTCTGCTCTGCATAGTGGGCTTGGCCAGCATGCCAAACGAAGCAGCCCACCTACGCAAGGCTGCGCATCCAATAGTGAGGAGCCTTGCAGCTCTGGACTTGTAAATGGGCAAGAGCCACAGAGAGAAGCATTTTGAATGGCCTCACTCCTCATCCCTTTTGGCCCTTCTCTGAGTCAGTTTTTTCCTGATAGGCTTTACAGGGGTTGTTTCCTATCGACGGGTTGTATGTAAGTAGGAAGTTTGTAACCTGGGGACGGCCTATGTATCATTCCAGAGATTAGATGGTTACCTCCCAGTAGAGAACTGGGAGGATAAGAAGGAACACATTTTCACTTTATATAATTTTTGGACCACTTAAAATCTGAACCATGTAAATATACTTAGTTTAAAACTGAATGAATTATTTTTAAAATGTTTAAAACATACATCTTCAAAAAAGTATCTGATTATTTAATAGTTTACAAAGTTGAGGAAAAGCAGAATGACAGACTCATTCGTTTGAGAATCAATCTTTTATAATCATACAAGTAACATTTCAAAAAGAAACCCCAAATATCTCCCTCCTTTCCCATGACCAAAATATCCTACACTATCAATTTCTATAACAAGAATTAGTTTTATTTAATAATGCAAGAATTAATTACTTGCATTCACAATCAACACCCATTGAAGCAGCAATCAAAAAATCTAACCACTAAACTGTAACATGGTATAAGATGCAAAGGCAGATGTAAGAGAAGTATAAAATTGTAACCTCTGCATTGTAACCATTAAACTTGATAGGTTATTTAAATAAGACTGGAATTTCACATGAACTTTTTAGGAATCTAAGAGTTATGTATAAAGCCAAATGACAGTATTTTCGTGGATCATATGAAGGTGGAGCTTACTAATATCAAGAAAAACAATAAAGCAATGTTGTACTACAGGCATGTTTCTATTTCATCTTTCATATCCATGTAACAATGGAAGACATTGTGAAGTCAGAAACCTTATGAGAATATAACAGTTCATTGGAAATCTTGTCCAACTCAACAGCATGGAAAAGAATTCAAATGTCAACACATTAATTTTAACATCATTATATATAAATATCAATAACAAACACACGCATATAAAAACACACTAGAATTTTTAAGCAACATAATTTCCTAATAATCTGAAAATACGTAACTAATATAACAGCCCACAACAAGAATATCTGGTTGTTATATACACAATTAATCACTCCAATAAACTAGTATGTGGGCGGGGGGTGGAGGGATATCTAGCAGTTAAAATCAAATACTACTTAAATGCCAATAAAAGGGACAGTCTACCAGTGACCATCTTCATACTCATTCAGACAGATTTCCTGAGCTTCCATTGGGGGATACAAGAAACAATGAAACAAGGTTTCTGCTTTCAAGTATTTTATAATCCATAAGAATACTCAAAAACAAATTGAGAGTAAAAGTATCAACGAGAGGTCGAGTAGCAGCACAAATTAGCTGTAATAAATACTTCTACAAAAATAGGGAAGACGGGCTCTACAGAAACATGGCGTACGAGACAGCTTTTGACACACAGAACTTCTAAAGGCAAAGATGGGAGAAGGGACAGCACACACACACACCCCCGAAAAAAAACGAAATACATGAAAAGCCAAAAAATTAGTAGAATATGTTCCAGGAAAACAAACTTAAATTTGACTAAAACAAGAAATAAGTTTAAAAGTGGAGGCAATGGCAGTTCAGTGGTAAGAGTTCTTCTTCCATGCAGGAAACCTCAGTTCAATTCCCAGCCAATGCACCTCAAGTGCACCCTCCACTTGTCAGTGTGAGCCTATATGATGCTATGATGCTCAGCAGTTTTCAGAGAAACTTCCAGACTAAGACAGACTAGAAATCTACTTTTGAAAAGGGAGTGAAAGAAAACCCTATAGCTCACAAAGGTCCAATCCTGCTGTGCAC
Source organism: Dugong dugon (assembly GCA_030035585.1). Classification (NCBI taxonomy): domain Eukaryota; kingdom Metazoa; phylum Chordata; class Mammalia; order Sirenia; family Dugongidae; genus Dugong; species Dugong dugon. Next base: position 42,533,669 of record CM057474.1, read on the forward strand.
GGGGTGGGGGCCCGGCTAGACAGCAGACAAAAACAAATTTGAAAAGTGGCACTGGGCCCAAATGGTGCAGAGTTCTGAAGGGCAACACTTAGGAACATGGGCTTCATTCCAGAGTTGATCAGGAGCCACGCAGGAAAAGCATGGTAAAGAACAGACTTGAAATTAAGACATGCTGTGGATTCAGATCCCAGCTTTTTTCCCTACTAACAACACCTGCAGGCTTGTCAAGTATCTTTTTCATCTCTAAGGTGGGATTAATAGAATCTACCAACAAAGAATTATTATGAAGACCAAAAGAGAACAAAGTCATCAGCACAGTGGCTGACGTATGAAACACTCCATAAGTGGGTTTTTTGTGTTTGTCACCAAGCAGGGAAAACAACATGATCAAGGAAGGCTACATCTAAGACAACTGATTTGATAGCAGAAGCTGGGCCCCTTCTGGGCATGTTGCTGCCAGCTCTGCCCCTAGAACCATTCCGAGCCTACAGCTGTCTTCACTGTTACAGCCTTTGCAGTTCTTTTAAGACGTTCCTTGCCTCCTTTCTCTCTGCTGCTTCTCTCTTCTCTCTTGCCTTTTCTCCTTGTTTCTGTCTTCCTGCTTCTTTCTGTCTGAAAAACCTCTGTGGGGCTGGCTGCACATACATATACATATCAAAAAAAAACCCAAATCCATTACCCTCGATTCCAACTCCAACCGACCCTATAGGACAGACTAGAACTGTCCCACAGGGTTCCCAGCAGGGCCACAAGCTGACCAATCCCTTCTCAGCAGGCCACAGGTACTTAAATTACATAGTAGGCTACACTCACCTCATTTGCATAGTCTATTGACCAATCTCTACAAGGTGCATACCAATCACAGGGCAGGTTGCAGCCCAGGACTAAACAAAAAGGATCAAACTAAGTTGTTTACAGCTTACCCAGTGTCATGGATTGAACTGTATCCCCCAAAAATATCTGTCAATTTGCTGGATTATCATTTCCAGTACCGTGTAACTGTGTACCATTTTGTAACCTGATATGATTTACTTATGTGTTGTAGACTCTATCAGTATGTTGTAATAAGATGGATTAGTGGCAATTATACTCACGAAGTCTACAAGACTAGACAATATCTTAAACCGATTTCTTTTGAGATACAAAAGAGAGAAGCGAGCAAAGATACACGGGGACATCATACCACCAAGAAAGCAGTGCCGGGAACAGAGCGCATCCTTTGGTTCCTGTGCAGAGAAGTTCCTAGACCAAGGGAAGATTGATGACATGGACCTTCCTTCAGACCCGACAGAGAAAGCCTTCCCCTGGAGCTGACATCCTGAATTTGGACTTGTAGCCTACCAGACTGTGAGAGAATAAATTTCTTTTGTTAAAGCCATCCACTTGTGGTATTTCTGTTACAGCAGCACTGGATGACTAAGAGAGAATTTGGTACTGAGAGTGGAATGCTGCTCTAACAGATAACTAAAACGTAGGAGCGGTTTTGAAACTTTGAATGGATAGAAGAGTGGCAGCGGCAGAGGTCCAGCAGCAGCAGAGAAGCAGCAGCAGCAGAGAAGCGGAGAAACAGACAACCAGAAGCAGCAGAACCAGGAAACCAGTGTGAGGGCTCTGGAGCCAACCCGTGGAGCAAGAGAGCTGAGTGCTTGGGTACACGAGGCTTCCTGGCAGAGTGGGGTGCCTCTGGACAATTATTGGTGGAGCTACCAAGCTTCAGAACACTTGCCCCAGCAGGGCAGATGCAGGCGTGAGGCCCAAGGAAGCAGAAGCTGAATAGACAAGGAACACAAGAAGCCAAGCTGCTTCAGTTTCAAAGGGTGGAGCCATGGCCTCTGGTGTTTCTAAGAGCAGAGTCACCACTCAGATGGACTAGGAGAATGATACACCTAAAGCTGAGGGAGTAGAGTTGCTGTCCCAGTGGGCCTGGAAGGCAGAGCTGAAGCCCAGGGCTGAGGGGCCTCCACTCAGAATCTAGAGAGTGTGGCTAATACCTAGAGTCTGGAAGGCAGGGCCACTGTGTAAATGGTCTCAGAAAACAGACGATTATTTTCAAGCCTTGAGGGCTAATGTAAATGTGTTCTGCCTAGTTACCTGGTGCCTGTTATGCCTTCTTTCCCTGAAATTTCTCCCATTTGTAATGGAAATGTCTAGCTGGTGCCTATTCTGCCATTGTACCTTTGGAAGCAGATAACTTGTATTCTAGATTTCACAAATGAAGAGGAATTTTTGGATTTTGGACTTGGAATTAAGACTTCTGCTATGATATGACGAGATGAATATGTTTTACATGCTGCAAGAACATGAATTTTTGGGGGTCAAAGGGTGGAATGTCATGGATTGAATTGTGTCCCCCCAAAATATCTGTCAACTTGGCTGGGTCCTGCTTCCCAGTATTGTATGATTGTGTACCATTTTGTAATCTGACGTGATTTCCTCGTATGTTGTAGACTCTATCACTATGATGCAATAAAACGGATCAGCGGCAGTTATACTGATGAGGTCTACAAGATTAGATAATGCCTTAAGCCAATCTCTTTTGAGATATAAAAGAAAGAAACGAGCAGAGACACATGGGAACCTCATACCACCAAGAAAGCAGTGCCAGGAGCAGAGCGCGTCCTTTGGACCTGAGGTTCCTGTGCAGAGAACCTCCTAGACCAAAGGAAGACTGATGACACGGATCTTCCTTCAGAGCCGACAAAGAAAGCCTTCCCTTGGAGGTGACATCCTGAATTTGGACTTGTAACCTACTATGCTGTGAAAGAATAAACTCGTCTTTGTTAAAACCACCCACTTGTGGTATTTCTGTTATAGCAGCACTAAATGACTAAGACACCCAGGAAATGTCAATTGACCTAGACAAAAGTAACAAACCCTCTACTGTAGAAAACTAGGGCAAAGGTAATGCCTCAGGGCTAAGGTGAAAAATCTCTCGGGTTGTTTTTCCAAAAAACCAAGGCAAAAGGCCACATGAAGGAACTCATTTCATCACAGAGACCTTTTGATTTTGAGCCTAGACGACTAAGAAAATGTTAAGGTCATTAATATAAACAAGGAAATGAGAGAAGAATTAAATGTGCAAAGGAAAAGGAATATAATTCTGAATATATTGATTCAAGACAACAAAATGACAATCCAGAAGAGAGTTTGCCAAAGATAACAACAACAATAAGAAAAGCAAGCCTAAATCTTAGAAAAGAAAATGAGAAAGAACCAGAAGCTTCAGCAATCAGGAGGAACAAACAGCTGAAACCATGAGGCTAAGTGAGATCAGCAAAAGAGAAAATAAAGGTCTACACAGGAAGAAAAGAATTAAACCTAAGATAACTCATATTTAAGAGGTGAGATGAGAAAATGAACAAAGGCTTTGAAAAGGAAGAGTTGGAGGTCCTGACTGTAGAAGTCACAGAATAAAAGATGAGGATTTCACCACACTTCATATTCCACAGCTCTTCATATGCTCACTGTAACTCTAGATCATGAACTGAAGTGACTTTATGATCACATAATTATCACAGAATGTTTACAAGAGCCTGCAAGTCACTAAAAGTGTTAACTATGCCAACTCAACCCACAGCAGGGCACAGCTAACACAGAACAATTATAATTAGATATTTTTTTCAGTATCTCAAACCTTAAAAACTATAACTTTGTCATCTTCTTTCACATCCATACACACATTTAACTCAATTGATCACCCATTCTTTCAGAAACCCCCTCTCCCTTTGTCTAGTTTGACAGCCAATTCTCTGATTTTCTCCCTTCCATTCTACCTTCTATTTTATCCTTACTAAATGCTCTTTTTTCACTCCTAAAACATTAACTAAGTTACCAGATTCTCTCTCCTCTCTCATTCCTAAGAAATAAACTAAGAGAGATCCCTGGTTGTTCACAATTCTCTCCTCTACAATTCCCCAATTTAGCAAATTCATCTACTCCTTTTGAATTATCACCTTTATATACAACATTTACAAAACTTGGAATAGATCAGAAATCATTCCCCCTTGATGGTAGAGATTGAGTATTGTGATGGTGGCAGTACAGGCAGTCCCTGGATTATGAATGAGTTCTGTTCGTACATCTGTCTTCAAGCTGAGTTTGTACGTAAATCGGGAACAGTTAGGTATGGTTCGTTAAACACACTTAGTCAAATCTCTGACTTAGCATAGTGTAAAATGTACCTTTTTACGCATAAAAAATCATTAAAAAAAACACTTCTAGATCCACTAAAACGTCTTTAACATAATAATACAGCAATAATGTTTTGATGCACATCTCAAAGTAGTGCCTAGTTGTTACTACGAACCACTGTTATGTAACTTCTCTACAGTTGAAGGGCATACATTACCCAAAATACTCAGATTCTGTTCTGTAAAATCTTTTAGACCAATTAGATACCTTGATTCTAGACTCTGAACTAAAAAAACCACCCAGCCTCAATTCTACTGGGTTTTGAACCCTCCTCAGCAGAGGCAGGGAGGGTTGGTGGTGTGGGTAGGATGGTGCTGGGGCCAGATGGATCATTGCCCCATCACCTCACCAGACCTGTCAACCCTACACATTAACTATGAAGCGGCTGCCTCAGGATGCAAAGGAGAAAGTGCCGCTCAGCGTGTGCTAACAGCAACCCCGGGGACCAACGGTTGAGATGCGGATGCTTAGAAAAACCCAAGTCCCAAGTTTTTCACAAACCCCCAGAAACTATACTGGTAAGACAGAGGTCAGGGATCTAAGACTTCCCCCTGCTCCAAACACCAAAAGGCCAAGAACCGCAGCAAAAGTGAAATCCCACATGTGTAAGATAGGAGAAACAGAAGCCCAGAGAGGTGCTGTGATGACCCAGGCCAGAAAGGATGGGGTGGAGCGGAAGTGGGTAAAGAGGTGCCGCGGAAGCCCAGCCCTGTGCCCAGCGCAGCGCACTGACTGTTTGTACTGGGAGAACACAGAAAGCACGGTGCCCGAGTGCTGGCGACCGCCACCACCTGCAGGTACACAGCATTTGGCCCTGGGCTCCCAGGATGGGCCACGATTCTCCTGAGTGCACAGGTGCCACAGCAGGTTCTTGTGTGGACACTGGCAGTGGGCGGACCACTGCAACATGGTGAGCCCAGCTGCAGCCTGCAGCAAAGAGCAGAGAGCCCACATGTCCTTGCTACCCTTGGAGCTCGGAAAGGGCAGGTCCAACTGTCCACGTGCCCCAAGCACCACTGCTCCACTCCACACGGCGTGTCTAAACAATAAGCATGCTGAGAACCCAGCAGCCTGCCGATGTGAGGCTGTGCATCCCACGGTGAGGAGCCTTGCAGCTCTGGACCTGTGAACAGCGGGGCATGGGTGGGGGCCATAGAGAAGAGGAAGGATACGGCATCTTGAACGGCCTGCCCCTCATCCCTTTCCTGCTTTCTGAGTCCATTTTTTCCTGATAGGCTTTATGGGGGTTGGTTTTTATGAAAGTCATAACCTGGGGACTGTCTGTAGTGGCACAGATCCTCACTGAATACATTCTCTAAGGCTACCCCCTTCATTTTAGAGATGAAAAAACTGAAGCTCTATTGGGTCAATTGCTCACATTTATATAACTGCTACTGGAAGATTCTTTCCACCACAACTCACTTTTCCTATGGTCAACAACTGACCTGTGAACAGAACAAAATGAATTATCTCCAAACTAATCCCATTTTCACCTCACCTTCACCAAAAAGTCATCACTGTTTCAACATACACTGATGGCCTCTAAGTTCATTCAATAAACACATGCTAATGTCCACTTCCACCCAAATACTGTCCTAGCTGACGAAAAGGTGAAAAACATGCCCTTAGTCTTCAATGAAGTTACAGTCGAGTAAGACGACACACAAGCAGTTGGAATACAACATTATGAGCGAAGAAGACATGCTAAGAAATAAAGAATGGAGACGAAAGGCTTCCTAGAAGTAGCAGGGCTTGAGCTGAGACCTGCAAGATGAGTTTCCATTCAAGAGATCATTCCAAGAAGAAACAACTATCAGAGAACAGGTGCTTTATATACACTTTCACAACTGTTGTTTTATACACATTAGTTTCTAAACTTCAACTAAATTACAAACCCTAAAAGATCATACCTTGTTTTTTTGTATCATGCATAGGAACTAGTTTATTTATTTCTTGTTTCTCATAAATATATGTCCCTGTTATGGACTGAATTGTGTTCCCTCAAAATACATGTTGTAAATCCTAACCTCTGCACCTGTGGTCATAATCCAATTTGTAAACGAGCTGTCTTTGCTTTGTTAATGAGGCAGGATTAATACACGGTAAGTCACTCTCTTTTGAGATATAAAAGATTAAACAAGTGAGGCAGGAAGCAGAGATGGGGTAAGAGAGATGCCAGGCAACGTGGAGATCTCCAAGGAACCAGGAAACAGAAGCTGAGACAAGGACCTCCCCCAGAGCCAACAGACAGAGAAAACTTTCCCTAGAGCTGGCACCCTGGATTTGTACTTTCAGCCTTCTAAACTGTGAGAAAATAAATTTGTTCAAGCCATCAACTTGTGGCATTTCTGTTTCAGTAGCCCTAGGTAACTTAAACAGTCCCCAAAAAGTTTCCAGGTTAAAATGGGGGAAAAAGAAAAACCTGCTATTTCTTCCCATCAGCAATAAGATCCCTCTTAATTATTTTTAATGAACATGAACATATACATAACATTAGATCCCTCCCTGCCCCAACCTTCACCAACAGATAAAGTAGTTAATATATCTAACATACTCAACCTATCTTAAAGGAAACTTTCTGGTGCTGAAACATTTTTATGCCCCACAACTATAAGATCCACTGAAAAATTGTCCAATAGAAAATCAACGGTAGATACACCACTTAGGTATCAATCCAATTACCATCCTTAACAATTGCCATAAAAACTCAAATATTTTCCTGTATGTTGAGTTTCTTCCAAATACACATTACAACTGATCACACTTTATTAACTTCAGTATTTGCCAGATTTTTTAAAACTACAGTTGTCACATCTGCTTGAAAACCAAAACAGATTAATATATCATATTATGACACATACCCTATTAAGATGTCTCTCATAATGCATTTTTAAGGGACAAAACCAAAAATTAAATAAGCAAATTTGAATCTTCTAAGACTTCATAGGGCCTCTTTGCATTGTTTTCATCATATTAGTTTACAAAATGCACAACTGGGTTCATGATTATGTTTAATAAATTATCCAAATTTACAAGCAATAAACACTTGTAAGAGCTACAATATATTATGATATCCAAATTCAACATGGCATACAACAGACAGATTAAAGTAACACAATCCCAGTCCTTCTTGTTTAATAGCATCAGCTCAAGGAGTTAAATATTTTAATAACGTACCACCAAAAACCTCATCTAAAAAGTTATCATTATAACTTCACACTATCCTTTATTTTTTAAAGCTCATACATATATTCATGACTCTACTTTGCAAGGAACATTTCAAAGAAAGAGTAGAAAACTCTAAAATCAATAATTTTGTAAGGCGGTTTTCACTAATGGGAGTTCACATGGCAGAGGAAAAAAAACAGACTCTGGATTAAGCATCCCGGAATCTAAATACAGGGACTACCACTAAAAAGCTAATGCAATCCTGAGCAGTTAAATCTCTCAGTCTGGGTTTATAAGCTACAAAACAGGAAGAATATCACCTATGTGCTGTTGTCAGAAATACATAAGGGCATATTATTACCAACAATGATAACTAAAATGCCATGGTTAATTTTTGGTTCCTTGTAAAACACAATTTCAAAATAATAAAATGCTACATAATTTAGCCTAGCCTAAGATTTCAGGCTTTACATTTTTAGAAACCAGACTGTTCTTTGTGATTATTTTACTGGTTTTGTTTTCCCTGGAGGCTAGCACCAAGATGAACACACAGTACATTTTTAATAAGTACAAGCCAGTGATTAAATCAACACAGCCTCCAGCTCTTCTGCACACAGAATTACAAAATATAATAGACATCTGCTAGCTTTCTGTCTTATTTAATAGTAAGTAGTCTAATATCTGAGCCCTCGTGGCACAGTGGCCAGTGGCTAAGAGCTCAGCTGCAGCATTTCAAATCCACTAGTGGCTCCTTGAAGACCATATGGGGCAGTTCTACTCTGTCCTATGGGGTGGCTATGAGTCAGAAACGAATCAATGGCAATGGGTTTGGCTTTTTTTTTTTTTTTTTGGTTTGGTAGTCTAATATCATCCTTCTACTTAACACTTACTCCCTATAGCTTACTTATCAAAATATTTAATCCTTGGCCACTTTGTTTTGTGGAATACAAACTTCTGGGTCAGTGGCTTTCTACTTACCTCTTCTTCACAAGTCAGCAGCCAGTTTGTTTAAGAAAAATTTGTTTTCAAGTGACCATAGGGAATTTAAATTTACTTTGAAAAATGTACTAAATAAACTATTTTGATGATCTGCTTTACAAAGGCATCCAAGCCTCATGTAAACTACCATTGAGCTCTGTGTAAACACATTACTCAACTTAATATGCAAGTATTCCTTCAACATTCTGAAAGCTTTACCACAGTATGTTTTAAAGTACTCATCTGTAGGTCTTTTTAAAAATTACTGATAACTGAAAAACTGAAGACAATGTTCAGCAATAAAGAGACAATTAAATACACAAATAGCTATGTACCTTAAAAAAGAACGAGGTATGTAATGAAATGGCTTACTTATCAAAATATTTAATCCTGGGCCACTTTATTTTGTGGAATACAAACTTCTGGGTCTGTGGCTTTCTACTTTTCTCTTCTTCACAAGTCAGCAACCAGTTCATGTTTAAGAAACTAAATTTGTTTTCAAGTGACCATAGGGAATTTAAATTTACGGTGATGCGTAACTGACTAATAAAAACGATATGGTATATACGATCCCATTTTTGTTTTTACAATATACTCATTATATGTATAGGAAAGCAAATCTGAATCACCACACACCACATTTAAAGATTGGTTACCCTGGGTGGTAATAACGGAAAATGGGGGCAGGGAGTCGGGGGCAGGTGTCTTCACTGTTTAACTCCTTAATTTCTTTTCTTAAAAACCACTTAGTACTTCAGTAACTAAAAAAAAAAACGGGGGAGGGGAATTATTGCTAAAAGCGTACTTTCTACTCTGTACCAAAATTTTTCTGATTTTTAATTTTAAAAACAACATAGCTATGACTTATCATTTTTTTTAAAAAGAACATACAAAATAAGTTAAAAAAAGATGTTTTTGTATTTGCAAAATGACTCCCTCCGGCTCTACTTACGACTCCTCTCTAAGTCGGTTTCTGAAATACCCTAAGGACCAAAGCGGGCAAAGAACTTAACACCAACAGTAGTAGGCACTCAAACAAAAAGAAAATGTTAGCGCTCTTCTCTAACCTCTTAAACCTCTTCTCAGACCCCACGGTGTCCCCCAGCAAACGTACGTTTGATTCTCTTCCTTTAAAATCAAAACAACACGAGGTCCGGAGGTGTATGTGAAAAGGCCCTAAGTGGCCCGCGGGCATCTGTCGAGGACCGCGTAGAAGAGTGTGTGGTCCCGGAGATCCGGCGAGAGCCGTAGGCTGGGCCTGAGGACGCAGAGCCCCCGCCCCGGCTCTCGCCCAACCCCGACACCGACTCCCTCAGCCCCCCGCCAACCTCCCCCCCAGGTCGCCGCGCCCTCACTCCCCGCCCCCTCCCTCCTGCCGGGCCCCCGTTTCCCTTGTCCCCCCCCGCCCCCGGTCGCAGCCCCTTCAGCTCCCTGGTCGCTCCGGCCCCGGTACCCCTGGCCCCAGCACGCCGGACACCTCAGCCCGCAAGACCTCGAGGCAGCGAGTGGCGGCGTTACCTGCGGCACGGCACTCGATCGGGCGAGCAGCAGCCGCGCGCAGGTCGAGGTACTGGCGCTCCCTAGATTCCGCGACTCCCGCCGCCCAGCCACCACCACAACAACACCGCTGCCACCGCCCCCAGGAGGGGCGGAGCGCGGAACTCGCCGCGGGGGAAGCCGGACGGTCCGGCCTTGGGAACAGTCGCGGACCTGGGCATGCGCAGAAGGCCGAGAACGCCAAAGTCAACAGGGTCTGAAACGCCCCCGCGTCCCAATCGGCTCTCCCCTATCTGGTCTCGCTCCGCCCCATCGGGGCTCGCTCCGCCCCCAGGCCCAAACAACGCGAGACTTTAACGGGAGACTGGGGACGGTGGCGGTGGGAGGAGAGCTCGAGAAAATTGGGCCTAAGCCTCCCTGCCCCTTTGCCTGTGTCTGGGCGATTGTGGGTAGCGCGGCTTTGAGGCGGGTAGAACGTGGAGGTTTGTGTTCCCTGCGCAGAGAGCTTGCATGGCGTCGGAGCAGTTTAAGGGGCGCTTTTCTGGTTTTGGAGGCGACCTCCTCGGGGTAACTCTCCAGAGGCTTCTGTGCAGGGTGTTCACTGGTTTACCTCAAGAGCCAAGGATTTCTGTGAAGATTGTGCCCCTCAAGAAGTTCCTCCCAAGCTCGTTGTGAGCACTGCTTCCTGATGTCGCTAATGTGCGCAGCCTCAGGAGCCGTCGCGGACCCTTGGGGCAAACGCCTGATTGCGGAGTGTACTAAAATATGTTCTTCGTTCCATACACAGCGTACCTACCACCGGTGAAGACAGTGTGCTAAGCCAGTTTCTGTTCGCTTGCTTATCCATTCGTAGCCCATTACCAGCAGAGGAAAGGTTTGTGAGGAACAAGGACAGAAAGTTGCAAAGAGGAAAGAAAGAAGACATAGGGTTAGGTGAACTGGGAAGTCAGTTTTAAGACCCCTAGAAAATTGCATAGACTTCGTTTCAGTACTCGTGAAAGGTATTATGTCTCTCCTAAATAACTTTTGTCCCACATGTTCTCTCCAATTCACTAATCTTTCTGTGTGCCTCTCGAGCCCACTCTTAGGATTGACACGATTCTCTAGCATTGCTTGAATACTGTTCGGCTTTAATTTTCAAGTGTGTTAGCAGTGATGGTAGAGTACTCATACTATCTGAGGTAAAGTTTTGGACACCATTGATGTCCAGATTATTGTTACCCCACCATAAATGATCATGCGCAAAATTAATGTATTTATGAAAGAAAAACATGCAAACAAAGTCAAAGCCGAAATCACGAATTAAGAACTTACAAACAACAAAATTGCTCTTAAGGTTATCTGCCGTTCAAGTCCGTAACTTCCGTTATGTATGTTTAAAGTATGAATGCATAACCAATGGACATTTATTTCTGAACGGTGCAAAATCTCTATAGTCATCCGCCTTCTGGAGTTGGAGTCGTGGATCATAGATTCATTGTCTTTGGCTCTTTTCCTGGTCCAAAAGCACTCCTAACTGATGGGATCATGTAACAATCTTACAGAATTAGTTTTTGCTATCCCGAGCAGAAATTGTAGCACATGGCAATAATCTTGCCATGAACAGAATAAGTAGAAATGGTCATGGAAAATAAATAAAATCTTTAAACTGTTACAGTCTTTCTGGTCTGGTTTCTTTCCTTGGTTTCTTTACATTCTCCCTTCTGCTATAAGAATTTTTCAGAGTTCTGGACCTTTTTTCTCTTCCTCTACGGCACTGAAGTTAAACACAGTCGTTTTTAATAAGACTATTGGTAAGTAATTTGTTGATAAATAGGACCAAGTGTTATTCTTGTGGGTGAGTACAGCAAATAAGCCATCAACTCTGTATCTTCCTGTTGTACTCACATCTAATGGAGCCATCCCATCTCCACTTTCATACCATTTCTGATTTTGCCCCCATTAAGCACTTTTCACTTACAATTTACGTGTGTGTCTAATTTCCCTATTAAACTAATCCATGAAGTCGAGGCACATGCCTGTTACTCTCCAGGGCCTGGTTCAATGTCTCATGCATTTGTACTTGAAATTTGTTGAATAGATCATTTAAATTTGATATTCCATCATCTACAATTATTTAGACATTTGCTTAGACTTTTATTAATGTTAGGTATTTACTCCTAGAGTTCTTCATCCATTGCTGTAGCAATTCTGGTCCTGTTAATTGCAATAACACGTAGTATAATAACTTAATACTTCATACCAGGTTGCTTCAATTAAGCAGAAAATGCCCTAAATGTGATATAGCTGCTTCACACTCAGTTCATAATACTGTATAAGCAGTAACCTTGTCATATCAGAAATGTCCTCTTATTTGGATGCATAAGACATTCAATAAATGCTTATTAAACTGAATTGAATTCAAAATACAAACTACTAGCCCCATCCTCGTGAGTTCACATGTCCTATAGACATGGCAATTACATTTGTTGCATGTTTTCTTCAATCTCATAATTGGAGTTCTCCGTGTGTGACTCAAATTGACCTTCAATCACCTAGTTATGTGCTAACACTTGTGTTACATAGTAAGACTTGATTATGTCTTACAGCACCAAGTCTGTTACGTAAGCCCTCAAAGAATTTCTTCCTCATGTCTTTCATTTGACCCGTAATGATAGGGAGGAAAACCCGGAGCTAAAATCTCACTAAATATGAAACTTATTTGTTCCACATTTTTTTCTTGTACTATTTTCTGTGCAGTTACAGACCTATCGCCCTTCCCCTGAAAAAACAAAGGAATTACATTCACTGTACTTATTTTTCCGTGTTTGAAAAAGAAAGACACCATATCAACATTTCCTTATTGATTTTAAGAAACATAAATTTAGTTTGTTGGGAAGATAGCAGCAATGTTTTCTAGAGTAGGATGAGAGTTGAAAATGAAGGAAAAAGCTTAAGATCCTAGATACCAGGAAGTAATAGCCCTTGTATCTATATAATTTACAATTTGAGGAAATTCAAAGAGACACTAGAGTTGACAAAGACAAAAGGGGATTTTCAGATTTACTGACAATCTTTGTCTATTGCCATTAGCAACTTTTTTTTTAAATTACAAGACATCTCCTAAGTATCGTGTTCCCTTGTGACATGATTATTTCACATATTGAGAAACATTATAGTTTAGCCAAAATTCAGCATCAGGAGCTCTATGACAACCAAGACTAGCTAACCTCTAGAGAAAAGTGGAGAAGACATGGTTTAAACCAAAAACCAAGCCCGTTGCTGTCAAGTTGATTCCTATTCGTCGTGACCCTATAGGGCAGAGTAGAACTGCCCCGTAGGGTTTCCAAGAAGCAGCTGATGGATGCCAACTGCCAACCTTTTGGTTAGCAGCTGATCTCTTAACCACTGTGTCACCATTAGAAATGCAAATTCTTGGGGCTCCAACTCATTTTAATAAGCTGTCTAGGGGAATATGATGCACACTAAAGTTTGAGAACCCTAGTTCAAACCATGACACATACTTTTAAGGTACGTATTTTTGTCTAAAATAATAATTCACGTCTTAGTTATCTAGTGCTACTATAACAGAAATACCAAAGTGGGTGGCTTTAACAAACAAATTTATTTTCTCACAGTTTAGGAGGCTAGGAGTCTGAATTCAGCGTGCCAGCTCTAAAGGAAGGCTTTCTCTCTGTTGGCTCTGGAGGAAGCGCCTTGTCTCTTCTGTGTTTCTGCTCCTGGACAATCTTCATGTGATTTGGCATCTCTCTCTCCCCATCTCTTGCTTCTTTCCCTTGCTTGTTTAATCTCATATCTCAAAAGAGTTTGACATAAAACACACTTCACACTAATCCCGTCTTATTAACATAACAAAGACAACCCATTCCCAAATGGGATTATAATCACAGGCGAAGAGGTTAGGATTTACAACACATTTTTTGGGGACACAATTCAGTCCATAACATCACACATATGAAGTTTAGTAGAAAATAGGCTTCCTTTTGGTGAGAGAGAAAAAAATTCTTCATGCCTTGTACTCCCAATGTCAGTAACACCCTCCCGTGCCTAAGAAATTGTACTCATTCTTCAAAGATCACTCCACTATTTCTTCCTCTATGGAGCCTTTCTCAATCCTTGGAGCCATAATACCTTTATTTTGTTGCTGTTGCTGTTCACGTTCAAAGATGCTATTTGTGTTTGTGGATGTGACCTAAAAGACTATATAACTAATCCTTTCCACTTCAGAAAATTGCCCTAAATTTGGCACCACTGTTGATTTAGCAGACCTTAACCTTTACTAAGGAGCCCTGGTTGGCGCAGTGATTAAGAGCTCGGCTGCTAACCAAAAGGTTGGCAGTTGGAATCCATCAGCTGCTTCTTCAAAACCCTATGGGGCAATTCTACTCTGTCCTACAGGGTCACTATGAGTCGAAATTGACTCGATGGCAACGGGTAGCTTTTACTAACTGCTCTTTATTTTTTTCCCTCTGAAATTGTCCAACCAGAATGCCAAGTTCATCAGCAGACTGCAGTAGTTTCCTAGCATTTCATCGCTGTTCTGTATTATCTGAGATTTCTGAATATCTTCAAAAACTATGACAAACTTAATGCAGTTATTTTATAATATATTATTATTTTTAAAAAGTAAACTTCAAAGAATTCAACTCTATGAGACAAGCAACAAATGTGAATACATTTACCTTTCTATGTTTTACCATCTTCCTCCACCAAAAGTATTCCCAGCAAAACATTGAAAAGCAGAAAAGTTTAATATTTTAAAAGTTGTTCTTAGCTTCTCAAATACAGTAATCACTGAAATCTAAGTAGTTAAGGGACTGTATGTACAATTAAAATACTTTCCCAACATCATTTGGCCTCATTCTTCAAATGAAAACTTCAAAAATTTTTGCCCTATTTAGTGCTATTTCATATTAAAAATGAACCCTATTTGTGAAGAGTACATCCAATTAGAAATAAATTCAAATTCAATCTCTAGTAAATGACTTTAAACCATAATATATATACATATATGTATAAATATATGTATATATTTATAAAATTTATTTCACTTGACAACACATGAAAATATTAAAGACGTTTAAATGATTTGCTCTTTTAGGCCTCAATTATCAATTTCTTAGGATTTTTTAAAAATCATATCTGATAATGGATCTTAGCTACTACTGATTTCTTCATCAAGTCTTTGTGTCCTCTGCTTGCTGAGGAGTTTGAAAGTCATTATATTCAAAGAAGGCTATACAGATATCCACTCTGATCACCTAAATTGAAGTCATAATGTTTATTACTAATTGCATTGGCCTGATACTAGTTGTATGTTAATGTAATATTAAATTGGCCAAATTATGTCTTAAGTGATTGATAATATCCATCCTATTAATGAGTAAATTGATCTTATAGAGTTGTTGAAAAAATGGGAAAGAAAAGGCAAGTACCAACCTCATTAAGGAGAAAATTTCATTTGTAAAATAATTTGAAAGACTGAGTTATCTAACATCCTGTATTTATTTGTAGATGATTTTATGTCACAAGTAAGAATTTTATGAATTTGATCATTTATACACACGTTTAAAAATATGAAATAACTATTTGGAAGTGATGGCATAAAAACTTTATTTCATCCTAAACAATTGTGTAATGAGTGCAATCTGTTAGTAACCCTTAGGACTCTGTATGGTTATCTTTGTGTACTTTTTCTCTTGCCCTGTAACCTGTCTTCTCCATATAGCAAATTTTGCCTCCCTCTGTACCCAATTTAAAGTACAATAAGTTAAATTCATTTCCCTATGAAAAATATTTACATGTCTTAATTTTGCATAACAGGCTGCCTTCTGGAATCCAAATATGATTTTTTTCCTTTTTCTTTATAATAATAGTTCAGAGAAGGAATTATCATAACAACTAACTATATACTATAGCTGTCGAAGTGCAAAAGACCAACACGAACTCTGTATAGAGAAATCAGCAGAGATTTATTTAAGGAATAGAGCAGCCAGGCTGGGAAGCATAAAGTGGAAGTATAATATGTTTCAACTTAATGGAAAAGGGGCAAGATTTTTATATGGTTAAATGGGGAAGAGAGTCATAAGGTGGATGCATGACCATAGTCTTTCTTACCATCAGTAATCCTATTTTAAACATACACTCTTCCTGAAACAAGCTGCACAAGCACTCTTGATAAACCTCATCTGACCAGAATTTCCTGAACTTCCACAAACCACATTCTTGCCTTATCTTCATTTAAAGTTTTACAAGTTTGTACCATTTATTTTAAGACAGAAGCAGGAGCTGGGGACAGAATGGAACTTGATTCAGACCTGAGTTAGCGATTTCATTATGCCAAGTGCCTCAGTTTTAGGATGCCCTCACACATTCCCCCCTTTTGATCATGAATCTCTGTACAGATTCCTTGATCACTATTATAAGAATGTTTCTTCTGCATGAGCTTTTACTTCAGATGGTGTGATGGTTAAGATTGTGTGTCAGCTTAGCTGGGCCATGATTCTCACTGTTTTGACAGTTGTGTAGTGTGGTGATCACTTCCCTGTTGAAATCTGATATGTGCTCACCTCTATGATGGAATTTGCTGAATGGTACTGGTGGGCGCAGGGCCTGTGGTGACTCACTGCCACCTCGGCCCTCATTTCTCTGCCCTTTGCTGCCTACTTCCTTCCTGCTCACATTGCCTAGGTTTTTAGCTTGCCCTGGATCCTGCGGCTACCTCCTGTTCATCTGACATCTGGTTCTTAGGACTTGAGCTAGCAGCTTACCTGGCCGATCTTGGGATCATTGATCTTCACAACCTGTGAGCAAGAGTCATGCTCCCCAACCCGCCAATCTTGGGTTTGCCTGCCCCTGCAGCTGCATGAATCAGGAGAAGCTTTACGGGCTTGCCTGCCGATCTTGAGTTCACCAGCCTCTGCAGCTCCATGAATCGGGAGAGGCCTGTATACTGATCCATGGAGTTGGAATGTACCAGCCTCTACAATCCCGTGAGCTGTTTCCTTGATATAAATCTCTATATATGTTTATACACCTTACTGGTTTTGCTTTTTTAGAGCACCCAGCCTAAGACAGATGGCCACTCTCCAGTGAGCCTTTAAGATCCCAGACATTATCTTAAGGTAACCAGGCACCATCCAGTTCTTCATGCCAGAGCTTATACTTCTGTGATCCTTGGGTTAGGGAATAGAGTGTGGGACAAGGCTGCATTTGGAAGAACAAATTGATATCCTAAAACGTCAGCTCAGGCGTGAAGTTGATCTCCTTTAAGGACCTATTTTCTTCAAGATACACGATTATTTGCATAGCAAGGGGAGAGTTAACTTCAGTATAAACATTAGACAAGCATTCAATAGTACATTGGATTATGCATATAATGATCATTATGATTAAGATAATGATCCCTGCTTGTAATTTCGAGCATAACCAGGAACCAATACCTGGTAACCAGCTAAACATGTCAAATATAGTAGAAAGGGGAGAGTTGGACATGGGTGGGGAGGAGGGAGAGGACTGAATGTAACCAAGTGGCTTTTTGGCAAACTTTTATGATATCTTATACTTCTGTGGTATTTATCCAAGTACAGCAGAGGTGTTAGCAGTAGCACATACTTTTCCTTAATTGGGGAGGAGAAACTCAAGAGTTACGTGTTATCTAATCCCCTGGCAAGGGGTTCTAGAGATTTTTGTTGTGCAGACATGCTATCAATGTCATTGGCAATTTGAGCCATTGTAGCAGATAAATTGCTAACAGATTCCTCAAGTTGAGGAACACCATGCCAAGGTAAGAGGCCTCAAAGGAATAGCCATCCCATGCCAGGTCTATCAGCCACTGGATTTCCAGGATCTTCCCGTCCTCTTTGTGATGAGTTATAGGCTTGACAAGGGTCTCTAAATTATTCCTCCAATGAGTGCTTTCATTATATGAGTGTATGTCTAGGGAAGCTCCTAATACTCCTAACACACATTGACCTATTAACCAACCAACCAAGTAAGGTAGTGCCAAGACATAAGATTCATTGCTTGGATTTTGTTCTTTCTCTGTTGGGTAGTTTGATTCTCCATATAAAAATATATATCCATAAGAGGCACAAATCACACCAGTTTTAGTATCATCATATGGGAAGGGAATGGATTGACTAACTTATTCAAGCCCATTTTCTGTCAAGAAATTGTTACAAGCAGATAATCTTCCTAAAAATACTGGAACAGCTTGTTTTATCAGTTCAGTGCAAGAAAGGGAATGTGGACTTTGGAGGCTAGGGGAATAGTCTATAGGTGTAAATTTGTATCTGGGTTGGCCATACCGTTTTAGGGCTAAATTGAGACATGATATTTGAAGTTGATCTTATGGTCCAGGGCGATGCCATAGTCTCACTCTTATAGTTCATTTAATATGGATCATAAATTAATAGTAGCACTGGGTATAGAGCTATAATTAAATAGAGGTAATGCTAGTGGATCTCAATTTTCATGCATAGACTTCAGGGAAGGATGGCATATCTAATAGTCAGGTAGGTGACTAGCGCTAGCCACTGATTGAGCTAGTTTAACAAAGGCATTTTTCTTCCAGGTATCATTGAGGGTTTTTAAAAGCAGAAGGATAAAATTTGAGAAGAGCTTCTTAATGAAGAAAAACTATCCAAAAAAATACAATGAGGCAAATAGCACAAGAATAATAGCAACAATGAAGTATGCCCCCACGGATCTCAGTTATTTGCATGAGAAGAAAAGGGAATAAGACCAATAATAGTATGTAATAGGGCAATTAGCATTAAAATGGCTGCGATTATGAAGTAAGGTCCAAAGATTTCAACGGTTTGCATGGAGTCATGTTCCATGATCTTGGGATTAGCAGTCTACCTCCAGGGTCATCTGCTTCTGGCCACTAGGGTGTTTCAAAGTGATTTTCAGTTCTCCAAAAGGCTTTCAAGTCCACAAAGGAGCCTTTGCTTTCTTCAATTAAGAAAAATGAATCCACATTTTGACTCCCTATAATTTGGAAGGACAACGGTTAATAAGAAGGACAAGGTAAGGTCCCTTTCAACAGGGCTGTAAGGAGTCCTTTAACTGATCACTTTTCCAATAAACATTGTCACCTGGGTCTGTTTTGGGCAAGTGGTCTCTTTCTACTTTTTGATTGTCGAAAGTTTCTTTAACTTGTGAAGAATATTTCTTTGAATAATGAAGATTGACATTCCTTAACAAATCAGTTTGAACTAGGTTGGAATCAATATGGGCAACATAAGGAAGGGTCATGGGCCTGCCAGTAATTATTTCATAAGGAGCGAGCTTATGGGACCCAAAGGATGTGGACCTTAAATTTAAAAGGACTAAAGGGAGGACTTTAGTCCAAGGCAAAATTAAAGTTTCACACAGTTTAGCAGGCTAGGACTGTATTATTCTGTTTGTTCTTTCTACTAAACCAGAGGATTGAGGATGATAAGGGCAGTGTAACCTCTGAAATGTAGGAAATACTCGACAGACTTGTTGAATAACTTGACTAGTAAAATGGATTCCTCTGTCACTACAGAGGGTTTTGGGGGCTCCCTAATATTTTCAAGGATTTTCTGTGCTACATTGGGCTGCAGTAGCACGTCAGCTAGGAAAAGCTTCCACCCAATGTTTAGCTGCCATATCAGCAAGATTATTTCCTCTAACTTCTTCAGTTTGTGGTATTCCTTTTGGACAATCAGCTTGTATCTTAATTACAGCAGTTTTAGAGGGGAGTAGTAAAGCTTCTAAAAGGTCTTGCACCAAGGTTCCACTCTTAATCTGGTTTTCGGAGGAAGTTAAAAAAACCCTCTGTTTCCATAACATTCCAAAATCATGAACTACTCCAAGACAATACTAGATTCAGTATAATATTTACATATTTTCCTGAGGCAAGTTTACAAGCCCTAGTAAGGGCAATGAATTCTGCTTGTTCAGCAAAGATGGCATCCAGAAGACCTTGACTTTCAGGAACCTCAGTAGAGTTTGTAACAGCATATACATCTTGATAGTGAAAGCTAATATGGTCAGCTTTAAATAAGACCCATCCAGAAATAAAACTAAGTCAGGGTCAGTTAAGGGGGTTTCCTTTAAGTCCTTTCAAGGAGTCGGGATTTGTTCATTTAAACCTAGAGAGTTATACATCGGGTAATCATTGCAATAAGTGTCAGGGAGTAGGGTGGCTGAATTTAAGCAGACCATGGAATATAATCTAACAATAGGCACAGCCAGAAGGAGAACTTCATAAGAATTAAACTAGCAGACAGATGTTGAGTTAAAGTAGAATTAAGTATGACAGATACAGTATGAGGCACAGAAACATCTAAGAAGTTTCCTATCTGTGGTGCTCTCCACTACTTTGGCAGTAGCAGCCACAGCCCACAAACAAAGAACATATCCTTTAGCTACAGATTCAAGCTGCAGGCTACAGTAGCCCACAGGTCTCTGATGACCTCCATGTTTCTTTGTTAATACACCCAATGTGTTTCAGACACTTCATGTACAAATAGGGAAAAATATAGGTGGTAAAACCCTAAGGCAGGAGTTTTTGTCAAAGTTCCTTTCAATTTTTCTGTGCCCTCCTGGTCTTCTCATAAGATTTGGAATGAATCTGGTTCAGAGGCTTTCAAATATTTATACAAGGGTTGAGCTAATAGGGAGAGATTTGGAATCCAGGTCCTGCAGTAGCCACAAAGCCATAAAAATCCTCACAATTGTTTGTTAGTTTTAGGCATAGAGAAATCAAAAATGGGTCTCTTTCCATTTAGGATCAATAGAAATGCCTTCTGAAGAAATTAAATGACCTAAATACTTGACAGAATGGTGAGGCAATTGTAATTTTTCTGTAGAAACTTTATGTCACCTGTCAGTAAACGTTTTAACAGGATTACACTATCTTCAAGGCATGCCTGCTGGGAGACAGAGCAGACTAGTAAATCATCGACATACTGAAGCAGGGTGGATTTATTGGCAAACTGTAAGGGCTGCAAACCTGTATGCAAAATCTGAGAGAAATATGTGGGAGTTTCAGTGAACACCGGGGCTTTACAGTCCATGTAAATTGTTGGTTTTCCCAGGTAAAGGCAAACAAATAATGACTTTCAGGATGCACAACAATGCTAAAGAAGGCATACAAAGATCCACAACCATAAAAAGAGTTGCATCAGAGAGGACACTGAAAAGTCATAAATTAGGATTAGGAAATACTGAGAATCTAGGAATAACAATACGGTTGATTGCCCGAAAATCTTGAAAATATTAACAGCCTCTATCATCTGATTTCTTAACTAGGAGGACAGGGGTATTGCAAGGACTGGTGCAAGGAACAATGAGACCTTTAGAAAGAAAATCTTGTATTATAGGAGTAAGTCCTTTGGTTTCTCATTTGAAAGGATACTAGACATTTGGGCAAAGCTGTGGAAAAATCTGTTTGGATTTTAATTGGTTCTGTGGACAAGACTCGCCCTACATCAGTAGATGTGGTGGCCCACAAAGTTTAAGGAACTGAGAAAAGGGCCTCTTGGGGGAGAGGACTAGGCGCAGCTGAGTCTTGAAGAGGCAGGACAAGTGCCTGCACACAACAGATAGCTTGTCTTTTCTTAAATGTTATCTAATTCAGGGTCTGTTTGCTTATGAGTGTCAGCCAGGCTCAATAAAATTTCCCCCTTTTCATTGAATTGCAAATGGAAATTCCATTTAGATATAAGATCTCTTAATAACAAGTTAACTGGAGTATCAGGGCTAAGCAAAAAAGGACATAGGTCCTCAATAAGACCTAAGTATATACGAACTGGCTGGGAGTGTATCAAGTTTTGTTCTTGATTAGTAACCCCCACAATTTTTGAAGATTTCATACTTTGAGGCAGGGGCTTTTGTAAACAAGTGGAGTTAATGACCGATATGGTAGTTCCAGTGTCAATTAAAAATTTGCAAAGTTCGCCATTAATATACATTGTAGTTTCTCCTTGTGAGTTAAGAGCCACGATAGGAAACGTCTCTGTTTTCTCCCCAGAACCTTCTCTTTCTAAATAGGGATCTGGGCAAGGAGCATCTTGTTTAGAATTTGTTGTTTGCGTTTAAGTTTATCACATTCACTTTTCCAGTGGCCAGGTTTCTTATAATAGTGACAAATGTGTAGTTTGATGCTATTAGAGGGTTTAGTAAATTTCTTCTGACTAGGAGACTGTAATTGCTATAACTGAAGGGCATTAGCTTCGTAGCTTTTAAGGTTTATTTGATCTCTAAGGTCTGAGAATGTTTGTGAGCCAGATTAGTCAGCTCAACATTAGGAGCTGCTTTCCAATCTAATCAGTGCCTTTTCACTAAGATGGAAATCTCAGACCTGAGACCAGAGATGAATACAGCATTAAAAGCTCCAGAAATACCTGGGACTAATGTATCAAATCCAGAATGTCCACAAAACCTTTGGAATAACCAAATCTGATAATCATAAACACATTCATCTTTGTTTTGTATGCAAGAGTAAATTTTTGTCTAATCTATTATTTGGGAAAAGCCTTAGGGATGTAATCTTTTTCCTATTATTCACGCATCTTCAAGTAGTGTAGCAACTGTTTTATCCATGTTTAAAGCTAAGCTATTTTCAGGATCGTTATATTCAGCATGTCCTTGGCATAACTGTGCTTCTCCAGGTCCAGTTATCGTATGGACTAACTGGTATAAGTCTGGAAGTTCAGGTTGGTAAGCTTCAATTAGAATTTTAAATACCTCGGCAAATTTGTAAGTATCCTGAAATAATTTTCAGAAATCCTTCACAATATTAGTAATTCTGTGCAAGTCCAAGGAATAAAAGTTATACCAGTGTCACAGGTATCCTTGGAATCCATGGGCTGTGTTATGGATTGAATTATGTTCCCCCAAAAAGTGTATCAACTTGGCTAGGCCATGATTCCCAGTTATGTGTGATTGTCCACCATTTCATCCTCTGATGTGATTTTCCTGTGTGTTGTAAATCCTACCTCTGTGATGTTAATGAGGCAGAATTAGAGGCAGTTATGTTAATGAGGCAGGACTCAATCTATAAGATTAGGTTGTATCTTGAGTCAATCTCTTTTGAGATTAAAAAACAGAGAAGCAAGCAGAAAGACGGAGGGAACTCCTACCACCAAGAATGAAGAACCAGGAGGGAAGTGCATCATTTGAACCCAAAGTCCCAGTGCTGAGAAACTCTGAGACCCACCCAAGGGAAGATTGATGACAAAGACCTTCCCCCAGAGCTGACAGAGAAACAAAGTCTTCCCTTGGAGTTGACACCCTGAATTCAGACTTCTAGCCTCCTAAACTGTAAGAGAATAAACTTCTGTTTATTAAAGTCATCCGCTTGTGGTATTTCTGTTATAGAAACACTAGATAACTAAGACAGAATTTTGTACCAGGAGTGGGGTGCTGCTCTGATAGATACCTAAAATGTGGAAGTGGTTTTGAAACTATGAATGGGTAGAGGCTGGAAGAGTTTTAAGGTGCCTAATAGTAACAGCCTAGATTGTCTTGAAGAGACAGTTGGTGGAAATATGGACATCAAAGACAATTCTGGTGAAGACTCGGAAGTCAGGACAGCTGTTACACTGGAGATGGTGCAGATGATGAGAACAGCAGCAGAGAAATGGTAGCAGCAGAACCAGGAGTCCAGCATGAGACAGTGGTGGAGCCAACCCATGGAGCAAGAGAGCTGAGTGCCTTCCAGCTGCGGTTTACTGGTGGAGCAGGGTCCCTCCAGGTACTTATCAGTGGAGCTAGACTTGCCAACCCACAGAGTAAGACAGCTGAGTGCCTTCTGGCTGATATTTACTGGTGGAGTTGGGGTGCCTCCAGGCACTTATCAGCGGAGCTAAAGTGCTTTTGAACACTTACCCCAGCAGGACAGAAGTGGGTGGCAAGGCCCAAGGGGCCTAGAGACCAATGAACCAGAAAGCAGAAGCTGAAGAGGCAAGGAACACAGGAAACAGAGATGCTTCAGTCTCAAAGGGTAGGGTCACAACCTCTGGGGTCTCCAAGGGTGGAGCCATGGCCTCTGGGGTTTCAAAGGGTAGGGCCACAGTATCCTAGGTTTCAAAGAGTTAGATCTGCACCAACTTGGTTCTGGAGTGTGGGGCCATGAGTGCCAGCAGGATGGGGCTGGATCTGCTGCCTAAAGCTGAGGGGGCAGGGCTGCCGTGTGAAAGGGGAAGAAGAATGGGGCCTACTGGGGCTGAGGAGCTGGAGTTGCTACTCAGATGGGCTTGGAGAATGGGGCCGTCCAAATCTGAAGGAGCAGAGTTGCCATTCCAGTGAGGCTGGAATGTGGAGCTGAAGCCCAGGGCCAAGAGGCCTCTACTCAGAATACGGAGAGTGTGGCCACCACCCAGAGTCTGAAGGGCACGCCATTGTGTAAATGGTCTTAGAGAACAGAGGATTATTTTGAAGCCTTGAGAGCTAATGTAATATGTTCTGCTGACTTACTTGGTGCCTGTTATCCCTTTTTTTTCCCCCTCCAGTTTCTCCCATTTCTAATGGAAATATCTAGCTTGTACCTGTTACACCATTGTACTCTTGAAGCAGATAACTTGTATTCTTGATTTCACAGAAGAAGAGGAATTTTTGGACTTTGGACTTGGAGTTGATTTAAGACTTTTGCTATGATATGATGGGGTGAATGTGTTCTACATGTGGCAAGGACATGAATTTTTGGGAATCAAAGGGTGGAATGTCATAGATTGAATTGTGTCCCCCGAAAATGTGTGTCAACTTAGGCAGGCCATGATTCCCAGTATTGTGAAATTTTCCACCGTTTTGTGATCTGAGGTGATTATCCTGTTGTTGTAAACCCTAACCTCTATGATGTTATGGGAGCCCTGGTTGTTTAGTGGTTAAGAGCTCGGCTGCTAACCAAAAGGTCTGCAGTTCTATTCCACCAGCCACTCCTTGGAAACCCTATAAGGCAGTTCTACTCTGTTGAATAGGGTCGCTATGAGTCAGAAGTGACTCAACAGCAATGGGATGATGTTAATGAGGCAGGAGTAGAGGAAGTTATATTAATGAGGCAGGAGCCAATCTACAGGATTGGGTTGTGTCTTGAGTCGATCTATTTAGAGTTATAGAGTAGAGAAATGAGCAGAGAGACAAATGGACCTCATACCACCAAGAAAGTAGTGCCAGGATCAGAGTGCAGCCTTTGGACCTGGGGTCCCTGTGCGGAGAAGCTGCTAGATCAGGGGAAGATTAATGACAAGGACATTCCTCCAGAGCCGGCAGAGAGAGGAAGCTTTCCCCTGGAGCTAGCGCCCTGAATTCAGACCTCCAGTCTACTACACTGTAAGAGAGTAAATTTCTGTTAGTTAAAGACACCCACTTGTGGTATTTCTATTATAGCAGCACTGGATAACTAAGACAGATCAAATTTAAAATGACATTTCAGAAACAGATTTAGACTCTTTAACAGTTTCCTTAGGGAAAAAAGGAAGTTCAGACAAGGTATCAGCAGAGGAATAAGAAGGCAAAGAGGGATATAGAGAGGTTAGTACTACAGCCAGTGGTGGAGAAGAAGTGGTAGGTGTAGACTCTGACATTGTAGTTTTTAGTTAATTTTGAAACAGTGTCCTGCAGAGAAGCTGTCTTACTGTCGTGATGTCTCTTAGAAGCTTCTATGTACCAATCAAAATAGGCATCCCATTGAGGTTGTTTAAATCGGGAGCCTTTATTTTCTAATTTACTGTGCAGAAAGAACAATTTAGAAAGATCAGAAGATTCTGAAGTGGACACCAATTTTCTAAACTGTCCTTTGTAATGTCATGCCATTTAGACAAATTTGCACAGGTCAAAGGACTGAAGTGCTTGTTCATATAATTAGCAGGAGTCCCAGAGAGTGGGTTATTCTTAGAGCTAATATTTCCCATTCTGACAGACACAATAAACTTGTGCACAAAAAAGACCGAAGGTAGATTAGTTTACTAATTACTTGTAGTTTCTCATAGTTAAACAAATTTCTAAAAGAGAGTGCCACAGGGTGTGGACGGTGTGATGTTTTACAAGTGTGCCCTCACTGTGTGAAAGTTTTCCTGAAGATAGTAGGTAGCCTAGTGCTTCTGGCCCATCTCACGATCCAGTTTATCCTGTCACAGGAGTCTTTCGGTTTGATGGCAAGTGCTCTTAAAGACTTGTCTCAGGCCCATCTGTTTTTGCGACTAAACAAACTCTGAGATCCCTGTGCAACAATCAAATCAAAATCTGGCTCATAATCCAGATTTACATTTAACAAATAAGACAGACAAACAACAAATAGTCACCAAATCCTTGAATAAAACTCAGCTTCAATGCAAGGAAGCAGAGCTGGGATATGAGAAGTTATTTACCTTCAAGCTACTCGCAAGAGTCCATGGAGATGGAGAATCCCAAAAATGTCTTTTCTGGTACCTCAGCCCGTGTCCCGGATGCCTCGGGGAAGCTGGAAATAATACACCTTTGATATCCCATTTCTGACACCAGAAATGTTGAAGTGCGAAGACAAACATGAACTCTGTATGTAGAAATCAACAGATTTATTCAGGCAATAGAACAGCCAGGCTGGGAAGCATAAAGTGAAAGTACAACATGTTCCAACTTAATGAAAAAGGGACAAACATTTTATATTGTAAAATAGGGACAGGAGTCATAATGTGGGTGCATGATCAGGCACAAGGTGGTCATATGACCATAGTCTTTCTTAACATCAGTAATCATATTTTAAACATACAATCTTTCTGGAATAAGCTGTGAAAGAAGTCTTGATAAACATCTTTCTGACCAGTGTTTCCTGAACTTCCACAAACCACAGTCTTGCCTTCATCTAAAATTTTACAAGGTTGTAACGTTTAAGACAAAAGCAAGAGCTGGGGACAAAATGGAGTTTGATTCAGACCTGAGTTAGCCTTTTTTTTTTTTTTAATGCCAAATGCCTCAGTTTTAGAGTGCCCTCACACATATCTATATAGATTTTTAAGCTACTGATATAATACATATAAAGAGAATGTTATTTTATTGATAAAAATAGCCTTTAAGATATTCTGTTTCCTTGAGAATTTGTCTCTTCCTCTCCCCTTCTTTTTCCAGTTTCTAATTATCTCTTCTCTACCATAATTATTCAAGTACTAGCAAATAGAAAGAGTAAGTCAATGCATTTTCACAGTTCATTACTATTTAAAAGAAGAGAAATCTAACCTTCTTCTTGGATCTGGATTCAGATCCATGTTGAGATTTAAAAAGTCAATTTTTATTTTTTTCATACCAAGGTGTCGTGGATTGAATTGTGTCCCCCAAATACATGTTTATTAATTTGGCTATGCCATGATTCTCAGCCTTGTGTGATTGTCCACAATTTTGTCATCTGATGTGATTTTCCTATAGTTGTAAATCCTATCTCTATGATGTAAATGAAATGGGGTTAGTGGCAATTCTGCTAATGAGACAGGACTCAATTTACAAGATTAGATTGTGTCTTAAACCAATCTCTTTTGAGATATAAAAGAGAGAAGCGAGCAGAGAGACAGGGGACTTCATACCACCAAAAAAGGAGTGCCAGGAGCAAAGTGTGTCCTTTGGACCTGAGGTCCCTGTATCAAGAAGCTCCTCAACCAGGGGAAGATTGATGACAGGGATGTTCACCCAGAGCCAATGAGAGAAAGCTTTCCCCTGGGGCTGGCACCCTGAATTAGGACTTCTAGCCTCTTAGACTGTGAGAGAATAAATTTCTCTTAGTTAAAGTCATCCACTTGTGGTATTTCTATTATAGCGGCCTTAGATAACTAAGACACAATGCCAGAGAAAATTTCTACCATAAACTTTGAAAAATAATGCTATGCAAAATTCAAATTTGATAAGATTAGTCTTTTATTAATGAATTAATTAAACAAAAGCCAAACCTGTTGCTTTTGATTAGATTCCAACTCATAGAAACCCTATAGGACAGAGTAAAACTGCCGCAGAGGATTTCCACAGCTGTAAATCTTTATGGAAACAGACTGCCACATCTTTCTCCTGCTAAGGATCTGGTGGATTCGAATCACTAAACTTTTGGTTAGCAGCCAAGCACTTAACTGCTGCACCACCAGGACTCCTTCTGAATTAATCACATGAGGGACTACTGGAAGTATACCCATTTGCATACTTCCTATGCTCTATTACCATGGGAATTATTTTCTATAAATAAGATGTTACATTTCTGCTGAAAAGAAAAAGGAAGGGGGAAGGGGAACGTGACACAGGAGGGAGAGTGTAGGGGAAGGAGGACAGGGAAGAGATAAAGAAAATAAAAAACTTTCCATACCTCCCATTCATTTAATAAAGTTCATATAGGCCAACCAAATTAATCAATATTTTTTATTCTTTTGTATTACCTTTTCTATATTGTATTATTTTTACTTCTCTTACAGCTATGTTCAAAGTCCCTAGGTGGTGCAAACAGTTTGTGCTTGACTGCTTCCCTGTAAGTTGGTTGTTTGAACCCACTCAGTGCTATAGCAAAGAAAAGGCCTGGTTATCTGCTTCTGTTAAGATTACAGCCAGGAAAACCCTATTTAGCATTTCTACTCTAATACTTAGGGTTTCCTTGAGTTGGAATCAGGTTGATGGCAAATAACAACAACATATTATCTTATTTTTACTTCCCTTACAGTTATGTTCACATTTAAATTGTGTTAACAGACCCTCCAAATAGATTTTGAGATGCATAATACAGGCCTAGGGCCTAGCACGGTGACTTGCTCATGGTAGGCGCTCCACAAAAATGTGTTGAGTAGAATTTCCATAACATAAGCAACTTTTTATTAGAATGTAGTATGTGCTGGGCAGAGTGCTGAGCGTAGAGGGTGCAGCAGTTACTCAGTCAGAAAAGGTCCCTGCTCTCTTGGAGCCCATATTTTAGTAAGACTGTATGTAAAACAGAAGGTGAAATTGTGGAATACTAGTACAAGGAATTCCAGAAATGAACGTTATGTTAGAAGTCATTTGGTCAGATCTCCATGTTTTACACATAGATTGAATATTAACTGTAATTTTGCAGTTAAAGTAGATTTAATATTGATAGAACATTGGAAATATTTCCAATAAAAGGAAATACAAAATTAACTTCTTTTAGGAAAATAAGCATTTCTACTTTATTGTCTGCGGTACAGAAAGTATGCATTTGGGTACTTTAACTCTAAAATTAAAATTACTATAATATAATTTGTAATCTAAATAAATATCTTTCTACCATTAAAAATTCTACTTGTAAACTAGAAGCGTCAAAACTATAAATAAAAATACTTTGAAATTTACATCTAACTAAAATTTAAAACTTAGTAATTTTTAAAGAATTTATTAAAAATTCAATGAATATTTCCTGAGACACTATAAAATATGCTAAATATATACAGCAATATGTGACACAGTTCCTGTGGGGGTAATGAATTATTTTACCTCAAGAAATTTGAACTTTGTCTTTGGATTCTAAGAGATAATTCTAAACTCTTGTAATTTTCCAGGTAATTAAGATCCCTTTGTTATCTAAACAACACCTGAAGGTTTGTGCTAATGAGTGGGGGCTGGCCAAGCCAGAAAGACCACTGTGTGACCTTCTATCAGCTGACCTGAGGGTGGGAGGGCAATGATTCAGTAAATCATGCCTATGCAATGAGGCCCCAATAAAAGATATGGACACAGAAGCTAAATGGGCTTCCTGGTTGGTGAAAGACATCAACACACATGGGACAGTAGTGCCACCTTTTTGTGACATGGAAGCTTCATGTTGGGAGCACTCCCATATCTCGTCCTATGCATCTGTTTTGTGCTGATCCTTACTTGCATTCTTTTTGCTAGAGTAAATCTGTAATTGTTCAAGTATAGCGCTTTCCTTGAGTTCTGTGAGTCATTCCAGCAAATTATCAAACCTGAGGGAGTAGCAGGAGCCACTAGATCAGAAGTAAGGAAGCTCAGGAGAGCCCCGAGCTTGCAGCTGACATCCTGAAGGGTTAGAGGGAAACCCCAAATTTGTAGCCTGTAGGTCAGATGTGAGGTTGTCACGTAGACTCCCAAACTTGTGTCTGGTGTCTGCCTATTTAACAATCTGAAGAATGATGTCCTTTTAACTTGTGCTATCTGATTTACCTCTGGGTGGCTAGTTTCAAAGAAGTTTTGTGTGGTCAGCTGGTGTCAGAACTGAACAGAGAAATTAAAAAACAGGTATTTGTTATATCCTCATAGTTGAGGACAGGATAGTGGGATTCTGAGATTTCCACACAAGTCGGTGCCTTTATTTTTTTCATTGTACTTTAGATGAAGGTTTACAGAAGAAATAGTTTCTCATTAAACAGTCAGTACACATATTCTTTTATGACATAGGTTAACAACCCCACGACATGTCAACACTCTCCCTTCTCGACCTTGGAGGAACATTTTTGGTGAAAATATACATAGCCAAAGTTACACCATTTCCAAAATTTCTACATGTACAATTCAGTGACATCGATTACATTCTTCCTATTGTGCTGCTATTCTCACTATCCTTTTTCAAAATATTTCATCACCATTATCTTCATCTCACTGCCCCCTAGGCTTCCCATCAAACCTTCCGAGTTGCTGTTGTCAATTTGATCTAAGGTAATTCTTGGGGTTTTTTTTTTGTACCTTAGATAAAGGTTTGCAGAACAAATAGTTTCTCATTAAACAGTTAGTATACATATTACCATATGACAATGGTTAACAACCCCATGACATGTCATCCTTGGGTTCCCTATCAACAGCTTTCCTATCCCCTCCTGCCTTCTAGTCCTTGTCCCTGGAATGCTGTGCCTCATTAGTCCCATTTTATTTTATGAGGTTGTCCAATCCCCAGCTGAATGGTGAACTTCGGGAATGACTTCACCACTGAGCTCAAAGAGTGTCCCGGGACCATACTCTCGAGGTTTCTCCAGTCTGTCAGGCCAGCAAATCTGGTCTTTTTTTGTGAGTTAGAATTTTGTTCTACATTCTTTTCCAGCTCTGTCTAGGACTCTATTGTAATCCCGGTCAGAGCAGTCAGTGGTGGTAGCTGGGTACCATCTAGCTGTACTGGACTCAGTCTGGTGGAGGCCTTGGAAGCTGTGGTCCATTAGTCCTTTGGACTAATATTTTCCTTGTATCTTGTTCTCTTCATTCTCCCTTGCTCCAGAAAGGGTGAGACCAGTGGAGTATCTTAGATGGCTGCTCACAGGCTTTTAAGATCCCAGACGCTACTCACCAAGTTGAAATGTAGAACATTGTCTTTATAAACTGTGTTATGCCAGTTGAGCTAGATGTTCCCCGAGACCATGGTCCCCACAGCCCTCCGCCCACCAATTCAGTCCCTCAGGGAGTTTGGAAGTGTCTGTGGAGCTTCCATGACCTTTTCTCGTACAGGTTGTGCTGGCTTCCCCAGTATTGTGTACTGTCTTACCCTTCACCAAAGTTACCACTTATCTACTGTCTATTTAGTTCCCCACCACCACCCCTCCAATCCCTCATAACCAACAAATATTATGTTTTTGTGTGTGTAAACTTTTACATGAGTTTTTACAGTAGAGGTCTCATTCAGTATTGGTCCTTTTGTGATTGACTTATTCCACTCAGCATAATGTCCTTCAGTTTCATCCATGTTATGAGATGCTTCACAGATTCATCATTGTTCTTTATTGTTGAATAATACTCCATGGTGTGTATGTACCATAGTTCGTTTATCCATTCAACTGTTGATGGGCGTCAAGGTTGTTTCCAACTTTTTGCTATTGTGAACAGTGCTGCAGTGAATAAGGGTATGCATATCTCTATTCTTGTGAGGGCTCTTATTACTCTAGGATATATTCCCGGGACTGGGATTGCATTTTAAAGTGTTTTTTTTTTTTTTTTTTTTTTTTTTTTTTTTTGTGGTGCTGACGTTTTCTTTGTTTCTCTTACTCTCATGTCCTGAGTTCCTTTTGTTTGTGGATTTTTTTTTTCATTTCTACTGTTTTTGTTAGTTTCATTTGTACTGAGACTTTATGTTTTTCTTCTTTATTTTGATGAGTAGGTTTGTTAACTTTCTTTGTGGTTACCTTGGAATTTACCCTTATCTCCCTAGATTTGAACCAGTCTGGTATTACTTGGTATCGCCTTGCTTTCCTCTTCATTAGAAGGTTCTATACTTACACCATTTATTCCCTCTTTTATTATTCTGATGCTCTTGTCATTTACAGATTAATCTCTCTGGTTCCCTGTTGTAGTTCTTTGGGTTTTTGATAGTCCTTAAGAGTTCATTTCCAAGGTTGGTATCTGGCTAGTACAATCTTGTATCCTATATTCAGTCTGTGGTTCGATATTGTGTGTTCTCAGATCGAAGGACTCCCTTTAATAAATCTTGTAAATTTTGTTTGGTTTTTACATAGTCCCTTAATTTCTGTTTATCTGGAAATGTCCTAATTTCACCATCATATTTGAATGAGAGTTCTGCAGGATATATTATTCTTTGCTGGCAATTTTTTTCTTTCAAGGTTTTATATCTGTCATCCCATCACCTTCTTGCCTGCGTGGTTTCTGCCGAAGAATCCAAGCTTAGTCTTGTTGTTTCTCCTCTGTGTGTGATTTTTTGTTTTTCTTCAGCTGCTCTCAGGATTCTTTGTCTTCGGTTTTAGCGAGTGTGATTATGATATACCTTAGTGATTTTCTTTTGGGGGTCTATCCTATATGGGGTTCATTGAGCTTCTTGGATGGCCAGCTTTTCATCTTTCATGATATTGGGGAAGCTTTCTGTCAGCAATTCTTCAATGATCCTCTCTGTGTTTTCCGTTTTCTCCCCCTGTTCTGGAACTCCAATCACTCGGAGATTTTTGCTTTTGATTGTATCCCACATAATTCTCAGGGTTTCTTCATTTTTCTTCGTTCTTTTTTTCTGATTTTTCCTCAAACAGATTTCTATCCAAATGTTTGTCTTCAATTTCGCTGATCCTATCTTCCATCATTTCAAACCTGATCCTCAGCCCTTCTATGACACTGTCGATTTCTGAAATCTTCTGGTTTATCTTTTGGATTTCTAATGGTTGTTTTTGTATGATTTCTAGTTGTGAATTTTTTTAAACATTTTGTTCCTATATTATTTTCTTGAATTCTTCCA
This sequence comes from Dugong dugon, assembly GCA_030035585.1. Lineage (NCBI taxonomy): Eukaryota > Metazoa > Chordata > Mammalia > Sirenia > Dugongidae > Dugong > Dugong dugon. The sequence goes on from CM057474.1 coordinate 42,566,610, forward strand.
TTTTTTGTCTGTATTTTCCATGAGTTTGTCTGCCCTTTCCATGAATTTGCCTATGTTTTCCTCATTTTTGTCTTCTTTTTGCTTAAACTCTTGGATAATTCTGAATATTAGGGATTTAAATTCCCTATCAGTTAGGTCTAGTGCCTTTTCTTCTACTGGAAGGTCATCTGGTATTTTATTTTGGATGCCTACTGGAACCATCCTGTCCTGTTTTTGTAAATGTTTTGTATTGTGTGCTGTCTTTGGGGGCATTCAGTTGTTGTTTTCCTCATTTATTGATTGTAGATTTGTTTGTTTTGACCTGCTTTTTTGTTTTATTTGGTTATGTCTGAGCAGGAAGTCTGTGTGTTCTTTGTTGTTTGCTTGTATGTGGACACAATATTTTTCACCTCTTTCTCCAGTGGGCAGGGTCAGTTACTCAGGTATGGTACAGCAGGGCAGGTCCAGCTGAAGGGGAGTTGCTGGGATAGGTTGTTTGTGGCACATACCAGGGCTGACAGTGCAGACTGGGAATCAGTGCAGGGCAGGCTCCAGTAGGCCATGTCTGTGCTACTTGGGAGTGTGATGTTCAGCACACGGTGCAGTTAGGCAGGAGGGAGGAGGTAGATTGTGATGTGTGGAGCTAGATGGATATGGAAAAGAGGAGAGAGAGGAGAGAGGAACAGGGGCCAGAAACATACACACAAACAAAAAAGAGTGCTAAGGGAGCTTGCTATCAGAGTGGAAAGATGAGAGACTTACAAATGAGGAAAAACAAAAATGAAAAAAAAGAGAAAGGGTAAAATAAAAAAATGAATAAATCGAGAAAGTGGAAATGAAGACAAAAACAGAATAAGAGAGAGAAGAATACAAAACAAAGGAACAAAAAAGAAAAAAAAAAAAACAAGAAAAAAAGAAATGCCCTGAGGGATGTCCCTGTGTGTGTGCACAGAATAAGGGAGTAGCTTCCAAGTCACATGGTACTGCCCGGCTAAAAGGGGCTCCCAAGCCAAGAAAAGAAAAAGAAAACAAACAAATCAAAACAGAACAAATCAGAGCAAACAAACAAACAAACAATAAAACCCTGGGGATCCTACCAGCGTGGCAGCATGGGCCAGGAAGCAGTTTCACGGTCAACTGGTGTTTTGCAGCCTTTCAGAAAGAAGTAAAGATGGCACACGGAGCCAGGTATTTGAGAGAAAGGAGGGGGAGGTAGTGAGAGGTAAGGAAGAAATCTAATTAAGTGGAAAAAAGGAACACCAGCAGCCAACAAATGGTACTTAGGGAGCCGGCCAGTTTGTGTGGTTGGAATCCAAGCAAAACCTGGGTGAAGCCAGTGTTTCCCGGCCAAGAGACTGTGGCCACAGGAAGCAGAGGAAGCTGAGTAGGGATGAAGAAGAGTGGGGAGTGGGAAAGCATATATCGCTGTTTATCAGTTGTTCTGTCTCCTGCTGGAAGCTCCGTGAAGCTGCTTTCTCATTCCCCCTGTTCACTGATCTCCAATAGGAGTCCAAGATGGCGGGTCCATGCTGCGGTAGCTGATTAGGGGACCTCTCCATGTATCTCTCCACACTCTCTGTTCTCAGTCAGTTTCTTATTCCATTCGGTGCTTTCCTGAGTTCTTTATCTCTTCATTTGATGCTTAGGGTTTCAGGATTGATGTGTGACTCTGACTTAGTTTTTCTGATCTTTGCTGCAGAGGGATGGCAATGGTACTTCTGACTATAGCGCCATGTTGCCTGGAAGTCTCAGTGCCTTTCTTAATAAAATTTATTTAGATAATACAAGGAAAAAAGTGTCCCACGACATCATAAAAAGACTACAAATGTTATTGCTTCTTACCAAGAAGATCATAGAAATTGCAGAAGTAAAATTTGAATCAAGATTTGAAATTTAGATAGAATTTTTGCACTGTAAAAATCTTAGGGATACAGAATTTCATAAAGAAACACTGAAATATATAATTCATGCTTCATTTTCAAAGAGCAAAGATTAATTTGCTTAAGATAGAATAGTGAATGCAGAAAGAGTAATAGGAGCTACACCTAGAAACGTAAACTGCAACCAAATTTTGGTGGTCATTAGATTTGATGCCAGACAATGAAGAGCTAAAATTTAGTGTTCATTTCTATTTATGTGTAATTGATCCCAGTGCCCAGATTAGAACTAAAAATTATACTTTACATAATTATTATTATAAGGTCCAACCATTTGAAAGTTTGCCTCAGTGATTTATAATATAAATGAAGTTACTGTGATTACATTAAAACCAAAAAGCATTGGCATTTGAATTATGAAGTGAAGATGATAAATTCACTGGTCAATAAACCTATCAAATCAGATACTGAACCACAGTAATGAGTCCAGGCACTGAAGTCATAACTGAAATTTATAGATTCTTCCTGCTCTAAATAGGATGATATTCTTGAACACAATAATTATGAAGATTTGACTAGAACCAACCATTCTTCAAGTAGAATTTTTTTTAAATCCCACGGAATGTAATAGTTTGCTAAAGATAGTATTAAAAATAGGGATTGAGGAAAAAATTCTATTATTAAGGCAGAATGGAGACTTTTAAATGAAAAATCCTGAAACAAAGCTTTGGCACAAATAACACCGTTTCTTGTAGCAAAAAAACCAGCTAAATCAGAATGTGGTTTATATTCTATGTCCTTCCAAGGAGAGATTTACCAAGTCTGGTCTGCACCAAACACTCTGAAAAGTATTTGGTATTGCTCAATTTAAAGGTCATGACTAACAGATAAATGCAGGTCAAAAAACACAAGTGATTGAATCACTCTGCTTCACTACGCCTGCTGCCAGGATTAGCTATAAGTCAGTGTGTAACATAAGCAGAATGTATTTCAGCTATCCTTCTTTCTTTTTGGTAATCTCAGTGCGTGGTGTCCTCATGCTGCCTGTGGCTGTGTGGGTGTTTCCAGTATACTTTCATTCCTGCCTCCCCATTTGCATTGTTCTGTAATTCAGCATTTCCTTTGCTTACCTACCATGTGTCGCTCTGTAGTCAGAGTCCTGCACCATCTTGGAAAGACGGTTTGATAAAGGAATTCATGCCAAGTTGCTTTACATATGACACCAGCTTCATTTCCCTCCAGGAGTATTTTTATTTAGACAAGTCTTAACAGCTCAATCTAAAATTCTTACAAAGGAATTAAATAATGATGCTCTATTACTTTAAGGTAATTTTTGCCCTCAATAGTAAGCTATGGCTAGAATGTGTTACACAGGAAAGTATTTTGTTATCTTAGCATCCCTCAGTTTCTAAATAAAGGATTGAGGGGTGAGATGTACCTTATTTATATATTTACTGTACATGTTTTCTTTTACCCTTAATTCATTTTTAGGAGATAGGCAAGATTTTATCAGTACAGAAAGCAGTCTTTGCCTGTACAATAACTGTCATGGTTTGAATTATGTCCCCTAAAAAATGCGTGTATCAATTTGGCTGGGCTGTGATTCCCAGAATTGTGCGGTTGGCCTCCATTTTGTGATAGTAATTTTATGTTAAAGAGGATTAGGGTGGGATTGTAACACCACCTTTAGCCAGGTCACATCCCTGATTCAGTGTAAAGGGAGTTTCCCTGGGGTGTGGCCTGCACCACTTTTTATCTTTCAAGAGATAAAAGGAAAGGGAAGCAAGCAGAGAGTTGAAGACCTCATGCCATCAAGAAAGCAGTGCTGGGAGCAAAGCGCGTCCTTTGGACCAGAGTCCCTGTGCAGAGAAGTTCCTAGTCCAGGGGAACACCTAAGAGAAGAAGGCTGACAGAGACAAAAAGTCCTCCCCTGGAGCTGATGCCCTGAATTTGGACTTCTGGCCTACTTTGACTGTGAGGAAATAAACTTCTCTTCATTAAAACCATCCACTTGTGGTATTTCTGTTATAGCAGCACTAGATGACTAAGACAATAACCCTCACACTCTCCTCAAGGCCTGGGAATGGAAGCAAGGACTCTGGGTCTAATGAGCAGCAAAACAACACAAAAACATGTTTTCCAAGCAGTGCCCAAGCAGGTGAAAAAATAAAACAGAAGGAAATTGCAGTACAGTATAACCTTGTGGGCTGGATTTTTAGGCTTGGGGTTTTCAGCCTCAGAGCATTTTCTCATGCCCCCAAAGTAGAATGGGATCAGCAGAATCACTGAAGGGTCTGCGCCAGCTGAAATAATTGTCATATCAGCAATAACCACTGTGAACAGATGACTCATGACTGGCAGAGCTTCCCCAATGATTTTACCATATTTAAGACCCCAGAATTTTTTTTAATGAAGTTTACATTTCAAGTTAGTCTCCCATACAAAAATTTTTACGTGCATTATTATGTGACCCCAGTTGCTCTCCCCATACTGCGACAGCACATTCCTCTTTTCTACCCCTGATTCCCCATGTCCATTCAACCACTCCTAACCCTCTCTGCCTTCCCATCTCACCTCTGGACAGAAGCTGCCCGTTTAGTCTCTTGTACCTACTTGAGCTAAGAAGCACACTCCTCACGAGTATAAATTTATGTCCCACAGTCCAGTCCAATCCCTGTCTGAAGAGTTGGCCTCAGAAATTATTTTAGTTCTGGGCTGGTACAGAATCCAGGGGCCATGCTTTCTGGGGTTTCTCCAGTCTCAGTCAGACCATTAAGTCTGGTCTTCTTACTAGAATTTGAGTTCTGCACCCTACCTTTATCCTGCTCCATCAGGGACCCTCTGTCGTGTTCCCTGTCAGGGAGGTCATTGGCAGTAGCCAGGCACCATCTAGTTCTTCTGGTCTCAGGCTGATGAAGTCTCTGGTTTATGTGGCCCTTTCTGTCTCTTGTAAGACCCTAGAAATTTTTAACTGTACTGGAAGTATAACTCAAAGTTGGTCATAAGTTCATGGTATATGAGCTTGGGGTCTAACTTAATTTGAAGAGAAAAATAAAAGGATATTCTTGTTTTATCTAAAATTTTAAGCTGAAGTTTATACACTCTATGACCAGCTGTACCTTATGATCTAAAACTTGCAAAATTCTGTTGAGCTTTTGACTACATTCCAGCATGCCACAAGAGAACCCATCACTCATCTGTTAGTTTGTCCTACTGTGGTGACTTGAATGTTGCTGTGATGCTGGACGCTATACTACCAGTATTTCAAATATCAGCAGAGTCACCCATGGTGGACAGGTTTGAGTGGAACTTCCAGACTCAGACAGACTAGGAAGGACCTGGTGGTCTACTTCTAAAAACATTGGCCAGTGAAAACCTTATGAATAGCAGCAGAACAGTGTCTGATATAGTGCTGGAAGATGAGCTCCTCACGTTGGAAGGCACTCAAAATATGACTGGGAAGAGCAGACTGCTTAAAGTAGAATCCACCTTAATGACATAGATGGAGTCAAGGTTTCAGGATCTTCATTTGCTGATGTGGCACGACTCAAAATGAGAGGAAAAATCTCCAAACATCCTTTAATAATCAGAATGTGGAATGTATGAAGTATGAATATAGGAAAATTAGAAATTGTCAAAAATCAAATGCGAGGCATAAAGATCAATATCTTAGGCATTAGTGAGCTGAAATGGACTGGTATTGGCCATTATGAATTGGACAATCATTTGGTCTGCTATGCCAGGAATGACAAATTGAAGAGGAATAGCATTGCGTTCATCATCAAAAAGAGCATTTGAAGATCTATCCTGAAGTACAATGCTGTCAAGGCATATCCACATGCCTACAAGGAAGACCAGTTAATATGACTATTATTTAAATATACACGCCAACCACTAATGCCAAAGATGAAGAAATTGAAGATTTTTACCAACTTCTGCAGTCTGAAATTGATCAAACATGTAATCAAGATGCATTGATAATTACTGGTAATTGGAATGTGAAAGTTGGAAATGAAGAAGGATTGGTAGTTAGAAAATATGGCCTTGTTGATAGAAATGATACCAGAGATTGCATGATAGAATTTTGCAAGATCAGTTACTTCTTCATTGCAAACACCTTTTTCAACAACATAAATGTTGACTGTACACATGGACCTCACCAGATGAAATACACAGGAATCAAATTGACTACATCTGTGGAAAGAGACAAGGGAGAAATTCAATATCATCGGTTAGAACAAGGCCAGGGGCCATTTGCAGGACAGACCATCAATTTCTCATATGCAAGTTCAAGTTGAAGCTGAAGAAGATTAGAGGAAGTCCACAAGAGCCAAAGTACGGCCTTGTGTATATCCTACCTGAATTTAGAGACCATCTCAAGGATAGATTTGACTCACTGAATACTAATGACTGAAGACCAGACAAGTTGTGGCATGACATCAAGGACATCATACATGGAGAAAGCAAAAGGTCATTAAAAAGACCAAAATGGATGTCAGAAGAGACTCTAAAAGTTGCTCTTGAATGTAGAGTAGCAAAAGCGAATGTAAGAAATAAAGTAAAAGAGCTGAACAGAAGATTTCAAAGGGTGGCTCGAGAAGACAAAGTCAAGTATTATGATGAAGTGTGCAAAGACCTGGAGTTGGAAAACTGTCTTAGTTATCTAACAAGAATACCACAAGTGGATGCCTGCAACAAACAGAAGTTTATTTTCTCACATTCTAGGAAGCTAGACTTCCGAATTCAGGGCATCAGCTCCAGGGGAAGTCTTCCTCTCTCTGTTGGCTCTGGAGGAAGGTTCTTATCATCCAATCTTCCCCTGATCTAGTAGCTTCTCTTTGCAGGAACCTCAAGTCCAAAGGACTCGCTCTGCTCCCGGCTCTTCTTTCTTGGTGCTATGAGGCCCCCATGTCTCTTTGCTTGCTTCTCTCTTTTGTATCTCAAAAGAGATTGGCTTAAGACACAACCTAATGTTGTAGACTGAGTCATACCTCATTAACATAACTACCCCTACCCCCATCTCATTAACATCATAGAGGTAGGATTTACAACACATAGAAAACTCACATCAGATGTCAAAATGGTAGACAATCACACAAGACTGGGAATCATGGCCTAGTCAAGTTGACACACATTGTAGGGGGACACAATTCAATCCATAACATTCCACCCTTTGGCCCCCCAAAATCATATCCTTTCCACATGTTAAAACACATTCACCCCATCACATCACAGCGAAAGTCTTAAATCAACTCCAAGACCAAAATCCAAAAATTGCTCCTCATCTGTGAAATCTAGAATACCAGTTATATGTTTCCACAGTACAATGGTGGAGCAGGCACAAGCTAGATATTTCCATTATAAATGGAAGAAACTGGAGGGAAAGGGGGGATAACAGGCACCAAGGAAATCAGCAGAACATATTACATTAGCCCTCAGAGCTTGAAAATAATCCTCTGTTCTCTGAGACCATTTAGGCAATGGCCCTGCCCTCCAGACTCTAGGTGTTGGCCACATTCTCCCGATTCTGAGTGGAGGACCCTTGGCCTTGGGCTTTAGCTCCACCTTCCAGGCACACTGGAATGGCAGCTCTGCTCCCTTGACTTTGGACAACTGCATTCTCCTAGTCCAACTGAGTGGCAGCCCCACCCTTTGAGGCCACAAAGTTGTGGCCATCCCCTTTGAGACTGAGGCAGCTCTGCTTCCTGTGTTCCTTGTCTCCTGGTTCCCTGGCCTCTTGGCCCCTCAGGCCTTGCCACCTGTGTCTGCCCTGCTGGGGCAAGTGTTCCAAAGCTCTTTGGCTCCACTGATAAGTGCCCAGAGGCACCCTGCTCTGCCAGGAAGCCTCCTGTGCAAAGATACTCAGTTCTCTTGCTCCCAGAGTCAGTTCCAGCACTGTCTCCTGCAGGTCTCCTGCTTCTGCTGCTACCACTCCTCTGCTGCTGCCACTTCTTGCCATCTGCACTGTCTCTAGTGTAACTGCTCTCCTCATTTCATAACATCTCTTCCACGTTTTAGGTATCTGTTAGAGAAGCACTAGATGACTAAGACAGAATTTGAAACTCGGAGTAGGGTGCTGCTCGAACAGATACCTAAAATGTGGAAGCAGTTTTGAAACTGTGAATGAATAGAGGACTCAGAAGGAAATGAGGAGAGCTTTTACAGTGGAGATGGCACAGATGGTGAAAAGCAACATCAGAGAAATGGCAGCAGCAGAGAAACAGCAGCAGCAGCAGAACCGTGAGACTAGTGTAAGACAGCGCTGGAGCCGACCCACAGAGAGAGAGAGCTGAGTGCCTTTGCACAGGAGGCTTTCTGGTGGAATAGGGTGCCTTTGGGTACTTACTGGTGGAGCCAGGCTTGCTGACCCAAGGAACAAGAGAGCTGAGTGTCTTCCAGCTGAGGCTTTCTGGTGGAGTGGTGTGCCTCTAGGCACTTATTAGTGGAGCTAAAGAGCTTTGGGACACTAGCACCAGCAGGGCAGAAGTGGGCATTGAGGCCTGAAAGGCTGAGAGGAGGAACCAGGAAGCAGAAGCTGAAGAGACAAGGAAAACAGGAAGGAGAGCTGCCTCAGTCTCAAAAGGTAGAGTCTCCACTCAGATGGCTAGGAGAATGCGGTCGCCCAAAGTCACGGGAGCAGATTTGCTGTTCCAGTAAGGCTCGAAGGTGGAGCTGAAGCCCAGGGCCAAGGGGCCTCCATGCAGAATCTGGAGAATGTGGCCAATACCCATAGTCTGGAGGGCAGGGCCATTGCCTAAATGGTCTCAGAGAACAGAAGAATATTTTCAAGTCCTGAGGGCTAATGTAATGTGTTCTGCTGACTTCCTTGGTGCCTGTTATTTCCCCTTTCCCTCCAATTACTTCCATTTGTAATGGAAGCTTGTGTCTAGCTAGCTTGTGTCTGCCTATTACATCATTGAACTTTTGAAGCAAATAACTTGTATTCTAGATTTCACAGATGAAGAGGAATTTTGCAGAAGATGAGATTTTGGAACTTGGAGTTGAATTAAGACTTTTTCTATGATATGATGGGGTGAATTTGTTTTACATGTGGCAAGGACATGAATTTTGGGGGACAAAAGGCTGGAATGTCATGAATTGTGTTCCCAAAAAATATGTGTCAACTGACTAGGCCGTGATTCCCAGTCTTGTGTGATTGTCCACCATTTTGTCATCTGGTATGGTTTTCCTATGTGTTGTAAATCCTACCTCTATGATGTTAATGAGGCAGGATTAGAGGCAGTTATGTTAATGAGGCAGGACTCAATCTACAAGACTAGGCTGTGTCTTAAGCCAATCTCTTTTGAGATAAAAAAAGAGAGAAACAAGGGGACCTCATACCACCAAGAAACAAGAGCCAGGAGAATAGTACATACTTTGTACCCAGGGTCCCTGTGCTGAGAAGCTCCTCAACTGGTGAAGATTGATGCCAAGGACCTTTTCCCCAGAGCCTACAGGGAGAGAAAGCCTTTCCCTGGAGCTGGCACCCTGAATTAGGATTTCTAGCCTCCTAGACTGTGAGAGAATAAATTTCTGTTTGTTGAAGGCATCCATTTGTGGTATTTCTGTTATAACAGCACTAGATAACTAAGCCAAAAGCCAAAAGGGAAGAACACTCTTGGCATTTCTCGAGCTGAAAGAACTGACGAAAAAAATTCAAGTCTTGAGTTGCATTATTGAATGATTCTATGGACAATATATTGAATGACACTGGAAGCTTCAAAAGAAGATGGAAAGGATACACAGAGTCACTGTTCCAGAAAGAATTGATCGACATTCAGCCATTTCAGGAGGTAGCATATGATCAAGAACCAATGATATTGAAGGAAGAACTCCAAGCTGCACTGAAGCTTTATTGAACCATTCACTGTTTGAGGGACATATTGATTGCTTCAAGTTTTTCACTATTACAAATAAAACTGCTATGAAAATTTGGGGACAGCTTTTCGTGTGCAAATTAATTTTAATTTCTCTGGGACATATACTCACACGGACAATTGCTAGGTTATATGGTAAATGTATATTTAGTGTTTTGTTTTTTTTTTAGGAAATTGCCAAACTATTTTCCAGATTAGCTGTGCCATTTTACATTCTTACCAGCAATATGTAAGACACCTAATTTCTCCACACATTCACCAGTATTTACTAGTGTGATTATTTTTTTATTTTAGCTGCTCTAATAGGTGTGTAGTGATATTGTGGACTTCATATATATATATGTTTTCGTATGTTGATCTTGCAATGAACTAGCCTTGCACTGCTGGAATAAGACCAACTTGGTCATGCTATATAATTCTTTTTATATACTGCTGAATTCTCTTTGCTAATATTTTGTTGGAGCCCTGGTAGGACAGTGGTTAAGAGCTTGGCCGCTAATCAAAAGGTCGGCAGTTTGAATCCATCAGTCACTCCTTGGAAACCCTATGGGGAAGTTCTACGATGTCCTTTAGGGTCACTATGAGTCGGAATTGACTCAACAGCAAAGAGTTTACAGGTTAATATTTTGTTACAAATTTTTCCATGTATATTCATTCAGAATTTTCTTTTCACATACTGTCTTTGTTTTTTGTATCAGGATAATAAAGGCTTCATAAAATGAGTTGGAATGTGTTATTCTACTATTGTGTGGAGCTGGTGTGGATTCTTTAAATCAAAGATTTGTAGAATTCTTTAAGAAAATCAGCTGGGCCTGGAGATTTTCTTTTCAGAAAGCTTTTAATTAAAAATTTAACTTAATCATTATCTTTTTTATTAGGTGAATTGTGGTAGTTTGTACTTATCAAGAAACTGGTCTGTTCCATCTAATGTGTCATATTTATGTGTGTAGAGTTTTTCATCATATTTCTTCATTATTATTATATTTGCAGGGTCTGTAGTGATATCACCTGTTTCATTCTTGAAATTAATAATTTGTGTCTTCTCCCTTTTTCTTTTTCAGTCTTTCTATAGGTTTCTCAATTTTATTGATCTTTTCAAAGAGCCATTTTTTGTTTCATTTATTTTTACTATTGTTTTTATGTTCAATTTTATTGATTTCTGCTCTTTAATATTTTGCTCTTTTCTTTTAGTTTATTTTGCCCATTTTTTTCTAGTATATTGAGGTAGGAACTTAGATTATTTATTTTGAACTTTTCCTCTTTTCTAATATAAACATGATGTTGTTGTTAGGTGCCGCCGAGTTGGTTCTGACTCATAGTGACCCTGTGTACAACAGAACAAAACACTGCCTGGTCCTGCGCCATCCTCACAATCGTTGTTATGCTTGAGCCCATTGTTGCAGCTACTGTGTCTATCCATCCCATTGAGGGTCTTCTTCTTTTTTGCTGACCCTCTACTTTACCAAGCATGATGTCATTTACTGGGGACTGATCCCTCCTGATAACGTGTCTGAAGTATGAAGATGTAGACTCACCACCCTTGCTTCTAAGGAGCATTCTGGCTGTATTTCCTTCAAGACAGATTTGTTCATTCTTTTGTCAGTCCATGGTACTTTCAATATTCTTCACCAACACCATAATTCAAAGGTGTCAATTCTTCTTCGATCTTATTCATTGTCCAGCTTTCACATGCATGTGAGGCAATTGAAAACACCATGGCTTGGGTCAGGTGCACCTCAGTCTTCAAGGTGACATTTATGCTTTTCAAAACTTTAAAGAGGTCTTTTGCAGATTTGCCCAAAGTAATACGTCATTTGATTTCTTGACTGCTGCTTCCATGGGTGTTGATTGTGGATCCAAGTAAAATGAAATCCTTGACAAGTCAATCTTTTCTCCATTTATCATTGACATTGCTTATTGGTACAGGTGTGAGAATTTTTGTTTTCTTTATGTTGAGGTGTGATCCATACTGAAAGCTGTAGTCTTTGATCTTCATCAGTAAGTGCTTCAAGTCCTCTTCACTTTCAGCAAGCAAGGTTGTGTCATCTGCATATCGTAGATTATTTAAGAGTCTTGCTCCAATCCTGATGCCGGGTTCTTTTTCATATAGTTCAGCTTCTTGGATTATTTTCTTGGCATATATATTGAATAAGTATGGTGAAATGATGCAACCCTGATCACACCTTCCCTGATTTTAAACCGTGTAGTATCCCCTTGTTCTGTCCAAACAACTGCCTCTTGATCTATGTACAGCTTCCTCATGAACACAATTAAGTGTCCTGGGATTTCCATTCTTCACAGTGTTATCCATAATTTGTTATGATCCACACAGTCGAATGCCTTTACATAGTCAATAAAACACAGGTAAACATCTTTCTGGTAGCCTCTGCTTTCAGCCAGGATCTATCTGACATCAGCAATGATATCCCTCATTCCACATCCTCTTCTGAATCTGGTTTCAATTTCTGGCAGTTCCCTGCTGATGTACTGCTGCAGCTGCTTTTGACTGATCTTCACCAAAATTTTACTTGGGTGTGATACTAATGACATTGTTTGATAATTTCCGCATTCTGTTGGGTCACCTTTTTTTTTTTTGGTGTAAGCATAAATATGGATTTCTTCCAGTCAGTTGGCCAGGTAGCTGTCTTCCAATATCTTGGCATACATGAGTAGGCACATCCAGTGGTGCATCTGTTTGTTGAAACATCTCAATTGGTATTCCATCCATTCCTGGAGACTTATTTGTCCCCAGTACCTTCAGTGCAGCTTGGACCTCTTCCTTCAATACCATAAGTTCCTGATCATATGCTACCTCCTAAAGTGGTTGAACATTGACCAATTCTTTTTGGTACAGTAACTCTGTGTATTCTTTCCATCTTCTTTTGATGCTTCTGTGTCGTTTACTATTTTTCTTGTAGAATTCTTCAATATTGTAATTCGAGGCTGGAATTTTTTCTTCAATTCTTTCAACTTGAGAAATGATGAGCGTGTTTTTTCCTTTTGGTTTCTAACTCCAGGTCTGTGCACATGTCTTTATAATACTTTAGTCTTCTTGAGCCACAGTCTGAAATCTTCTGTTCAGCTCTTTTACTCCATCATTTCTTCCATTAGCTTTAGCTACTCGACATTCAAGAGCAGGTTTCAGAGTCTCCTCTGACATCCATTTTGGTCTTTTCTTTATTTCTTGTCGTTTTAATGACCTCTTGCTTTCTTCATGTATGATCCTTGATGTCATCCCACAACTCGTCTGGTCTTCAGCCATTAGTGTTCAGTGTGTCAAATCTATTCTTGAGATAGTCTCTAAATTCAGGTGGGATGTATTCAAGGCTGTACTTTGGCTCTTGTGGACTTGTTCTAATTTTCTTCAGTCTCCACTTGCATAAGAGCAGTTGATGGTCTGTTAAGCAGTCGGCCCCAGCCTTCTTCTGACTGATGATATTGAGCTTTTCCATTGTCTCTTTCAACAAATGTAGTCGATTTGATTCCTGTGCATCCATCTGTTGAGATCCATGTGTATAGTCACTGTTTATGTTGTTGAAAAAAGATATTTGTGATGAAGAAGTAGTTGGTCCTGCAAAATTCTATTATGTGATCTCTGGCATCATTTCTGTTACCAAGGCCATATTTTCTATTACCAATCTTTCTTCTTTGTTTACAACTTTCACATTCCAATCACCAGTAATTATCAATGCATCCTGAATGCATGTTTGATCAATTTCAGACTGCAGAAGTTGGTAAAAATCTTCAGTTTCTTCATTTTGGCCTTAGTGTTTGGTGTGTAAATTTGAATAATAGTTGTAATAACTGGTGTTCTTTGTAGGCATGTGGATATTATCCTATCACTGACAGCGTTGTACTTCAGGATAGATTTTGAAATGTTCTTTTTGATGATGAATACAATGCCATTCCTCTTCAAGTTGTCATTCCTGACATAGTGGACTATGTGATGATCTGATTCAAAATGGCCAATACCAGTCCATTTCAGTTCTCTAATGCCTAGGATATTGATGTTTATGCTTTCCATTTTTGACGATTTCCAATTTTCTGAGATTCATACTTTGTACATCCCACATTCGGATTATTAATGGACGTTTGCGGCTATTTCTTCTCATTTTGAGTCATGCCACATCAGCAAATGAACGTCCTGAAACCTTGACTCCAACCATGTCATTAAGGTTGACTCTACTTTGAGGAGGCAGTTCTTCCCCAGTCGTCTTTTAAGTGTCTTCCAACCTGAGGGGATCATCTTCTGGCACTGTATCAGTCAATTTTCTGCTGCTATTCATAAGGTTTTCACTGGCTAGTTCTTTTCAGAAGTAGATGGCCAAGTCCTTCCTAGTCTGTCTTAGTCTGGAAGCTCAGCTGAAACCTGTCCGCCATGGCTGACCTTGCTGGTATTTATATATTGATGGCATAGATTCCAGCATCAAAGCAACACACAAGCCCCCACAGTATGACAAACTGACAGACGTGTGGGGGATAAACATAGTAGTCCTATAAATTTTCCTCACAACACTGCTTTAGCTGTGTGTCACAAATTTTGATGTATTTTCATTTTCATTCAGTTTAATGCATTTTCTCTTTGATATATGGACTATTTAGAAGTATGTTGTTTAATTTCCAAGCTTGGAATTTTTCCCCTGTTATCCTTCTCTTGTTGACTTCTCTTCAAGGCAGCCTAGGCTTTTTCTATTATGTTCCTCAAAATCTTCTAGCCTCTACCCTTTACCAATTTCAAAGCCCCTTCTACATTTTCTTTTTCTTTCTTTCTTTTTATTTTTTTTAGATAATTAGTTTTCTTAAAAAAAAATAGCAAGCCACAGCTGGTCAGTGGCAGTATTAGAATATCCCCCCAACCATTTAGATTTTAATTCATGACTGTGTGTTTTACTATTCACTGAGACAATATATATCTTTTAGCTTTGAGATTTTATATATATATATATATACACACATATGTATGTATATATATGTATATGTATATACAGATACATACATACACACATTTTTCAGGGTCAATTGAATATTATTAGTTCATATTCAAAACTCAGGGTTTTCTATTGGATTCCAGGTACAGTATATTGTGTTTATATGAAAAAAATCCTAAGATTTTCTCTGATGAAGAGTTTTTACTTTTTTATTGTACTTTAGATGAAGGTTTACAGAGCAGACTAACTTCTCATTAACCAATTAATACACATACTGTTTTGTGACATTGTTTACCAACTCAATGACATGTCAACACTCTCCCCTTCTTGCCTTAGGTTTCCCATTACCAGCTTTTCTGACTCCTCCTGCATTCTCGTCCTTGCCCCTGGGCTGGTGGCCCATTTAATCTCATTTGGTTTTATGGGCCTGTCTACTCTTTGGCTGAACCTCAGAAGTGACTTCATTACTGAGCTAGAAGAGTGTCCGGGGGCCATACTTTCGGGGTTTGTCCAGTTTCTGTCAGACCTGAAAGTCTAGTCTTTTTTTTTTAAATTAGAATTTTCTTCTACATTTGTCTGCAGCTCTGTCTGGGACCCTCTATCGTGATCCCTGTCAGAGCAGTCGGTGGTGGTAGCCAGGCACCATCTAGTTGTGCTGCACTCAGTCTGGTGGAGGCTGTGGTAGTTGTAGTCCATTAGTCCTTTGGACTAATCTTTCCATTGTGTCTTTGGTTTTCTTAACCTCTCCCTTGCTCCAGATGGGGTGACACCAGTGGAGTATCTTAGATGGCATAGTGCTACATTTTTTGATATTAGTTATAGCAACAATTTACTGCCAGTATCAAAATTGGTATTAGTTTCCTATTGCTGCTGTAACAAATTTCCACAAACTAAATGACTTAAAACAATACAAATTTATTATCTTACAGTTCTTGGGTTCAGAAGTCTGAAAATGGGGCTTATGGGGCTAAAATCAGGGTGTCAGCTGGGCTGCATTACTTCTAGAGGCTCTGTGGGAGGATACTTTGTCTTTTCCAGCTTCTAGTCCCTGCCTGCATTCCTTGGTAGCAGAGTTGTCATTGTTTTATAGTCTTCTGTATTGCTGGATGTCGCCTTCCTGGTCCTTTGAGTAGGGACAGAAGGCATTTGTTGAGGTTTTGTTTTCTGTGCGCATTGGTGATTCCATGTTGCTAGCAAAAAGAAAACCCAGGGAACTCACCACCATGTTGTTCCTTGGGTCCCACCAAGGGACAGGCTATTTTTCTCCACCTTGCCAAATCTTCTTATGTTTATTTTATATGTAATGTCCAGGGATTTTAGTTGTACATAGCTAATTTTTTGAAACAATAGTGTCCTTTCTTAATCTGCCCCTTCAAAGGGTCTTGACATTTGGCTACTGTATCAAGCACTTGAGAATTTTTATTTTTGGATCTCTCTTCTATGCTGCCCTGCTGAGACAAGCCCCTGTAATTGGAAGTATACTTCCTAGGAATCAATTTTTCTTTCTTTCCCTACATGCTAATTCTTATTCTTTGGTTTATGGGTCTTACTGTCTCAGAATGGTTGTAGACAGACAAGTACAAAGGAAGGAAGGTAGATAATTCCTCACAGTAGAGGTCTTAATATAAACCAAGAGAGTTAGAAACCCTGCAAGAGATAATAAGTTTTGTTTTGATGACAAAACATATATTGGCTATAACTGTGATTCTATTTAAGCTTCAAGTGCTCAGTTTGTGAAAATTCCTTTTAAGTTATTGTGAGGATTGCTGTTAATAATTTACTTTTGGTATAATATTAAATGGGCCAAATGGTATCTTAAGTGATTGAGAATATCCATTCTATCCATTAATAAATTGATCTTATCGAGTCTGTTGGAAAAATAAGAGAGGACAAGTACCAACCTCATTAAGGAAATAATTTCGTACATAAAATGATTTGAAAGATTGAAATATCTAACATTCTGTATTTATGTGTATATCATTTTATGTCACGAGTCTGAGAATTTTATCAATTTGATCATTCATTGGTATACACATGTAAAAATATGAAATAGCTGTTTCAAAGGGATGCCATAAAAACTTTGTTTTATCCCAAACAATTGAAACAATAGTATTAATGCGTGTAATCTATTAATAACCCTTAGGATTCTGTATGGTTATCTTTGCATAGTTTTTCTCTTGTCCTGGAACCTGTCTTCTCTATATAGCAAATTTTGCCTCTCTCTATAGAAAATTTAAAGTGTAATAATTTATATTCATTTCTCTATGAAACATATTTACACGTCTTAATTTCAAAATTTTGCAAAATTGTCTGCCTTTTGGGACTCAAACTTAATTTGTTTTTTCCTTTTTCATTAGAATAACAGTTCAAGGAAGGAATTATCATAACTAGCTAGCTATATATTATAGCTATATAGATTTTTTAAGCTACTAAATAATAGATATAAAGAGGATGTTATTTTGTTGACAAAAATAGCATTTAAGATACTCTGTTTCCATGAAAACTTTGTCTCTTCCTCTTCCCTTCTTTTTCTAATTTCTTTTCTACCATAGATATTCAGGTACTAGCAAATAGAAAAAGTAAGCCACTCCATTTTCACAGATCATCGCTATTTAAGAGAAGAGACATCTAACCTTCCTCTCAGATCTGAATTCAGATCTATGTTGAGATTTTAAAATAAAATTTTTTTTCTCATGCCAAAGCTTTTTTCCAGAGGGCTGCTATAAACGTTTGACAATTAATGGGATGCAAAATTTAAATATGGTAAGATTAGTCTTTTACTAATGAATTAATTAAATAAAAGGCAAACCCATTGCATTTGAATTTCACTGCTGATTAAGGGGCTCTTAAAGCTAAGAATTCAAGCCTTAACTCTATGGTTTATATTTTTTCAATTTGTTTAAGAAGAGTCATTACTCTTTTATGGGATCCCAAACAGAGGTAGCCTTGAAATCTCACATTTTTTATTAGAATAGTTTGTGTTTAAAATGCTCTTTAGTTCTTTTGACTACCTCTTATAAAACCTGCATATTCACAGAAGCTTGAGCCTTCTTGCACTAACGAAGCTTTTGTGTTAAAGATGTTGATAATCACCTATCCTCCCTTCTCTTAGACTCAGATTCAGTAGTTCTGAGGTGGATCCCAGGAATTTTAACTTGTGAGCCATACCCCAGGTGATTCTGATGCAGGCAGTCCTCTTAATCAGTGTCATCACTTTGTTATCAGTGTCATCAAATGTACCGACTACCTGTTGTGAGCACTCTAAGCACCAGAACGTTGCTTACAACTCACTGTCAGGTACCATCATTAGTAATGTTATTATATTATTATTATTATTATCATTATTTATAATGATACCTGGAAAGGTTATTTTGTTCACTTACATTTTTAAATTTTATCAAAGTAATGTGTGTCATGGTTAATAAAAATCAAATCTTACCACAGCACTCAGAACAAAATCAACAGTCTCTTCATCCACCCTGGCTAACTCTCTGAAGGCGACATCACTTTTAATAATTCCGTTTTTAATTCTTGTGGTGGTCATTCCCTTATTTGAGAATTATGCATAAACTGCTGTTTATTATCACCTTTAGGCATTATCTGTCAACGTCTTCCAATGATGGATAAGGAGGCTATTCACTTACATTACTATTTCTGCTCTCCCATTTCTATTCCTTTGAATTTATTTCTCCTACTGTATATTCTGTCTTTAGAAAAGTCTATATAAGTCTACATTTCCTGACCCATCAAGCATAGAGGATACTGTTGGTTACCCACTTTGTAAGATGATGGCACTCACTTTCCAACTTTCTCTCCACCTCTTCTCCCCTTTCCAGCTTCCAACTTTTAGGAATTCCCAAGGTCGATATCATTTTTACTATTTATAATGAAATTATAGTTAGGTCAGGAGGACTTTTCAACCTGGAACTTTATAAAGACTACAAAGAAGATTTAATGAGAAGAATTACTATGAAATAAGAATTGGGTAGCATTTACAGTTAAATTATGCATAATTTCATGTAACATATTATGCATAACATGTATTAATGTTCTTGTATTGGCTTTCCTAAGTTTTCAATCTTTCTTCACGTAGAACTGGTGAAAACTTTAGCCAGCTAAATTTATCTGTTGCATATTTTCGTTTTTCTTTTGTTGTGTGTGTTTTGTTGACCCTCTTCCTGGTTTTTAGCTCCTGAGTATCTGTGCTGAATGCCTGCTCCTTCCTTGTAGCCAAACTTCAAGTGTTAAAGCAACCTTCTGAGATTTCTATTTCTAGTAACAAATTCTATTTGATCTCTAAAAAGGTCTTGCTCCCACAGTAGGTTGGTGAAATACCTGACGTTGGTTTTATATAACCCAGGAAGGCTTCTTTCTCTAATTATGTGTGTCTACTCCAGGGGCCTATCTATAAAATATAGTGCCTAGGGCAATTAGTGTTAAATTGCTGAATGATGTTTCACATCTGGCAATGGAAACTATGATGACCAATAGAAACTGTTCATTGGCGCCCTGCCTCAAGTGGCGTCCAGGGTGTGGTGCCCTGCCTACTATGCCTTAGTTACACCGCTGGTACTCTTCTGAATTTTAATAACCACAATTTTGATAGATACATAACACATGCTATGCAGTTTACAGTTCATTATCTCTTAATATCTTTTATTTCTCATCTGAAATGTGAGCTCCTCAGAGAGCTTTTCCCTCTTGTCCCACTTCCTAGTTACTCTCTATCCCATTTCCCTGTTTTATGTTCTTCATAGCACCTCTCACTATGTGCTTATGAGATGAGCCCCTCTAGAATATAATCTCCATGAGAGCAGGCACTCTGTCCCTCTCTCTATTGCACTGCTGTGTTCCTAGTGTTGCCCAGATGACAAAATACTTTGTCATTTCCTCATGGGCACAGAGTACAGGCTACGTTTCAAGAAAACCAACAGTGAATTTGGCCAAGTAACTAAATTTTCACCTATGAAATGTAGGCAGCAGTGATCTGTGCCCTTTCAAGGTCAAGGTCTTAGGACAATGGTTGTGTATCTGTCAGGTATCTTTCCCTCACCAACAGTGATCCAGCTTCAACCTGGTAGATGTTAACAGTGCCCTAGGGGAAAGTGGAGCAATGACATGAAGGCACCATGGATCACTGGTATGAATGACCGTGTGGGATGGTGCTGGCCCACCAATCTGGATGGCTCAATTTGGAACTATTATGTGAAGAGAAATGTTTTTGTACTTTATGTCCTTGTATTATTGGGGCTCTTGTAAGAATAGCATAACTTTTACCCTAAAAAAGTAGGCACTTAGTACATATTTGTTGCAGCAACAAACAAATGATTGAGCCATCATGCTAAGGAGGTATTGTTTCCATTTATAATTGGGGAAATATGTCTTAGTTATCTAGTGTTGCTTTAACATAAATACTACAGGTGGGTGGCTTTAACAAACAGAAATTTATTTTCTCACTCTTTAGGAAGCTGGAAATTCGAATTCAGGGCACTGGCTCTAGCAGAAGGCTTTCTGTCTCTGTCAGCTCTGGGGGAAGGTCCTTGTCTCTTCAGTTTGTATTCCTTGGCCCCTGGGTGATCTTGATCTGGTGTGGCATCTATCTTACCCCATCTCTGCTTTCTTCTCTATGCCCAATCTGCTCTTTTTATATCTCAAAAGAGATTGACTCAAGACTCACCCTACACCAATACTGTCTCATTAACATAGCAAAGCAAGCTCTATTCCTGAATGGGATTATAACCACATGTGTAGTAGGATTTACAACACATATTTTTTTGGGGGAACAATTCAAATCATAACAAAACAGAATCAGGAAGTTATGTACTTTGCTGCAGGTCACCTAGTTTTGAATTTAATCCTAGATCTAATACTGAAGCCCATACCTTGCTATATCAGTGGTTCTCAAACTTTTGTAGCATCAAAATCACCTAGATAGCTGCTTAGACCCCAGATTGCTGGGTCCTACCCCAGAGTTCCCACTGGATGCTGATGCTGCCATTTGGGGACCACACACTGGCAGCACTGCCCTGCACATGCTGTCTCTCAAACATTATCTTTAATGTTCTGGGTTCTGCTTGGATTGTATTGGTGGGATGAGTTTATACCATGTTTTTTGTGGAGGGGGAAAGAGTTACCTCTGGATTAAGTTTGAGGTATATATAACAAAACATATTCATTAAGGCATTAGGGCAGTTGTCTTAGTTATCTAGTGCTGCTGTAACAGAAATACCACAAGTGGATGGTTTTAACAAAGAGAAATTTATTCTCTCAGAGTCTAGCAGACTAAAAGTCCAAATTCAGGGTGACAGCTCCAGGGGAAGGCTTTCTGTCTCTTTCAGCAGTGGGGGAAGGCCTTTGTCATCAATCTTCTCCTGACCTAGGAATTTCTCACGCAGGGACCTCAGGTGTGAGATCCCCTATCTCTCTACTTGCTTCTCTCTTTTATATCTCAAAAGAGATTGGCTTAAAACACAACCTAATTTTGTAGATTGAGTCCTGCCTCATAAACATAACTGCCACTAATCCCATCTCATTAATATCATAGAGATAGGATTTACAACACATAGGAAAATCACATCAGATGACAAAATGGTGGACAATCACACAATGCTGGGAATCATGGCCTAGCCAAGTTGACAGATATTTTTAGGGGACACAATTCAATCCATGACAGCAGTGATTCTCGAATTTTAACATGCACAAGAATCACAGGGAAAACTCTTTAAAATCCAGATATCTAGACCCCATCCCTAGAAATTCTGGTTTAGTAGGCCCTAATGGGGCACGTGAATTTGCATTTCTAACAAGAGTACAGGACTTTACTTTGAAATCAGTGGTTCTAACGCAGAAACAGATGTCCTTTCTGGTTTAGTGCCAATACATCTTCAGCTGCAAGAACTGAGGATTGTGGTTGTTTCATTTTACTATTTAACTGTTTAATACTTTCACATTATAATTTTCTTTACAAGGAGCATAGCGTAGTGCATCCTTCTCTCTCAAGATATATGAAACAGTGTACCCAGGACTAGGTCAAGGGGTATTTGAGTAACAATTACTACCTTGTCCATCTCAAATCTGCCTTCCCATTTGTCCCAAAGGAAAGCCCACACATTTCATCTTTCTCCTGCTTGAGGACTGGCACACTGCCAAAATATCTGAGATGGCCTTGGTACCATCTTGTTTGAGATTTAACTCCAGTTCTAAGCACCTCTCATGAGTTACCTCTGAGATCAAGTTCCTGTTCTTTAATAAGTCCTTTAGAATCTCATTCTGTAAGGATTCCCTACAGAGTACACCCACCTACTGCCCACCCTAGCCTGTGAATATGTATTAGTTTACAGTTGTACAAGATTAAATTTAAAGTTGAACCAGAGTTCTTATAAGCCTCACTAAAAATAGGATGATAAATACAGCTTTTGCTATTATCTAGTTTTTGCAGAGAACTCCAAAGGGTTAAGAACTATACAGTATGCACCAAACATTAGCAGATCCTAAAAGTAAGGTCAGGGCACTTCAGCAGGGCATGTTAAGAGGTTGTGAAATAACTTATCCCAACCTCAACCTATTGCTAATTCCGGTGTAAAAGATTTTGGGTGAGACTGAAGAGCTAATAGAGAAGATGTTTTGGAAGAGTTGTCACATTGCTCTGATTGCATCCCTCTCCCTCCTCCATAAGAGGTCAAGTGAGGAGACACTATCAAGAGAATAACTTGGGGAGCTGTGTTCTCCTGGAACTTGGGAGTATAAAGAAGCTGGTACTACACTCATCTGTTTAACAAATGAGTGCAGGAGTCATATTAACTGAGTATAATGTCAGCTCTGCTGTTTAAAACTGTGTGAGCTTGAGCAAGTCACTAAACATCTCCATGTCTCTGTTTCCTTATCTGTAAAATGGGAGTAATATAGTACCCCCACCTAAGGCTTCTATGAAGATTCAATGATAATATATAAAGCAGTTATATCAGTGTCTGACACATAGTACTGCCATATATGTTAGCAATTGTCATTCTTTTTTTTTTATTGTGCTTTAAGTGAAAGTTTACAGTTAAAGTTAGTTTCTCATACAAAAATTTATACATACATTGTTATGTGACCCTAGTTGCGCTTCCTATAATGTGACAGCACACTCCTCCTTCCCACCCTGGATTTCCCGTGTCCATTCAACAAGCTCCTGTCCCTTTTTGCCTTCTCATCTTGCCTCCGGACAGGAGCTGCCCATTTAGTCTCATGTATCTACTTCAGCTAAGAAGCACTCGCTTCACGAGTATCATTTTATGTCTTATAGTCCAGTCTAATCTATGTCTGAGGAGCTGTCTTCAGGACTAGTTTCAGTTCTGGGCTAACAGAGAGTCCAGGGGCCATGTCTGCAGGGTCCCTCCAGTCTCAGTCAGACCATTAAGTCTGGTCTTTTTACTAGAATTTGAGTTCTGCACCCTACTTTTCTCCTGCTCTGTCGGGGACTCTCTGTTGTGTTCCCTGTCAGGGCAGTCATTGGTGGTAGCCAGGCACCATCTAGTTCTGGTCTCAGGCTGATGCAGTCTCTAGTTTATTTGGCCCTTTCAGTCTCTTGGGCTAATATTTTCCTTGTGTCTTTGGTGTTCTTCATTCTTCTTTGCTCCAGGTGGGTTGGGACCAAGTGATGCATCTTAGATGGCCACTTACTACCTTTTAGGACCCCAGACACCACTCACCAAAGTGGGATGCAGAACATTTTCTTAATAAACTTTGTTATGCCAATTGACCTAGATGTCCCCTGAAATCATGGTCCCCAGACCCCCG
The DNA here is from genome assembly GCA_030035585.1 of Dugong dugon. NCBI lineage: Eukaryota > Metazoa > Chordata > Mammalia > Sirenia > Dugongidae > Dugong > Dugong dugon. The sequence goes on from CM057474.1 coordinate 42,590,049, forward strand.
ACCCTGACACTCTGACCCTCAAAGTGTTTGATTGTATTCAAGAAACTTCGTAGCTTTTGGTTTAGTCCAGTTATGCTGACTTCCCCTGTATTGTGTGTTGTCCATCCCTTCACCTAAGATAATTCTTATCTACTATCTAGTTAGTGAAGACCCCTCTCCCTCCCTCTCCACCCTTGTAACCATCAAAGAATGTTTTTTTCTGTATTTAAACCTTTTCTTGAGTTCTTATAATAGTGGTCTCATACAGTATTTGTCCTTTTGCGACTGACTCATTTCACTCAACATAATGCCTTCCAGATTCATCCATGTTATGAGATGTTTCGCAGACTCATCATTGTTCTTTATCATTGCATAGTATTCCATTGTGTGAATATACCGTAATTTGTTTATCCATTTGTTCACTGATGGACACCTAGGTTGTTTCCATCTATTTGCTATTGAGAACAGTGCTGCAATGAACATGTGTGTGCATATATCTATTCGTGTGATGGCTCTTATTTCTCTAGGATATACTCAAAGGAGTGGGATTGCTAGATGGTATGGTACTTCTATTTCTAGCTTTTTAAGAGAGCGTCAAATCGATTTCCAAAGTGGTTGTACCATTTTACATTCCCACCAACACTGTGCAAGTGTTCCAGTCTCTCTACAACCTCTCCAACATTTATTATTTCGTGTTTTTTGGATTAATGCTAGCTTCATTGGGATGAGATGGTATCTCATTATAGTTTTGATTTGTATTTCTCTAATGGCTAATGATAGTGACCATCTCCTCATGTATCTGTTAGCTGCCAGAATGTCTTCTTTGGTGAAGTGCCTATTCATATCCTTTGCTCGTTTTGCTGAGTTATTTTCTTTTTGTGGTTGAGGTTTTGTGGTATCTTGTAGATTTTAGAGATTAGGTGCTGATCAGATTTGTCGAAGACAAAATTTTTTTCCTAGTCTGTAGGTTTCCTTTTTACTCTTTCGGTGGGTCTCCTGGCGAGCATAAGTGTTTGATTTTTAGGAGCTCGCAGTTATCTAGTTTCACTACTGGTGTTTGTGCATTGTTAGTAATATTTTGTATTCTGTTTTTGCTGTATATTAGGGCTCCTAGCATTGTCCCTATTTTTTCTTCAAAGATCTTTATCATTTTATTTAGGCCTTTGATCCATTTTGAGTTAGTTTTTCTGCTTGGTGTGAGGTATGGGTCTTGTTTCATTTTTTTGCAGATGGATATCCAGTTATGCCAGCACCATTTGTTAAAGAGACTGTCTTTTCCCCAGTTAACAGAATTTGGGCCTTTGTCAAATACCAGCTACTCACAGGTGGACGAATTTTCGTCTGGATTCTCACTTCTGTTCCATTGGTCCAGGTATCTGTAACAACAGATACCAGTACCAGGCTATTTTGACTACCATGGCAGTATATATAATAGGTTCTAAAATATAATAGGTTCTAATGAGGCCTCCCACTTTGCTCTTCTTCTTGAGTAATACTTTACTTATCTGGGGCCTCTTCCATTTCCATATGAAGTTGGTGATTTGTTTATCCATTTCATTAAAAAATGCTGGTGGAATTTGGATCCGTATTGCATTGTATATGTAGATCACTTTGGGTAGAATTGACATTTTCACAACGTTGAGTCTTCCTATCCATGAGCAAGGTATGTTTTTCCACTTAAGCAGGTCTCTTTCGGTTTCGTGCAGTAGCGTCTTGTAGTTTTCATTGCATAGGTCTTTTACATCTCTGGTTAGACTAATTCCTAAGTATTTTATCTTCTTGGAGGCTATTGTAATTGATATTGATATGGTGATTTCCTCTTGGAAGTTCTGTTTGTTGGTGCAGAAGAATCCAACTGATTTTTGTATGTTTATGTTGTACCCTGATACTTTGCTGAAATCTTCTATTAGTTCCAGTAGTTTTCTTGTGGATTCTTTGATGTTTTCTGTGTATAAGATCATATCATCTGCAAATAGAGATACTTTTACTTCTTCCTTACCAATTTGGATGCCTTTTATTTCTTTTTCTAGCCTAATTGCTCTGGCTAGGACCTCCAGCACAATGTTGAATAAGAGTGGTGATAAAGGGCATCCTTGTCTGGTTCCTGTTCATAAGGGGAATGCTTTCAGACTCTCTCCATTTAGGATGATGTTTACTGTTGGCTTTGTACAAATGCCCTTTATTATGTTGAGGAATTTCCCCTCTATTCCTGTTTTGCTGAGAGTTTTTATCATGAATCAGTGTTGGACTTTCTCAAATGCCTTTTCTGCATCAGTTGATAAGATCATGCGGTTCTTGTCTTTTGTTTTATTTATGTGATGGATTACATTGATTGTTTTTTAATTCTGAAACACCCCTGCATACCTGGTATGAATCTCAGCTGGTAGTGGTGAATTATTTTTTTGATATGTTGTTGAATTCTATTGGCTAGAATTTTGTTGAGGATTTTTGTGTCTATGTTCATGAAGGATATTGGTCTGTAATTTTCTTTTTTGTGATTTCTTTACCTGGTTTTGGTTTCAGGGTTATACTGGCTTCACTTTTCTACACTCTGAAAAACCTTTAGTAGTAGTGGTGTTAACTCTTCTCTGAAAGTTTGGTAGAATTCTCCAGTGAAACTGTCCAGGCCAGGGCTTTTTTTTGTTGAGAATTTTTAAATTACCTTTTCAATCTTTTCTTTTGTTATAGGTTTATTTAGTTGTTCTACCTTTGTTTTTGTTAGTTTAGGTAGGTAGAGTGTTTCAAAAATATGTCCATTTCCTCTAGGTTTTCAAATTTATCAGAGTACAATTTTTCATGGTATTCAGTTATGATCCTTTTTATTTCAGTTGGATCTGTTGTGATATCGCCCATCTCACGTCATATACGTGTTATTTGTTTCCTCTCCTGTTTTTCTTTTGTCAGTTTGGCCAATGATTTAGTGATTTTGTTGATCTTTTCAAAGAACCAGCTTTTGGTCTTGTTAACTCTTTCAATTGTTTTTCTATTCTCTGTTTCATTTAGTTCTGCTCCAATTCTTATTATTTCCTTTCATTTGGTGCCTCAGGGCATCTTTTGCTGCTCTCTTTCTATTTCTTTGAGTTGTAACGTTAATGTTTTGATTTTGGCCCTTTCTTCATTTTGGATGTGTGCATTTATTGCTATAAACTGACCTCTGAGCACACTACTTTTGCTGGGTCCCAAAGGTTCTGGTAAGATGTGTTTTCATTCTCATTTGATTCTGTGAATTTCTTTATTCATCCTTAATTTCTTCTAAAACCGAGTAGTTTTTGAGCAAAGAGTTGTTCAGTTTCTATGTATTTGATTTTTTTCCCTTGCTTTTTCTGTTACTGATTTCTACTTTTATGGCTTTATGGTTAGAAAAGATGCTTTGTAATATTGCAGTGCTTTGGATTCTGTTAAGGTTTGCTATATGACCTAATACGTGGTCTATTCTGGAGAATGTTCCATGTGTGTTTGAAAAGCAAGTATAATTGGCTGCTGTTGGGTGGACTGTTCAGTATATGTCTGTGATATCAAGTTGGTTGATTGTGACATTTAGATCTTCCATGTCTTTATTGACCTTCTTTCTGGATGTTCTGTCCTTCACCGAAAGTGGTATGTTGAAGTCTCCTACTATTATTGTGCAGCTGTTTATATATTTTGGAGCCCTGTCTTTGGGTGTGTAAATATTTTTTTATGGTTGTGTCCTCCTGGTGTATTGACCCTTTAATCATTATATAGTTTCTTTCCTTATCCTTTGTGGATTTTCCTTTAAAGCTTATTTTGTCAGAGATTACTATCGCCAATCCTCCTCTTTTTTGAGTGTTGTTTGCTTGATATATTTTTTTTCCATCCTTTGAGTTTTAGTTTGTTTGTGTCTTTAAGTCTAAGGTGAGTTTCTTGTAGGCAGTATATAGACAGACAGTATTTTTTTAATCCATTCTGCCACTCTCTGTCTCTTTATTGGTGCATTTAGTCCATTTACATTCAGCATAATTATTGATACATATGAGTTTGGTGCTGTCATTTTGATATCTTTGTTTTTGTGTTGTTGAGTTTCTTTGTTCCAGTTAATTTTCTGTACTGAGTAATTTTTCTTTATCTATTTTCTTTTCATCTTTTTCATTGTTGTTGATTTTGTGTTTGCTGAGTCTTTATGTTTTTCTTTTTTATTTTGATGTATAAGATTGTTAATTTCCTTTGTGGTTACCTTAATATTTACCCCAGTTTTTCTAAGTTTAAACCAATCTTTTATTTCTTTATATTGCCTTGACTTCCTCTCCGTATGAAACATCTATGACTACATTTTTTGGTCCATCTTTTTTGTTTTAATGTTGTCTTATTTTACATGTTGATATTTCTGTTTCCCGATTTTCATCGTTGTAGCTTTTATTTTTGTGACTTCCCCGTCTGAGTTGATATCTGGTTGCTTTGTCCTGTGTTCTAGTCTTGGGATATTATCTGATGTTGATTTTCTAACCAGAGAACTCCCTTTAGTATTTCTTGTAATTTTGGTTTTGTTTTTGCAAATTCCCTAAACTTCTGTTTATCTGTAAACGCCCTAATTTCACCATCATATTTGACAGAGTTTTGCTGGATATATAGTTCTTGGCTGGCAATTTTTTTCTTCAAGGCTTTATATATGCCATCCCATTGCCTTCTTGCCTGCATGGTTTCTGCTGAGCTTAGTCTGAGCTTAGACTTTTTGACTCTCCTTTGTAGATGACTTTTTGTTTATCCCTAGCCATTCTTAAAATTTTTTCTTTATCTTAGTTTTTGGCAAGTTTGATTATATGTCTTGATGACTTTCTTTTGGGATCTACCTTGTGTGGGGTTTGATGAGCATCTTGGATAGATATCTTGTCATCTTCCATGATATCAGGGAAGTTTTCTGCCAAAAAATCTTCAAAAATTCTCTCTGTATTTTCTGTTATCCCCCTCACCCATTTCTGATACTCCAATCACTTATACATTATTCCTCTTGATAAAGTCCCGCATAATTCTTAGGGTTTCTTCATTTTTTTAAAACTTTTTATCTGATTTTTCCTCAAATAAGTTGGTGTCAAGTGCTTTATCTTCAGTCTCACTAATTCTGACTTTGATTGCCTCAGTTCTGCTCCTGTGAGTTTCTATTGAGTTGTCCAATTCTAAAATTTTATTGTTTATATTCTGGATTTCTGTTTGCTGTCTCTCTATGGATTCTTGCAGCCTGTTAAGTTTGTCACTGTGCTCTTTTATAATCTTCTTAAGTTCCTCTATTGCTTTGTCTGTATGTTCCTTGGCTTATTCTTCGTTTTGCATGATCTCCGTCCTGATATCTTGAAGAGTTCTGTGTCTTAATTTTTTGTATTCTACATCCAGTAATTCCAAGAAATTCTCTTCTTCCAGAAGATTTCTTGATTCTTTGTTCTGTGAGCTTGCTGAAGCCATCATGGTCTGCCTGTTTTTGTGATTTGATACTGACTGTTTTCTCCAAGCTATTAATACGTTATTATATTTATTTTATGTTTGCTTACTGTGTCCTAGCTTCTTGTTTTGATATGCCCAAACAGGCTGCTCACATTAGCTAGTTTGATTATTGGCGCCTTTGAAGTTCTAACATCCTGTCACCAGGTGGTTAAACCTGTTACTAGGTATGTAAGCCCAGGAGTCCATTTACCTTTCTTGTATGGAGTCAACTCAGGTATCCAGGTAGTCTCTCACCAACTGTGTGGTGCAGGCTCTCACCTACAGTCCTAGATAGGCAGGGGTGATTGGAGAAGGCATAGGTATCTGGCTGCAGTAGGGGTCACGTGCTGAGTAAGGCAGGGGCTGATGTTTGCCCCTTAGTGTCTGGGAGAAAAGCTTGTCCCTGTTCCCTAGAGTTTGTAGGTGGGTGGGTTTTTCAGCTGGACTATGGGCACCCCATGCTGTTGGCTATAAGGACTGAGAGGCACCACTTATTCTTGGACCCCTGTTGCAAGTGGCTAGGTGGTGTAAGTGGAGCCACCAGTCCTCAAACCCCTGATGTGGGTAGGTGAGGACCCTGCTTAACGGGCAGAGCAGTGTCAAATGTCAGAAACCTGCCACTCCACCAGATGGCTGATACAGTGAAATTAGGCTTCAGGTATTTACCCTGTTTTACTCTGCTAATGAGGGCCTATGCTGTTGAAATGGGCCCACACAGGTCTTTGCAGAGGTGAAAGGCATTCAAAATCAGTGGACCCCTTATGCCTGTTCCTAGGGAGCTGTGCCTGTCCTGAGTTTCTGGCTTAGGGGAGATGGCAGATTATTTTTTCCTGTTTGTTAATTTGTTCCCTCTCCAAGGCTGGGAGAATGGCTCATGTTGTATGACAGGTCCTACTTCTGGCCCAGGGGACTTGACAATCTCTGAAGCTGGTCCGGGACCTAGTGCAGAGAGGGAAAGGAGCAGGAAAATGGGAGAGAGGTTCTTCGCAAAGGGGTGTTTTTTGATCCCGGAGGTAGGTTAGATGCATTTACTTATCTTTTGCCAATTGGGCGCCACTTGTCACTGGTTCTGGAGGCTTGAGTAGACTTTCTGCCACTTGGTCTCTCCCAAGGTGGAAAATGCATCCCGGACACCACTGCTTGCCTCATTGTGCAAGCAAGCAGATCTGGCCTGCAGGGTGCTGGTTTCTACCAGGTCAAGTCTAGCAACTCCTCGCTGCTTCTGAACTGTCTCGCCTTCCCTCTACCACTGAGTCTGATTCCTCAACTTTGCCTTTGATATTCAGGGCTCCTAGATTGTCATATATAATCAATTCACTTGTACTTTCGGGTCTTTGTTGTAAGAGGGACCACTAGAAGCGTCTGGCTATTCCGCCGTCTTGCCCCACCTCGCAACTATTGTCATTCTTAAGGGCCAGTTATTGTTTTGGATTCTGTGGATTTAGCAGTGAACCAAAGCACCTTAGCCTTGTCTTTATGATTCTGATGGCAATTTATTTTGTAATCTGGGGTCTGTGGGTTAAAGAACCTAGTTTTACCCAAGTAAGGTGGACTTTGTCCTTAGTTTCTGTGAAATAACCCTTGACATAACTGAAGTGCCTTGGTCTGGTACTTCCAGGCCACACATGATGATTTGGGCTGTTGAGTGAGGGCTGGCCAGACCAGGAAATACTCACCTGGGAGGCCAATATCAGCTAGCCTCAGAAGGCATTATTTTGCCTGTCATACAGGACTGGCTGATAAAAGCCCTGACCACAGAGGCTCAGAGAGTTTACTGGTTGGCAAGAACATCTGCTCTTGGGAGGGTAGTGCATCCCTCTGGACATGGAAACTCTGCATTAGGAACCCTCCCAGACCTTGTCCTACGTGTCTCTATTTGTATACTTTTTGACTATAATAAATCTGTAGTTGGAAATGTGGTATATTGTCTGTGAGTTTTCCCATCAAATTATCAAACCCAAAGGGGCAGTGGGAGCCAGCAGGTCAGAAAGTAAGGATGTTGTGTGGATTCCTGAGTCTGTAGCTGGCATCCCAAAGGTGTAGTGGGAAACCAACCCCAAATTTTTGGCCAGTAGTTCAGAAGGTTAAGATGTTTTGTGGCTGTTGCAGCTGGCATCTGCCTACTTTGCAGTCTGAAGGATGATGTCTTTTTAAATTGTGAGCTCTCAACTAGCACCACATGGCTAGGGCCAGAAAGCAAGTGCTGTGGGGGCAGCTGGCTGTGAGGATGGAGAAGTAAGAATGTGGGGATTGGATCAGTTTGCACAATTTGGGGATTGGTCATGCTGACCATGCAGGGCTTATCATTTAAACATCTCCAGTTTTCAGATGTTTCAATATGTAAAAATCTCTCCAGTTCTAAAATTCCATATGAAAAAGAAAGTGTTTCTAAACTGACAAAGTACCCATTAATACAAAAGTAGTTTATGGGCCCTATTTGACCATTTCAGAGTCTCTTCTGACATCCATTTTGGTCTTTTCTTTCTTTCCTATCTTTTTAATCACCTTTTGCTTTCTTCATGTATGATGTCCTTGACGTCATTCCACAACTCATCTGGTCTTCGGTCATTAGTGTTCAATGCGTCAAATCTGTTCTTGAGATGGTCTCTAAATTCAGGTGGGATATACTCAAGGTCGTACTTTGGCTCTTGTGGAGTTGTTCTAATATTCTTCAGCTTCATCTTGAACTTGCATGTGAGCAATTGGTAGTCTGTTCCACAGTCGGCCCCTGGCCTTGTTCTGACTGAAGATACTGAGCTTTTCCATTGTTTCTTTCCACCTACATAGTCTATTTGATTCCTGTGTATTCCATCTGGAGAGGTTCACGTGTACAGTAGCCATTTCTGTTGTTGATAAAAGGTATTTGTGATGAAGAAGGTATTTGTGATTTGGTCTTGCAAAATTCTATTATGTGACCTCTGGCATCATTTCTATCCCCAAGGCCATGTTTTCCAACTACCAGTTCTTCTTTGTTTCCAACCTTCTCATTCCAGTCACCAGTAATTATCAGTGTATCTTGATTGCATGTTTGATCAGTTTCAGACTGCAGAAGTTGGTAAAAATCTGCAATTTCTTCATCTTTGGTCTTAGTGGTTGTTGTGTAGATTTGAATAATAGTGGTATTAACTTGTCTTCCTTGTAGGTGTATGGACATTATCCTATCTCTGACAGCATTGTACTTCAGGATAGATCTTGAAATGTTCTTTTTGACGATGAACGCAACGCCATTCCTCTTGATTTTGTCATTCCCGGTGTAGCAGACCATATGACTGTCCAATTCAAAATGGCCAATACCAGTCCATTTCAGTTCACTAATGCCTAGGATATCGATGTTTATGCATTCCATTTAATTTTTGACGACTTCCAGTGTTCCTAGATTCATATTTTGTACATTCCACATTCTGATTATTAATAGATGCTTTCAGCTGTTTCTTCTCATTTTGTCATGCCACATTGGCAAATGAAGGTCCGGAAAGCTTGACTCCATCCACGTCATTAAGGTCGACTCTACTTTGAGGAGGCAACTCTTGCCCAGTTGTCTTTTGAGTGCCTTCCAACCTGAGGGGTTCATCTTCTAGCACTATATCAGACAATGTTCTGCTGCTATTCATAAGGTTTTTGCTGGCTAATTTTTTTTTCAGAAGTAGATCACCAGATCCTTCTTCCTAGTCTGTCTTAGTCTGGAGGCTCAGCTGGAACTTGTCCACCATAGGTCACTCTGCTGATATTTGAATACCAATGGCATAGCTTCCAACATCACAGGAACATGCAAGCCCCCACAATATGAGAAACTCTTGAACATCGAGCAGCTAAAGCAAACGGAAGAAATGATGAAGAAAAGGAACTAAACGGAAGATTTTAAAAGGCAGCTCGAAAAGTCAATGTAAATATTATAATGACCTGTAGAAAGATCTGGAGTTAGAAAACCAGAAGGGAAGAATGTGCTCGCCATTTCTGAAGCTAAAGAACTGAAGAAAAAAAATCAACCCTCAGGTTGCAATAGTGTAGGATTCTATGGGCAAAATACTGAACGGCTCAGGAGCATCAAAAGAAGATGGAAGGAATACACAGAATAACTGTACCAAAAAAATTGGTCAGCGTTCAGCCATTTCAGGAGGTAGCATGTGATCAAGAACCGATGGTGCTGAAGAAAGAAGTCCAAGCTGCACTGAAGACATTGGTGAAAAACAACGCTCCAGGAATTGACGGAATACCAGTTGAGATGTTTCAACAAACAGGTGCAGCACTGCAAGTGCTCACTCATCTACGTCAAGACATCTGTAAGATAGCTACCTGGCCAACTGACTGGAAGTGATCCATATTTATGCCTATTCCAAAGAAAGGTGATTCAACCAAATGCAGAAATTATCAGACAATAACAATAATATCATGCAAAAAGTAAAATTTTGCTAAAAATCATTTAAAAGTGGTTGCAGTGGTACATTGACAGGAACTGCTAGAAATTCAAGCTGGATTCAGAAGAGGACCCGGAATGAGGGATATTATTGCTGATGTCAGACGGATCCTGGCTGAAAGCAGAGAATACCAGAAAGATATTTACCTGTGTTTTTATTGACTATGCAACGGCATTCAACTATGTGGATGTGGATCGTAACAAATTATGAATAACATTATGAAGAATAGGAATTCCAGAACACTTAATTGTGCTCATGAAGAACATGCACATAGATCAAGAGGCAGTCATTTGAACAGAACAAGGGAATACTGTGTGGTTTAAAGTCAGGAAAGGTGTATTTCAGAGTTATATCCTTTCACCCTACTTATTCTTTCTGTATGCTGACAAATAATCCAAAAAGCTGGACTATATGAAGAAGAACGGGGCATCAGGATTGGAGGAAGACTCATTAACAACTTGGGATATGCGGATGACTCAGCCTAGCTTCCTGAAAGTAAGAAGACTTGAAGCACTTACTGATGAAGATCAAAGACTAGAGCCTTCAATATGGATTACACCTCAGCATAAAGAAAACAAAAATTCTCACAACTAGACCAATAAGCAACATCATGATAAATGGAGAAAAGATTGAAGTAGTCAAGGATTTCATTTTACTTGGATCCACAATCAATATCCCTGGAAGCTGCAGTCAAGAAATCAAATGACGCATTGCATTGGGCAAATCTGCTGCAAAAGACCTCTTTGAAGTGTTAAAAAGCAAAGATGTCACTTTAAAGACTGAGGTGCACCTGTTCCAAGCCATGGTGTTTTCAATTACCTCCTATGCATGGGAAAGCTAGGCAATGAATAAGGATGAAGGAAGAAGAATTGACATGTTTGAATTATGGTGTTGGCAAAGAGTATTGAATGTACCATGGACTGCCAAAAGAAGGAAAAAATCTGTCTTGAAAGAAGTACAGCCAGAATGCCCCTTAGAAGCAAGGAGGGCAAGACTTCATCTCACATTCTTTGGACATGTTATCAGGAAGGATCAGTCCCTGGAGAAGGACATCATGCTTAGTAAAGTACAGGGTCAGCGAAAAAGAGGAAGGTCCTCAACAAGATGGATTGACACAGTTCCGGCAACAATGGGCCCAAGCACAATAATGATGATGAGGATGGCACAGGACCAGGCAGGCAGTGTTTCGTTCTGTTCTACATAGGGTTGCTATGAGTCACAACCGACTGGATGTCACCTAACAACTTTTCATCATTGTAGGATCATATACAAGATTATGTCATTTAAAATAGATTTCTTTGCTGAGTAAATTACCACCCATCCAGCCACTTTTTCTTTTCCAAAAATGTGTTGATCTCTTTCATCTGATATTACTGTACCTTTCTATCTTTTTTTTTTTTTTGGTTCTTTAGATTTACACTAAAAAAAAATTACTGTCATTTTTAAGGGTTTCAAAAAAGAATAGATAAATGTATATGTTTGAAAAAAATGTAATATATGCTAGCTGATATGTGAAACTGCACAGAAGGTTTCATCTTATTATAATTGTTCAAGTCATTAACAAAGGGGAGGAGTATATAATATGATGAATTATTAGTAGATGTGGATTCCTTCCCACATCTTACAAGCCTCCACTTCCCTGCTAACTTTTGATATTGCAAGGAGTTAAGAAAAAGTTCCAAACAAATTTAAACTTTATTTTCAGATCAGCTCTTCCATCCATCCAGAATGAAATCACAAGTTAAATTGCTTGAAGCTGCTTCCTCTTTATATGAGCTTTTATATAAGTGTATCTTGTTCTCCCTTTACCCATTTGAAGTCTAATTCTAATCTATACAGAAACATTTAGAGGAATTTTCAACACCATAATTATATTTTATCATTATAAAGGTGAACTGTAGCTCCTGCAGATTATCACACTGAAAAATACCAGTCTTGACCTTCCTTTTTAGCCATGACTTTTAAGGTAATTGTGTAGGACAGTAGGTGGTTATATACAAGGAATTTTGGCGATATTGATGATATTATGAAAGCATTGATCTTTTAAAAATGCCCAGATTTACCGTGTCTGACTTGTATCTAGGAATATACTAATGAAAAATCAACACTTGTTTTCTTGAATAATTTTTTCCTAAAGAAAAGGAATACCTTTTAGTTTAAAAAAAAAAAAGTTTCAATCTTCTAATATAACATAACAGATTCTTTGAACCTTTATTTTAGTAAGGTGAAACCATCATTCTCTGCTTATAATAATTCATGAAAACAGCATATGGTAAGGAGTATGTATGAAAGATAGGGGCTGTACAAGAACTGCAGTATCACAGTGAGTGGGAGAGAGAAAAGTTGTTACCCTTTTTAAAATAAATTGAAGGAGAGAGAAAACTTGGAAAATGCACAGAGTATATGATTAATGGTAGTTGAACAAATGGCAGATTTTAAATGAAAAAGCATGAGGATCAAGAATATCTAAAATCATATAGGCTACAAGTGATTTTATGAAGGTTGATATTCATGACCTAAGTTTGGAACAATGCATATTTAAGAAAATCCAAGAGTAAACTCCCCAGCCTTGTCATAGGTTAGAACTTTGTCTTTCTTGCCTGAACTATTTGAACAGCCTCCTAAATGGCCACATTGCTTTCAGTCTCTTACCCCTCTGTATGGCCACCAAGACAACCCCTATGCAGATTCCTCCATTGTTTGACTGTTGCTTGAAGAACAAATTCAAACATCTCAAGATCTGTAACCCACAATTCTTTGAAACTGTACGATGTAGTAAAACTGGCAAACACTGGCAATTTCATAACCTATTGAAAACTAGTAGCCACCATAAGATGTGCAGCATCTCAGGGCCTGCTCTGCCCCCACATTTCTGTTCCTACAAAGGTTATCTTTGTGCGGCACCAAGTTTTTCCAAATGTGAAACTTAGTTCCTTTATGAGTTTCCACAAAGAAAAAAAATGCACTCACTCAAATCATGTGCCTACTAGCAATGAGTAGAATTGCTGAAGGTTTGTGGTTCTTGGGGACAAGTTAGTAGTGGACAGTGGGCACAGTAACTTTTCTCTTTCTCTCTCCTCGTCTCCTTCTCTGGGGCAGTACAAACATTCTTTCATTGCTGCTTTTAGTAATGAGCATTTTTGTTTGACTGAGCGTGACTTTGGCGTCTCGCCATCCATCTCAAGGTGTTCATTGAAGTATTTTTCCCACTAAGAGAGTTCTCCTGTGCTAAATCTCTCCTTTTTGTCCCAGAAGGCCTGCAGATTGCATCAGCAAAATCCCTTCACACTTTGGCTTCCAGGTAGGTTCAGCCAATGGGAGGCACCAAAAGGGGGTTAGTGCTTGTGGAACGTGAGGTCTAGTATGTCTTTCCCCAGCTTCCTCCCATCCAGGACCCAGGTGTTATCTGTGTCCCTCCTGTCTGCTCTCTCTGGGTTTTGGTTATTCTACTGTTGTCCCATCAGGCCTAGGGCTGCAAAAACCCCTCAGGTGTGGTGCTATCCCTTTTTGGTGTCTTTAAGTCCTAATCTACCTTTGCAAATAGTCTGTTAATGCTTGTCAAATTACCTCATTTGGGTGTGCTAGGATCCTGACTTCCTGAGGAGGAATTCTGGTGCTTGCTGTCATGATAGTTATAATTTCTTCAGTTGACAACACATAGCATATGAAGCATTTTATAGTTTGACTCACTTTATGTTTCCATTCTCATCAAACTTCCTACCTTTCCTTGAACTTAACAGCGCTGTAACTTCATGCTATCGTGCATGCTGCTTCCTGACCTGCAAAGCAGTACCCTTTCTGCCTTTTCTTCCAGACACCAATCTCCTCATTCTCCAAGATGCGTCTCAAATGTCACATGTCTAGGAAGACTTTTGTTTTGCCTCCTTCCACAGAATGACTTAGACTCTGTGCTCCCATGGGGTAATTATTTTGTTTCATGTTTGTCTCCCCTACAGGAATTATATTTTCCTCCCTTTCCTTCCTTCCTCCCTCCATCCTTCCCTTCCTTCTTACCTTCCTTCTATTTTTCTTTCCCTCATTCATTCCCAAAAATATTGATTGATTATCTCTTATGTATTAGTCACTGTTCTAAATTTTTGGGGCATAGCATAAAACACAGCAAAGTCCCTGCCATCATGGAGCTTATATTCTAGTGGGGAGACAAACAATAAATTCATAAACAGGATTATAATATAATTCCAGGTAGGGATGAACTTTGTAGAGATAAAAATAAGCAGGATGAGGGGACAGAGTGATGGCCTGTGTGGGAACAAGAAGTCTCCAAATTTAGACAGAGTCACTGTCAGAAAGGCTGGGTGTCGAGATGGTGTTTGAACAGAGACCTGAAGAGAGGGAGAATAGTATCTGAGGGTAAGTCTTCCAGCTAAGGACACAACAGAGCAAATGTACTGAGTGTGCTTTGCATGCTTGAGGAAGAGAATGTAGTCCCGTGGGCCAGGGGAGTGCTGGGGTACGCCATCTGAGGTGGCTACAAAACACAGATTCAGCCCCTGACAAGGTGTGAGCAGGAGGTAGCATGACTCAACTATTCATTTTGTTATCCCTAGTGCCTTACCCAGTTCCTGGATGACTGGATAAAGTGCAGTAGTTTGCGCAGTTAATTCTGTGAGCTTTCCTGCTTTAGTCCTGATGAAACAGCTGAGTCTCAGTAATTGGATTTGTTTCATTGTTTCTCACCCTGTGAAAAACATGAAGGTATGCATAAATCTACAATAAAATGATTGCCTCCTTAAATGTGTCTTAATTACCAATATTCTTTTATTATATTGGAAATGGAATCTTCTTTAATAAATCAAATACAAAAATTCCACCAGTGATTGAAGAAAAAATGAGATAAAATTGCATAGTGAGAGATTTGGCTTAAGCAGATAGACGAAAGCCCTTTGTAACAGAAAAAGTATCTAGACATAGCCAGCCAGTCACTGAATGGTCCCAAGAGAGATTAACATCTGAAACAGTGTGGCAGAAATCAATTTTTTGAATGGCTACAGTATATTAGCGCTTAAGGAAATATATTAAAAAACAAATAAATGAAAAAAACTCAAGTCTTCTATTCAAATAATTGTAGGTGTCAAAATTTTTTAGAACTCATCATTGTCCTTCATTATTAATAAATCGATACATATCAGCCCATTCTTACTCTTCATCAATCAGTATCTGTAAGTATTATAATATTGAAAAGAGAATTTTACTGGGCATTTTTGCATATTTAAAAAAAAATTGTATTTTAGAGTTAACATTAATCATTTAAAAATGATTTAAAATACTAAGGGCATACATTACCTGTTGGCAAGAGAGGGTTGTCTGTCAAAATACACAATTAATGTGGGGATTTAATTTACCTATGAAAAAGTCTCAAAATAGTGCAAAGAAGAAAAGCAAATGTCGACTATTAACAGAAAATATGCAATAATAACTGTCATTCTTTCATTTAGTTGTTTGGTCAGTCAATCACTGAATTTTTTTTTTTTTTTGGTAAATACTTCTTTCTGGTCTAGCTACTACACAGTTACCATTAAACAGGAATCAACTCAAAGGCAAGAGGTGTTTTTGGTTTTTAACCTAATATAAAATATTTTCTTAAAAGATTATGTAGTAGAGAGGGGCAAGATGGCGCTCTAGGCAGAAACACCACGCCGTCCCTCCACAGCAAAGATCCGAAAAACTAAGCCTAACAGAGAATCAACAATCCTGAAACCCTAGAACACCAAATGAAGAGATAAAGAACTCAGCCAAACACCAAACGGAGTGAGAATACTAAAAGAGAACGGAGAGCGAGGAGAGACTCAGGCAGAGATTCCTTACCAGCTAACGCAGCGCGGATCCACCATCTTGGATTCCTATCGGAGACCAGCAAACGGGAGAGCAGCCTTGCAGAGCATCTGGTCGGAGACAGAACGACCGGTAAACTGCGGTGTGTGCTCTCCCACCACGCACCCCTCTCCGCCTCAGCTGGGGATCCCCTGCTTTCCGTGGCCAGGGTCTCTGGGCTGGGGGGTGCTGGTGCTTGGATTCTGCGCGCCTGGGCTGGCGGCTTTCTGGGAGCTGTTTGCTGGCAGCTAGCGAACCTTTCTCTGCCGCCTCCCCCTCCTTTTGCCTGGGTGCCTGGGTCCGGGTGCTGTCTCTGCTCTCTCCTGCGGGGCTGTGGAGCTGCGTGCGGGCGTGTGGCTGTTTCTGGGTCTGGGCTCCCGCGTGGGTGGGATCCCGGGGCCTTTGTTCGTTCACCCCTCTGCTTTCCGTGGCCGGGGTCCCTGGGCGGGGGGGGCGCTGGTGCTTGGGTTCTGCGCGCCTGGGCTGGGGGCTTTCTGGGAGCCGTTTGCTGGCACCTAGCGGACCTTTTTCTGCCGCCTCCCCCTCCTTTTGCCTGGGTGCCTGGTTCCGAGGGCCGTCTCTGCTCTCTCCTGCGGGGCTGTAGGGCTGCGTTCGGGCGTGTGGCTGTTTCCAGGTCTGGGCTCCCGCGCGGGTGGGATCCTGGGGCCTTTGTTCGTTGGCCCCTCTGCTTCCCGTGGCCACGGTCACTTAACCCCGAGACTATCGGCTTCTTGGAATTCGCGCCCCTGAGTGGGGGCTCTCTGGGTCCCATTTGTAGGCACTGACTGCTGGTGTTGCCCTTTTTTTTTTTTTTTTTTTCTCAATTTTATTTTTCTTCCTTTTTTGATTAGTTTTGTCATATTTTATCTCTTTTTCTCTTTTGTCTTTCTTCATTGCTTAATTTCTTGTCCCTCTATCTCTTCCTTCTCTTTCTGATCCCTGAATACCAGGCGATGTATGCCTCTGTACCTTCTGGCCAGGCTGAGCTGTGAAAATTGAGACCGACTCCCCCAGACCTCATAGCTGCATCGGTGCGATCCCTGGGAACTTTGCAGTTTTTTAACTTTTCTGATTTTCATTTGGTCATTCTTTCCTTTTCTTTCTCTTCCCCCTTCTGGTTTCCTCCATCCCATAGTCTCTCATCTGTACATTCCAACGACAAACTCCTCTAGCATTCTTTTATGTTTGTACGCTTTTTGCTCCTCCTCCTCTCTCCTCTCTCCCATATCCAGCTTAGCTTCACACATAACCATCTTCCCGCTGCACCCTACCTACCTGCACCGTGTACTAGACATCACATCACCAAGCGGTGCAGGCACGCCCTATTGGAACCCGCCCAGCACTGACTACCGACCGTCCTGGTGACTGCGGTGAGTGCCACAAGCAACCCATCCCAGTGGCTCCTCCTCAACTAGATCTGCCCAGCTGTACCACAAGAACGAAAAAAAAAAAAAAAAAGTCTACAATCAATAAACGAGAGAAATATCTACTGAATGCCCCAAAAACAGCAAACAATATCAAAACATTTACAAAAACAAGACAAGATGGCTCCAATAGGCGTCCAAATTAAAACACCAGATAACTCTCCTGTGGAAGAAAATGCACTAGAAGTACCTGATACGGAACTCAAATCACTAATACTCGGAATTTTCCAAGAACTGAGGCAAAAAGCTGACAAACATGAGGAAAAAATAGACAAATTTATGGAAAATACAGACAAAAAATTGGAAGAATTCAGGAAGATGATGCAAGAACAAAATGCCAAAATAAATTCACAACTCGAAATTATACAAAAACAACAATTAGAAATCTAAAAGATAAACAACAAGATTTCAGAAATGCTGAGAAGTAGATTTGAAACCATGGAAGACAGGATCAGTGGAACTGAAGACAAACACTTGGATACAACTCTGTTTCAGGAAAACTCAGAAAAAAGAACAAAGAAAAATGAAGAGACCCTGAGAGTTATGTGGGACACAATTAAAAGCAAAAACTTACGAGTGATTGGCATACCAGAACGGGAAGAAAACAGAAAACACAGAGAGGATCATTGAGGAACTGCTGACAGAAAACTTTCCCAATATCATGAAAGATGAAAAGCTGGTCATCCAAGAAGCTCAACGAACCCCATATAGAATAGACCCCAAAAGAAAATCACCAAGACATATCATATTCACACTCGCTAAAACTAAAGACAAACAAAGAATCCTGAGAGCAGCTCGGGAAAAACAAGAAGTCACATACAGAGGAGAAACAATAAGACTAAGCTCAGATTATTCAGCAGAAACCATGCAGGCAAGAAGGCAATGGGATGACATATATAAAATCTTGAAAGAAAAAAATTGTCAGCCAAGAATAATATATCCTGCAAAATTCTCATTCAAATTTGATGGTGAAATTAGGTCATTTCCAGATAAACAGAAACTAAAGGAATATGCAAAAGTCAAACCAAACTTACAAGAATTATTAAAGGGAGTTCTTCGATCTGAGGACAAACAGCTTAAGCCCTCAGGCAGGACCTAGGACCTAGGATGCAGGTTAACATGAACCAGATACCATTCTAGGAACTGAACTACAGACGACTTTCCAAAAACAAAAGATATACAACAGGGAATCAGATAAATCAATCAAAGGATGACAACAACATCAAAACAATGAAAGAGGGAACAAACGGCATAGGTATAGAACCTTCTAAAGGAGAAGAAGGCAAGGCGATACCAAGTAACGGTAGACTGCTTCAAAATTATAAAGATAAGGGTAAAATTCATGGTAACCACAAAAAAAGTTAACAAACCAACTCATAAAAATAAAGACGAAAAACATAAAGTCTCAACAAAAACAAAACCTACAAAAACAAAAGAAATGAACACAAAATCCACAAACAAAAGGAACTCAGCACAAGAGAGTAAGAAGAACAAAGAAAACTTCAGCATCACAAAAAAAAGCACTACAAAATGACAGCAACAAACTCACATCTATCAATAATTACACTGAACGTAAATGGACTCAATGCACCCATAAAGCGACGGAGAGTGGCAGAATGGATAAGAAAACAGGATCCATCTATTTGCTGTCTACAAGAGACACATCTTAGAAACAAAGATGTCAATTTATTAAAAATCAAAGGTTGGAAAAAAATATATCAAGCTAACAACTATCAAAAAAGAGCAGGAGTGGCAATTCTAATCTCAGATAAAATAGACTTTAAAACAAAATCTACCATAAAAGACAAAGAAGGACACTATATAATGATTAAGGGGATGATCCATCATGAAGACATAACCATAATAAATATCTATGCACCCAATGACAGGGCTCCAAAATACATAAAAAAAACTCTAACAGCACTGAAAAGAGAAATTGACAGTTCCACAATAATAGTAGGAGACTTCAACACACCACTCTCAGTAAAGGACAGAACAACTAAAAAGAAACTTAGCAAAGATACAGAAGACCTAAAGGACACAATCAGCCAACTGGACCTCATAGACATATATAGAACACTCCATCCAACCGCTGCAAAGTACACATTCTTTTCCAATGCACATGGAACGTTCTCCAGAATAGACCACATCTTAGGCCACAGAGCAATCCTCAACAAGATCCAAAATGCTGAGATAATTCACAGTATCTTCTCTGACCACAATGCCATCAAGGTAGAAATTAACACTAGAAAGAGCAAGGAAAAAAAATCAAACACATGGAAACTGAATAATAATCTGCTTACACATCAATGGGTAATAGAAGAAAACAGAGATGGAATTAAAAAATTCCTAGAATCAAATGAAAATGAAAACACATCATACCAAAACCTTTGGGACACAGCAAAGGCAGTCCTCAGAGGACAATTTATAGCAATAGATGCACATATCAAAAAAGAAGAAAGGGACAAAATCAAAACATTAACTACAGAACTCAAAAAAATAGAAAGAGAACAACAAAAAAAGCCTACAACCACCGGAAGAAAGGAAATAGTAAAGATCAGAGCAGAAATCAATGAAATAGAGAACAGAAAAACAATAGAAAGAATCAACAAAACCAAAAGTTGGTTCTTTGAAAGAATCAACAAAATCGACAAACCACTGGCCAGACTGACAAAAGAAAAACAGCAGAGGGCACAAATAACCCAAATAAGAAATGAAATGGGGGACATTACAACAGACCCAACTGAAATAAAAAGGATTATAACAGAATATTATGAAAAACTATATTCCAACAAATTTGAAAACCCAGAGGAAATGGATAAATTTCTAGAAACATACGGCCTACCCAAACTACAACAAAGTGATATTGAAAATCTGAACAGACCCATAACAAGAGAAGAGATTGAAAAGGTAATAAAAAAACTCCCAACCAAAAAAAGCCCTGGCCCAGATGGCTTCACTGGAGAATTCTACAAAACATTTACAGAAGAGCTCATACCAGTTCTACTCAAGTTATTTCAGAGCATAGAAGAGGAAGCAACACTTCCAAATTCATTCTATGAAGCCAGCATAACGCTGATACCAAAACCAGGCAAAGACATCACAAAAAAAGAAAATTACAGACCAATATCTCTCATGAATATAGATGCAAAAATTCTGAACAAAATTTTAGCCAATAGAATTCAGTATCATATCAAAAAAATAATACACCACGACCAAGTAGGATTCATACCAGGTATGCAAGGATGGTTTAACATTAGAAAATCCATCAACGTAATCCACCACATAAATAAAAGGAAAGAAAAAAATCACATGATTATCTCAATTGATGCAGAAAAGGCATTTGACAAAGTCCAACACCCATTCCTGATAAAAGCTCTCAATAAAATAGGTATAGAAGGGAAATTTCTCAACATCATAAAGGGCATCTATGCAAAACCAACAGCCAACATCATTCTTAATGGAGAAAGGCTGAAAACATTCCCCCTGAAAACAGGAACAAGACAAGGATGCCCTTTATCACCACTCCTATTTAACATTGTGCTGGAAGTTCTCGCTAGAGCAGTAAGGTAAGAGAAAGAAATAAAGGGCATCCAAATTGGGAATGAAGAAGTTAAACTCTCCCTGTTTGCAGATGATATGATACTATACATAGAAAACCCTAAAGACTCCACGAGAAATTTACTGGAACTAATAGAAAGATTCAGCAGAGTAGCAGGATACAAGATAAACATTCAAAAATCAGTTGGATTCCTATACACCAGTAAGGAGAACGATGAAAAGGAGATCAGGAAATCAATACCATTTTCAATAGCCCCTAAAAAGATAAAATACTTGGGAATAAATCTGACCAGGAATATAAAAGACCTATACAAAGAAAACTACAAAACACTGCTGCATGAAACCCAAAGGGATCTACATAAATGGAAAAACATACCATGCTCATGGATAGGCAGACTCAACATTGTGAAAATGGCAATTCTACCTAAAGCAATTTACAAATACAATGCAATTCCGATACAAATACCAACAACATTCTTCAAAGAGATGGAAAAACTAATTATTAACTTTATATGGAAAGGGAAGAAACCCCGAATAAGTAAAGCACTACTGAAGAAGAAGAATAAAGTTGGAGGACTCACACTACCTGACTTGAGAACCTACTATACAGCTACAGTACTCAAAACAGCCTGGTACTGGTACAACAACAGAGACATTGACCAATGGAACAGAATTGAGAACTCAGATGTAAATCCATCCACCTATGGTCACCTGATTTTTGACAAGGGCCCAAAATACATCAAATGGGGAAAGACAGTCTTTTTAACAAATGGTGCTGGCAAAACTGGATATCCATTTGTAGAAAAATGAAACAGGACCCATACCTCACACCATATACAAAAACTACTTCAAAATGGATCAAAGACCTGAATATAAAGCCTCAAACTATAAAATTCATAGAAGAAAAAATAGGACCAACACTTCAGACCTTAATACATGGCATTAACAGGATACAAACCATAAACATCAACACAAAAAACCCAACAGATAAACTAGATAATTGGGATCTTCTAAAAATCAAACATCTATGCTCTTCAAAAGATTTCACCAAAAGAGTTAAAAGAGAACCTACAGACTGGGAAAAAATTTTTGGACAGTACAAGTCAGACAAAGGTCTAATCTCCATAATCTACAAGAAAATCCAACACCTCTACAACAAAAAGACAACCAATCCTATCAAAAAATGGGCAAAGGAAATGAACAGACACTTCACCAAGGAAGACATTCAAATGGCCAACAGACACATGAGGAAATGCTCGCGATCACTAGCCATTAGAGAAATGCAAATTAAAACCACAATGAGATACCATCTCACCCTGGCATTACTGGCACGAATCAAAAACACTGGAAATAACAAATGTTGGAGGGGCTGCGGGGAGACGGGAACTCTTATACACTGCTGGTGGGAATGCAAAATGATACAGCCATTTTGGAAAATGATATGGCGTTTCCTCAGAAAGCTAGAAATAGACGTACCATTCGATCCAGCAATCCCACTCCTAGGAATATATCCTAGAGAAATAAGAGTCATCACTCGAATAGACATATGCACACCTATGTTCATGGCAGCATTATTCACAATAGCAAAACGATGGAAACAACCTCGATGTCCATCAACAGACGAATGGATACACAAACTATGGTACATACACACAATGGAGTACTATGCAACGAGAAAGAACAATGAATCGGTGAACCATCTCATAACATGGATGAAACTGGAGGACATCATGCTGAGTGAAATAAGTCAATCACAAAAGGACAAATATTGTATGAGACCTCTATTGAAAAACCCATGAAAAAATTCACATGCAAAATGTAACAATCCTTGTTGGTTACCAGGGATGGGAGGGGGGGGGGAATACTAAATAGGTAATAGGTAAGTGGTAACTTGGGTGAGAGATGAGATAGTACATAGTACAGGGGAAACTAACACAACCTGCACAAGGAAAGGTCATGGAGGCCCTATAGACACATCCAAACCCCCCGAGGGACTGAGTTGTTGGACGGAGGGCTCTGGGGACCATGATCTCGGGGAACATCTAGCTCAATTGGCATGACACTACTTATAAAGATAATGCTCTACATTCTACCTTGGTGAGTAGTGTCTGGGGTCTTAAAAGCCTATGAGCGGCCATCTAAGATACTCCACTGATCTCATCCCTTCGGGAACAAGGGAGAATGAAGAGAACAGGATACAAGGAAAAGATTAGTCCGAAGGACTAATGGTCCACAGCTACCAAGGCCTCCACGGGACTGAGCCCAGTACAGCTGGATGGTGCCCGGCTACCACCAATGACTCCTCTGACCAGGATCACAACAGAGGGTTCTGGGCAGAGCTGGAGTAGGATGTAGAGTATAATTTTAACTCCCAAGAAAAAAAAAAAAAAGAAGACCAGATATACTGGCCTAAAGAATACTAGAGAAACCTCGAGAGTGTGGCCCCCAGACACCCTTTCAGCTCAGAGGGGAAGTTACCTTCAAGGTTCGATGTTAAGCCTGGGAATGGACACCCCAGTAAAACTAAATGGGACTAACGATGTACAGGAGTCCGGTGACAAGGGCCAGAAGGCAGAGGGAGAGTAGGAAACTGATGATAAGGAACACAAATTGAATAAGGACACTGTTGATGTATTGTGAGATTGTTGACCACTGCTATAGGGCAACATTTGTAGTAACTATTAAATGGGAGGCTGTTTTGTCCTGTAAGCCTTCATCTTGGGCGAGAATGGCAGCACAATTGGAAGAGCATAGTCAATATCACTTAAATGTGTAAGTAAAAAGTTTTGAAATGGTGTTTAAATAAAATAAAAATAAATAAATAAATAAATAAATAAATAAACAAATGAGACTAAAGAGGTACAATAGTCCACTGACAAGGTCCAGAAGACAGAAGGGGACAAGGAAGCCCCCTGGTGATAGGGAACACAAGGTGGAGTAAGGATATTCTTGATGTGCTGTGAGATTGTTAACCATTGTCATAGGGCAACATGTGTAGTAACTGTTAAATGAATAACTATTTTTTCTGTAAGCCTTCATCTTAAGTGAGAATAACAGCACAGTTGGAAGAGCGTAGTCAATGTCACTGAACTGTGAATGTAGAAATTTTTGAAACGGTGTATCTTTGGCCATCTGTAATTTTCATCAAAAAAAAAGGTTGAGAATTTAGAGGCTTAATACGTTGTGGGGTTGTTAACCAATGTCAAAAAACAACATGTGTACTACTATTTCGTGAGAAACTATTTGCTCTGTAAGCTTTCACCTGAAGTACAATAAAATATATATAAAAAAAAAAAAAGATTATGTAGCCTGATGAACATAAAGAGAGACCAACCCTTCCCCAGAGATTGTCCTTAAAATATATGGAGTCTGTGGTAATAATAATATGCGTGGGTTGCCCAGGAGCCCTGTAGTGCAACAGTCAAGCACTTAGTCATTGAGAGAAAGACCTGGTGATGTGCTCCCATAAAGGTGGTTATTGCATGCTGTAATGGATTGAATTGTGTCCTCCCAAAAATGTGTGAATCAATTTGGCTGGGCCGTGATTCCCAGTAGTGTGTGGTTGTCCTCCATTTTGTGATTGTAATTTTACATTAAAGAGGATTAGGGTGGGATTGTAACACCACCCTAACCCAGGGCACATCCCTGATCCAGTGTAAAGGGACTTTCCCTGGGGTGTGGTTTGCACCACCTTTTATGTCTTACAAGAGATAAAAGGAAAGGGAAGCAAGTGGAGGGGGGGAACCTCATACCACCGAAAAGCAGTGCCGGGAGCAGAGCGCGTCCTTGGGACCTGAGGTTCCTGCGCAGACAAGCTCCCAGACCAAGGGAAGATTGATGACACGGACCTTCCTCCAGAGCTGATAGAGAAAGAAAGCCTTCCCCTGGAGCTGACACCCTGAATTTGGACTTCTAGCCTACTAGACTGTGAGAAAATGAGTTTTTCTTTGTTGAGGCCATCCACTCATGGTATTTCTGTAAGAGCAGCCCTCGATGACTAAGACATGTGCCACTGAGTCATTCTGACTCACAGCTACCCTGTGTGACAGAGTAGAACTGCCCCATAGGGTTTCCTAGGCTGTAATCTTTACCAGAGCAGACTGCCAGGTCTTTTCTTCCCAGGAGTGGCTGGTGGGTTCCATCCCTGGACCTTTCGGTTAGCAGCTGAGTTCTGAACCATTGTGCCACCAGAGCTCCTTCCAGTAAAGACTAACAAACACCTACTGCCATCCACTCGGACTCATAGTGACCCTGTGGGACAGAATATAACTTCCCCATAGGGTTTCCAAGGCTGTAATCTTTATGGAACCAGGCTGCCACATCTTTCTCACACTTAGTGGGCTGGTGGGTTCAAACCACTGACCTTGAGGTTAGCAGCATAGCACATAACCACTGCACTGCCAGGGATCCCCTGTAGAGATTAGAGCTAAGAAATCCTATAGGGCATGTCTGTTCTGCTACATGGGGTCGCTATGAGTTGAAGTCAACTCCACAACACCTAACAACAACAACGTGGGTTGCTTACATGTTTCTGACTTTGTAGTATGCATTTCCATTATCAGAACTGTACTTCCCATTAGAGCTGTGTCTTAGTCATCTAGTGCTGCTCTAATAGAAATACCACAAGTGGATGGCTTTAACAAAGAGAAATTTATTCTCTCACAGTCCAGTAGGCTCAAGTCCAAATTCAGGGCATCAGCTCCAAGGGAAGGCTTCAAGTTCAAATTCAGGGCATCAGCTCCAGGGGAAGGCTTTCTCTGTCGGCTCTGTAGGAAGGTCCATGTCATAAATCTTCCCTTGGTCTGGGAGCTTGTCTGCGCAGGAACCTCAGGTCTGAAGGACACGCTCTGCTCCCGGCACTGCTTTTCCTTTTCGGTGGTATGAGGGTCCCGCCCTCCACTTGCTTCCCTTTCCTTTTATCTCTTGTAAGAGATAAAAGGTGGTGCAAACCACACCCCAGGAAAAGTCCCTTTACACTGGATCAGGGATGTGCCCTGGGTTAGGGTGTTGTTACAATCCCACCCTAATCCTCTTTAATGTAAAATTACAATCACAAAATGGAGGACAACCACAAAACACTGGGAATCATGGCCTAGCCAAATTGATACACACATATTTTGGGGGACACAATTCAATCCATGATAAGCTGGTATCGATTTCTTCCAACATGTGAGGAATCTGGAGTTCAGTGAAATGGAACCTTTGCAGGCCACAGTCCATGCAGACTCTGACTCCCCCAGGAGAATGTAGCTCCTTGAGGGCCTCAGCGTTGTGGGTAGGCTCATTCTCTGCTGCTTTTCTTCTGCCAGGTGAGTGTCTCACTAGTGATTCCTACGTGGTCATTGAATGAAAATCTCTTAACCACTCTGCTACATCATATGAAAGAAGAATTCAGCTTTTTCCTCCTTGCTGATATCATGTATTAAATATTTACAGATAGTTCTAGATCTGACTTCGTATTTGAGATTTGTGTTGCATTTTTTGTTTGGTTTCTTACATGTCAGTTCAAAACATCTACATTTAAAAAAAAAAAATCAGAAACTCATCACCAAGCATCCATTCCAATAAATTAATGTTTCTACTGGTAGTTCCTCATTTGGCAGAATGAGCCATTTACCTGGCAATGGGAATAGGGAAAGAGGGAGCCCAGAAAGAGGGACTAATGGAGGACATCTTTTATCCCCCAAGAGGAGTTGAGAAGTAGGTATCTGCCTTTTGCAACCAAAGCAGCTCTCTCTGGAACACTACTTCTATATAGAACCCACATAATGTACCAGTTTCTTTTCTTTTTTTTTTTTTTAATAATATTTTATTGTGCTTTGTGTGAAAGTTTACACAGTAAATTAGGTTCCCATTTAACAATTACTACACAAATTGTTCAGTGACATTGGTTCAATTTTTGACATTGTGTTAACATTCTCATTCATTCCCTTCTGGATGTTTTGTTTCCAGGAATCCTATTTCCCTGTCCCCTTACCCTTTCATCTTTGCTTTAGAGTAATTGTTGCCCATTTGGTCTCATATAGACGATTTTTTAAAAGTGTGCGATACTCACTGGTAATATTCTTTATCTTTTTTTTCATTTTTTTAAATTGTAGTTCAGGTGAAAGTTTACAGAACAAATCATTTCTCATTAAACAGTAGTACACATATTGTTTTATGACATTGGTTAACAACCCCATGACATGTCAACCCTCTCCCTTCTCGACCTTTTTTTTAGTGAAAATATATGTAGCCGAAGATAAACCATTTCAAAAATTTCTACATGCACAGTTCAGTGAAATCGATTACGCCCATCCAATTGTGCAACTATTCTCACTTTCGATGAAGGTTTACAGAACAAAATAGTTTCTTATTGAACAGTTAGTACACATTTTGCCCTATGACAATGATCAACAACCTCACAACACATCAATACCGTCCTTACTCAACCTTGGGTTCCCTATCACCAGCTTTCCTGTCCCCTTCTGCCTTCTAGCACTTGTCCCTGGACTGCTATGCCTCATTAGTCCCGTTTTGTTTTATGGGGCTGTCCAATCCCCGGCTGAACAGTGAACCTTGGAAGTGAATTCACCACTGAGATAGAAGGGTGTCTGGGGGCCATACTCTCGGGGTTTCTCCAGTCTCCTTTAGGCCAGTAAATCTGGTCTTTTTTTGTGTGTTAGAATTTTGTTCTAGATCCTTCTCCAGCTCTGTCCAGAACCCTCTGTTGTGATCCCGGTTAGAGCAGTCAGTGGTGGTAACCGGGCACCATCTAGCTGTACTGGACTCAGTCCGGTGGAGGCCTTGGTAGCTGTGGACCATTAGTCCTTCGGACTAATCTTTTCCTTATATCCTGTTCTCCTCATTCTCCCTTGCTCCAGAAGGGATGAGACCAGTGGAGTATCTTAGATGGCTGCTCACAGGCTTTTAAGACTCCAGACACTACTCACCAAGATAGAATGCAGAGCATTGTCTTTATAAACTGTGTTATGCCAGTTGAGCTAGATGTTCCCCGAGACCATGGTCCCCACAGCCCTCCACCCAGAAGTTCAGTCCTTCAGGGAGTTTGGATGTGTCTATGGAGCTTCCATGACCTTTCCTTGTACAAGTTGTGCTGGTTCCCCAGTATTGTGTACTGTCTCACCCTTCACCAAAGATACCACATATCTATTGCCTATTTAGTATTTCCCTCCTACCCCTCCCATCCCTCCTAACCAATAAAGATTGTTACTTTTTTTTTTTTTTTAATATTTTATTGTACTTCAGGTGAAGGCTTACAGAACAAATAGTTTCTCATGTAACAGTAGCACACATGCTGTTTTATGACATTGATTAACAACCCCACAACATTTTAACCCTCTAAATTCTCAACTTTTTTTTCTTTTTTCTTTTGGTGAAAATACACATAGCCAAAGATACACCATTTCAAAAATTTTTACATACACATTTAAGTGGCATTGACTACGCTCTTCTAATTGTGCTATTATTCTCACTTAAGATGAAGGCTTACAGGACAAAATAGCCTCCCATTTAACAGTTACTACAAATGTTGCCCTATAACAATGGTTAACAATCTCACAACACATCAACAATATCCTTATTCAACCTTGTGTTCCCTATCATCAGCTTCCTACTCCCCATCTGCCTTCTGGCCCTTGTCACTGGACTCCTGTACCTCGTTAGTCTCATTTGGTTTTACTGGGCTGTCCACTCCCAGGCTGAACAGTGAACCTCAAAGGTAACTTCACCACTGAGCAAAAAGGGTGTCTGGGGGCCATACTCTTGAGGTTTCTCCAGTCTCCTTTAGGCCAGTAAATCTGGTATTTTTTTGTGTGTGTGAGTTAGAATTCTGCTCTACATCCTTCTCCAGCTCTGTCCAGAACCCTCTGTTGTGATCCTGGTCAGAGTAGTCAGTGGTGGTAGCCGGGCACCAACTAGCTGTACTGGACTCAGTCTGGTGGAGGCCTTGGTAGCTATGGACAATTAGTCCTTTGGAATAATCTTTTCCTTGTATCCTGCTCTCTTCATTCTCCCTTGCTCCCGAAGGGATGAGACCAGTGGAGTATCTTAGATGGCCGCTCACAGGCTTTTAAGACCCCAGACACTACTCACCAAGGTAGAATGTAGAGCATTATCTTTATAAGTAGTGTCATGCCAATTGAGCTAGATGTTCCCAGAGACCATGGTCCCCAGAGCCCTCCGTCCAGCAACTCAGTCCCTTGGGGAGTTTGGATGTGTCCATGGGGCCTCCATGACCTTTCCTTGTACAGGTTGTGTTAGTTTCCCCTGTATTGTGTACTGTCTCACCTTTCACCCAAGATACCACTCATCTATTGCCTATTTAGTATTCCCCCCGCCCCCATCCCTGGTAACCAACAAGGATTGTTACATTTTGCATGTGAACTTTTTCATGGGTTTTTACAATAGAGGTCTCATACAATATTTGTCCTTTTGTGATTGACTTATTTCACTCAGCATAATGTCCTCCAGTTTCATCCATGTTATGAGATGGTTCACAGATTCATTGTTGTTCTTTCTTATTGCACAGTACTCCATTGTGTGTATATACCATAGTTTGTTTATCCATTCATCTGTTGATGGGCACCTACATTGTTTCCATCGTTTTGCTGTTGTGAACAATGCTGCCATGAACACAGGTGTGCATATGTCTATTCGAGTGACGACTCTCATTTCTCTAGGATATATTCCTAGGAGTGGGATTGCTGGATCGAATGGTATGTCTATTTCTAGCTTTCTGAGGAAGCGCCATATTATTTTCCAAAATGGTTGTATCATTTTGCATTCCCACCAGCGATGCACTAGAGTTCTTATCTCCCCGCAGCCCCTCTAACATTTGTTATTTCCAGTGTTTTTGATTAGTGTCAGTAATGCTGGGGTGAGATGGTATCTTATTGTGGTTTTAATTTGCATTTCTCTAATGGCTAGTGATCGTGAGCATTTCCTCATGTGTCTGTTGGCCGCTTGAATGTCTTCTGTGGTGAAGTGTCTGTTCATTCCTTTTCCCATTTTTTAATAGGATTATTTGTCTTTTTGTTGTAGAGGTGTTGGATTTTCTTGTAGAGATGGAGATTAGACCTTTGTCTGACTTGTACTGTCCAAAACGTTTTTCCCAGTCTATGGAATCCAAGCACCCGGTGTTTCTTGGACAAGAGATTGTGACCGCGGAAAGCAGAGGAGGCCGAGTGGGAGTGAAGAAGGGTGGGTGATGGGAAAGCGTAAATCACAAATTACCTGTTGTTTTGTCTCCTGCTGGAAGCTCTGTGAAGCTGCTTTCTGGTACCCCCAGTTGCTGTTCTCGGATAGGAGTCCAAGATGGTGGATCCGCACTGCGTTAGCTGATAAGGGACCTTTGCGGAATCTCTCCTTGCTCTCTGTTCTCTGTCAGTTTTCTTACTCCATTTGGTGCTTGGCTCAGTTCTTTATCTCTTCATTTGATGTTTTAGAGTTTCAGGATTGCTGTTTTCTCTGTTGGGCTTAGTTTTTCAGATCTTTGCTGTGGAGGGACGGCATGGTGCTTCTGCCTAGCGTGCCATTTTGCCGGAAGTCCCAATATTCTTTATTTTATGAGCCAATCTCTTATTTTATTAAAAGGTGACCTCAGGGAAGAGTTGTGATTAAAGATTTAAAGAGCATCTGAGGGCAATAGTCTCAGGGAGTCCTCTAGTCCTAACTGATCCAGTAATTCTGGAGTTTTTCAGAAGTTGAGTTCTGTTCCATGTTTTTCTCCCAATCTATCAGGGTTCATCTTTTGTGGCCCTGTTCAGAATGTTCAGTGGTGGTAGCCAGGCACCATCTACTTCTTCTGGTCTCAGGGTAGATGAGGCTGTGGTTCATATAGGCTATTAGCCCTGTACTCTCGTTTCTTCTCTGAGACTTTAGGTTCCTTTTTTCTCTTTTGCTCCTGATAAGTAGAGACCAATAGTTGTATCTTAGGTGACTGCTTGCAAGTTTTTAGAACCCCATAGACTACTCACCTCATGAGGATTCGGGACGTGAACTTTGTGAACTATATTAAGCCAATTGACTGAATTGTCCCATGAGACTAAAGTCTTAAGCCTTCAAACCCAGAAAACCATTCTTGGAAGGTGTTTGGTTATGTCTGAGAAGTATCTGTAACTGTGTCCTCTATGAATAGATATGCAGGCACGCACAACTCTGTATGTACATGTACATGTAGATACTTATATCTGTACACACATATGTACTGAAAAGGCTATTTCTAGGATCCATCGAAGGCACTGTTATGTCCTGTCAGTGGCTCCAGGGACTACACTTTTATAACACATTAAATCCAGGACCAGTGTGTAGTCAGAGCACATCCTTTATCTGCTCTTCTTTCTCTATACTCATATTCTTTCTAATAATCTTAAAAATATTATGTGGTGCCATATATATGTTTTATAAGTAAAGTTGTTACATTCTTTCATGTAAGGTCACTCAATATACTAACTATATTAGCAAATTAAAATTTTATTTGATACTAATATACAAGTTATTAAGATTTTACTGTCAATAAATTCTAAAGACAGTTTTAATTAATAAGCATTTAATATTCAACATTATGATGCCCATATTTGAGTTGTACTATTCCCTTGCTTAAATTACATTTCAGGGACCACCAGTAGAGTCTTAAGATATCAGTGATGATAGATCTAGGCTGAGGCTGTTCAGATTGAGTTTGTAGAAGTCAGTGCACTTCAAGTGTGTTGGTCAGTCTTAAAGTGACTGCTGTGAGCGGATGGCTGTTGCTGTTCCCTTTTGGCCGTCTGGCAGCACATCGAGAGTATGGGGCTTGTGCATTCTCACTAAGCCTAGAACTCCAAGCTCCTGTGTTCCAGCTTTTTCCATGCAGTGTCTCTGACAGCTCCACAATTACCTTCTCTTGCTATTTAGAGTTAAATGGATGTTGGGAAGCTCAGATTATTTACTCCTCAACTGGTCAGAAGGGCTTCTGGCTAGGAAACTCCCCTCACAAATGTGCTAAAATGCATACAGAGGTACTGACTGCCTTCAAAGTTCCCTGCAGCTGTTTGCAAGTGTCTGTGAATGACCCGTTCACCTTTGATCCTCTCCTCTTGGTGAACTTTTAATGGTGGACAAAGTCTTATTCCACATTATGCCTGATCTGGCCACTGAGGCTACCGAAACAACTCAAATAGCATTCTAACATTTCATTTTCATATTCTGCATGTCTAATGGAAACCTTTGGAACTTTTACCTGTGTTATATGCTCAAGTTTGTTTATTTATTTGTTTGTTTTTAATGTGCAATTACTTGTCGATACATTGGTCAAAAGTAAGACTTAGATATTTCCATTGGTTTACAATATGTACATTATATTAGTAATTTTAAAAATATTCCTTCTGTTTTCACTTTTCAATTGGCTCATATAAAATGTCAAAACCCTTTCAAAGAATTCAGTAACAAAATGTGTATTAGTAATAACCATCAATAGGACACTTGTGGCTTTGATGTGCTTGTCTCAAATTGTAGGGTGAGGATATGATGAAAGAGACAAGTGACCAAGCCCTCTTGGTAGGTCTTGAGGATGTCACATATGTGTTTCTGTGCAGACTTCAAGCAGCATGATGCAGCCCTAACCTGTCATAGAGTGAGAGCTGTCCTGCCAAGGGCCTGGAAAAGGCATTAATGGCAAATCCAAACCAAAACAAGAAACAGTAAAAGGAGGAGGGACCAATGTTAGACAAATGTCAGTTGTACTTCCATGATACTTACTGAGCAGAAAGAGTGGTCCTGAGTTGGACTACCTCACAGACTAATAAGACATTTTATAGATGGCTTGTTTTGCACCCACATTCCAGCATGTAAGCAATTGAGCAGAAGTAGATTGTAATCTCTGAAAATTTCATTAACTCCTAGCTTTTATTGGGTATACATCTGTCTTAGGCTGGGTTCTCTAAAGAAGAAAAACCAGCATAGCGTATAAATATACATATGTTGTTGTTGTTAGGTTCTGACTCATAGGGACTCTATGTACAGCAGAACGAAACACTGCCCGGTCCTGCGCCATCTTCACAATTGTTATGCATAAGCCCATTGTTGCAGCCACTGCGTCAATCTCATTAAGGGTCTTCCCCTTTCTCACAGACCCTGTACTTTACTAAGCATGATGTCCTTCTCCAGGGACTGATCCCTCCTAACAACATGTCCAAAGTATGTAAGACGAAGTCTTGCCATCCTTGCTTCTAAGGAGCATTCTGGTTGTACTTGCTCCAAGACAGATTTGTTTGTTCTTTTGGCAGCCCATGTATATTCAATATTCTTCTCCAACACCTCAATTCAAAGGTGTCAATTCTTCTTTGGTCTTCTTTATTCATTGTCCAAATTTCACATGCATAGGAGGCGAAAGAAAACACCATGGCCTGGGTCAGGCGCACCTCAATTTTTAAAGTAACATCTTTGCTTTTTGATACTTTAAAGAGGTCTTTTGCAGCAGATTTGCCCTATACAATGTGTCTTTTGATTTCTTGACTGCTGCTTTTATGGGTGTTGACTGTGGATCTAAGTAAAATGAAATCCTTGACAACTTCAATCTTTTCTCCATTTATCATGATGTTGCTTATTGGTCCAGTTGTGAGGATTTTTGTTTTCTTTATGTTGACTTCTAATCCATACTGAAAGCTGTGGTCTTTGATCTTCATCAGTAAGTGCTTCAAGTGCTCTTCACTTTCAGCAAGCAAGGTCTTGTCATCTGCATATCCCAGGTTGTTAATGAGTCTTCTTCCAATCCTGAGGCTCCGTTCTTCTTCATATAGTCCAGTTTCTCAGATTATTTGCTCAGCATACAGATTGAATAGGTATGGTGAAAGGATATAACTCTGACTTTTCCTTGCTGTAAACCACGCACTTTCCCTTTGTTCTGTTCAAACAACTGCCTCTTGGTCTACGTACAAGTTCCTCATGAGCACAATTAAGTGTTCTGGAATTCTCATTCTTCACAATGTTATTCATAATTTGTTATGATCCACATAATTGAATGCCTTTGCATAGTAAATAAAACACAGGTAAACATCTTTCTGCTATTCTCTGTTTTCAGTCAGGATACATCTGATATCAGCAAAGATAGCCCTGGTTCCATGTCCTCTTCTGAGTCAAGCTTGAATTTCTGCTAGTTCCCTGTCGATATACTGCTGCAACCACTTTTGAGTGATCGTCAGCAAAATTCTACTTGAATCTGATATTAATGATATTGTTCTACAATTTCCACATTTGGTGAGATCGCCTTTCTTGGGAACAAGCATAAACATAGATAGATCTCCTCCAGTCAGTTGACTAGGTAACTGTCTTCCAAATTTCTTGGCATAGACAAGTGAGTACTTCCAGTGCTGCATCCGTTTGATGAAACATCTCAGTCGGTATTCTGTCAATTCCTGGAGCCTTGTTTTATGCTAATGGCTTCAGTGCAGCTTGGACTTCTTCCTTCAGTACCATTGGTTCCTGCTTTTATGGTACCTCCTGCAATGAATCTCTTCTTAGTGGGCCCATATTAATGAACTCAGACTTTTATGTTCTTGCACCATTATCCCACACCCTTAGTAGCCATTCTCATACATATTCCCCAGGTTTTTATTTGTACTTATTAGAAAAGATAAGCAGTTCTTTTGGTGTGTAGCATATCTCCTCCTGGGTCACAATTTGTACTTTACTTTTTGGGGCTCACGTTGGCTTAAGTGTAGTTATAAGTCTAGAAGCCAAAATGGGTGTTGGGGATGTATTTTCAGAACATTCAGCATTATTTTGTAATACATCTGCCTCAGGCAATGCCCAGGCAATGATTCAAAGGCTCTTCAGACATGGCTGAGTTAATCTTATCAGATGTGGGTGGAGGGGCTAATGGTTTTATGGGGAGGCTTGCTTAGCAGACAAAGATGAAGAAATCTCTTTAGATGGGACTGAGAGGGCTGGTTCTGTTGGCAGGAGTGATTCAACGGCATTTAGGTCTCAGTGTCCCCAGCTTCCTGATTGCCCATATGTCTCCTTCCCAAGTTTCAGGATCCCACTGCTTCCCAATCAATGTCCTCACTTTAACTTCAGACACCACTTGAGGCTGGGAATTCTGTTGGTGTTGTAAATCAGCAACTCTTATGATAAGACTCTGGGTTTGGTTTTCAGCAGTATCAATTCTGTTACTATAAGAAATAAGGTTTTCTTTCAAGGCAAAAGTGGAAATTTTGTGGTCATTTATGCAGTGCTTGAGTTTTGACTCTGAAGCCCTGAGTGCATCTCTTTCTTTCACCTCTTTGTCTAGCAAAAGTAGGACCAACCAACATGCTTCCTTATACTTCTCATTATGACAAGATTGTAGAAAGGTATCACTGAGAGCCTTGCTTGTCACCAATATCTGGTCTATTGGTGGTGATATTTTGCATATTTTTATTGCCATCTCACGCCATGGATTAGCAGTGTCCTTTTTATTACTGGAAGTAGAGTCATCAACATCTTGAAGACTAACCAGACTTGAGAACCAATTTAGAAAACTCATCCTTGCAATTTTGTTTCTCTAGAACCCCTTTCAGTGCCAAATGTCTTAGGCAAAACCAGTAAAGCATATAAATATATATAGAGAGAAATTTATATCAAGGAAATGGTTCATGTGGTTGTAGAGGCTGGAAAGTCCCAAGTCCCTGGGTCATGCTGGACGTTTCTCCTGACTCACATAGCTACAGGGGCTGGCAAACCCAAGACTGGCAGGTCAGACAGCAGGCCTCTGGCTCATAGGCTGCAGAAACCAACAAATCCCAAGACTGGCAGGCAAGATGGCAGGTAAACTGCTAGCTCAAGTCCCAAGAAATGGAGGTCAGACAAACAGGAGTCAGCTGCAGGATCCAGAGAAAGCAAAATCCCATGAGCCTTGCCAGAAAGTCCGACTATATTGGATGCAGGCCACACCCCCAAGGAAACTCTCTTTCAACTGATTGACTACTCACAGCAGGCCCCATCATGGAGGTTATCACATTATATCAGATGCCATCTTGGAGGTGACCACATCATCATACGTCTGCCACACTACAGCATAACTGCCAAATCACCAAGAATCATGGCCCAGTCAGGTTGACATACAACCTTAACTATCAAAACATTCTTTCTAATTTATAGAGGAAAATAATGACCTGAAATTAAATAAGAAACTTGAATAGAACTTGTTGCCTTGGAACTCTGTATTTCCACCATAGACATCTTACCTAATTCTCAGACTCCTTTGTCCAGATGTCTATTTGAAGGAAGCAAACTCATTGTGTTTCCCTCAAAGCTGCTCTTCTTTACGTATATTATATATACATTTTTTATCTTACTCATCCTCCTGGTTATGAACTATATGTTTTCACTGTATATTCAATGCCTATTACAAACTTGATACTCATTCCATATTTACTATACCCAACAAATCTTGAACTTGGAATTTCAAGTCATTTATGATCCTTTGTTATACTTTTAACATATTCTAAGCTCAAGTGACTGACCAGAAAGCATTTTTTTTCTGTAAGAAAGTGCTAGTTAAACATTTTCCACCTATTCTGTGACTCTTAGACAAATTTCAGCATTGTCTATTGAGTACTCAAAACACCCAGTGAAGAAACTGGAGGATAAGGATGGAGAGAGAAGGCATGGCCACCCATGTTATTTCTAGACACTGTAATATTGTCTATAAAAGGATATGGAATAAACAGAAGGAAGCATGAGCAGCAAGCCAGCAACAAAAGTGATTCTGCTATCATAGAAAAACTCAGATACTGACCTCTAGATGGTACTTAGGTGACACCTGAGCTATGATCTCCTTCAAGGGTGGAGGAGAGGCATGGTTCAAAGGTATGTGGGGTAGAAGGGACTGCAAGTTTTCCTTGGAGGGAGGGGCCAGGCTCTTGCTGCAGGAACAGCCAGCACACTGTATAGATCCCTCAGGGCTTCAGGATGCTTCAACGGACACCTTGTCTCAGTTAGGATGCTCTGCCTAGCATACTTCCCTCTGCTCCTTTGGCTGTTCCTGCTGCTGCTCCTGGTATGGCACACACCCCTTTCCTCAGGAGATGTGGCCTTTTGGGGTCTTCACAGGAAACAAGACTGCTCATATCTCCCCAATCTTATTTCATTATCTCCCAGCCAAATGGGCTTACTTTTCCTACTCCTTGAAAAACTCAGAGATGTTTCTGCCTTTAAGCCTCTGCACATGTCTTTGCTCCTGGGGAGCTCCTACTCAACCTCTGTGGACTTCATCATGTCATTCAGGAGTTGCCCAAATGTTACCTCACTGTAGGTCTTTCCTGATCACCTAAGGTAAAGTAACATCTGAGAGGTGTGGGATCACCCTGCAGAAAGCCATTTTGCCTTTGGTCTTGGTTCCTGAGAGCTGGACAAACACTTGAGGCTCATGAGTGGTAGATGAACAGCCCAAGAGGGACCCCCTGGGGGCCTGAGGCTAACTAAATCTTACAAGATATGATGTAATCATGGCCATGTGGTGGGACCACTACAGGACTTGGAAGATGGAGGCTCAGGGAACTTTCTGGTTGGTGACCATGCACAGGAGAGGGTAACAAATCTCCTTGGGACATGGAAGTTCCAAGCTGTGACCCCTCCCAGGCCTTACCCTCTCCATAATTTCTGAGTCATTCCAGTAAATTATTTGACCCAAAGGAGCCGGGGGAGCCAGCAAGTCTGAAGTGGAGAGAGTCATGTGGACTTCTGGGCTTATGGCTGGTACCCTGAGTGGGTAGAGAAAAACCCTGAATTTGGGGCCGACAGGTCTGAAGGGAAGGAGTCCTGGCGGCACAGTGGTTAAGCATTCAGGTGCTAACTGGAAGATCAGTGGTTCAGGAGAACCATGTGGCCATCTGCTTCCACAAAGTTTACAGCCTTGGAAAATATAGGGCATTTCTATCCTGTTCTATAGGGTCGCTATGAGTCGAAATAGACTCTACAGCAATGGTTTTTTTTTTTAGGTTCTGAAGTGGAGGGAGTCATGTGGACTTCTGAGCTTTTGGGTAATACCCACTGACCTATCCTCACGTGGTAGGGCATGAGAGAGAGAAGGGCTATGTGGGCAGCTAGGGTATGAAATGAACAGAGAAAAGAAGCTGAGATTTCCACAGGATGTACTTGGCATGTGGGCTGGGATTTGTAATCTATCACACAATATGGTGTTAGAGGTGAGTGATCTTAGTCTCTCTGGACTGATTGCACACCCACATATCACTGTCACAGCACCCTTAAATTTTTTATAGCACTTATCAATGTTTTATGTTATTATTTTTATTTGATTACTTATAACCGATTGCCCCACCTCCCCAAGAATATAAACTTCATAGGAGCAGGCATCTGATCTGTCCTATTCATTGCTATAGACTTAGCATTTAGAACAGTGCAGGCAATAGTATGTGCTCAATAGATGGTGGTAAAATGAATGCATAAAGAAATTTTGACTTCATGTAACACCAGCGTCATAGAAGTAGGCGATCTGTCTCAATCCCACTTTAAAGTAGGTTTTGGTCAAGTTTTATATGTGAATAAAAACCTCCCTTCTAAAAGTCAGTTACCCAAAGCCCCAAGCCTACTTACTAACTACAGGAGGGTAACGGCCAGACAAGAGGGAGTACAGGTTATCTCGGATGGCCTGGTTTAGTATAAAAGGAATTCACAGAGAAAAAAGATCTAACGGTACCTAATCCTCGAGATTAAAATGGGGCAAAATGCTAGTTGAAGTAACTCTGGGTTTCAGATCTCTGTCCCTTAATTGTGAAGCATATTATGACTATCTCAATTCTGATTAGTATGTCCTTTTAAAGACCTTTCGCTTCCTTCCCTCCTTCCTTTCCTCCCTCCCTGTGATATCAAGTCTCAGAAGTAAGCATTTAAGCATTTTAGTTCCTATAGGATGATAAAATCACTCACAAAAAGAACAGAAAATGTGTTTGTGAAGCAATTACATTGCTCTTCATTTTGTGGACCATTTCCCTAATTCCCACGCACCCAGACTAAAGCCTCCTAGTGGAGTTGGTTTTTCTGTGACCACCAGTCCCTGACTCCATCTACCTTCTCACTTTTTCACATTTTCCCTCCCCAAATCCAACTACCTGTGG
The DNA here is from genome assembly GCA_030035585.1 of Dugong dugon. Classification (NCBI taxonomy): domain Eukaryota; kingdom Metazoa; phylum Chordata; class Mammalia; order Sirenia; family Dugongidae; genus Dugong; species Dugong dugon. The sequence goes on from CM057474.1 coordinate 42,628,788, forward strand.
CACTTGAGCAGCCAGGTGAAGAAGTGTTACTGCAGCTGGTACTATCCCCAGTGGTGAGCTCTTTGTCCCCATGTGAACTGGGAGCTGCTGCTTGCCGTTTGTGGAATAGAGTGAGTGAAGGGAGGTATGGCTGTACCCAGGCTGGGGCCCTAGGATCGGAAGAACTGTAATATATAGTCCAGCTGAATATCCTCTGTCTTTTCAAAAGTGGCTTTGCAGTGACAAGGTGGCCTCAGGGGCAGCAAGATGGAGCCTGTTGTTCATAGCCAATGTAGCTAGGAGCTGCTTGTCCATTAGCAAACAAAACCTTAGGTGATGGCAATGAGCGTGGCTTAGTTGGCAGCTGCTCAGACCAAGAACCTGCCCCCTCTTGTCCATTGTCCTCAAAGTGCTGGGTGTGGTTCAAGCCAGTCAAACCCAGTTTACTAGCCTACATGCCAAAAGAAAAATGCAATTTGTCTTACTGCGCCTGGGTGCCATGATAACCTATTTAATACTTAATGCTTGTAAGTACTTCCTTGTGAGAGATGGTATAGAAGGTTCTGCCTCCCTTTGGAGAACTTGACTTGAGGTATACACCTTCTTGCTCCCTGCCTGTACGCTTGCAATAAACACATTTCCTCCCTCCTCACCTCGGTGTGCCTTTGAGATAGAGCCCCCACAGTGCTGTATTCTTTACCTGGCTTCCTCTCATACAGTGTTGTATTGAAAAATCATTTCATTTGCTAGGCACCCCCACACCCTGCAACTTTGCATTTGAATCCTGCTTTTGCTTGGCAGTTATATGTAAACCCCACTGCGCCTGCATAGTATGATTAAGATGTAACTTGTATGAACTGATGTAACTTGTATGAACTCCCTACTTGTAAACCCCTTAAAACCCCTTAAAAGTAACTTGCCTCCTTGTCCTTGGCAAGCAGTCTTGGCAACAGCAGCTCCAAATGACTCCTTTTCCTTGTACAATGAAATAAATGTGCCTTTCCTTTTCTCCCACCTTGGTCTCTCGTTTATTGGCCAACAAGAGTCATGCCGAGCGAAAACCTGGGGTTTCCACTGGCTAACATCTTTATTGATGAAAAGTCACACTGAGCAGAGCCTGGAAGAGGCTGCATAGGCCCGGCTCACTATTATTTACTTCCCATGGCTAACTGCCAGGTTGTCTGGTGATCTTTCCCTCCGATTCCAGTCTCTACAAAAAGCTTTAAGATTAACCGATGTTCCTCCCTGGAGGGTGGAAAACAAGTGATAATGATCTAAGAGTGAAAAACCAAATGAAGCACCCATCTTGTGACAAGAAAAAGCAGGATGTCACCAGATAATCCCCACAGATGTCACCAGATAACCTTTAAGAATACCGGTAGAAGGTTAATTCATCTAAGACATCATCACCTCAAGGGGAAACTACCACAAAAGGTCCATAATCTTGTCCCTGTAAAAGACTTCAGCTGATCTCCAGTGGGGGAGACAGGTTTTTTTGAGGAATCTATTCCCCTCCGTCTCCTATATATCAATATATAATAAACATCTTGCAGCTCACCCCACCCATCTCAGAATTGGCTATTGCGGCAGGCAGCTCCAATCCGTGTAACTGCAGGTAACAATCCTGCTTTAGGTGTAGTCCTCTAGGGTGTATTTTGAAGAATTGGTCTTATTTTGGATATGACCCAATGAAAAAGTCTAAAATGAAATTTCTTTATAACGCTGCCTGGCCTCAGAATGGATCATTATGCTGTAGCACCATACCGCTGTGTTCTAAAGAAAGAAAGTGGGATGAGAAAATGTATGTTGAAGCTCTTATGTCGTTGTGACAAAATACGAATTTGCAGAAACTGTAAAATCAAAGTTCCAACCGAGGTTAAAACCCCGGTTTTGACTAGTCCTCCAGAAGAGGACCCAGTTTTATTGGGAGGTCATAGACCTCCCCTTTATCCTGTAAACACTTTGTTGGCCCCTGAGGTCTCCGGTGCTGAGATGCTTTCCCCAGTGCATACTCGAAGTGGTGCTTGATTTGGTCCGGGTCCCCAGAAACCTCAACAGAGCTATACCCATTAAGGTCACTCCCTGCTAGGTGGAGGAGGTCAGACACCATCCCCAAGCCATTTTTAGAGTTGGCGTCAGGAACAGGATTCTTTGCAATTGCTCCAGACTCATAGAAGCATGGGACTTGGTCAGAGAAAGAACGAAGGGGCTTGGGAAGTAAAACTTTTGATTCTTGGACGGTTGCTTTGGTTGTAGTTACCTGTAATGGCTGAAAAGCTGCACCTAGAGAGAGAGGCCTGGGGCAAAAGCCAGGTCAGATAAGCAGGATGACTGACAGGGGGCCAGGGTCTTCTGGTTCCACCTAGCCAGAGGCCCAAGGCCTTATGCATATGAATGGGAAGACAGCAAGGGGAGAAGGCTAAACCAGAATGTTTTAAAAGTGTTATGTTTTAGGATTATGTGTTTATTTTGAATGTTCTATGGATATTGAATGTTTCTCCTACCTTGTATTGCTAAAAAAAAAAAAAAAAAAAAACATTGCTGTTGAGTCGATTCCAACTCATAGGAGCCCTATACGACAGAGTAGAACTGCCTCATAGGGTTTGCAAGGAGTGCCTCGTGGATTCGAACTGCTGATCTTTTGGTTAGCAGCTGTAGCTCTTAACCACTATGCCACTAGGGTTTCCTTGTGTTATGAAGGAGACCTAAATGTATGGTAGAAATGAATATTGGGTATTATAGATTACAGAGAGTGCATAACTCTGCCTTCAGCCAATACTTAATTGGATATGCTAAAAAGGGAACTAGGATTTTCCCAGGAGAAACAGGCTTTTTGTTTCAAGCGAGTAACCCTGTCTATAGAGTGAGGGCTTAGGCCCAAAACCTGACCCTCACCCAGATTTACATTTGAAGACATGCAGAACCACCCAGAGCTTCTGAGAGAACTGAAGATTTGCTTTTGAAGCAAGGATCTGAAGAAAGAAAGGTGATTATTTTGCTTTTTGAATTTCCAGCAAGTGTGTTTACTGTTGGATGCATCAAGGCAGGAAACGTCAGTGTCCGTCAGAAAGAGTCCCCTTCCAGAACTGGAAGTTAAAGGGAGTTGGCAAGTAGACAGCTTGGTCTGCTTGCTTGTGGTGACCACCTGCGTCCACTAATGAGTGGAAGAGAGAAAAGTGCAGCAGTGAAGAGGTGGGCTGAGTTTTGACATGTTCTATTGGCACCCATTAACCCAGCTCACCGGGACAAGGGAAACACCGATGCGCGTGGTGTAAATAAGAAGGGCATTGGAAGAGAGAATGCTCTAAGAGATAGAGGGCCCTGAAGGAACCCCAAAAGGTTATGATACAACAAGGGAAAGGGTTAGACTAAGGAGGACCAGTGGCCAACCTTATTCCAGTTTCCCCTGACAAGCCCCTGGTTAAACTAAATGAGGAGGAGAAACGATTGAATGGACACAGGAGCCACCTATTCAGCTGTTAACAATCTGAAGGGACCCTTATCAAAGAAATCAATACTGGTGATGGGAGTTATGGAAAGAAAGTTTACTAAGAATTTTATCTAACCCATGGAGTGTTTGGATTATCTGCTTCTATAGGAAGTGATAATGGATCTCACTTTGTAGCTGACATAACTCCAAAATATCATGCGTTTCCTGGACATCAAATGGTGACTACATGCAGCCTGGAGACCATAATCCAGTGGAAAGCTTGAAAGAATGAACCAGACACTTAAAAGACACATAGCAAAGGTGTATCAAGAAGCAGAACTGACATGAATACAGGCTTTCCCTACAGCCTTGCTTAGGGGTAGGGTGGCTTCCAGAAGAAAGCTTGAATTAAGCCCTTTTGGGCTAGTCTATGGGAAGCCCCTCCTAAAAAATCATTCACTGACAAATGGTGGCTATTTAATTGTATTAGGTAAGAAAACTGTACAAGAGTATTTGCCTTCTTTGTCTGCTGTCCTTTATTTGCTCCACAAATATGCTCTTGCCAGAAAAGAACACCCTCCTTAGGTGACGGTCCACCCATTTCAACCTGGAGATTGGATCCTGCTGCGTGCCTGGAAAGAAAAGCCACTCCAGCCCAAGTGGAAAGGACCCTTCAAGGTGCTTCTCATTATCCATACAGTGGTCAAACTGAAAGGAGTCAAACCTTGGATTCACCACATCCGGCTGAAAGTGGCATCTGCCCCAGACCCTGACCCTACAACAACAACTTTTCAGGACAACTAGAACCATGAGACATTACAAGACCTGAAGTGTCTGTTTAACAGATTCTGAGTTTTTAACCTGTGTTTTTAACTGTGTTTTTTTCCTTTCTCTTCATAATTCACCTGTTTAAGATAGTAGGTCTCTTAAGCTAGACTCCGTTTCATGCAAATATGAAGCTGTGGTACCTCACCTCCATTCTTCTCCTCTGTCCCTCACATGGTCTTGGCATACTAATGCTTTTGCCAAATTAGCACAATCAGTAGCAAGTGCGACCAACATCACTAAATGTTGGATTTGTCAACAAATGTTGGATTTGGTTACTAACTGTGACCTTAATACTCCCCAGCATATTTTCTCCTTTTCAAAATGGGTGACTGATAGCTTGACATAACTAATGCCATGATGAATCTATAAGATTTTTTTTCCCTTTTTTCTTTGCCTTCTCCTTTGCCTGTGGCATATGACCCCCGCACAGGAAGATTAGAACCCAGATGTCAGACATAGAAATGTCTGGCATGTATCTCCTTAGTATGATAGAGTATCTTGTAATTACCTTACAATGTATAAAAACACTTCTAACCTTTGTAAAAATCATATATAAACTCTAATGTAAAAATGCCCCTTGGGACTCCACAGAGACAGCCTGCGTTGCTGTCGGATCCCCAGTGGTGTACATCTCCTAAAATAAAACTTTCTCACTCTTTCTGACTTGGAGTAGGTTTCATTGGCTTGACTGCTCTAGGGCACTGACCCTGTTTGGGTAACATAACTATAATTAGCTAAAGTATTCGTTTACTATTTCTATTTCTTTAATTGTAACAGGAATTTTTATCTGCTATTCTATACATCGACAAGCCATTGCTCAATTTAGTAGATGCTCTCTACAACCCAGGAAATATGGCTTATCACCATTTCCACAAAGAGAAGGAGGGATTGATAGCCAAAGCAGCCAGGAGCTGCTTGGCCATTAGCAAACAAAACCTTAGGTGATGGCGATGGGTGTGGCTCAGTTGGGAGCTGTTCAGATCAAGAACCTGCCCCCTCCTGTCCATTGTCCTCAAAGTGCTGGGTGTGGTTCAAGCCAGTCGAACCCAGTTTACTAACCTACATGCCAAAAGAAAAATGCAATTTGTCTTACTGCGCTTGCCTACCATGATAACCTATCTAGTACTTAATGCTTGTAAGTACTTCCTTGTGAGAGACAGTATAAAAGGTTCTGCCTCCCTTTGGAGAGCTTGATTTGAGGTATACACGTCTTTGCTCCTTGCCTGCATGTTTGCAATAAACGCTCTTCATTCCTTCTTACCTCCGTATGTCTTTACTGATGAGAAGTCACACTGAGAAGAACCTGCTTTAGGTTAACATTGTAACCCTGTTCCCCTAAGAGAAGCATGAAGCCACACAAGTGCAGAAAGCGCCTCAGCAGTAGCAACAGACCTCTTAGGGAGGGATGCCTGCCTTCCCTGCTTTTATCTTCTATTGCCTGTACTTCATCAAACCTAATTAACCCCTTTTTGGTAATGAGTCCTACAACCCCTGAACACAGTTAGCAACAACCAGATACTGGCTGCCACATACCAAAGCACAGGGGAAATGTCCAACCTGCCCACGACACAAACACTGCAGCAGTGTGCTGTGTGAGGGTAAAGCAGACTGAATACTGCAGAAAAGTGTACAGGGGTTATCTATAGGATGGAGAGCAGACTACTGTATCAGTTTCTTAGGGCTGCTGTGACAAATAGCACAACATGGGTGTTTATGGCTTAAAACGTGCACTAGAGGATTTTATCTTAAGAAAGAATAAAGGAAGTGCTCAAATTTGTCATGCAAAAACTCATTTAGTTTGTTGCAAGGCAGTCATGGCAAGGCAGGCAAATAAGACCTCAAGACATTCATTCAGCACTGGAGAATCAGAATTAACAATTTGATTTAGAAAATAATATTGGAGTTATTATTCCCTCTCCTTGAGCCTACAGAATGTGACCCAGCAGGAGCTGGGCCCTCACAGACTCACAAAGACACATCAACTGGGCCCTGAGATAAGACAACAGATGGGATGATCTCAGAAATTATCTTAAGGAAATTTTCACAAAAGGGCAATAAAACCTAACCCAAAGGACTTCTCACCTTTTGTTTTTTTCTATTAACATTCAGTGAATAGGAATTTGTTGGACCGTTGAAGACCCTCCTGACTTTCGTAACTGAAACTGGTACCAATGATTGTTAAGAAAGATGATTCAAAATGTAAGATTACATTTTCTAGCCAATCAGTGAAAAAGTAAGTGATGCTTTCAATGCTCCTACCCATTTTGTGATGTTGATATATACTGATGATTCTGTAACCTTCTCTGGATTAGGGCAGACATTCCAGCTCTGTCAGCATGCTTGTCCACTTCCCACTTTTGTCCTTATATGCCAGATAAAACTTTCTTTTTTACTTTACTAAACTTTGTGATGTTTTTCCCCTACAACAAATTACAATGTTAGCTTAAATGTCAGAGTCCAAATCTTTAGACTCCAGGTTTTACCTTTAACCAGTGGAGACTTGACCACCCCTCAAACTCCGAGGAGGTGCCCTGTAGCTAGTGTCCTGGGTTGGTCATGGTGAGCAGTATCTCAGCAGCCTCTCAGTCTTTTGCTTCTGTCTTCTTCTCTGAAAATGAGCAGAAATCTACAGGTTTATATATCATGTGTGCTATCATGTTTCCTATAATTTGTATGTTTTATTTCCAATTAAGGATCCTAGTATTTTGTTATAGAGATTTGAATTATTGCCGATTAAGGAATTGTTGTATGACGTATTTATGTTCTTGTTTAATACATATATTTCAAGGCCAAGTTGATTAATTAAAAATTATGGGAATTGTTTAGTGCATATATATGTTTTGCTAATTTATAGAGATTTGATTTATTAGAAATTAAGGGGTTGATCTATGACATATTTGTGTCCTTGTTTGCTACATGTTTCACATACTTCTGTTATATATTTTGAAGGTTAGCACAACTTAAATTTATGGTCTCTAATGACTTACAGTTAATGGCTTGTGAGCATCATAGAAGTATACATGTTCACATGATAAGTGATTTACACATAGATATTCAAAAGAATTATAAAAACATAGCAGTGTAAAAAACATTATAGACACATACATAATAAAAAGATGGCATTGTTACTGAACACAATGAGTTTGCTGCTTGTACTCTCATTACGAATAACTAAGAGTCAGGTGGATTTAAAGCAAGGCATAGTTCATTACTTGCAGCAAGTATAGAGATGGGGGCTCCCTCTCAAAGCACTGTCTCTCCGAACAAAGGGCTGGAAGAAGTTTTATGTTATGTGGAAAAGGGGAAGTTATACATAGTCATTAATTTCATACATATTCAAAAAGGGGTCAGGCTAGGATTTGGCACTGAAGTGGCTGACGGACTTTTTGCTTCTGAAATGGTCTCGGTCACTGCTTGATGACTTATGTCCGGTGATTTTGGTTCCTAGGCAATACTTATTACGGGATGGGGCCATCTGGCTGTCAACTTGGTCTCTTACTGTGCATGCTCAGGATTCTAGCTTTAATTGGTTGATCTGAAATACTGCTGTGCTCAGAAAATTAGGAGGAAGCAGACAACATTGCGCTTAAATTTGAACTGCAAGTGAGGTAAACAATGTTTTGTGGTTGACACCATTTGACTTCTAGAAAAATTTTAACTGACATAACTTGTTGTTTAAGGCCTTTTCTGTCCCTAGCTGGTCTCAATATGCGAATATTACAAGAAGCATACTTAACAAAATGGTAGAAATTTATTGTCTCACAGTTCTGAAGGCTAGTAGTCCAAAATAGGGTGTCAGTAGGGCCATGTTCTCTCTGAAGTCTTGAGGGAAAGATCCTTTCTTATCTCTTCTGGCTTCTGGTAGCTCAGGGGTTCCTTTGCTTGAAGCTGCAGGATAACTCAGTTGTCACATGGTCATCTTCCCTCTGTCTGTCTCCAGTGTGACTTCATGTTAACTGATAACATCTGCAAAGACCCTATTTAAAAATAAGATCACGTTAACAGGTAAAGAGGTTAGGACTTCAACACATCTTTTTGGAACATAATTCAAACTATAACACCCTCAATGCCCAAAGAATACTGTCTAAGATTTTTTTTTTTTTTGATGCTGTAAATTAAATCTGTGCCTGAGGCAGGGACTACACATGGTATTTTGGTTGTTTCATCAGTAGCTCATGGCCGTAGGGGTGCTCAATGATCTCTGTTGAGTGGGTGAATGAGTGCTCAGGTTGCCCCATTAGAGGGAACATAGCAATAAGAGTGTGCCCAGAGGAGGATGTCCTAGCTGACGAAGGATTAGGAAACAAGTCACCTTAGGAAGGATTGAAGTATAAACTTAAAAGAGGTGATAACTTACACGTGGCTGCAGAGGGAAAATGCAAAAGACAAAGTAAGGGCCAATGCTTGCAAGCTAAAATAAATGGATTTTTACTTAACAAATTCAGATTGTCAAATAAGCAAACAAGATTATAATAGAATGCTGCATGAAAGCATTCAAGCAGAGGCTAAAATAGCATATACGCAGACTGTTGTGGAGCTCTGGTGGCGCAGTGGTTAAGAGCTTGGCTGCTGATCAAGAGGTTGGCAGTTCAGTGCCACCAGCTGCTCCTTGGAAACCCTATGGGGAAGTTCTACTCTGTTCCATAGGGCTGCTATGAGTCAGAATCGACTCAATGGCAATGTTTTTTTCAGACTGTTGTAGTCCCCTTAGTTAGTTAGAAATTTGAATAGATGACTTTTTCCAAAACTAGGAATCTGTGTTTTTATATAATTCTCTAAATAAATTAGACTTTCAACTGGTGTTGCCTATTCAAAAAGCTAGTCCATGGAGGCTTTTATGATCATGAGTCTGAAATGGATTCCTCAAGATGCAGGAATGACACTGTTACTTGAGTAATTGGTTACATTTATGTTTCTGCCCAACGGGAAGCTTAGATTTCAATACAGATATTAATGCCCCCCCACCCCTCGCCAAAAGGAAGCAAGAGCAGGCATCCCTTCTAATGTAGCAGCGTAAGTTAAACACACAGGAAGGGAACATAGTGGGTTGAATGTAGATCTGAAGAAGTGACAGGGCTGTTGTTCTCCACAGCAGATTAGAAGCCATGCCCTAGTGAGTAGAGAGTATCAGACAGTGAATGAACCACCCCACCCCACCCCACCCCACCCCAAATAGATGTGCTAAAGAGAGTGGCTTCCTCTTCACCGTAGTGGCATCCTTTCTGTTGCTCCAAGGCTGGCTATTGTCTTTTGCTCTCTTAACCCAACCCAAAGGGTCATACCCCACAAAGTGGTTGTGTGTTGAATTGTCCACCCCCAAAAGTATATATTGAAGACCTAGCCCTTGTACCTGTGAATGTGACACTGATTGGAAATAGGGTCTTAGAAGATGTCATAAGTTAGATTAGCATGAAGTCATACTCCAGTAGGGTGGGTCAAATCCTATGATTGATGTCTTTATAAAAGAAAAGAGACACAGATCTCAGGTTATGCTGAGCTGCAAGCCAAGGCATTCCTGGAGGTACTGGAGAGACTCATGGAACAGTTTCTCCCTCAAACCCTCAGAAGGAATCAACATCGCCAGCACCCTGATCTTGAACTCCCGGCCTTCAGAACAGAGAAAATATATTTCTGTTCTTATAAGCCACCCAGTTTGTGCTATTTTGTTATGGAAGCACTAGAAACCCAATATAGCAGGCCTTGTCATACAGCCTTCCTCTGAGCTGAATTCAGGATCTGACCTCACAGTCAGTCTCCTGTTGGAAGGACCACCATTACCTTCTCTTCATCTGCTATAGCCACCAGCGCAGATCTGAGACCCAAACTTTTCCAATTCCTCTAGCTGGTAGGCCAAACTTATTTGTAATAAAGTATTATTTTTTAAAAGATGTGTTTATTGAGATTGTCATGGTGTTTCTTGTTAAAAGCACAGGGCTTTGAAACGTCTTTTTGTTGCGCATATGTTTTTAGCTGTCATTTCTGGAAAATGCTTCTGAAGGAAGGAAATCCACTGAAGAAATAGCATGATTAATGGGAAACTATGGGTCACTATGGGTCGGAATCTACTCGAAGGCAGTGGGTTTGGTTTTTTGTTTTTTGTTTTTTTGGTTTAGTGACAAATAAGTGGCCCTAAAATAACTTGTTTGTTTTTGCAACTTTACTGTTTTACAAGTTTTTCAAAACAGCATCAAGGATTTCTTGGTAGGGGAGTCTTATACCTCATTTTGCCATGGAGAAAAATGAATACATTCCATAAAAAATAATCCTGAATGGACCTGATAACTTCACTGTGTGTGTCTAAATTTTCATGAGCAACTCAGAGAACAGTTTTCAATCTTCGCTACTCTTAAAAAAAAAAAAAAAGCACACATACAAAAAAAGAGTAGCTTTAAAAAGCTTTGTTGTACCTGTAAATGTTACCCTTCAATTAGTCAGAGACATTTTTTAGTTATATATGGACAGTGAAAAGCAGCTGCTGCATAATTTTTCATTTGTTTCATCATCAGGAATGGAGTTTTAAAACTTACTATAGATTCTTCAGGTGAGACAGCTTTAACTCACTTGGCCAGTTTGTTATCCTGTTTCTACATAGTTTTAGAAACTATAGACTCTCCCTGTTCATTGTTTTCTATTCTACAATGTCCTAATCAGCAGCAACCAATTAATTGTGAGTGTTCTACCAGTTGATTCAGATTATAATTTTTATACTAATTTTTGCAATTACAATGTTAATATCTGTCAGAATTTGCAGTCATGGAACATGAGAAAAATGGCAGTTGAACCTGTATTACTACTTTCCAGATTTTGTGTTGACTATCTAATTCAAATTGTGTGTCTGTTTTAGTTATCTAGTGATATTATAACAGAAATACCACACGTGGGTGGCTTAAAAAACAAATTTATTTTCTCACAGTTTAGGAGGTTTGAAGTCCAAATTCAGGTTACTGACTCTAGGGGAAGGCTTTCTCTCTTTGTTGGCTCTGGAGGAAGGCCCTTGTCTCTTCAGCTTCTGCTTCCTCATTCCTTGGAGATCTCCATTGTCTTGGATCTATTTTACCCCATCTCTGCTTGTTTGCTTGCTTATTTAATCTCTTTTGTATCTCAAAAGAGATCAACTCAAAACACACCCTACACTAATATCAACCTTGCTTCATTAACATAACAAAGACAATCCATTCTCAAATAGGATTATTACCACAGGCATAAAGGTTAGTATTTATTGCACACATTTTGGGAGACTCAATTCAATCCATAACAGTGTCTATCTATATATCTGTCTTGTTAAAAATAATCAAAACTCAAAGAAATTAAAACATATGTTTTACTCTGAGCAGTTATTCTATATGCATATAAGGGAGACCATTCAGATTTCCAAAAAAAGCCAGTGGCTCAAATAGGCTAGTTACAATGAAGCTTATAAAGAGAAGAGGTAGGAGAAGAACAGAAGATCAACCATGATAGTTTGAACCCTGCCTTCCCCTTATACTGAGATCAGCTGATATCCAGTCATAAGATTGTCTCTGGCCCTTCACCCACTTGCAGCCATGATACCTTTTGAAATTTAAATTAAGTCTGGCTTCAAACAGGAAAGAAAAGATTAACAATTTGGGGGGGCGGAGCCAACATGGCACCATGGATCAACACACCATGCCTAACCTCTGCAGAAAAGACCTGAAAAACTAAATAAAACAGATACAAACGTCAATCCTGGAATCCTTCACATCAAATGAAAGAATAAAGAACTAGATCAAACACCAAATGGAAGTAGAAACTGATGGTAAACAGCAAATGAGGAGAGATACGGAGTGGAGATCCCCTGCCAACAAACGTGGCAGAGGGTTACCATCTTGGAACAGAGCCAGCAATGACCCTGGACAGGGAGTATAGGAAGGCAACTTCATGGAGTGCTCAACAGGAGACAGAGCACCTGGTAACCACAGAAGCACACTTTCCCACCACTCAAACTTCTGTCCCTTATGCCACCTATACTCTTCCCAACAGGCTGTATGGCTAGAGAGCCAGGGGCTTTCTGGGTCCACCCCGCCCCCACCCATAGCTCCAGCCACACTGCCATTCTCTTTATTTTTTGCTTTTTTTTCTTTCTCTGATTTCTTTCATTTCTCCACCTAGCTCCATATGTCACCTCCCCTCCTTTCCAACCAGCCCTTGGCTCCACCCTGCCACCACTTGCCAGCCCCCAATGCACCACCAGTTTTCAAAATTTATTTATATTTATTTTATTATTTATGATTTTTCTTTTCTCTTTATTTGTTTTCTTTCTCCCTCCCACCTAGCCCCATAAGTCACATCTTCTCCCTTTCCACTGGAACCTCAGCTCTGTCCTGCCCCCACCTGCCAGCCCCCACTGTGCAGCTAGCTTTTTAAAATTTATTTTTATATTTTTCTGTTTCTTCCTTTCTTTCTCTTTTACAGCTAGCCCTATACATTACCTCCCCCCACTTCCCACAGGACCGTGCTGCACCACCGTGGCTAAAGAGCCACTACCACACTGGCCCACACCTCCCCAGGTCTACCTCACCCCCACTACATTGACAATTTTTCTTTCTTTCTTTTCTTTTAACCTCCCATCCAGCCCAGTACATCACCTCTTATCCCCACCAGCCCCTGGATTGGCCCAGTTCCCACTGGCTGGCACCACAGCAGGGTCATTTTTTCTTTCTTCTTCTTTTCTTTCCTTTTTTCTCTTTCTTCCCCACCCACTTAGTCTCATACACACCCCTCCTTCCCACCAGCCTCTACTGTGCCACCACAGTTAAAGTGTCCCCAGTGCTTAGGTCCTCTGCTATGCCAGGGCCATACTGGCCCCACCCGCCTGCCACTCGACCAGCTGCTGAACAGTGGGAAGCAAGCATGTATCACTCCTCACCTGACACCACTACTTATCTGGTAGGGGCTGTGACTGCTCCCACTCTGCTGGACCAACATCAGGGGGCAGACATGGCCCCCAGTCTACCCTCAGCCACCTCATGCAACAGGTGTAGAGTGAAGAGGGCTTGCCCTGCCAGCTGCTGCCCTGTCTCCCTCATAAGATGGTGAGAGCTATCATACTCACATATGATCAAGCAGCAAAGGATGCCTGACCAGCCCACCCTGACATATCACAACAAAACAAAGGAGCAGGATGAAACAAATGAGCACAAAATCAATAAATAAAGAAAATAATACCTTAATGTCTCGGAAGTAGCAAACAATGTAAAAAAAATATAAAACTCAAGGACGAGATGTCTCCAGCAAGTGACCAAAATAATCTGATCACTTTCTGGTAGAAGAAAAGGCAGTGGAGCTACCTGATACAGAATTCAAAAGACTAATACATAGGACTTCTGGCAAAATGGCGCTCTAGGCAGAAGCACCATGCCGTCCCACCACAGCAAAGATCCGAAAAACTAAGCTGAAAAGAGAAAACAACAATCCTGAAACCCTAAAACATCAAATGAAGAGATAAAGAACTCAGCCAACCACCAAATGAAGTGAGAAAACTGACAGAGAATGGAGAGCGAGGACAGATTCATGCAGAGGTCCCCTATCAGCTAACGCAGTGTGGATCTGCCATCTTGGACTCCTATCGGAGACCAGCAAATGGAGGTATGAGAAAACAGCTTCACAGAGCTTCCAGCAGGAGACAAAACAACCAGTAATTTGCGATATATGCTTTCCCAACCCCTGCCATTCTTGACCCCCCACTTGGCCTCCTCTGCTTCCCACAGCCACAATCTCTTGTCCGGGAAGCACCGACTGCTTGGATTCCACCCACCCGAATGGGCTGGCTCTCTGAGTGGGATCCTGGGGCTTTTGTTTGTTTGTTCGTTTTCTTTTAATTTTCTTGAGTTGGGAGTCCGTTCTGGCCAGGCAGTGCTGCATGGCTTGGAAACTACCCCCTTGGCTTGCACAGAAGTGCAGAGGGATCCCTGAGGGCATTTCTTTTTTTGTTGTGTTTTTTTCTGTTTTTTTGGGGGGGCTTTTCTTGTTTTTTTTTTTTTTTAATTTGTTTTGCTTTCTTTTCCCTCTTTTTCCCTTTTTGTCTTTCTTCATTACTCAGTTTCTTGCTTCTCTATATCTTCCTTCTCTTTCTGTTCCCTGAATACCTGGCATTGTATACCTGTATGCCTTCTAGCCAGGCTGTACTGCAACACTTAAGAACAACTACCCCAGACCTCATAGCCACACCGGTGGGATCCCTGGGAACTTTGCTATTCTTTAGCCTTTCCTATTTTTATTTATTCACTCTTTTCTTTTTTTTGTCCTCTTCCTCTTTTTGTTTTTCTCCATTTCATAGTCTCTCATCTCTCCTCTCCAATGGCAAGCTCCCCTAGCATTCTTTTTTGTTTGTTTGTAAGTTTTTGGCTACTGTTCCTCTCTCCCATATCCATCTTAGCTCCACACATAACAATCTCCCCGCTACATCTTGCCTACAGGCACCTTGCACTTAACATCACACCACCAAGCAGCACAGGCACAGCGTACTGGAACCTGCCCCACACTGATTACCAAACTGCCCTGGTGGCTGTAGTAAGTGACACAAACAACCCATCCCAGTAACGCTTCTTCAGCTAGACCTGCCCTGCTGTAACATATCTGAGTGACTGACCCTGCCAATTGGAGAAGGAGGCGAAAAGTACTGTGCCCACAGATGAGCAAACAACAAAGAACACACAGCCCGCCTGCTCAGACATAGCCAAATTAAAAAAAAAAAAGGAACGAAACAAACAAATCTACAATCAATAAATGAGAAAAATAACTACTTAATGCCCAAAGACAGCAGACAATATCAAAACATTTACAAAAACAGGACAGGGTAGTTCTAGTAGGCTTCCAAAATAAAACACCATATGATTCTCCACCAGAAGAAAAGGCACTAGAACTACCTGATAGGGAATTCAAATCTCTAATACACAAAATTCTGCAAAAGCTGGGGCAAAAAGCAGACAAAAATGAGGAAAAAAGAGACAAATTCATAGAAAATACAGACAAAAAAATGGAACAATTCAGGAAAACAATGCAGGAAAAAAATGCCAAAAAAAATTCACAACTAGAAATTATACAAAGACAACAATTAGAAATCCAAAAGATAAACAACCAGATTTCAGAAATGGATGGTGTCACAGAAGGGCTGAGAAGCAGACGTGAAACGGTGGAAGACAGGATCAGTGGAATTGAAGACAAAAACTTGGATACAACTCTGTTTGAGGATAACTCAGAAAAAACAACAAAGAAAAGTGAAGAGACCCTGAGAGTTATGTGGGATACAATCAAAAGCAACAATTTTTGAGTGATTGAAGTTCCAGAACAGAGGGAGAAAACAGAAAACACAGAGAAGATCACTGAAGAACTGCTGACAGAAAACTTCCCCAATATCATTAAAGACAAAAAGCTGGCCATCCAAGAAGCTCAACAAACCCATATAGGAGACACCCCAAAAGAAAATCACCAAGGCATATCATAATCACACTCGCCCAAACCAAACACAAAGAATCCTGAGAGCAGCTCATGAAAAACAAAAAGTCACAAACAGAGGAGAAACAATAAGACTAAGCTCAGATTATTCAGCAGAAACCATGCAGGCAAGAAGGCAATGGGATGACATATAAAAAATCTTCGAAAGAAAAACATTGCCAGCCAAGAATAATATAACTTTCAAAACTCTCATTCAAATATGATGGTGAAATTAGGTCATTTCCAGGTAAACAGAAATTAGGGGAATATGTAAAAGCCAAACTAAACTTACAAGAATTATTAAAGGGAGTTCTTCGACATGAGATCAAACAACTTCAGCTCACAGGCAGAATCCAGGATGCAGGATCATACCAGCCAGATACCAATCCAGGAAATGAACTCTCAAACACTTTAAAAACCAAAAGAAATACAGCAGGGAACCAGAGCAGTTAATCAGTAAATGATAACAACACCAAAACAATAAAAGAGGGAATAAATGGTGTAGGTAAACAACCCTCTAATGGAGAGGAAGGGAAGGCTACACCAAGTAATGGTAGACTGCTTCAAACGTACAAAGATAAGGGTAAAATTCATGGTAACCACAAAGAAAGTTTACAAACATGCTCATAAAAATAAACAGGGAAAACATAAAGTCTCAGCAAAAACAAAACCTACAAAACCTAGAGAAATGAAAAAAAAATCCACAAACAAAAGTAACTCAGCACAAGAGAGTAAGAAGAACAAAGAAAACTTCAGCACCACAAAAAAAAGCACTACAAAATGACAGCAACAAACTCACATCTATCAATAATTACACTGAATGTAAATGGACTCAATGCACCCATAAAGAGATGGAGAGTGACAGACTGGATAAAAAAACAGGATCCATCAATATCCTGTCTACAAGAGACACACCTTAGAAACAAAGATGTGAATTTATTAAAACTCAAAGGTTAGAAGAAATATATCAAGCTAACAACTACCAAAAAAGAGCAGGAATGGCAATACTAATCTCAGACAAAATAGACTTTAAAACAAAATCCACCATAAAAGACAAAGAAGGACTCTATATTAATGATTAGGGGACAATCCATCATGAAGACATAACCATAAAAAATATCTGCGCACCCAATGACAGAGCTCCAAAATACATAAAACAAACTCTAACAGCAATGAAAAGAGAAATTGACAGTTCCACAACAACAGTAGGAGACTTCAACACACCACTCTCAGTAAAGGACAGAACAACTAAGAAGAAACTCAGCAAAGATACAGAAGACCTAAAGGACACAATCAGCCAACTTGACCTCAGAGACATATACAGAACACTGCATCCAACCACTGCAAAGTACACATTCTTTTCCAATGTACATGGAACGTTCTCCAGAATAGACCACATCTTAGGCCACAGGGTAGTGGTAAACAAGATCCAAAACGTTGACATAATTCAAAGTATCTTCTCTGACCACAACGCCATCAGGGTAGAAATTAACAAGAGAAAAAACAAGGAAAAATAATCAATTACATGGAAACTGAATAATACCCTGCTTACACATCACTGGGTAATGGAAGAAATCAGAGATGGAAACAAAAAATTCCTAGAATCAAATGAGAATGAAAACACATCATAACAAAAAAATTTGAGACACAGCAAAGGCAGTCCTCAGAGGACAATTTATAGCAATAGATGCACATATCAAAAAAGAAGAAAGGGACAAAATCAATACATTAACTACAGAACTCAAACAGATAGAAAGAGAACAGTAAAAAAAACCCCACAGCCACCAGAAGAAAGGAAATAGTACGGATCAGAGCAGAAATAAATGAAATAGAGTACAGAAAAACAATAGAAAGAATCAACAAAACCAAAAGTTGGTTCTTTGAAAGAATCAACAAAATCGACAAACCATTGGCCAGAGTGACAAAAGAAAAACAAGAAAGGACACATATAACCCAAATAAGAAATGAAATGGGGGACATTACAACAGACCCAACTGAAATAAAAAAGATTATAACAGAATATTATGAAAAACAATACTCCAACAAATTTGAAAACCTAGAGGAAATGGATAAATTTCTAGAAACACAAGGCCTACCCAAAATACAACAAAGTGATGTTGAAAATCTGAACAGATGAATAACAAGAGAAGAGATTGAAAAGGTAATAAGAAAACTCCAAACAAAAAAAGCTCTGGCCCAGATAGCTTCACTGGAGAATTCAACAAAACATTTAGAGAAGAGATTTTACCAGTATTACCAAAGCTATTTCAGAGCATAGAAGAGGATGCAACACTTCCAAATTCATTCTATGAAGCCAGCATAACACTGATACCAAAAGCAGGCAAAGACGTCACAAAAAAAGAAAATTACAGACCAATATTTCTCATGAATATAGATGCAAAAATTCTCAACAAAATTCTAGCCAATATAATTCAGCATCATATCAAAAAAATAATACACCATGACCAAGTAGGATTCATACCAGGTGTGCAAGGATGGTTCAACATTAGAAAATCAATCAACGTAATCCACCACATAAATAAAAGGAAAGAAAAGAATCACACGATCATCTCAATTGATGCAGAAAAGGCATTTGACAAAGTCCAACACCCATTCCTGATAAAAACTCTCAATAAAAGAGGTATAGAAGGGAAATTTTTCAACATAATAAAGGGCATCTATGAAAAACCAATGGCCAACATCATTCTTAATGGAGAGAGGCTGAAAACATTCCCCTTGAGAACAGGAACAAGACAAGGATGCCCTTTATCACCACTCCTATTTAACATTGTGCTGGAAGTTCTAGCTAGTGCAATAAGGCAACAAAAAAAAAAAAATAAAGGGCATCCAAATTGGTAAGGAAGAAGTTAAACTGTCCCTGTTTACAGATGATATGATACTATATATAGAAAACCCTAAAGACTACACGAGAAATCTACTGGAACTAACAGAAAGATTCAGCAGAGTACCAGGATATAAGATAAACATTCAAAAATCAGTTGGATTCCTACACAGCAAGAAGGAGAACGATGAAAAGGAAATCAGGAAAATAATACCATTTGTAATAGCCCCTAAGAAGATAAAATACTTAGGAATAAATCTAACCAGGTTGTAAAAGACCTATAAGAAGTAAACTACAAAACACTACTGCAGGACACCCAAAGGGATCTACATAAATGGAAAAACATACCATGCTCATGGATAGGTAGACTGAACATTGTGAAAATGACAATTTTACCCAAAGCAATTTACAAATACAAAGCAATCACGATCCAGACGCCAACAACATTCTTCATAGAGATGGAAAAACTAATCATTAACTTTATATGGAAAGGGAAGAACCCCCATATAAGTAAAGTACTACTGAAGAAGAAGAATAAAGTTGGAGGACTCGCACTACCTGACTTCAGAACCTACTATACAGCTACATTAGTCAAAACAGCCTGATACTGGTACAACGAAAGATACATTGACCAATGGAACACACTTGACAACCCGGATGTAAATCCATCCACCTACGGTCACCTGATCTTCGACAAGAACCCAAGTTCCATCAAACCGGGAAAAGATAGTCTTTTCAATAAATGGTGCTAGCAAAACTGGATATCCATTGGCAAAAAAATGAAATAGGACCCATACCTTTCGCCGTATACAAAAACTAGTTCAAAATGGATCAAAGACCTGAATATAAAGACTAAAACTATAAAGTTCATAAAAGAAAAAATAGAACCAACACTTCAGGCCTTAATACATGGCATTAACAGGGTACAAACCATAACCATCAACACACAAACCCCAAAAGATAAGCTAGATAACCAGGATCTTCTAAAAATCAAACACCTATGCTCTTCAAAAGACTTCACCAAGAGTAAAAAGAGAACCCACAGACTTGGAAAAAAGTTTTGGACAGTACAAGTCAGACAAAGGTATAATCTCCATAATCTACAAGAAAATCCAACACCTCTACAATAAAAAGACAAATAATCCTATTAAAAAATGGGCAAAGGAAATGAACAGGCACTTCACCAAAGACGTTCAAATGGCCAATAGACACATGAGGAAATGCTCACAATCTCTAGCCATTAGAGAAATGCAAATTAAAACCACAATCAGATACCATCTCACCCTGGCATTCCTGGCACGAATCAAAAACACTGGAAATACCAAATGTTGGAGGGGCTGTGGGGAGATCGGAATTCTTATGTACTGCTGGTGGGAATGCAAAATGATACAACCATTTTGGAAAATGATATGGCGCTTCCTCAGAAAGCTAGAAATAGACATACATTCAATCCAGCAATTCCAGTCTTAGGAACATATCCTAGAGAAATAAGAGTTGTCACTCGAATAGACATATGCACACCTATGTTCATGGCAGCATTGTTCACTATAGCAAAATGATGGAAACAACCTAGATGCCCATCAACAGATGAATGGATAAACCAATTATGGTACATACACACAATGGAGTCCTATGCAATGAGAAAGAACAGCAATGAGTCTGTGAAGCATCTCATAACATGGATGAAACTGGAGGACATTGTACTGAGTGAAATAAGTCAATCACAAAAGGACAAATATTGTATGAGCCCTCTATCATAAAAACCCATGAAAAGGTTCACACACAAAATGTAACAATCTTTGTTGCTTACCAGGGATGGGAGGATTGGGGGGGAAATACTAAATACACAATAGATAAGTGATATCTTGGGTGAAGGGTGAGACAGTACACAGTACTGGGGAAGCCAGAACAACTTCTACAAGGAAATGTCATGGAAGCTCCATAGACACATCCAAACTCCCTGAGGGACTGAATTGCTGGGTGGAGGGCTGTTGGGACCATGGTCTCAGGGAACATCTAGCTCAATTGGCATAATACTATTTATAAAGGCAGTGTTCTACATTCTACCTTGGTTAGCAGCATCTGTGAGCAGCCACCTAAGATACTCCACTGGTCTCATCACTTCGGAAGCCAGGGAGAATGAAGAGAACAGGATACAAGGAAAAGATTAGTCTGAAGGACTAATGGACCACAGCTACCAAGGCCTTCACTGGACTGAGTCCAGTACAGCTAGATGGTGCCCACTTACCGCCACTGACTGCTCTGACCAGGATCACAACAGAGGGCTCTGGACAGAGCTGGAGAAGGATGTAGAACATAATTACAACTCAGAAAAAACAGACCATATTTACTGGCCTAATGGAGACTGGAGAAACCCTGAGAGTATGGCTCCCAGACACCTTTTTAGCTCAGTGGTGAAGTCATCTCCGAGGTTCACCATTCAGCCAGGAAGTGGACAGCCCCATAAAACCAAATGGGACTAATGAGGCACAGCAGTCCAGGGACAAGGACTAGAAGGCAGGAGGGAATAGGAAAGCTGGTGATAGAGAACCAAAGTTTTAGAAGGGACAGTGTTGACATGTCTTGAGGTTGTTAACCATTGTCACAAGGCAACACGTGCATTAACTGTTAAATGAGAAACTATTTTCTTCCGTAAGCCTTCATCTCAAGTGAGAATAGCAGCAGAATTGGATGAGCATAGTCGATTGCACTGAACTGTGCATGTAGAAATTTTTGAAATGGTGTTTCTTTGGCTATGTATATTTTCACCAAAAAAAAAAAAAAGAAGAAGGCGAAGAAGGGAGAAGGTTGTTAACCAATGTCATACAACAATATGTGTACTAGTTTTCCATGAGAAACTATTTGTTCTGTAAGCCTTCATCTGAAGTACTATTAAAAAAAAAAAAAAAAAGACGAATATATAGGGTTCTCCAAGAGATTAAGTAAAACACAGAGAAAACCAAGGAAAAAATAGACAATATCACAGAAAGCACAGATAAAACCAACAAAAACAAGGCCAAAATCAAGGAAAACACAGACAAAGCAATAGAATAATTCAGGAAAACAATATAAGAAAAATGTTAAAATAAATAAACAATTAGAAATCATACAAAAACAGCTACTAGAAATCTAAAACATAAACAACAAAATTTCAGAACTGGACAACTCAATAGTAGGTCTTAGGATTTATTCTGAGACAATGGAAAACACAATTAGCAATATTGAAGACAAATTCATGGATCCAACTTTGTTTAATGAAAAATCAGAGAAAAGAATGAAGAAAACCTAAGAAATATGCATGTGATCGAAGTTTCAGAACAAGGGGAGAAAATGGAAAACACAGAGAAGATTGCTGAAGATTTGCTGGCAGGAAACTTCCCAAATATCATGAAAAATGAAAAGCTGACCATCCAAGAAGCTCAATGAACCCTATATAAGATAGACCCCCCCAAAATCACCAAGACATATTGTCTTAGTCATCTAGTGCTGCTGTAACAGAAATACCACAAGTGGATGGCTTTAACAGAGAAGTTTATTCTCTCACAGTCTAGTAGGCTACAAGTCCAAATTCAGGGCGTCAGCTCAAAGAGAAGGCTTTCTCTCTCTGTTGGCTCTGAAGGAAGGTGTTTGTGATGCATCACTCTTCCCTTGGTCTGGGAGCATCTCAGCACAGGAACCCTCAGGACCAAAGGATGTGCTCTGTTCCCGACACTGCTTTCTTGTTGGTATGAGTTTCCCATGTGTCTCTGCTTGCTTCTTTCTTTTATATCTCAAAAGAGATTGGCTTAAGACACTACCTAATCTTGTAGACCTCATCAGTATAACTCCTGCTAATCCATCTTATTACATCATAGTGATAGAGTTTACAACACATAAGGAAATCACATCAGATTACAAAATGGTACATAATCATACAATACTGGGAAGCAGGACCCAGCCAAGTTGACAGATATTTTGGGGGGACACAATTCAACCTATGACACATATCATAATCACATTCACCAAAACCAAAAAAATGAAAGAATCACGAGAGCAGCTGGAGAAAAATGAAGTCACTTATAAAGAGGAATCAATAAGACTAAGCTCTGAATACTTGGCAGAAAATATGCAAGCAAGAGGGCAATGGGATAATTTATATAAAACCTTGAAAGAAAAAAACTGCCCACCAAGAATAATATATACTGCAAAACTCTCTGTCAAATACGACGGTGAAATTAGGACATTTCCAGATAAACAGAAATTAAGGGAATTCATAAATACCAAAACAAACTTACAAGTAATATTAAAGGAAGTCCTTTGGTTAGAGAACCAACAACATCAGACAACAATCAGAGTCTAGTCCACAGGACAGTATCAGCCAGATATCAACCTAGGTAAAGAACTCTCAATCATAATGCAAAGCTAAAAGACTTGAAACAGTAAAAGAGGTAATAAACAGTGTAGGTATAGAACTTTCAAATGGGGAAGAAGTCAAGGTAATATCAAGTAATAAAATACTGGTTCAAACTTAGGACAATAAGGGTAAATTTCAAGGTAACCACAAAGAAAGTTAACAAACCTACTCATCAGAAGGAAAAAGAAGAAAAACATAAAAAGTTAGTAAACACAGAATCTATAATAATGAAAGAAAAGAAAAGAAAATCCACAAACAAATGGAACTCAGCACAGGAAACTAAAAGGAACAAAGAAAATGTTAGCATCACACATACAAGAAAGCACAATGATACAACAGCGATAAACTCATACCTATCAATAATCATGCTGAATATAAATGGTTTAAATGCACTCATAAAGATACAGAGTGGCAGAATAGAGGAAAAAAAAAAACAAGACTCATGAATATGCTGTCTACAAGAGACACTCCTTAGACAAAAAGACATAAATACATTAAAAATCAAAGGATGGAAAAAGCATATATCAAGAAAACAGTAACCAAAAAAGGGCAGGAGTGTCAACACTAATCTCCAATAAGATATACTTTAGGCAAAATCAACCATAAAAGACAAGGAAGGATATTATATATTTGATCGAAGGGACAAGCCACCAAGAAGACATAACCTTAATAAATATCTGCGGACCCATTGACCGGGCTCCAGAAATACATAAAAACAAACTTTAACAGCACTGAAGAGAAACAGACAGTTCCACAATAATAGTAAGAGACTTCAACACACTACTCTCAGTAGAAGACAGAACATCTAGTAAGAAACTCAATAAAGATAAAGAAGATCTAAAGGCCAAAACCAACCAACTTGATCTCATAGACATATATAAACACTCCACCCAATAGCAGCAAATTGTACATTTTTTTTCCCAAACACACACAGAACATTCTCCAGAATAGACAACATTTTAGACCATGAAGCAACCCTCAATAAAATGCAAAATATTGAAATAATACAAAGCATTTTCTCTGATCACAATGCCATAAAAGTAGAAATCAATAACAGCAAGTACAAGGAAAAAAATTAAATACATGGAAACTGAATAACACTTTGCTTAAAAACTACTGGTAATAGAAGAAATCAAAGGGGGAAAAATAAAATTCCTAAAATCAAATGAGAATGAAAATACATCATACCAAAACCTTTGGAACACAGCAAAGGCGGTGCTCACATGTCAATTTATAGCAATAAACACACACATCAAAAAAGAAGAATGGGCCAAAATTAGAACTTTAGCTTTACAACTCGAACAAAGAAGAAAGCCCACAGGCACCAGAAGAAAGGAAATAATGAGGATTAGAGCAGAAATAGATGAAGCAGAGAACAGAAAAACAATAGAAGGAATTCACAAGACCAAAAGTTGGTTCTTTGAAAAAATCAGCAAACTCGACAAACCGCTGGCCAAACTGATAAAAGAAAAATAAAAGAGCAAGCAAATTACTCAAGTAAGAAATGAGACTAGGGACATTACAATGGACCCAACTAAAAAAAAAAAAAAAAAAGGATCATAACAGAATACTATGAAAAGTTGTACTCTATAAATTTGAGAGCCTAGAGGAAATGGACAAATTTCTAGAAATATACACTATCTAAACTAACAAAAACTGAAATAGAAAATATGAAGAGAGCCATAAAAAGAGAAGAGAAGCCATAAATAAAACTTCCAACGAAAAAAAGCCCTGTTCTGGATGGCTTCACTGGGGAATTCTACCAAACATTTAGAGTTTACACCAGTACTACTGCTCTAACACATTGGAGCAGGGATGTGACCTTAGTAAGAGTGTTACAATCCTACCCTAATCCTCTTTAAAATAAACTAATCTTGCCTCATTAACCACAGACAGAGAGTAGGACTTACAACACATAGGAAAATTACAACCACAAAATGGAAGACAACCACAATAACTAAGAATTTGGTAACAGGAGAGGGGTGCTGCTCTAACAGATTACTAAAATGTGGAAGCAGTTGCCTTGAAGAGACTGTTGATGGAATTATGGACTTCAGACAATTCTGATGAGGACTCAGAAGGAACGGAAGAGAGAACCAGCAGCAGCAGATAACTGGAAACAGTAGGGAACCAGCAGCAGCAGAACTAGGAGACAAGTGTAACACAGCACTGGAGCCTACCCACAGAGCAAGAAAGCTGAGTGCCTTTACAGAGGAGGCTTCCTGGCAAAGTGGGGTGCCTTTGGGCATTTATTGGTGGAGCTAAAGAGCTTTGGAACACTTCCCCTAGCAGGGCAGATGCGGGTGGAGAGGCCCATGTGTCTGAGAGGCCAAGGAACCAGGAAGCATTAGCTGAAGAGACAAGGAACACAGGAAGTAGAGCTGCCTCTGTCTCAAATGGTATGGCCATGAATTCTGGGGTCTGAAAAGGTGGTGGAGTCACCACTCAGATGGACTAGGAGAATGGGGCTGCCTAAAGCCGAGGGAGCAGAGATGCCATTTCGGTGGGCCTGGAAGGCAGAGCTGAAGTCCACAGCTAAGGCCCCTCCACCCAGACTCTGGACAATGTGGCCAACAGCCAGACTCTGGAGGGCAGGGCCATTGCTCAAATGGTCTCAGAGAACAGAGGATTATTTTCAAGCCTTGAGAGCTAATGCAATGTGTTCTGGTGACTTGCTTGGTGGCTATTATCCCTTCTTTTCCTCCAATTTCTTCCATTTGTAATGGAAATGTTCAGCTTGTTCCTGTTCCACCATAGTACTTTGGAGGCAGATAACTTGTATTCTAGATTTCACAGATGAGGAAGAATTTTTGGATTTTGGACTTGGAGTTGATATAAGATTTTTGGCATGATATGATGGAGTGAATGTGTTTTACATGTGGCAAGGATGTGAATTTTGGGAGGTCAAAGGGTAGAATGTCATGGATTGAATTGTGTCCCCCCAAAATATGTGTACCAATTTGGCTAGGCCATGATTCCCAATATTGCATGATTGTCCACTATTTTGTCTTCTGATGTGTTTTTCCTATGTGTTGTAAATCCTATCTCTATGATGTTAATGAGATGGGATTAGTCGCAGTTATGTTAATGAGTCAGGACTCAATCTACAATATTAGATTGTGTCTTAAGCCAATCTCTTTTGAGATATAAAATAGACAAGCAAGAGAGAGACGTGGGGACTTCATACAACCAAGAAAGTGGCACCGGAAGCAGAGTGTATCCTTTGGACCTGGCCTTCCTGCTCAGAGAAGCTCCAACACAAAAGGAAGATTGATGAAAAGGACCTTCTTCCAGAGCCAACAGAGAGAAAAATTTCCCCTGGAGCTGGCACCCTGAATTAGGACCTCCAGCCTACTAGACTGTGAGAGAGTAAACTTCTCTTTGTAAAAGCCATCCAGTTGTGGTATTTCTGTTATAGCAGTACTAGATAACTAAGACAGTAGTCCAAACAGCTTGGTACTGGTACAACAACAGAAACATAGACCAATGGAACAGAATGAAGAACCCAGATGTAAATCCATCCACCTATGGTCAGCTGATTTTTGATAAAAGACTAAAGTCCATTAAGTGGGGAAAAGAAAGTCTTTGTAAAAAATGATGCTGGTAAAACTATATGTCCATCTGTAAAAAAATGAAACAGAACCCATACCTGACACCATACACAAAAATCAACTCAAAATGTATGAAAGACCTAAAACAATAAAGATCATGGAAGAAAAAATAGGGACAACATTTGGGGTCCTAATACATGGCATAAATTAAATAGAAACTATAACCAACAATGCACAAACACGAGAAGATAAACCACATAACTGGGAGCTCCTAAAAATTAAACACTTAAGCTCATCAAAAGCCTTCACCAAACGAGTAAAAAGAGAATCTACAGACTGGGAAAACATTTTTAGCTCTCATATATCCAACAAGGATCTAATCTCTAAAATCTATAGAATACTTCAACACCTCAATAACAGAAAAACAAATAATCAAATTAAAAATGGGTGAAGGTTAAGAACAGATACTTCACCACAGGAGACATTCAGGCAGCTAACAGATGCGTGAGGAAATGCTCACAATCATTAACCATTAAAGAAATGCAAATCAAAACTACAATGAGATACCATCTCACCACCACATTACTGGCATGAATCAAAAAAACAGAAAATAACAAATGTTGGAAAGGTTGTGGAGAGATTGGAACTCTCATGCACTGCTGGTGGTAACGTAAAATGGTATAACCACTATGGAAAACGATATGACGCCTTCTTAAAAAGCCAGAAATAGAAATACCATACGATCCAGCAATCCCATTTCTAGGAGTGTATCCTAGAGAAATAAGATACATCACACGAATGGATATATGCATACACATGTTCATTGCACCTTTATTCACAATAGCAAAACGATAGAAACAATCTAAGTGCATATTAACAGATGAATGGATAATCAAATTATGGTACATACACACAATGGCATATTACGCAACAATAAAAAACAATGATGAATCCGTGAAACATCTCACAGCATGCATGAATCTGGAGAACATTATGCTGAAGGAAATAAGTCAATAACAGAAGAACAAATATTGTATGAGACCACTATTATAAAAATGCAAGAAAAGATATACCCAAAGAAAAAAGTGATCTTTGATGGTTATGAAGGAGGGGAGGGGTTGGGAAGGGAAATCACTAATCAGATAGTAGACAAGTGTCAACTTAGGTGAAAGAAAAAAGAACACACATATAGGGAAAGTCAACACAACCTGACCAAGGCAAAGCCATAGAAGCTTCTTAGACACATCCAAACAACTTGCAGACCTAGTCACTGGGGCTGAGGGCTGGGAACCATTGTCTTGGGGGGCAAGTAAGTCAACTGACATTCATAGTTCATAAAGAAAATGTTCTACATCCTAATTTGGTGAGTAGTGTTTGGAGTCTTAAAAGCTTGTGGGAGGCCGTCTAGAATACATCCACTGGTCCCATCACATTCGGAGCAAAGGAGAATGAAGAAAGCAAAAGGCGCAAGGAAAGTAACAGTCCAAAGGATTAAAGAACCACACGAATCACAGCCTCCTGCAGGCTGAGCCCAAAAGAAATTAGATGGTGCCGGGCTACCATCATCGACTGCTCTGATAGGGATCACAATAGAGCGTTCCGGGCAGAGCAGGAGAAAAATGTAGAATAAAATTGAAGTTTACAAAAAATGACCAAACTTACTGGTCTGACAGAGACTGAAGGAACTCCTGAGACTATGGCCCCCATACAGCCTTCTAACTCAGAACTGAAGCCACTCCTGAAGTTCACCTTTCAGCCAAATATTAAACAGGCCTATAAAACAAAGAATAACACAGTGATGAATCTGCTTCTTAGTTCAATCAAGTATATAAGGCCAAATGGGAAAAACCTGTGCAGAGGCAAAGACGAGAAGGCAGAAAGGAACAGGAAACCTGGATGAAAGGACACGGGGAAAGAAAGAAAAAGGAAAGAAAGAAAGAAAAAGGGGGAGAGTGTCAACACATGGTGGGGATTGCAAACAATGTCGCAGAATAACTTATGTATAAATTTTTGAATAAGAGACTAATTTGCACTGTAAACTTTCACCTAAAACATAAATACAATAAAATAAAGAAAGAAACAAAAGGGTTTCTTTAAAAAAAAAAAAAAAAAGATTAGCTAATTTTAGTGAAAAGGCTGCTGGCATGATTAATTTTTGTTAAGGAATTTTTTAGGGTTAATATTAGGTTTCATGATTAAGAAAAACCTTAAAATCAAAGTAAGATGTCTGTTCTTAATTTTTCTATTCTACATTTCCCTCCTTCTGATCATGATTCAATTAGAATTTTTAGGGCCTCTAGTGTTGATCCTATTTTTTCTTCTATGAACTTTAGAGTTTTTGGCATTATATTTAGGTCTTTGATCCATTTTGAGTTAGTTTTTGTGTATGGTGTGAGGTATGGGTCCTGTTTCTTTTTTTTGCAGATGGACATCCAGTTTTGCCAGCACCATTTGTTAAAAAGACTGTCTTTTCCCGATTTGATGGACCTTGGGTCCTTGTCCAAGATCAGGTGACTGTAGGTGGATGGATTTACATCTGGGTTCTCAATTCTGTTCCATTGGTCAATGTATCTGTTGTTGTACCAGTACCAGGCTGTTTTGACTACCTTAGCTGTATAGTAGGTTCTGAGATCAGGTAATGAGAGTCCTCCTACTTTATTCTTCTTCTTCAATAGAGCTTTACTTATTCCGGGCTTCTTCCCTTTCCATATAAAGTTAATGATTAGTTTTTCCATCTCTTTGAAGAATGTTGTTGGTATTTGGATTGGGATTGCACTGTATTTGTAGATTGCTTTGGGTAGAATTGTCATTTTCACTATGTTGAGTCTGCCTATCCATGAGCATGGTATGTTTTTCCATTTATGTAGATCCCTTTGGGTTTCTTGCAGTAGTGTTTTGTAGTTTTCTTTGTATAGGTCTTTTACATCCCTGGTTAGATTTATTCCTAAGTATTTTATTTTTTTAGGGGCTATTATAAATGGTATTGTTTTCCCAATTTCCTTTTCATCATTCTCTTGGTGTATAGGAATCCAACTGATTTTTGTATGTTTATCTTGTATCCTGCTAATTTGCTGGATGTTTCTATTAGTACCAGTAGTTTTCTTGTGGTATCTATAGGGTTTTCTATATATAGTATCATAGCATCCACAAACAGGGACAATTTAACTTCTTCATTACTAGTTTGGATGCCCTTTATTTCTTTTTCTCACCTTATTGCTCTAGCTAGGACTTCCAGCATGATGTTAAATAGCAGGGGAGATAAAGGGCATCCTTGTCTTGTTCCTGTTCTGAAGGAGAATGTTTTCAACCTCTGTTCATTAAGAATGATGTTGGCCATTGGTTTTGCACAGATGCCTTTTATTATGTTGAGAAATTTCTCTTCTATACCTACGTCATTGACAGCTTTTATGAAGAATGGGTGTTGGAATTTGTTGAATGCATTTTCTGCATCTATTGAGATGATCATGTGATTCTTTTCTTTCCTTTTATTTATGTGGTGGATTACATTGATTGATTTTCTAATGTTGAACCATCCTTGCATACCTGGTATGAATCATCCTGGGTCGTGGTGTACTTTTTTTTATATGATGCTGAATTCTATTGGCTAGAATTTTGTTGAGAATTTTTGCGTCTATATTCATGAGAGATACTAGTCTACCATTTTCTTTTTTGTGGTGTCTTTTCCTGGTTTTGGTATCAGGGTTATGCTGGCTTCATAAAATAAATTCAGAAGTCACCCTTCCTTGTCTATGTTCTGAAATAATTTGAGTAGTACTGGTATAAGCTCTTCTCTGAATGTTTGGTAGAATTCTCCGGTGAAGCCATCTAGGCCAAGGCTTTTTTTTGTTTGGAGTTTTTTTTTAAATTAACTTTTTAATCTCTTCTCTTGTTATGGGTCTGTTCAGATTTTTAACATCACTTTATGTTAGTTTGTGTAGGTAGGGTGTTTCTAGAAATTTATCCATTTCCTCTAGGTTTTCAAATTTGTTGGAGTATAGTTTTTCATAATACTCTGTTATAATCTTTTTATTTCAGTTGGGTCTGTTGTAATGTCCCCCATTTCATTTCTTATTTGGGTTATTTACGTCCTTTCCTGTTTGTCTTTCATCATTCTGGCTGGTGGTTTGTCGATTTTGTTGTTCCATTCAAAGAACCATCTTTTGGTTTTGTTGATTCTTTCTATTGTTTTTCTATTCTCTATTTCATTTATTTCTGCTCTGATCTTTATTATTTCCTTTATTCTAGTAGCTATGGGCTTTTTTTGCTGTTCTGCTTCTATTTGATCGCATTGTGTAGTCATTGTTTTGATTTTGTCTCTACTTTTTCGATGTGTGCATCTATTGCTATAAATTGTCCTCTAAGGACTGCCTTTGCTGTGTCCCAAAGGTTTTGGTATGATGTGTTTTCAGTCTCCTTTGATTCTAGGAATTTTTTGATTCCATCTCTGATTTCTTCTGTTACCCAGTGATGTGTAAGCATGGAGTTATTCAGTTTCCATGTAACTGATTTTTTTCCCTTTGTTTTCCTGTTGTCAATTTCTACCTTGATGGTGTTGTGGTCAGAGAAGATACTTTGTATTAACTCAGTGTTTTGGATCTTTCTGAGGAGTGCTCTGTGACCTGAGATGTGGTCTATTCTGGAGAATGTTCCACGTGCATTGGAAAAGAATGTGTACTTTGCAGCTGTTGGGTGTAGTGTTCCGTATATGTCTATGAGGTTGGGTTCACTGATTGTGCCCTTAGATCTTCTGTATCTTTGCCGAGATTCTTTCTGGATGTTCTGTCCTTTACTGAGAGTGGTGTGTTTAAGTCTCCTACTATTATTATGGAACTGTCAATTTCTTTTTTCAGTGCTGTTAGAGTTTGTTTTATGTATTTTGGAGCCTTGTCATTGAGTATGTAGATGTTTATTATGGTTATGTCTTCATGACGGATCATCCCCTTAATCATTATATAGTGTCCTTCTTCATCTTTTACGGTGGATTTTGTTTTAAAGTCTATTTTACCTGAGATTAATATTGCCATTCCCGCTCTTTTTTGGTAGCTGTTTGCTTGATACATATTGTTTTCCATTCTTTGATTTTTAATAAATTCATATCTTTGTTTCTAATGTGTGTCTTTTGTAGACAGCAAATTGATGGATCCTGGTTTTTTATCCATTCTGTCACTGTCCATCTCTTTATGGGTGCATTTAGGCCATTTACATTCAGTGTAATTGTTGATAGGTGTGAGTTTATTGCTGTCATTTTGTAGTGCTTTTTTTTTTGTGGTGATGAAGTTTTATTTGTTCCTCTTCGTCTCCTGTGCTGAATTCCTTTTGTTTCTGGATTTTTTTCATTTCTTTTGTTTTTGTAGATTTTGTTTTTACTGAGACTTTAGGTTTTTCTTCTTTATTTTTACAAGTATGTTGTTAACTTTCTTTGTGGTTACTGTGAAATTTACCCATATCTTCCTAGATTTGAACAAGTCTATTATTACTTGGTATCGCCTTGCCTTCCTCTCCATTACAAGGTTCTATACCTACACCATTTATTCCCTCTTTTGTTGTTCTGATGCTGTTGTCTTTTACAGATTAACTGCTCTGGTTTCATGTTGTAATTCTTTTGGTTTTGCATAGTCCTTAAGAGTTCGTTTCCTAGGTTGGTATCTGGCTAGTACAATCCTGTGTCCTAGATTCAGCCTGTGGTCTGATGTTGTGTGTTCTCAGATCAAAGGACTCCCTTTAATAAGTCTTACAAGTTTGGTGTGGTTTTAACATAGTCCCTTAATTTCTGTTTATCTGGAAATGACCTAATTTCACTATCATATTTGAATGAGAGTTTTGCAGGATATATTATTCTTGGCTGTCAATTATTTTCTTTCAAGGTTTTATATATGTTATCCCATTTCCTTCTTTTTTAAAAATTTTTTTATTGTACTATAGATGAAGGTTTACAGAACAAATAGTTTCTTATTAAACAGTCAGTACACATACTGTTTTATGACATTGGTTAACAACTCCACAACATGTCAACACTCTCCCTTCTACACCTTGAGGATCTTTTTTTTTTGGTGAAAATATACATAGCCAAAGTTACACCATTTTGAAAGTTTCTACATGTACAATTCAGTGGCATCAGTTACATTCTTCCAGTTGTGCTACTATTCGCACTATCATTTCCCAAATTATTCCATCACCATTATCTTCAACACACTGTCCCCTAGGCTTCCCATCAAAGCTTTTGAGTTGCTGTTGTCAATTTGGTCTCACATAGATAATTCTTTTTTCTTTTTTTGTACCTTAGATGAAGGTTTGCAGAACAAATAGTTTCTCATTAAACAGTTAGTACACATATTGTCCTATGACAATGGTTAACAACCCCACGACATGTCAACACTGTCTCTTCTCAACCTTGGGTTCTCTATCACCAGCTTTCCAGTCCCCTCCTGCCTTCTAGTCCTCCTCTCTGGATTGCTGTGTCGCATTAGTCCTGTTCTGTCCAATCCCCGGCTGAACGATGAACTTTGTTAGGGGCTTCACCACTGAGCTAAAGGGTGTCTGGGGGCCATACTCTCAGGGTTTCTCCAGTCTGTCAGGCCAGTAAATCTGGTCTTTTTGTGTGAGTTAGAATTCTGTTCTACATCCTTTTCCAGCTCTGCGCAGGACTCTGTATTGTGATCCTGGTCATAGCAGTAACTGGTTTAGCCAGGCACCGTCTAGCTGTATTGAACTCAGTCTGGTAAAAGCCCTGGTAGCTGTGGTGCATTAATCCTTTGGACTAATCTTTTCCTTGTATCTTGTACTCTTCATTCTCCTTTGCTCCCAAAGAGGTAAGACCAGTGGAGTATCTTAGATGGTTGCTCACAGGCTTTTAAGACCCTAGACGCTACTCACCAAGGTAGAATGTAGAACATTATCTTTATAAATTGTGTTATGCCAATTGAGCTAGATCTTCCCTGAGACCATGGTCTCTGCCCAGCAATTCAGTCCCTCAGGGAGTTTGGAAATGTATATGGAGCGTCCATGGTCTTTCCTTGTACAAGTTGTGCTGGTTCCCCCAGTATTGTGTACTGTCTTACGCTTCACCAAATTTACCACTTATCT
Source organism: Dugong dugon (assembly GCA_030035585.1). Taxonomy (NCBI): domain Eukaryota; kingdom Metazoa; phylum Chordata; class Mammalia; order Sirenia; family Dugongidae; genus Dugong; species Dugong dugon. Next base: position 42,662,348 of record CM057474.1, read on the forward strand.
TTTTTTTTTTATTGTACTTCAGGTGAAGGGTTACAGAACAAATAGTTTCTCATGAAACAGTAGTACACATATTGTTTTATGACATTGGTTAACAAACCCACAACATGTCAACCCTGTCCCTTCTCGACCTTGTTTTTTTTTTTTTTTTTTTGGTGAAAATATACATAGCCAAAGATACACCATTTCAAACATTTCTACATGCACAGTTCAGTGACTTGGACTATGCTCATCCAATTGTGCTGCTATTCTCACTTTAGATGAAGGCTTACAAAACAAAATAGTTTCTCATTTAACAGTTACTACACATGTTGCCCTATGACAGTGGTTAACAACCTCACAACACATCAACACTGTCCTTACTCAACCTTGGGTTCCCTATTACTAGCTTTCCTTTCCCCTTCTGCCTTCTGGCCCTTGTCCCTGGACTGCTGTGCCTCATTAATCCCATTTGGTTTTATGGGGCTGTCCACTCCCCAGCTGAACAGTAAACCTCAAAGATGACCACCACTGAGCTAAAAGGGTGTCTGGGGGCCATACTCTTGGGGGTTTCTCCAGTTTCTTTAGGCCAGTAAATCTGGTCTTTTTTTTTGTGAGTTAGAATTTTGTTCTACATCCTTCTCCAACTCTGTCCAGAACCCTCTGTTGTGATCCTGGTCAGAGCAGTCAGTCGTGGTAACTGGGCACCACCTAGCTGTCCTGGACTGAGTCTGGTGAAGGCCTTGGTAGCTGTGGTCCATTTGTCCTTTGGACTAATCTTTTCCTTGTAACCTGTTCTCTTCATTCTCCCTTGCTCCCGAAGGGATGAGACCAGTGGAGTATCTTAGATGGCTGCTCACAGGCTTTTAAGACCCCAGACGCTGCTCACCAAGGTAGAATGTAGAACATTGTCTTTATAAACTGTGTTATGCCAATTGAGCTAGATGTTCCCTGAGACCATGGTCCCCACAGCCCTCCACCCAGCAATTCAGTCCCTCAGGGAGTTTGGATGTGTCTATGGGGCTTCCATGACTTTTCCTTGTACAAGTTGTGCTGACTTCCCCAGTATTGTGTACTGTCTTATGCTTCACCAAAGTTACCACTTATCTTTTTAGTTCCCCCTCACTCCTCCCATCCCTCGTAACCAACAAATATTGTCTCTTTTTGTGTGTAAACTTACATGAGTTATACAGTAGAGGTTTCATACAATTTTTGTCCTTTTGTGATTGACTTATTTCACTCAGCATAATGTCCTCCAGTTTTGTTCCTCTTAGTCTTCTTTGCTGATTTCCTTTTGTTTGTGGTTTTTTTCATTTCTTTTGTTTTTGTAGATTTTGTTTTTACTGAAACTTTATGTTTTTCTTCTTTATTTTGATGAGTAGGTTTGTTAACTTTCTTTGTGTTTACAGTGAAATTTACCCCTATCTTCCTAGATTTGAACCAGTCTATTATTACTTGGTATCGCTTGACTTCCTCTCCATTAGAAGGTTCTATATCTACACCGTTTATTCCCTCCTTTATTGTTCTGATGCTGTTGTCATTTACAGATTAACCTCTCTGGTTCCCTTTTGTAATTCTCTCGGTTTTCCATAGTCCTTAAGAGTTGGTTTCTTAGGTTGGTATCTGGCTAGTATAATCCTGTGTCCTATATTCAGCCTGTGGTCTGATATTGTTTGTTGTCAGATTGAAGGACTTCCTTTAATAAGTTTCATAAGTTTGGTTTGGTTTTTGCATAGTCCCTTAATTTCTGTTTGTCTGGAAATAATCTAATTTCACCATCATATTTGAATGAGTTTTTCAGGATATATTATTCTTGGCTGGCAGTTTTTTTCTTTCAAGGTTTTAAATATGTCATCCCATCGCCTTCTTGCCTGCATGGTTTCTGCTGAATAACCTGAGCTTAATCTTATTTTTTCGCCTCTGTATGTGACTTCTTGTTTTTCTCAATCTGCTCTCAGGATTCTTTGTTTGTCTTTGGTTTTAGTGAGTGTGATTATGATATGCCTTGGGATTTTATTATGGGGTCTAGCCTATATGGGGTTCGTTCAGCTTCTTGCCTGGTCAGCTTTTCATTTTTCATGATATTGGGGAAATTTTCTGTCAGCAATTCTTCAATGATCTTCTCTGCTTTCTCCCTCTGTTCTGGAACTCTGATCACTCAAAGATTTTTGCTTTTGATTGTATCCCACATAAGTCTCATGGTTTCTTCATTTTTCTTTGTTATTTTTTTCTGATTTTTCCTCAGAGTTGTATCCAAGTGTTTGCCTTCAATTTTGTTGATCCTGTCTTCCATCGTTTCAAACCTACTCCTTAGCCCTTCTATGACACTCTCCATTTCTGAAATCTTGTTACTTATCTTTTGGATTTCTAATTGTTGTTTTTATGTTTTCTAGTCGTGAATTTATTTTAGCACTTTGTTCCTGTATTATTTTCTTGAATTCTTCCATTTTTTATCTGTATGCCATGAATTTGTCAGCCTTTTCCATGAATTTGTCTATTTTTTCCTCATTTTGTCTGCTTTTTTCTTCAACTCTTGGATAATTATGAATATTAGAGATTTGAATTCCTTATCAGGTAGTTCTAGTGCCTTTTCTTTTACTGGAAATTCATCTGGTGTTTTATTTTGGATGCCTCCTGGAACCATCCTGTCCTGTGTTTTCTATGTTTTGGTATTGTCTGCTGTCTTCAGGGTATTCCGTGGTTATTTTCCTCATTTATTGACTGTAGATATGTTTGTTTTGTCCTGCTTTTGTAAATTTGGTTATGTCAGAGCAGGAGGGTTGTGCGTTCTTTGTTGTTTGCTCATCTGTGGGCACGATAATTTTCACCTCTTTATCTAATAGGCAGTGTCAGTCACTCAGGTATGGTACAGTAGGGCAGGTCCAGCCGAAAGGGAGTTGCTGGGATGGGTTGTTTTTGCATGTACTAGGGCTGACAGGGTGGACTGGGAATCGGGGCAGGGCAGGCTCTGGTAAGCTGTGCCTGTGCTTCTTGGGAGTGTGATGTTCAATGCATGGTGCAGGTAGGGGGCAGGAGAGAAACATGGTGATGTGTGGAGCTAAGATGGATATTGGAAAGAGGAGAAAGGAACAGGAGCAAAACACTTACACAAAAACAAAAAAGAGTGCTCAGGGAGCTTGCTATTGGAGTGGAGAGATGAGAGACTGAGAAATGGAGAAAAACAAAAGTGAAAAAAAGGAAAAGGGTAAAGAAAAAGTGAATAAATAAAAATTAGTGGGGGGAGGAAAAGCCCCCAGGGATCCCACTGGTGCAGCTGCTAGGACTGGGGAAGTTGCTCCCAGACTCTGAAGTACAGCCTGGCTAGAAGGGGTAGAGATTTCACACAGTGCCAGGTATTCAGGAGACAGAATGAGAAGGTAAGTATAGAGAGACAAGAAACTGGAAATGAATAAAGACAAAAAGGGAAAAAGAGAGACAAGAAAACAAAAGAAAGAAAAAAACAAACAAACAAAAAAACACCATGAAAAAAGAAATGCCCCCAAGGATGTCACTGTGTGTCTGCACAGAGTAAGGAAATAGATCCCAAGATGCGTGGTACTGCCTAGCTAGAAGGAGCTCCCAACCTGAGGAAATAAAAAGAAAGCAAACAAATCAAAACAGAACAAATTAGAACAAACAAATGAAGAACAAAATTCCCAGGGTCCTACCAGCATGGTGGCATGGGCTGGGAAGCAGTTTCACAGTTGAGTGGTGTTTTGTAGCTGTTCAGGCAGAAGCAAAGTTACCACACAGAACCAGGTGTTTGGAGAAAGGAGAGGGAGTTGGTGAGAGGTAAGGCAGAAATCTAATGAAGAGGAAAAAACCAACACCAGCAGGCAACAAATGGCACTCAGGGAGCTGGCCAGTTTGGGTGGTTGGAATCCAAGCGACACCAGAGTGAAGCTGGTGCTTCCTGGCCAAGAGACTGTGGCTGCAGGAAGCAGAGGAGGCTGAGTGGGGGTGAAGATTTGTGGGGGTTGGTAAGGCATATATTGCTGGTTAGCGGTCGTTCTGCCTCCTGCTGGAAGCTCTGTGAAGCTGCTTTCTCATACCTTCTGTTTGCTGATCTCTGATAGGAGTCCAAGACGGTGGATCCATGCTGCAGTAGCTAATAAGAGACCTCTGCATGTGTCTCTCCATGCTCTCTGTTCTCGGTCATTTTCTTATCCCATTTGGTGTTTTGCTGAGTTCTTTATCTCTTCATTTGATGCTTAGGATTTCAGGATTGACGTGTGACTCTGTTTGACTTAGATTTTTGGAGCTTTGCTGTGGAGGGACAGTGTGGTGCTTCTGTCTAGAGACCCATGTTACCTGGAAGTCCCTAAACTATGATTTTGATCTCATTATAAAGTATGTCTTATGAACAGCAACAAGGACAACTGATTTATGCAGGATTTGTCCACCTCTTTATAATAAACTAATCACATTTTTATGATATTAGGCTTTTGTATAATAATTTTGGGACCAAGGCTCTGATGTAGCCCATTGTGTCATATAAATTCAACACTGCTGGAGGGAGCACTAATCCCATCTAGTCCAGGGTACTGAATATTCCTGAATAGTTCTTGGGAGCTTTTTGCCCTTTTACTACTTTGTCATACTGTGGGCAAGGAACTCAGTTTGACCTTTGTCTGTGGTTTCCTGAAAATAACCCTTGGAATGTGATGACAATTGATGTGCCTTTATGTGCAAATGTAGTGGGAGTCCCAAAGACCACAATTATGATTAACTTTAGGAAGGGAGGGAGGCATGATGCAAACAATTATGCATATTCATTGATTCTATTGATTATGCATATGCAATGATGCCATAATCACTGACTATGCAAAAGCCAATAAAGGCCTTGGACCTGGAAATTCCTTGGAGCTTTCAGATTGATGGTACATGTGGGAGGACCGAGTGTCTCTGAGGACATGAAACTGTACATGGAGACCCCTCCTGACCTTACCTGTATGTGTATTTGTGTATATTCTTTTTGTGTTTGTAAAGATAGCTATTTCTCAAAAGTTGGTGAGTCATTGCAGCAAATTATTGGACCTAAGGGAGTAGTGGGGCTGGATGGTCTGAAGTATGGGGAGCCACGTGAACTCCTAACTTGTGGCTAGCATCAGCTTGTCTAGCCCCCCGTGAGAATAAAGGCCGTGTGCAGCATTTGGGGTCTGGATTGGCCAGGGAAGGGAAGCTAAGATTTCCTTGGATTGAATTGATACTACAAATTGATGTCGGTAGAAGTGGGAACCAGTGCAATGACTGCCGAGTCAGGAAAGTGCGGGGTTTCGGAGGAGAAAAGATTCTGGATGATTACTTTGGTCTTTGGTTCTGTTAGTTTGGTCAGTGTTATCTATAAATGAAAGTAAGCTGTTTTCTGTAAGTAATTAAATGGCTTTCATTTGTCAACACTTTGTGAGTGTCTCCTATGTGTGGCTTAATCAGACTAGGAGAAGGTAGCTGCTGTAGAGAGGTTTATGCTACTGATTGAAGTCCTCATCCTAGCAGTCTTATGACTGTTTGGGATTTTAAGGCAACCTGCATAAGTAATGCACCTACCCTAGTCCATGGTTATTCCTCCCACAGGTAACCAGAAATAGTAATGATGTGCCACCTGGGTTTAAGATGGGACCTATGTAACCATTTTATAGATTTGAAACTTCAGGCTCAGTGGCTGATATCTGATTTTTTGTAGGTATGAATGACTAAGCACCTAAATTACAGTTGTTTTCTGAGGTATTACTTAATGTTATTGATCACCTGCTCCTTACCATATCTGTTATAGATGCTGAGGGTGAAATGACAAACTAGATAGATATGGTCCCTGCTTTTGTTTAGCTTATAGTCAGGTGGAGGAGACAGAGAAAAGAGCCAGGACATATAAACAAAATAACTAGTGATACATGCTATGAGGAGGAAACACGTACACACACACAAATAGGGTCCTGAAGAAGAGACAAATGAGAGAAGAATAAAATAGAGGATGGTCAGGAAAGCACTTGCTAATGAGGCAACATAGAAACCAAGACTTGTTAAGATGTAAAGGAGTCAGCTCTATGTAGAGAAGGTGTGAATGTCTGAGATATTCAGAATAATTTATGCAAGTCTCCTGAAAAGGGGCAGAGATACCTCTCTGGGCCCTGAGACAGATACAGATTAGAAGGGGAAGAAGTGGTGCAGGTGGATATTGGTCAGATCCTGCAGAACCCTGGGTACTGACTTAGTTACCTAGTGCTGCAGTAACACAAATAGTGAAAATGGGTGGCTTTAAAGAACAGAAATCTATTGTTTCACGGTTTGGGAAGCTAGAAGTCCAAATTCAGGACATTGGCTCTAGGGAAGGTCCTTTTTTGTCTCTTTTAACTTCTAGTAGCTGCCAACAATCCTTGATATTCTTAGTCTTGTAGATATATCTGTCTCCGTTATCACATGGTATCTGTCTTCCCCCGTATGTGTCTGTGTGTATTCTGGTCCTTTTATAAGACACTACTCAGAAGGGATTAAATTTAGGACCTACCCTACTCCAGTATTATCTCATTAACATAACAAAAGAGAACCTTATTTGCAAACAGTGTCATATTTATAGGTACAGTGGTTAGGACTTCAACAACTTTTTAAGGGACACAATAAAATCCACAACAGATGTCATAAGCTGTAGTTTTAATTATGTGTAATGAGAAGCTCTATGAGGATTTTAAGGGTGAAGTGAAATGATCCATTTTAGGTATTAGGAATTTTCTCTGGCTTCTGTGTAGAAAGCGGATTGGAGTTTTCTCAAAGTAACCATCTAATTAATGTAAAATTGAGAGATTTATTGAAAGAAAAGAGATAACTGGACCTGAGAATAGACTGAACTCCATACGGTGGAATCCAGTAATCCAAAATGGCAACTCAGTAGTGATGTTTTATAGGAGGAGAACAATGGATATGAAATATGTTATTTGATTGGTATTTACAAATTTAGATCATCAAAAGACATTACTTGATTGGTAATTACAGACATAGATCATCGAAATTACTGGATTCGTGGTAGATCATTTTAAGGCAAGGCTTCCTGTGGTGGAACTCAAAAGGCAGGACTTCTTTTACTGCAAGCTCTGTAGGGCAATTGGCTTCAAAGGGAGGGTATACATATGTAGTAGTGCTTAAGAGCTTGGCTGCTAACCAAAAAGTCAGGGGTCTGAATTCTTTAGCCATTCCTTGGAAACCCTATGGAGCAGTTCTACTCTGTCCTATAGGATCACTATGAGTCAAAATCAATGGTTTTTTTTTTTTAATCTTTCTGAGATTGGTTACAGTGTGGCAATTACACGAGAATGTGACAGGGAGGAGTTGCAGTGTAGTTACATCATCTTTACCAGACATTTCTCTGTGGGAAACAGTAGGAAGATGGCTGCCACTAGGGTGAAAACAGAATGAGCGAACAAGGAATCTCACTAATCCTTAAATAGACCATGTCAGATCTTATGGCACCTCAATTTTTTTTTTTTTTAAAATTCCCTTACACAGAGTAGGGGAGAGAAGATGAGTTAGTAAGTTGTTACTGTAGGTAGGGTGAGAGGTGGGAGGGACCTGAACCAGTAAACGGTAGTGGGGAGATATAGAGGTGGAGGATTCTGGGTATATTTTAGGAGAAGAAGCTACAGTTTTCTGATGGATTTGGATATAATAGGTAAAGAAAGATAGAACCCAAAGCTTGAACACTAAGTTTCTGCCTTGAGAAATTAGGAGGATAGTGGGAAAGACTGGAGAATATGCCAACAGAATATTAAAAGAGTTATACACTATGACCAAGTGGGAATTATTCCAGGAATGCAAGGGTGGTTCAAAATTAGAAAATCAATCAATATAATACACCACATCAATAGAACAAAGGAAAAGTACTACATGACCATTTCAATTGATGCAGAAAAAGCACTTGATAAAATTCAACACAATTTCTTGATAAAAGCACTCAGCAAGATAGGAATAGAGGAGAAGCACCTCAATATGATTAAGGGTATTTATAAAAAATAAACCAACTGCCAACACTATACTCAATGGAGAAAGGTTGAGTGCTTTCCCCTTAAGACTGGGAACAAGGCAAGGATGTCGTTCTCACCACCCCTATTCAATACTATATTGTAGGCCCTAGATAAAGCAATAAGGCAAGAAAAGAAAATAAAACGTATCTAAATTGGAAAAGAAGAAGTAAAATTATCCGTATTCACAGATGACATGATCCTATATGTAGAAAACATCAAAGACTCCACAAGAAAGCTTCTAGAGCAAACAGAAGAATTTAGCAGTGTTGCAGCATAAAAAGTCAACACATACACATCAGTTGAATTTCTATACACTAGCAATAAGAAATCTGAAAAAGAAATTAAGAAAACTATTCTGTTTAAAATAACATCTAAATGAATAAATACCTACGATTAAACTTAATCAAGGAGATAAAAAACGTGTACAATGAAAATTATAAAACTTCCAAAAGAGATCAGAGAAGGTTTAAACAATTGGAAAGACACCCTGTGTTCATGGATTGAGAGACTCAAAATAGTTAAGATGGCAATATTACTCAAAGAAATCTGTAAAGTCAACAAAATCTAAATCAAAATTAAACAACCTTCTTACAGAAATGGAAAAATAAAGTCTCAATTTTATATGGAATGACAAGAGGCTCTGAATAGCCAAAGCAAATTTGGAGAAGGAAAAAGTAGGATGACTCATATTTTCTGATTTCAAAGCATACTACACTGTTATGGCAATCGAAGCAGCCTGGTACTTACATAACAATAGACACATAGACCAATGGAATAGAATTGAAAGTCCATAAATAAATCCATACATTTATGGTCAACTGATTTTTGGCAAGTGTGCTAAGTCCATTCAATGAGGAAGGATGATCTCTTTAATAAATGCTGCTTGGAAAACTGGATTTCAATGTGCAGAAGAATGAATCAGGATCCATACCTCACACAAGACACAAAAACCAATCCAAAATCGATCAAGGGCCTAAATGTAAAAATCAAAACCATAAAATTCTTAGAGGAAAGCATAGGAATGTGGCCGCAGGTCCTGATTTTTAATGATGGATTATGAGATATTATAACAAAAGCACAAGGAACAAAAGGCAAAATAGATAAATGGGATCTCATAAAAAATAGTTTTGTTCATCAAAGGACCTTATCAAAAAAGTGAAAAAACAACCTACAGATTGGGAGAAAATCTTTGGGAACCGTATATTCAGTAAGGGTCTAATATCAAAAATGTGTATAAAACTTCTACAACTTAATAACAACAACAACAAAAAACCCAATAAAAAATGGGCAAAGGACTTGAACAGACATTTCACTGAAGACGATATTTAAGTGGCCAGCAAGCACATGAAAAAAGTGCTTAATGTCATTACTATTAGAGAAATGCAAGTCAAAACCACAATGTGTTATCACTTTACTCCTACTAGAATGGATAAGATAAAACAAAACAAAACAAAACAAAAAGGAAAATAACAAATGTTGGTAAGGATGTGGAGAAATTGGAACCCTTATCTATTGCTGGTAGGAATGAAAAATGATGCAGTTGTTATTGAAAACAGTTTGGCAATTCATCAAAATTTAATCATAGAACTACAATGTGACCCAGCAATTCCGTTCTTAGATATATACCCAAGAAACCTGAAGCAGCAATGGGAACAGACACGTGTTCATTGCAGCATTATTTACAATAGCCAAAAGATGGAAACAACATAAGTGTCCATCAACAGATGAATAAACAAAACGTGATACATATATACAATGGAATACTCCTCAGCTATAAAGAGAAATGAAGTCCTGATTCATGCAACAACATGGATAAACCTCAAAAACCTTATGCTCAGTGACATAAGTCAATTATAAAAGGACAAATAGTGTATGATCTCACTTATGTGAAATAAAAAAAATAGGCAAATGTATAGAGAAACCAATGATTAATGGTTACTGGGCAGGAGAGTGGGAAAGAGAGAGCCAATGTTTAGGAAGCAGTATTTGCTTATGATAATGGGAAAATTGGCAACAATTATGGGATGGTTGCACAACATGATTAATGTAATTGATATCACTAAGTTGTACACGTAAAAAACGTTGAATTGGCAAGTGCTGTGTTACATATATTTTTAAAATAATAAAAAATGTTAATAAAATTTTACATGGGGACAATACTATGAAGAAAAATAAAACAGAGTAAAGGGTTAGAGGGTGTGAGTGTTAAGGTTGTGTGTCAACTTGGCTGGGCCATGATTCTCAGTGTTTTGGCAGTTACAATGTAGTTTGGCAGTCGTATGATGATGTGATCACCTCCATGATGAGATTTGATATAACGTGATCACTCCCATGATGGGATCTGCTGTGAGTAGCCAATCAGTTCAAAGGTAGTTTCCTTGGGGGTGTGGACTGCATCAAATATAACTGGACTTTCTGGCAAGGCACAGGACTTTTGCTCGCTCTGGATCCTGCAGCTGGCTCCTGTTCATCTGACCTCTGTTTCTTGGGACTTGAGCTAGCAGCTTACCTGCTGTCTTGCCTGCAGAATTGGAATTCGTTGGTCTTTGCAGCCTGTGAGCAAGACCCTGGTTGTCTGACTTGCTGATCTTGTGTTTCCCAGCCCCTGTGGTGACGTGAATTAGGAGAAACCTCCAGCCTAACTTGGGATGTTCCAGCCTCTACAGCCATGTGAGCCATTTCCTTGATATAAATCTCTCTATATAAATATTTATACGCTTTACTGGTTTTCCTTCTCTAAAGAACCCAGCCTAAGACGGGGGGAAGAGGGTAATACAGGGTAATCAGTGACCTCACTGAGGACATAACATTGGTGCAGAGCAGGACAGAGTAAGGAAAGAGCAGTCTGTACAGGTAGAGCAAAGAGTTGGGCAGAGCCAGGGCCTCCAGAGGGCCAAGAGCACTGAAGCCTTACAAAGCCAAGAACCTTGCTATTTGCAATCATTGTTTGCTGAATTGCAGATTGGATGATGATAAATTTGCCAGGCAGGGATTCTGCTTCCAAACACTCAGTATTTCGCATACAAAGTTGACTACCTATTGCTTTGATTGTAAACATCACAACTAAAAAAAAATTTTGAGCTTTTCCCAGGATTGCTATCAAATTATTAATGAACACACAGCTATTGTTTCTACTATACCGGAATGCTCCTTCTATTATTTGACATTTTATTGGCTGTTTAGTACTCATAAACAAAATTAGTAGAAACCCTGAAGGGGGTTCAACACTGTTACCTGTGGGGAAAATGAAAGCATAAGTAAGTACTTTGTACATAGCCTCACGGAGTCTCAGTTTTCATGGACAATGGATAGATACTAAACTAGTGCTCCCTCCACCACAACAACTGCTAAATTGGTTTTAATATGCAGGAGACTCTCATCATAACATCAGAGATATTTCCATATTACAGTATTATCACACAAACTCTTTCTAAATGTAAATTCACCTCTCTGCCAAGACACTATGACATGATAGCTGAGTAACTCTTGCAGTAAAAGAAATGGGGACATTCAAAGAGGGAAATGAGACTTTAGAGATGGAACTGAGATTTTAGTAGGAATACTTTCATGCATACAGTGTATATGTAGACAGGATGTCCATGTCCAGTAGTTCTATACGTCCACCTATGTCAAGAAATCTAGAAATACACGATAGGGTAAATTTTCATTAGGATAAATAAATTCCAAGTTTGCTACTTCCAAGGTGATACCTTTTATAGGGCAGTACCTGGCATCTAGTTATTTGCCACATGGCTGAAAATATGCTGTTGCTGCAACGTCTGTTTCACTGATGCCCACCAGAAATGGTGAGTTCTGGCATACCTCAGAACCACAATAGATTTTCAGTCTCCCATCTCCCCAGTAAATGACTGAGAAGTAGATCTACTGGTCAGTCAAAGATGACTTAGGGAGATTGTAAATAAATACTGTGCAAATAATTGTTCTTCAATCACTGGTCCAGTATGTTTTTCTCTGCAGAAGGTACAAGAATTGTGTGTTTTCTTTTCCTACTCCTGGTCAACAGCTGATCCATGTGACAACTGTTTAGGCCATTAGTTATTTTGCAAAGGAGAGTGGAGACAGCTTTATCTTCAAAGTGTTTAAAAATGGAATAACTACACTTAGGCTAGGTCAGGCTTTCTTATTTACTAACAGATAATAGGACTGCGGTAATATCCTAGATAGTCTTTGCTTTCTCCATTTGTATAACTACTTTATTGCTATTCATATACTACAGAATTTACCCTTTTAAAGTGTACAATTTGGTAGCTTTTAGTATATTCACAGTGTATTCCCAATATATTGTAATTTTAGAATGTTTTTATTACTCCGAAAAGAAACCTCGTATCAGTAAGTGGTCATTCCCCACTCTCCACAGCCCCTGGCAACCACTAATCTACTTTCTGTCTCTATGAATTTCCTTATTCTGGACAACTCACATAATTAAAATTATACACTATATGGTGTTCTGTGGCTGGCTTCTTTTACTTAGCATAATGTTTTTGAGGTTCATCCATGTGGTAGCATGTATCAGTATTTCATTCCTTTTGATGGGTGGAATAATATTCCACTGTATGTATATACTTCATAGTATTTATCTGTTCATCAGTTGATGGATATTTGGGTTGTTTTCATCTTTTGGCTTGTATGAAAAATGCTGTGAATGTTCATGTACAAGTTTTTGTGTAGACATACATTTTTAATTCTCTTGAGTGTTATAAATGGTTAACACGCTTGGCTGCTAACCAAAAGGTTGGAGGTTCGAGTTCACCCAGAGGCATCTTGGAAGAAAGGCCCAGTGGTGTACTGAAAAATCAGCCACTGTAAACCCCAATGTGGATGTGGAGCACAGTTCTACTCTGACACACACAGGGTCTCATGAGTTGTAACTGTTGTGATGGCAACTGGTTATATATTAATACTTAAAGATGGAATTGTTGGGTTATATGGCAACAATTTTGTTTTCTTTTTCGTATGGCAACTCTCTATTTAAGATTTTGAAGAACTTTCAAACTATTTTCCAAAGGCACTGAATGATTTTACAATCCCACCATCAATGTATGTTGCTGTCGTTAGGTGCCACTGAGTAGGTTCCAACTCACAGCAACCATATGCACAACAGAATGAAACACTGCCCGGTCCTGCACACTGCCCAGTCCTGTGCCATCTTCACAATCGTTGTTATGCTTGAGCCCATCAATGTATGAGGGTTCCAATTTTTCCAAATCCTTGCAACACTTGTAAGTGTACATCTTTTTTTTTTAAATTTTAGCCGTTCAAGTGGGTGTAAAGTAGTATCTCATCATGGTTTTAATTTTCAATTCCCTAATGACTATAGGGTCTTTATGAGTCAGAATCGACTTGACAGCAATGGGTTAATGACTATTGGTGTTAAGCATATTTTCAAGTAATTATTGCCCATTTGCATATCTTCTTTGGAAAAATGTCTAGCCAAGTCCTTTGCGTATTTTTTAAATCAGGTTATTGTCTTTTTCTTATTGTTGAGTTGTAAGAGTTTGGTATATATTTGTGATAAAAGTCTCTTACCAAATATATGACTGGAAATATTTTTCTCCCATTCTGTTGGTTGTATTTTCAACCTTTTTTTGATGGTGTCCTTTGAAGCAAAAAAATTTTTAGTTTCGATGTAATCTAATTTATCTAATATTTCTTTTGTTGCTTGTGCTTTTAGTGTCGTATCTAAGAAGGCTTTGCTTAACCCAAGGATGTGAATGTTTACTTCTAAGTTTTCATCTAGAGTTTTATAGTTCTAATCTTACATCAGAAGCCCTGGTGGCACAAATGGTTAAGCACTTGGCTGCTAACTGAAAGGTTGGCCATTTGAACCCACCCAGTGGATCTGCTGGAGAAAACATCTGATGATCTGCTTCTGTAAAGCTACAACCTAGGAAACCCAATGGGGCAGTTCTACTCTGTCATATAGGGTCGCTGTAAGTCAGAATCAATGCAACAGCACACAACAACAAGAATTGCACATTTAAGTCTATAGTCCATTTTTATTTAATTTTGTATATGATGTGAAGTAAGGGGTCCAACTTCATTCTTTTGCATGTGTTTATATAGCACTATTTGTTGAAGAGTATCCTTTCTCCATTGCATGGTCTTGGAACCCTTGGCAAAAATAAATTGGTGAGAAAATAAGGGTTAATTTCTCGACTCACAGCTCTATTTCATTTATTTTTCATGTCTATCCTTATTCCTTTGCTGTCGAGTCAATTCTAACTCATAGCAACCCTATAGGAACAAGGGATGTGGAACTAGGAATATCATTGTTGATGTTAGATGGATCCTGGTTGAAAGCAGAGAATACCAGAAAGATGTTTACCTGTGTTCTATTGACTATGCAAAAGCATTCGACTGTGTGAATCATAACAAATTATGGATAACATTGTGAAGAATGGGAATTCCAGAACACTTAATTGTGCTCATGAGAAACCTGTACATGGATCAAAAGGTAGTCATTTGAACAGAACAAGGGAATACTGCGTGATTTAAAGTTAGGAAAGGTGTACATCAGGGTTGTATCCTTTTACCGTACCTATTCAATCTGGTATGATGAGCAAATAATCCAAGAAGCTGGACTATATGAAGAAGAACAGGGCATCAGGATTGGAGGAAGACTCATTAACAACCTGTGTTATGCAGATGACACAACCTTGTTTGCTGTAAGTAAAGAGGACTAGAAGCACTTACTGATGACGACCAAAGACCACAGCCTTCAGTATGGATTACACTTCAACATAAAGAAAACTAAAATCCTCACAACTGGACCAATAAGCAACATCATGACAAATGGAGAAAAGATTGAAGTTGTCAAGGATTTAGTTTTACTTGTACCTACAGTCAACATCCATAGAAGCAGCAGTCAAGAAATCAAATGATGCATTGCATTGGGCAAATCTGCTACAAAAGACCTCTTTAAAGTGTTGAAAAGCAAAGACGTCACCTTGAAGACTAAGCTGCACCTGACCCAAGCCATGGTGCTTTCAGTCGCCTCATATGCATGTCAAAGCTGGATAATGAATAAGGAAGACCAAAGAAGAATTGACGTCTTTGAATTGTGGTGTTGGTGAAGAATATTGAATATGCTATGGACTGCCAAAAGAATGAACAAATCTGTCTTGGAAAAAGTGCAACCAGAATGCTCCTTAGAGGCAAGGATGGCGAGACTACACCTCACATACTTTGCACATGTTGTCAGGAGGGATCCGTCCTTGCAGAAGGTCATCGTACTTGATAGGGTAGAGGGTCAGCAAAGGAGAGGAAGACCCTCAGTGAGATGGATTGACACAGTGGCTGCAACAGGGGCTCAAGTATAGCGAGGATTGTGAGGATGGTGCAGGACCGGGTAGTGTTTGGTTCTTTTGTACATAGGGTCGCTATGAGTTGGAATCAACTTGAGGGCACCTAACAACAACATCCTTATTCCAGTACAACACTGCATTGATTGCTGTAGCTTTGTAGAAAGATTTGAAATCAGGAAGTGTGAGTTCTCTACCTTTGTTCTTCTGCTTCTGGACAGTTTTAATTTTTCTGGGTCCCTGGCATTTCCAAATGAACTTTAAGATCAGCTTATCAATTTCTGCAAACAAGGAAGCTGAGATTTTGGAAGAGATTGCTTTGAATCTTTAGATCAATTTGGGAAAGACTGCAGTCTTAAATTGCAATATTAAGTCATCCAAACCAAGAATGAGGGAGGCCTTTCCATTTTATTTGCTGTTGTTGTGTGCCATTGGGTAGATTCCAACTCACAGTGACCCTATATGACACAATAGAACTCGCCGTAGAGTTTCCTAGGCTGTAATCTTTACAGAAGCAGATTGCAGGTATTTTCTCCCACGGAGCTGCTGGTGGGTTCAAACTGCTGACTTTTTGTAAGCAGCCTAGTGCTAAACCATTGTGCCACCAGGGCTCTTTTCCATTTATTTATGTCTTCTTTAATTCCTTTTGATGATGTTTTGTAGTTTTCAGTGTACTAGAATTGCACTTCTCTTGTTAAATTTATTCTTCAGTATTTTACTTGCACTGATTCTAGTGTAAATTTAATTGTTCTCTTAATTTCATTTTTGTGTTGTTCATTCTACTATATAGAAATATAATTGATTTTTGTTTATTGAACTTATACCCTGAAATCTTGCTAAATTAATTTATTAGTTCTAATAGTTTATGTGTGTGTGTTCCTTAGGGTTTTCTATATGCAAGATCATGTCATCTGCAACTAGAGATAGTTTTACTTCTTTTCAAATCTGGATGCCTTTTACTTTGTTTTCTTTTCTATAATTATATGCCTTACTGATTTCATGACCCTTTTATTAGTATAAAGTATACTTTATCTCTAGTAACAAGTTTTGTCCGATGGCTATTTTTACTGATGTTAGTACAGCCAATCCATCTCTGTTTTGGTTACTGTTTTCATGATATTTATCTTTCTCTATCCTTTTAATTTAAACTAATTTGGGTCTTTGAATCTAAAGTTTGTCTCTTGTAGACAGCATATAATTAAATCATGCTTTTTTAATCCATTATATCAATCTCTGAGTTTTGATGGGTATGTTTAATCATTTTGCATTTAGTATAATTACTTATATGGTAGGATTTACTTCTGTTACGTCTTCTATACATCTTATGTCTTTTTTCCCCCTTTATTCCTCCATTAGTGCCTTCTTTGTTGTTAAATAGGTATATTCTATTGTACAATTTTAATTAAGTTGTTGTTTCTTTTACTGTATTTTTTGGAGTTATTTTCTTTGTGGTTACTCTGGAGATTACAATTAACATCCTAACTTAAAACAATCTTAATGTCAATACCCGCCTCCTCAGGGAAAAAAATCAAAAACAAAAACCCACTGCCTTCAAGTCAATTCCAACTCATAGTGATCATGTAGGAGAGACTAGAACTGCCCTGTAGAATTTCTAATGCTATAAATCTTTATCAAAGCAGAATGCCACATATTTCTCCCTTGAAGTGGCTGGTGGGTTTGAACCACCGACCTTTTGATTAACAGCTGAGCATTTACCCACTGCGCCACCAGGGCTCCTTCTTAATGTCAATAGCATACAAAAACTTTGCTCTGGTATGGTACTCTTCCCTTCTTTTGTGCTATTGTTATTCAAACTACATCTTTATACATTATAAGTTCATCAGTATGTTTTTATAATTATTGCCTTATGCAGTTGTCTTTTAAATCAGATAAGAGTAGAAAAGAGTTACAAACAAAAATACATATATACTGTCTTTTATGTTTACCTATGTGGTTACTTATACCCATGCTCTTTATTTCTTAGCATGGATTTGAATTACTGTCTAGTGTTCTTCATTTTAGCCTTGAAGTATTTCTTTTAGTTTCCTTGCAGAGCAGGTCTACTAGTAAAGAATCATGTTTCTGTTTATGTTGGGATGTCTTAAATTTGCCTATATTTTTGAGGGTAGTTTTGCTAGATAGATATACAATTCATGATTGACAATTTTTTTTGTCTTTCACCACTTTGAATATGTCTTTCCACTGCCTGTAACCTCATGGCTTCTGATGGGAAGTTAGCTGTTAATCTTATTGATGATCCCTTGCACATGGTAAGTCATTTTTCTCTTGCTGATTTAAAGATTCTATTTTTGTCTTTGTCTTTTTACAGTTAGAATATTATGTATTGAGGTGTGTATCTCTGAGTTTATCTGATTTGCAGTTTGTTGAGGCTCTTAAAGATGTAGAATAATGTTTTTCATAAATTTGGAAAGTTTTCAGCCACAATTTCCTAAAATAGTCATTAAGCCTCTTTTCCTTCCTCCTCTTCTTATGGAACTCCATTATGTGTATGTTGGTATGCTTGATGAGGTTCGTAGTCGTCTGGGGCTCTGTTCATTTCCCTTCATTCTTTTTACTTTCTTTTCCTCAGACTGTATAATCTCATTTGACTAACTTTACTGATTCTTTTTTCAGCAAGATCAAATCTGTTTTTAAACTGTCCACTGAATTTTTAATTTTAGTACTGTACTTTCCCACTCTAGAATTTCCATTTTATCCTTTTTTACAATTTCTGTTTTTTTGTATTTTTCATTTGGTAAGATAATGGTTTCATACTTTATTTCTTTAGACATTACGTTTAGTTGTTTGACATGTCTGCAACAGATGATTTAAAAACTTTTTTTTCTTTTTCTTTTTTTTTTTTTTATTGTACTTCAGGTGAAGGCTTACAGAACAAAAAGTTTCTCATGAAACAGTAGTACACATATTATTTTATGACATTGGTTAACAACTCCACAACATGTCAACCCTCTCCCTTCTCGACCTTTTCTTTTTGGTGAAAATATACATAGCCAAAGATACACCATTTCAAACATTTCTACATGCACAATTCAGTGACATCGACTATGCTCATCCAATTGTGCTGCTATTCTCACTTTAGATGAAGGCTTACAGAACAAAATAGTTTCTCATTTAACAGTTAGTACATGTGTTGCCCTATGACAATGGTTAACAACCTCACAACACAGCAACACTGTCCTTACTCAACCTTGGGTTCCCTATCACCAGCTTCCTTGTCCCCTTCTGCCTTCTGGCCCTTGTCCCTGGACTGCTGTGCCTCATTAATCTCATGTGGTTTTATGGGGCTGTCCACTCCCCAGCTGAACGGTGAACCTCAGAAGTGACTTCACCACTGAGCTAAAAGGGTGTCTGGGGGCCATACTCTCAGGGTTTCTCCAGTCTCCTTTAGGCCAGTAAATCTGGTCTTTTTTTTGTGAGTTAGAATTTTGTTCTACATCCTTCTCCAACTCTGTCCAGAACCCTCTGTTGTGATTCTGGTCAGAGCAGTCAGGGGTGGTAGCCAGGCACCATCTAGCTGTACTGGACTCAGTATGGTGGAGGCCTTGGCAGCTGTGGTCCATTAGTCCTTTGGACTAATCTTTTCCTTGTATCCTGTTCTCTTCATTCTCCCTTGCTCCCAAAGGGATGAGACCAGTGGAGTATCTTAGATGGCTGCTCACAGGCTTTTAAGACCCCAGATGCTGCTCACCAAGGTAGAATGTAGAACATTGTCTTTATAAACTGTGTTATGCCAATTGAGCTAGATGTTCCCCGAGACCATGGTCCCCACAACTCTCCACCCAGCAATTCAGTCCCTCAGGGAGTTTGGAAATGTCTATGGAGCTTCCATGACCTTTCCTTGTACAAGTTATGCTGACTTCCTCTGTATTGTGTACTGTCTCACCCTTCACCCAAGATACCACTTATCTGTTGTGTATTTAGTATTTTCCCCCAACCCCTCCCATCCCTGGTAACCAACAAAGATTGTTACATTTTCTGTGTGAACTTTGTCATAGGTTTTTACAATAGAGGTCTCATACAATATTTGTCCTTTTGTGATTGACTTATTTCACTCAGCATAATGTCCTCCAGTTTCATCCATGTTATAAGATGCTTCACAGATTCATTGCTGTTCTTTCTCATTGCATAGTACTCCATTGTGTGTATGTACCATAGTTTGTTTATCCATTCATCTGTTGATGGGCAACTAGGTTGTCTCCATCTTTTTGTTGTTGTAAACAATGCTGCCATGAACATAGATGTGCATATGTCTATTCGTGTGATGACTCTTATTTCTCTAGGATATATTCCTAGGACTGGGATTGCTGGATCGAACGTATGTCTATTTCTAGCTTTCTGAGGAAGCACCATATCATTTTCCAAAATGGTGGTGTCATTTTGCATTCCCACCAGCAGTGTAAAAGAGTTCCGATCTCCCCTCAGCCCCTCCAGCATTTGTTGTTTCCAGTGTTTTTGATTCTTGCTAGTAATGCCGGGGTGATATGGTATCTCATTGTGGTTTTAATTTGCATTTCTCTAATGGCTAGTGATCGTGAGCATTTCCTCATGTGTCTGTTGGCCATTTGAATGTCTTCTTTGGTGAAGTGCCTGTTCATTTCCTTTGCCCATTTTTTGATAGGATTATTTGCTTTTTGTTGTAGAGGTGTTGGATTTTCTTGTAGATTATGGAGATTAGACCTTTGTCTGACTTGTACAGTCCAAAACTTTTTTCCCAGTCTGTGGGTTCTCTTTTTACTCTTTTGGTGAAGTCTTTTGAAGAGCCTAGGTGTTTGATTTTTAGAAGATCCCAGTTATCTAGCTTATCTTTTGGGGTTTGTGTGTTGTTGGTTATGCTTTGTATCCTGTTAATGCCATGTATTAAGGCCTGAAGTGTTGGTCCTATTTTTTCTTCTGTGAACTTTATAATTTTAGTCTTTATATTCAGGTCTTTGATCCATTTTGGAGTAGTTTTTGTATGTGGCGTGAGGTATGGGTCAAGTTTCATTTTTCTGCAAATGGATATCCAGTTTTGCCAGCACCATTTGTTAAAAAGACTGTATTTTCCCCATTTGATGGAACTTGGCCCCTTGTTGAAGATCAGGTGACTGTAGATGGATGGGTTTACATCCAGGTTCTCAATTCTGTTCCATTGGTCAATGTATCTGTCATTGTACCAGTACCAGGCTGTTCTGACTACTGTATCTGTATAGTAGGTTCTGAAGTCAGGTAGTGTGAGTCCTCCAACTTTATTCTTCTTCTTGAGTAGTGCTTTACTTATTCAAGGCTTCTTCCCTTTCCATATAAAGTTAATGATTAGTTTTTCCATCTCTTTGAAGAATGTTGATGGTATTTGGATCATGATTGTGTTGCATTTGTAAATTGCTTTGGGTAGAATTGTCATTTTCACAATGTTCAGTCTACCTATCCGTGAGCATGGCATGTTTTTCCATTTATGTAGATCCCTTTGGGTTTCTTGCAGTAGTGTTTTGTTGTTTACTTCGTATAGGTCTTTTACATCCTGCTTAGATTTATTCCTAAGTATTTTGTCTTCTTAGGGGCTATTACAAATGGTATTATTTTCCTGATTTCCTTTTCATCGTTCTCTTTCTTGCTGTGTAGGAATCCAACTGATTTTTGAATGTTTATCTTATATCCTGCTACTCTGTTGAATCTTTCTGTTAGTTCCAGTAGATTTCTTGTGGAGTCTTTAGGGTTTTCTATATATAGTATCATACCATCTGTAAACAGGGACAGTTTAACTTCTTCCTTACCAGTTTGGATGCCCTTTATTTTTTTTGTTGCCTTATTGCACTAGCTAGAACTTCCAGCACAATGTTAAATAGGAGTGGTGATAAAGGGCATCCTTGTCTTGTTCCTGTTCTCAAGGGGAATGTTTTCAGCCTCTCTCCATTAAGAATGATGTTGGCCATTGGTTTTTCATAGATGCCCTTTATTAGTCTATTGCTATAATTTGTTCTCTGAGGACTGCCTTTGCTGTGTCCCAAAGGTTTTCATATGATGTGTTTTCATTCTCATTTGATTCTAGGAATTTTTTGATTCTGTTTCTGATTTCTTCTATTACCCAGTGATGTGTAAGCAGGGTATTGTTCAGTTTCCATGTAGTTGATTTTTTTTTTCCTTGCTCTTTCTGTTGTTAATTTCTACCTTGAATGCATTGTGGTCAGAGAAGATACTTTGAATTATCTCAGTATTTTGGGTCTTGTTGATGATTGCTCTGTGGCCTAAGATGTGGTCAATTCTGGAGAACATTCCATGTGCATTGGAAAAGAATATGTACTTTGTAGCAGTTGGGTGGAATGTTCTATATATATCTATGAGGTCAAGTTGCCTGATTGGCCCTTTAGGTCTTCTGTATCTCTTCTGAGTTTGTCTTAGTTGTTCTTTCCTTTACTGAGAGTGGTGTGTTGAAGTCTCCTACTATTATTGTGGAACTGTCAATTTCTCTTTTCAGTGTTGTTAGAGTTTCTTTTATGTATTTTGGAGCCCTGTCATTGAGTGCGTAGATGTTTATTATGGTTGTGTTTTCATGATGGATCGTTCCCTTAATCATTATATAGTGTCCTTCTTTGTCTTTTATGGTGGATTTTGTTTTATAGTCTATTTTATCTGAGATTAGTATTGCCATTCCTGCTCTTTTTTGGTCATTGTTAGCTTGATATATTTTTTTCCACCCTTTGACTTTTAATAAATTCACATCTTTGTTTCTAAGGTGTGTCTCTTGTAGATAGCATATTGATCGATCCTGTTTTCTTATCCATTCTGTCACTCTCCATCTCTTTATGGGTGCATTGAGGCCATTTACATTCAGTGTAATTATTGATAGATACGAGTTTGTTGCTGTCGTTTTGTAGTGCTTTCTTTTGTGGTGCTGACATTTTCTCTGTTCTTATTACTCTCTTGTGCTGAGTTACTTTTGATTGTGGATTTTTTTTCCATTTCTTTTGTTTTTGTAGGTTTTGTTTTTGCTGAGACTTTATGTTTTTCGTCTTTATTTTTATGCGTATGTTGGTTAACTTTCTTTCTGGTTACCATGAATTTTACCCTTATCTTTGTAAGTTTGAAGCAGTCTACCATTACTTGGTATCGCCTTGCCTTCCTTTCCATTAGAAGGTTGTATACCTATGCCGTTTATTCCCTCTTTTATTGTTTTGATGTTGTAGTCATTTGCTGATTTCCTGCTCTGATTCCCTGTTGCACTTCTTTTGGTTTTGGATAATCCTTGAGAGTTCATTTCCTAGATTGGTATCTCGCTGGTACGATCCTGCATCCTGGATTTTGCCTGTGAGCTGAAGTTGTTTGTTCTCTGATCTAAGAACTCCCTTTAATAATTCTTGTAAATTTGGTTTGGCTTTTACATAGTCCCTTAACTTTTGTTTATCTGGAAATGAGATGATTTAAAAATTTTATCTAGTATCTCCAACAACTGGACTTCCATAGGGACAGTTTCTATTGACTAATTTTTTTCCCCCTGTGCATGGAACATATTTTGCTGTCTCTTTGCATGTCTCATTTTTGTTATTGTTGAGAACTGAAAATTTTAAATAGTATAATATTCCAACTCTGGAAATCATCTTCCTTTCCTCTCCAAGTTTTTTTTTTTTTTTTAAATTCTGGTTAATACTTTTTTTTTTCCTTTTTTGCTTGTTTGTTTACTGACGCTCTTGGACTAATTTGTGAAGTCTGTATTGCCATGTATAGCCATTGAAATATTGGCTTGCTTAGCTCATTGCTGTTGTTTTTCAGTGCTGTTTCATTGGTTCTGACTCATAGCAACCCTTTGTATAACAGAATGAAACATTGCCCAGTCCTGTGCCATCCTCACAATCGTTACATGTAAGCCCATTGTTGCAGTCACTGTGTCAATCCATCTCATTGAGAATCTTCCTTTTTTTCCCTGACCATGTACTTTACCAAACATGATGTCCTTCTCTATGGACAGAGCCCTCCTGACAACATGTCCAAAGTATGTGAGATGGAGTCTCTCCATCCTTGCTTCTAGGAAGCATTCTGGTCGTACTTCTTCTAAGACAGATGTGTTCATTCTTTTGGCAGTCCATGGTATATTCAATATTCTTCACTAACACCACAGTTCAAAGGCATCAATTCTTTGGTCTTCATTATTCATCATTCAGCTTTCACATGCACTTGAGGTGATTGAAAACACCATGGCTTGGGTCAGGTGCAGCTTATTCTTCAAGGTGATATCTTTGCTTTTCAACATTTTAAAGAGGTCTTTTACAGCAGATTTTCCCAGTGCAATGCATCATTTGATTTCTTGACTGCTGCTTCTATGGATATTGATTGTAGATCCAAGTAAAATGAAATCCTTGAGAACTTCAAACTTTTCTCCCTTTATCATGATGTTGCTTATTTGTCCAGTTGTGAGGATTTTAGCTTTCTTTATGTTGAGGTGTAATCCATACTGAAGGCTGTGGTCCTTGGTCTTCATCAGTAAGTGCTTCTAGTCCCCTTCAGTTTTAGCAAGCAAGATTGTGTCATCTGCATAACACAGGTTGTTATTGAGTCTTCCTCTAATCCTAATGCCCCATTCTTCATATTGTCCAGCTGGATTATTTGCTTAGATACAGATTGAATAAGTATGGTGAAAGGATTCAACCCTGTTGCGCTCCTTCCCTCACTTTAAACCACACAGTATCCCCTTGTTCTGTTTTAGTGACTGTCTCTTGATCTATGTATAGGTTCCTCATGCTATTAAGCATTCTAGAATTCCCATTCTTCTCAACATTATCCATAATTTGTTACAGTCCTCACAGTTGAATGCCTTTGCATAGTCAATAAAACACAGGTACACATCTGTCTGGTATTCTCCACTTTCAACCAGGATCCATCTAACATCAGCAATGATATCCCTTGTTCCATGTCCTCTTCTGAATCCGATTTGAATTTCTGGCAGGTCTCTGTCAATATAGTGCTACAACCAGTTTTGAATGATCTTCAGCAAAATTTTACTTGCGTATGATATTAGTGATATTGTTCAATAATTTCCACGTTCACCTTGATCACCTTTCTTGGGAAGGGGCATAAATATAGATCTCTTCTAGTCGGTTGGCTAGGTAGCTGTCTTCCAAATTCATTGGCACAGACAAGTGAGCACTTCCAGCTCTGCATCTGTTTGTTGAAACATCTCAACTGGTATTCCATCAATTTCTGGAGCCTTGTTGTTTTGCCAGTGCCTTCAGTGCAGCTTCAACTCCTTCTTTTGGTGCCATCAGTTCCTGCTTATATGTTACCTCTTGAAATGGTTGAAAGTTGACCTATTCTTTTTGGTATAGTGACTCTGTGTATTCCTTTCATCTTCTTTTGATGCTTCTTGCATCATTTAATATTTTCCCCATTGAATCCTTCAGTATTGGAGCTTGGGGCTTAAATTTTCTCCTCAGTTCTTTCAACTTGAGAAATGCTGAGTGTGTTCTTTCCTTTTCGTTTTCTATCTCCAGGTCTTTGCATATTTCATTATAACACTTTACTCTGTCTTCTCAAGCTGCCCTTTGAAATCTTGTGTTCAACTCTTTTACATCATCATTTCTTCCTTTTGCTTTAGGTATTTGATGTTCCAGAGCAAGTTTCAAAGTCTCTTCTGACATTTGTTTTGATCTTTTCTTTCTTTCCTGTCTTTTTAATGACCTCTTGCTTTCTTCATGTGTGATGTCTTTGATGTCATTCCACAACTTGTCTGGTCTTTGGTCATTAGTGTTCAATGTGTCAAATCTATTCTTGAGATGGCATCTAAATTCAGGTGGGATATACTCAAGGTCATACTTCGGCTCCCATGGACTTGTTCTAATTTTCTTCAGGTTCAACTTGAACTTGCTTATGAGCGATTGATGGTCTGTTCTGCAGTTGGCCCCTGGCCTTGTTCTGACTGATTATATTAAGCTTTTCCATTGTCTCTTTCCACAGACGTAGCTGATTTTATTCCTGTGTATTCCATTTGGTGATATCTACTCATATAGTCGCTGTTTCTGTTGTTGCAAAATTCTGTCATGCAATCTCCAGCATTATTTCTATTACCAAGACCATATTTTCCAATTACCAATCCTTCTTTTTTGTTTTCAACTTTTGGGTTCCAATCACCAGTAATTATCAATGCACCTTGATTGCATGTCTGATCAATTTCAGACTGCAGAAGTTGGTAAAAATCTTTGATTTCTTCATCTTTGGCCTTAGTGGTTGATGTGTAAATTTGAAGAGTAGTCGTATTAACTGGTCTTCCTTGTAGGCGTGTGGATATTATCCTATCACTGGCATCGTTGTTCTTCAGGATAGATCTTGAAATGTTCTTTTTGATGATGAATGCAATGCAATTCCTCTTCAAGTTGTCATTCTCTGCATAATAGACCATATGACTGTCCTATCAAAACGGCCAGTAGAAGTCCATTTCAGTTCACCTATGCCTAGGATATCGATGTTTATGCATTCCATTTTATTTTTGATGATTTCTAATTTTCCTAGATTCATACTTTGTATATTCCATGTTCTGATTATTAACGGATGTTTACAACTGTTTCTTCTCATTTTGAGCCATGCCATATCAGCAAATGCAGTTTCAGAAAGCTTGACTCTATCTATGTCATTATGGTGGACTCTACTTTGTGTTGGCACCTCTTCCCCAGTCTTCTTTTGAGTGCTTTTCAACCTCAGGGGCTCATCTTCCAGCACTGTATCAGACAAAGTTCCGCTGCTATTCATAAGGTTTTCACTGGCTAAATCTTTTCAGAAGTAGGCAGTTGGGTCCTTCTCCCTAGTCTGTGTTAGTCTGGAAGCTCAGCTGAAATCTGTCTGCCATGGGTGACCTTGCT
Source organism: Dugong dugon (assembly GCA_030035585.1). Taxonomy (NCBI): domain Eukaryota; kingdom Metazoa; phylum Chordata; class Mammalia; order Sirenia; family Dugongidae; genus Dugong; species Dugong dugon. Next base: position 42,688,499 of record CM057474.1, read on the forward strand.
GGTATTTGAATCCCAGTGTCAAAGCTTCCTGCATCACAGCAACATGTAAGCCCCCACAGTATGACAAAACGACAGACATATTGGGGTTGTTTAGCTTAATGGACAGCTATTGGATAGAAATTTCCTCAAAGACTTTGAACCAATTATCCTCCAAACGTTTGCCAGAGGGCTCTGTGTACATGTTGGGGCGTGTTTTCAGTGGCTACAGAAATTTATAGCTCTGCTTTAGCCTTTATTTTCTTCTTTCAGTGCATCAAGATCATCCAGTGGTGAGAGAATAAGGCCTTCTCAGGTCTTTCCTAAGCATGTATACAGCCCTGCACATATACAAGTCTTCTATATCCCTTTAAATATGTCAAAGATTTCCAAAGTACCCTGCAGACACCTTATTCCCTAGATTTTTCTTTTTATTCTTTTGGCCAGGCTCTTATTTTTTCCAACTTGTATCACCACTGTGGGCAGCTGCAATAATAAACAGTTGTCACTCAATGTCTTTGAGAAATGCACTAGGGACAGGACTTTCTTCACCAAGCAAACTCTGAGTGAGACCAAATAAAGACAAGCCCTGAGAATGGTACTATTTCTGTGAGCTGCCAGACCAGTCAAATAGTTACAATTCTCTGAGGATGAGGCTCCGGGGAGTCCCAAAACCATTCTGGCTGCTGGCTCTCTCATCTACTGTGGTTTCAAAGCTACTGTAGAGTTGGGAAGGATGGGAATAGGGCAGATTAAAAGACTGCAAGACTTGTTGCTCTTATTGAAATTCAGCCATATTCTTGAACAAATGCTTCTCAGATTTTTGTGAGATTATGACTAATTTCCAGAGCTCTAAAAAAGTTGATTTTGGTAATTTTTGCCAGTGGTTTCATTGCTTTTATGGAGGAGTGGATTTTTGGAACTCTTTACTCTGCCATTTAGGAACTGCTTTCCCAAGACTTTGCTCTGTATAACGCTTTGTTCCATAAAAGTCCCAGAGTTTCACGCATCATTTTATATTACAAAAAAAACCAAACCCATTGCCATTGAGTTGATTCCAACTCATAGTGGCCCTATAGGATAGAGTAGACCTGCCCCCTAGGGTTTCCAAGGAGTGACTGTTAGATTTGAACTACTGACCTTTTGACTAACAGCCGTAGTGTTAACAAACTCAGTAGGTTTGCCACTTGTACTCTTGTTAAGAGTAACTAAGAGTCAAGGGGATTTAAAGCAAGGTACAGTTTTCTACTCGCAGTGAGTAAGGAAATGAGAGGGGGTCCTTTCTAAAGCACACTCTTACTGAACAAAGAAGTTTTGTACCATGCAGGAAAGGGGAAGTCACACACATTCATTAACTTCATACGTATTCAAAAAGATTCGGGGTCAGATTTGGCACAGAAGTGACTGATGGACTTCTTGCTTCTGAAGAGGGCTCGGTCACTACTCGATAACTTATGTCCGGTGATTTTGGTTCCTTGGCACAGGTCTTTTTGTTCTTAGGCAATACTTATTATGGGATGGGGCCATCTGGCTGTCAACCTGGTCTCTTACCGTGCTTGCTCAGGATTCTAGTCCTAATTGGCTGATCTGAAAAACAGCTGCAAGTGGGAAAATTAGGAGGAAGCAGCTTAAACTGTAACTGCAAGTGGGGTAAACAATGTTTTGTGGTTGACATCATTATTCTTCTATAAAAATTTTTAACTGACATAACTTATCGTTTAAGGTCTTTTCTGTCCCTAGCTGGTCTCAGTAGCACTTGGCCACTGTACCACCAGGGCTCCATTTTTAAATAATTATGTAATTCAAAAGTTTTGATAACAATATCATCTAAACAAGCTTCACCTATATTGTTATATTATGTTATATGGGTGAAGCTTATTTAGATAATATTGTTATTAAAACTTTTGAATTCAACATTAAATAATTATTTAAAAATATGAGATATTTATTTAAAAAAATAGGTGCTGAATCATTTTACTGTATTTTAAAATCCTAAATTTTAATTCTAGAGTTCATAATAAATTAGAACATTGGTTTTCAACCCTGATTATATGTTAGAATCACTTGAGAAACTTAAAAAAAATACTGATGCCTAGAATCAGAACTGATGAACTGGAATCCCTGTGGGTGGGGTCCAAGTATCAGTATTATTATTATTAGTTTTTATAATTTTTTCAGTCTTTTCTGATGCCAATTAAGGGTTGAGGGTTGAGAATTTCACAGTATTAGAGTCTGTCACCAAGTTTTGTGAGTATTCTGTCAAAGAAGAGAGATACTGCAGTAGGAAAATACCACTGCTACAAAATTATATAATCAATATTTACTGAGTATTTATTACTTGCTTGGAACTGTGTCAATTACTTAATGAGGATTATTTAATGATAGTTCTCCCAACATTCTCTTAAGGTAAATGCTGCTTTTATGAGCCCCATTTTATAGATGAAGAAAATAGGTCTTAGAGTGGTCAGATAACTAGCTTAAGGAACCAACTGGTAAGCAAAAAAGTCAAGAGGTAAACTTGGGAACAGCTGAGCCTCAAACTTGTTATTTTACTCACCAAACTCCACTGCTGGTCCTTCATTTCCTGTGTAAAGCAGAGATAATGTACGTAGTCACATTGCCAAGGTAACCCTTTAGCTCTTTTCTTATCATGATTAATATTGAGAATAATTATCCATGGGAGTAGATTTTCTTTTGGATAATTTTTCTTTAAAAATAAATTATATGCGTATATGAATAGCAACTTGGAAGAAGATTTAAGTAATCAAGAACCAAACTCATTGCCATTGAGTTGATTCCGACTCATAGCAACTGTATAGAACAGAGTAGAAATGCCTCATAGAGTTTGCAAGGAGTGCCTGGTGGATTAGAACTACTGACCTTTTGGTTAGCAGCCATAGCTCTTAACCACTATGCCACCAGAGTTTCCTAAGTATCAAAAGACCTCACCAATATGGCTGGCTATGTGATGTGGGGCCAAACCTCTTCATCTTTCAGAGCCTATAATGAGGTATGTCAATAATGTGATCTTTAAGGTCCTTTCCAGTAAGGAGATTCCATAATTGTGTGACTTCTCTGCAGATCTGTCAGTCTGTCTCTCTCTTTCTCTCTGTTTATCTAGAATTTCCTGACTCACTTATCAAAAAGAACAGTCATATGCATCAGAAGCAGATAGCCTCAGGAATACTGTGAGTGGCAAATAAAACAATGAATGTAAAACACTTTGAAAACTGTAAAGCACAATACAAATATATAGCTTTATTGTGTTTCAAAACTGTTCTGAGAACCATATGTGCACATTTGTCCATCTTTAAGGGACTGATTAATTATAGTATGTTATTATATATGGGCTATATTTGGAAAAACACCCAAAAAATTTTATGTTGCCTCTGGTGAGAACCACTGCAGACTGGACAACTAGCATGGGAAAACACTTACTCTGTGTGTGTGTGTGTGTGTGTGTGTGTGTGTGCGTGCACGCATGCGTGCATGTGTGTGAGTATGCAGTCTTTGCTTTACATGGTAGTATGGGTCTGTAAAAATTACCATACAAGCTGAAACCCTGCAAAGCAGTCTTAGTAATCAGTAGTAAAAATTATAAATGCTTCATAACCTTTAAAAATTTTGTCAAAGTGTTGTAGGAAAATGGAGGACTTACGGGCAACATGGCTCTATATTCAGAAGCACCATGCTGTCCTTCCACTGAAAAGACCTGAAAAACTAAGTCAAACAGAGTCACACATCAATCCTGAAATCCTAAGCACCAAATGAAGAGATAAAGAACTCAGCCAAGCACCAAATGGAATAAGAAACTTACCGAGAACAGAGAGTGAGGAGAGATACATGCAGAGGTCCCCTATCAGCTACTGCAGCATGGATCCGCCATCCTGGACTCCTATCAGAGATCAACGAACAGAGGGTACGAGAAGACAGCTTTACGGAGCTTCAAGCAGGAGACAGAACAACTGCTGAACCTGACCTGCTGTACCATACCCGAGTGACTGACCCTGCCCATTGGAGAAGGAGGTAAAAAGTATCATGCTCACAGATGAGCAAACAACAAAGAACACACAGACAACCTGCTCAGACATAACCAAATAAAAAAGCAGGATGAAACAAACAAATCTACAATCAATAAATGAGGAAAATAACCACTGAATTCCCCAAAGACAGCAGACAATATCAAAACATTTACAAAAACAGGACAGGATGGTTCCAGTAGGCATCCAAAATAAAACACCAGATGACCTTCCAGCAGAAGAAAAGGCACTAGAACTAACTGATAGGGAATTCAAATCTCTAATATTCAGAATTATCCAACAGATGAAGCAAAAAGCAGACAAAAATGAGGAAAAAATAGACAAATTAATGGAAAAGGCAGACAAATTCACAGAAAACACAGACAAAAAAAAATGGAAGAATTCAAGAAAATAATACAGGAACAAAATGCTAAAATTCACAACTAGAAATCATACAAAAACAACAATTAGAAATCCAAAAGATAAGTAACAAGATTTCAGAAATGGACAGTGTCATAGAAGGACTGAGGAGCAGGTTTGAAACAATGGAAGATAGGATCAGTGAAATTGAAGACAAACACTTGGATACAACTCTGTTTGAGGAAAAATCAGAAAAAAAGAACAAAGAAAAATGAAGAAACCCTGAGAATTCTGTGGGATACAATCAAAAGCAAAAATCTTCGAGTGATCAGAGTTCCAGAACAGGGGGAGAAAATAGAAAACAGGGAGGATCATTGAAGAATTGCTGACAGAAAACTTCCCCAATATCGTGAAAGATGAAAAGCTGGCCATCCAGGAAGCTCAACGAACCCCATATAGGAGAGAGCCCAAAAGAAAATCACCAAGGCATATCATAATCACACTCACCAAAACCAAAGACAAAGAATCCTGAGAGCTGCTTGAGAAAAACAAAAAGTCACATACAGAGGAGAAACAATAAGACTAAGCTTGGATTATTTGGCAGAAACCATGCAGGCAAGAAGGCGATGGGATGACATATATAAAACCTTGAAAGAAAAAAAATTGCCAGCCAAGAATAATATATCCTACAAAACTCTCATTCAAATATGATGGTGAAGTTAGGTCATTTCCAGATAAACAGAAATTAAGGGACTATGTAAAAATCAAACCAAATTTACAAGACTTATTAAAAGGAGTCCTTCGATCTGAGAACAAATAACATCAGATCACAGGCTGAATATAGGACACAGGATTGTACTAGCCAGATACCAACCTAGGAAATGAACTCTTAAGGACTATGCAAAACCAAAATACAACAGGGAACCAGAGAGGTTAATCTGTAAATGACAACAGCATCAGAAAAATAAAAAAAGGAATAAACTCTGTAGGTATAGAACCTTCTAATGGAGAGGAAGGCAAGCTGATACCAAGTAATAATAGACTGGCTCAAATCTAGGAAGATAAGGGTAAATTTCATAGTAACCAAAAAGAAAGTTAACAAACCTACTCATCAAAATAAAGAAGAAAAACATAAAGTCTCAGTAAAAACAAAACCTACAAAAACAAAAATGAAAACAAAAAATCCACAAACAAAAGGAACTTAGCACAGGGGAGTAAGAGTAACAAAGAAAACGTTAGCACCACCAAAAAAAAAAAAAAAAAAAAAAAGCACTACAAAATGCAAAATGCAATCCCACTCCTAGGACTATATCATAGAGAAATAAGAGCCATCACACAAATAGACATTTTCACACCTATATTCATTGCAGCACCATTCACAATAGCAAAAAGATGGAAACAACCTAGATGCCCATCAACAGATGAATGGATAAACGAACTATGGTACATACACACAATGGAGTATTATTCAACAATAAAGAACAATGATGAATCTGTGAAGCATCTCATAACATGGATGAAACTGAAGGACATTATGCTGAGTGGAATAAGTCAATCACAAAAGGACCAATACTGAATGAGACCTCTACTGTAAAAACTCATGTAAAAGTTTACACACACAAAAACATAATATTTGTTGGTTATGAGGGATTGGAGGGGTGGTGGTGGGGAACTAAATAGACAGTAGATAAGTGGTAACTTTGGTGAAGGGTAAGACAGTACACAATACTGGGGAAGCCAGCACAACCTGTACGAGAAAAGGTCATGGAAGCTCCACAGACACTTCCAAACTCCCTGAGGGACTGAATTGGTGGGCGGAGGGCTGTGGGGACCATGGTCTCGGGGAACATCTAGCTCAACTGGCATAACACAGTTTATAAACACAATGTTCTTCATTCTACCTTGGTGAGTAGCGTCTGGGGTCTTAAAAGCCTGTGAGCAACCATCCAAGATACTCCACTGCTCTCACCGCTTTGGGAGCAAGGGAGAATGAAAAGAACAAGATACAAGAAAAAGATTAGTCCAAAGAACTAATGGACCACAGCCTCCACCAGACTGAGTCCAGTAAGCTTGATGGTGCCTGGCTACCACCACTGACTGCTATGACCAGGACTACAATAGAGGGTCCTGGACAGAACTGGAAAAGGATGTTGAACAAAATTCTAACTCACACAAAAAAAGACCAGATTACTAGCCTGACAGACTGGAGAAACCCCGAGAGTATGGCCCCCAGACACCCTTTTAGCTCAGGGGTGAAGTCACTGCTGAAGTTCACCATTCAGCCGGGGATTGGACAGCCTCATAAAAGAAAATGGGACTAATGAGGCACAGCAGTCCAGGGACAAGGACTGGAAGGCAAAAGGGGACAGGAAAGCTGGTGATAGGGAACCCAAGGTTGAGAAGGGACAGTGTTGACCTGTCGTGGGGTTGTTAACCATTGTCATAAGGCAATATGTGTACTAACTGTTTAATGAGAAACTATTTGTTCTGCAAACCTTCATCTAAGATACAAAAAAAAAAAAAAAAAGAATTATCTATGTGAGATCAAATTGACTACAGCAACTGAAAGGTTTGATGGGAAGCCTAGGGGACAGTGAGTTGAAGATAATGGTGATGGAATAATTTGGAAACGGGTAGTGAGAATAACAGCACAACTGGAAGAATGTAATCAATGTCACTGAATTGTACATGTAGAAACTTTTGAAATGGTGTAACTTTGGCTATGTATATTTTCACCAAAAAAAAGGTCCTCCAAGGTCAAGAAGAGAGAGTGTTGACATGTTGTGGGGTTGTTAACCAATATCATAAAACAGTATGTATACTAACTGTTCAATGAGAAACTAGTTTGTTCTGTAAACCTTCATCTAAAGTTTAATGAAAAATTAAAATAAAAAAAACTAAAAAAAGAAAAATTATTGTAGGAAAATAAAAAAATTAAACAGTATTTTGTACACTGTAGTTTAAAGCAATGGAAACCTTGAGAATTAAAGTGTTCTATTCTTTGTAAAAAACTTATCAAGAGTAGTTTGAACAGTGCTTGCCTTCTCATTATATAACTCATGGTATGAAGTCAGTATCTGTTCTATGCCTTGGTGTGTTGGCATATTCCTTTCTAAGTGTATATCAGCTGCCAACATTTCATCTTTTGTGATTTCAATGTTATGAAATATCTCTGAGAATTCCTTTAGTGTAAGGATTTTTGCTGATATCACTTATTTTTGGACATCCACATGCTTTTTGTCACCACAAGCTTCCTCATCCACGTCAATAAGTTTGCCTTCACTAAGTTCTTTTGGCTGCATAGGTATCTAGAGTTTCTTGAATGGCGACAGTGTCAACATTTCTATGCTCAACTATGTATCCTATATACATTTCATTTGAATTTCACTTCCAGCATTACTACTTTTTGTTTCTCTGTTGTACTTTATCTTTACTGGCCAATTCCCTCTTTAGAGTATCTATTTTGTAAAATGTCACTTTGGTTTATCACTGGTAGACAAGGAGGCAAGACAACTACATGCTTTGCTGTCTGTGTATGAACTGATAACAGACATGCAGTAATCAATCACCAACAGACTTTGACAGAAGTGATGTGACTGTTCACTGATACTGATGTGCAGTGTTATTTATGTAGTGATTATGAACTATGAAGTTTGTACTTTATGCAATTACTCACAGTTTATATACCATGGTAACTGCAATTTGAACTGTGTTGTTGGGAAACTGAACTAAACCATGGTAACCTAAATTCACACTTATTGGAACCCGTGCAAAGCAAGACAGTGTGTGTGTGTTTGTGTGTGTGTATAACCTCATGCATGATTGCCCATAAAACATTTTATAGTTACTATCTTATGTAGGGAAATAGTTTGTCAAAATATGTCTAAAAATACTTAAGGAAAAGCATGTTGCTGTTGTTTGTTGGCGGTCAGTCACCTTGGATCCAATGATTTTATACTGTGACTAATTCAAATAAGTAATATGAATTATATTTCACAATGCATATAAAAAACAGAAAATAATCTAAATTGAGAAATGTTTATGTATGAGGGAATTTAATGCAGCTGTTTAAAACCATCAATTTAAGACATGTTTTTATATAGAATTAAGTGAAAAAGGAGCCTGGTGTTGCAATGGTTAATCACTCAGCTGCCAACCAAAGGGTTAGTGGTTCAAACCTACCCAGTGACTTCGTGGGAGAAAGACCTGAAGATCTGCTTCTGTAAAGACTATAGTCTAGAAAATCCTGTGGGGCAGTTCTTCTCTGTCACATGGGGTCGCTATGAATCGAAATCGACTTGATGGCACCTAACATCAGCTGAAAAAAGTATATCAAATTATGTATGTAACATGATCAAAATTATATTTTAGGAAGCTTGCTAAAATTTTTATAGTGGTTCTCTTTAATCTAAAAGCCCTGGTGGGGCAATGGTTAAGCACTCAAATGCTACATTGAAAGACTGGCAGTTTGAATTCACCAGCCACTTTGTGACAGAAAGATGTGGCAATCTGTTTCTGTAAAGATTACAGCCTTGGAAACCCTGTGTGCCAGTTCTACTCTGTCCTGTAGGGTCGCTATGAGTCAGAATGAAAGTGATGGCAATGGGGTGATCTTTAATCTGTAGAAAACTAAGTAAATTGCTAACTTAGCTTTACTTTTCTATATATTTCAAGTTTTCTACAAGCATGAGTTTACAAAAAATAAAATTTAAAACAAAAAGCACAAACATAGATTTTATAAGAGGTAGTTTGTAAAGTAGTGAGTCTGATACTGTTCTTTTGGGACCCCTCAGCTGAACACTGAAGAGATTTTTTAAAAAATAATTTATTTAAAGTGGACTTTCTTAATCTACATTCCAGCCAAGGCCTTTGTAATCTTCTTGAAATTATGCGCAAAATCATCTGGGCATTTGTTTTGGGGTAGAGATAATACAGAACTTTCTCCAAATGTTCAAAGAGTATATGACCTTAAAAAAACTATGAACCACTAAATTAGAGAAAACTCACAAAAAGAAAACAACAGGTGAAACATAAGCACAAGCTGCAATAATAATATTTTGGTGGGAAAAACAAGACAGAAAAGCTTTTTCAATACAAAATAGAGGCAGTATAACATGGCCATCCAGGGTGTGGGCTCGGAAATCATATGAATCTGGTCCGAAGTCTGCTTCCATCACACACCGTATTTGTGACTTTAATGAAGTTTTTAAATCTTTGTCTATTCAGTCTGCAAATGTAGGATATTGGTTTCAATGTGTTGACTGTTACTAAGTTTTGTGCTAAGCCATTTACACACATCATCTTATTGATACAACAACCCTATGAGGTAGGTAGTGTTATCTGCATTTAGAGATGAGGAAGCTGAGGCCTCGTAAGCAAGAAACATGGAAACATGGCAAGCACTTGGCACACTGTCTAGTACACAAAAAGAGAATCAGAAGTTACTGGCTTCCACTCCTATTGAAACACTTCAGTAATATCATTATTACCACATGGGTGTTCCTATCCTATCTGCTCATCTCCCTAGGGTTTTGAAGATTTCTAGAAATAGAAATTAATATTTTTATTTTAATCTACATTGATGTCTTTGAAGGAGTAAATACAGCAAACATAACAAAGAAAAAACAAATACCCTAAACCAGTCGCCTTCGAGTCAACTCTGACTTATGGCGACCCCATAGGTGTCAGAGTAGAACTGTGCTCTCTAGGGTTTTCAATGGCTGATTTCTTGGAAGTAGATCACCAGGCCTTTCTTCCAAGGTGCCTCTGGGTGGACTTGAACCTCCAATCTTTTGGTAAGCAGCCAAGTGCTCTTACCAGTTTGTACCACCCAGGAACTCCAAACATAGTGGAATAAATTTCCCCAAAGGGACTTTGGAATACAGGATAGACTGAAAGTTCAAAGAATGATACAAGTCCTTGGAGGAATATGACTCCAAGACAAAAATTTATGAATAGAATATAGTTATTCACTGCTGAGGGTGAAAGGTTGTGATTATTGAGAAAAGTGCCAAATAATACCAGCTTCAGAAGAACTTCTTTTCATTCTTTGCCCACTCAGTACATATTTGTTGAGCAGCTACTTTGTGCTAGACCACCCTTAGGATCTGGAGCATAGCAGGGAACAGAGGGACACACATCTCCCTCAGTGCACATACTTATAGGAGCACGTAGTTTACTCTAAATGCCTGTTATCTTTAGCTGCTTTAAGAAACTTATATACTGGATTTACATACAGAATTTCTTGAAAAGTGTTGGTTGAAATTTGGATCTCAAGAAATTCCAGTATTAAATTACTTAAAGCAAGAGCCATACTGCTACCTTGTGGCATAGTCTGCAAATTTCAAGGGGTAGTAAGTACCTAAAGGAAGTTCATAATGGGTTTTGAGTGTTAAGTTTAAAAGCATAAAATTATAAGACTATAACAGATATCATATTTCTAAATCACACTTGAATAAGCAAAATTATCTGTTTTTGTGAGATGACTGACAGTAAAAAAATTAAGTGAAGATTAATTGTACTGATTATAAAATTATCAGTACACAATACTGTTAGTAGTGGGTTTCAAACTACTACCCAAAGAGCAGTCCAAAAAGGAGTTGACAAACTTAACACTTATAATTCAAATATTTATACAGTGAACTTGTTGATAAATCATTTTCTTGCCTAAATTGTTAATTAGCTTTACTGCAAATTAAGCATCATCCCTTCTCATCCTGTTTGTTTGTCCTTTTCTTTTCCCTTCATGGTGACAATCAAGACTATCTCAAGAATGTATTATGGGGTTCTTAGTCTACCCAAGTTTATAACTGATTGCTTATTTGTGATCTAGCTACACAAAGTGAGATTAACTGAACAAATTAAGCCAATGCCAAAATATGGAACTCCATTGGTGTCTATATAGGTCACTAAGCATTGCATTATCTCAAGGCTACATATATGACTTTAATGAACTCTGGTCAGCCATTTTAAAAAATGCACTCCAGGTTATCAAGCCGACTAGGTGAAAGAGAAAATGTCACGATAGAAATCCACTGATACCACAAAAAAACCTGCTTCAGGCAATTACCCTACTTGGTAATTGGTTAGTATTTTCATACCACACCTAAAGTTATGAACACTATGTAACAATATACTGATAGATTATTTTTATTAACCCTGGCAGTACAAGATGTACACTTACCTTTGTGTTTCAAGTTACTAATGATCAGCAAGTGACAGATGTGCTGTCACTAATACAAATTTTTAGGGGAAATAACACATTTTATTTGCATTTGACATTATACTAGGACTTTAAAGCATCACCTCTCTTCGTCAAAGAAAGGCTTGCATGTCTGTGTGCACACACACAAACATACACACACATTTGTGACAAGAATGGAGAGACAGGGAAGGATTACTCAGTAATCAAGGTAAGCATGTGCTTAAGACATCAACAAAATAAGGACACCAGTTGCCCAAAGCAAAGACCCAGAGATGTTAAGCAGACAAGACCACAAGGAAAAACAAGCGCTACAGTGGAGTGGAACTGGTAGGGCACTAAATGAAATTGATACCAGCTCCAGTGCATGAGAATGTGCTGGCTGGAAATAAAATTCATGCAGGGTCGTGAGGACATCCATGTGCAAGATTGTTTAAGCTATGAGGTGGTTAAGCGGTGGTTCAAATCCACCAGCCGCTAGGTGGGAGAAGGATGTGGGAATCTGTTTCTGTAAAGATTACAGCCTTGCAAACACTGTGGGGCAGTTCTACTTTAACACCTTCATTGACATCTGTCTCCTGTGATCCCCTCCAGTGTAATTGAAACTCTTTATCCTGGTGAGTCTCTTTGGAGTATACCATTTCTTTCTAATAAACAAGAGGTAGGGGTGGGCTGTCCAGTATAACTCTTGCTACAGTCACTCAATATGCAACTGGATCCAAAATGAGCAGTTACTGGGCAAGAACGGATGGATTATATTAATAGATAACAGGTGTCTGATTCATTCTGAGAGAACCATCTTGTACATCCACGTCAGTACATCCAGCAACTCCAACCAGGAGGGCCAGCAATGCTCTTTGCCATGATACAAACACAAGGGTATGCTCTTGCACACTTCTTGGTAAACAACTGATGGGAACTCCAGTCCCAGATGACATGCAAAAGCAAAGAAACTCAAATAAGTCTACCATTGCAATGAATTCAATTTACTTTTTAACGGTATAGTATTACATACAGTTATGTCTTAAATAAAAAACTTAGTACCCCACATCCACTAAAAATTTTATAATTCAGTTCATCTCATTCTGCTAAAATGGTATACACTATTTTTGCATTCAATTGCTAGTAATATAGTTGTATTTAAAAAGAAGTTACATCATGGATAGCCAACACACACACACATATATATACATGTATATGTATAACTCATATATCCTGTTCAAATGCGTGAGTAAGCAGAGGAGTGGGTACCACGGATTATCAGTGTTTAGGACTCTGACATGCCTTAATCCGGCCCTCTGTAGAGCAGAGTATCATAAGCACATCCTATCTCTCGTCAGCCTGCCTGACTTTGTGGATAGTCACCGGCAGTCAAGGTTTCCGTTAATGAGGGGCCGTAGGCAAGTACTTAATAAAAGTCATCTATGGGCAACAAAAGTATCCAGATTTAAGACTCTGGAAAATTAATTTTACATAGTGGTTGTTGTCTAATGATTGTTTAGCAGAAAACTGTTTAATGTTTAGTCTTCCCTTGGGATAAAAATGAAAAAATAAGACTGTATTTCTGGTGGCCAAATACTCTCCCCCTCAAGGTTTCTGCACTCAATCTTGAAAGTTTGGATTATATATTAAAGTTCAATGAGGCTTCACAGGGATTGCTGATTTGTAAGGAGGGATGGATTGTTTTTCCATTGCAAGCTTTAGTGACCCTCAAAGTGACTGCATTTTTCAGAAACAATTTAAACAGATCATGGAGCAAGCTTTCAGCACACAAAACAACTATGAATCTTTATTGACTATAATTCTAATAAATTTACAGAAAGCAAGAAAACTGTACAGGTCTTCACCAATCAGTCAGAATATTCCATGACTCTATTAGAAGGAATTGAAATGTGAGATTACAATAAAATTACCTTTACTTTTCTCAAAGCAACACATACTTATTTCTAGTTTTAAAAGTCAAATTATCCTACATCAGTTTCCTGTCTCCCCCTCACCCTATCTCAAGTCTCACTCCCAGCTACAATTACTTTTAGCTTGTTAGCAGCACCTAGTAAGCCCCTGGGTGTCACAAATGGTTAACATGCTTTGCTGCTAAACCTAAAGTTTAGCAGTTGCAGTCCACACAGAGGCACCTTGGAAGAAAGGTTTGACTATCTACCTCTGAAAAATCAGCCACTGAAAACCCTATGGAACACAGTTCTCCTCCGGTACACATGGGATTGCCATGAGTTGGAGTTGACTCCATGGCAACTGGTTACTGGTCTTACCTCCATATTTCTAAATAATATATTTTATTGATATTTTTTATTCATCAATGTTATATATTATTTATTTACTTTATATTATGGGAAATGAAAATTTAGCTATGTTACCCACTAGAAGAGGACATGGAATGAGGGATATCATTACTGATGTCAGATGGATCTTGGCTGAAAGCAGAGAATTAGCAGAAAGATGTTTACTTGTGTTTTATTGACTGTGCAAAGGCATTCGACTCTGTGGCTCATAACAAATTACGGATAACATTACAAAAAATGGGAATTCTAAAACAATTAATTGTGCTCATGTGGAACCTGTACATAGACAAAGAGACAGTCGTTTGAATAGAACAAAGAGATACTGCATGGTTTAAAGTCAGAAAATGTGTGTATCAGGGTTGTGTCTTTCACCATACTTACTCAGTCAGTATGCTGAGCAAATAATCCGAGAAGCTGGACTATGTGAAGAAGAATGTGACATCGTGATTGTTAGGAGACTCATTAACAACCTGTGATATGTAGATGAAACAACCTTGCTTGCTAAAAGTGAAGAGAACTTGAAGCACTTACTGATGAATCTCAAAGACTACAGCCTTCAGTATGGATTGCACCTCAACATAAAGAAAACAAAAATCCTCACAACCGGACCAATAAGCAACATCATGATAAATGGAGGAAAGATTGAAGTTGTCAAGGATTTCATTTTACTTGGATCCACAATCAACACCCATGAAAACAGCAGTCAAGAGATCAAACAACATATTGCATTGGACAAATTTGCTGCAAAAGTGTTAAAAAGCAAAAAGTCACTTTGAGGAGTAAAGTGTGCCTGACCCAAGCCATGATATTTTCAGTCGCCTCTTATGCATGCAAAAGCTGGACAATGAATAAGGAAGAAAGAAGAAGAATTCATGCTTCTTAATTGTGGTGTTGATGAACAATATTGAATATACTATGGACTGCCAGAACGAACAATTCTGTCTTGGAAGAAATACAGAGTGCTCCTTGGAAGCAAGGATGGTAAGACTTTATCTCATGTACTTTGGACATGTTATCAGGAGGGACAAGTCCCTGGAGAAAGACATCATGCTTGGTAAAGTAGAGGGTCAGTGAAAAAGAGGAAGACCCTCAACGAGATGGATTGACACAGTGACTGCAACAATGGGCTCAAATATAATGATCATGAGGATGTGCAGGATCAGGCAGTGTTTCATTCTGCTGTACGTAGGGTCACTATGAGTTGGAACTGACTCGATGGAACATAACAACAAGACCCATCGCAACATCCTTTCTTTTCCTTTTTCTATTATATGGTTTAATTTGTACGATGTTAAGTAAATATTCAGTTATTAGAAAGTTTGGAGGAAAGCATCTATTTTTGCAGTCATTCTTCCTGATCTTCCAGAATGTGATCTGGCCCTAGTCTAAATCTCTTGGCCTGTTTCTTCACATCTTATGCACCCTGCACTCCAGTCACAGAGGATGTTTTTCCAGTCCTCTAATAGAACGACCCCACCTCTTTCCACCTTGAAAACTCCTCATCCCTTTGAAATCTCTTAAGAAACCTTCCCCAACTATTTCAAATAGAAGATGCCACTCCTTCTCTATTCTTCCATGATACTACCCTAATACCTCTGTCATAGCAATTATTGAGTTAGGTATAATTTAAGGCAAAAATGGATACTTTAAGATTGTTTCCAGCCTTTCATCTTCTTCAAAGCCAGAAAGGAATAGGACTAAAGATTAAAGAGGCTAGGAGTAGAATTTTTTTTTTCCCCTTGGGAGATTGAAGGAAATGGAAGCAGTATTACTGGGGTGTCTATATTCACTTGAGGGTGTTTGAGAAACCCATATCAACTCTGTGTGTTGTACTGCAAGTGTCCCCCTGTCAGCATGGTACAGGCCAGCCTGACTCCCCAGAGCTCCCCTGTCTCTGCCTAAGGAATCTCAGTGTGCCAGCACCCCAGGTTTAGAGGGACTGAATTCCAGGAACCCCCAGGGGACACCTGCCAGATAACACATCCATGACTAACTGGTTGTTTCCCTTCCTATCTCTCCTCCTCACTCCCAGATCAACTACTTATACTCAGATTGTTGTTTCACAGTCTGCTTTTGGGAGAACCAAAATTAAGAAAGCACTTGACTTATTTTGAAAGTACTTTTAATTACATGGGTGATGTTCTTCTGACTAACATCTCCCACTCCAGGACTGACTCATGTGGATCTTTCCCACCAGATTGATAGGCAGAGGCTTCATCTTACTGATTTGACACTCAACAGATATGTGTGAAATGAATGAAGGAGTGATAGTCCTTAGGTGACACACAGTAATAGAAGAGATTTAAAAAATGCTATCAGTTAGAGTCCCTATTGTTTATCTATTTCAGCAAACACACCGGATTTAATAAACTGGTCCCACATTAGGTGGTGTGTGAGACTCACTAAACATTTTAGTCACATTCACACTCCTTAACTGAGTAGTTTTTTTTGCAGCCCTACATAACATAGTATACGCTTTAAAGAGGCTTTCATTATTTAAAGATAATAATAACAGTGTTTCAGCAGAGAGACTTTTTATTTAGAGTTTAATGATTGTAGAGACTCATTACTTTTTGTTCTTGAAACAAGCAACCAGAACATTTCAATTTAGTCCTAAATAATTTTTATTAAGCTAATTTTATCCATCACTGAATAGAGAATAAACCTCTTTAATTTGGACTCAGACATGACATAAGATATGTTAAGTTCAAATTACACATTTAAAGTAATTTATTTTCTGCACTATGAAGCAGTATTCAAGTGGATATATTGAAGAATCAAAATACAGAAGCTAAAAGGAATAAGTGTTAATCATTTTTAATTTGCCAGAAATCAGGCATAAGACATTAAATAATACTCAGCCAAACTTAGAATAATTGTAGAATGAATAAGTAAACCGTGAAATAACTTATTTTAAGTTTAAAGGTTAATATATGGGGGATGCTGAGAAGATGACTGAATCTAGGATCCTGACCCTCCCACATGAACACCAAGAAAAGCAACTAGAAATCTGTACACAACCCTGTAAGAACCCTGAAAAGGTAGGCAAAGGACAGGAGCAAGGAGCTACAAACTGAAAAAAGATAAGGACAAACCTTAAACAGCAAGAAAATCTCTTCTTCCAATGTCCTCACCTGACCTACAGCTCTCTTATGCACTAAGAAGGGCCCCAATCTCTTGATCAGAAGGAAATAGGACAGATATTCTTTGTGGACTGTTCACAGTATATGTTCTTACTGGTCTGGGTGCAGCCTGAAGGACTGAGACCTCAATCTTGCTTGAATAGGAGCCCTTATAGAGGGGAAAAGGGAAGAGTGAGCAAGGACTGAAGGCTGTGCCCCTGAGAGTTTTTTGCATAAATTAACTCTTTTGAAAGCACCATGTATATGGGAGAAAGTTAGCACATTGTAATAGTCTAATGTTCTGCCTTTTAGTGAAAAATCACAAGGCCCAGAAAGAAACTGGAATGGATAGCCCATTCAAAAGAAGACAATGAAGGTAGAAAAATAGTCTCTATGGAAACTGGGATAATGAACAGATTGGAAGAATATAGTACAACAATATCAAACAAGTTCAAAGACATAAAGGAAAACATAGGACTAAAGAAAATCAAGAGAACAATGCATGAACAAAATGAGAATACAAGTAAGTAGACACTATAAAAAGAAATCAGAAAGAAATACTGAAACTGAAAGATATAATAACTGAAATTAAAAAATCTTTGGAAAGATGTAGCAGCAGATTTGAGCTGGCAGAAGAAAGAATCAGTGAACTAGAGGATACGGTAATTAAAATTATGGATTCTGAAGAACAACAAGTGAGAAGGCTCAAGACTACCGAACATAGCAATATGGAAATGTAGGGCACCATCAGGCAAACTAACATATGCATCATAGAAATCCCAGAAGGAGACAAAAGAGAGAAAGTAACAGAAAAATATTTGAAGAAATCATGGCAGAAAATTCCCAAATCTGCTGAAGGAAATGACTTTATAAATCAGAGAAGTTCAATGAACTCCAAGTAGGATAAACTCAAAGAGATACACACTGAGACATGTTATAATCAAATTCTCAAAAACTAAACATAAAAAATCCTGAAGGCAGTAAGAGAGAAGTGAATTGTCAAAGGATCCCCATTAATATTAAGTACTGATTTCTCATCAGAAACCTTATAGGCCAGAAAACAGTGGAATGACATATTTAAAGTGCTGAAAGAAAGGAACTGCCAACTAAGAATACTGTATCCAGCAAAATCGTCCTTCAAGAATGTGTGTGAAATTAAGACATCTCCAGATAAATAAAAGCTGTGGGAGTTTGTTGCCACTAGACCTGCCTTACAAGAACTGCTAATGGGAGGCTTCAGATGGAAAGGAAAGAACACTAGACAGTAACTTGAAGCTGTGTTTAGAAAAAACAAACAAAAATCAAAAACAAAAAACCTTCCATTCAAAGTAATTCATGTGCTAAGTATAAGGGGCAGCTTTTTGGTATTTTTGGTTGGCAGTTCTCGTTGTTATGCCCTTCATGCTTAAAAAATGACAAAAGCGTAAAAAGTAAGTATAAATTTATGTTAAAGGGCACAGGATATATAAAGATGTAATAGGCGATAACATTAACATAAATGGGGGGAGTGGCATAGAAATAGTTTTTTTATGTTACTTGAGTTAAGTTGGTATCAATTTAGACCACGTTGTTATAAATGTAAGATATTAAAAATGTAATCTTTTTGGTAACGAAAAAGAAAATATCTGAAAAATATACATAAAAGAGAAGGAGAAGGGATTCAAAATGTTTCACTACAAAAAATCAACAAAACTCAAATGTCAGTATTGAAGGAAATGAGGAACAAAGAAGATACAAACACACAAAACACAAATAAGAAAATGACAGAAGTAGGTCCTTCCTTATTGGTAATAACCTTAAACATAAATGGATTAAGTGATCCATTTAAAAGGCAGAGAGTAACAGAATGGATAAAAAAAGCATGATCCAATAATATGCTGTCTACAAGAGACCCACTTTAGGCCAAAGACACAAATAGGCTGAAAGTGAAAGGATGGAAAAAAAAAATCATGCAAATAGTAACCAAAAGCAAGCTGGGGTAGTGATTTTAATATCACACAAAACAGATTTTAAGTCAAAATAGGTTATAAGAGGCAAAAAGGGACATTATATAATGATAAAAGGACCTATTAATTAACAAAATATGACAATTATATATGTACCTAACATCAAGACCACAAAATATATAAAGGAACCACTGACAGAATTGAAGGGAGGAATAGACAGTTCCACAATAATAGCTGAAGACTTCAATACACCATTTAGAAATAAGATCAATAAAGAAATAGGGGATTTGAACAACTCTATAAACCAACTGGAGCCCTGGTGGTGAGGTAGTTCAGAGCTCAGGCTAGACCCAACAGACATATATAGAACACTCTACCCAACAACAGAATAATATATATTCTTCTCCAGTGCACATGAAATAATTCTCCAGGATAGACCATATGTTATGTCACAAGGCAAGTCTCAATAAATATAAAAAGATTGAAATAACACAAAGTGTATTCTCTGACCACATGGAATAAAACTAGAAATTAGTAGCAGAAGTAAAACTGAAAAATGCACAAATATATGGAAATTAAACAATACATTATTAAATAACCAATGGGTTAAGGAAGAAATGAAGAGAGAAGTCAGAAAATACTTAAAGGGTTGAATGAAAATGAAAGCACAGCTAACTGAAACTTTACTGGATGCAGCAAAGGCAGTGCTCAAAGGGGAATTAATAGTGGTAAATGCCTGCATTAAAAAAAGAAGAAAGATCACAAATCACTAACATAACTTTACAACTTGAAGAACTAGAAAAAGAAGAGCAAACCAAGCCCAAACTACCAGAAGGAAGGACATAACGAAGATAAGAGCTGAAATAAATGAGACAGAGAATAGAAAGACAGAATCAATGAAACCAGAAGTTTTTTTTCTCAAAGATCAATAAAATAGACAAGTCTTTAGCTAGACTGACAAAGAAAAGAGAGAGAGAAGATGCATAGATATAAAATCAGAAATGAAAGTGGGGACATTACAATTGACCCTACAGAAATAAAAAGGATCATAAGACAATACTATGGACAATTGCATGCTGACAAATTGGATAACTTTGAGGAAATAGACAAATTTTTAGAAACACATAAACTTCCCACATTGACTCAACAATCCATTAACAAATGAAAAAACTGACCTAGCAATAAAAAACCTCCCAACAAAGAAAAGTCCTGGACAAGATGGTTTTACTAAGGAATTCTGTCAAACATTTATAGATGTGATTGCAATCCTTCCTAAACTTTTCCAAAAAATAGAAGAGAACTCTTCCTAACTCATTCTATGAGGCTAGAATTACCTTGATACCAAGACCAGAAAGACAGCACAAGAAAAGAAAGCTACAAATATCCCTTATGAATATAGATGCAGAAATTCTCCACAAAACACTAGGAAATGAAATAAAAAAAACATAGTAAAAGGATTATACACCATGAACAAATGGGATTTATCTCAGGAAGAGATAACAGTAGAATGTCAACCAATGTAATACACCACATTAATAAAAGGAAAAGAATGCTATGGATCATCTCAATTGAGGCAGAAAAGGCATTTGACAAAATCCAACAACTTTCATGATTAAAACATTCAACAATCTAGGAAGAGAAGAGAAATTTCTCAATATGACAAAGATCATTTTTGAAAAGCCCACAGCTAACATCATACTCAGTGGAGAAAGACTGAGACCTTTCCCCTTAAGATCAGGAACAAGACAAGGATACTCATTCCACCACTGCTATTCAATATTGTACTGAAAATCCTAGCCAAAGCAATAAAGCAAGAAAAGAAAGCAAAGATATCCAAATTGGGAAAGAAGTAAAACTATTCCTTTTTGTAGAATGTTGTTAGGTGCAGTCAAGTCTGTTCTGACTCATAGAGACCCTACGCACCACAGAATGCAACACTGCCCGGTCCTGCACCATGCTCACAATCTTTGTTATGCTTGAACCCATTGTTGCAGCCACTGTGTCAATCCATCTCGTTGAGGGTCCTCCTCTTTTTCACTGACCCTCTACTTTACCAAGCATGATGTCCTTCTCCAGGGACTGATCCCTACCGGTAACATGTCCAAAGTATGTAAGACACAGTCTTGCCATCCTTCCTTCTAAGGAGCATTCTAATTGTACTTCTTCCAAGACAGATTTGTTCATTCTTTTGGCAGTCCATGTATATTCAATATTATTCACCAACACCACAATTCAAAGGTGTCAATTCTTCTTCGGTCTTCCTTATTCATTGTCCAGTTTTCGCGTGCATATGATGTGATTGAAAATACCATGGTGTGGGTCAGGCGCACTTTACTCTTCAAGGTGACATCTTTGCTTTTCAACACTTCAAAGAGGTCTTTTGCAGCAGATTTGTCCAATACAATTCATCTTTTGATTTCCTGACTTCTGCTTCCATGGGTGTTGACTGTGAATCCAAGTAAAATGAAATCCTTGACAACTTCAGTCTTTTCTCCATTTATCATGATGTAGCTTATTGGTCCAGTTGTGAGGATTTTTGTTTTCTTTATGTTCAGGTGTAATCCATACTGAAGGCTGTGGTCTTTGATCTTCACCAGTAAGTGCTTCATCTTCACCTTTAGCAAACAAAGTTGTGTCATCTGCATATTGCAGGTTGTTCATGAGTCTTCCTCCAATCCTGATGCTCCTTTTTTCTTCAGATAGTCCAGCTTCTCAGATTATTTGCTCATCATACAGACTGAATAGGTATGGTGAAAGGATGCAACCCTGATGCACACCTTTCCTGACTTTAAACCACACAGTATCCCCTTGTTCTGTCTGAACAACTGCCTCTTGATCTGTGTTCAGATTCCTCATGAACATAATTAAGTGTTCTGGAATTCCCATTCTTCACAATGTTATCCGTAATTTGTTATGATCCACATAATCGACTGCCTTTGCATAGTCAATAAAACACAGGTAAACATCTTTCTGGTATTCCCTGCTTTCAGCCAGGATACATCTGACATCAGCAATGATATCCTTTGTTCCATGTCCTCTTCTGTATCCAGCCTGAATTTCTGGCAGTTCCCTATTGACATACGATGCAGCTGCTTTTGAATGATCTGCAGCAAAATTTTGCAGAATACATAATCCTATATATATAGAAGGAGCCCTGGTGGTGCAGTGGTTAAGAGCTTGGCTGCTACCCAAAATGTTGGCAGTTCAAATACACCAGCTACTCCTTGGAAACCCTATGGGGCAGTTCTACTGTGTCCTATAGGGTTGCTATGAGTTGGAATCTACTCGACAGCAGCGGGTTTTGTTTTTGTTTTATACATATAGAAAACCCCTTATAATTTATAAGAAAGCTACTAGAGCTAATAAGGACCCCTGGTGGCACAGTGGTTAAGAGTTTGGCTGCTAACCAAAAGTCTGGCAATTTGAATCCACCAGCCGCTCCACTTCTTGGAAACTCTATGTGGCAGTTCTACTCTGTTGTATAGGGTGGCTGTGAGTTGGAATCAATTCTATGGTAATGGGTTTCTGTTTTTTAAAGCTAATGAATTCAGCAAAGTGGTAGAGTACAAGGTCAATCTGCAAAAATCAGTTGGGTTGCTACACATCAGTGGTGAATATTTTGAGAAGGAAATTAAGGAAAAAATTCCATTTATAATAGCACCTAAAAGAACAAAATACCTAGGAATAAACTTAACCAGGTAAATGAAAGTCTTGTGCACTGAAAATTAAAAAAAAAAAAAAAGAATTACTGAAAGAAATTAAAGAATATATAAATAAATAGAAGGACATACTGAGTTCATGGGTTGGAAGACTTAATATTGTTAAGATGTCAGTACCACCCAAAGTGATCTATAGATTTAACACAATCCCCATCAAAATTCCAACAGCTTTCTTTGCAGAAATGGAAAAGCCAATCCTTAAATTTATATGGAACTGTAAGGGGCCTCAAGTAGCTAAAGCAATCATGAAAAAGAAGACTAAAGTAGGACTGACACTCCCCATCTCAAACTGTAGTATAAAGCTACAGTAGTTAAAGAAGTCTGGTACTGGTATAATGATAGACATATCGACCCAAGAAATAGGATTGAGAGTCCATAAATAAACTCATACATCTGTGGCGAATTGATTTTCAACAAGGGTGTGAAGTTCATTCAATAGGGAAAGAATAGCCTATTTAATAAATGGTGCTGGGACAAGCGGATTTCCACATGCAGAAGAATGAAGCTGGACTCATACTTCACATCATATAGGGAAATTAACTCAAAATGTATCGAAGGCCTAAATGTAAGAACTAAAACCATAAAACTTAGAAGACAAAGGGGTAATACTTTGAGATCTAGTTTTTGACAATGGAGTCTTAGATATGACACCAAAAGTACAAGTGAAAAAAGATGAAATAGATAAATCAGACTTCATCAAAATTTAAAATTTTTGTGCATGAAAGGACTTTATCAAAAAAGTGAAGAGACAATCTACAGACTGGGAGAAAATTTTGGGGAACCATATATTAGATAAGGATTTAATATAAAGAATACACAAAGAAATCCTACAGCTTAGCAACAAAAAGACAATCAATCAAAAAATGGGCAAATGACTTGAAAAGGTTTCACCAAAGAAGAAATTGAAATGGGCAACAAGCCCTGAATCAATGCTTGATTGTCTTTAGTCATTAGGGAACTGAAATCAAAATCACAATGAGGAACCATTTCACCCCAAGTAGGATGGCTATAGGAGTCTCTAGGGGGCACAAATGGTAAGCACTCGACTACTAAAAGGTTGGTGGTTCGAACATACCCAGAAGGGACTCGGAAGAAAGCCTTGGTGAACTGCTTCCCAAAGGTCACAGTCTTGAAAGCCCTATGGAGTGCAGTTCTACTCTGCAACACATGGGGTTTCTATGAGCCAGAACTGACTTGATGCCGACAGATAGGATGGCTATAATCAGAAAACAACAAGTATTGGTGAGCAATTGGTACCCTCATCCATTGCTGTTGGGATTGTAAAATGATGCAGCCACTGTGGAAAACAGTTTGGTGTTCCTTAAAGAGTTAAACATAGAATTACCGTATGATCCAGCAATTCCACTTATAGGCATATGTCCCCCAGAAGTTGAAAGCAGAAAAGCAAACAGATACTTGTACAGCAACGTTCACTGCAGCACTATTCATAGCAGCCAAACGTGGAAACAGCATAATGTACATCAATAGATGAATAGAAAACAGAATGTGGTATATGCACACAATGGAATATTACTTAGGCATGAAGAAAAATGAAGTCCTGATATATGCTACAATGTGGCTGAACCTTGAAAACATTATGCTGAGTGAAATAAATCAGTCACAAAGAGACAAGTATTGTATGAATTCACTTACATGAAATATCTAGAATAGGTATATGTGTAGAGACCAAGATTCATTAGCGGTTACCAGGGGAGGGAGGAAGAGAGAAATGGGGAGGTATTGCTTCAGGGACACCGAGTTTCTGTTAAGGGTGATGGAAAAAATTGGAACCAGATGGTGGTGACTGTTGCACAATATGATGAACACAAATAATGTCACTGAATTGTACATGTAAAAAATGTTAAAATGGCAAATGTTTTGTTTTATATATACATATATATATATAACCACAATTTAAAAAAAGGCAAGCATATGGACAAAGTAGGTTCATGAAATTTTTTATATAAAAGTGACAAAAAATAGAATAAATACCTAATAATATCTATACATTGATTTTAAACACAATATTTGAATGTTTAAAGACTAGACTTAAAAAAAAGATTTTTAACTTTGTAGACTATTATTTTAAAGAAGATACAGAAAAGAGAAAAAGCAACTCCTTGTACAACCAGATCAGTTTTAAGATGCCTCTAAGCTCTTCCAGTCACGAAGGCAGAAATTCCTTGCTCTCAACAAGTAGACTGTCTAGAAGCAACACCTCAGAAACTACAGTTAGCACCAGGACCCCGCGCTAATCTAAGAAAAAATTCCCAGACACTTTATTTTGTTTAAATGAAACAGCTCTTTGTGTCTCAACATTTTGAAGGCAGCCCAACCCACCTCTATTACAAAACCATAGCTTGATCCAGTTTCCAGCAAGAGTTTACAATGAAGCACAAAACTTTATTGAGCTTAGATGACAGGAATCCAAGGAAGCCTGGAGAAGATGGTTCGTGTTAAACAACGGGCACTATAATGCTACGCTAAAATAGAAATTAGGAGGATATTGTTAGTGAAAAATACTTCAGGTTTTCTTTTAGGGACATGTACTAGGATAGGACGGGTGGAATATATATGAGTGTCGATTGCCTTCTTTTATGATTTAGGACCAGAATCCCAGAGCTTGGAATTGCATGATTTAAATAAAATACACTGTCTTGACAGTTACATTTTGGAAGTTATATAATTTTAATGTCTAAAAATTATCTACATTAAAATATTTTTATAGTGTGATTATATCCAATATTAGTGTTGAGGTAAAAGCATATTCATATACTGTCAACTTTTAAAAATAATGTATAAACTAATTTTCCAATCATGAAAATAGTGTTAAGCTTTTTCTTCATTAGCATGTTGCTTAATTTTTGTCTTAGGAGCATGTGAATGAGAATTTTACATTTATTTATTTTTTTGTTTAGCATATCCAACTTTGTACAATAATATGGATAAGCCCTGGTTTGTATTCTATTTTACTTACGTTTGGAAGCAGACAGTACATTCCTCAGCTTTGTTTCTCTGATATTTCTGTTCAGTGAAAAAATTAAAAGAAAAAAAGAAATGTGACAGCTGAAAATATATGAGTCTACTTACTAAAACTGGTTTACAGACTGAGTTAAAATAATGAAATGAAGGGACTTCTGGCAGACACATAGGACTTGTTTACATTTTGATTGCAGTTTAATAATTTGCTGATTGCATTATAATCATAGCAATATTGCATTTTAATCACATGCATACATTTGGCTAACTAAATTAATGCCTTTATATCACAATTTGATTTCTGCTAATACATAACCAGTTCTTTTTTTGTCTCTTCTCCAATAAGGATAATAATCAGTGAGCACGATGTTCCATCAATTCTTTTTGGTAAACTCCCTAGCCACATTTTGGTTCCTCCTACTAAAAAACATCATCTTTCATGCAAATGTGTAATAATGAATAATGTCTCATAGAATAATGTTAATCAATTGAAAGTAAGCCTCATCTAACATAAACCTGCACCGTTCTTTCTGTGACTAAAAGCCATAATTACTGGAGTAGAGACTTGGCCTGCTTTTCCCAAACGTCGTGGCTTTCTTTCATGCTAGCCAGGCAGACCAGCTTCGTTTGGGTCAGCAGCTGGTGTGGGTTGCTGCAAAATGGGCACCTAGGACATTTCACAAGACACTTCAGAATCTGCAAGAACCGTTGAAAGTTTCAATGTGCCACTCTCCACGGTATTCAAGCATTTACTCCTTTTTAGTAGGAAAAATTATAAGAAAGCAAAAATGACTCATAATTTCACCGCCCAGATTATCTCTGCCATTTAAAAAATAAAATAACTGTAATGCATATGCAGTTAGAAAATTCAAACAGCACAGAGTAGTTCGTAGTGAAACGTAACCCCTCCTATCCTTTCCCACCTCTTTCTACAAAGCAGCACTGTCCTGAGTTCCTTCCAGAACCATTTTATGCATTTCCTCTGGGGAGGGGGACAGACACTGATGCCCTGATGTAGTGTGGTTGTGAGCAATGGACCAGGACTTTGGCAGAGCCCCCAGAAGCCTGAGTGCCTGTGGGATGAGGGCTCCTGCAGGGCGGTGCTGAGCAGCGCTGAGATCAGGACCCCGCGGGGTTCCTGGGCCAAGAGGAAAGGCCTCACATGAGTTTCCTGGGTATGTGGCCAGGAGGTGGCTGGGGGAGAAGGAGGCCCAATCTCTGAGAGCTGAGCGGTCCTGAGTATCAGTATGAGTTGAACCGATCAGAGCTGCAAAGAGAGGACACAGCAAGGACAGAAGTCCCACCCAGGGAAACGACCTACAGGACGAGGATAGTATGGATGGCTTGGCCCTGATGGCCTGCTATCAGATAAGCTTCCCACAAGTCCAGGAGCTGTCTAGAGCAAAAAAGGAGAGCAGGGGACCCAAACTGGGAAAAAGGGAAGACTAACTCCGAATTAGCCTTAGAGTGTGGACTAATCAGAAGCAGTCATTAGTGGCCCAAGTGAAATTGTTTCCACCACCAGCAGAAATGGGTATTTCAGAAATAAGTCAGCTTCTATAATGGAAAAATCATGTTATATTTCTTCACAGCTGACTTGTAACTTCAAAAACCCCATTTCACTTGACTTTTATCGTTTAATCCTTATAGATTTAGGTAGTATTAATGTCTCAGTTTTACAAATGAGGAAACTAAGACTGAGATGGATTAATTTACCCAGATTTATACTGTATTAAGTGGTACTCCTGGATTTTGTGCCCAAGTCTCCCAAGCCCAAAGTTACTTTTGCCCACTGGCTCAGTCAGGGGACAGTCAGGGGACAGGAACCATACCAGTTATTTCAATAGAGAGAATTTACTTAGGAACTGTTAACAAGCATTGGAGAACTGAAAACTCAGAAAAGTAGACACTCGTTTTCCAAAGGGTTAGCAACTTCAGGAAGCAGCTTCCACCTCTGGGGCTGAGGGAACAGAGGGGAGTGGTTGAGACTATTAGAACATGGGCACTTGGGGAGGAAACCCTGCAGGGCTGGGTGAAGCCTCTAGGGAAGTCAGGCTGCTTGCCTGGTGCTGTGTCTCTGAGCTCACGAACAGGGTCTGTGGGACTGGGACCCAGACCCCCAAGGATGAGGCTGGTTCTGTAAATCAACTGCTGCTATTGGAACAAACTTCCAGAGTGAAGAGACATGGCTGGGGTGACACTAACAGGAAGAGGAAACAGACATAGGAATAAGAAGCAAACCGGAAATAGTGTGTCCCTTCTTCCTCCAACCTTCTGGTCACCCCTTAGTTCCCCAGCTGGCAGAGCATAACATGACACTGGAGTTCCTGGGTGGTACAAATAGTTAATGTACTTTGCTACTAACTGAGAGGTTGGAGGCTCACATCCACCCAGAAGCAACTCAGAAGAAAGGCCTGGGTACCTACTTTTGAAAAATCAGTCATTGAAAACCCGGAGCACAATTCTACTCTGACACAGGAGTCAGAGTTGGCCTATGGACAACTGGTTTCGTAACATAGCACCAACTGGCAAAATATAATTGTTTGCAGGGTCCCAACAGAGTCTAGGAGGTCTGAAGGGGGCTCTGAAGCTAAGAGAAAATACATTGATAATTGGCACAGTCAATTCATAAACACCTTTCCACATGTTTGAACTTCCATACAACATCCAAAACCACTCCCTGCATCTTCCTAACATGTTGCAACTATCCTTTGTACAAAGATTTTCTCACTCTCTCATAATAAGGGTACACAAACTCTCATCAGTCACAGTATGTGTTTCTGGGCCTATTAATTACTCTTCAGAGTCAGCCACAGACTGACTTGAATATTCTGTTATACAAACACTAAATTACAACACTAACCATCACCAACAGACCTTGTATAAACAAATAAGGGGAAGGAGGACAGAGAAGAAGATATTAGTTGATATATACATACAAGCAAGGAAGAATGTAGCCATAGCTGATCCAGTCCTATAACTTTCTTCTTACACTGTGTATGTTCCCTTTGCTCTCTTCCAGAAACTCAGCTCATTGTATTTCATATGGTAGGGTGACTCAAATCTTCATCCCAAAGTGTCTAAATTACCAGTGGTTCTGCCTTTGCTGTAGTCATTATCATTGCTAGAGTTTTCCCATAAATTTTGTTGTTGGACATGGAAGTACTAAGAAGCGTCACAGAAAATCCTTTGTTTTCCAGATACAGTACTCCTTGTCCCCATTACGAAGGAGAAATCCAATTTCCCCTTGGTAATCAGGACCAAATAACCAGGAGAGTAATTCCCGTCTTTGCCTGCTGATGCAGTGGCATGAGGCATCCAAAGAGCCAAATGGCATCCCAGACTTCCAATTCAATGAATTGTTATCATGCCTCTGGCAAAAGAATTCCTGCCTTGTGAACCTAGACCTCCACACTAGCAGAGCTCAAGGTTTCAGGGACATAAAGAGAACATTTTGTGAGTGGGTTATAGGTATAAAAGTGAGATGAACCATTCCCACTTTCACCTCTTGATTCCAGAATCACTATGTATTTAATGGGAGAAACAACATCCTATATTGGTCATTGGTTCAAAGCATTTATTGTATCTTGTAAGCTAGAACACTGTCCTTTCAGGATGTTTTCTTCTAACTGGCACTATAACTGAAATTTCAGTAGACTATTTCCTTGTTCTATGAGTCCAACTGATGGTAGGTGATGGGATGCTTGGTGAGAATAGTAATTCCATGGATGTAAACCTATTTCCCACTGGAGAGATTACTATTTACCACCCTCCTGTAGGTCCACTTGAGTGAGCCTCTAATTGTGCAACCATTCACTTCCAATTGGTACCAGCATATCTGATAAAAGAGATCTAAGGTTTTTTCCCTTCTCAATCGACATGTCGTTAGGAACTATCCAAGAGGATATAGTATGGACTGAAGGGAAGGGGCAATGCAGTAGGAGTAGGGGAAAAGTCATCTTAATCCACCTTGTCATATAATGTGTGCCTTTAGGACCTGCTCAGGCATGAGATCTTAAATACATTTTCTACCTGATGGTAAATTGCTGCTGCACATGTCCAACCTATGGCTTTGTAAGTCAGGTATCATCTGTTTACAACAGGCACCTTAGTTCTCATGGTCACTTGACTATGAACTATCATTATCATTCATCACTAATGAACCATCATTAGGCATTCAGGTTTCATCAAGGCCCAGGAAACTTTACCACTTGTCTGTCAGTTTCTTGTACTGTAGTGGCTTGTATGTTGCGGTGGTGCTGGAAGCTATGCTACCAGTATTTCAAATACCAGCAAAGTTACCATGGTGGACAGGTTTCTTTCTTCTCTCTCTCTTTCTTCCCTACTTCCTTTGTCTTTTATGACATTGACTTTTTGACAGACCCAAGCCTGTTTTTTCATTCAATGTCCTGCTTTATGGATTTGTCTGATAGTTTCCTCGTGATTAAATTCAGATAAATATTTTGGTGAAGGACATCAAGTATATAATGTTATGTACTTTAGATTCTAGTAATGACTCTAAGTATATTAAACATTATCTAGGCCAGGGAATGGATACTAGGTGACACTGTCCATTTCTAAAAAATAATATAATAATGAAATTACTGGTCATGTACTTAGCTAGGTGTTTCACTTATATAATTTCCATTCTCAAAACAAATAAATACAAAACATATAAATACAGGCAGTCCCTGGGTTATGAACAAGATCCATTCCTAAGTCTGTCTTTAAGTCAAATTTGTAGGTAAGTCAGAACAGTTAAATACAGTTCTTATTCAGTGGCAGTTAGCCAAATGTTTTGTCTTAGTATATAGTATATATTTAAACTTTCTATGCATATAAAACACTAAAGACATACTTCAAATATTTTCATGAGTGTCACAAAGTAGTGGGTGCATTCATTATTATGAACCATTGTATTTAACTCAAAGTTTTATACAATAGGCTTTATGGTAGTCCATTCTTAAGTCTGAGTTGTCTGTAAGTTGGACATTTGTAACCTGGGGACTACCTGTACTGTGTTAGAGATAATTGCCAACTAATATCCATTCTCCCCTTCTTCCTTAGAAACATAACTATTATTATATTTGCAGTCAGCAATGTATTAAAAAATTAAATTTCTATCTTCACACAGCTAAATGAAGCCACGTGACTAAATTGTAGCCCTTGGGATATAAGTGGAAGTGCTATGTAAGACTCCTGGGAAGTCTGTTAAAAGGCCTAACTTAGTTGGGATTCTGACTTTTTCTCCTTCGTTTTACCTGCCTCCTGGACAATGCTAGTGATGACTGGAGATCCAGGCACCATGCTGGACCATGAGGTAATCTTAAAGCTGGAAGTCTCTGGATTCAAAATTTGAGGGTGAAAGAGCACAAAGATAGAAAGTTTCAGGATCCTAGATGACTGTGGAATTTATATATGATAGAAATACGTGTCTATCTTGTTTAAGTCCCTGTCATTTTGAGTTTTTCTTTTTATGTAACCAACCATGCTCCTAACATACAGGAGTCCAGAGAGATTAAGTAAATTGTCACAGAATAACCCTAGTGGGGTAGTGGTTAAGTGCAACAGCTGCTAACCAAAAGGTTGGGAGTTGGAATCCACCAGGCGCTCCTTGGAAACCCCATGGGGCAGTTCTACTCTGTCCTATAGGGTCACTGTGAGTCGGAATTGATTTGGCAGCAATTGGTTTTTTT
Source organism: Dugong dugon (assembly GCA_030035585.1). Lineage (NCBI taxonomy): Eukaryota > Metazoa > Chordata > Mammalia > Sirenia > Dugongidae > Dugong > Dugong dugon. The sequence goes on from CM057474.1 coordinate 42,719,817, forward strand.
TTTTTTTTCTTTTTGTATGCAGTTTGTAAGCAGCAGAGCCAGGATTACAAGCCTAAGATAGAGTCTTCCTCTATATCTCATAAAATATTATATGATAATGAATAATAATACATAATATACTTATGTAAATTCATATAAATTCCCTAGTTGATTTCACTTTCAATAACTCCATCAGCATAATTTATGGCACCTAAATAAACTAGCAAAAACAGATGTTACTTTATGTTAAGATCAAAGCAAGATAAGACAGTTTAAACAATCTATTACCCAGATCACTGATTCCTTTAAATTTTCAAACTAGGGCCTCCATTTTAATCTCAGCAGTGACCTTCATATGTAACAAGCTTTCTATGATTGTGGTTTATGAAAAAACACAGCTGTAGAAAGGTCCAGAAATTCTGAGATTTTCCCCAGCTGCTGGTCCAGTACAGAGCAGATGGGGGAGCTCTGTGACTGCTGGTTGGCGAGGCTGCCTGGGCCTCAAACTGCACTCCTCCGGAGAGACCAGGAGGCTGGAGCTTCACAATACAGGCATAGAGAGTAAACCTGTATTTTGCTAAATTTACCTGACCCCCACGTCGTCTAGAGTTTTAGGAAGGATAGATTCTTACTTTGATTCATTAACTTTTTTTTTAGTAGCACCTAAATAAATAATGATGAAAGACCATATGTTAAGAAAAATAAATCTAACTCAAAATGATAAAATAAATTCTGTTTTCCTCTTCTCGGCTATATTGTCTTTTTTATTTTTTCCATTTACATGCTCATTTTTAATTTGCCTAGGCCATTTGATGATGTTTTAATGAATATAGTAATTACTATATTAACATAATTATAACATAAAAAACAGCATTTTGTTTAAAACTTAAATTGCCTGGTTAGAGAATATAACATTAAAAATAATTAATTAATAGTAGTGTAATATTACACAATAATAAAGTATAATAACACCAAGACAAATCTTTGGGGTGTTTGAAGATGAAACAAATAGGAGTGTTTCTCCCTCTCTCAACATCTTAATGTGGGTGAAACGAGGAAAGAAGAACATTGTGAGCAGCCTTAGGAGGTGGGGAAACTTCAGATGAATGAATATAGGAGTATGTACATGCAAAAGGTCACATACAGCGGCCACCAACATCAACCCACCACCCAACTCTCTGGGAGCATGGTCATCCCTGGGCTTGGGAGACCACGTGGTAGGTAGACCATCCAAATGGGGGAACTTCTGAGAATGAAAAGGGATCCCTAAAATTTTAAAATTACGTAATTCTTGAAAAATCAATTTGTTGACCAACACATTGGCTTTATTATATTGGTAGACCAATAAAATAATTGTTTTCAAAAGTCATTTTCAAATGTAAATTATTTCTTTTTTTTAAATTTTTTTTATTGTTGTAGTTTAAATGAAGTCAACATTTCAAGTTAGTCTCCCGTACAAAAATTTATACACACATTGTTATGTGACCCTAATTGCTCTCCCCATACTGCGACAGCACACTCCTTTCTACCCCTGATGCCCCATGTCCATTCAACCAGCTCCTAACAATCTCTGCCTTCCCATCTCACCTCCGGACAGAAGCTGCCTGTTTAGTCTCTTGTATCTACTTGAGCTAAGAGGCACACTCCTCAAGAGTATCACTTTATGTCCCACAGTCCAGTCCAATCCCTGTCTGAAGAGTCGGCCTCGGAAATTGTTTTAGTTCTGGGCTGATAGAGAATCCAGGGGCCATGATTTCTGGGTACCTCAAGTCTCAGACCATTAAGTCTGGTCTTCTTACTAGAATTTGAGTTCTGCACCCCACATTTCTCCTGCTCCATCAGGGACTGTCTGTTGTGTTTCCCGTCAGGGTAGTCATTGGTGGTAGCAAGGCACCATCTAGTACTTCTGTCTCAGGCTGATGAAGTCTCTGGTTTATGTGTCCCTTTCTGTCTCTTGGGCTACTACTTTCCTTGTGTCTTTGGTGTTCTTCATTCTTCTTTACTCCAGGTGGTTGGGACAAATTGTTGCACCTTAGATGGCTGCTTGCAAGCTCTTAAGACTGCAGATGACACTCACCAAAGTAGGATGCAGAACATTTTCTTAATAAGCTTTGTTATGCCAATTGACCTAGATGTGCCCTGAAAGCATGGTCCTCAGACCCCTACCCTTGCTACTCTCTCTCAAAATGTTTGATTATATTCAGGAAACTTCTTAGCTTTGGTTTAGTCCAGTTGTGCTGACTTCACCTGTAGTGTGTGCTGTCCTTCCCTTCCCCGAAGATAAGTCTTATCTAGGGTCTATTACCTTCCCTCCCCACCCTCGTAACCATCAAAGAATGTTTTCTTCTGTGTTTAAACCTTTTCTTGAGTTCTTATAATAGTGGTCTTATACAATATTTGTCCTTTTGTGACTGACTAAATTCACTCAGCATAATGACTTCCAGCTTCCTCCATGTTATAAGATGTTTCATGGCTTCATGGTCGTTCTTTCTCGTTGTGTAGTATTCCATTGTGTGGATATACCATAATTTGTTTATCCATTCGTCCTTTGATAGGCACCTAGGTTGTTTCCATCTTTTTGCTATTGTGAACAGTGCTGCGATGAACATGGGTGTGCATATATCTAATAGTGTTACAGCTCTTATTTCTCTAGGATATATTCCAAGGAGCGGGATAGCTGGATCCTATGCTACTTCTATTGCTAGCTTTTTAAGGAAGCACTAAATAGATTTCCAAAGTGGTTGTACCATTTTACATTCCCACCAACAGTGTATAAGTGTTCCAGTCTCTCCACAACCTCTCCAGCATTTATTATTTTGTGTTTTTTAGATTAGTGCTAGCCTTGTTGGGGTGAGATGATATCTCATTGTAGTTTTGATCTGCATTTCTCTAATGGCTAATGATCGTGAGCATTTCTTCATGTGTCTGTTAGCCGCCTGAATATCTTCTTTGGTGAAGTGCCTGTTCATATCCTTTGCCTATTTTTTAATTGGGTTATTTGTTTTTTTATTGTTGGGGTTTTGCAGTATCTTATAGATTTTAGAGATTAGACGCGGATCAGATTTGTCGTAGCCAAAATTTTTTTCCCTATCTGCAGGTTGTCTTTTGACTCTTTTGGTGAAATCTTTTGATGAGCATAAGTGTTTGATTTTTAGGAGCTCTAGTCTCTCTTCTGGTGCTTGTGCATTGTTCCTTATGGTTCTTATTGTGATTATGCCATGTGTTAGGGCTCTTAGCATTGTCCCTATTTTTTCTTCGATGATCTTTATCATTTTCCATTTAAGTCTTTGATCCATTTTGAGTTAGTTTTTGTGTATGGTGTGAGGTATGGGTCTTGTTTCAGTTTTTTGCAGATGAATATCCAGTTATGCCAGCACCATTTGTTAAAGAGACTGTCTTTTCCCCACTTAAAGGGCTTTGGGCCTTTGTCAAATATCAGCTGCTCATAGGTGGATAAATTTATGTCTGGATTCTCAATTCTGTCCCATTGGTCTGTATATCTGTTGTTGTACCAATACCAGGCTGTTTTGACTACCATGGCAGTATAACATGTTCTAAAATCAGGTAGTGTGAGGCCTCCCACTTTGTTCTTGAGTAATACTTTATTTATCCGAGGCCTCTCCCCTTTCCATATGAAGTTGGTGATTTGTTTCTCCATCTCATTAAAAAATGCTGGTGGAATTTGGATCAGGATTGCATCGTATCTGTAGATTGCTTTGGGTAAAAATGACATTTTCACTATTTTGAGTCTTCCTATCCATGAGCAAGGTATGTTTTTCCACTTATGCAGGTCTCTTTTGGTTTCTTGCAGTAGTGTCTTGTAGTTTTCATTGTATAGGTCTTTTACATCTCTGGTTAGATTTATTCCTAAGTATTTTATCTTCTTGGGGGCTATTGTAAATGGTATTGATTTGGTAATTTCCTCTTCGGTGTTCTCTTTATTGGTTTAAAGGAATCCAACTGATTTTTTTTTATGTTTATCTTGTATCCTGAAACTTTGCTGAAATCTTTTATTAGTTCCAGTAATTTTCTTGTGGATTCTTTGGGGTTTTCTGTGTATAAGATCATATCATCTGCAAATAGAGATACTTTGACTTCTTCCCTACCAATTTGGATGCCCCTTATTTCTTCTTCTAGCCTAATTGCTCTGGCTAGGACCTCCAGCGCAATGTTGAATAAGAGTGGTGACAGATGGCATCCTTGTCTGCTTCCCGTTCTAAAAGGGAATGCTTTCAAAGTCTCTCCATTTAGGATGATGTTGGCTGTTGGCTTTGTATAAATGCCCTTAATTATATTGAGAAATTTCGCCTCTATTCCTATTTTGTTGAGACTTTTTTTTTTTAATCAAGAATGGGTGTTGGACTTTGTTGAATGCCTTTTCTGCATCAACTGATAAGATCATGTGGTTCTTGTCTTTTCTTTTATTTATATAATGGATTACATTGATAGTTTTTCTAATGTTGAACCATCCCCACAGAGCTGGTATAAATCCCACCTGATCATAATGGATTACTTTTTTGATATGTTGCTGAATTCTATTGGCTAGAATTTTGTTGAGGATTTTTTAAATTTTTATTTTAGTTTTATATTTTATTGTACTTCAGGTGAAGGCTTACAGAACAAGTAGTTTCTCATGAAAAAGTAGTACACATGTTGTTTTATGACATTGGTTAACAACCCCACAACATATTAACCCTCTAAATTCTCAACTTTTTCTTTTTTGGTGAAAATACACATAGCCAAAGATACACCATTTCAAAAATTTCTACATACACAGTTCAGTGACATTGACTATGCTCTTCCAATTGTGCTGTTATTCTCACTTAAGATGAACGCTTACAGAACAAAATAGATTCTCATTTAACAGTTCCTACAAATGTTGCGCTATGACAATGGTTAACAATCTCACAACACATCAACAATATCCTTACTCAACTTTGTGTTCTCTATCACCAGCTTCCTTGTCCCCTTCTGCCCTCTGGCCCTTGTCACTGGACTCCTGTACCTCGTTCATCTCATTTGGTTTTACGGGGCTGTCCACTCCAAGGCTGAACAGTTAACCTCAGAGGTAACTTCACCACTGAGCTGAAAGGGAGTCTGGGGGCCATACTCTCGAGGTTTCTCCAGTCTCCTTTAGGCCAGTAAATCTGGTCTTTTTTTTTGTGACTTAGAATTATGCTCTACATCCTTCTCCATCTCTGTCCAGAACCCTCTGTTGTGATCCTGGTCAGAGAAGTCAGTGGTGGTAGCTGGGCACCATCTAGCTGTACTGGACTCAGTCTGGTGGAGGCCTTGGTAGCTGTGGACAATTAGTCCTTTGGACTAATCTTTTCCTTGTATCCTGTTCTCTTCATTCTCCCTTACTTCCGAACGGATGAGACCAGTGGAGTATCTTAGATGGCCGCTCACAGGCTTTTAAGACACCAGACACTACTCATCAAGGTGGAATGTACAACATTGTCTTTATAAGCTGTGTCATGCCAATTGAGCTAGATGTTCCCCGAGACCATGGTCCACACAACCTTCCGCCCAGCAATTCAGTCCCTCAGGGAGTTTGGAAGTGTCTATGGGAATTCCATGACCTTTCCTTGTACAAGTTGTGCTAGTTTCCCCTGTATTGTGTACTGTCTCACCCTTCACCCAAGATACCACTTATCTATTGCCTATTTAGTATTTCACCCCCATCCCTCGCATTCCTGGTAACCAACAAAGATTGTTACATTTTGTGTGTGAACTTTTTCATGGGTTTTTACAGTAGAGGTCTCATACAATATTTGTCCTTTTCTGATTGACTTATTTCACTCGGCATAATGTCCTCCAGTTTCATCCATGTTATGAGATGGTTCACAGATTCATTGTTGTTCTTTCTCGTTGCATAGTACTCCATTGTGTGTATGTACCATAGTTTGTTTATCCATTCATCTGTTGATGGGCATCTAGGTTGTTTCCATCATTTTGCTAATTGTGAACAATGCTGCCATGAACATAGGTGTGCATATGTCTATTCGAGTGACGACTCTTATTTCTCTAGGATATATTCCTAGGAGTGGGATTGCTGGATCGAATGTATGTCTATTTCTAGCTTTCTGAGGAAGCGCTGTATCATTTTCCAAAATGGTTGTAACATTTTGCATTCCCACCAGCAGTGCATAAGAGTTCCGATCTCTCAACAGCCCCTCCAACATTTGTTATTTCCAGTGTTTTTGATTCGTGCCAGTAATGTCGGGGTGAGATGGTATCTCATTGTGGTTTTAATTTGCATTTCTCTAATGGCTAGTGATCGCGAGCATTTCCTCATGTGTCTGTTGGCCATTTGAATGTCTTCTTTGGTGAAGTGTCTGTTCATTTCCTTTTCCCATTTTTTAATAGGATTATTTGTCTTTTTGTTGTAGAGGTGTTGGATATTCTTGTAGATTATGGAGATTAGACCTTTGTCTGACTTGAACTGTCCAAAACTTTTTTCCCAGTCTGTAGTTCTCTTTTTACTCTTTTGGTGAAGTCTTTTGAAGAGCATAGGTGTTTGATTTTTAGAAGATCCCAGTTATCTAGCTTATCTGTTGGGTTTTGTGCGTTGATGGTTATGGTTTATATCCTGTTAATGCCATGTATTATTGCCTGTAGTGTCAGTCCTATTTTTTCTTCTATGAACTTTATAGTTTTAGTCTTTATATTCAGGTCTTTGACCCATTTTGTAGTAGTTTTTGTATACAGTGTGAGGTATGGGTCCTGTTTCATTTTTTGCAAATGCATATCCAGTTTTGCCAGCACCATTTGTTAAAAAGACTGTCTTTTCCCCGTTTGATGGACTTTGGGCCCTTGTCGAAGATCAGATGATGGTAGGTGGATGGAGTTACATCTGGGTTCTCAATTATGTTCCATTGGTCAATGTATCTGTCGTTGTACTAGTACCATGCTGTCTTGACTACTGTAGCTCTATAGTAGGTTCTGAAATCAGGTAGTGTGAGTCCTTCAACTTTATTCTTCTTCTTCAGTAGTGCTTTACTTATTCGGGGCTTCTTCCCTTTCCGTATAAAGTTAATGACTACTTTTTCCATCTCTTTGAAGAATGTTGTTGGTATTTGGATCAGGATTGTGTTGTATTTGTAAATTACTTTGGGTAGAATTGTTATTTTCACGATGTTGAGTCTGCCTATCCATCAGCATGGTATGTTTTTCCATTTATTTAGATCTCTTTGGGTTACATGCAGTAGTGTTTTGTAGTTTGCTTTGTATAGGTCTTTTACATCCCTGGTCAGATTTATTCCTAAGTATTTTATCTTTTTAGGGGCTATTGAGAATGGTATTGTTTTCTTGATTTCCTTTTCCTCATTCTCCTTACTGGTGTATAGGAGTCCAACTGATTTTTAAATGTTTCTCTTGTATCCTGCTACTCTGCTAAATCTTTCTATTAGTTCTAGTAGAGTTCTCGTGGAGTCTTTAGGGTTTTCTATGTATAGTATCATATCATCTGCAAACAGGGACAGTTTAACTTCTTCATTACCAATTTGGATGCCGTTTATTTCTTTTTCTTGCCTTATTGCTCTAGCTAGACCTTCCAGCACAATGTTAAATAGGAGTGGTGATAAAGGGCATCCTTGTCTTGTTCCTGTTTTCAAGGGGAATGTTTTCAGCCTCTCTCCATTAAGAATGATGTTGGCCGTTGGTTTGCATCGATGCCCTTTATTATGTTGAGAAATGTCACTTCTATACCTATTTGATTGAGAGTTTTTATCAGGAATGGGTGTTGGACTTTGTCAAATGCCTTTTCTTTGTTAATTGAGATGATCATGTGATTCTTTTCTTTTCTTTTATTTATGTGGTGGATTTATTTATGTGATTGATTTTCTGATGTTGAACCATCCTCGCATACCTGGTATGAATCCTACTTGGTCGTGGTGTATTATTTTTTTTATATGATGCTGAAGTCTATTGGCTAGAAATGTGTTCAGAATTTTTGCATCCATATTCATGAGAGATATCGGTCTGTAATTTTCTTTTTTTGGGATGTCTTTGCCTGGTTTTGGTATCAGCGTTATGCTGGCTTCATAGAATGAATTTGGAAGTGTTGCTTCCTATTCTATGTTCTGAAATAGCTTGAGTAGTACTGGTACAAGCTCTTCTGTAAATGTTTTGTAGAATTCTCCAGTGAAGCCATCTGGGCCAGGGCTTTTTTTGGTTGGGATTTTTTTATTACCTTTTCAATCTCTTCTCTTGTTATGGGTCTGTTCAGATTTTCAACATCACTTTGTTGTAGTTTGGGTAGGCCGTGTGTTTCTAGAAATTTATCCATTTCCTCTAGGTTTTCAAATTGTTGGAGTATAGTTTTTCAAAATATTCTGTTATAATCCTTTTTATTTCAGTTGGGTCTGTTGTAATGTCCTCCATTTCATTTCTTATTTGGGTTATTTGTGTCCTCTCCTGTTTTTCTTGTGTCAGTCTGGCCAGTGGTTTGTTGATTTTGTTGATTCTTTCAAAGAACCAACTTTTGGTTTTGTGGATTCTTCTATTGTTTTTCTGTTCTCTATTTCAATTATTTCTGCTCTGATCTTTACTATTTCCGTTCTTCTGGTGGTTGTGAGCTTTTTTGCTGTTCTCTTTCTATTTGTTTGAGTTGTGTGGTTAATGTTTTGATTTTGTTCCTTTCTTATTTTCTGATATGTGCATCTATTCCTATAAATTGTCCTCTGAGGACTGTCTTTGCTGTGTTCCAAAGGTTTTGGTATGACGTGTTTTCATTCTAATTTGATTCTAGGAATTTTTTGATTCCATCTCTGATTTCTTCTATTACCCAGTGCTGTGTAAGCAGGGTAGTATTCAGTTTCCATGTAGTTAATTTTTTTCCCTTGCTCTTTCTGTTGTTAATTTCTACCTTGATGGCATTGTGGTCAGAGAAGATACTTTGAATTATCTCAATGTTTTGGATTTTGTTGAGGATTGCTCTGTGGCCTAAGATGTGGTCTATTCTGGAGAACGTTTCATGTGCATTGCAAAAGAATGTGTACTTTGCAGCAGTTGGAGTGTTCTATATATGTCTATGAGGTCAAGTTGGCTGATTGTGCCCCTTAGGTCTTTGTATCTTTGCTGTGTTTCTTCTTAGTTGTTCTGTCCTTTACTGAGAGTGGTGTGTTGAGGTCTTCTATTATTATTGTGGAACTGTCAATTTCTCTTTTCAGTGTTGTTAGAGTTTGTTTTACGTATTTTGGAGCCCTGTCATTGGGTGCATAGATGTTTATTATGTTTATGTCTTCATGATGGATTCTCCCCTTAATCATTATATATTGTCCTTCTTTGTCTTTTATGGTGGATTTTGTCTTAAATTCTATTTTATCTGAGATTAGAATTGCCACTGCTTCTCTTTTTTGGTAGTTGTTAGCTTGATATATTTTTATCTAACCTTTGACTTTTAATAAATTCACATCTTTGTTTCTAAGGTGTGTCTCTTGTAGACAGCATATTGATGGATCCTGTTTTCTTATCCATTCTGTCACTCTCCACCTCTTTATGGGTGCATTGAGTCCATTTACATTCAGTGTAATTATTGATAGATGTGAGGTTGTTGCTGTCATTTTGTAGTGCTTTTTTTTGTGGTGCTGAAGATTTCTTTGTTCTTCTTACTCTCTTGTGCTGAGTTACTTTTGTTTGTGGATTTTTTTTTTTTCATTTCTCTAGGTTTTGTTTTTGCTGAGACTTTATGTTTTTCCTCTTTATTTTTATGAGTTGGTTTGTTAACTTTCTTTGTGGTTACCATGAGTTTTACCGTTATCTTTGTAAGTTTGAAGCAGTCTACCATTACTTGGTATCGCCTTGCCTTCCTCTCCATTAGAAGGTTCTATACCTGTGCTGTTTATTCCCTCTTTCATTGTTTTGATATTGTTGTCATCCATCGATTAACTTCTCTGATTCCCTGTTGTATTTCTTTTGGTTTTGGATAGTCCTCTAGAGTTCATTTCCTAGATTGGTATCTGGCTCATATGATCCTGCGTCCTAGGTTCTGCCTGTGAGCTGAAGCTGTTTGTCCTCAGATTGAAGAACTCCCTTTAATAATTCTTGTAAGTTTGGTTTGACTTTTACATATTCCCTTAGTTTCTGTTTATCTGGAAATGACCTAATTTCACCATCAAATTTGATCGAGAGTTTTGCAGGATATATTATTCTTGGCTGACAATCTTTTTCTTTCAAGATTTTATATATGTCATCCCATTGCCTTCTTGCCTGAATGGTTTCTTCCGAATAATCTGAGCTCAGTCTTATTGTTTCTCCTCTGTATGTGACTACTTGTTTTTCACGAGCTGCTCTCAGGATTCTTTGTTTGTCTTTGATTTTGGCGAGTGTGAATATGATAAACCTTTGTGATTTTCTTTTTGGGTCTGTTCTATATGAGGTTCGTTGAGCTTCTTGGATGGCCGGCCTTTCATCTTTCATGATATTGGGGAAGTTTTCTGTCAGCAGTTCCTCAATGATCCTCTCTGTGTTTTCTGTTTTCTCCCCCTGTTCTGGAATTCCAATCACTTGCATATTTTTGCTTTTAAGTGTGCCCAACATAACTCTCAGGGTCTCTTCATTTTTCTTTGTTCTTCTTTCTGAGTTTTCCTGAAACAGAGTTGTATCCAAGTGTTTGTCTTCAATTCCACTGATCCTGTCCTCCACCGTTTCAAATCTGCTTCTCAGCCCTTCTATGACATCATCCATTTCTGAAATCTTGTTGTTTATCTTTTGGATTTCTAATTGTTGTTTTTGTAGAATTTCTAGTTGTGAATTTATTTTGGCATTTTGTTCCTGCATCATCTTCCTGAATTCTTCCAATTTTTGTCTGTATTTTCCATGAATTTGTCTATTTTTTTCCCAGGTTTGTCAGCTTTTTGCCTCAGTTCTTGGAAAATTCTGAGTATTAGAGATTTGAATTCCATATCAGGTACTTCTGGTGCATTTCCTTCTGCAGGGTAGTCATCTGGTGTTTTCATTTGGACACCTACTGGAACGATCCTGTCCTGTTTTTGTAAATGTTTTGATATTGTCTGCTGTTTTTGGGGCATTCAGTAGTTATTTTTCTCGTTTATTGATTGTAGATTTGTTTATTTCATCAGTTTTTTTAAAAAAAAATTTGACTATGTCTGAGCAGGCAGACTGTGTGTTCTTTGTTGTTTGCTCGTCTGTGCACTCAATACTTTTCACCTCCTTCTCCAACTGGCAGGGTCAGTCACTCAGATATGGTACAGCAAGGCAGTTCTAGCTGAAGAGGAGTTACTGGGATGGGTTGGTTGTGGCACTTACTACAGCCACCAGGGCGGTCGGTAATTAGTGCAGGGCAGGTTCCAGTAGGCAGTGCCTGTACTGCTTGGTGGTGTGATGGCAAGCGCATGGTGCAGGTAGGCAGGATGCAGTGGAGATATTGTTATGTGTGGAGCTAAGATGGATATGGGAGAGAGGAGAGAGGAACAGGATCCAAAAACATACAAACAAACAAAAAGAATGCTAGGGGAGCTTTCCGTTGGAATGGAGAGATGAGAGACTATGAAATGGAGAAAAACAGAAAGGGGAAGAGGAAGAAAAGAATGAATAAATTAAAAAAAAATCAGAAAGGTAAAGAACCACTAGGTTCCCAGGGATCCCACCGTTACAGCTATGAGGTCTGGGGAAGTCGCTCTCAGGTGTCGCAGTACAGCTTGACTAGAAGGCATAGAGGTATACATGCCTGGTATTCAGGGGTCTGAAAGAGAAGGAATATATAGAGAGATGAGAGACTGAGGAATGAAGAAAGACAAAAAGGGAAAAAGAGGGAAAAGAAAACAAAACAAATTTAAAAAAATAAAAAAGAACAAGAATGGCCCCCCCCAAAAACAGAAAAACAAAAACAAAAAGAAAAAAAGAAATGCTCTCAGGGATCCCTGTGCACGTCTGTGGAAGCTGAAGGGGAGTTCCTTGCCACGCAGCTCTGCCTGGCCAGAAAGGGCTCCCAACTCAAGAAAAGGAAAAGAAAACAAAGAAACAATTCAAAACAAACAAAAGCCCTGGGATCCCACCAGTGTGGTAGCCCATACCGGGAAGAAGTCCCACACTCGAATGGAGCTCCGCAGCTCCTCAGGAAAAAGCAAAGATGGCGCACGGAACCAGGCACTTGAGTGAAAGGAGGGGGAGGTGGCGAGAGGCAAGCAAGAAATCCAAAGAAGCAGGAAAAAAAAAAAAAAAGCAACACCAGCAGCCAACAAATGGCACTCTAAGAGCCAGGTAGTGCGGGCTGGTGTTTCTGGACAAAAGACTGTGTCCATGGTAAGCAGAGGAGGCCGAACGTGGGTGAAAATGGGTGGAGAGTGGGAAAGCATATATCACAAATTGCCGGCGCTCTAGAGCCCCTCAGAAAGAAGCAAAGATGGCACACAGAGCCAGGCACTTGAGTGAAAGGAGGGGGAGCTGGCGAGAGGCAAGTGAGAAATCAAAAGAAGCAGAAAAAAAAGGCAACACTAGCAGCCAACAAATGGCATCCAGAGAGCCGCCTGCTTGGGTGTGTGGAATCCAAGCAGCTGGCATTTCCCAGTCAAGAGACTGTGGCCGTGGAAAGCAGAGGAACAAACGAACAAAAGCCCCAGGATCCCGCCAGCTTTGTAGCCCAGACCAGGAAGCAGCTACACACTTGAATGGAGCTCCGCAGACCCTCAGGAAGAAGCAAAGATGGCTCTTAGAGCCAGGCACTCGAGCTAAAGGAAGGGGAGGTGGCGAGAGGCAAGCAAGAAATTAAAAGAAGCAGAAGAAAAATAAAAAAAGCAACACCAGCAGCCAACAAATGGCACTCAGAGAGCCAGCTGGTGAGGGCTGGTGTTTTTGGACAAGAGACTGTGTCCGCAGGAAACAGAGGAGGCCGAGTGTGGGTGAAGAAGGGTGGAGAGTGGGAAAGAGTATATCACAAATTGCCGGAGCTCTGCATCCCCTCAGGAAGAAGCAAAGGTGTCTCACGGAGCCAGGCACTAGAGTGAAAAGAGGGGGAGGTGGCGAGAGGCAAGTGAGAAATCAAAAGAAGCAGAGAAAAAACAACAACACTAGCAGCCAACAAATGGCACCCAGAGAGCCGCCCGCTTGGGTGTGTGGAATCCAAGCAGCTGGCGCTTCCTGGTCAAGAGACTGTGGCTGCGGGAAGGAGAGGCGGCCGAGCCGGGGCAAAGAGGGGTGCGGGGTGGGAAAGCGCACTCTGCAAATTACCGGTTGTTTTGTCTCCCGCTGGACGCTCCGTGAGGCTGCTTTCTCTTACCCCCGTTTGCTGGTCTCCGATAGGAGTCCAAGATGGTGGATCCACGTTACATTAGCTGGTAGGGGACCTCTGCATGAATCTCTCCTCGCTCTCCGTTCTCTGTCAGTATTCTCATTCCATTTGGTGCTTGGCTGAGTTCTTTATTTCTTCATTTGATGTTTTAGTGTTTCAGAATTGTTGTATTCTCTGTTTGGCTTAGTTTTTTGGATCTTTGCTGTGGAGGGAAGGCGTGATGCTTCTGCCTAGAGTGCCGTTTTGCCGGAACTCTTGTTGAGGATTTTTGTGTCAATGTTCTTGAGGGATATTGGTCTGTAATTTTCTTTTTTTTGTGTGGTGTCTTTATCTGGTTTTGGTATCAGGGTTATGCTGAATGAGTTTGAGAGTATTCCATCATTTTCTATGCTGTGAAATACCTTTAGTAGTACTGGTGTTAACTCTTCTCTTAATGTTTGGTAGAATTCTCCAGTGAAGCCATTGGGGCCAGGGCTTTTTATTGTTGGGAGTTTTTAAATTACCTTTTCAATCTCTTCTTTTGTTATATGTGTTTATTTAGTTGTTTGTGTTAGTTTAGGAAGGTAGTGAATTTCTAGAAATGTGTCCATTTCGTCTAGGTTTTCAGATTTGTTAGAGTACAATTTTTCATAGTATTCTGTTATGATTCTTTTAATTTCAGCTGAGTCTGTTGTGATATTATCTCATATCTTATACGGGTTATCTGCACTCTCTCCTGTTTTTCTTTTGTCAGTTTGGTCAATAGTTTATCAATTTGGTTGATCTTTTCAAAGGACCAGGTTTTGGTCTTGTTAACTCTTTCAATTGCTTTTCTATTCTCTATTTCATTTAATTCTGCTCTAATTCTTATTATTTCCTTTCTTCTGGCGCCTGAGGGCTTCTTTTGCTGCTCTCTTTCTACTTGTTCCAGTTGTAGGGTTAATGTTTTGATTACGGCCCTTTCTACTTTTTGCATGTGTGCATTTATTGCTGTAAGCTGACCTCTGAGCACTGTTTTTGCTGTGTCCCAAAGGTTCTGGTAGGATGTGTTTTCATTCTCGTTTGATTCTATGAGTTTCTTTATTCCATCCTTAATCTCTTCTGTAACCCAGTAGTTTTTGAGGAAGGTGTTGTTCAGTTTCCATGTGTTTGATTTTTTTCCCTTGCTTTTTGTGTTGTTGATTTCCACTTTTATGGCTTTATGGTCAGAAAAGATGCTTTGAAATAGTTTGATGTTTTGGATTTTGTTAAGGCTTGCTTTATGGCCTAATGTGCGGTCTATTCTGGAGAATGTTCCATGTGCTTTGGAAAAGAAAGTATACTTGGATGCTGATGGGTGGTGTGTTCGGTATACATCTATGAGATCAAGTTGGTTTATTGCAGCATTTATCTGTTCGTTGTCTTTGTTGAGCTTCTTTCTGGATGTTCTGTCCTTCACCGAAAGTGGCGCGTTGAAGTCTCCCACTACTTTTGTGGAGTTGTCTATCTCTCTTTTCAGTGCTATTTGAGCTTGTTTTATGTATTTTGGAGGCTTGTTGTTGGGTGTGTAAATATTTATTATAGTTATGTCCTCCTGGTATGTTGACCCTTTAATAATTATATAGTGTCTTTCCTTATCTTTTGTGGTGGATTTTACATTAAAGTCGATTTTGTCAGAAATTAATATTGTCGCTCCTGCTCTTTTCTGAATGTTGTTTGCTTGATATATATTTTTTCCATCCTTTGAGTTTTAGCTTGTTTGTGTCTTTAAGTCTAAGGTGAGTCTCATGTAGGCAGCATATAGATGGATAGTGTTTTTTTAATCCAATCTGCCACTCTGTCTCTTTATTGGTGCATTTGTCTGTTTACATTCAGCATAATTTTGATAGGTGCGAGTTTAGTGCTGTCATTTTGATGTCCTTTTTTGTGTATTGTTCACAGTTTCTTTGTTCCCCTTAATTTTCTGTGCTGAGTCTTTTTACTTTATGTATTTTCTTTTCATCTTTTTCATTGTTGTTGATTTTGTGTTTGCTAAGTATTTTTTTTTTTAGTTTTTTTTTTTTTGATTTGTAGGATTATTTGTTTCCTTTGTGGTTACCTTAAAATTCACCCCTATTTTTCTAAGTTTATAGCACTCTTTTATTTCTTTATATCACCTTGACTTCCCTTCCGTATGAAAAATCTATGTCTTCATTTTTTAAGTCCCTTTTTTTTGTTTTAATGTAGTCATCTTTTACACATTGATATCGCTGTTTCCCTGTTGTCAGTGTTTCAGCATTGATGTATTTTTGTTACTTCCCTATCTGAGTTGATATCTCTTTGCTCTGTCCTGTGTTCTAGTCTTGCACTGTTATTTGATATTATTGATTTTCTAACCGGAGGGCCCCTTTTAGTATTTCTTGTAATTTTGGTTTGGTTTTTGCAAATTCCCTAAACTTTTGTTTATCTGGAAATGCCCTAACTTTGCCATCATATTTGAGAGACAGTTTCACTGGATGTATAATTCTTGGCTGGCAGTTTTTTTCCTTCAAGGCTTTATATATGTCATCCTTTTGCCTTCTTACCTACATGGTTTCTGCTGAGTAGTCCGAGCTTATTCTTATTGACTCTCCTTTGTAGATGACTTTTCGTTTATCCCTATAGCTGCTCTTAAAACTCTCTATCTTTCGTTTTGGCAAGTGTGATTATAATATGTCTTGTTGACTTTCTTTTGGGACCTACCTTATGTGGTGTTTGATGTGCATCTTGGATAGATATCTTCTCATCTTTCATGATATCAAGGAAGTTTTTCTGTCAACAAATCTTCAACAATTCTCTCTGTATTTTCTGTTATGCCCCCCCTGTTCTGGTACTTCAATCACTTGTAGGTTATTTCTCTTGATAGAGTCCCACATAACTCTTAGAGTTTCTTCATTCTTTTTAAATTCTTTTATCTGATTTTTCTTCATATAAATTGGTGTCAAGTGCTTTGTCTTCAGTCTCACTAATTCTAACTTCTACTGCTTGAATTCTGCTCCTATGACTTTCTATTGAGTTGTCTAATTCTGAAATTTTATTGTTAATCTTCTGGATTTGTGATTGCTGCCTCTATGTGGATTCTTGCAGCCTATTAAATTTGTCATTATGCTGTTGAATAACTTTCTTAAGTTATTGCTTTGTCTGTGTGTTCTTTGGTTGTATCTACGTGTTGCAGAATTTCCTTTCTAATTTCTTGAAGAATTTTGTATATTAATCTTTTGTATTCTGCCTTTGGTAATTCCAAGAAATTCTCTTTCTCCAGAAAATTTATTCTTTATTTTGGGAGCTTGCTGAAGCTGTCATGGACTGCCTCTTTCTGTGATTTTATATTGACTGTTGTCTCTGAGCTGTCAATAAGTTATAATTTCATTTTATATTTGTTTAGTGTACTAGCTTCCTGTTTTGTTTTGTTTTGATATGCCCAAATAGGCTGCTTGTGTGTGCTAGTTTGATTATTGGGGCCTTTGAAGCTCTGAAGTCCTGTCACCATGTAGTTAGGTCTGTAACCAAGTATGTGTGCCCAGGATTCTGTTAAATTTTCCTGTATGGATTCAGCTCAGGTGTCCAGGCAGTCAGTCACCAAGTGTGTGGTACAGGCTCTCACCTACAGTCTTAGAGAGGCATGGGTGATTTGTGTAGGCACAGGTATCTGGCTGCAGTAGGGGATTATGCGCTGAGTAAGGCAGGGGCTTACGGCTGCCTCTGAGTGTTGAAAGGAAAGCATGTCCCTGTTCCCTAGAGCGAGTAGGTAGTTGAGTTTCACAGCCAAACTATGAACACCTTACTATGTTGGCTGTAAGGACTGGGGGGCTCCACTTAATCTTGGACCCCTGTAGCAGGTGGCTAGGTGGCGTGGGTTGAGCCACCAGTCCTCAAGCCCCTGATGTGGACATGTAAGATGTCTGGTTAAAGGGCAGAGCAGTGTCAAGCATCACAAATCTGCCACTTCACAGCTGAAACAGTTGAAGTTAGACTTCAGGTGTTTACCCTGTTGTACTGTGGTAGTGAGGGCTTACTCTGTTGAGATGGGTCCACACAAGTCTATACAGGGGTGGAAGGCCCTCAAAGTCTGCAGACCCCTTATGCCTGTGCCTAGGCAAAGGAGCTGTGCCAACCCTGAGTTCCTGGCTTAGGAGAGCTGGTAGCTTATTTTTTTCCTGTTTGTTAATTTGTTCCCACTCCAAGGGCAGGAGAATAGGTCAGGGTGCCTTATGGGATCTACTTCCAGCCCAGGGGACTCAGAGATCCCTGAAGCCAGCCAGACCCAGTGCAGAGGGGGGACGGAGGATGTAAATGGGAGAGAGGTATTTCTCAAATGAGTTTTTTTAAAAATCCCCGTGAAAGGCCACATGCATGTACTTATCTTTAGCCACTTGGGTGCTTCTTTTCACTGGTTCAGAATGTCCAAGCAGAATCTCTGCTGCCGGATCTCTCTCAAAGTGGAAACTGCCTCCTGAGTGAGCAATGGGAGCTGTATGCCCACCTCACTGTGCAACCTAAGCCGATCTGGGCTGAAGGGCTGCAGGTCCCACTGAATCACATCAGGCAACTCCTTGCTGCTTCCGAACCGTCTTTCTCTCCCCTGCCACTCAGTCCGATTCCTCAACTTCGCCTTGTTCAGGGCTCCTAGATATTCATATACAATCAAATCACTTATTTTTTCAGGTCTTTGTTGTAAGAGGGACATAGGAAGCCATCTGACTACTCCACCTTCTTGACCCTACCTCCAGCAAGTGTAAATTATTTCTAAAAAATAAAAATAACATGTAATTGTGTACATTAAAGACAAATTTAAAAACGATTGCATTTTGATTGATCATTAAAATAACAGAAGCAGGATCATTATTCTTGGTATACATTCAAATACTTTAATCAATTTTTAATATGTATCTTAAAAAAATAGCATGATGCTGTTATTTCTTGGAGTTCCTGGGTGATACAAATGGTTAAGCACATGATTACTAGCTGAAAGGTTGACATCTGAAAATATTTTGGAATATAGCTACTATTTTAAACATTAATAAAAATATTTTATATAAATATATTTATATATGATATATTTGCTGTATATCATATATAAATATTTAACATTTATAATGGTATTCTGTCAATTCCTGGAGCCTCGTTTTTCACCAGTGACTTCAGTGCAGCTTGGACTTCTTCCTTCAGTACCATCGGTTCTTGATCACATGCTGCCTCCTGAAATGGTTGAACATCTACCAATTCTTTTTGGTACAGTGACTGTGTATTCTTTCTATCTTCTTTTGATGCTTCCTGTGTTGTTCAATACTTTGCCCATAGAATCCTTCAATACTGCAACTTGAGGCGTGAATTTTTTCTTCAGTTCTTTCAGCTTGAGAAATGCTAACCTTGTTCTTCACTTTTGGTTTTCTAACTCCAGGTCTTTGCACGTGTCCTTATAATGCTTTACTTTGTTTTCTCCAGCTACTCTTTGAAATCTTCTGTTCAGCTCTTTTACTTCATCATTTCTTCCATTCGCTTTAGCTGCTCTATGTTCAAAAGCAAGTTTCAGAGTCTCTTCTGACACCCTTTTTGGTCTTTTCTTTATTATCTTTTTAATGACCTTTTGCTTTCTTTATGTATGACGTCCTTGATGTCATTACACAACTTGTCTTCGGTCATTAGCATTCAACGTGTCAAACCTATTCTTAAGATGGTCTCTAACTTCAGATGGGATATACTCAAGGTCATATTTTGGATCTCGTGGACTTGTTTTAATTTTCTTCAGCTTTAACTTGAACTTGTATATGAGCAACTGATGGTCTGTTTCACAGTTGGCCCCTGGCCTTGTTTTGGCTGATGATTTTGAGCTTCTTCATTGTCTCTCTTCACAGATGTAGTCAGTTTGATTCCTGTGTATTCCATCCAGCGAGATCCAGGTGTACAGTTGCAATTTATGTTGTTGAAAAAGGTATTTGCAATGAATAAGTCATTGGCCTTACAAAATTCTACAGTGTGATCTCTGATGTCATTTCTATCACCAAGGCTGTATTTTCCAACTAGCACTCCTTCGTCTTTGTTTCCAGTGTTCTCAAGGATTTCATTTTACTTGGATCCACAATCAGTGTTCATGGCAGCAGTTGTCAAGAAATCAAACAGCATATTGCATTGGGCAAATCTACAACAAAAGACCTCTTTAAAGTGTTAAAAAGCAAAGATGTCACTTTAAGGACTAAGAAGGACATCATACTTAGTATAGTAGAGGGTCAGTGAAAAAGAGGAAGACTCTCAAGGACATGGACTGACACAGTTGCTGCAACAATGGGCTCAAACATAGCAACAATTGTGAGGATGGCGCACATTCCAGTAGTCTTTTATTCTGTTGTATGTACGGTCGCCATGAGTCAGAACAGACTTGACAGCACCTAACAACCACACTTTCAAGATTTTTCTGTAGACTTAGGACCATCAGACTCAGTATGTCCCCCAACCTGGATAGGTGTGACCTCTGATACATTTTTAGTGTTTGGATGTCATTTATCTATACGTGTTTCAGATTTTGTTACTACACCCAACATATTAAGCTGATTCTATTACCATTTTCATAAAGTTACTGGGGTTGACAGCACAAATATATAAATAATTAAAAGTTATCCATCAAGCCAAAAACTGTTTAATAAAGTATGTCTTGTCCTCATACCTGTTCAAATACACCTTTACAGCAATGTGGAGGGCCAGGTATGACGTTCAGTTCTGGGATTTCTTCGAGTACCTCAGTGGAGCATGGTGGTAGACTGGTCACCCTCCCTCCTCCTCTTGTCACCCCTCTCCCCCCCATGAGTGGCCTCTGTCCCTACGTGGACATACTGGCACTCACATTTGAATCCACGCCCCTGGGAAAACCCTCTCCCTCCTCATTTGGCTGCCCCATGGGCTTAAGGACAACAGTCCGGTAGACAGGCCCACCTTCTGAAGAACAGACCCGAGAGAGGAGTACAGAGCCTTGGGTACCTGCATTCTCCCCCCTTCCCCCCTCCCCACATATAGTGGAGAGGGGATGCCCAGAGGACACCAAAAGGGGAGGTCCCAGGGTGGGTTCCTCTTGCCTGGGTCTAAGGAGAGGGCTGGGCTTCATCTTAGTCTCCTTCATATAAGAATTGCCAAGTACTTTCCTTGCATAAAGAGCCCTGGTGGTGCAGTAGTTAAGTGCTGGTTGCTAACTGAAAGGTCGTCAGTTGGAACCCACCAGCTGCTGTGCAGATAAAGATATGACAGTCTGCTTCCGTAAAGATTTACCGCCTTGGAAACCCTATGAGGCAGTTCTATTCTGTCTTATGGGGTAGCTATGAGTTGGAAACTAATAGACAGCAATGGGTTTGGTTTGGGTTCCTTGCATTTACCAGCTCATTTATACATCCAGAAACAGTTTCCTGCAAAGGTTTGAGATGCATTAACCATAATAGGTTCTTTTGTACCATTGTAGCAAGATTCTGTACTCTTCTCTCCTAGCAAGCATCAACCCTGCCGTTGCACCACTCCAGCACCACTCCACTTCACAGTGAGTGACTGGGCTTCCTCCCAAAGGAGGACTGGGCCTCCAATCCAGACCAAGCCCCACTACTGTGCAATGCTCAGATGCTAGGATGTTGCTCACCTGGGCTCCCAAGGATGCAGTCCTTGCTCATCAATTTCTGCACAACTGGATTGAAATCCAAAGCCCGTTTCAGTACATTTTAATGCACTTGTCAGGAAGGAAAAGTGAGTTGAATGAATTTAGATTTAGATTATTTAGATTATATACTTCTTTACACTCATTTTCTTTTAGTTTTGTGGAAGAATGGGATTTTTGCATTGTATATTACAGTTCATTTATTAAAATACTTATATATATATTTTACTTGAAAAGTAACTTTTGCAAGGAGTAATGAATACTTTTAGATGTTTCTAACTCAGTGATAAAATACTCTTTTTCCATATGTAATTAATAACTTAGTTAATTATAGCAAAACCCATGAGAAGTTAGTAATCATGACAAGTTAAACAAAACCAATCTCCTGTGAAAAACATTGTTTATAACTTTAAATGAGCAAGCACAATCCTCTGCAACCAAATGTTTAAAGTGCAGTTGTCTATAACAATGGGAACCTTAAGTTTACAAATCCTTGGAATTACTATGGTGTCTTAGGATGGGTTCTCTAGGGAAGCAAAACCAGTAAAGTGGATAAATATATATATAGAGAGAAATTTGTATCAAGGAAATGGTTCACACGTTTGCAGAGGCTGGAATGTCCCAAGTCTGGATCAGGATAGAGGCTTCTCCTGATTCATGTAGCTACTGGGGCTGGCAAACCCAAGACTGGCAGGTCAGAGAGCAGGGCACTTGATCATAGGCTGTGAAGATAAATGAATCCCAAGATAGGCAGGCAAGACTACAAGGCTTCTCCTGATTCACGTAGCTGCAGGGGCTGGCAAACCCAAGATTGGCAAGTCCAAGAGCAGGGCTCTTGCTCACAGACTGTGAAGATCGATGAATCCCAAATTCAGCAAGTAAGCTGGTGGCTCAAGTCTCAATAATCAGAGGTCAGATGAACAGGGGCTGATGCAGGACCCAGAGTGAGCAAAAGTCAGAACATCTGCTTATATTCAAATGCAGGCTACACGCCCAAGGAAACTCCCTTTCAATTGATTGGTTAGTCACAGCAGATCCCATCATGGGAGTGATCGCTTATAAACACTGAGAATAACAGTCCAGCCAAGTTGACACACAATCTTAACCACCACATATGGTCACCTTTGATTTTTATAAAAAAAAGATTTTTGTCTTTCTAATAAACAGACCCATGGTAAGAGATATGTAGACATAGATTTAATTTACTTTCTATTATAAACAGTAGGTATTTGACCATCTTCTTTGTTGTCTTTCTTTCTAAACAAAAAGTAATGGTAAATTTACTGCTTTGTATTGTAAACAACATATTTGTCAATGGATTTTAAAGTTTTTTTTCCCCCAGGTTTTTCTCATTTAGTAAGAAACTTATTATTCTTAGTTTTAAGTATAATTTAAATCATCGTTGAGCTAAATAAATTAGGCCCATAATCATTAACTGTTAGCAATTTTTTTATAGATCCTTAACAACTATGATGTATTTATTTAAAATAACTGTTTTCTGCCTGTCTTAGGCTGGGTTCTCTAGAGAAGCAAAACCAAGAAAGTGTATAAATATATACATATAGAGATTTATATTAAGGAAATGGCTCACGCAGCTGTAGAGGCTGGAACATCCCAAGTCCGTGAGTCAGGATAGAGGCTTCTCCTGAATCACATAGCCACAGGGGCTGGCAAACCCAAGATTGACAGGTCAGAGAGCAGGGCTCTTGATCTCAGGCTATGAAGATCAACAAATCCCAAAATTAGCAGGCAAGACTGCAGGTAAGCTGCTAGCTCAAGTCCCAAGAACTGGAGGTCAGATCAACAGGAGCAGCTGCAGGATCCAGAGTGAGCAAAAGCCCACCAGTCTTGCCAGAAAGTCCACTTATATTCAATGCAGGCCACACACCCAAGGAAACTCCCCTTCAACTGTCTAGCTACTCACAGCAGATCCCATCATGGGAGTGATCACGTTATATCAAATCTCATCATAGAAGTGATCACAACATCATACAACTGCCAAACTACATCATAGCTGCCAAACTACTGAGAATCATGGCCCAGCCAAGTTGACACACAACCTTAACCATCACACTGCCATTTCTGTGAAGTGATTTATGTGGATGTTAGAGTGTATATATATATATATATATATACACATATACACATATATGTAATAGTTATATATATAACTATTTTTCACTTTTTATATTGTTCCTCTGTAATTTTTTTTCCCTTTAACTGAGTGCACTCTGACATCCAACAAAGGAAAGGAACTTGATATGAGAAGTTAGCAGCAGGACTAATCTGGCCTGATTGTATAGTTTGGGCTTCCTAAATGGCTCCTGAATCCACTTACTCACTTCCACCTGAGCTCCTGCCCATCTTCTGATTTCCTGTAATGGGAGACACAGTAATGGGGATGAGATAATTTTAGGTACTTCATTCATGTGACTCTAAGTAGCATTGCCTCATATACCAAAAAGCTATTCCATTTTCAATTTAATTTCAATCCTTCTGATTATCTAAAGGAAAAAGTAAAAGCCTGGAGCTAGTGTAGATCTAAAATATCATTTTTAACCAAGGAGAAGTAGCCACAGGCTAAGGGACTTTGATGGCAGGACACCTGACTAGGAATCAAGAGAAAGCTTTTGTTTCCCTGAACTTATCATGTCATTTAAGGTAGCAGTAATAATATAAAGTTTCTTTTCAACATGAGTCACTGGAAAAAAAATGCTAAATTAAATACTGGCATTTATAAACTCCTTTCAAGACCGGTAGGACATACAGTATCCCACCCACTTTTTATGCTTCTGGAATTTGGAAAGGGGATAGCCTGATTTTCATGCATTTAGCCTCAGGGTGGGAGGGGGGCCTTTTGAAATGCATCAAACTAAAAAATTCTGAGTGGAAACCTCATTTTCATGTAGATTGAGCATTGTCTTAGGTGATGCTTCTTGGACTTCTGAATTTTCCAAACTTTTGATGGCATTTCTGTGAGATAAGCCTCCTCAGTGTTCCCCAGTTACTATGTTCTTGTGAGAATGTACTTATCTTGAAAATAAACTATTGCCAATCTTCATTCAGTCATAGTGGCCATTTTCTCCTTTATGCCATTCATTATTTCCAGGTGTTATTGGCTCCCTTCTTTTCTAGCCTCTGAACAGTAAATAATGCCTTTCCAATAAGGAATAATGCATTGAAGTGGCACTTTTCAAGAGTTTGCAACTCCTATGAGTTATTCTTACCCTGCATTCAATCTTAGGGCCCAATCATTGCTTCCACATGTAGCAAGTGGAATGCACTGCGGTGAGCATTTCTGTAGTAGTCCAGGGCAGCTGTTTCTGCTTCTTAGCTGTTATACTGCTTTTGTTATAATGAAAAATACATAGTAGTGGTTCTTTTCCTGAGATTTAAATTTCTTTAATTTTATTTATTTTGCCTCTAAGTACTGCTTTTGCAGTAACGAAGGAAGGATTGTAGTGGTAATTCTTCTGACATAAAAAATCCTTTGGCTTTATTTATTTGGGGGCTGTAAGTACTACTTTTGCAGTAAGGAAGAATGCATTGTTCCATGTTTTGAAAAGTTTCATGAAAAATAATAAAAAGGCTAAGAAGAAGGAGACAAGAATAAAATGTATGTGCAGTCATTGCCAGGTGCTTTCATGTTTTACCTCATGTTTTGCAAATTTTCAAGAAATAAAAATAAATAAATTAATTAAAATACCTGATTTTATCATTGACTCATATCAGCAGGACTTGTGATCACAGGTAATGGGTATCAAAATTCATAAATCATAATAAAAAAATTCTGAATTGGTCGTTTAATCAGCATGCCTTCATTGGTGAAAACACACAGTATCAACAAAAAATTCAAAGGGGAAAATCACTGGGTCTTGAAAGGGATAACAAAAACTATAAAAATGGTGGCTGTCTTAGTCATCTAATGCCGCTATAACTGAAATACCACAAGTGGATGGCTTTAACAAAGAGAAATTTATTTTCTGACAATAAAGTAGGCTAAAAGTCCAAATTCAGGGCATTAGCTCCAGGGGAAGGCTTTCTCTTTCTCTCGGCCTTCTCATCCACATTCCCCTGGACTAAGAGCTTCTTCACGCAGGAACCCCGGGTCCAAAGGATTCACTCTGCCCTGGCACTGTTTTCTTGGTTGTATGAGGTCCCCAACTCTCCACTCCCTTCCCGTTCCTTTTATCTCTTGTAAGATAAAAGGTGGAATGGGCCACAACCCAGGAAAACTCCCTTTACATTGGATCAGGGATGTGACCTTAGTAAGGGTGTTACAATCCCACCCTAAACCTCTTTAATATAAAATTACAATCACAAAATGGAGGACAACCACACGATACTGGGAATTATTGGCCTAACCAAGGCGACACATATTTTGGGGGGGACACAATTCAATCCATGAAAGTAGCTAATGATTCACGTTGATAGAACACAGCCCTAACACAAACCCTGACTAGCTCCCGTTGACCCTTGTAAGGGATTCTTAAGTGTTCTCCCTGCCTTCATTTGCCCTCACACCGCAGGAACTGTTTATGACCCTAAAACAAGGATCTGATGAAGTTCATCCCTTTCTAATGACCTTTCAGCGGTCCTCTCAGTAGTGCTTGTGGACAACTCTAGACTTTTGAGTATGATCAGAGCCCCAGCCCTCTTGACATCACTTCCTCTCATGTTCTCTATGTTGAAAATATATACAGCAAAACATACACCAATTCAACAATTTCTGTATGTAAAATACAATGACAATGATTGCATTCTTCAAATTGTGCAGCTATTCTCAGCCTCCTTTTCCTAGTTGTTCTTTTGCTATTGACATAAATTCACTCCCCCCTAAGCTTCCTGTTGAACCTTTTGAGTTGCTGTTAAGTTTGATCCCATACAGTAAGTTCTTTAAAAGAATACAATTCTCATGGTAGACATTATTTACTAGTTAAGCTAGACTGTTGTTTGGTTTAAAGAAGGCTTCACGGGATATTTTTTGTTTAAGGTTTTAGGGTTAAATATTATCTCAGGGAAGTAGTTTCAGGGGTTCATCAGCCTCAGTGGCTCCAGAAAGTCTTGATACCATGGGAATTGAAATTCTCTTTCACAGTTCAAGGGGAAAGCTCTATTTCACCATTAAGTACAATGTTGGCTGTTTGTTTTAATAAATGTCCTTGATCATAATGAGGAACGTCACTTCTATCTCTTTTGTTTTATTTTATTGTTGTACTTTAAGTGAAAGTTTACAATTCAAATTAGTCTCTTATACAAAAATTTATACATACATTGCTATGTGACCATAATTGCTCTCCCCATACTATGACAACACACTTTTCCTTTCCACCCCTGATTCCTCATGTCCATTCAACAAGCTCCTGACCCTCTCTGCCTTCTCATCTCACCTCCGGAAAGGAGCTACCCATTTAGTCTCATGTATCTACTTGAGCTAAGAAGCACATTCTTCACGAGTATCGTTTTATGTCACATAGTCCAGTCTAATCATTGTCTGAAGAGTTGGCCTTGGGAATGGTTTTAGTTCTGGGTTGACAGAGAGTCCCGGGGCCATGCCTTCTGGGGTTCCTGCAGTCTCAATCAGACCATTAAGTCTTGTATTTTTACTAGAATTTGAGTTCTGCACCCCATTTGTCTTCTGCTCCATCAGGGACTCTCTGTTGTCTTCTTCCCTGTCAGGGCAGTCACTGGTGGTAGCTGGGCATCATCTAGTTCTGGTCTCAGGATGGTGGAGTCTCTGGTTTATGTGGCCCTTTCCGTCTCTTGGGCTGATACTTTCCTTGTGACTGTCGTATTCTTCATTCTACTTTACTCCAGGTGGTTGGGACCAACTGATGCATCTCAGATGATGGCTCATTAGCTTTTACAACCCCAGACACCACTCACCAAAGTAGGATGCAGAACATATTCTTAATAAGCTTTGTTACACCAATTGACCTAGATGTCCCCTGAAAGCATGGTCCCCAGACCCCCGCCCCTGCTACTCTGTCCCTCGAAGTGTTTCGTTGTATTCAGGAAACTTTTTAGCTTTTGGTTTACTCCAGTTGTGCTGACATCCCTGTAGTGTGTGCTGTCCTTCCCTTCACCTAAGATAATTCTTGTCTACTATCTAGTTAGTGAATAACCCTCTCCCTCCCTCCCCACCCTCGTAAACCATCAAAGAATGTTTTCTTCTGTGTTTAAACCTTTTCTTGAGTTCTTATAATAGTGGTCTTACACAATATTTGTCCTTTTGTGACTGACTAAATTCACTCAGCATAATGCCTTCAAGATTCCTCCATGTTTTAAGATGTTTCACGGATTCATTGTTGTTCTTTATCATTGTGTAGTATTCCACTGTGTGAATATACCATAATTTGTTTATCCATTCATCCTTTGATGGGAACCTAGGTTGTTTCCATCTTTTTGCTATTGTGAACAGAGCTGCAGTGAACATGGGTCTGCATATATTTATTCGTGTGACAGCTCCTATTTCTCTAGGATATATTCCAAGGAGTGAGATTGCTGGATTGTATGGTACTTCTATTTCTAGCTTTTTAAGGAAGCACCAAATTGATTTCCAAAGTGGTTGTATCATTTTACATTCCCACCAACAGTGTATAAGTGTTCCAGTCTCTCCACAACCTCTCCAACATTTATTATTTTATGTTTTTCAGATTAATGCAAGCCTTGTTGGGGTGAGATGGTATCTCATTGTAGTTTTGATTTACATTTCTCTAATGACTAATGATCGTGAGCATTTCTTCGTTTGTCTGGTAGCTGCCTGAATGTCTTCTTTGGCTAAGTGCCTATTCATATCCTTTGCCAATTTTTTAACTGGGTTATTTGTTTTTTTCTTGCTGGGGTTTCACAGTATCTTATAGATTTTAGAGATTAGACGCTGATCAGATTTGCTGTAGAGAAAAATTTTTTCCCCGTCTGTAGGTTGTCTTTTGACTCTTTTGGTGAAGTCTTTTTGAGGAGCATAAGTGTTTGATTTTTTAGGAGCTCACAGTTACCTAGTTTCTCTTCTGGTGTTTGTGTATTGTTACTTATAGTTCGCATCCTGTTTATGCCATGTATTTGGGCTCCTAGTACTGTCCTTATTTTTTCTTCCATGATCTTCATTGTTTTAGCTTTTACATTTAGGTCTTTGATTCATTTTAAGTTAGTTTTTGTGTATGGTGTGAGGTATGGGTCTTGTTTCACTTTTTTTGCAGATGGCTATCCAGTTATGCCATCACGATTTGTTAAAGAGACTGTCTTTTCCCCAATTAATGGACTTTGGGCCTTTGTCAAGTATCAGCTGCTCATAGGTGGATGAATTTATATCTGGATTCTAATTCTGTTCCATTGGTCTATGTATCTGCTGTTGTACCAGTACCAAGCTGTTTTGACTACTGTGGTGGTATAATAGGTTCTAAAATGAGGTGGTGTGAGGCCTCCCACTTTGTTCTTCTTGAGTAATGCTGTACTTATCCTGGGCCTCTTGCCTTTCCGTATGAAGTTGGCGATTTGTTTCTCCATCTCATTAAAAAATGCCAGTGGAATTTGGATCAAGATTGCATTGTATCTGTGGATCGATTTGGGTAGAATTGACATTTTCACAACATTGAGTCTTCCTATCCATGAGCAAGGTATGTTTTTCCACTTATGCAGGTCTCTTTTGGTTTCTTGCAGTAGTGTTTTGTAGTTTTCATTGTATAGGTCTTTTACTTCTCTGGTTAAACTAATTCCTAAGTATTTTATCTTCTTGGGGGCTATTGTAATTGATACTGATTTGGTGATTTCCTCTTGGAAGTTCTCTTTGTTGGTGTAGATGAATCCAACTGATTTTTGTATGTTTATCTTGTATCCTGAAACTTTGCTGAAATCTTCTATTAGTTCCAGTATTTTTCTTGTGGGTTCCTTGGAGTTTTCTGTGTATAAGATCATATCATGTGCAAATAGAAATACTTTGACTTCTTCCCTACCAATTTAGATGACCTTTATTTCTTTTTCTAGCCTAATTGCTCTGGCTAGGACCTCCAGCATAATGTTGAATAGGAATAGTGATAGAGGGCATCCTTGTCTGGTTCCCATTCTCAAGGGGAATGCTTTCAAACTCTCTCCATTTAGGATGATGTTGGCTGTTGGCTTTGTATAAATACCCTTAATTATGTTGAGGAATTTCCTTTCTATTCCTATTTTGTTGAGAGTTTTTATCATGAATGGGTGTTGGATTTTGTCAAATACTTTTTCTTGATTGATTGATTAGATTACGTAGTTCTCGTCTTTTGTTTTATTAATCTGATGGATTGCATTGATTGTTTTCCTAATGTTCAACCATCCCTGCATACCTGGTATAAATCCCACTAGATCATGATGAATTATTTTTTTGATATGTTGCTAAATTCTGTTGGCTAGAATTTGTTGAGGATTTTTGTGTCAATGTTCGTGAGGGATATTGGTCTGTAATTTTTTTTGTGGTGTCTTTACCTGGTTTTTGTATCAGGGTTATACTGGCTTCTTAGAATGAGTTTGGGAGTATTCCATCCTTTTCTATGCTCTGAAATACCTTTAGTAGAAGTGGTACTAACTCTTCTCTGAATGTTTGGTAGAATTCTCCAGTGAAGCTGTGTGGGCCAGGGCTTTTTTTTTTTTTTTTTTTGGTTGTTGATGGGAATATTTAAATTACCTTTTCAATCCCTTCTTTTGTTATAGGTTTACATAGTTGTTCTACCTCTGTTTGTTTTAGTTTAGGTAGGTAGCAAGTTTCTAGAAATTTGTCCATTTCCTCTAGGGTTTCAAATTTGTTAGAGTACAATTTTTCATAGTATTCTGTTATGATCCTTTTAATTTCAGTTGGGTCTGTTGTGATATTATCTCATATCTTATACGGGTTATTTGCTTCCTCTCCTGTTTTCCTTTGTCAGTTTCACCAGTGGTTTATCAATTTTGTTGATCTTTTCAAAGAGCAAGCTTTTGGTCTTGTTAGCTCTTTCAATTCTTTTTCTATTCTCTATTTCATTTAATCTTTCTCTAATGCTTATTATTTCCTTTATGGTGCCCAAGGGCTTCTTTTGCTGCTCTCTTTCTACTTGTTCCAGTTGTGGGGTTAATGCTTTGATTTTGGCCCTTTCTTCTCTTTGGATGTGTGCATTTATTGGTATAAACTGACCTCTGAGCACTGCTTTTGCTGTGTCCCAAAGGTTCTGGTATGACGTGTTTTCATTTTTGTTTGATTCTATGAATTTCTTTATTCCAACCTTAATTTCTTCTATAACCAAGAAGTTTTTTTTAGCAGTGTTGTTCAGTTCCCATGCATTTGATTTTTTTCCCTTGCTTTTTCTGTTACTGATTTCTACTTTTATGGTTTTGTGGTCAGAAAAGATACTGTATAATATTTGATGCATTGGATTCTGTTAAGGCTTGCTTTATGGCCTAATATGTGGTCTGTTCTGGAGAATGTTCCATGTGCATTGGAAAAAAAGGATACTCCAGTAATTGTTGGAATATCAATTGTGATGTTTCAACAAACAGATGCAGCACTGAAGGGCTCACTCGTACATGCCAAGAAATTTGGAAGACAGCTACCCGGCCAACTGACTGGAAGAGATCCATATTTATGCCTATTCCCAAGAAAGGTGATCCATCGGAATGCAGAAATTATAGAACAATATCATTAATATCACACACAAGTAAAATTTTGCTGAAGATCATTCAAAAGTGGCTGTAGCAGTCAGTATATGACAAGAAACTGCCAGAAATTCAGACTGGATTCAGAAGACTACATGGAATCATGGTTATCATTGCTGATGTCTGATGGATCCTGACTGAAAGCATAGAATATCAGAAAGTTGTTTACCTGTGTTTTATTGACTATGCAAAGACATTCAACTGTGTGGATCATAACAAATTATGGATAATGTTGCGAAGAATGAGAATTCCAGAACACTTAATTGTGCTCATGAGGAGACTGTACATTGATCAAGAGGCAGTCGTTCAAACAGAAGAAGAGGATACTGTGTGGATTAAGTTCAGGAAAGGTGTGTGTCAGGGTTGTATCCTTTCACCATATTTATTAAATCTGTATGCTGAGCAAATAATCCTAGAATCAGTACTGTATGAAGAACATGGCATCAGGATTGGAGGAAGACTCAACAACCCCCTGGCTATGCAGATGACACAATCTTGCTTGCTGAAAGTGAAGAGGACTTGAAGCACTTACTGATGAAAATCAAACACCACAGCCTTCAGTATGGATTATACCTCAACATAAAGACAACAAAAATCCTCACAACGGGACCAATAAGCAACATCATGATAAATGGAGAAAAGTGTGAGGTTATCAAGAATTTCATTTTACTTGGATCCACAATCAACACCCATGGAATCAGCAGTCAAGAAATCAAAAGATGCACCACATTGGGCAAATCTACTGCAAAAGACCTCTTTAAAGTGTTGAAAAGCAAAGATGTCACCTTGAAGACTAAGATGCGCCTGACCCAAGCCATCATATTTTCAATCTAATTATATGCATGCAAAATTGGATGATGAATAAGGAAGACCGAAGAAGAATTGATGCCTTTGAATATACCATGAACTGCCAAAAGAATGAACAAATCGGTCTTGGAAGCAGTACAACCAGAATGCTCCTTAGAAGCAGGGATGGTAAGACTATGTCTTACATACTTTAGCCATGTCAAGAGGGATGAGTCCCTGGAGAAGGACATCATGCTTTGTAAAGTAAAAGGTCAGCGAAAATGAGGAAGACCCTCAATGAGATGGATTGACACAGTGGCTGCAACAATGGGCTTAAGCATAACAAAGATTGTGAGGATGGTGCAGGACTGGGCAGTGTTTCATTCTGTAGTACATGAGTCAGAATCAACTCAACAGCACCTAACAGCAACAACAACATCCTTTGTTAGCACCCCGGCTCTTAAGCACTGCACCACCAGGGCTCCATCAAGCAAATAGCAACAACAACAGCAAAAGGGCAGGAGTGGCAATACTAATCTCAAGTAAAATAGACTTTAAAACAAAATCCACCCTAAAAGACAAGGAAGGACATTATATAATGATTAAAGGGACAAGCCACCATGTAGTCATAACCATAATAAATATCTATGCACCAAATGACAGGGCTCCAAAATACATAAAACAAACTCTAACAGCACTGAAAAGAGAACTTAACAATTCCACAATAATAGTAGGAGACTTTAACAAACCACTCTTAGTAAAGGATAGAACATCTAGAAAAAAACTCATCAAAGATACAGAAGATCTAAAGGCCGCAATCAACAAACTTGACTTCATAGATATATATAGAACACCCAACAGCAGATAAGTATACATTCTTTTCCAATGCACATGGAACATTGTCCAGAATAGACAATATCTTAGGCCACAGAACAGCACTCAACAAAATCCAAAACACTGAGATAATACAAAGTATCTATTCTGATCACAAAGCCATAAAAGTAGAAATTAATAACAGAAAGAGCAAGGGAAAAAAATCAATTACGTGGAAACTGAATAACACCCTGCTTAAAAACCACTGGGTAATAGAAGATACCAAAGGTAGAATAAAAAAATTCCTAGACTCAATCGAGAATGAAAACACATCATACCAAAACCTTTGGGACACAGCAAAGGCAATTCTCAGAGGTCAATTTATAGCAATAGATGCACACATCAAAACAGAAGAAAGCAACAAAATCAAAACGTTAGCTACACAACTCGAACAAATAGAAAGAGAACAGCAAAAGAAGCCCACAGCCACCAAAAGAAAGGAAATAATAAAGATCAGAGCAGAAATAAATGTAATCAAGAATAGAAAAATGATAGAAAGAATCAACAAAAGCAAAAGTTGGTTTTATGAAAGGATCAACAAAATCAACAGCCACTGGCCAAACTGACAAAAGAAAAACAGGAGAGGACACAAATAATACTAATAAGAAATGAAATGGGGGACATTAAAACAGACTCAACTGAAATAAAAAGTATCATAACAGAGTACCGTGGAAAACTACACTCCAACAAATTTGAAAACCTAGAGGAAATGGACAAATTTCTAGAAACACACTACCTATGTAAACTAACACAAACTGAGGTTGAAAACCTGAACAGACCCATAACAAGAGAAGACTTTGAAAGGTAATACAAAAAACTCCCAACAAAAAAGTTCTACCACACATTCAGAGAAGAGCTCATACCAGTAGTACTCAAACTATTTCAGAACACAGAAAAGGAAGGGATACTTCTAAATTCATTATATGAAGGCAGCATAACCCTGATACCCAAACGAAGCAAAGACACCACAAAAAAAGAAATTTACAGACCAATATCTCTCATGAATATAGATGCAAAAATTCTCGAAATAAAATTCTAGCTAATAGAATTCAGCATCATATCGAAAAAAATACTACACCCCAACCAAGTGGGATTCATACCAGGTATGCGAGGATGGTTCAGCATTAGAAAATCAATCAATGTAATCCACCACATAAATACAACAAAGGAAAGGAATCACATGATCATTTCAATTGTTGCAGAAAAGGCATTCAATAAAGTTCAACCCTCATTCCTAATAACTTTCAATAAAATAGGAATAGAAGGGAAATTCGTCAAAATAATAAAGGGCATCTATACAAAACCAACAGCCAACATCATTCTCAATGGAGGGTGGCTGAAAATATTCCCCCTGAGAACAGGAACAAGACAAGGATAGCCTTTATCACCACTCCTATTTTACGTTGTGTTTGAAGTCCTAACTGGAAGGATGAGGCAAGAAAAAGAAATAAAGGGCATCCGAGTTGGTAAGGAAGAAGTAAAACTATCCATATTTGTGGATGATCTGATACTATACATAAAGAACCGAAAAGACTCCAAAAGAAAACTACTGGGAATAATAGAAAGATTCAGCAGAGTGGCAGAATACAAGATAAACATACAAAAATCAGCTGGAATCCTATATACCAATAAAGAGAACTATGAAAAGGAAATCAGGAAAGCAATACCATTTATAATAGCCCCTAAAAAAATAAAATACTTAGGAATAAATCTAACCAGGGATGTAAAAGATCTATGCCAAGAAAACTACAAAATACTACTGCAAGAAACCAAGAGACCTACATAAATGCAAAAAAATACCTTGCTCGTGGATAGGTAGAATCAATAGTGGGAAAATATCAATTCTACCCAAAGCAATCTACAAATTCAATGCAATCCCAATCCAAATACCAACAGCATTCTTTAACAAGATGGAAAAACAATATTAAGTTTATATGGAAAGGAAAGAGGACCTGGATAGGTAAAGCACTACTGAAGAAGAAGAATAAAGTAGGCGTTCTCACACTACCTGACCTCAGAATCTAGTATACAGCTACGGTAGTCAAAACAGCCTGGTACTGGTACAACAACAGATACATTAACCTATGGAACAGAATTGAGAACCTAGATGTAAATCCATCCACCAAAGGTCACCTGAACTTTAACAAAGGCCAAAGTCATTAAATAGGGAAAAGGCAGTCTTTTTAATAAATGGTATTGGCAAAACTGGATATCTATCTGTAAGAAAATGAAACAGGACCCATAGCCCACACTATACACAAAAACTAATTCAAAATGGATCAAAGACCTAAATTTAAAACCAAAATCTATAGAGATCATACAAGAAAAAATAGGGTCTATGCTAGACACCCTAATACAACATGTAAATAGGGTACAAACCACAACTACAAATATAGAAACACCAGAAGATAAGCTAGAACACCAGAAGGTTTTGCAGCAAATTCAAGACAGCACATCATTCCTCTACAAATGTTTCAGCACGGCTGATATGTAATGTAAGAGTTGTAAAATATTTTACCAAGTGGACCTTTCTTTTCTTTTTTAATTTTTTATCACTTCTTTTTTTATTGTGCTTTAGGTGAAACTTTACAGCTTAATTAATTTCTCATTCAAAAATTTATACACATACTGTTTTGTGACATTAGTTGCAATACTGACAATGTGACAGCACACTCCCCCTTTCCACCCCAGGTTTCCTGTGTCCATTCTACCAGTTCCTGTCCCTTCCTGCTGTCTCATACTGCTTTTGGACAGGAGCTGCTCATTTGGTCTCGTATATCTGATTGAGCTAAGAAGCACATTCCTCACGTGTCTTATTTTTTTGTTTTATAGTCCTGTCTAATCTTTGTCTGAAGAGTAGGCTTCAGGAATGTTTTCAGTTTTGGGTTAACAGCATGTCCCGGGCCATAGTTTTGGGGGTTACTCTAGTCTCTGTCAGACCATTAAGTCTGGGCTTTTTGCATGAATTTGAGTTCTGTTCTACATTTTTCTCCTGCTCTGTCTGGGACTCTCTGTTGTGTTCCATCAGGGCAGTCATTGGTGGTAGCTGGGTACCATCTAGTTCTTCTTGTCTCATGCTGGTGGAGTCTCTGGTTCATTTGGTCCTTTAGTCCTTTTAGCTAGTATTTGCCTTGTGTCTTTGGTTTTCTTCATTCTCCTTTGCTCTGAGTGGGATGGGACCAGTTGATGTAACTTAGATGGCTGCTTGCAAGCTTTAAAGATTCCAGATGCCAAAATGGGATGTAGAACATTTTCTTTATAAACCATGTTACGCCAATTGGATCTTTGTTAACCTTTATTTGAACATTACTTTCTAGCCTGCCATATTTTTAGGTGGTAGACTTAACTTTTCACCACTGAGCACAAACTGCTTTCTGTTTTTATATATTTTCTTTAGAAGACATTCCCAAAACTGAAATTGTGAGATTAACGACACTTGATACACACTTCTAGATGTTTTTCAGCATTTGGGATGTATCTTTGTTACTAATGAATTCTATGCCCCATATGTTACACGAAGACAGTGACTTCAGTCTGCTTTGTCCAGTGCTTTATCCCAACAACACCACCAAAGCCTCATACCTGGTATATTCAATACATGTTTCTAAAGGAATGAATGGAACTCCTTTTATATCAGTCCTGCTAGCATTCAGCCACAGGTTTGATGATACTTACTGAGCACGTTCTAAGTGTCAGACATGGTGCAGGTAGAGGACAGGCAGTGATCAATGACAGTAACCTCACTCGTATCTCCATGGAGTGACACATCTCAGTGCCCTGGGCGGTGCTGCTCACAGACAAAGGCACTCCATTGGCAATGAGACAAGCACCAAAATCAAGAGCAAGCATTTAGAAACCTGTAGGTCAATATGCAGAGTAGTTTATGTTTTTTTGAATTTCATAGTAATATAATAAAGTGACATATATTTTGTATGCTTTTAAAAAATTTATTTTCCTAGTAATTAATTTTTATTGTATTTCTCAAAGTATTTGTTCAAGAGAGGGAAGAAATAAACCTAGACTTTCACCAAAGTTATGAGAAGCAAAGCTCTGCTATATTTGGGTACAGAAGAAAATGCTAGCATTTTCCCATGTATTCATGTGCCATAAGTGAAGCAATTAAACTTCAGTAGTATTCAATGCATATACAGATCGACACTCGTTCTCACTAAGTCCCTGTATCCGTCACTCTCCAAGTGCAGTTGCAAGGCACTCGAGAGCATAATGGGGGGTCTAAAACTCCTGGGATCCAAAGCATCACTTTCTCTCCATTTGTTTTCAGTGTACTGCAATGTATCACAATTTAGTTGGGTCTGGTTAGATGTATTTTCAGATTACATTACCTAGTATTAACTAAACCAACATTACAAAAAGAAAGCATGACTTGAAGATAATGCCACAAGTATGAACACATGCTAACAATGAGGAAAAGGTCAAGCTGTTGCTCTGGCTCCCCAAACAAACTTTTCCTCAGTCACATCACAAGGTGAAAAGAAATGGCAAGCTAATCACATCTGACAAGGAATCAGAAAAAAAGTTGAGATTGTTAACAAGAAAATTTTGAAAAACATTTTTGTATCTAGTAATAATGAGCCTGGCTGTGATGTCATGAGAGAGATGCTAATAATAGTGTAAATCCATTGCAGGTAGCAAAACACTTAAAAAGCAGATATCCAGGCACGAAAACAAATCCCTTCAGTTTTCTGCAGATATGTTGATAATGATAGAACCTGCCTCATAATAAGCCAGTGCTACCTGTTGGTTGTTAAGAAAGACAGTTCAAGTCTCAGCAAAATAAATAGTAATCTTCAATACTTGACAAACCTCATGATTCCTTCTAAATAGTCTTTTTTTTGAAGTTTACCAGCCTGTGATTACAAGGCATCCCCTCTACTCCCTTCTTGTGGATCAGAGCCCTTTACCCTCATAATCCTTGGAGCTGGTCCTGGTTTGTAAGAATGACTATACTTTTAATATGTTAAAGACCCAGTGTATGGTCACCCAACTTCTGGCTAGTGAGAGATCCCTCCTTCCTGCAATGCAGTTCTCAATAAATGCGGGTGTACATTTTAAAGGTAATGTACGTGGTCTTATGTTCAACAACACTCAGTGCAATACTCTACAAAATTTCATTAAATTAGATGAAGAAGTGACTGTTGTATGCCATCAATTCCCACTTGTAGAAACCCAGTCGGATAGAGAACTACCCCATAGGGTTTCCTAGGCTGTAATCTTTATGGGAGCAGATTGTCAGGTCTTTTCCCTCACGGAACAACTGGTGGGTTTGAACCACAGGATTTTCAGTTAGCAGCTGAGCGCTTAACCATCGCAGGGCTCCTTGAAGAAGTGACAGCCAGGAGAGGGAGATGTTTGGTCATTTTGTTATTTGAACAATGTTGATGTTTTTGACTGTGCTCACACATAATTACAAAGTGGTCTTGTTTTTGTCTTGGCCTATCCTGCTTGCAGAATGGCCTGACGTTAGAGTTCTATGAAATTGTTCATGGTCAACAGGAAAGCACCAACACCCAGCAGTGAGGCAAACCCGTGGAGGCCAGTGGTGCTGTCAAAGTTCTCTTTGCCAGGACTTCGCTTTTTTTTTTTTTTTCCCCCTTAAAACACACATTTACTTCTTATAGTTCTGGAGGTCAGATGTCTAATATAGGTCTCACTGGGCAGGAATGTCTTCCTTTCTGGAGATTCCAGGGGAAAGTCCATTTCTTTGTCTTTTCCAGCTTCTTGAGGCCACTTTCATTCCTTGGCTGGTGGCCCCCTTCCTCCATGTTCAAAGCCAGCAACAGCAGGTCGAGTCCTTCTCATGTGACCGTCTTTCTGGTTCTCTGCAACAAGGAAAGATTGTCCTCTTTTAAGGACTCATATAATTAGACTGGGTCCACATAAATAATCTAGGAATATCTCATCATCTCAAGGTCCTTAATGTTAATTACATCTGCAAAGTCCATTTTGCCATGTAAGGTGATATATTAACAGGTTCTGGGGATTGAGTAAGCCATGCCAGGGTTTGAACAGGAATACCTTTATCCGACTTGTATTTAAAAGAGATCCCCCAGGATGCTAGGTGGAGAATTTATTTTACCTAGGGCTACAAACCATAATCTTTTCTGTTCTGGTTATTGTTCTGGTTCACCAAAATTAAAAAATTAGGTTCTGTTCTGGTTTCACTTTGTAGACTGAACCAATTCAAACTGATTTGAACCTGTTTTTTACTTTCTTATCTCAAATTTATATTCTGCAAATGGATAACCTGGAGCAATTTCATCTTAAGAAAAGATGGCTCCAAATCCCTTCCTTATATTGCAAATAATATTGCATTTTTATATTAACTTGAATTTTATTCATCCCAAGAGTTTGTAATTAGTTTTGAAAGTAGTAATATTAAGCAATTTCTTTCTATGCATTCATTAACAATTAAATATAAAGTGAGAATGATGTTCAATTTTCATCACTGTCTCAAAACATTTCAATACAAAGAAAACACAATGTAAAATATATTATTTTTTTAAATTCCATTTTTAAAATATATTAGAATTCACTGCAGCACTGAGTCACTTTAAAAATAGTATTGTGATAAAAGCACTCCTAACATACTGTATAAATATCAAATTGAAGATTCAAAATACTTTTTTAGTAGGAAATTCTCAACTTATTACTATAAAATACACTGAAAATAAACTTAATTTTGATGTAGGCAATATTGCACTGCTAACAATAGTCATGTAAAACTGGTAAGAATTTATTCATGAAATACTAAAAATACAAAGTGTGATATCATACCTAATACATCAATACATGAAGGCAAAGCGCAACAAAATATTTAATACTTTAATACTCATCCCAGTTCTAAGCTGAAGAATTGCCACATTACATAAAATAAATATTTTATTACAAATATAGATTTAATCTATACACAGTTATATAGTTCATTTAGAAAATGTTGCAATAAACCGTACTTACAGTCAATTAAAAGAATGTCTTCTAATATTTTTTCATTTAAGCTATTCCTGTTGTCTTGCAAGATGAATTTCAAACCAGACAAAGCTCTCTCAGCCCTGACCTGAGTATCTGGTGCACCCAAAACTACCATAGCAATTTCATATGACTGAGGATATTTTGAACAGTTTTCTTCCCAAAATTCACAAATACTTTTTTTCCCTCTTAACTCTTTGTACACCATCAAAGCTTGTTAATGTAGAGTCAATATAACAATACAGTTGCTTGATCTCAATTTAACTTTTTTCTTTCATTTTGAGAAATAATTCCATCTCATCAACATCATCATTAGAAAAGAGAATATTTCGTGAAATGCTTTCCTTTGTTACATTTCCAGTATTGCTCCTTTTCAGATTTTCTATCATTTCCCAAATGCTTTTAAAATCTAATATGACCTTCATTGTGAGTTCAGAACTAATTAGAATCTGATAATGAGGATCTAGATAAAATGTTCCTAATATACTATCATTTTCAGTGATAACTTTTTCCCTGACATTAAAATTTTCAATTAAATGTGTTTCCAAATGTATTATCAGGAATTCTTAATTTTAGCTTAGTTTCCACCCACCTACCAAAATCATCATTCATGGTTAATTGTTCACTTTGCAATCTTATCATAAGTTTCTTTAAAGGTTTTAAAGTTTCCAACATTAATTTGACATATGACCATTTGTCATTAGAAAAGTAATATTTCATATTATTTTCACCTACTACATTTCAGGAGTCCTAGTTGCTACGTGGTTAGGAACTTTGCTGCTAACCAAAATGTCAGCAGTTTGAATCCACCAGCCGCCATTTGAAAACCCTATGGGGGCAGTTCTCTTTCTTATAGGGTCACTGTGAGTCAGAATAGACTCGATTGCGATGGGTTGTGATTTTGTTGTAATAGATCGCAGAGATTTTTGCATCCTAGTAAGGTTTCGAACATGGTGTGTATACTGTTCCGTCTTGTTGGGCAATCCAGTACAAGTTTACTGAAATTATTTTCCAAAATTCTGTAGAGAATGTGGGAATAATGAAGTATTTGAACGAGTTCACAATACTTTCCTAAAAATTCTACCAGTTCAGCATCCTTTATTGCGTCTTTAATAACTAATTGAAATGTGTGTGCAGCACACTTTATACCATTTAATCTTTTCTTATAAACCTTGTCACTTTCACTGCACTCTGAGATGGTTAATTTCTGCAAGTCAGAATACCAAAAAAAAAAAAAAAAAAAAAGTTGCCAAGTCGATTCTGACTCATAGTGACCGTGTAGGACGGAGTAGAACTGCCCCAGAGCTGCCCCAGAGGATTTCCAAGAAGTAGCTGGTGGATTCAAACTGCTGACTTTTTGGTTAGCAGCCTGAGCTCTTAACTACTGTGCCACCAGGGCTCCCACTAAGTTGGAGTCTTCAAAATTTTCATTTTGCCCTGACATTTGCCGTTCAATTTCACTATCATTTCTGAGCAAATCAACACATTTAATCATATTAGAGCCATTATCTGTGGTTACAGAATGAATCTGTTGTAAATAAATGTACTTCTCTAAAATTTGACACACACTGTTTTTTATGTACAGACCAGTGTGTCTTTCTTTTAATTAGTTCATTCCCAGCTTCAACAGATGTATCTTACCATCTTGTGCGAACTGAGTGTTAATTCCTAGAATTGACTGACTCAATCTACTGGCAACCCACTTTCAAAGAGAATATTTGTTTTCCTGGATTACTACTAATTTTAGAGCTAAGTTATAAGGAAAAGTGAGTTATAATTTCCCTAATATTCTCTGATTTGATTGAAAAATTCTGACCGATTGAAGCAATAATTGGATTTAAAATTTTACGGAATCCTGAATATTCAGTTAACTCAAATGAATAACTGTAACTAATTCAACACATGTATCAACAGCTGTTTGTTTATCTAATTTCAGCTTAAGGCATTCTGGAACAGTCTAATGTTTTTTTTGTTGCTTATTCAGAGCACTTCTGACACTTTCTTCAATCTTCTTTGTCTTCTTTCTTTGCACTGCATTGTGTTCATCCATATGGTGACACTTCAGGTACCTCTTTAAATTCGTTGCATTGTCTCCAACCATATCTGTATTGTAAATTTTACACGTGCTTTTATTTTCAATCTTTTCATACTTGAAAAATTCTCGACATGGATTTTCTCTGGTTCATCCCATACTAGAATTCAAGGGATAAGAAATATTAACATTAGGGCATATTTTATAGTCACTGTATTATGTTACGGGGTCCTAGGAGTGCAGTGGGTAAGCGTTTGGCTGCTAACCAAAAGACTGGTGGTTCCAATCCACCAGTCGCTCCTTGGAAACCCTGTGGGACAGTTCTATTCTGTCCTATAGGGTTACTATGAGTCAGAATCTACTAGAGGGCAATGGTTTTTGGTTTTGTTTACATTTCATTACAGTAGAAACAAGTCTTAGACTCTGCTAACATAAAGATAATAGAATGTATAAATACATTTGTAGAAATGAATTAGAACCAGTATGTATTAAAATGCTTCTAGCCATGTATTGCCAGTATATTAGAAAAACCAGAATAACTTTGATTTTACACTCACACGGTTTGCTGATTTCTTCCATTTGAAGTCCCACTTTACAACATTCTCGTACATTTATCCAGCACATTTTGAAGAAAAATCTCACTTCACAGTGATGCCATCATGTTGTTTTCAGTGAAATAATGGTATATTCCAATTGAAACATTTATTTTCTTCCCTGTAGTAGCTGATATTTGTTAACATTTTGATTTGTGGGATAAATATCAAATTTAAATGTATAAGTACAAACAATATGTGATAGTACATTTAAATCAATATTGAATACAATAATGGAACCATCAAAAATTATAAGCAATTTCTTTCTTTCCTGACTTTAAATATCACACTTAAAGTTCTGAATAAAGTATGTTTAAAATGTTTACACTCACCTGACAAGTTTTCGTTCTCATGAAACCCTGTTTGGAACTTGATGCAGTTTAACCAGCTGTTTCAGATTTCCTACTAAGAGTGTTCTCAAAAGCTGAGCGTTTCTCATATCTTCAGTAGGCACAGCTCAAGTTATCGTGAGAGAGGTCAAGCACAGAGGGAAACCTCGAACTCTAACTGGCCTGTTGTCTCCTGTAACAGCAGTCATCACCTACAGTGCCGCTTGCTGAAACAATGAACTGTGCCCTTACCAGTCATATATGCCAGAGAAGCACCAGATGCAAATCAAACATAAATGGTCCAGTGGTGTTGCTTACAACTTAAACATTATTGTTGAACTGAAAATAGTGGAGTGAAAAAATAACGGTTTTCAATTCCAGTTGGGGTTCAGAAAAACCTTTTTTTCTGGTTCGGATTTTGGTTTCACACCAGAGAAAATTTCGGGTTTTTTTGTTTTGTTTCAGTTTTCAGTTTCATTCTGGTTTAAAGCCCTGATTTCATATAATAGTACTCATTGCTGTCAAGTCTATTCTGACTCATAGCGACCCTATAGAACAGAGTGGAACTGCCCCATAGAGTTTCCAAGGCTGTAAATTTATACGGAACCAGACTGCCACATCTTTTTGCTGTGGAGACGCTGGTGGGTTCAAACCACCAAACTTTCGTTATCAGTCGAGCTTTTAACCACTGCACCACCAGGGCTCCTTATTTTTATTTTTTTACAGTATAGCACTTTTATATACTTAAGGAAGGCAATACTCTGTATTAATCGTTCATAAAATGACTTCAAATACTGCTTCTGCTGGTCAGACTTTGTCAAGCATCTTGCATTATATCTTAGCATGACAGACTCCAACCTAAAAAATAACAACCTTGATTATTGTTTACTTAATGTTTAATTATTGCATATTTAATGTTTATTTCTACCAAATTTCAACAAACGTTTTGAAAATAAAAAGTAAAACATACTGCTTTAGTAATTTTACTTGAGTTTCTCTGACCTAATCAATGTAGTTAATTTTATTATCTTGAACAGAAGAAGAAAAAGAAAAAAAAAAAAAAGGGAAGAAAATACTACAATAAGGGGTTTGATTTTATACCGTGAAAGTAAAGCAAAAATTAGTATTTTGCCTACCCATTCTTTCATTTTACTAAAAGTTTAACCCCTCACCCAGGACACCCGGTGCTACACATGCAGGAAGACAAATAGAAAGCTCAAAAGACAACAGCCTCAGGCTTGCTCGAGATTGTCCTCTTTTTTTGTAGCTGAGGGAAACTTTAGAGGAAGTGTTACAGAACGCTTGTGCCTGTCATGCAAGCCAAGTGGGTAGAAAATTAATGTCTCTAAATCTGAGACCAGCTAGAGACAGAAAAACAACACGTTATGTCAGTTAAAAATTTTTTCTGGAAGAATGGTGCAAATGTTGTTTGCTTCGTTCTAATCTGTCCGCTTGTAGCTGTCTTTCAGATCAGCCAATCAGAACTAGAATCATGGGCATGCGCGGTAAGAGACTAGGTCGACCGTCAGATGGCCTCATCCCGTAAATGTTGCCTAGGAACCAAAATCACTGGACATTTGTCATCGGGTGATGACCAAGCCCATTTCCAAAGCGAGAAGTCCATCAGCCACTTCCGTGCTGGAATCCTACCCCGACCCCTTTTTTGAATATATATGAAGTTAATGGATATGTATGACTTCTCCTTTTCCGTGTGGTATAAAACTGCCCCCCCAGCCCTTTGTTTGGAGAGAGAGTGCTTTCGGGGTGGATCCCCCCTCCTCTCCTTACTCGCCGGGAGTAATAAACTATGCCTTGCTTTAAATCTGCTTGACTCTTATTCTTAACGAGAGTACAAGCCGCGAACCTATTGCTTTCGGTAACAGACCAGTGTGAAGGTACACTTCTTAAAATTCTCTCTCAAGTTTTACATCATTCTACACCTAACGAATATTCCTTTTAAACATAATTTTAAGAAATGTAATTATTAAAT
Source organism: Dugong dugon (assembly GCA_030035585.1). NCBI lineage: Eukaryota > Metazoa > Chordata > Mammalia > Sirenia > Dugongidae > Dugong > Dugong dugon. The sequence goes on from CM057474.1 coordinate 42,763,901, forward strand.
ATTTAAAATATTTAAAAAAACACAGACAATATGTAATAGAAATCTACCACTCAGGTTTAACAAATGAAATTTTCTTAGAAGAAAGTTTCCTAGAGAAGAATGAATTTAGAGTTGCGATTTTGTTGACAGGAAGTAAGATGGGAAAGAGTATATCTCATGACAATTGAATGGAATGTGTCAATCTAATTTAAGCACTATTGATGATATTTAAATATTTCTATCATATTTTCACCACATCTATGTGATTTTAAGTTGCCTATTTTCATCCTGATAATGACCACACATTACAACATACTATTCAGGATTTAGGATGTCTAGGCATGTGAATAAGTTTTTGAAATATAGTTTACAGAGTGAAAAACATATTTTGTGAAAATAGTTCTGAAAAGGCAGATGTTTAAATAAGTATTTCTAAGATGTAGCTATTTAATATTTGTCACTCTCTCTTTCTTGGGTTTTGCTGTCTTCTATTTCTCAGTCTTCTTACTCTACCCTCAAACAGCTCTGGAAGGGCCTACATTTGAGAGATACCATGCTCCTTTTGGATTTCTTTCCTTAGTCAAGTCAATACCAATATTTTGGATGAGATATTAGGTTATCTTACATTTTCTTTGAATTAAATATGATTCTGGAAGAAGAAAAAAACTATATTTGTATCTCACAACCTAATATCTCACCCAAAATATTGGTACTGACTTAACTAAGAAAGGAAATCCAAAAGGAACATAGTACCTCTCAAAATGTATACATATATATTGTCTTGGTTATCTAGTGCTGCTGTAACACAAATGGATGGCTTTAGCAAATAGAAATTTATTTTCTCACAGTTTAAGAGGCTAGAAATCTGAATCCAGGGAGCTGGCTCTAAGGGAAGGCTTTCCGTCTCTGTTGCCTCAGAGGGAAAGTCATTGTCTCTTTTCAGCTTCTGTTTCTTGGCTCCTTGAAGATCTCATGTGGCTTGGCATCTATTTTATCCCATCTCAGCTTGCTTCCTTCCTTGCTTAATCTGCTCTTTTTATATCTCAAAAGAGACTAAGACACACTCTACACTAAAACTTCCTCATTTGCATAACAAGGAAAAGCCATTCCCAAATGGGATTATAACCATAGGTATAAGGGTTTAGGGTTTACAACACATATTTTTGGGGGACACAAATCAATCCACAACATATATATATAAAACACACATGCATGTATATCTATGTATATATACATACATATATATGTGTATGTGTATATATATATATATAAGGAGCCCTGGTGGCACAACAATTAAGCCCTCAGCTGCTAACCAAAAGGTTGGCAGTTAGAAGTCACTCAGCTGCTTCACAGGCGAAAGAACTGGCAATCTACTTCCATAAAATTATACCAAAGAAAGCCCTGTGGGGCTGTTTTACCCTTCACATGGGGTTGGTATGATTCAGCATCAATTCAATGGCACACAACAACATGTACATGTATACATACATATACACATGTATATCCATGTACATATATACATATATACATGTATGCATACATAAGATCCCTGGGTGGCACAAATGGTTTGTGCTCATCTACTAATCTAAAGGTTGGAAGTTGAAACCAGCTTAGCTTCACACCGTGGAAAAAAAGCCTGGTGATCTGTTTCCATAAAGATTAATTATAGCCGAGAAAACCCTATGGAGCTGTTTTACCCTGTAACATATGGGGTCACATGAGTCAGAGTCAACTCAGTGAGAACAGATATATGTCTATCTCCTCCTGGTCTCCCTTCTCTCCCCACTGGTCCCTCTCCACCCCCTAAGGTTGGTGCTCTCACTTCCTGAAAGCTGTAGAACCCTAGGGCTCCTCGTTGGCTCTTGGAACTACCTAGGCTAGCTGAGAAACAGCAGGAGATGGAGGCAGGCATCCCAATTTGCAGATGTGAAGGATGCAAGGCCAGGTCCAGAGAGGGTTAGGGTTGTCTTCCAATCACAGCATTTCAGTCAGTGTTTGTTACATTTTAAACTGAGCAGCCTTTGTATAATTCTTTAAAACTCATTTCTAAATAAAACATATATGTATACATATATATGCATATATATATGTATGTATATATATGTATATATATGTATATATATATATATAGATATAAAACCCATTGCCCTCGAGTCAGTTTCTATTCACAGCAACCTTATAGGACAGAGTAGAACTGGACCATAGAGTTTCCAAGGAGTGGCTGGTGGATTTGAACTGCCAACCTTTTGGTTAGCAGCCAGGCTGTTAGCCACTATCCACTATGTGTCTGTCAGTTTGTCATACAGTAGAGACTTGTGTATTGCTGTGATACTGGAAGCTTTGCCACTGGTATTTCAAATATCAGCAAGGTCACCTTTGGTGGACAGGTTTCAGTGGAGCTTCCAGACTAAGACAGACTAGAAAGAAGGACCTAGTGGTCTACTTCTGGAAAATTTGGCCAGTGAACACCTTGTGAATAGCAGCAGAACATTGTATGATATAGTGCTGAAAGATGAGCCTCTCACGTTGGAAGGAACTCAAAATATGACTGAGGAAGAGCTACCTCCTCAAAGTAGAGTCGACCTTAATGATGGGACCTTTCAGGACCTTCATCTGCTGATATGTCACCACTCAAAATGAGAAGAAACAGCTGCAAACATCCATTAATAATCGGAATGCTCAATATATGAAGTGTGAATCTAGGAACAGTGTAAGTCATCAAAAACGAAATGAAAAGCATAAACATTGATATTCTAGGCATTAGTGAGCTGAAATGGACTGGTATTGGCCATTTTGAATCAGACAATCATATGGTTTACTGTAATGGGAATGACAAATTGAAGATGAAATGAGGTGCATTAATCATCAAAAAGAACATTTCAAGATCTGTCTTGAAGTACAAAGTTGTCAGTGATAGGATAATATCCATATGCCTACAAGGAAGACCAGTTAACACAACCATTATTCAAATTTATGCACCAACCACTAATGCCAAAGATGAGGAAACTGAAAATTTTTACCAGCTTCTGCAGTCTGAAATTGATCAAACATGCAATCAAGATGCATTGATAATTACTGGTGATTGGAACGTGAAACTTGGAAACAAAGAAGGATTGGAAGCTGGAAAATATGTTCTTGGTGATAGAAACAATGCCAGAGATGGCATGATAGAATTTGGCAAGACTAATGACTTCTTCATTACAAATACCTTTTTTCAACAACATAAATGGTGACTAAACACATGGACCTTGCCAGGTGGAATACACAGGAATCAAATGGACTACATCTGTGGAAAGAGACAATGGAAAAGCTCAATATCATCAGTCAGAACAAGGCTAGGAGCCAAATGCGGAACAGACCACTGATTGCTCATATGCAAGTTCAAGTTCAAGTTGAAGAAAATTAGAACAAGTCCACAAGAGCCAAAGCATGACCTTGAGTATATCCCATCTGAATTTAGAGACCATCTCAAGAATAGATTTGATCCACTGAACACCAGTGACCAAAGACCAGATGAGTTGTGGAATGACATCAAATACATCATACGTGAAGAAAGCAAGAGCTCATTAAAAAGACAGGAAAGAAAGAAAGGACCAAAATGGATGTCAGAAGAGACTTTGAAACTTGCTCTTGAATGTTGAGTAGCTAAAGTGAAAGGAGAAAATGATAAAGTAAAACGGCTAAACAGAAGATTTCAAAGGGCAGCTCGAGAAGACAGTAAAGTATTATAAGGACAAGTGGAAAGACCTAGAAATAGAAAACCAAAAGGCAAGAACATGGTCGGCATTTCTCAAGCTGTAAGAACTGAAAAAAAAAGTCAAGCCTCGAGTTACAATATTGAAGGATTTTGCAGGAAAATATTAAACAAAGAGGGAAGCATAAAAAGAAGATGGAAGAAAAACACAGAGTTACTGTACCTAAAAGAATTGGTCGAAGTTCAACCATTTCAGGAGGTAGTATATGATCAAGAACCAATGATACTAAAGGAAGAGGTCCAAGCTGCACTGACTGCATTGGCTAAAAACAAGATTCCAGGAATTGACGGAATACCAGTTGAGATGTTTCAACAAGGGGATGCAGCGCTGGAAGCATTCACTTGTATACGCCAAGGAATTTGGAAGACAGCTACCTGGCCAACTGACTGGAAGAGATCCATATTTATGCCTATTTCAAAGAACGGTGATCCAAAAGAATGTGGAAATTATCGAACAATATCATTAATATCATACACAAGCAGAAGTTTGCTGAAGATCATTAAAAAGCCGTTGCAACTGTACATCGACAAATGACGGCCAGAAATTCAAGCCGGACTCAGAAGAGGTAGTGGAGCATGGTAGATCATTGCTAATGTCAGATCATGGCTGAAAGCAGAGAATACCAGAAAGATATTTATCTGTGTTTTATTGACTATGCGAAGGCATTTGACTGTGTAGATCATAACAAATTATAAATAACTGTGAGAAGAATGGGAATTCCAGAACACTTAATTGTGCTCATGAGGAACCTGTACTTAGGCCAAAAGGCAGTCATTTGACCAGAACAAGAGGATACTGCATAGTTTAAAGTTAAGAAAGATGTGTGTCAGGGTTGTATCCTTTCACTATGCTTATTCAATCTGTATGCTGAGCAAATAATCTGAGAGGCTTGACTATATGAAGAAGAAAGTGGCATCAGGATTGGAGGAAGACTCATTAACAACCTGCTTTATGCAGATAACATAACCTTGCTTGCTGGAAGTGAAGAGGACTTGAAGCATTTACTGATAAGATCAAAGACCACAGCCTTCAGTATGGGTTACATCTCAACATAAAGATAACAAAAATCCTCACAACTGGACCGATAAGCAACATCATGCTAAATGGAGAAAAGATTGAAATTGTCAGGAATTTCATTTTACTTGAATTCACAATCAACGCCCATGGAAACAGCAGTCAAAAAATCAAACAATGCATTGCATTGGGCAAATCTGCTCCAAAAAATCTCTTTAAAGTCTTAAAAACCGAAGATATCACTGTAAAGACTGAGGTAGGCCTGACTCAAGCCATGGTGTTTTCAATCACCTCACATACATGTGAAAGCTGGACAATGAATAAGGAAGACCGAAGAAGAATTGATGCTTTTGAGTTATGGTGTTGGGGAAGAATATTGTGGTGCAGTGATTAAGAACTTGGCTGCTAATCAAAATGTCAGCAGTTCAAATCCACCAGCTGCTCCTTGGAAACCCTATGGGGCAGTTCTACTCTGTGTCAGAATTGACTCGATGGCAGTGGTGTAGTTTGGTTTTTTCTTTCTGAGAAGAATGAACAAATCTGTCTTGGAAGAAGTATAGCCAGAATGCTCCTTAGAAGGGAGAATGGGGAGACTTTGTTTCACATTCTTTGGACATGTTATCAGGAGGGACCAGTCCCCGGAGAAGGTAAAGTAGATGGTCAGACAAAAATAGGAAGAATCTCAATGAGATGTATTGAAAAGGTGGATGCAACACTGGGCTCAAGCATAACAATGATTGTGAGGATGGCGCATGACTGGGCAATATTCCGTTCTGTTGTATATAGGGTTGCTATGAGCTGGAACCGACTTGACGGCACCTAACAACAACAACAGCAACATATATACTTTCAAATATGTATATTTGAAAATTAGAGTTAAAGGAAATACAAAAAGAATCTAACCAAAGTTTTAAAGTTAGGTGCACTATTGTTAATTATCACTATTGTGATTGTAATCACTTTATTAATGTATATAATTTTGCACTTGTCAATTGATGCTTTTCACTGACAATATTGAGAATGTATTCACTTGTATTTTCAATCAAAACAACATTAATTCCAATATATGTCTCTAATGTAGCTATATATCTGTCTATTATAAACCTGGGAGGTTTCATATGTAATCCATATATATAATTTTTAATTCACATATTCTTTGTATCTCATATGAGGAATATGAAACATGTTTCTGGCCTCTGTTAAATGGCCACATATAGCTTCAGTAGTCAGCTGTCATCAGTATTTTGAGAATATTCTATTCTGTCCTATAGGTCACTATGAGTTGGAAGTGACTCGATGGCAACGAGTTTGGTTTGGGTTTGTCTTTTTGAGTATACTGAGCAAGGGAAATCAGAAAGGAGCACTTTTTTTCTTATGGAACATACTCAATAGCCCAGACTGCTGTGTGCCAAGCCTGCACCTCCCATCCCAGGCTTGTCTCTGACCAGCTCCTTCCTTCTTATCTCCTTCCTCTTTTTGTGGTGCACGTGGCGCTCTCTGTCTCTGATGCAGACTTTGCAGCGGTCTCTCCTCTGCTCCTCTTCACTATAGTCTCTCTCGTTTTCTACCTGTTTTCCCCATGGCCAGTGATAGCTTTATAAAACACATGTCTGAGTATGTTCTACCAAAAGCAAACTAGCAAGCAAGGAAGCAAAGCTAATCTTGATGACTTTCTGTGACTCCCGTGAATAGGCTCATCTGCAGGCACCTCATGGCTTGTATTATACCACACAGAAATCTGTCATTCATTCCATAAATACACTGTATTTTATGTCTCTGTATTCTTTTGTCCCTACTCTCCCCCTTTTTTTTTCTATGTGAAATGTCTTTTCTTCCCTTCTTTTGCTTGGTAAGATGGTACATATTCTTCAAGGCCCAGGCCCCAGGCGATCATCTCTCCAGGCAAATTTTGCCCTTGTCTGTAGTTCCAAAGTGCGTGCACAACCTTTTACAACAGTTACCAGTGCTGTGTGCTTGCATACAGGTCTATGTCCTCAGAGGAAGCCTTGTCTTATCAAATAGCAGAGGGTTAGGAGCATAGAGACTCTTCCTCAGTATGATGGGAATGATGATGTTTGCGTGGGACTTGGCTGTTATGTAAGAAGCAATCAGTAGACTCCTCCTGTGTTCCCTGCATACTGGCCAGATTACAATCCCTTTCTGGAGCTGTGTTCTACTCATCCTCCTATTTTTGTATCTCAGTACCGAGCACAGAGTACTTGTTGTTGTTAGCTTCTAATGAGCTGGCCAGACTCATGGTGACCCCGTGTGTTACAGAGTAGAACTGCTCCATAGGGTTTTCTTGGCTGTAATCTTTATGGAAGCAGATCACCAGATCTTTTTTCTGCAGATCCACTGGGTGGGTTCAAACTGCCCACTGTTAGGTTATCAGCCCATTCTCAAACCTCTTGTGCCACCCAGGCTCCTTGACATGTAGTAAACTCTCAGATATTTACTGAATGAATGATTGAATTGTAAACTGAGATTAAATATAGGTATTGACAAAGAATGCAACTCAACATATTTACAATATACTCTGTTAATATTAATGTCTGTTAGGACATGAAGTATAGCTAAAGCAGTGGAAAAAAATTTCATTTTGTCATTTTATAATAAATAACACAATATATTTTCAGTTTCGCTTCTGATTAGGGAGACAAACCAGAAATTCAAATTCTACATTCTTGATTTTACAAAATAATTTTAGGCTGAAATAACTGGCTCCTATCCTTTAATCTCAGAATTTATAACTCACAGGTCCTAATCATTTGAAATTTGGTTAAATACCAAATCAAACCTAATACAGACCACTAATTACAGAGTTTCTAATGTTCCATTCAGCTCTGATAGCTGTATTCGCTGGAAGAAAACTGCAATAATTACAAAACAATTACTCCTGTTGGCTCAGAAATTCCAACTTATTTGATATTTTACCCAACTCTATATTTATTAAGCTATATTTTCTCACTTGTTAGGAATAAGGTGTGCTGGAAAATTGCACAGATTAGCTTGGACTACTTCACATTCTGCATCACTAAGAGTAAGCCAGAGCTATGGACCAGGAGAGGGCAGTGGTTGTTCAGTGGTAGAGTTCTTACCTTTCATGCAGGAGACTCAGGTTTGATTCCTTGCCAATGCACCTCAAGTGCAGCCATCTTGTGTGTTAATGTTATGCTGAATAAGTTTTAGCAGTGTCCAGACTAAGACAGAGTAGAAAGAAAGACCTGGTGATCTACTTCCGAAAAATCAGCCATTGAAAACCCTTCAGAACACAGTTTTGCTATGACACGCGTGGGTTCTCCATGAGTCTTAGTCAACTCCATGGCAACTAGGAAGAGTGGGCAGATGTTGTTTGCCTACTGGTGCCTTCTCTTTCTCTGGTTGCAACCCCATCATTGTGCTTGGGGATTACACTCCCTGACACTGTCTCAATCTTTTTTGGACTGTACATCAAGGTGTTCTGCCCTCACTTGTGCAATCGTCACTGACCTAGCCAAGCCAATTCATCCCCCACCCTGTACCATATGACAAGGGTACCAAAACACTCCTGCCACCTGCATTTCAGAGCTGCCCTTGGCTTCAGTCTGTGCAAAGCTGAGTCCTGCAAGTTTCCCTTCAATTCTGAGAACTACCTAGTGTTGTTGTAATAAGTCTCCTTTTATGGGTTATACAGAGTGGTTTTCTGTTGCTTATAACTAGAGGATTCTAATGAATACATTTAGGAAAATTGTTTTACAGGAATAATGTTCTAATTTCAGTATTATCTTAAAATGTGTCAAGTAGCTGTACTCAATCCACTGTACAGTAATGAATTTCTGACAACAGATGGCTCTGTGTAACTGGGAGCAGTTTGCTAGCCCTCCTGAGTCCCAGTTTTTTCATCTGTAAAACTATGATTATAAAACTACTAGATACACTCGCTTTAGAGTCTTGCTGCGGGAGAAAATTAAAAAACAAAGAAAGGAGGGAAACTGCCTTTCAAATCACAAAGTACTGTACAGAGTATTTATTGAAAAACAAAAACGAAAAAACCTGTTGCCATCAAGTCAATTTTGACTCACAGTGACCCTATAGGACAGAGCAGAACTGCCCCATAGGGTTTCCAAGGCTGTAAATCTTTATGGAAGCAGACTGCTACATCTTTCTCTCACAGAGGGGCTGGTAGGTTCAAACCACTGACCTTTCAATTAGTAGCTGAGCACTTAACCACTGAGCCACTAGGGCTCCTTGGGGGTTTATTTACATATCACTTATTCTTTCAACAAACGTTTTCTACAAAACAAACAGTGCCTACAAGAGAAAATTTACCATGGGGATATTTGAGAGTTCTTAGTGTATATTTCAGAGAAATACTCAACACTTTCCCAAAGTGTGAGGTGTGTATCAGTGTCAACATTGTTCTGCACAGGTGTGGTGCCTTCTCCCTTTACTTACATTTGCAACAACCACCAATATTCTGTAACTTTGTTTTCTTAGGTATACAGAATAAGGGGTATATATTTAAGAGATATTGTAAGAAGAATTGTGTAGAAAAAATAGAATTTTAACTTATAGCATCTTATCAGCAATTTAATTTGATCTTTCAACTTTTTAAGTTAAAATGTCATGTATGTCCTCTTTGTTGTAATTCTGGAGGTGCAGTGATATAGGGTGGAAAATGCACTTGATTGTCAATCAGAACACCTGGTCCAAGTCCAGGTTCCTTCATTCATTATCTTTGTGTCTTTAGAAAATTGGCTTAACTCTCTATACCTTTTTCTTACCTGCCAAATAAATTTGATCTGTCTGTGATTGTTAAGGTTGTGTGTTAACTTGGCTGGGCCATGATTCTCAGTGGTTTGGCAGTTAAGATGTAGTTTGGCAGTTGTATGATGATGTGATCACCTCTGTGATGACATCTGATATAATGTGATAACATCCATGATGGGATCTGCTGTGAGTAGCCAATCAGTTGGAAGGGAGGTTCTTTGGTTGTGGCTGAGATCCAATATAGATGGACTCTCTGGCAAGGCTCATGGGCTTTTTTGCTCACTCTGGATCCTGCAGCTGGCTCCTGTTCATCTGACCTCCAGTTCTTGGGACTTGAGCTAACAGTTTGCCTTCTATCTTGCCTACTAATCTTGGGATTTGTCAGTCTTCCAAGCCTGTGAGCAAGAGACCTGCTGTCTGACCTGTCAACTTTGGGTTCACCAGCCCCTGTGGCTGCGTGAATCAGGAGAAGCCTCCGTACTGACCCACGGATTTGGGACATTCCAGCCTCTACAACCACATGAACTTTTCCTTGGTATAAATCTCTCAGTCTAGATCATCTTGGAGCTATAATCAACACCCATGGAAGCAACAGTCAAGAAATCAAATGACACACTGCACTGGGCAAAACTTTTGCAAAAGACCTCTTTAAAGTGTCAAAAAGATGTCATCTTGAGGACTAAGGTGCTCCTGACCTAAGCCATAGTGTTTTCAATTGCTTCATATATATGCAAAAGCTGGACAATGAATAAGGAAGACCAAAGAAGAATTGATGCCTTTGAATGGTGGTGTTGGTGAAGAATATTGAATGTAACATGGACTGCCAAAAGAAGCAAAAATATGTCTTGGAAGAAGTACAGCCAGAATGCTCCTTAGAGGCAAGGATGGCGAGACTATGTCTCACATACTTTGGTCATGTTATCAGGAGGGATCAGTCCCTGGAGAAGGACATGATGCTTGGTAAAATAGAGGGTCAGCCAAACAGAGGAAGATCCTCAATGAGATGGATTGACACAGTAGCTGCAACAATGGGCTCAGGCATGACAATGATTGTGACGATGGCACAAGCCTGGGCAGTATTTCATTCTGTTGTACAAAGGGTGGCTATGAGTCGGAACTGACTTGACGGCACCTAACAACAACAACAACACATAGATATTTATACGCATTACTGGTTTTGCTTCTCTAGAGAACTCAGCCTAACACATTTGGTACTGAGAGTGGGGTGCTGCTCTAACAGATGCCTAAAATGTGGAAGCAGTTTGGAAACTACATAGATAGAGGCTGGAAGAATTTTAAAATACCTAATAGTAAAAGTTTAGATTGCACTGAAGAGACTATTGGTGGAATTATGGATGTCAAAGACAATTCTGGTGAGGACTTAGAAAGAAGTGAGGAAAACTGTTACACTAGAGATGGTGCAGATGGCAAGAAGGAGCAGCAGAGAAACAACAGCAGCAGAATGAGGAGACCAGGGTGAGACAGCGCTGGAGCCGACCCAAGGAGCCAAAGAGCTTAATGCCGTGGTGCAGGAGGCTTCCTGGTGGAGTGGGGTGCCTTCAGGCACGTATTAGTGGAGCTAGAGAGCTTTGGAACACTTGCCCCAGTATGGCAGATACAGGCTGTGAGGCCCAAGGGCCAAGAGGCCAAGGAACCAGGAAGCAGAAGCTAAAGAGACAAGGAACACAGGAAGCAGAGCTGCCTCAGTCTCAAAGGGTAGGACCATGAACTCAGGGGTCTCAAAAGGTGGAGCCATTGCCTCTTGTGGTTTCTAAGGCTTGGGCCACAGCCCCCTAGGTTTCAAAGAGTCAGATTTTCACCCTCAGTTTTGGAGTGTGGGGATGCCTTTCACAAGTGCCAATGGGATGGGGTCAGATCCACTGCTCAAAGCCCAAGGGGCAGAAGAAAGGGGCCTGCCAGGGCTGAGGGGGTAGGGTCACCATTCAGATGGACTAGGAGAATGGGGCTGCCCAAAGCTGAGGGAGCAGAGTTGCCATTCCAGAAGGCCTGGAAGGTGGAGCTGAAGCCCAGGGCCGAGGGGCCTCTACTCAGAATCCAGGCAGTGTGGTCAATACCTAGAGTTTGGAGGGCAGGGCTGGTGTCTTTATGGTCTCAGAGAACAGAGGATTATTTTCAAGCCTTGAGAGCTAATATAATGTGTTCTGCTGACTTGCTTGGTGCCTGTTATCCCTTCTTTGCCTCCAGTTTCTCCCATTTGTAATGGAAATGTCTAGCTTGTTTCTGTTCCACATTGTATTTGGAAGCAGATAACTTGTATTCTAGATTTCACAGATGAAGACGAATTTTTGGATTTTGGACTCGGAGTTGATTTAAAACTTTTGCTATGATATGATGGGGTGAATGTATTTTACATGTGGTAAGGACATGAATTTTTAGGGGCCAAAGTATTGAATTTTGTCCCCCAAAAATGTGTGTCAACTTGGCTAGGCCATGATTCCCAGTGTGTGATTGCCTACCATTTTGTCATCTGATGTGATTTTCCTATGTGTTGTAAATCCTACCTCTATGATGTTAATGAGGCAGGATTAGAGGTAGTTATGTTAATGAGGCAGGACTCAATCTACAAGATTAGGTGGTCTCTTGAGTCAATCTCTTTTGAAATATAAAAGAGAGAAGTGAGCAGGGAGACAGGGGCACCTCATATACTGAAGAAACAAGAGCCAGGAGAATAGCACATCCTTTGGACCTGAGGTCCCTTTTCTGTGAAGCTCCTAGACCAGGAAAGATTGATGACAAGGAGCTTCCCCCAGAGCCAACAGAGACAGAAACACTTCCCCTGGAGCTGGCATCCTAAATTCAGACTTCTAGCTTACTAGACTGTGAGAGGATAAATTTCTCTTTGTTAAAGCCATCCACTTGTGGTATTTCTGTTATAACAGCACTAGATAACTAAGACACTGTCCTATATAACTTACAGACACGGACAGATTACCTAATAAGCAAGGCATACATGGGTTTACTTGTGCTTACTTACTGGTCTGTAGTGCACAACTTCACCTGTTTTTCACCACATCATGTGGTGAAACCCACGTGAAATTGTGCACTACAGGTTAGTGAGTAAACACAAGTAAGCCCATGTGTACCTTCTTTACTGGTTAATCCACCCCTGCTCACAGACATGTTGTAAGCATCAAATGAGATCATGGATTCTTTCTGAATCGTAAAACACTATCAAAATATAGCTTCTGAAATGTCATAGCTTTGAAAACCCTATGGAGCACTTTTATTCTGCACACATGGGTTGCCATGAGTCAGAACTGACTCCACACCAACTAATAACAACAAAAATCAAACTATAAGACAAAATTTATTCATCAGCAATTATTGTTTGCTTACAATCAAGTCTTTACTTAATACTGCTTACATTTCAACCACATTATGATTACCTTCAGCTAAATAAACTTTCTTAGGTCTTTTCTTCTAGGGCATTCTATGATTTACAGTTAGAAAATACGACATGTAGAGCAGTGTTATTTAGGCAAGGCTACTGTGTGTGGACAGAGACCAGCAGCATCAGCATCCCCTGGGAACTTGTTAGGGATCCACATTCCTGGGCTTCACCCCAGAACCCCTGGGGTTGGGCCCAGGAGTCAGTGCTTTTAACAAGGTCTCCAGGGGACTCTGATGCAAGATCAGGTGAAGCAGCACTGGCTTAGACCTTTCCATCCCAGATATTCTCTATGTGCCAAAAGTAGTTCTTCATTTTAGAATAATAAGTATAATATCAATGACAATGTAATAATAGGTACAACAGCTATATTTGTCCCCTCCTTCCTTTAGGAGCCACAGTGATCCCAATAAGAATATCATTCTTCTGTTCAAAACCACCCAGAGGCTTCCTCATCTCAGAGTAAATACAACCAACAATATTCTCCTGTATTGGTCCCTAGCTGCTGCTTCTCTGCCCATCTTGCCTGAAACCCCTCTGCTTTTCTCTGTCTTTGCCTGGCCAGCTTTCTTACTTATTTTAGACTCTTATAAAATGTCCCTTTATGGGGAGGCTTCCCTGACTCCCACTTGAGCTAGCACATCCCTCCACACACTCACTGTTGCCTCTAACATGCTAGCTTGCTTCCTCCACTCCTTCCCCCTGTGAAAAAAGGACCTCAGTCTTTTTGGGAAGATGCTGTTCCCCCAGAACCTAGAACAGTGATTATCACATGGAAGGTGATCATCAATGCATTTTTGTTAAAGGAGGAATAAAATATTAATTGTGTGCCAGGCACCATAGAAAGAGTGGCTGCTGGCATGTGTGAAGTTCAGGGACTCTTGGGGTTCCTGGGGGCAGGTGATTCTGTGACATCTTGCAGGTGATGTTTTCAGCCTCTAGTGGGTGGGCCTCCAAAGATCCCGAGGGACACAACGTTTGTACTTTGTGTAGCTGCAGTGGAGGTCCTCTTGTCTAGGGCTACTCACCCTGCTGCTTATGGAGGTGGAGCCTCCATGTTCATGGTTAGGACATGAGGGGACCAGGGTGACCCACTTGCTAGCCTCTCATATGTATCAGTGCTGGGATTTGTGCTTCCTGGGTTGTTTCACTCATTCCTTTCTATGCCTCACAGCTTCTATTCCCATTTTTCAGAGGAAACTGAGGCTCAGAAGACAAGGTACTGCCCAGCTACAAGAAGCCAGAGAACACAACAGGAACCCAAGTCCACCTAGACTCCATTAAACATCTTTTAACTACAGTAATGAGTTTTAAACAAAATATCCATGCATTTTGTGGAAGAAGGGAACATGAATAAAAGTTGAGGAGTTAAGAGACAAAGCTTTGCCTTTTGTTTAGTTGGTTTTCTTTGGGGCTTTTCTTAGCTGGCTGCAAGCTGGAAATGAATAAATCCTTGGTAAATTTTCAGTGTCTTTCAGGGACACTGAGTGCTCTGTCACTCAATCTGTTTAATAGGAATTGTGTAGCTAAAGCCACGTGCCTCTTGTTGAATAGCTCTCCACAAATGTCTCACAGCTGAGGGCCTAGGGAAATCCTTCACTGAGGGAATGGCAGTGTGACTCACATTCAGTCATAAATACAAAAGTTTTATTTAGTATGATTGCCAGCTTTTGGCTCTCCTCTGTGACAGCCCCTCAGTGTCTCTCCTAGGTGTCCAGTCAAAATTACTGTGCATTATCCTTTGGCAAGGACAGCTTCATCTCTGGAGTTATTCCTCCAATATCTTGAAGAACAGCTTAATGCAAAATGTCCTATGAAACAAAAAAGGAAAAAAAGTAAACTAATCTCTGAGAGTAAAAATGAAAAAAAAAATCATGCAAAAAAATCTCTGCTTGAATCACATTAAATTCTAATATTTTCACTTGAATTGAAGACAAAATTCACAGATTCCTTCTCCTCAGATAGAAATGAGAGAAAAAGTGTGAAAAGGAACATATTTTGAGGGAGGAGGACACGTCATTTCAGTGTCAGGGCAGATGAGCTGCTAACAAGATAAGTTACACCCTTTTGGCTTCTCACACATCAAAATGAAGGTAAAAGATTTAAAAAGGCCTAAATCTACTATGTGAGAATGAACGAAGACTGCTTTTAGCCTATGCATCCTCAGGAAGTGAGTTATGTGGGATGAGTAGTGACAAAATGTGTGCACATTGTGGAGCTGACTGAGTGGTCTCAGCCAGATGAGCTGCTTGCCCGGGCATCCCACCAAAGGTGCTGATGAAAGGCAACCCATCATGATGGGGTCTCTGGGAAGACCTCAGAAAAAGGGGTACCTTATGTAGCTGAAGGTTGGGGCAGAAAACAGGAGGAATGTCTGAAATTTGTGTCATAGCTAGATCTAGAGTCTCCCCTTCCCCACACCATTGGGAATCTGGAGGTTTCTTGTCTATGAAAGTGAACCACACTGGATCCAAACTCAGAGCCATCAGTCTCAACAAAAGGCAGAGGTGAGTTGAAGACATCACAGAACTTCCCTAAGTGCAATAGTGAGATGTTCAGATTGTCCCCAGATGAGCTCCAGGTAGGAGTCAGGGTGGGTTTTCTCTGGAGAAACCAAGCAGCCTCAGAAAAAACACTGGCCTTATCTGCAGGAACATCCACCGTTCACAAGTCCTGCTCCCGTGTGGAGAGGTTCCA
This sequence comes from Dugong dugon, assembly GCA_030035585.1. NCBI lineage: Eukaryota > Metazoa > Chordata > Mammalia > Sirenia > Dugongidae > Dugong > Dugong dugon. The sequence goes on from CM057474.1 coordinate 42,779,504, forward strand.
ACCAGCTGTCTACTGTCTCATTCTTAATGATTTATTAGCAGACATTTAAGGAAAGCCTATGATTAAAAAAAAAGAAGGAAAAAAAGAACCTTAGCGGGAAAAAATGATAATAAAGAGACTTAGATTAAAACTTAATAAAAACCATACTTAATATCCTCAGAGAAATAAGAGAATGATGTTTTATTTCACAAAAAAATATCAGCAGGCCATGAAAAAGACACAATAGAGGTACAACAAAGAATACTGAATAATAAAACACGTGAGAACTGAAACCAAACACTCAGTTGAAGGTTCTGAAGAAAGAGTGGAGAGAGCCTATCAGGAGAAATTAGAATAAAAAGATAAAACAATGAAAAAAAAAAGAAAAATAGAGAGAGTAAAGATAAAAAAAAGTAGTCTATGAGTTCCAATGTCTTATTAAGAATTTCATTAAAACAGAACAGGAAAAAACGGACAAGAAAAATTTATTTTTTAAAATGCATTGTTTTTCTCAAACTGAAAACATTAGTTTCTGAGTTAAATATCTCTCTTCCTTCAAATCTGACTCTACAAGACAAGGAGTGTTTTAGGCTGGGTTCTCTAGAGAAGCAAAGCCAATTAAAGCATATAAATTTATATATAGAGAGAGAGAGAGGGAGAGAGGGAGAGAGAGAGATTTATATCAAGGAAATGGCTCATGCAGTTGTAGAGGCTGGAATATCTCAAGTCCATGGGTCAGGCTGGAGGCTTCTCTTGATTCATGTAGACGCAGGGGCTGGCAAACTCAAGATCAGTAGGTCAGACAGCAGGGCTTTGGCTCACAAGCTGTGGAGACTGACAAATCCCAAGTTCAGCGGGCAAGACAGTGGGTAAGCTGCTAGCTCAGGTCCCAAGAACTAGAGGTCAGATGAACAGGAGCCAGCTACAGGATCCATAGCAAGCAAAAGCCCATAAGCCCTGCCAGAAAGTTAACCTCTATTGGATTTCAGGCTATACCCCAAGGAAATTCCCTTTCAACTGATTGGCTACACACAGCAGATCCATCATGGAGGTGATCACATCATCATAGGACTGCCAAACTACATCATAACTGCCACACCACTGAGAATCATGGCCTAGCCAAGTTGACACACAACCTTAACGATCACAGTCCACCTCTTGTCAACTTGGCACCTGTATACATCTCCTTAAACCATACATAATCTCTGAATAAAGACAATTATAAAGTCATATTTGTGCATATGTGATAAAACTAACACACATACAACTGAATACACACTAACCCTGTTTATATCTTATATATCATAAGTGAAGAAAACAAAAATATTTGATGCACACATACAAGGAAGAAATACTCATAACAATTACAGTCCTCATTTCTGTAACTTGTCATGTGGTCATAACTGGTATTTAGAACTACCTTTTTCCACCACCCATTCCATATTCCCTTTACATATAGCAAGCAACTCAGCCGGTCATTGTTCTTTGCGTGGTGGGGTGACCCAAACCCTGGTTCCTAAAGGGTCTGGACCATTAGTAGTCATGTCGGACTTGGGTTGCTGTAGTTTTCCATTGACTTTAATCACAGGCAGGTAGTACAAAGAGATGCCCTAAGGGATCTGCTCCATTCCAGACATACTCTTTTTTACCTCAATCCAATTTCCTCTTGGTAATCAGGATCAGTCACACCAGCCAATATGGTAACTCCCTTTTTTGCCTGTTGATCGAGAGGCATAAGGAGCCCAAAATGGCCAAGTGGTGTTCTTAACTTCCAGTTCAATGGAATCAGTGATGTGTCTCCAGGTGGAAGCATTCTTCCCCTTGGAAGTAAGACCTCTAGACCTGAAGAGCATAAAGTTGTGGGGACAGAAAGCAAAAATTTTACGAGTGAGTCTCTAGGGGTAATAGTGAGTGGTGCCACTCCCATTACTACTCCTTGATTCCTGGACCCATGAATCCTGGCTTGGGGAATAATAGAACCATATATTGGACACTGGTTTAGAGCATATACAGCTGCCTGGTATTGTCACCTAGCTGGCACCATAATTGTGTCTATCATTCGATTGTTCTATCAAGCTAGCTTCTTTAGGAAGATAGGGAACATGGTAAGACCTGTGAATTCCATGAGCATGGGCCCATTGTCACACTTATTTGCTGTGAAGTGAGCCCCTTGATCTAAGGCAATGCTATGTGGGATAAGATAATGCTGGACAATGCATTCTACAAGTCCACAGGTGGTAGTTTTGGCAGAAGTATTGCATGCAGGGAAGGCAAATCCATATCCAGAGTAAGTAGATTCCAGTAAGAACAAAAATCTGCTCCAGTGTAATCAACCTGGCACCAGGCTGCTGACTGATTGCCTCGTGATATGGTGCCATATCTGGGACTCAGTGTTGGTTTCTGCTGCTGGCACATTGGGAACTCAGCAGTGGCTGCAGCCAAGTTCGTCTTCATGACTGGAAGTCCACGTTGCTGAAGCCATGCATAACCTCCATCCGTACTACCACGGCCACTTTGTTCATGAGCCCATTGGCAATTACAGGAGTGGCTGGGGAAAGAGGATGACTGGTTTTCATAGAACACGTCATCCTGTCCACTTGATTGTTAAAGTCCTACTCTGCTGAGGCTACCCTTTGGTGAACATTCACATGAGACACAAATATCTTCACCTCTTTCATCCATTCAGGGAGGTCTATCCACATATCTCTTCTGCATAAATCCTTGTCTCTAATTTTCCAGTCATGTTCCTTCTAAGTCCCTGAACATCCAGCCAAACCATTGGCCACAGCCCATGAAACAGTATACAGTCTCTAATATGGCCGTTTTTCTTTCCAAGCAAAGTGAACACCCAGGTGCACTGCTCAAAGTTCTACACACTGGGAGGATTTTCCTTCACCACTGTCCTTCAGGGAATTCTCAGAAAGGGTCTGTTGTGCTGTTGCTGTCTGCTTATGAGTGGCACCTACATATCGCGTACAACCATCCGTAAACCAGGCATGACTTTTCTCTTCCTGAGTCAACTGATCATAAGGAACCCCCCTTAGGCCATAGGTGCACAATGGGAGATAGAAGGTAATGTGATAGTAGTGGAGACCATGGGCATTTGGGCTACTGCCTCATGCAACTTATTTGTGCCTTCAGGTCCTGCTCAATCTTGATCTCACATATACCACTTCCATTTGATGATGGAGAACTGCTGTGCAAGTCCAACTTTATGGCTCTGTGGGTCAGACAACACCCAGTTCATGATGGGCAGTTCAGGTCACATGGTGACTTTGTGGCCCATGGCCAGGTGTTCAGTCTCTACTAGGGCCCAGCAACAAGCCAAAAGTTGTTTCTCAAAAGGAGAGTAATTATCTGCAGAGGATGGCAGGGCTTTGCTCCAAAGTCCTAAGGGTCTGCACTGTGATTCACCAATAGGGGCCTGCCAAAGCCTCCAAACAGCATCTCTATCTGCCACTGATACTTAAAGCAAGATTGGATCAGCTGAATTATATGGCTCAACTGGCATAGCTGCTTGCATGGAAGCCTGAACCTGTTGCAAAGCCTTCTCTTGTTCTGGGCCCCACTCAAAACTAGCAGCTTTTTGAGTCACTTTATAAATATGCTGGAGTAGCACACCCAAATGAGGAATATGGTGCCTCCACAATTCAAAGAGGCCCACTATGCATTGTGCCTCCTTTTTAGTTGTGGGAAGGGCCATATGCAATAACTTATCCTTTACTTTAGAAGGACTATCTTAACATGCTCCAGACCACCTGGACCCCTAGAAATTTCAGGTTGAAGGCACCTGAATTTTTGTTGAATTAATTTCCCACCCTCTAGCATGCAAATGTTTTACCAATAAGTCCAGAGTCATTGACACTTCTTCCTTACTAGATTCAATCAGCATAATGTCATCAATGTAATAGACCAGTGTGGAATCTTGTGGAAGGGAAAGGTGATCAAGGTCCCTGTGGACTGAAGTATGACACAGGGCTAGAGAGTTGATACAGCCTTGAGGTAGGACACTGAAGGTGTATTGCTGGCCTTGCCAGCTGAAGGCAAATAGCTTCTAGTGGTCCTTCAAAACAGGTATGGAGAAAAAGGCATTAGCCAGATCAACAGCTGCATACGAGGTACCAGGAGATGTATCAATTTGCTTAGCAATGAAACCACATCTGGAACAGCAGCTGCAATTGCAGTCACCACCTGGTTAAGTTTTCAGTAATCCACTGTTATTCTCCAAAATACAATTGTTTTTTGCACAGGCCTAACAAGAGAGTTGAATGGGGAAGTTGTAGGAATCACCACCCCTGCAGCCTTTAAGTCCTTGATGGTGGCACTAATCTCTGAAGTTCCACCAGGAATGTGGTATTGCTTTTGGTTCACTATTTTCCTAGGTAGTAGCAATTCTAATGGCTTCCACTTGGCTTTTTCTACCGTAATAGCCCTTACTCCAATTGCCAGGGATCCAATGTGGAGGTTCTGCCAGTTACTGAGTATATATATTCCAATTATGCATTCTGGAACTGGGGAAATCACTACAGGGTGAGTTCAGGAACCCACCGGACCTACAGTGAAATGGACTTGAGCTAAGTAAGACTCCATTAATAACTTGACCTCCATTTGCCCCCACAGTGATGTTTTGTGTCTGTTGGAATTAGTGTCAATTCAGAGCCAGTATCCAGTATTCCTTGAAAAGTCTGATTATTTCCTTTTCCCCAACGAACTGTCACTCTAGTAAAACACCATCGTCCCTTTGGGGAAAGGCTGGGAGAAGATTAACAGCATAAGCTTTTGTCAGTGTAGTGGAGTCCTACCTGAAGGAGACTTGACCTCCCCTTCATTCAAGGGGTTGTGAGTCTGTAAACTCACTCAAGATTGGAAATTAATCGAGGGACAGTGACTCTCTCTTCTGGTGATTCAACTTAGAATGCTATTCACCTGACCTAGGATTCTTCTGCTTGTACAGATCAAGTAAATATTTAATAGTTTCTCTATCTATTTCACTCCTAGGAACACTATGACTAAGTAGCCAATTCCATAAGTCCATAATAGTAAGACTACTCTGATCACTGCTTTGACTCCACAGTACATTACAATTACCACACCCACATAGTCTTGTTGATTGAGTGCCACCACTTGGTACCTACTACCATTGGGTCCAATTAGCCCCATTATAGTTAGATATCTTAATTAGCTAGGCAATTACCATTGTCAAATCTGACTTACATAAAATAACAATCACAGCAGTCTTCAAGGATGCTGGGGCTCTCTTCACAAATTTGTTTCTTAGCGTTGTGGTGAAAGATGTCCTCTGGGCACTCCATGTGTGGATCTGTGGGTTGAACCTATTAAATCTGCTCTAACATGCCAATTTCCCTAAGCCTTTGGATACCTTCTTCTACAGTATACCAAGGCAGGTCTGATTCTTCAACTGGGTTTGGTGTAGGCCAGTGTAATCCATGCTTCAGTGACCTAACCAAATAAACTAATCAATCCTTTCCTAATCTCTCAAGCTGAAATATTGATTGAAGAATCTGTGCTTAGTAGGCCTATATCAATAAACTCAGACTGATCTATCTTTATGTTCCTTTCACCCATTATCCCACACCCTTAATAGCCATTCCCACTCATATTCTCCAGGTTCCAGTTTGTACATATTAGAAAAGTCAAGCAGTTCTTTCGGAGTGTAGCATACTTTCTTTTGGATTACACTTTGTTCTTCACTTTTGGAACTTGCTGGGACATGAGTCCAGTTGTAGGTCTAGAAAACAAAGTGGGTTTTGGGGATGTATTTTTAGAACATTCAGCATTGTCTTGTAAAGGTGATGCCCCAGGCAATGACTCAGACAAAGTTTCCTCAGACACAGCTAGGTTAATCTCATCAGATGGGGGTAAAGGAGCTGCTGGTTTTACTGGGGAGGGTGGCTTAGCAGACAAAGATGGAGTAATCTCTTCAGATGGGAGTGAGAGGGCTGGTTCTGTTGGCAGGAGTGATTCAATGGAATTTAGGGGCTCAGTGAACCCGGTGTCCTGATTATCTGTCCATATGTCCGAATCCCAAGTTTCAGGATCCTATTTCTTCCCAACTAATGCCCTCACTTTTACTTCAGACACAACCCGAGTTTAGGAATTCAGATGGTGTTGTAGTTCAGCCACTTTTATGACAAGACTGTGTGTTTTGTTTTTGGAAATGTCAACTCTGTTACTACAAGAAATAAAGCTTCTTTTCAAGGCTCAAGTAGAATCTTTCAGGTAGTTTATGCAGAGTTTGAGCTTTGACTCTGAAGCCCTTACTGAGCTCACCTCTTCTTTTCACCACTTTGTCTAGCAAAAGTAGGACCAATCAACCAGCTTCCTTATGCTTCTCATTATGACAAAGTTGTAGAAAGGTATCAAATATGAGACCACCCAGAGCATTGCCTTTCACCAGTACCTGATCTATTATTGATGGTGATATTTTGTGTATTTCTATTGCCACCTCAGGCCATGGATTAACTGTGTCCTCTTTACCACTGGAAGCAGAGTCATCAACATCTTTAAGACTAACCAGACTTGAGAACCAATTTAGAAAACTCATCCTCACAATTTTATTTCTCTAGAACCATTCTCATTACCAAATGTCTTAGGATAGGTTCTCTCAAGAAGCAAAATCAATAAAGAGAATAAATATATATATAACCCATTGCTGTCAAGTCAATTCTGACTCATAGCAACCCTACAGGACAGAGTAGAACTGTCCCATGGGGTTTCCAAGGAGCAGCTGGTAAATTTGAACTGCCTACCTTTTGGTTAGCAGCCACAGCTCTTAACCACTGTGCAACCAGGGCTCCATACATATATATATATATATATATATATTTATATATATATATGTATATATATGAGTGTGTGTGTGTACAAAAAAAAAAAAAAAAAAACTTTTGCAGCCGAGTGGATCCTGACTCATAGCGACCCTTTAGTGGCCCTATGGGACAGAGTAGAACTGCCCCACAGGGTTTGCAAGGAGTGGCTGATGGATGTAAGGAGATGGCTCACACTGTTGTAGAGACTGGAATGTTTCAAGTCTGTGGGCCAGGCTGGAGGCTTTCCCTGATTCACATAGCTGCAGAGGCTGGGGAACCCAAGATTGGAAGGTCAGACAGCAGGGCTCTGGCTCACAAACTGCAAAGGTCAACGAATCCTAAGATTGGCAGGCAAGATGGCAGGTATGCTGCTAGCTCAAGTCCCAAGAACTGGAGGTCAGAAGAACAGGAGTCAACTGCAAAAGCCCGTGAGCCTTGCCAGCAATTCCATCTGTATTGGATGCAGCCCACACCCCCATGGAAAGTCCCATTGAAGTGACTGGCTACTCACAGCAGATCCCATCATGGAGGTAATCACATTATATCTGTTCTCATCCTGGAGGTGGTCCTATCATCACACAGCTGCAAACTACATCATAGCTTCCAAAACACTGAGAATCATGGCCCAGCCAAGTTAACACACAACGTTAACGTTCACAAGGAGTTATAAATGAAAGGGCCTAAAAACGTTCAGAGATTAACAAAAATGTGTAAGGCAAAAGATGATAGGTCAGAATTTTTTGACACTTCTCAACATCAGCCCTGGAACTGAGAAAACCAGTGGAAAAATGCTTTCAAAATTTCCATGGAAAATAATTCTATCTTGTGAGTGTAGAGCAAAGACAAATTCATCCAAGGAGTTCTCAGATACTTTTTCATAAAAAAGGGGGTGTATTTCCCCAGTGAAGAAGTATAAATCAGAACAGAGTAGGATACAGGGTCCAGGGAACGGAGCTGTGACACTGATAAAAGTTCCAGCTGATGGCTGCGCAGCTGGCCCGATGACAGCAACTGTTTAGATTAGAGCCTAAGAATGGAGCTTCCAGGGGATGGAAACTGGAACTACAAACCACTTGTTGTGCCGGGTCACATGGAAAATCCCATAATAGAAGTTTAAGCAATACTGTTGGGAAGTTTAAGAAGGATTAATGATAGTATCATAGAAAATCAAATTAATGAAAAAAGCAAGACAATTAATAAAATTGTGTAGAAAAGAAAAACTATTTGAAGTACAGGTAGTTCTTAACTAATGACTGGTTTCTGTTTGGATGACCCTGTCACAAGTCGGTTCTGACATAAGTCAAATACCTCATTTTTTTTTAGTTTTCATTATTATTACCTTTTATTACCAGTATCTTTATAAACCTGACCTTTATTTGTCTTTGGGGGTTGGAAACATTACATATAAACTTAAGGATATATTTTAATACATACATTAAAAATACACAAACCATAAAAATTTACTCCCACGATGAAGAAGAGTTGGATGACATTGCCATTTTGTCAGTTGCAGTAATAACTTCACTTTTGGAAGGTTCTGGATCATCTGGCTTATCCCTGGGAATGGGGATAGTGTTTCTAGTGAGAAAATGAGTGAGAGATGTCTGTATGGTCCTTTTCTTTTTTTTTATACATTTCAAGGTAACATCTCCCTTCCCGAACCTGCCTATCAGCTTTAGCAAAGTGATCAACGTTTGGATCCATATTTTCAAGCAACTGAAGCCCCTGATTTAGTTCAGAAAAATCTTCAGCTAATCCTTTCACTGTAAAATTTTTTGACAACTTCTCTCCTTACTCTTCCTCATTATCTGTTTCTTCTTCAGCATTTCTTTCCTCTTCAAAATCCATTAAATCCTCATCTGTCAATTCATCTTCTTTGTGATCTATGAGCTGTTTCACATCAGTGATATCAAGTTATAAATTCAGCGTTCTTGTCATATTGATGATTTCTTCCATCATATTATGCACGTTCACATAAATCAGCATTTTTTCCCAAATCCCCTGCATGCATTTTCCTGTAACTTCCCACCAGAAATATGCAATGTTCCAGATACTCTGAAGAATATTACAATGAAGTTGATGTCAGTGTTGTAACAATGAAGTCGGAATTGAAGTGGCTGTCCAGTGCATGTGCAGTTCAATTGTTGTATGTCATTAGAGTTGAACATTGCCCAACTTTCTATCCGTTATGACTCCCTATACCCCACTGACACAGACTTCATTGTAGCCCAGGCCATATAGCCTTCTATATGGCAATGCTTTGAACAGTAAATCATAACGTTAAACATCTGCAAGGGAACTTCTGAGAATGAAAACGTCAGCAAATTACAAGCTGCAAAATTGTATGTAGTACATATTACCAATGATAAGGTGTACCAAAAAAAAAAAAAAAAGTGGACCATCATAAATTTGGTTCATCATAACTAGAATAAGTTGTAAGTCAGGGACCACCTGTACAGTGATTGGTTGGCAGTGAAAAAGTACTTAAGGAATGTCAACAGTGTAAACACTCATCACCAATAATAAAACATTGAAATACATTCATATTAGGAAGGAAAGTGGGTAGACCTGATAGAGCACTGAATACATGTCCTTCACATCCAGTCACAATAAACCACGTCTAAACAAACACACAGTACATTTTAGACAATCTAAATTTGGAAATACGAAGGTAAATGCTGAAGAGACAGCTAAATGAGTTGAATATGGTTGACTCTGAGAAGAACACCCGGGAGTGGAGAAGGGGCAGGGCAGGAGAAAACTATTTCACTTTTTAATCTCATGCAATGTAACACTTTGATGGTTTAAAATTAATTTAAAATAGATATGGGTTTTGGCAAAAGTATGATTTCTGAAATTAGGAATCTATGATAAAAATATTCCTAAAACTGGTTTTGTAGATGTATGTGTATATTGGTCAAGGAATCAGCAGGAATCAAAAGACACTCTCCAGTTAGGATAATCTTAAATTTTAATTAAGAGATATTTATGAACGAGTGGGCTGGGTATCAGGAAACTACAAGGGTTATATCTATAATTGGAGGGACAGTCATGCATAGCCAGTTGCTTTAAGGAGGGTTGTAAGCTAAGTGGAGGAACTCCACCAGCCAGGTTGGGGGAGTGGGCAGGGAGCAGCGTAAATAACTGAACTTCTTTTTCCTTCCTCTTTCTGATCTACTGCTGGGCTGAGGGGGAGCACAGGAGAAGGCTGAGGAGTGAGTCTGAAGAAGCAAATTGAAGATACCTGGTATGTCTGCTGTGAGACAGGTATGAGAGCAAAGGGAAATGTGAACTAACACGAACTCAGTCTTAGCATGGCACTCAGGAGATGTGGTCCCAGGTTAAATCCCCTGTGTGCCCACCTCTCCCTCCCTCTGGGTCCAGTGGGAGTCAGGTTCCATCTATGCACATGCTCCAACCTCTAATTCTCTTCCTGCTCAGCCTTTAGACTTCCGTCCCTGTGTGATTCTTTCATTTTCTGCATCTACAGAGGTTGTGTGCCTCCTTCTCTGTTCCTAATCTTTTGTTGTGTGGTGCATCATTTGCTGTTCACAACTTGCTGAAAGGCTGGCAACAAGCAATGATGTCAGAGTGTAGGGCCTGATCCTTACTGCCACCTGCCAGATTCAAGACCTTGAGAAATATTTCAATCTTTCTGAGCCTCATTTTCTTTTTCTATCAATTGGGGAAAATACTGCCTAAATTAGCTATTAGAATGAAATAGGGAAAATGTATGTCAAGCAATGAATGCAATGACCTGTAAATGTTATTTCCCCTTTATTTTTACAGAAAGGGTGTAAGATAATACGAGAATATCTAGTGCAGGGTGGTAAGAATAGACTTTATGAACTCCAGGAATAAAAGAAGAAAAGGTATAATGGTGGAGTAACTTCCAGACCTTTTAGAAGAGAGTCCAAGACAATACTGTGAGAAGAAGGGCCTGATTTCTTTTACATTACAAGTAACAGAATAACTACTGTACAAACTTTGTATCTCTCATTTTTTAAAATGGGAATAATAATGATAGTACTGACCTGGCTAGTCTGATATGAGGATTTAATGAGTTAATACACTAAAAGTGCTTGGAGCCATGGGAGGCACACATGACCACTAATGCTGGTTATTTTCAGGGTGGTTCGTGAGCCTTTGAAACTTCCCCCATGCTTACCACTTTCCAAATTTCTAGGTACCTTTGGGTAAAATAGTAGTAAAAGTCAAGACAAAACAGTTTGTTTTCCTGTTCTGAGACAGCAGAGAAAGGGAACGGGAGAAATGAGAATGGACCCACACAGCCAATCTTTGGAAGCAGGGAGGTAGAGTGGCCACTCTGTACTTGGCCTTGTCAATACTCCTGTTGGCACTTGATCATCTTGTGCATATCCAGAAGTTTTCTATGTCTAATTCAGCAGCACATCCTCACCCATGCAAGGAGGGCACCACAGGCATTTCATCCACTGGGCTCACCTTTTAAACAGTGACAGCTACTCTTCCCAAGTTTTTGTGAGGATGTGTTTGTATTCATCCATTGGAGTGTCTGTGGTTGTGTTGGTGAATATGCTTACTATATATTTTGTCTTGCTCTTAACTATGAGGCAAAATTCAATAAAAAGAGAATGTGAAGTACGTACAAATGTTTAAAGCATCTTCAGTCATCTGAGGCTTTTTTGTCATTGAGTTATTCCTATTATATTATATATTACATTACATTTTATATTATACATAATCCAGTCATTCAGCAAATATTTATTGACCATCAACTATCTGCCAGATGCTGCAAGTCTGGGGATACAGTGGCTATAAAGATAGAAATGCCCTCATTCTCTTGGGACTTACTGCCATTTATGAAAAGTTATAAATAAAATATGTTATAATAATATTATATTTATAAGTATGCTATAAGTTTATAAATATATTTCTGTATTTTATATAGTTAATGATTTATCTATAATAAATATATTGATGCATATATAAATACATATTATTCTATTTATACTAATTATATCAATTTATTTATAAATATATTTGTAAATGTAGTCATGGGATTATGCATTTATGATCATTCTTGAGTAAGGAATAACAGTCTGCAACCAGCAAAACACTATGAAATTATTTGAAAAGTCGACTCAAATCAAGCCAAGAGAATAGATAGTGCTTTTCCTACCCCATTTATTTTGGCTCCCTTAAAAATCCATCTGTTAAAGATTGATACACAGTTGCACATGTTAATTTTGTGAGGATCAGCTAAGGAAGTGTTTCCTTAACAACATTTATGTTTCTCATCTGTGGTGGTAAGAAGATCATCATCAATTATGACTTCTGGATTTTTCAAAACAAGCATTCAAATCTCTTAAATCAAATAGTTGTTTGTCATTAGCTATTCCTTTTACATTATTTATGTATTAAAAATATGTCTATTTTATTTTTGGACAGTAGATTTGGTATTTCCACAGTCTTTAAGCAATATATAGCCGGGGCCATGGAGTCCTGGAAACTGTGTGAGAGCAGCTATGAATAGGGATTTGTACTTGCTTCTAGGGTGAGCAAACAGGATTCATCCACTGAATCCTATCATCAAAGTGAGTTAACAGAATTTAATAAGTAGTATCAGTTCCAAATTGCTAGTGCAGAGCTAAATACAAATGTGTAGTGTAGATATCCTGTTGTCTATGGCTATAAGGCAAATTGTCTCATTTAAAACTTTCTAATGTACTCTGGCAAAGCGATGCCATGTGTGTGTGAATGTGTGGTGTGTGTGTGCGTGTTCATTCAACATTAAAATATCCCTGGCATTCTGCATTACTGTGGTGGATTGTCTTTTACAGTAATCCAGTAATCAAGAGAGTCATCTTTACATCTTCCTTCCCTCACCAATTGCTTTGGATTGTCCCTAATCATGACCTTAAAACAACCCTGCTTTTTACCGAGAGTGATGTGTTGAAGTCTCCTATTATTACTGTGGAGCTGTCAATTTCTCTTTTCTGTGCTGTTAGAGTTTGTTTAATGCATTTTGGAGCTCTGTCATTGGGTGCATAGATATTTATTATAAAACCGCCCTGCTTTTTATTCTGCTGTCACTACCCGGTTCAGACCCTTCTCATCTCTAGCCTGGATTAATGCACAATGGCCTCCAGTCTGGTCTCCAACCACAAATCTCACTCCTCACCCCAATATGTGTGCTACAATGCTTATGGAATGAGTGACATTTCAAAACTCACATCTGATAATGTTACTCTCCTGCTTAAAATTACTCAGAGACTCCCAACTACACAAATTCTAAAATCTTTTGCATGACATTTGAAATACTTAAGGATCAAATTCTTGCCTATTTCTTGGCAAGTTCCTGGTCACCTCCCATGTCTTCCTGCTTGCTTCCATGTGGTTTCCTGTACTTAGGAGGATCCTTCTCCTGGGGCACACTCAGCTCCCACCCAGAAGCCTCCCCTGATACCCTTACCCCAACACCCTAGTGCACCTAACATAGTACTTTCTTATAAACTGTAGTAAACTATTTTTTACTTTTCTAATTTTCCTGCTAGAGCCTAGACAATGAGCCCTGATGGATACAAACATCTCCCTTTATATCGTATTTGTTTTTGCATGTTTAATGCCTAACATAAAAGACCTCAAAATTTTTAGTTGGATTAACAATATATTTGTAAAATTTAAAGTCAAAGTATATTCTCTACTATCCTTTGCTCTAATTATATAATAATAATAATATTGTTTATTGTAGTTAAGTGAAAGTTTACATTTCAAGTTAGTCTCTTATACAAAAATTTATACATACATTGTTATGTGACCCTAACTGCTCTCCCTATACTGTGACAGCACACTCCTCCTTTCCACACCTGATTTCCCACGTCCATTCAACCAGTTCCTGACCTGCTCTGCCTTCTCATCTCACCTCCGAACAGAAGCTACCCATTTAGTCTCATGTAACTACTTGAGCTAAGAAGCACACTCTTCATGAGTAGCATTTTATGTCCCACAGTCCAGTCCAATCTTTGAAGACTTGGCCTCGGAAATTGTTTTAGTTCTGAGCTGATAGAGAATCGGGGGGCCATGCTTTGCGGGGTTCTTCCAGTGTCAGTCAGACCATTAACTGGGGTTTTTACTAAAATTTGAGTTCTGCACCCCACATTTCTCCTGCTCCATCAGAGACTCTCTGTTGTGTTCCCTGTCACTGAGGTCATTGGTGGTAGCTGGACACCGTCTAGTTCTTCTGGTCTCAGGCCGATGAAGTCTCTGGTTTATGTGGCCCTTTCTGTTTCTTGGGCTAATACTTTCCTTGTGTCTTCGGTGTTCCTCATTCACCTTTACTCCAGGTGGTTGGGACAAACTGATGCATCTTAGATGGCCGCTTGCAAGCTTTTAAGACCCCAGACAACACTGATCAAAGTAGGATGCAGAACATTTTTGGAATAAACTTTGTTATGCCAATTGACCTAGATGTCCCCTGAAAACATGGTCCCCAGACCCCCACCCCTGCTACTTTGCCCCTCGAAGTGTTTGATTGCATACAGGAAATTTCTTAGCTTTGGTTTAGTCCAGTTGTGCTGACTTCCCCAGTAATGTGTGCTGTCCTTCCCTCCACCTGAGATAATTCTTGTCTACTATCTAGTTAGTGAATAACCCTCACTCTTCCTCCCAACCCTTGTAACCATCAAAGAAAGTTTTCCTTTGTGTTTAAACCTTTTCTTGAGTTCTTATAATATTGGTCTTATACAATGTTTTTCCTTCTGTGACTGACTAAATTCACTCAGCATGATGCCCTCCAGATTCCAACATGTTATAAGATGTTTCAATGCTTCATCGTTTTTTATCATTGTGTGGTATTCCATTGTTTGGATACACCATCATTTGTTTATCCATTCATCTGTTGATGGGCACCTAGGTTGTTTCCATCTTTTTGCTATTGTGAACAGTGCTGCAATGAACGTGGGTGTGCATATATCTACTTGTGTGAGGGCTCTTGTTTCTCCAGGATATATTCCAAGGAGCAGGATTGCTGGATCATGAGGTACTTCTATTTCTAGCTTTTTAAGGAACGCCTAATTGATTTCCAAAGTAGTTGTAGCATTTTACATTCCTACCAATAGTGTATAAGTGTTCCAGTCTCTCCACAACCTTTATTATTTATTTTGTGTTTTTTGGATTAATGCTAGCCTTGTTGAGGTGAGAAGATATCTCATTGTAGTTTGATCTGCATTTTTCTAATGGCTAATGATCGTGAGCATTTTTTCATGTCTCTGTTAGCTGTCTGAATATCTTCTTTGGCGAAGTGCCCGTTTATATCCTTTGCCCATTTTTCAATTGCGTTATTTGTCTTTTTGTTGTTGAGGTTTTGCAGTACCTTGTAGCTTTAAGAGATTAGATGCTGATTGGGTTTGTCTTAGCCAAAATTTTTTTCCCCATCTGTAGGTTGTCTTTTGACTCTTTTGGTGAAGTCTTTTGATGAGCATAGGTGTTTGATTTTTAGGAGCTCCCAGTTATCTAGTCTATCTAGTTATCTCTCTTCTGGTGCTTGTGCATTGTTACTTATTGTTCGTATTATGTTTATGCCATGTATTAAGTTCCTAGTATTGTCCCTATTTTTTCTTCCATGATCTTTATCGTTTTTGATTTTATATTTATTTAGGTCTTTGATCCATTTTGAGTTAGTTTTTGTGCATGGTGTGAGGTATTGGTCTTGTTTCAGTTTCTGGCAGATGGATATCCCGTTATGCCAGCACCATTTGTTAAAGAGACCATATTTTCCCCAGTTAACGGGCTTTGGGCCTTTGTCAAATATCAGTTGCTCGTAAGTAGATGAATTTATGTCTGGATTCTCAATTCTGTTCCATTGGTCTATGTATCTGTTGTCCAACAGCCTGGCTGTTTTGACTACCATGGCGGTATAATAGGCTCTAAAATCAGGTAGTTTGGGGCCTTCCACTTTGTTCTTCTTGAGTAATGCTGTACTTATCCCGGGCCTCTTCCCTTTCCGTATGAAGTTGGTGGTTTGTTTCTCCATCTCATTAAAAAATGCGATTGGAATTTGGATTGGATTGCATTGTATCTGTAGATCGCGTTGGGTAGAATTGTTTCACAATGTTGAGTCTTCCTATCCAAGAGCAAGGTATGTTTTTCCACTTATGCAGGTCTCTTTTTGTTTCTTGCAGGAGTGACGTGTAGTTTTCATTGTGCTGGTCTTTTATGTCTCTGGTTAGATTTATTACTAAGTATTTTATCTTCTTGGGGTCTACTGTAAATGGTATTGATTTGATGATTTCCTCTCCGAAGTTCTGTTTGTTGGTGTAAAGGAATCCAACTTATTTTTGTATGTTTAACTTGTATCCTTAAACCTTGTTGAAATCTTCTATTAGTTCCAGTAGTTTTCTTGTGGATTCTTTGGGGTTTTCTGTTTATAAGATCATATCAACTGCAAATAGCGGTACTTTTGATTCTTCCCTACCAAATTTGATGTGCTTTATTTCTTTTACTAGCCTAATTGCTCTGGTTAAGACCTCCAGCACAAGAATGAATAAGAGTGGTGATAAACGGCATCCTTGTCTGGTTCCCATTCTCAAGGGGAATGCTTTCAGAGTCCATTTAGGATAATGTTGGCTGGTGGCTTTGTACAAATGTCTTTAATTATATTGAGGAATTTTGCTTCTATTCCTATTTTGTTGAGAGTTTTTATTGTGAATGGGTCTTGGAATTTGTCAAATGCCTTTTCTGCATTGATTTATAAGATCATGTGGTTCTTGTCTTTTTATTTATTAATGTGATGGATTGCATTGATCGTTTGTCTAATATTGAACCATCCCTGCTTATCTGGTTTAAATCCCACTTGATAATGGTTAATTATTTTATTTTATTTAAAAAAATTTTTTTTATTGTATTTTAGATAAAGGCTTACAGAACAAATAGTTTCTCATTAAACAGTCAGTACGCATATTGTTTTATGACATTGGTTAACAACCCCACAACAAGTCAACACTCTCCCTTCTCGACCTTGGAGGACCTTTTTTTTTTTTGGTCAAAATATACGTAGCCAAAGATAACACCATTTCAAAAATTTCTATGTGTACTATTCAGTGACATTGATTACATTCTTCCTTTTGTGCTGCCATTCTCACTATCCTTTTCCAAATTATTCCATCACCATTATCTTCAACTCACTTCCCTCTAGGCTTCCCATCAAACCTTTTGAGTTGCTGTTCTCAATTTGATCTCACATAGATAATTCTTTTTTTTTTTGTACTTTAGATGAAGGTTTACAGAACAAATAGTTTCTCATTAAACAGTACACATAATTGCCCTATGACAATGGTTAACAATCCCAAGACATATCAACACTGTCCCTTCTCAACCTTGGGTTCCCTATCACCAGCTTTACTGTCCCCTCTTGCCTTCTAGGCCCTGTACCTGGACTGCTGTGCCTTATTAGTCCCATTTTGTTTTATGGGGTTGTACAATCCCTGGCTGAACAGTGAGCCTCAGGAGTGACTTCACCACTGTGGTAAAAGGGTGTCGAGTGGCCATACTCTCAGGGTTTCTCCAGTCTGTCAGGCCAGTAGATCTGATCTTTTTTTGTGAGTTAGCATTTTGTTTTACATCCTTCTCCAGCTCTGTCCAGGACCCTCTGTTGTGATCCCGTTCAGAGCAATCAGTGGTGGTAGCCAGTCACCGGCTAGCTGTAATGGACTCATTCTGGTGGAGGCCGTGGTAGCCGTGGTCCATTAGTCCTTTGGTGTAATCTTTTCCTTGTATCCTGTTCTCTTCATTCTCCCTTGCTCCCGAAGGGGTGAGACCAGTGGAGTATCTTAGATGGCTGCTCACAGGCTTTTAAGATCCCAGATGCTACACACCAAGGTAGAATGTAGAACATTGTCTTTATAAACCGTGTTATGCCGATTGAGCTAGATGTTCCCAAAGACCAGGGTCCCCCACAGCCCTCCACTCAGCAATCCAGTCCCTCAGGGAGTTTAGATGTGTCTAGGGAACTTCCATGACCTTTCCTTGTACAAGTTATGCTGGCTTCCCCAGTATTGTATACTGTCTTACCCTTCACCAAAGTTACCCCTTATCTACTGTCTATTTAGTTTCCCCCCCACCCCTCCCATTTGTTCTAAGCATCAAAGATTGTTTCTTTTTGTGTGTAAACTTTTACATGAGTTATACAGTAGAAGTCTCATACAATATTTGTCCTTTTGTGATTGACTTATTTCACTCAGCATAATGTCCTCCAGTTTCATCCATGTTATGAGATGCTTCATAGATTCATCATTGTTCTTTATCATTACATAATACTCCACTGTGTGTATGTACCATAGTTTATCCATTCATCTGTTGATGGGCATCTAAGTTGTTTCCATCTTTTTGCTATTGTGAACAGTGCTGCAATGAACATGGGTGTGCATATATCTACTCGTGTGATGGCTCTTATTTCTGTAACATATATTCCTAGGAGTGGGATTGCTGGATCGTATGGTATTTCTACTTCTAGCTTCCTAAGGAAACGCCATTTCATTTTCCAAAATGGTTGTATCATTATACATTCCCACCAGCAGTGAATAAGCATTCCAATCTCCCTACAGCCTCTCCTGCATTTGTTATTTCCAGTGTTTTGGATTCGTGCCACTAATGCCAGGGAGAAATGGTATTTCACTGTGGGTTGAATTTGCATTTCTCTAGTGTCTAGGGATCAGGAGCATTTCTTCATGTGTCTTGGTCGCTTGAATGTTTTCTTTGTTGATGTGTCTGTTCATTTCCTTTGCTCATTTTTTAATTGGATTATTTGTCTTTTTTCTGTAGCTGTGTTGGATTTTCTTGTAGATTTTAGAGATTAGAACTTTGTCTGACCTTTAATGTCCAAAATTTTTATCCCAGTCTGTAGGTTCTCTTTTTACTCTTTTGGTGAAGTCTTTTGATGAGCATAAGTTTTTAATTTTTGCAAGATCTGGGTTACCTAGCTTATCTTCTGGAGTTTGTGTGTCGTTGGTTATGGTTTGTATCCTGTTAATGCCGTGTGTTAGGGCCTCTAGCATTGATCCTATTTTATAGTTTTGGCTTAATATTTAGGTCTTTGATCCATTTTGAATTAGTTTTTGTATATGGTGTGAGGTATTGGTCCTGTTTCATTTTTTTGCAGATGGACATCCACTTTTGCCAGCACCATTTGTTAAAAAGACTGTCTTTTCCCCATTTGATGGACTTTGGGCCCTTTTCGAAGATCAGGTAACTGTAGGTGGATGGATTTACATCTGGGTTCTCAATTCTGCTCCGTTGGTTAATGTATCTGTTCTTGTACTGGTACCAAGCTGTTTTGACTACCGTTGCTGTATAGTAGGTTCTGAGGTCAGGTAGTGTGAGTCCTCCTACTTTCTTTTTCTTCAGTATAGCCTTACTTATCCGGGGCTTCTTTCATTTCCATATAAAGTTAATGATTAGTTTTTCCATCTCTTTAAAGAATGTTGGTATTTGGATCGGGATTGCACTGTATTTGTAAATTGCTTTGGATAGAATTGTTATTTTCACAATGTTGAGTCTACCTGTCCATGAGTATGGTACGTTTTTCCATTTATGTAGATCCCTTTGGGTTTCATGTAGTTTTGTAGTTTTCTTTGTATAGGTCTTTTACATCTCTGGTTAGATTTATTCCTTAGCATTTTATTTTTTTAGGGTCTATTATAAATTGTATTGTTTTCCTAATTTCCTTTTCATTGTTCTCTTTATTGGTATGTAGGAATCCAACTGATTTTTGTATGTTTATCTTGTATCCTGGTACTCTGCTGAATCTTTCTGTTAGTTTTCTTGTCGAATCTTTAGAGGTTTCTATGTATAGTATCATATTACCCACAAACAGGAACAGTTTAACTTCTTTATTACCAATTTGGAAGCCCTTTATTTCTTTTTCTCACTTTATTGCTTGAGCTAGGACTTCCAGCGCGATGTTAAATAGGAGGGCATCTTTGTCTTGTTCCTGTTCTCAAGGGAAATGTTTTCAGTCTCTCTCCATTAAGAATGATGTTTGCTGTTGTTTTCCACAGATGACCTTTATTATGTTGAGAAATTTCCCTTCTATACCTATTTTATTGAGAGTTTTTATCAGGAGTGGGTGTTGGACTTTGTTATATGCCTTTTCTGCGTCAATTGAGATAATCATGTGATTCTCTTCTTTCCTTTTATTTATGTGGTGGATTACGTTGATTGATTTTCTAATGTTGAACCATCCTTGCATACCTGGTATGAATCCTACTTGGTTGTGGTGTATAATTTTTTTGATATGATGCTGAGTTCTATTGGCTAGAATTTTGCTTAGAACTTTTGCATCTATATTCATGAGTGATATTGGTAATTTTCTTTTTTTTTTTTTGTGGCATCTTTGCCTGGTTTTGGTACCAGGTTTATGCTGGCTTCATAAAATGAATTTGGAAGTATCCCTTCCTTTCCTATGTTCTGAAATACTTTGAACAGTATTGGTATAATCTCTTTGAATGTTTGGTAGAATTCTCCAGTGAAGCCACCTGGGGGAAGGCTTTTTTTCTTTGTTCTTGTTGGGAGTTTTTTTTTTAATTTATTATTATTACCTTTTGAATCTCTTCTCTTCTTAAGGGTCTGTTCAGATTTTTAACATCACTTTGTGTTAGTTTGGGTAGATAGTGTGTTTCTATAAATTTATCCATTTCCTCTAGGTTTTTGAATTTGTTGGAGTATAGTTTTTCATAATTCTCTGTTATAATCTTTTTATCTCAGTTGGGTCTGTTGTAATGTCTCCCATTTCATTTCTTATTTGGCTTATTTGCACCCTCTCCTGTTTTTCTTTTGGCAGTCTGGCCAGTGGTTTGTCGATTTTTTTGATCCGTTCAAAGAACCAACTTTTGGCTTTGTTGATTCTTTCTATTGTTTTACTATTCTCTATTTCATTTATTTCTGCTGTGATCTTTATTATTTCCTTTCTTAGACTTAAAAACACAAACAAACTAAAACTCAAAGGATGGGAAAAAATATATCAAGCAAACAACAATCAAAAAAGAGCAGAGATGGCAATATTAATCTCTGACAAAATAGACTTTAAAATACAATCCACCAAAAAGGATAAGGAAGGACACTATATAATGATTAAAGGGTCAATACACCAGGAGGACATAATTATAATAAATATTTATGCACCCAATGACAGGACTGCAAAATACATAAAACAAACTCTAACAGCATTGAAAAGAGAGAGAGACAGCTCCACAAGAGTAATAGGAGACTTCAACACACCACTTTCAGCGAAGGACAGAACATCCAGAAAGAAGCTCAACAAAGACAAGAAAGATCTAAATGCAACCATCAACCAACTTGATCTCGTAGACATATACTGAACATTCCACCCAACAGCAGCCAAATACACTTTCTTTTCTAACTCACATGGAACATTCTCCACAATAGACCACATATTAAGCCATAAGGCAAGGCTTAACAAAACCCAAAGCATCAACAAAATATTAAAAAGCATCTTTTCTGACCATAAAGCCATAAAAGTAGAAATCAATAACAGAAAAAGCAAGGGAAAAAAATCAAACACATGGAAACTGAACAACACCTT
Source organism: Dugong dugon (assembly GCA_030035585.1). Classification (NCBI taxonomy): domain Eukaryota; kingdom Metazoa; phylum Chordata; class Mammalia; order Sirenia; family Dugongidae; genus Dugong; species Dugong dugon. The sequence goes on from CM057474.1 coordinate 42,800,891, forward strand.
GCTCAAAAACTACTGGGTTATAGAAGAAATTAAAAATGGAATAAAGACATTCATGGAATCAAACAAGAAGGAAGACACATCCTAACAGACCCTTTGGGACACAGCAAAAGCAGTGCTCAGAGGTCAGCTTATAGAAATAAATGTACACATCCAAAAGGAAGAAAGGGTCATAATCAAAACATTAACCCTGCAAGTGGAACAAGTAGAAAGAGAGTAGCAAAAGAAGCCCTCGGGTGACAGAAGAAAAGAAATAATAAGAATTAGATCAGAATTAAAAGAAATAGAGAATAGAAAAACAATTGAAAGAGTTAACAAGTCCAAAAGCTGGTTCTTTGAAAAGATCAACAAAATTGATAAACCACTGGCCAAACAGACAAAAGAAAAACAGAAGAGGGAGCACATAACCCGTATAAGAAATGAGACGGGTGATATCACAACAGATCCAACTGAAATTAAAAGAATCATAACAGAATACTATGAAAATTGTACTCTAACAAATTTGAAAGCCTAGAGGAGATGGACAAATTTCCAGAAACTCCCTACCTACCTAAACTAACATAAACAGAGGTAGAACAACTAAATAAACCCATAACAAAAGAAAAGAGCTAATAAGGGACCTCTGCATGTATCTCTCCTCCCTCTCTGTTCTCAGTCAGTTTCTTATTCCATTCAGTGCTTGACTGAGTTCTTTATCTCTTCATTTGATGCTTAGGGTTTCAGGATTGACTTGTGTCTCTGTTTGACTTAGTTTTTCAGGTCTTTGCTGTGGAGGGACAGCGTGGTGCTTCTGTCTATAGTGTCATGTTGCCTAGAAGACTCTGAATTATTTCTTTAATGTGATGCTGAATTCTATTAGCTAGAATTTTGTTGAGAATTTTCACGTCAATATTCATGAGGAATATCAGTCTGTAATTTTCTTCTTTTGTAGAGTCTTTACTTGGCTTTGGCATCAGGGTTATGCTGGCTTCCAAGAATGAGTTTGGGAGTAGTCCATCGTTTTCTATGCTCTGAAATACCTTTAGTAGTAGTGGTGTTAACTCTTCTCTGAAAATTTGGTAGAATTCTCCAGTGAAGCCATCCGGGCCAGGGCTTTTTTTTGTTGTGAGTTTTTTAATTACCTTTTCAATCTCTCTGGCTTAGGGGGGCTGGCAGATTATTTTTTCCCCCTGTTTGTTAATTTGTTCACTCTCCAAGGCTGGGAGAAGGGCTCTGGGTGTGTGACAGGTCCTATTTCTGGCCAGCAAACTCAGCAATTGCTGAAGCCAGTCCAGGACGTAGTGCAGAGCAGGGAGCAGGGACGTAAATGGGAGAGAGGCTTTTCCCAAAAGGGGATGTTTTTGATCTGCATGGTAGGCAAGATGGAACTACTTATATTTCACTGATCGAGGGCTGCTTCTCACTGGTTCTGGATGGCTGAGTAGACTCTCTGCTGCTGGGTCTCTTACAGTGTGGAAAACGTCCCCTGAGCACTGCTGCTTACCTTCCTCACCCCTCACCCCCAAGCTGATCCAGGCTGAAGGACTCAGGTTCTCGCTGGGTCAAGTCTGGAAACTCCTTGCTGCTTCTGAACTTTCTCCCCGCCCCCCTACCCACCACTCAGTCCAGTTCCTCAACTTTGCCTTTGATGTCCAGGGCTCCTAGATTGTCATACATAATCGATTCGTTTTTTCGGGTCTTTGTCGTGAGTGGGAACATCAGAAATGTCTGACTACTCCTCTATCTTGGCCCCACCCCTCTAATTATATAATTATTAAGAATTTCTTTCATAACTGTTATTTACTATCTACCTACTACAAGTTATCAGGATGGACCAGTCCCTGGAGAAGGACATTGTGCTTGGTAAAGTAGATGGTCAGCAAAAAAGAGGAAGACCCTCAATGATATGAATTTACAGAGTGGCTGCAACAATGGGCTCAAGCATAACAATGATTGTGAGGATGGTGCAGGACTGGGCAGTGTTTTGCTCTGTTGTACATAGGGTCTCTATGAATCAGAACCTACTTGATGGCACCTAATAAAACAACCACATATTTAAAAAAATGATTCATCTAATAACAAATTCACATCATATTATTATACCACACTGACCAAATCCACTGCCATGAGTTGATCCCCTATATGGTTTCCAAGGCTGTAAATCTTTATGGAAGTAAACTGCCACATCTTTTCCCTTGGAGCCACTGGTGGTCTTGAACTGCTGACATTTAGGCTAGCAGTCAAACCCTTTTATATTATTACAGTGATTCTAAAATGGCAGGAGTTATACAACACAGAATGGGCTGGCATATATCTCTTATACTGGCTGCTAGAGGAGAACACAATCAAAAAAACAAATAAAAAAGTATAATGACTAAATTATAGCTTAGTTATTAAAAATAAAAAGGGCTGCTGCTTGTGACTGTGGATTTTGTTTCTGATTTTTAAAATATTTAAATATTAAACAGTTCTTTTATAGTTACCATGCTTTTCCTATTTAACGTATTTTCCTTTTTCCTTTCAAACAGGATTGTATGAAGTTCCTTCTCAGGATTACCTTGGCCTTTGGATTCCATTAGGATCATATTTGGGACTTGGCTAGAGGCAAACTTTGGCTCCTGCACACCTTCCCTAACCAGCATTCTGCTTGGCAAAGCCTGCCAAGTGCCTGATCGTGCAGAGAAACGGGACGGGATCGTTCAGTGTGGCAACACTGATCACAAGTGTTTGGAGAGAGGAGTCAAACCCCAGCCCTGGAAATGCAGCCCACGTGTCTCCATAAAATGGGAAGATATGCCAACCAGGAGTCCAAGGTCACATGACATCACTGCTTCCTGGGACAATAACCTAATCAAAAGAATTGCCACTGGTATAGATAATTTTTTTGTAAATTTTAAACTATGCTTTGAACCTGGTCATCAGCAAGCACAGGGAAATTGGAATTTATCATGACGTGGTAGATAATAAACCTTTAAGTAATGACATTTTACAGTTCATTCTCAAAGGGGTACAATGCCAACTTTGTTGTGAGGCAGACGGTCGGGAAAAAGGTGGATGTGAATCTGATCATTTAGAAGGCAAATTAATTTATGTGACAATAACCAGCCTCCAAATTGTGTTTATTGACTCATTACATTTTCTCCCTGTGAAATTTAGTAAAATGCCAAACTCTACGTTTTAAAGGAGCTGAAGGTTATTTTCTGATTTTGGAAGGGGGCATATTCAGTATTAGTAAAGATCTATATTAACAATATTCCCACAGTTTCAAGTAAGTCAGTAATTTTTCTGTAGTTTAGGGATAATATATTTGTAATAAAATTATGATCCCTTAGGCAATCCTTAATTAATCTTAACAATAATCAATTATATAATTGCTGAATCAAGGTTTTTAGGAGCCCAAGTAATTTTCAAAACAAAAATAAAATACGTTAGACCAGTAAAACCTCAAATCTTCTTGATAAGTGAAAAAAAAGAAAAGGGATGAAGAGAAAGGAGAATGAGGGGGAAATTTTTCAATGTCACTTTATCTGAGCCTTGAGTTGGAAAGTTCTGTTTACTATAGAAATGTTGTCTTATTTGATCTACAAGTTCAAAATAATGAAAAGGAAAACTTTTATTGTATTATTGTAAGGGAAACAAAAACATAGACATTATTTCTTAAGCTGCACAGTAGATTGTGCAATCAATTCTTGCAACTCATAATTTAGAATGACTCTCCAATTCCCTGTTGCCACAGCCTCAGGAGCACCTGTGGTCTTTCTCAGCAGGCTGGCTGCGAAGGCTGCCTCGTCCGAGAACCACATAACAGTGGGAACAACACTGAATGGTCTTCAGACAGGTGCATGCTAACCAACACCAGGCAACCCGCAGCTATGGCCCCCTGGGCTGGCTGGTCTAGACCTCTCCAAAGTTACACTCCACAAAGGGTTTGCTCTCCAGCTCTTGCTATCTCCAAGAGCAAAGAAAATTTGGAGATTTCCTTTCTGTCTGCAATGCAAAAGTAATTAGTATAGTGACCGAGCTTTTATTTTTTAATAAAAAATATCAGCTAAATACATTCTTGTTGACAAAGAGTTGAACAATGTAGGTGGACATAGATGAAGGATGGCACAGTTTCTTTTCCTCTAGGCCGTTCCAGGTATTCTCTATGTATTTATGAACACAGGGGCATACATATGCTGACATTGTCTTGCTTGTTTTTTAAATAGATAGGCTCATATTATAATGGTTGTTTTCTGACTTGTATTACTCACAGAATGACATTATGTTCCAGGAGACTAACTAAGACCCGCCCCAGTCTTTCACAACTTCTTGGTCCTCCAAAGTGAGGATACATTCTATTTCTCACATCGGCCCTTTCTGCTTCCTCCTCTGGGGTGGATGACAGCGGACACATCTTCTTGTGGACGATAACTCTAACCTCATGACCTTTGACATGTTTGAGTTCATTTTGGCAACTACTGTGTCAATCCATCTCACTGAGGGTTTCCTTTGTTTTCGCTGACCCTCTGCTTTATCAAACATGATGTTCTTTTCTACAATTGGTCTTTTCTGATGACATGCCCAAAGTAAATCTATTTAGAAAATAATTTATCAAATAAATAGCTCCTATAAAATGCCATGCTTTCTCAGCTGGCCTATGATATATGTCCCCTGACATTCACTCCGTGGTCACCACCTCATGAAGCACCTACTGCTGGCCCAGTGTTTCTGCACTGGCCCCCCTGCCTTCTGTGTGTCCTGCCTTTGCCTACCCATAGACATTGCCTCCAGGACCTTCTTCCTACAACTAGGCTCTAACCATGGATCCTTTCACTCAAAAAACCTTCAGTGGCTTTCTCAGCAGCCTGACTCCAGTGAAGCCTGAATTCCCTGCAGTGACCTGCATGGCCCTGCATGGCTCTGCCAGTTCTGACCCATCTCACCACTGATCCCTGGAAAGTAATCAATCACATCATGGGTCCTCCCTGGGACACAGCTTCCTCATCATTAAAAAGAGGAATCTTGACCGTATAACCTACATGATTATTTTTCATTGTTTGTCTCCTGGCCTATTTCAGTACTGATTAAAGAGCTCAGAGGTTCTGCCTGCATGCCAGTTGTAAGATCAGCAGTGTATTGCATCCTCACTTCAGCCCGGTTTAAGATCTTTTGAGAGATTTTTCTTCAGTTGTAAACACATGAGCATTAATGTTTATTGAAATCTTAAAGCCAGCTGGGAACCACTCATTTTCACTTCTGGAACCACTCGAAGCTAGTGACATGAGGAGCTTTTGCCAGCAAGGCCTGCTGTCATCCACAGCTTCACTGAAATGCAATCCACAACTTCTAAGTGGTGGGGAAGGATACCCCAGAGGATGAATGTACAAAGCTGGACTGCTGAGGCCTTTAAATCCCTTTGACAGGAAGTGAAACTCCTTTATCTGAACAAACTGTATCAAATGCTTTGTGCAGGACACTATCCTCAAGACAAAGCAACAAGCATGGTGGCTCCTGGCCCTCACATGGCCCAGAGCATTGTAGTAGATAAGCCTGAATAGTATAATGTGTTCGAGTGTGGTGGATATTATTACAGATGTATCAGAAACTCTAGGAGTTCACTGAAGGGGAAAGCCACTCACGACTGGGGAGAGGAGGGAAGCACTCAGGAAAAAAGTGGAATTTATGTTGTATAGGTTTGTGTGTGTGTGGTTAATAGTATTTAAAACGGACATCAAGGAGGAGGTTGGAACTAAAATTTGGGATTATGCATCCCTGGAGATTTCATTGTTCTCACTGCTCCCACCAGACATCGTTGCTAGCTGAATTCAGCAATATAACAGTGGAAGGACAGACATCACATCTCACCTAAGCACAGGTCCAAGAGATTAAGATATTAGAACAGATTAGAGGTTCTTTGGATGGTGGGACACAACACAAAGACACTTGGATAGATGAAAGACAGACTCTTTGTTATTACAGCTCTAAATGAGAGAAGGCTACCCAGTAGGGTCATAAGAGGCTTACACCCAAGGACAGGATCATAGGATGCTAGAACTGTAAAAACCAATCAGTTGCCTTGGAGTTGACTTCGCCTCCTGGTAACCCCATGTATATCAGAGTAGAACTGTATTCTGTACGGTTTTCAATGGCTGATTTTTCAGAAATAGATCACCAGGACTTTCTTTTGAGGCACCTCTGTGTGGACTCAGACTTCTAGAATTTGGTCTAGCAGCCGAGTGCTTTAATGGTTGGCACTACCCAGGGACCCCTGCTGGAACTTTGATTGTTGTCAGCTGCTGTTGCATCGGCTTCTAACTCATGATGACTCCATTCACAAAGGGATCAGACCATTGTGATCCATAGGGTATTCACTGATGGATTTTCAGGTGTAAATGACAAGCCTTTCTTCCTAGTCCATCTTAGTCTGGAAGCCCTGTTGAAACCTGTTCATCTTCACAGCAATGCAAAAGCCTCCACTGATGGCAGGGTTGCTAGAACTGAAGGAGATACCTTATGCATGGCAAACAAGGTAGGGTTAGCTAGACTTCAGAGGCTTCCTGGGGATTATTTTGAATAATTCCATAGACACAAAGAAGAAGGGGCCATGGTCTGGATGTTAGGGATCTAGGGACCTCTGTGTATTGAAACCCAGGAGTGTTAGAGCCTCATAAGGGAAGTCGTTGGGGTGGATGGGCTTAGCAAACTGCCTGTGATAGAGAACTGAAAGTTTTTAGTTATAATTTCAAAACTGGGCTGAGAGAGCAGTTATGAAATATTATCTTGCATGGTTGGAGCGCCTTGTGGGGGTTAGAGCTTGGAACAGACATGGGAAGGCTACGTAACCACTGCTCATAAGGTACAGTTAATTAAACCATATGCACTAAGACCTTTTCTACTACTATGAGATCTGAGGGTGGTAACTGTGCACACATCAGCCCCTTCTGCAGCTTTGGACCCAGTGGAGAAGGAGATGCAGAGATCAGACAGGTAGTGAAAGTCGAATTTTCTGTTCGACTGACATGCCTGAGCTAGAGGATGCAGATTGGTGTCCAGCCTCAATTGCGCTCTGCAACAGCCCATCCCCCACTCAATGCCTCCTCCCCCCTACCCCCATGCCTTTGCCCTCACCACCTGAGTTGACCAGGCCTCTCAGACAGAACAGTCCCCTCACATGCAGGGCTCACAGGATGAGTGAGCAAGATTGTGCCCCATCTGAGGCCAGCAGCCAGCTGCAGGGGAGAAAAGGAGGAACAACACAAACAGTCTCTTCTGGAATTCACCAACCAAAGAAGTCAGACGCCTTCAGGGACTGTGAGTGCAGGGTGGAGACCCAGCTAGAGGAGAGGGGCACTCCCCTAGCAGAAGCCCCCCTACCCTAGCACAGAAATAGGCAAGGTGTGAAGAGCATTCCTGGGGGCCTGTTTTCTTAACAGGCTTACAGTTGGTCCACAGGCAGGTGGAGGTAACAGCAGTTTATACGTGCTTTCCATCAGCCCTGTTCCCACTCTGGAGAGGTGGGGGCCCTTACCTCCACATCCTGCCTACCACAGTCCTGGCTGAAGTTTGCTAACCCGGTACAGGGAATTGCAGCACCCTGTTCACTCCAGCAGTGCTGGGCAATGGTGCACAGTCCTTGTGCTTTCTGTCCTCTAGGTCTGATGATGGCCAGCCAGGCTGGCCAGTACAGGTCTGTATCATACGCTGCAGATGCAATGAAAAGACCATTTAAAAATACTCCCATTGTACAAGGCCAGCAATCTAAAAATGCTCCAAATTTGACCACTGTGAATTCCTGTCCATTTACAGATTTCCCAGAAGAAAGTAAACACCGAAAATTATTCTCCCCAATTTGTATCCATCTCAGCCTTAGCCAGAAAGTTCTCTCTCTAATTCCTGGTAGCAGCTGTCTCTGCCAGACTGTTCTTCCTGCAGGATCTCAGAGTGAAATGATGCAAGTCTCTTGTATGCTTCACTCTTTAAAGGATCCAGAGAGCTGATTGGACACATTCCATATCACCAGCCCCACTCCCGTCAAACACACACATACACACCTATACACACTCTCACACATATGTACACACATATATGCATACGCACATATATCCATAAGCAAATTGCTGTTGGTGTCAGAATTAACCAGAGCAAAATAATGCCCACAGAATCCAGTGTTTAATACAGGAGCTGCCTGAGACCAGAGCAGAGACTCAGCAATGTCTAAGAGAGGAAGGTCTCCTGAACAGGCTTTGATTTACCTCACCACAAGGGCAGACAGTCTTGGCCTTCCTATGGACCTACCAAGCTTATCAAGTGGACAGAGGTATCTCACCTACACATACTTTTTCTTCTAGGTATTTTTCAAATTATCTTGCAAAATTTAGTCATTTGCACTAGCCACAGCTGCAGGCCCTAGATTTTACTGAGGTGCATTTCTTTCACATCCAGCAAGACCGAACCTGCATTTCCAGTGCCTCTTTCTGCGAGAAGATCAAGGACTTATCCTTTATGTTCCTATTGAGGACCAGTCCCTTGTCATGGGCAATTCCTTGTCATTTGAATGTTCCAGGCATCAAATATCTCAAAAAGAGCATAAATACTTCTTCCTGCTATGAGGTTCTCTAAAGCAGTGCTATATACTTCTAGTATTCTCTTTTCTCTGCTGTACCCCTTGATCTTTTCAGGAAAAAATTTGCTGAATTTTTGTAGTTTGACCTGTTTTTTAAAAATATTGGTCCCTTCCCTTCCCTATTATATGTAAGGCTGGGCCCATTTACTGGAACTAAGTGCTTTATTTCCTTAATCTTTTTCTTATAATACTTGTTTGAAATCAGATCCTCAAAAGTTCCCATATAACTTCTTTTATCCTGATTAGTTTCCCTAAGACAATAGTGAGAGAAAGGGCCAGGAAAGATGCCCCGTACCCAGTTGTTGCCCACTGATAGTCCATCAGAACCAGACGTTTTCCCCAGAACCTAACCAGAGGTGGGTGCTACCAAAAGCGCAAAGGAGTACAGGGTTTGGAGGAAAATGATGCGAGACTGAATTTTGGCACTCCTTGAGCTCTTTGTCAATAGGAAAGCAATGTCACTGCCCTGAGCTTCAGTTTCCTTTAAAAAAGAAAGAGAGCTATCTTATACCTCACAACTTGTGAAAAGAGAGTGAGCTGGTGAGATAAAAACTCCCAGCCTGAGCCTCAGAGTCTTTCTCTGTCCATCCCCCAGAGTCAGCTCTCCAGGGACGCTGTCTACTGCCCCTAGGACGGTTCACCAAACAGCCACGGTCTGCCCTCGGAGCTCCAGCGCAGGTGCACAGTGCTGTTCCCCAGAACATCCTCACATCACGGAGATTTATAGTAAAAGGCCTCAGCTTATAAGATTAGGCATGTTAGATAGGTGTGCAGGATATAACGTGATTTTCTTAAATACAATTATGTATAACATTCCACTTTCTACACCTATGAAGATCAAGATGATAGAACATATTTTTCACACATTTGAAAATGTACCAGGGTTGGAAGTATTCGATTTAAATTTGAGTACTTTTGGAGAAAACAGTGTCAAGGCCAAAGACAGTGCCTGGCATCTGTTGACCTTCCTGAAGCAGGACTCAGTTCACTGAAGACACTGCAGCCTGGGGACAGGAGCGTGTAGGTCTTAGGTGAGGGCTCACACCTAGCTCCGCGCCGCCTTCAGGGGAATGCTTCGATCCTTGGACCTGCTTGCTGCTGGCAAAGCGGTGCCCTTAAAGTTATGAAGAATCGCCAGAGCCAGGCTGAAACTCCAACCAGCAGTCTTAGAAAATAAAGGTGTACACGTTCTTTGGCCAGATCACCAATGATTAACTTCCCTTTCTGTAAACATTTTGCAAGTTCTTTCGTTCACCTGTAGTAGTTAACATTTAATCAGAATTAAAAATGAGGATAAACATCATTGCCTTGAATGAAAGCAAAAGGACGTCTTTCAGAAAGAAGCCTGCCTGAGCCGCAGCCTCCCTCCCTGCTGAGATGGTGCAGGCCTGGTTGAACTGCTGTGCACCCCAGGCTCCCGAAATCATTCCTTCTATGTAATTCACACATTTGATTTTTCACTTTTCTTTTTCTGAGTGAATAACAGGTAGTGTTCTGATTGTGTAAGGGATTTTAAAATTAGGGTGCCTGGTACTTCTGAGGGGGGATTTAAGCCCAACTGCACCTTGTGTCTTTTAAGACCCCATTTAGCTTGTCCTGCTTTTTTCTGTGGCAACAGTAACCTTCGTATAGGATACCGAAACACCAAGGAAATGTTTTTCTCCTTAAACTATAACCTTTAGAAGCAGCTTGTCTTGTTTTCACACAGTGGCATTTAGGTGGTCAGGCTCACAGAAACACTTGAAACTTGTTCTTTCAGGAAACAATAGAAGATTAACGAACATGTCCTGTTTCTAAGGCTGCAGAAGTCTTACAACCATGGCTCACTGATCTTGTGATTCTCCTAACAAGATTTCTATTTTTCTATTCTTTATAATGCTTGAGCACATACTGCTGTCTTATGAGCCATAGCTAGGCTACCAATGTCAAAAGTACATCACGTGAACCAGGGGCGGGAGCTAACAAAACCTATTATGTAAAATGTTCTCAAAAGAACTTTCCCTTAAGTGAGTTAATCTTTACCACCTGTTCTCAAGACAAAACCCATTACGTAAAATGTTCTACCACTTGTTTTCAGAAAATCCAGCTGGTGACTGCCTTGTGACCCTCTTGCAATTATGCACTGCATCCAATACCCATAGTCCTCATATACTCTGCAAACCAATCATAGCAAAAACCCCATTTCCAGATAGCCTGCACCCAACTACCTTACCTCACCAAATACCAATCAGAATATTGCACCTTAAAGTTCTTGGTTTTACTGTATAAATATGGTTACGTGACTCCAGCCTAGAGAAGCTCCAATTTTCACTCTGTGAAAGTCAGTATATCCCCAGCTTGAGCTGCCTTTTCGCTCAATAAATCTCTTGATTTTATTTTAAACAGAGTATGTGTTGTGACTCTATGACATGAGCTAAACTGACAATCTCTACCCCATTCTCGTCTTTTTTTTCCAAGAAACTAAAGAAGAAAAAAGGGGTGGGGGGAGATGTTTTCCCAGAAAACTAAAGGGAAAATAAGGAGCCCCATGACACATTGGTTAAGTGCTCAGCTGCTAACTGAAAGGTCAGTGATTCCAGCCCACCCAGTGGCCCCCCCGCAGAAAGACCTGGTGATCTGATACTTCACCCTGTGGGGCAGTTCTACTCTGTCACATAGGGTCGCTATGAGTTGAAATCGACTAGATGACACCCAACAACAAAAGGAAAAACATGTTAGCTGGATCTCTGAATCCTTTTCTCCTACCAAGTGCTACATTTCATAAGAATAATGGATGTGTCATGATTCGTGGTCAATTCCAAAACGTAAAAGAAAACTTATTATGATTCATCCATAATTCTTTAAAAATAAACACAATGCATACATTCAATTAAATTTGGATAATGAAATAAGTTTATAGTTGGAAGGACAACATCCAACTTATTTAAGCAAAGCACTCTTCAACAGAGAAAGTATTTCAAGAATCTTAGTGAAATATTTTCCAGAATAAAACCCACTATTATTCATAAATTGGAATCTAAATTTGCTTTCCTCAAATTTTGCAATTCCTTTTGGCAAGGATAATTTTACAAGAGTTTTTAATATACAATTGAATGATTATTTTAGCTTCCAGACTAGGTCACAATCAGGACTAGCTATATGTATGTTATGGGTTGCATTTTGTCTCTCCCAAGACTATGTTGAAATCTCAATCCCTGTTGCCTGTGACCTTGACCTTGTTTGGAAATAGGGTCTTTGAAGATGTTAGCAGTTAACATAAAATCATACTGAAGTAAGATGAGTCCTAATCCAATTTGAATAGTAGGCTGTAAAAGGGGAGAAGAGACACAGAGAGACAGAGAGAAGACAGCCATGTGATGACAGAGGCAAAGGTGGAGTTATGCTGTAACTGCAAGCCAAGGAATGCATGAGGTTACCAGAAGCTGAGAGAAACAAGGAAAGATCTTCCCCTAGAGGCTTCAGAGAGAGTATGGTCCTGCTGACACCCTGAATTTTGACTTCTAGCCTTCAGAACTGTGAGACAGTAAATTTTTGTTCTTTAAAGCCACCCACTTTGTGGTACTTTGTTAAGGCAGTCCTAGGAAACTAATATATTATATTACAAAACTCAGTCTTCTGGTTGGGATGTTGGGAAGCTCCTCTGTGGCTAGCTGATAGGGTCTGTGGCAGTGGAAATTCTTTCAGAGTACCTCCTGAATCAAAAGTCTAAAAACTGCCAAAAAACTGTTTCTTAAGCTGTGTTCTCTAGAGAAGCAAAGCCAGTGAAGTATATGTATATGTATATGTATATATATATATATATAGAGAGAGAGAGAGAGAGAGCGAGCTTTATCTCAAGGAAATGGCTCATGCAGTTGTAGAGGCTGGCAAGTTCCAAGTCCATGGGTCAGGCATCAGGCTGGAGGGTTCTCCTGACTCATGAGCTGCAGGGGCTGATGAATCCAAGATCCACAGGTCAGAAGGCAGGCTGCTGGCTCACAGGCTATGAAGGCTGATGAATCCAAATTGGCAGGTAAGACGGCAGGCTTCTGGCCCAAGTCCCAAGAACTGGAGGTCAGATGTTGACAAGCCAAATGAAGGATCCAGAGCGGAGCTTTGCCAGAAAGTCCACATATATTGGATGCAGACCACACTCTGAAGAAAACTCTCTTTCAACAGATTGCCTACTCATAACAGATTTCACACTGGAAGTGATTACATTATATCAGATATCATAATGGGGGTGACTACGTCATGATAAGACTACCAAACTATGTCATAATTGCCAAACCAATGAGAATCATGGCCGAGCCAAGTTGACACACAACCTTAATGATCACAGTCCACACCTAGTCAACTTGGCACCTGTACACATCTCTTTAACCATACATAATCTCTGAATAAAAGCAATTATAAAGTCATATTTGCGCCTAACATGATACAACTAACACAAGTACAACTGAAAACACACTAGCCTTGTTTACATCTTATATTTTATAAGTGAAAAAAATAAACATATTTAATGCACACATATAAAGAAGAAATACTCATAACAATTTCATTCTTTGTTTCTGCAACTGGTCACGTGGTTGTAACCAGTATTTGGAACTACCTTCTTCCTCTATCCATTCAATATTCCCTTTGCCCTCAGCAAACACCTCAGCTAGTAGTGGTTTTTTGCCTGGTGGTGGGTTGGTGGGGTTACCCAAAACTTCATTCCTGAAGGGTCTGGGCCATTAGCAGTCATGTCAGAATTGGGTTTCTGTAGTTTTCCATTGACTTTAATCACATAGCATGGTATTACTAAAAGACATCATAAGGGATCTCTTGTATTCCACACATACTCTTCTTTACCTCCATTATGTAATACAATCCAATTCCTCTTTGGTAACCAGGATCAATCACACCAGCCATGCAGTAAGTCCCTTGTTTGCCTATTGATCCAGAGGCATAAGGACCCCAGAGTGGCCCCGTGGTATTCTTAACTTCCAGTTCAAAGGAATCTGTGTTGTGTCTCCTGGTGAGGCATTCCTCCCTTTGGAACTAAGACCTCTAGAGCTACAGAGCATACAGTTGCTGGAACAGGAAGCAAAAATTCTGCGAGTGGGTCACTAGGGGCCATAGTGAGTGGTGTCACTCCCATTTCCACCCCTTGATAGCTGTACCTACGAATCTTGGCTGTGGGAGAAACAGCACCATTTATTAGATGTTAGTTTAGAGCATACACAGCCTCCAGGAGAATGTTGCTCCAATCCTGCAAGGTATTGCCACCTAGCTGGTGCCTTAATTGTGTCTTTAGAAGGCCATTCCATCAGTCTATCAAGCTGGATGCTTCATGATGATGGGGAACATAGTAAGATCAGTGAATTCCATAAGCATGGGCAAATCGCCACACTTCATTTGCTGTGAGTGGAACTATCTGAGACTATGCTTATGTTGGATACCATAATGATGGATAAGGCATCCTGTAAGTCCAAGGATGGTAGTTTTGGCAGAAGCATCACTTGCAGGGAAGTCAAATCCATATCTAGAGTAAGTGTGTAGTCCAGTAAGAACAAAACACTGCCCTTTCCATGATGGAAGTGGTCCAATGTAATCAACCTGCCACCAGGTTGCTGGCTGATCACCTTGTGGAATGGTGCCATATCTGGGACTCAGTGTTAGTCTGTGTTGCTGGTGCACTGGGAACTCTACAGTGACTATAGCCAAGTTGGTCTTGGTGAGTGAAAATCCGTATTGTGGAACCCATGCATAGCCTTCGTCCTTACCACCATGGCCACTTCGTTCATGAGTCCATTGGACAATCATGGGAGCGGCTGGGGAAAGAGGATGACTGGTTTCAAAGGAACATGTCATCCTATCCACTTGATTGTTAAAATCCTCCTCTCCTGAGGTCACCCTTTGGTGAGCATTCACATGAGACACAGATATCTTCACTTCTTTGGCCCATTCATCGAGGTCTATCCACATATATTTTCCACATAGATCCTTGTCTCTAATTTTCCAATCATGTTCCTTCTAAGTCCCTGATCATTCAGCCAAATCATTGGCCACAGCTCATGAATAAGTATACAGTTGCACATCTAGCCACTTCTCCTTCCAAGAAAAGTGAACAACCAGATGTACTGCTTGAAGGTTTGCCCGTTGGGAAGATTTCCCTTCACCACTGTCCTTTAGGGAAGTCCCAGAAAAGGGTTGTAGTGCTGCCAATGTGCACTTTCAAGTGATGCCTACATATAGCACAGAAACATCTGTAAACCAGGCATGAGTTTTCTTTCTCAGACAGCTGATCAAAAGGAACTCCCCATGAGACCATAGGTGCAGACTGGGAGATGGAAGGTGATATGACAGAAGTAGAGAGCATCGGCATTTGGGCCATTCCCTCATGCAACTTACTTGTACTTCAGGTTTGGCTTGGGCTGGATCTCATATATACCACATCTGTTTAATGATAGAGTGTTGCTGTGCATGTCCAACTTTATGGCTCTGTGGGTCAGAAAACACCCAGTTCATGATGAACAACTCAGGCCACATGGTGACTTGGTGTCCATGATTAAGCATTCAATTGCAACTAAGGCCCAGTAACAATCTTGAAGCTGTTTCTCAAAAGGAGAGTAGTTACTTGCACTGCATGGTAGAGCTTTGCTCCAAGATCCTAAGGGTCTGTGCTGTGATTTACCAATATGGGTCTGCCAAAGCTCTAAGCAGCATCTCTATCTGCCACTGCCACTGCCACTTCAAGCACCATTGGATCAGCCAGATCATATGACCTAAGTGTCATAGCTACTTGCAAGGCAGCCTGAACCTGTTGCAGAGCGTTCTCTTGTTCTGGGCCCCACTCAACACAAGTAGCTTTCTGAGTCATTTGATAAATAGACTGGAGTAGCACACCCAAATGAGGGTATGTTGCCTCCAAAATAAAAAGAGGCCCACTCAGCGTTGTGCCTCCTTTTCAGTTGTGGGAGGGGCCAGATGCAATAAATTATACTTCACTTTAGAAGGAATATTTCGACATGCCGCACACCAGTGGACCCCTAGAAAATTCACTGAGGTTGAAGGCACCTGAATTTTTGTTGGACTAATTTCCCACCCTCTAGTATGCAAAAGTTTTATGAACAAATCCAGAATAATTGACACTTCTTCCTTACAAGGTCCAATCAGCAATAATGTCCTCAATGTAATGGACCAGTGTGACATTTTGTGGAAGAGAAAGGCAATCAAGGTCCTTGTGGACTAAATTATGACATAGGGCTGGAGAGTTGATACAGCCTCTGAGGTAGGACACTGAAGAGGTATTTCTAGCCTTGCCAGCTGAAGACAAACGGCTTCTAGTGGTTCTTCAAAACAGATATGGAGAAAAAGGTATTAGCCAGATCAATAGCTGCATACCAGGTACCAGGAGATGTATCAATTTGCTTAAGCAATGAAACCACATTTGGAACAGCAGCTGCAATTGCAGTCACCACCTGGTTAAATTTTCAATAACCCACTGTTGTTCTCCAAAATCCATCTGTTTTTTGAACAGGTGAAATAGGCGAATTGAATAGGGATATGGTGAGAATCACCACCCTTGCATCCTTCAAGTCCTTGATAGTGGCAGTAAACTCTGCAATCCCTCAAGGAATGTGGTATTGCTTTTGGTTTACTATTTTACTAAGTAGGGGCAGTTCTAATGGTTTACACTTGGATTTTCCTGCCTTAATAGCCCTTAGTCCACTTGTCAGGGATCCATTGTGGAGATTCTGACAGTTGCTGAGTATATCTATTCCAATTAAGCATTCTGGAACTGGGGAGTCACTACAGAATGGGTTGGCGACACATTGGATCAACTATGAGATGGACATGAGGTAAGACTCCATTAATAACCTGACCTCCATGTGCCACCACTCTGGCTGATGGGCCACAGTGACATTTTGGGTCTCCTGGAATTAGTCTTGGTTCAGAACCAGTATCCAGTAATCCCCCAAAAGTCAGATCATTTCCTTTTCCCCAAGAAACAGTCACTCTAGTCAAAGGCCATAGATCCCTTTGGGGAAGGCTGAGAAAAAGATTAACAGTGTGAGTTTTTGGCAGTGTATTGGGGTCCTTCCTCAATGGGACTCAGCCTACCCTTCATTCAAGGGCTTGTGGGTCTGTAAACTCACTCAAATAGGGGAATTGGTTGAGGGGCCGTGACTTTCTATCCTGGCTATTCGAATTAGACTGCTGTCCACTTGAACTAGAATTCTTTTGCCTGTACAGACCAAGTAAATATTTAGTAGATTTCCTATCTATTTCACTCCTAGGGACACCATGACTAAGAAGTCAATGCCATAAGTCCATGCAAATCATACTATTCTGATTACTGCTTTGACTCTGCTGTCCATTATGGTAACTATGCCCACCTTGTCTTTGTCAACTGAGTGCCACCACTTGGCCCCAACAACCACGGGGTCCAATCAGCCCCATTGTAGTTAGATGTCTTAACTCAGTTAGGACAGTTCCTACAGTGAAATTTGACTTACATAAAATAGCAATATCTTCAAGGATATTCAGCTCCCTTCACAAATTTGTTTCTCACTGGTGATCAAAGCTGTGTCTTTTGGGCACTCTATGTGTTGATCTGTGGGTCTAACCTGATAAATCCGTTCTAACATGCTGATTTCCCTTAGCCTTTGGATACTTTCTTCTACAGTACACTGAGGCAGGTCTGGTACTTCAACTTGATTTAGTCTAGGCTACTGTGTAATCCATGCTTCAGCCACCCAACCAAATAAATTATTAGATCCTTTCCTAACCTCTCGAGCTGAAACACTGAATGAAGTGAGCTCTTATCAATAAATTCAGAGTGATCCATCTTTATGTTCCTTATACCATTATCCCACAGTCTTAATAGCCATTCCCACACATATTCCCCAGGTTTCTGTTTGTACATATTAGAAAACTCAAGCAGTTCTTTTGGAATATACTGTACCTCCTCTTGGATCACATTTTGTACTTTACATTTTGGGGTTTGCTGGTACTTAAGTCTAGTTGTAGGTCTGGAATCATAAATGGGTGGTGGGGACATGTTTTGAGAACTTCAGCATTGTCTTGCAAGGCATTTGCTCCAGGTAATGGCTAAGGCAACTCCGCAGGGGATGACTCATACGTTGCCTCAGGCGATATCTCAGACCAACACTCTTCAGACACAGCTGGGTTAATCTCAACAGATGGGAGTGGAGGGGCTTATGGTTTTGCTGGCAGGAGTGGTTTAATGGAATTTAGGGGTTCAGTGTCCCCAGCTTCCTGATTATCTGCCCATATGTCCCCATCTCAAGTTTCAGGATCCCATTTCTTCCCAATCGATGCCCGCACTTTAGCTTCAGACACTATTTGATTTTGGGAATTCAATTGGCATTGTAATTCAGTCATTCTGGGTTTGGTTTTCAGCAATATCGGCTATGTTGCTACAAGAAATAAGGCTTCCTTTCAGGGCACATGTGGAAACTTTGAGGTTGTTTATGTGGTGCTTGAGCTTCGACTGTGAAGCACTGAACTCATCTCTTTCTTTCCTCACTTTGTCTTTCAAAAGTAGGACCATACAATCAGCTTCCTTTTACTCCTCTTTTTGACAAAATTGTAGAAAAATATCAAACATGTGATCACCCAGAGCTTCGTCTCTCACCAATACTTGATCTATTGGTGGCTATATTTTGTGTATTTCTACTGCCAC
Organism: Dugong dugon; assembly: GCA_030035585.1. Classification (NCBI taxonomy): domain Eukaryota; kingdom Metazoa; phylum Chordata; class Mammalia; order Sirenia; family Dugongidae; genus Dugong; species Dugong dugon. The sequence goes on from CM057474.1 coordinate 42,819,145, forward strand.
CTCACACCATTGATTAGTAGTGCCCTCTTTACTACTGGAAGCAGACTCATCAACATCTGTAAGACTAACCAGACTTGAAAACCAATTTAGAAAACTAATCCTTATAATTTTGTTTTTCTAGATGTCAAACATCTTAGGCTGGTGTCTTAGTCATCTAGTGCTGCTCCAACAGAAATACCACAAGTGGATGGCTTTACAAAGAGAAGTTTATTCTCTCACAGTCCAGTAGGCTACAAGTCTGAATTCAGGGCATCAGCTCCAGGAGAAGGGTCTCTCTCTCTGTCAGCTCTGGAGAAAGGTACTTGTGATGCATCAGTCTTTCCTTGGTCTGGGAGCTTCTCTGTGCAGGAACCTCAGGTCCAATGGACACACTCTGCTCCTGGCCCTGCTTTCTAGGTGGTATGAAGTTTCCATGCGTCTCTGCTCACTTCTCTCTTTTATATATCAAAAGAGATTGGATTAAGACACTACCTAATCTTGTAAACTTCATCAGCATAACCTCATCACAGTGATAGAATTTACAGCACATAAGGAGATCATGTATAACCTCATCATAGTGATAGAGTTTACAACACATAAGGAAATCACATCAGATTACACCATCATACAATACTGGAAATCATGACCTAGCCAAGTCGCTACATACATTTTTTGGGGGACATATGTATATATATATATGCATATGTATATACTTAAGCAAATGGCTCTCATGGTTGTAGAGGCTGGTTTGTCCCAAGTCCATGAGTCAGGCGTCAGGCTAGAGGCTTCTTCTGACTCACAAAGCTGCAGGGGCTGACGAACTCAAGATCCACTGGTCAGATGGCAGGATACTGGCTCATGGGCTGTGAAGGCTGATGAATCCAAGATTGGTAGTTAAGATGGCAGACTGCTGGCCTGAGTTCTAAGAACTGGAGGTCAGTTGCTGACAAGCCGAATGAAGGATCCAGAGCAGAAAAAAGCCAGTGAGCTTTGCCAGAAAGTCCACATATACTAGATGCAGACAACACCTTGAAGGAAACTTCCTTTGAAATGATTGGCTACTCATACAGATCTCATCATACAGGTGACTACATTATTATATGACTGTCAAACTACATCATAACAGCCATACCACTGAGAACCATGGCCCAGCCAAGTTAACACACAACCTTAATGATCACAAATGTAATGATTATTTTCTATAATCATCACATATGCATTTGTAAAAATAACTAGATGACACAATCATTAATCATCTAATTATCCAGAATGAATGACAAAAGTCCTTAAAATAAAAAATAATAGGGAATTATCAGCGATGCTCTAAAAGCCTACTTTAATGTATGACCACAGGTAGATGTCAGAGATTTTTATAAGGTTTGTATATATCGATTTTAAGGGAACACTTTTTTGCATTTTTTGTTTGTTTTTGAACAAGTGAAAAAAGGAAACCTAGCTGATAGCAAACACGACATATGGATTTCAGCAGGTATGAGGCAAAAAAGAAAAGAGAGAAAATGTGTTTGTATTTCAGCCAAAGAATGTGACCTTCACTTTTGATTCTGATTCGTGGCCCAGGTGTTCTTTCAGAATTCTTGTTACGTAAGTAACTGAGTAAATGACGTGAGTGTTAAAACACATACATACATTCAGGGGTGCTGGTGACTGGGCTAGCTCACAAAAGCAGCCTATTTGGGCATATCAAAACAAAACAAGAAGCTAGGACACAGTAAGCAAACACAAAATAAATAAATATAATGACTTATTGATGGCTTGGAGAAAACTGTCAATACCAAATCACATAAAGAGGCAGTCCATGATGGCTTCAGCAAGCTCCAAAAATAAAGCAGCTAGAAATTTTCCAGAGGAAGAAATTTCTTGGAATTACCAGAGGCAGAGTACAAAAGATTAATGAAAGAGCTCTTCAAGAAATTAGGAAGGAAATTAAGTAAAATAGAACAAGCAATAGAGGAAATTAAAAAAGATTAGAGAAGAGCATAATGACAAATTTAACAGGCTGCAGGAATCCATAGAGAGACAGCAATCAGAAATCCAGAAATTAACAATAAAATTTCAGAATTAGACAACTCAATAGAAAGTCATAGGAGCATAAGTGAGGCAATGGAAGTCAGAATTAGTGAGACTGAAGATAAAGCACTTGACACCAACTTATTTGAGGAAAAATCAGATAAAAGTGTTTAAAAAAATGAAGAAACCCTAAGAATTATGTGGGACTCCAATAAGAGGAATAACCAATGAGCGATTGGAGTACCAGAAAAGGGGGGATAATAGAAAACACAGAGAGAATTGTTGAAGATTTGTTGGCAGAAAAATTCCCTGATATCACAAAAGATGAGAAGATATTTATCTAAGATGGTTATCAAACCCCATATAAGGTAGATCCCAAAAGAAAGTCACCAAGACGTGTTATAATCAAACTTGCCAAAATCAAAGATAAAGAATTATAAGAGCAGCTAGGGATAAACGAAAAGTCATCTACAAAAGAGAGTCAATAAGAATAAACTTGGACTACTCAGCAGAAACCATGCAGGCAAGAAGGCAATGGGATGACATATATAAAGCTTTGAAGGAAAAAAACTGCCAGCCAAGAATTATATATCCAGCAGAACTGTCTCTCAAATATGATGGTGAAATTAAGGCATTTCCAGACAAACAGAAGTTTAGGGAATTTGCAAAAACTTAACAAAAATGACAAGAAATACTAACGGGAGTCCTCCAGTTAGAAAATCAGTAAGATCAGATAACAACCCAAGCCTAGAACAGAGGACAGAGCAACCAGATATCAACCCAGATAAGGAAGTCACAAAAATAAATCAAAGCTAAAACACTGAAAATAGGGAAACAGATGTCAATATGTAAAAGATGACAACATAAAACAAAAAAGGACTTAAAAAATGTAGACATAGATTTTTCATATGGAGAGGAAGTCAAGGGGATATAAAGAAATAAAAGAGTGGCTTAAACTTAGAAAAATACAAGTAAATATTAAGGTAACCCCAGAGGAAACTAACAATCCTACAAGTCAAAATAAAAAAGAAGAAAAATATGAAGACTCAGAAAATACAAAATCAACAACAATGAAAAAGATGAAAAGAAAATACATAAAGAAAAAAGACTCAGCACAGAAAATTAAGTGGAACAAAGAAACTATCAACAACATACAAAAAAGACATCAAAATGACAGCACTAAACTCATACCTATCAATAATTACACTGAATGTAAATGGACTATATGCATCAATAAAGAGACAGAGAGTGGCAGATGGGACAAAAAACATGATCTATCTATATGCTGCCTACAAAAGGCACAAACTAAAACTCAAAGGATGGAAAAAATATATCAGGCAAACAATGCTAAAATCAGATCAGGAATGGCAATATTAATCTCTGACAAAATAGACTTTAAAGTAAAATCTATCACAAAGCATAAGGAAGGACACTATATAATGATTAAAGGGTCAATACACCAGGAGGACATAACTATAATAAATATTTACACACCTAATGACAAGGCTCCAAAATACATAAAACAAACTCTAACAGCATTGAAAAGAGAGATAGACAGCTCCACAATAGTAGTAGGAGACTTCAAAGTACTACTTTTGGTGAAGGACAGAACATCCAGAAAGAAGCTCAACAAAGACATGGAAGATCTAAATGCAACCATCAACCAACCTGATCTCATAGACTTATACTGAACACTGCACCCAACAGCAGCCAAGTATACTTTCTTTTCCAAAGCACGTGGAACATTCTCCAGAAGAGACCACCTACTAGATCATAAAGCAAGCCTTAACAAAACCCAAAGCATCAACAAAATATTAAAAAGCATCTTTTCTGACCATAAAGCCATAAAAGTAGAAATCAGTAACAGAAAAAGCAAGGAAAAAAAATCAAACACATGGAAACTGAACAACACCTTGCTCAAAAACTACTGGGTTATAGAAGAAATTAAGGATGGAATAAAGAAATTCATAGAATCAAATGAGAATGAAAACACATCTTACCAGAACCTTTGGGACACAGCAAAAGCAGTGCTCAGAGGTAAGTTTATAGCAATAAATGCATACATCCAAAAAGAAGAAAGGGTCATCATCAATGCATTAACCCTACAAGTGGAACAAGTAGAAAGAGAGCAGCAAAAGATGCCCTCGGGCTCCAGAAGAAAGGAAATAATAAGAATTAGATCAGAATTAAATGAAATAGGGAATAGAAAAACAATCAAAAGAGTTAACAAGATCAAAAGCTGGTTCTTTGAAAAGATCAACAAATTGGCCAAACTGACAAAATAAAAACAGGAGAGGAAGCAAATAACCCGTAAAAGAAATGAGATGGGTGATATCACAACAGACCCAACTGAAATTAAAAGAATCATAACAGAATACTATGAAAAATTGTACTCTAACAAATTTGAAAGCCTAGAAGAAATGGACAAATTTCTAGAAACTCACTACCTACCTAAACTAACACAAACAGTAGTAGAACAACTAAATAAACCCATAATAAAAGAAGAGATTGGAAAGGTAATTAAAAAACTCCCAACAAAAAAAGCCCTGGCCCAGATGGCTTCACTGGAGAATTCTACCAAATTTTCAGGGAATAGTTAACACCACTTCTACTAAAGGTATTTCAGAGCATTGAGAAGGATGGAATACTCCCAAACTCATTCCATGAAGCCAGCATAACCCTGATACCAAATTCAGGTAGACACCACAAAAAAAGAAAATTACAGACCAATATCCCTCATGAACATCAATGCAAAAATCCTCAACAAAATTCTAGCCAGTAGAATTCAGCAACATATCAAAAAAATAATTCACCACGCTCAAGTGGGATTTATACCAGCTATGCAGGGATTGTTCGAAATTAGAAAAGCAATCAATGTAATCCATCACATTAATAAAACAATAGACAAGAACCACATGATCTTATCAATTGATGCAGAAAAGGCATTTGACAAAATCCAACTCCCATTCATGATAAAAACTCTCAAAAAAATAGGAATAGAAGGGAAATTCCTCAATATAATTAAGAGCATTTATACAAACCCAACAGCCAACACCAGCCTAAATGGAGAGGTTTTGGAAGCATTCCCCTTGAGAACGGGAACCAGACAAGGATGCCCTCACCACTGTTATTCAATATTGTGCTGGAGGTCCTAGCCAGAGCAATTAGGCTAGAAAAAGAAATAAAGGGCATCCAAATTGGTAGGGAAGAAGGCAAAGTATCTCTATTTGCAGATGATATGATCTTATACACAGAATACCCCAAAGAATCCCCAAGAAAACTACTGGAACTAATAGAAGATTTCAGCAATGTTTCAGGATACAAGATAAACATGCAAAAATCAGTTGGATACCTTTACACCAACAAGGAGAACCTTCAAGAGGAAATCACCAAGTCAATACTATTTACGATAGCCCCCAAGAAGATAAAATACTTAGGAATAAATCTAACCAGAGACGTAAAAGTTCTACACAGAGGAAACTACAAGACACTACTGCAAGAAACCAAAAGAGATCTGCATAAGTGGAAAAACATACCTTGCTCATGGATAGGAAGACTCAACATTGTGAAAATAAATGTCTATTCTGCCCAACGTGATCTACAGATACAATGGAATCCTGATTCAAATTCCACCAGCATTTTTTAATGAGATGGAGAAACAAATCACCAACTTCATATGGAAAGGGAAGAGGCCTCGAATAAATAAAGTATTACTCAAGAAGAACAAAGTGGGAGGCCTCACACTACCTGATTTTAGAACCTATTACACTGCCACAGTAGTCAAAACAGCCTGTATTGGTACAACAGCAGATACACAGACCAATGGGACGGAATTGAGAATCCAGACATAAATTCATCCACCTATGAGCAGCTGATATTTGACAAAGGCCCAAAGTCCATTAATTGGGGAAAAGACAGTCTCTTTAACAAATGGTGCTGGCATAAATGGATATCCATCTGCAAAAAACTGAAACAAGACTCATACCTCCCACCATACACAAAAACTAACTCAAAATTGATCAAAGACTTAAATATACAGTGTAAATGATAAAGATCATGGAAGAATAAATAGGGACAATGCTAGGAGCCCTAATACATGGCATAAACACAGTATGAACCATAAGGAACAATGTACAAGCACCAGAAGAGAAACTAGGTAAATGGGAGCTCCTAAAAATTAAACACTTATGCTCCTCAAAAGACTTCACCAAAAGAGTCAAAAGACAACCTACAGATGGGGAAAATTTTATTGGCTACGACAAATCTGATCAGCATCTAATCTCAAAAGTCTACATGATACTGCAAAACCTCAACAACAAAAAACAAATAACCCAATTAAAAAATGGGCAAAGGATATGAACAGGCACTTCGCCAAAGAAGATATTCAGGTGGCTAACAGACACACGAAGAAATGCTCAGGATCATTAGCCATCAGAGAAATGCAGATCAAAACTACAATGAGATACCATATCACCCCAACAAGGCTAGCATTAATCCAAAAAACACAAAATAATAAATGCTGGAGAGGTTGTGGAGAGACTGGAACACCTATACACTGTTGGTGGCAATGTAAAATGGTACAACCACTTTGGAAATCGATTTGGCACTTCCTTAAAAAGATAGAAATAGAAGTACCATACGATTCAGCTATCCCGCTTCTTGGAATATATCCTGGAGAAATAAGAGCCATCACATGAATAGATATATGCACATCCATGTTCATTGCAGCACTGTTCACAATAGCAAAAAGATGGAAACAAACTAGGTGCCCATCCATGGACAAATGGATGAACAAATTACGGTATATCCACACAATGGAATATTATGCAATGATAAAGCACAACCATGAAGCCATGAAACATAACATGGAGGAAGCTGGAAGTCATAATGCTGAGTGAATTTAGTCAGTCACAGAAGGACAAATGTTGTATACGACCACTAGTATAAGAACTCAAGAAAAGGTTTAAACACAGAAGAAAACCTTCTTTGATGGTTATGAGGGTGGGGAGGGAGGGTGAGGGTTATTTACTAACTAGATAGTAGATAAGAATTATCTTAGGTGAAGGGAAGGACAGCATACTCTACTGGGAAGGTCAGCACAGCTGGACTAAACCGAAGCTAAGAAGTTTCCTGAATACAATCAAACACTTTGAGAAACTGAGTAGCAGGGGTAGGGGTCTGGGGACCATGCTTTCAGGGGATATCTAGGTCAATTGGCATAACAAAGCTTATTAAAGAAAATGTTCTGCATCCTACTTTGGTGAGTGTCATCTGCAGTCTTAAAAGCTTGCAAGCGGCCATCTATGATGCATCAGTTGGTCCCAACCACCTGGAGTGAAAGAGAATGAGGAATACCAAAGACACAAGGAAAATATTAGACCAGAGACAAAAGGGGCCACATAAACCAGAGACTTCATCAGCCTGGACCAGAAGAACTAGATGGTGTCTGGCTACCACCGTCCTGACAAGGAACACAACCAAGAGTCCTGTATGGAGCAGGGGAAAGGTGGGGTGCAGAACTCAAATTCTAGTAAGAGGACCAGACTTAATGGTCTGACTGAGACTGGTGGAACCCTGGAAAGCATGGCCCCTGGATTCTCTATCAGCCCAGAAATAAACCAATCTCTGAGGCCAACTCTTCAGACAGGGATTGGACTGGACTGTGGGACATAAAGTGATACTCCTGAGGAGTGTGTCTCTTAGCTCAAATAAACACAAGAGCCTAAATGGGCAGCTTTTGTCCAGAGGTGAGATGGGAAGACAGAGAGGGTTAGGAGATGGTTGAATGAGCATGGGGAATCAGTGTTGGAAAGGAGGAGTGTGACGTTGCAGTAAGGAGAGAGCAATTAGGGTCACATAACAATGTATGTATAAATTTTTGTATGAGAGACTAACTTGAAATGTAAACTTCATTTAAACTACAACAATAAAAAAACTTTGAAAAAAAAAACGTACTTGAACATTTTCTTGCTTGAAAACCACAGGGTAGGGAATCAAAACGATTTTTTGATGATTGAGAATTTCATGGTGCTTTACGAAGTCTGTGTAGGATTTTGGGAACTTTTATACTAGGTTGGGAAAATCAGAAAGCTGCTCTCAGGTGGTACCTATTGCTAGTAACTGGGGAAGGCAGATTATGTTGTTTTGAAATGTTGGAAACAAAATAATGTTAAGAAACAAAATAGCTGTTTAGCAAATACGGAGAGTGAGAAACATTTGGTAGAGAAGACCTAAATTGAAAGCCTTGTCCTATTGTCTTACTTACATAGTGCTGCTATAACAGAAATCCCACAAGTGGATGGTGTATCATACAGAAGCTTATTCTCTCACAGTCTAGGAGGCTAGAAGTCCAAATTCAGGGTGCCAGCTCCAGGGAAATGCTTTCTTTCTTTGTAGGCTCTGGAGAAAGGTCCTTGTATCAGTCTTCCTCCGGTCCAGGAGCTTCTCAGGGCAGGAACCTCAGGTTCAAAGGAGGTATTCTGCTCCTGGCACTGCTTTCTTGGTGGTATAAAGTCCCGTTGTCTCTCTGCTTGATTCTCTATTTTATATTTCAAAAGAGATTGACTTAAGACAAAACCTAATATTGTAGATTGAGTCCTGCCTTGTAACATAACTGCCACTAATCCCACCTCATTAATATCACAGAGGTAGGATTTACAACACACAGGAAAATCATATCAGGTGGCAAAATGTTGGATAATCACACAATAGTGGGAGTCATGGACTAGCCAAGTTGACACATATTTTTGTAGGACCCAATTCAATCCATAACATTCCATCCTTTGTCCCCCCAAAATTCATGTCCTTGCCACATGTAAAACACATTCACCCAATCATATCATAGAAAAGTCCTAAATCAACTCTATGTCCAAAATCCAAAAATTCCTCTTCTGTGAAATCTAGAATATAAGTAATCTGCTTCCAAAGTACAATGGTGAAACAGACACAAGCTAGATATTTCTATTACAAATGGAAGAAATTAGAGGGAATAAAGGGATAACAGGCACCAAGCAAGTCAGCAGAGGCTTCTGTTTCCTGGTTCCTTGGCCTTTTAGCCCCTCCTGCCTCACCACCCACGTCTGCCCTGCTGGGCTAGCCTTCCAAAGCTCTGTAGCTCCACTGATAAGTTCCTGCAGGCAGCCCACTCCACCAGCAAAGTTCGGCCAGAAGGCACTCAGCTCTGTTGCTCCCTGGTTCGGCAAGTGTAGCTCCACTGGTAGGTGCTCAGAGGCACCCCTACTCAGCCAGGAAGTCTCCTGTGCAGAGGCACGCAGCTCTCTTGCTCTGCGAGTTGGATCCAGCACCTTCTCACGCTATTCTCCTGGTACTGCTGCTTCTCACCATCGGTGTTGTCTCTGGTGTTAATAGTTCTCCTCACTTTCTTCTGAGTCTTCTATCCATTCACAGTTTCAAAACCACTTCCACATTTTAGGTATCTGTCAGAGGAGCATCCCACTTCCAGTACCAAATTCTGTCTTAGTTATCTAGGGCTGCTATAACAGAAATACCACAAGTGGATGGCTTCATCAAACAGAAGTTTTTTCTCTCACAGGCTAGGAGGCTAGAAGTCCAAATTCAGGGAGCTAGCTCCAGGGGGAAGCTTTCTTTCTTTGTTGACACTGGAGGAAGATCCTTGTCATTAATTTTCCTCTGGTCAAGAAGCTAGAACCTCTGGTCCAAAGGACACACTCTGCTTTATTGGTGGTATAAAGTCCCGCTGTCTCTCTGCTGGGTTCTCTCTTTTATATTTCAAAAGAGATTGACTTAAGGCAAAATCTAATCTTGTAGATTGAGTCCTGCCTCATTAACATAACTGCCACTAATCCTACCTCATTAACATCATAGAGGTAGGATTTACAACACATGGGAAAATCATTTCAGGTGGCAAAATGGTGGACAATCACACAATACTGGGAATCATAAACTAGCCAAGTTGACACATATTTTGGGGGGACACAATTCAATCCATGACACCTATCTGTGCAAAAATATTTAAACTTTGTTATTACACAAATGATTATGAAGAATCTATTGTATTCCAGGCACTGTGCATGAGTCATTAATAAGATGTGCACCCTGAATTCAGGAACTCACAAAACTGCAATTTGTTATGTTTTGGAAAAAAGAAAGCGCTACTTCATTAAAAATATGTATTATTTCTTTTCAAACTCTCATGGACTCCAGGTTTCCTGGAGCCATGAAGTTTGGATGAACCCCTGAAACTATCACCCTGAGATAATCTTTAAACCTTAAACCAAAAATATCCCCTGAAGTCTTCTTAAAACCAAATGACAGTTTAGCTTAACTAGTAAAGACTATCTACCTTGAGCATTATGTTCTTTTAAGAACTATCTATATGAGATCAAATTGACAACTGCAACTCGAAAGACTAGATAGGAACTTTAGGGGACAGTGAATTTATGTTAACCAGGGAGGAACAACTCATAAAAAGAGGGTGAGAATGGTTGCACAGCTCAAAGAATGTAATCAATATCACCAAATGATTCATGTAGAAAACAGTGAATTGGTGTATGTTTTACTGTGTATATGCTCAACAACAACAAAATAAATAAAATTATATATAAAAAAGTATGTATTATTTGTAAAACATATACTAATTTGTGAAATGTTAAAATAGGGGAAATGTGTACAACTTAAAAGTGAGGAAATATACTGTAGTGACTAACTGAGATCGCCACATATGTAGGTATTGTGGAGAATAAGCAAGAGCTCAAACTCAGTTACATGTGTAGTGCGAGGTGAGGTTCCACACTTTGGTGCTTCTCTTCTGCTAATAGAACTTCAATCTATATAGAAATCTGGTGATCTCCACCTGGATTGACCATTCTTTCTGCCCTCAGCCCCTCTCTTGTAAAACAATAACCAAAAACCTGTTGTCTTTGAGTGGATTTTGACTCATATCTACCCTAGAGGACAGACGGACAGGTGGATTCAAAATGCTGATTTTTTGGTTAACAGTCGAACTCTTAACCACTGTGCCACCAGGGCTCCTGTAAAACTAGCTCACTCCCAAATTAGCCAACATGAAGCAGTGGTTGGTTAAATGTGGAGGCTCTAATTAATGCCTCCTGGAGCTTGAGTAAATTAGAATCATGGTGAGAACTGAGATGGGCCACTGCCACCAGCTCTGTATGGTGCTGGCCTGGTCATATAACTTCCTGTGGCTAAGTAGACTTGTTCTTATCTGGAACACAAAGATCATGATAACACTACTTTGAAGGGTTGCTGTGAGGATTAAATAAACTAGTATACATGTCTTAGTAACCCGGAGTTGCTGTAACAGAAATACCACAAGTGGGTAGCTTTAAAGAACAGAAATTTTTTTTCTCACAGTTTTGAAGGCTAGAAGTCCAAATTCAGGGTGTGGCTCTGAAAGGGTGGATTTCTTTGTCTATTTCAGCTATAGTAGCTGTCAGCAATCCTTGGAGTACCTGGGCTTGTAGATTCATCCGCCTCTATCTTCAGATAACTTCTGCCTCCCCCGCTGTGTGTGTCTCTGTGTCTCTTCTGGTCTTTTTATAACCCAGAAATGATTAGGTTTAGGAAATATCCTACACTTGTATGACCTCATTGTTCATAACAACAACAACAACAAAACATATTTCCAAACAAGATCACATCTACAGTTAAAAGGGCCATGAATTCAACACTTACTTTGGGGGAACACAATTCAATCCATAACAGTAAGTAACTTAAAATAGCCCATAGAAAGTGATTTATCAGAGTTAGCTGTTACTATTAGTCCTACCTGCATGACTTTAGGAAAGTTATTTAGAAAGTTATTTTCTTAGTGGTTTTTCTAGGGCTTGCAATATATGTCTTACCAGAATCAACTTCAGATTTATACTAAATCAATTCCAATGAGAAATAGAAATGTTAGTCCTCTATAGCTGTATTCCTCCTCCCCCATTCTGTGGTGTTATTGCTATACATAATTACGTATCTATATTAGAAACTCGACAACACATTTTAATAAATATTAATTTGTGCAATTTTATGTCTTTCAAAGAAGCTGAGAGAATAAAGGAAAGCAAGTACATATTTATAGTTTTTGTTATATTAGTGGTCTTATTTCCCATATCTGGTTTTCTTAATTGTTTCTATGGCTTTCAGTTATCATCTGGAGTCATTTTCTTAGCTCAGTACAGCCTTATCCCCACCCACCTCCTCCGTGCTATTATTGGCAAATGTGTCTTTAGATGTTACAGGCCCAACATGACAATTATATAAGTATTGTTTTACATGCTTGCGTTTTAAATCAGTTAATAGAAGAAAGGAGAAGGAATATGCATTTATACTCTGATTTATAAATACACAATTACATTTACTGGTGTTTTTTGTTTATTTTTGTGGATTTAAATTACCATCCGGGGTTACCTGCTTCAGCCTGAAAATTTTTCTTTAGTATGTCTTATAAGGTGAATCTGCCAGCAACAAATTCTCTCAATTTTTGTTTATCTGGGAATGTCTGTAACTTGCCATCATTTTTAAAAGATAGCTTTGCTGGATATAGGGTTCTTGGTTGGCAGTTTTTGCTTTGAACACTTGAATTATGTTATCCCATTACCTTCTGACCTCCACTGTCTCTGATGAGAAGTCGGGTATGAATCTTATTGGTGTTCCATTCTGAATGTTGAGTCATTTTTCTCTTGTTAATATCAATATTTCCTGCTTATTTTTGGCTCTCAGTATTTTTATTATTAAGTGTCTGTTTGTGGATCTCTTTGTATTTATCCTACTCATAATTCGTTGATCTCCTTGAATATGTAGATTAAAGTTTTTCTTCAAATTTGAGGAGCTTTCAGCCATTATTGCTTTGAAATTTTTTCTGCTCCTTTTCTTTTTCTACTCACTATCTGGCACTACCATTACACATATATTTGTGCATTTAATGATGTCCCTCATTTCTCTGAAACTCTGTTCATTAAAAAAAGATATCTTTTCTCTCTGTTCTTCAAATTTTTATTGATCTATCTTAATGTTTGCTATTTCTTCTGCTAACTCAAATCTACTGTCAAGCACCTCAAGTGAATTTCTTTTTTAATTTCAGTTACTGTACGTTTTAGCTTCATACTTTCCATTTGGAGAAATTTTTAAAACAATTTTTATATATTGATATTCTGTATTTGATGAGACATTATCATAATACCTTCCATTATTTTTTTTGGTTACTTTGAAGTCTGACATCTGCTTGTTCTCGCTGGCAGTTTCCTTTGCCTGCTGTCTTCCTCTCCCTCCCTGTGTATGTCTCAGGGTGCAACTTTGGGTTTTTGGGTTTGACTATGAAAAGGCATTTGACTGTATGGATCATAAGAAATTATTGATCCATTGCAAAGAATAGGAATACAGAACACTTAATTGTGTTCATGAAGAATCTGTACGTAGAGCAAGAGGCAGTCCTTAAAACAGAACGGGGAATACTTTGTGGTTTAAAGTCAGGAAAGGAGTGCATCAAGGTTGTATCCTTTCACCATACTTAACCAATCTCTATGATGAGCAAATAATCTGAGAAGCTGGACTATATGAAGAAGAACAGGGCATCAGGATTGGAAGAAGACTCATTAACAACCTCCAGTATGTGGATGACACAATCTTGCTTGCTGAAAGTGAAGAGGACTTGAAGTACTTACTGATAAAGATCAAAGACCATAACCTTCAGTATGGGTTACACCTCAAAATAAAGAAAACAAAAATCCTTACAACAGTATCCATAAGCAACATCATGATAAATAGATAAAATATTGAAGTTGTCAAGAATTTCATTTTATTTGAATCTGCAAACAACACAGCAGTCAAGAAATCAAATGATGCGTTACATTGGGCAAATCTACTGCAAAAGACCTCTTTAAAGTGTCAAAGGAAAGATGTCACTTTAAGGACTAAATTGTGCCTGACCAAAGTCATGGTGTTTTCCATGCCCATGCCAAAGCTGGGTATTGAATAAGGAAGACTGAAGAAGAATGGACACCTTTGAATTATGGTATTGGTGAAGAATGTTGAACATATCATGGACTGCCAAAAGAACGAACAAATCTGTCTTGGAAGCAGTACAGTCAGAATGCTCCTTAGAAGAGAAGATGGAGAGACTTCATCACACATACTTTGGACATGTTATCAGGAGGGACCAGTCCCCGGAGAGGGACATCATGCTTGGTAAAATAGAGGGTCGGTAAAAAAGAGGAAGACTGCTCAACTGGATGGATTGACACAGTGGCTGAAACAATGGGCTCAAGCATAACAATGATTGTGAGGATGGTGCAGGACCGGGCAGTGTTTCGTTCTGTTGTACATAGGGTCTCAATGAGTTGGAATTGACTCAATGGCACCTAATAACAACATAGTCACCCTGGGATGATTGTGGTTTGGGAAGAGTTTTCTTTCTCTCTTTTCCTGACCACACCTAGTTCTTATGCTCCACTAATTACCAGCTGATTACTGTTTTCAACAATACCTTTGGGCATAAGTTGCTCTGCAGACTAAACCAGTCAAATTAAAGTTCCTTTGAAAGGATAATTCCCTAGTGTTTGAGATTTTTTCTGATTCTAGGAGAGTTTTTAGCTGTCTTTTTCTTTTCTAGTTAATGAGCCAGCCTATGGTTCAGCATTTATTTACCAATTTCCACTTAATTGCTTTCAACACAGCCTACACTGTTTTTGACAGTATTCTTAGGCTTGAATTTCCCCACATTCTGCAAATGAAGTCAGTTCTTTTAGGGAGATCTTCGACCTACCTCTTCCTCTGGGCAAAATCTCTGAGCCACAGCTCTGAGCTGGTAGTGAAGACAGTGTCATGCTTCTTTCTGAGTGAAACCCCTACTTTAGGAACTGGGGGAGGGGAGGTGGCAGTGATGGACGGTAGCCTCAGGTTTTCTCGACTTGCCTTTCTGAGTGTGGTAACTTCATCTTATGAGCTGATATCAGGTGAGCGCATCAGGGCCCCAGTTTCCTCAGTGGCACTGTGCTCAGAGTATAGCCTCCACCTCACATATGGGGGCTAGGAGGAAGGGAGTCCCAAGTCTTGGCTGCACTTGCCTGGAACTTAGTTTCAGCAACAGGTAGCTAGGGGAAGGATGGCGTCCTATTTTTCCTGGGAAGATAGCCCTCTGTTTGGGAGCTGGAGGAAAAGGATCCCTGTACTCTTGGCTGTTGTTATGAATTGAATCATGCTCCCCCGCCCAAAAAAAATATGTGCTGGTATCCTGATCTCTATACCTATGTATATAATCCTAATTGTAAATAGGGTTTTCTTTGTTATGTTAATGAGTCCTCAATCACTTCTGAGTGATATAAAGAGCCAAAAATAAACAGACACAAAGACAAGTGAGCACATATGAAGAAAGACAGACTCTATCTGATGACAACAGAGGAAGAGAAATCTATAAGCCCAGGAACACCAAGGATTGCAGTGGAAATAGAAAAACAAAGACCTGCCTGTAGAGTCATATGCTAAATTTGGACTTTAGCCTCCTGTACTGTGATACAGTAAATTTCTGTTCTTTAAAGCCATGCACTTGTGGTGTGTTTGTTAGAGCAGCCACAGAGAATCAAGTTGTGCAAGTAGGAGTGGAGTTTCTGTCTTGCTGACGTGGGAGGTAGGAGGAAGGGATTGGGTCCTGGTTCAAACACCACAGGTTCTTGTCATTCTTACCAAATTTTAGTAGACTTTCTTGAATAAATGTTTTTTCATTTGTTGTATGCCCTGAGAACTATTTCCAGAGACTTCAAATGGTTGTCTTTTTATGATTTTTACCACTTTCACTGGGAAACTGGTCTGTGGAGCTCCTAACATTGACATGCTGAAAGTGGAATTCCTATTTATTTTCTTTTAAGTCTCTACTTTTTGCTAATTCTCTATTTACTGATAGGTGATATAAATGGCTTTTAATGGTTTTGATTTTTTTTTGTTAATGTTTTTCTCCCAGAAGCCTGGGCCACTCCTCTCCATTACCATCACCACAACCAAAAAAAAAAAGAAGACAAATCCTAGCTTTATTTTTTTTTCTCCCTGTCTCTAGTGAGATACTGAAATGGCAAGAGGCATTTTCACTTTCACATTGCTTTCTGTGCTTTGGGGCTAACCCCAAAAAGAACTAAATACCATTAGTTAACTTTTTGGCAAATACAAATTTGATGTTATTTTTAAGACATTGAAGGGTTTGTTATGTGATCGCTTCCTCTTCCCATATACACATTGCTTCTGTGGGTTGAGAGGCAAGAATGTGAGCAACTAAAAAATCCTTAGTATCTTTTGTCTCTCTTTATTTAATATTCTGTTTTTCAAGACAATAAGTAGCATGAGGTTGTGTCCTTTTCTTTGTATGAGATCACCTGCATAGTTTTACCCACTTTTACACTTTATTGCTATTTATTTTATTCTGTTTTAGTAAACAAGATTTTATCTTCTAGCTGTATTGTACCATCTTGCTTCAGAGAAGATTTTTACTATTTCATTTAAAATGAAAGAAAGATGGTGCATATTTGGGGTTCAGTTAGCCTACTTCTTGAGAACTATTTGAAGAGGCTTTGAATAAAAGCCTCTATATTTCTGACAATAGATTGAGTATAAATATTATAAGATCACTCTCTCTCACTGTGATGGTTAAGGTTGTGCGTCAACTTGGCTGGGCCATGATTGACAGTGGTTTGGCAGTTAAGTCCTGATGTAATTTGGCAGTTATGTAATGATGTTGTTGTTGTTAGGTGCCATCGAGTTGATTCCAACTGATAGTGAGCCTTTGTACAACAGAACAAAATGTTGCCAGGTCCTGCACCATCCTCTCAATCATTGTTATGCTTGAGCCCATTGTTGCAGTCACTGTGTCAATCCATCTAGTTGAGAGTCTTCCTCTTTTTCGTTGACCCTCTATTTTACCAAGCATGATATCCTTCTCCAGAGACTGGTCCCTCCTGATAACATGTCCAAAGTATGTGAGATGAAGTCTCTCTGTCTTCTTTTCTAAGGAGCGTTATGACTGTACTTCTTCCAAAACAGATTTGTTCTTTCTTCTGACAGTGCACGGTATATTCAGTATTCTTCACCAACACCGTAATTCAAAGGCATCAATTCTTCTTCAGTCTTCTTATTCATTTTCCAGCTTTCATATGCATATGAGGTGAATGAAAACACCATGGCTTGGGTCAGGCTCACCTTAGTCCATAAAGTGACATCTTTGCTTTTTAACACTTTAAAGAGTCTTTTGCAGCAGATTTGCCCATTGCAATGTGTCATTTGATTTCTTGAATGCTACTTCCATGGGCGTTGATTGTGGATCCAAGTAAAATGAGATCCTTTACAACTTCAATGTTTTATCCATTTATCATGATTTTGCTTATTGGTACATTTGTGAAGATTTTTGTTTTCTTTATATTGGGGTGTAATCCATACTGAAGGTTATGGTCTTTGATCTTCATCAGTAAGTACTTCAAGTTCTCTTCACTTTCAGCAAGCAAGATTGTGTCATCCGCATACTGGAGGTTGTTAATGAGTTTTCTTCCAATCCTGATGCCCCGTTCTTCTTCATATCGTCCAGCGTCTTTAATTATTTGCTCAGGATATGGATAGATGGTGAAAGGATACAACCTTGATGCACACCTGTCCTGAGTTTAAACCACACAGTATTCCCTTGTTCTGTTCACACAACTGCCTCTTGGTCTAAGTACAGGTCTCTCATGAGCACAATTAAGTATTCTGGAATTCCCATTCTTCACAATGTTATCCATAATTTGTTATGATCCGCATAGTGGAACACCTTTATGCAGGTAAACATCTTCCCGGTATTCTCTGCTTTCAGCCATAATCTATCTGACATCAGTAATGATATTCCTTGTTCCACTCCCTCTTCTGAATCCAGCTTGAATTTTGACAGTTCCCTGTTGATGTACTGCTGTAACCACTTTTGAATGATCTTCAGCAATTTTTTTACTCTGTGTGATATTATTGATATTGTTTGATAATTTCCTCATTGTTTTGGATCTCCTTTTTTTGGAATGGGTACAAATATGGATCTCTTCCAGTCAGTTGGCCAGGTAGCTGTCTTCCAAATTTCTTGGCATAGACAAATAAGTGCTTCCAGGGCTTCATCCATTTGTTGAAACATCTCAATTTGCATTCAGTCAGTTCCAGAAGCCTTGTTTTTTGCCAGTGCCTTCAGTGTAGCTTGGACCTCTTTCTTCAGTATCATCGGTTCTTGATCATATTTTACCCTCAGAAGTGGTTGAAGGTAGACCAATTCTTTTTGGTATAGTGACTCTGTATCTTCATCCTCTGTGTAGTCATTCTTTATTTTGTGATCTGATGTAATCAACCTCCATGATGTGATCTGATGTGATTAGCCAATCAGTTGAAGGGGAGTTTCCTCAGGGTTGTGGCCTGCATCATATATATATATATATATAATGTTCTGGCAAAACTTCCTTGCTTTCTCTGGATTCTGTGTCTGGCTCATCATCATCTGACCTCTGATTCTGGTCTTGAGCCAACAGCCTTCTTTCCTATCTGTCGATTCTGGAGTTCGTCAACTTTTGCAGTTCTGTGAATCAGCAGCCTGCCATCCCATCTGCTGATTCTGGCATTCATCAGCTTCTGCAGGCTCTGCTGATCTGACCTGCCGATCTTGAGTTTGTCAGCCCCTACAAACATGTGAATCAGGAGAAGCCTCCAGCCTGATGCCTGACCTACAAATTTAGGACTTGCCACCCTCTACAGCTTTCGTTCTGTTGTATATAGGGTCACTATGAGTTGGAACGGACTCGACGTCACCTAATAACCTAACAACAGATGCATGAACCATTTCCTTGAGATACAATCTCTCCATGTAAATATTTATATATGCTTCACTGGTTTTGCTTCTCCAAAGAACCCAGCATAAGACATTTGATACCTAGAGTGGTTCTAGAGAAAAAAACTGTAGGGATGAATTTTCTAAATTGTATCTCAAGTCTGGCTAGCCTTAAAGGCAGTGATGACTCTGCCTCCAGTAATAAAGACAGTACTTCTCATCTATGGGGTGAAGTGGCAATAGAAATACACAAAATATCACCACCAATGGATTAAATATTTGTGAGAAACAAGGCTCTGGGTGACTGCATATTTGATACTTATACAATTTTGTCAGAATGAGAAGGAGAAGGATGCTGGTTGGTTGGTCCTGCTTTTGCTAGACAAAGTGGTGAAAGAAAGGGATGAGCCCAGCGCTTCAAAGTAACTGATCAAGTGCCTCATAAAAGACCTGAAAATTGATACTTGTGTCCTGAAAGAAAGTCTTATTTCTTGTAGTAACAGAGATGATATTACTGAAAACCTACCCAGAGTCTTATCATCAGAGTGGCTGAATTACACCAATAGAATCCCCAGCCTCAGTGGTGTGTGAAGTTAAACTGAGGGCATTGATTGGGAAGAAATGGGAACCTGAAACTTGGGATGGGAACACAAGGGCAGATAATCAGGAAGCTGGTGACATTGAACTCCTAATTTCAGTTGAATCACTCCTATCAACCGAACCAGCCCTCTTACTCCAATTTTAAGATTACTCAATCTTTGTCTGCTAAGCCATCCTCCCCAGTAAAACTATTATACCTTGCACCTCGTCTGATGAGATTAACCCATCTGCATCTGAAAAGTCTTTGCCTGAGATATACCCTGGGGCAGTGTCTGGGGCAGTGTCTGGGGCATTGCCTGGGGCATCACCAGAGACAGATGCCCTACAGGACATTGCTGAATGTCCTCAGGGCCCACCCAATGACCCATTTTTGCTTCTAGATCTATAACTAGACTTAAGTCTCAGTGATCCCCAAGAGGTGAAGTATAAAGTGTGACTCAGGGGGGATACGCTACACTGCATTCCAAAAGAACTGCTTGATTTTTCCTAATATATGCAAACAGAAATCTGGAGAATATATGTGGCAATGGTTTTTAAGGGTGTGGGATGATAGTGGAAAGAACATAAAGTTGGATCAGTCTGAGTTTATTGATATGGGTCCACTAAGCACAGATTCTTCATTCAATGTTTCTGCTCAAGATATTAGAAATGGATCTAATAGTTTGTTTGTTCCACTAAGCATGGATTATGCAGTGGCCTACACTAAATCAAATTGAAGTGCCAGACCTGCCTTGGTGTACTGTAGAAGAAGATATCTAAAAGCTTAGGCAAATTGGCATGTTAGAGTGGATTTATCAAGTTAGATCCACAGACTTACCCATGGAGTGCTCAGGGGACACACTTTTCACAATGATGAAGAATAAATCTGTGAAGGGAGCCCCAGTACCCTTGAAGACCCCATAATTACTATTTTATGTAAGTCAGATTTGACAGTGGGAACTGCCGTAACTGAATTAACACACCTAACTACAATGGGACTGATTGGACCCGGTGGTGATAGGGGGCAAGTGGTTGCACTTTTAATTGCCAAAGACAAGGTTGGCATGGTTACAGTAATGGACAGCAGAGTCAAAGCAGTAATCAGAATAGTCTGACTCATATAGACTTATGGCATTTGCTACTTAGTCATGGTGTTTGTAGGCGTGAAATAGATAGGAAATTTACTAAATATTTACTTGATCTGCACAAGTGGATGAATTCTAGGTCTAGTGAAGAGCAGTGTTACTCAAATTGCCAGAATCAGGAGTCATGGCCCCTCATTCAATTCTTAGACTTGAGCGAGTTTACAGATCTACAACCCTTTAACGTAGGGGAGGCTAGGTCCACTTGAGGAAGAACCCCACTGCAGTGCCAAAAATTTATACTATTAGGCTTGCTCCCAGCCTTCCCCAAAGGAATATGTGGCCTTTTATGAGAGTGACTCTTCACTGGGGAAAAGGAAATAATCAGACTTTTGGGGGGATTACCGGGTACTGGCTCTGAAATGACACTAATTCCAGGAGACCCAAAACGTCACTGTGGCCCACCAGTCATAGTAGGGGCATATGGAGGTCAGGTTATTAATGGAGCTTTAGCTCAGGTCAGTCTCGCAGTGGGTCCAGTGGGTCCCTGAACTCATCCTGTAGTGATTTCCCCAGTTCCAGAATGCATAATTAGAATAGATATACTCAGCAACTGGAAGAACCTCCACATTGGATCCCTGACATGTGGAGTAAGGGCTATTATGTTAGGAAAAGGCAAGTGGAAGCCATTAGAACTGCCTTTAGCTGGGAAGATAGTAAAACAAAAGCAATACCATATTTCTGGAGGGATAGCAGAGATTAGATCCACCATCAAGGACTTGAAGAATGCAGTGGTGGTGATTCCCACCACATTCCCATTCAACTCTCCTATTTGGTTTTTGCAAAAAATGCATGGATCTTGGAGAATGACAGTGGAGTTTTGTAAACTTAAACAGTGACACCAATTACTGCTGCTGTTCCAGATGTGGTTTCATTCCTTAAGCAAATTAATACATCTCTTGGCACCTGATATTCAGGTATTGACCTGGCCAATGTTGTTTTATCAATTTGTTTCAAAGGATCACCAGAAGCAGTTTTCCTTCAGCTGTCAAGGCCAGCTGTACAACTTCACTGTCCTACCTCAGAGGTATATCAACTCTCTAGTCCTATGTCATAATGTAGTTTGCAGGGAACATGATCACTTTTCCCTTCCACAAGATGTCATATTGATTCATTACGCTGATGACATTATGCTCATTCGACCTAGTAAGAAAGAAGTATCAATGACTCTAGACTTATAGTTAAGCAGTTTGCATGCTAAAGGGTGGGAAACTAAGCCAGCAAAAAATCAGGTGTTTTCCACCTCAGTGAAATTTCTAGGGGTCCTGTCTTGTGGGGCATGTCGAGATACTCCTTATAAAGTGAAGGATAAGTTGTTGCATCAGAACCCTCCTACAACTAAAAAGGAGGCACAATACCTGGTTGGCACAAACCTGTGAGTTTTGGAGGCAGCATATCCCTTATGTGGGTGTGCTACTCTGACCTATTTATCAAGTGACTCGAAAAGCTGCTAGTTTTGAGTGGGGCTCAGAACAAGCGAGGGCTCTGCAACAGATTCAGGCTGCTGTGCAAGCCGCTCTCCCATTTGGGCCATATGATCTGGCTGATCTAATGGTGCTTGAAGTGCCAGCGGCAGAGCTACTGTTTGGAGTCTTTCTCAGGCCCCTATTGGTGAATCACAGTACAGACCCTTAGGATTTTGAAGCAAAGTCTGCCATCCTCTGCAGATAACTAGTCTCCTTTTGAGCAACAGCTTTTGGCTTGTTGCTGGGCCTTAGTAGAGACTGAATGTTTAACCACGGGCCACCAAGTCATCATGTGACCTGAGCTGCCCATCATGAACTGGGTGTTGTCTGACCCACACAGTCATAAAGTTGGATGTGCACAGCAGCACTCCATCATTAAATGGAAGTGGTATATACGAGATCAGGATTGAGCAGGACCTGAAGGTTCAAGTAAGTTGCATTAGGAAGTGGCCCAAATGCCCATGATCTCCACTCCTGTCACATTATCTATCCTCTCCCAGTCTGCACCTATGGCCTCATGGGGAGTTCCTTATGATCACTTGACTGAGGAATAGAAAACTCCTGTCTGGTTTACAGATGGTTCTGAACAATCTTCAGGCACCACTTGAAAGTGGACAGCGGCAGCATTGCAGCCCCTTTCTGGGACCTCCTGAAGGACAGTGGTGAAGGGAAATCCTCCCAATATGGCAGAATTTTGAGCAGTGCACTTGGCTGTTCATTTTGCTTGCAAGGAGAAATGGCTAGTTGTGCAATTTTATACTGATTCACGGGCTGTGGCCAATGGTTTAGCTGGATGTCCAGGGACTTGGAATGAACATGATTAGAAAAACGGTCACAAGGAGTGGGAAAACAGCTCAGGGGCAGTGTCTGACCTCCTATAACTTCACAAGGGGGAAGGGCAATCAAGATTAACAGTCCAAGGCTGATTCCTATGAGGTGGAGGTCAGACATGCTTCCTCTCTCTGATGTCTTTACCAATTCTGACACGAACTGTCCCTCCCACTGCGTTCTCTACTTCTCTGCTGGGTTTGACAATTCATTGCAATGGCCACACAGAACTCCCAGACAATACTCATGATTATGGGTTTTATTAGGGAAGTAACAAGTTACAGTTGAGGTTCAGGAATGCTCAGGATACAGTTCTTCCATCAGGGCAGCTTCTTCCCAGCCATGCCACAGGCACACCTGTCCCTGGCCCCTCGGCCTCTGCCCTGTTCCAGCGAGTGTTACAAATCTCTTTTAGCTCTGCCAATAAGTGCCCCAAAGCACCTTACTCAGCCGGTAAGCCTCGGGCCAAAGGCACTCAGCTCTCACTCCATAGGCTGGGAAGCCCAGTGTGCTGTCTCCTGTTAGATCTCTCCTGCTACCACCTCTCCTCTCCATCTTCAGTGTTACACTTCTTTCTCTCAGTCTCTTGGTTACTGGGGCTTCTCAGAAGAGGAATCCTGGGACCAATGGACATGCTGGCTTTTCTTCCTTGGTGGTGGTGAGATCCTCTGTCTCTCTCTCGTCCCCAGTATGACTCACTTCAAGCCCAACAGAATGGCAAAAACTGACCAGTACCTTTGGTAAGCCACAATCACACAGTCCCACCCAATCATATGAGTGGGAGTTACAAGACCATGGGGAGAGGCCATACAAAAGCAATCCATTGCACCACAAGGAGGTATCAAGAAGAGGTATGTGGATAAACCTTTCTGAATGAGCCACAGAGGTGAAGACATTTGTGTCTCATGTGAATGCTCACCAAAGGGTAACCTCATCAGAGGAGAATATTAATAGTCAGTTGGATAGGATGGTGCATTCTGGGGAAACCAGTCATCCTCTTTCCCTAGCCCTCCCGTCATTGCCTAATGTGCTCATGAACAAAGTGGCCATGGTGGCGGAGATGGAGGTTACACATGGGCTCAAAAACATAGACTTCCACTCACCAAGGCCGACTTGGCTACAGTCACTGCTGAATGCCTAATCTGCCAGCAGCAGAGACCAACACTGAGTCCCTGTTACGGCACCATTCCTTGAGTGATCATCCAGGAATTCAACAGCAGGTTGATTACATTGGACCGATTCCATCATGGAAAGCACAGTGTTTCATTCTTATTGGGATATACACTTACCCTGAATATGGATTTGACTTCTCTGGAGATGGGAGTGGCACCACTCACTAATACCCCTAGTGATCCACTTGGAAAATTTTTGCTTCCTGTCCATGTGCCACAATCAATGCCAATGGAAGTAGCAGTCAAGAAATCAAATGACATATTGCATTGGGAAAATCTGCTGCAAAAGACCTCTTTAAAGTGTTAAAAAGCAAAGTCACTTTAAGGACTAAGGTGTGCCTGACCCAAGCCATGGTGTTTTCAACGGTCTCATATGCATGCAAAAGCTGGACGGTGACTAAGGAAGACAGAAGAAGAATTGAAGTCTTTGGATTATGGTGTTGACAAAGAATATTGAATATACCATGGACTTCTAGAAGAAAGAACAAAACTGTCTTGGAAGAAGTAGAGCCAGAACACCTTAGAAGCAAGGATGGCGAGACTTCGTCTCACATATTTTGGCCATGTTATCAGGAGAGACCAGGCCCTGGAGAAGGATATCATGCTTGATAAAGTAGAGGGTAAGGAAAAAAGAGGAAGACCCTCAGTGAGATGGACTGACACAGTGGCTGCAATAATGGGCTCAAGCATAACAATGATTATGAGGATGGCACAGAACCAAGCAGTGTTTTGTTCTGTTGTACATACATTCACTATGAGTTGGAATCAACTTGACAGCACCTAACAACAGCAACAGCAGTTCACACCGCTCTATACTCTGCAGGTCTAGATGTCTTAGTTCCAAAGGGAGGAATTCCCACCTGGAGACATAACATGGATACCACTGAACTGGAAGTTATGAATCTAACCCAGCCACTTCGGGCTCCTCATGCCTTGAGATCAACAGTCAAAGAAAGGAGGTACCATGTTGGCTGTTGTGAGTGATCCTGACTACCTGGGAGAAATCCGACTGATGTTGCATAGCAGCAGTAAAGAGAAGTATATTTGTAATACAGGAGATCCATTAGGGTGTCTCTTAGTTCTACCATGCCCTGCAATTAAAGTCAATAGAAAACTACAGCAGTACAATTCTGACCTGAATTCTAATAGTCAAAACCCTTCAGGAATGAAAGTTTGGGTCACCCCACTAGGCAAAGAACCATGACCAGCTGAAGTGTTTGCTGAAAGTAAAGGGAATATGGAATGAGTGGTGCAAAAAGGTTGTTCTAAATACCAGTTATGACCACATGACCATTTGCAGAAATGAAGACTGTTTCATTATACGTGTATATGTGCGTATATACGTATATGTTTTACATATATATATAAGAAAACCAAACCAAAGCCATTGCTGTTGAGTTGATTCCAACTCATAGCGACCCTATAAGACAGAGTAGAACTGCCCCATAGGGTTTCCAAAGAGTGGCTGGTAGATTTCAACTGCTGACCTTTTGGTTAACAGGCAAGCTCTTAACCACTGTGCCACCAGGGTTCCAATATATATATAGAAATTATTTTTGCTTCCTTCCCTCCCTTATAAAATATAAGATGTAAAGGGGGCTAGTGCATTTTTGGTTGTATGCAAATGCTTGTTGTATCATGTTAGGTGAAAATATGACCTTGTAAATGTCTTTTATGTTTAAGGAGATGTGTACAAGTACCAAGTTGACAAGAAGTGGCCTGTGATGGTTAAAGTTGTGTGTCAACTTGACTGGGCCCTGATTCTCAGTGGTTTGGCAGTTATGTAATGATGTAATTTAGCAGCTATTTAATTATGTAGTCACCCTTTATTTTGTGATCTGATGTAATCATTCTCCATGATGTGATCTGCTGTGATCAGTCATTCAGTTTTAAGGGGAATTTCATCAGGGTGTGGCCTGTATCCAATATATGTATGGACATTTTGACTAAGTTTGCTTGCTCACTCTGGATCTTGCATCCAGACCATCATCATCTGACCTCCAGTTCTTGAGACTTGAGCCAACAGCCTGACATTGATTTGCCAGTTCTGGGATTCATCAGCTTCTGCAGCCCTGTGGGCCTGCCACCTGTCATCTCACCTGCAGATCTTGGGTTTGTCAGCCCCTGCAAACATGTGAATCAGAAGAAGCCTCCAGCCTGATGCCTGACTAATGAATATGGAACTTGCCAGCCTCCACAGCCACACGAACCATTTCCTTGAGATAAATCTCTCTTTGTCTCTCTCTATATACCAAACCCATTGCCATCAAGTCAATTCTGACTCATAGTGACTCTATCGGACAGAGGAGAACCGTCCCATAGAGTTTCCAAAGAGTGGGTGGTGGGTTCTAACTGCCAAATTTTTGGTTAGCAGTCATAGCTATTAACCACTGTGCCATCAGGGCTCCTCTATCTATATATGTATACTTATATATGCTTTCCTGCTTTTGCTTCTCTAGAGAAACCAGCCTAAGTCACACACTGCATAATATAACATTAAGACCTTATAAAATCGCACTTCTAATCAACACAAATGACATAATCCAACACCTTCATTACCTAAATTTTATAACTGGAATTAACAGTTATGGAAAGCATTGACGTTAAAATGCACAAATGTGCTTTCTGATTCACCACCATATTTTAGGGATTTCTAGATGTTATATAGAAGAATATTTTAAGAGGTGGGGTTTATAACGAAAACTTCTAGTAGTGCCACTTTACTAAACAAATTTGATATTTATAAATGCCTAGGGGGAGGGGGAACTACTGAAACTACATCACTATCTTTAGTAAAAAAATTTTAAAGTTTGTTTAATATTAATGTAGTGTACGATTACTTTTGAGCTCTTGCCAAGAGTGCCAGGAAAACATACACTATGAATTTCATAGGGTGCCTGAAAATCAGCTGGATTTACAAAATCCTACTTAAGCTGATGTTTGTAGATTTAACTTGAGGGTAGATTCTTTAAAGGGGCAGAACATTTGGAAAAGTATGCAAATATGCCTCAGAATGAAACCCAAGGCTTGTAGCTCTCTAAGTACCTGAGAGCACATGACCCAAGGGGAGACATTATATAATATTCAGACTGAAAAGATGCTTCAGGAGTCTGAATATTTTGCAAGAGATTTCAAAGGTGGCTGTAAGAAAAAGGGGTAGTCATGTTGCCTAGATAGTTCCCAGTCGTTGAATCTTTTTGCATTCTTGCCTTCTTTCTTAGTCCCAGTGTTTCTCAGACCCTATTTTCTAGTCTCCCTATTGTTTTGTCAGCTTTCTTTGTTTATCAGGATCCTTCCAGATTACACCCTGGTGACCTTATCTTTTCCCTAAATGATGTATGTTTCTAAACTAAAAACTATCTATTCCGAGATGAATTGTGTAACTCCCTTAGTGTTTTAAGTAGCATGATTCTTTAGAGCCAAATCATATCATCTTATAATTTCATATTTAAGTTAATGTTTTTGTGTCAAAAATACAAAAATGCAAAATTTTATTAGACTGAAAAGAGGGAATATGACATTTAAAATATAAATAAGCAAAACTCTTAATTGTTATCATACCTTGGTAATTATGTTTTGGATTATGTGGATAGTATCTCGTACAGGGGCAGCAAACTTCAGTTTTCCCTGAAGTCCTGCTTACTATTGGCTAATTCACTCATCAGATCTTATTCAGAAATTAAAAGCCACTATCACAAAAGACTTCACGAATAGAAAATAGGCACATTCTTTGTGGAGTTATGTAAATTTTTTAAAAATAAAACCTCTGTAAAGTAACTTTAAATATAAATTTTAAAGCCAGTAATTAAGAACAACTATTTTTATTGAAATTATTTTATTTTTATGGAAGTTGTGTCAAAACTGAAAAGGAATTGAGCAGGAGATTGAAAAATACCACAATATATCTATCACAAAATTTACTACGAATAGTGATAGGTGTATTATTGTTACAATTTTACAGAAAAAATAAGTAGGTCACAAAGAAGTTAAATAATTTATCAAAAGTCAATCATCCAGTATGCAACAAAATCAAGATTTCAATCCAAGTTTGTCTAACTTCAAAATCCATGCTCATGCCAAGAAAAGTGGAAAAACAGCTGCCTTATGACCTATAATCTAAGAAGTGGTCAACATACTCTCTTAAAAAATGTAAATAGATAGATATAAAGATAGATAGACAGATAAATAGTGTCTTAGTTATTTAATGCTGCTTTAACCGAAATAACGTAAGTAGATGGCTTTAACAAACAAACTTGCTCTCTCACAGTTTAGGAGGCTAGACGTTTGAAATTAGGGCTCCTACTCTAGAGAAGGCTTTCTCTCTCTGTGGGTTTAGCAGAAGGTCCTTGTCTCCTATCAACATCTGAGGGCTCAGTGTCCCTTGGAGATCTCCATGTGTCTTGTCATCATTCTGCCCCTGGGTGTAGGAGGTTATCACCATAATCCTTACTAATGTGACCTAATCCTATCTCATTAATATAACAAACAGCTCACTCCCAAATGGGACTATAACCACAGACACAGGTGCTTGGATTTAGAACACATCACAAAATGGAGGACAATCAGACCACAAAAGGAAGGACGATCACACAATACTGGGAATCATGGCCTAGCCAAGTGGACATATAATTTTGGGGGACACAATTCAATCCATGACAGTCTAGAGAGATAGATGGAGAGATAGATAAATAGATAGATGGATACATAGATATATAGATATATAGATACATACCCTCACATCTCCATCAGTTTGTTGTACTGAGAGGGTTTGCCTGTTGCTGTGATGCTGGAAGCTATGCCACTGGTATTCAGATATCAGCAGGGTCACCCATGGCTGACAGGTTTCAGCTGAGCTTCCAGACTAAGACAAACTAGGAAGAAGGAGCTGCCAGTCTACTTCTGAAAAGAGTTAGCCAGTGAAAACCTTATGAATAGCAGCAGAACAATGTCTGCTATAGTGCTGGAAGATGGCCCCCCAGGTTGGAAGGCACTCAAAAGATGACTGGAGAAGAGCCGCCTCCTCAAAGTAGAGTTGACCTTAATGAAGTGGATGAAGTCAAGTATTCAGGACCTTCATTTGCTGATGTGGCATGGCTCAAAATGAGAAGAAACTGTTGCAAACATCCATTAATATCAGAAAGTGTAATGTAGGAAATATGAATCAAGGAAAATTGGGAATTGTCAAAACTGAAGTGGAATGCATAAACACTGATAGTTTAGGTGTCTTAGTCATCTAGTGCTGCTACAACAGAAACACCACAAGTGGAGGGCTTTAACAAAGAGAAATTTATTTCTTCACAGTAAAGTATACTAAAAGTCCAAATTCAAGGCGTCAGCTTCAGGGGAAGTCATTCTCTCTCTGTCAGCCTTCTTCTCATCAGTATGCCCCCAAACTAGGAGCTTCTCCGTGCAGGGACCCCAGGTCCAAAGGATGCGCTCTGCTCCTGGCACTGCTTTCTTGGTGGTATGAGGTCCCCCTCTTCTCTCTGCTCACTTCTCTCTTTTATACCTCAAAAGATTGCCTCAGGACACAATCCAGTCTTGTAGATTGAGTCCTGCCTCACTAACACAGCTGCCACCCATCATAGAGGCAAGATTTACAACATATAGGAAAATCACACAGCACCGGGAATCATGGCCCAGCCAAACTGATACACACATTTTTGGGGGGACAAAATTCAATCCATGACACTAGGCATTAGTGAGCTGAAATGGATTGGTATTGGCCATTTTGTCAGACAATCATATGGACTGCTATGCTGGGAATGACAACTTAAAGAGGAATGGTGTTGCATTCATCATCAGAAAGAACATTTCAAGATCTATCCTGAAGTACAATGCTGTCAGTGATAGGCTAATATCCTTACACCTACAAGGAAGACCAGTTAATATCACTATTATTCAAATTTACACCCTAACCACTAAGGCCAAAGATGAAGAAATTGAAGAGTTTTACCAACTTCTGAAGTCTGAAATTGACTGAACATTGCAATCAGGATGCACTGATAATTACTGGTGATTGGAATGCAAAAGTTGGAAACAAAGAAGGATTGGTAGTTGGAAAATAGGGCCTTGGTGTTAGAAACAATGTAGGAGATCGAATGAAAGAATTTTGCAAGACCAATGACTTCTTCATTGCAAATACCTTTTTTCACCAACATAAATGGTGACTATACCCATGGACCTTACCAGATAGAACACACAGGAATCAAGTTGACTACATTTGTGGAAACAGACAATGGAAAAGCTCAATATCATCAGTCAGAACAATGCCAGGGACCAACTGTGGAACTAATCATCAATTGCTCATATGCAAGTTCAAATTGAAACTGAAGAAAATTAGAACAAGTCCATGAGAGCAAAGTATGATCTTATGTATATTCCACCTGAATTTAGAGGCCATCTCAAGAATAGATTTGAAGCACTGAACACTAATGACCGAAGACCAGATGAGTTGTGGAATGACATCAAGGCCATCATACGTGAAAGAAGCAAGAGGTCATTAAAGAGACAAGAAAGAAAGAAAAGACCAAAATAGATGTCAGAAGAGACTCTGAAACTTGCTCTTGAACGTCGAGTAGCTAAAGCAAAAGGAAGAAATGATGAAGTAAAAGAACTGAACAGAAGATTTCAAAGGGCAGCTCAAGAAGACAAAGTAAAGTATTATAATGACATGTGCAAAGAGCTGGAGATGGAAACCAAAAGGGAAGAACACACACAATTTTTCTCAAGCTGAAAGAACTGAAGAAAAAATTCAAGCCTCGGCCAACATGGTGGAATAGTTAGACGCTTCCTATATCCCTCTTATAACAAAGACCTGGAAAAACAAGTGATTTGATTCTATATGAATATCTAGGAGCCCTGAACAAGGCAAAGTTGAGGAATCCATCTGAGTGATAGGGGAGAGGCAAACAGTTTGGAAGAAGCGAAGAGCGCCAGAGCTGCGGCGGTGAAACTGCACCGCCGCAGCCAAGCCAGTCTGCAGTGAAGCAGGCAAACAGCTGTGCTGTACACTAGCTCGGGAAGCAGTTTCCACATCGAGAGAGACCCAGCGGCAGAGATTCTGCTTGGACCCTCCAAACCAGTGAAAAGCAGCTCCCAAGAGGCTAAGATAAGTACATGCGTGCACCCTTTCATGGGGATTAAAAACAAAAAAAAGCCCATTTGGGAAAAACGTCTCTCCCTTTTACCTTCTCCCTATGCGCTTTGCACTGGGAGTCTTCTGGGCCAGAAGCAGATCCCAAAAGGGGCCCTGACCCATTCTCCTGGCCTTGCAGAGGGAACAAATAAGCTACTGGCTCCCCTAAGCCAGGAACACAGGGTCAGCACAGCTCCTTTGCTAGGCACAGATATCAGGGGCCCGCAGACTCTGAGTGCCTTACACCCCAGTATAGACTTGTGGAGACCCATCTCAACAGCGTTATTCCTCACTACCACAGTACAACAGGGCAAACATCTGAAGTTTAACTTCAACTGCTTCAGCTGTGAACTGGCAGATTTGTGACCCTCGAAACAGCACAGCCCCTTAAGTAGTCACTTTTATTGATCAGCAGCAGGGGCTTGAGGACTGGTGGTATCACCTAAGGTGCCTAGCCACCTGCTACAGGAGTCCAAGAAAAAGCGGTGCTGTCAAGTCTTTACAGCCAACAGAGCGGGGTGCTCATAGTCCAGCTACAAAACTCACCTACCTACTCACCCTAGAGAATAGAGACATGCATTCCTTTCAGACTCTCAGGGGCAGCTATCAGCCCCATGACTGGCTCAGCGCGTGATCCCCTACCACAGCCAGAGTCCAGTGCCTGCACCAATCACCCATGCCTGTCTAGGACTGGGGGTGAGAGCCTGCATCACACACTTGGTGACTGACTGTCTGAACACCCGAGCTGAACCCATATAGGAAAATTTAACAGACTCCTGTGTGCACATACTTAGGTACAGAACTAACTACCTAGTGACAGGACGTTAGAGATACAAAGGTGTCAAAAATCAAACTAGTGCACACCAGCAGCCTATTTGGGCATATCAAAACAAAACAAGAAGGTAGGTTTAACTAAACAAATATGAAATAAAATTACAATAAATTATTGATGGCTTGGAGACAACAGTAAATATCAAGTCACAAAAAGAGGCAGTCCATGATGGTTTCAGCAAGCTCCCAAAATAAAGAATCAATAAATTCTCTGGAGGAAGTGAACTTCTTTGAATTACCAGAGGCAGAATATATAAGATTAATATACAGAACTCTTCTAGAAATTAGAAAGGAAATGCATAAATATCCAGGGAACATAAGCACAAAGTACTAGCGGAACTTAAAAAAGTTATTCAAGAACATAATGCCAAATTTAATAGGCTGCAAGAATCCATAGAGAGACAGCAATCAGAAATCCAGAAGATTAACAATAAAATTTCAGAATTAGACAACTCAATAGAAAGTCATAGGAGCAGAATTGAGGCAGTAGAAGTTAGAATTAGTGACACTGAAGATAAAGCTCTTGACGCCAACTTATTTGAGAAAAAATCAGATAAAAGAATTAAAAAGAATGAAGAAACTCCAAGAGTCATGTGGGACTCTATAAAGAGAAATAACCTACGAGTGATTGGAGTATCAGTACAGGGGGGATAACAGAAAATACAGAGAAAATTGTTGAAGATTTTTAACAGAAAACTTCCCTAATATCATGAAAGATGAGAAGATACCTATCCAAGATGCTCATCGAATGCCACATAAGGTAGATCCCAAAAGAAAGTCAACAAGACATATTATAATCAAACTTACCAAAACCAAAGATAAAGAGAGAATTTTAAGAGCAGCTTGGGATAAAAGAAAAGTCATCTACAAAGGAGAGTCAATTAGAATAAGCTTGGACTACAAAGCAGAAACCATGCACGCTAGGAGGCAATGGGATGACATACATAAAGACTTGAAGGAAAATAACTGTCAGCCAAGAATTATACATCCAGCAAAACTGTCTCTCAAATACGATGGCGAAATTAGGGCATTTCCAGATAAACAGAAGTTCAGGGAATTTGCAAAAAAAACCCCACCAAAATTACAAGAAATACTAAAGGGAGTCCTGTGGTTAGATAATCAATAACACCAGCTAACAATACAAGACTAGAACACAGGACAGAGTAACCAGATATTGACTCAGATATGGATATCAAAAATATATCAAAGCTAAAACATTGAAAATAGGAAAACAGATATCAATATGTAAAAAAGGAGAATATTAAAACAAAAAAGAGGGACTTACAAAATGGACACATTAATTTTTTATATGGAAGAGAAGTTAAGGCGATATAAAGTAATAAAAGACTGGTATAAACTTAGAAAAATAAGGGTAAATATTAAGGTAACCACAAAGGAATCTAACAATCCTACAAATCAAAATAAAAAAGTAGAAAATCATAAAGACCCAGCAAACACAAAATCTACAACAAAGAAAAAGACGAAAAAAATACATAAAGAAAAACAACTCAGCACAGAAAATTGAGAACAAAGAAACCATGAACAACACACAAAAAGAGATATCAGTAAGACAGCATTAAACTCATACATATCAATAATTACCCTGAATATAAACAGACTTAATGCACCAATAAAGAGACGGAGAGTGGCAGATTGCTTAAAAAGGCATGATCCATCTATATGCTGCCTACAAGAGACACACCTTAGACTTAAAGACACAAACAGGCTAAAACTCAAAGGATGGAAAAAATATATCAAGAAAACAACAATCAAAAAAGATCAGGAGTGGCAATATTAATCTCTGACAAAATAGACTTTAAATTAAAATCCACCACAAAGGATAAGGAAGGGCACTATATAATGATTAAAAGGTCAATACACCAGGAGGGCATAACTATAATAAATATTTATGCATCCAACAACAGGGCTCCAAAATACATAAAACAAATTCTAACAGCTCTGAAGAGAGAGATAGACATCTCTACAATAGTAGTAGGAGACTTCAACACGCCATTTTTGGTGAAGGACAGAACATCCAGAAAGAAGCTCAACAAAGACACGGAAGAGCTAAATGCTACAGTCAACCAACTTGATCTCATAGACATTTAATGAACACTGCACCCAACAGCAGCCAAGCATACTTTCTTTTCCAATGCACATGGAACATTCTCCAGAACAGACCACATATTAGCCCATAAAGCAAGCTTAACAAAATACAAAACATCGAAATATTACAAAGCATCTTTTCTAACCATAAAGCCATAAAAGTGGAAATCAACAACACAAATAGCAAGGAAAAAAAATCAAACACACGGAAACTGAACAACACCTTGCTCAAAAACTACTGGGTTATAGAAGAAATTAAGGAGGGAATAAAGAAATTCATAGAATCAAACAAGAATGAAAACATCCTACCGGAACCTTTGGGACACAGCAAAAGCAGTTCTCAGAGGTCAGTTTATAGCAATAAATGCACACATCCAAAAAGAAGAAAGGGTCATCATCAAAGCATTAACCCTACAAGTGGAACAAGTAGAAGGAGAGCAGCAAAAGACGCCCACGTGTGCCAGAAGGAAGGAAATAATAATAATTAGAGCAGAATTAAATGAAATAGAGAATAGAAAAACAATTGAAAGAGTTAACAAGTTCAAAAGATGGTTCTTTGAAAAAATCAACAAAATTGATAAACCATTGGCCAAACCGACAAAAGAAAAACAGGAGAGGAAGCAGATAACCCGTATAAGAAATGAGATGGGTGATATCACAACAGACCAAACTGAAATTAAAAGAATCATAACAGATTACTATAAAAAACTGTACTCTGACAAATTTGAAAACCTAGAGGAAATGGACAAATTTCTAGAAATTCACTACCCACCAAAATTAACACAAACAGAGGTAGCAAAACTAAATAAACCCATAACAAAAGAAGAGATAGAAAAGGTTATTAAAAAACTCCCAACAAAAAAAAAAAAACCCTGGCCTGGATGGCTTCACTGGGGAATTCTACCAAACTTTTGGAGAAGAGATAACACCTCTTCTACTAAAGGTATTTCAAAGCATAGAGAAGGATGGAATACTCTCAAACTCATTCTATGAAGCCAGCATAACCCTGGTACCAAAACCAGGTAAATACATAAAAAAAAAAAAAAAAGAAAATTAAAGACTAATATCCCTCAAGAACATCAATGCAAAAATCCTCAACAAAATTCTAGTGAATAGAATTCAACAACGTATCACAAAATAATTCACCATAATCAAGTGAGGTTTATACCAGGTATGCAGAGACAGTTCAACATTAGACAAACTATCAACATAATCCATTACATAAATAAAACAAAAGACAAGAACCACATGATCTTATCAATCGATGCAGAAAAGGCATTCGACAAAGTCCAACACCCATTCATGATAAAAACTTTCAATAAAATAGGAATAGAAGGGAAATTTCTCAGCATAGTTAAGGGCATTTGTACAAGCCAACAGCCAACATCATCCTAAATGGAGAGAATCTAAGTCATTCCTCTTGAGAATGGGAGGCAGACAAGGATGCCCTTTATCACCACTCTTATTCAAGAGTGTTAGAGGTCCTAGCCAGAGCAATTAGCCTAGAAAAAGAAAGGGCATTCAAATTGGTAAGGAAGAAGTCAAAGTATCTCTACTTGCAGATGATATATACACAGAAAACCCCAAAGAATCCACAAGAAAACTACTGGCACTAACAGAAGACTTCAGCTAAGTATCAGGATACAAGATAAACATACAAACATCGATTGGATTCCTTTACACCAACAAAGAGAACCTTGAAGAGGAAATCACCAAATGAATACCATTTATAATAGCCCCCAAGAAGATAAAATACTTAGGAATGAGTCTAACCAGAGATGTAAAAGATCTTTACAGAGAAAACTACAAGACACTACTGCAAGAAACTAAAAGAGACCTGCATAAGTGGAAAAAGATACCTTGCTCATGAATAGGTAAACTCAACATAGTGAAAATGTCAATTCTACCCAAAGCAATCTACAGATACAATTCAATCCCGATCCAAATTTTAACGACATTTTTTAATGAGATGGAGAAGCAAATCACCAACTTCATATGGAAAGGGAAGAGGACCTGAATAAATAAAGCATTACTCAAGAAGCAGAACAAAGTGGGAGGCCTTACACTACCTGATTTTAGGACCTATTATACTGCCACAGTAGTCAAGACAGCCTGGTACTGGTACAGCAACAGATACATAGACCAATGGAACAGAGTTGAGAATCCAGATATAAGCTCATCCACCTATGAGCAGCTGATATTTGACAAAGGCCCAAAGTCCATTAATTGGGGAAAAGACAGTCTCTTTAACAAATAGGTGCTGGCATAATTGGATATCTATATACAAAAAACTGAAACAAGACCGATTTCTCACACCATGTGCCAAAACTAACTCAAAATGGATCAAAGACTTAAATATAAAATCAAAAACGATAAAGATCATGGAAGAAAAATAGGGACAATGCTAGGAGCCCTAATACATGGCATAAACACAATACGAACCATAAGTAACAATTCACAAGCACCAGAAGAGAGACTAGATATATGGGAGCTCCTAAAAATCAAACACTTATGCTCATCCAAAGACTTCACCAAAAGAGTAAAAAGACAACCTATAGACTGGGAAAAGAATTTTGGCTATGACAAATCTGATCAGCGTCTAATCTCTAAAATCTACAAGATACTGCAAAACCCCAACAACAAAAAAACAAATAACCCAGTTAAAAAATGGACAAAGGATATGAACAGGCATTTCACCAAAGAAGATATTCAGGTGGCTAACAGACACATGAAGAAATGCTCACGATCATTAGCCATTAGAGAAATGCAGATCAAAACTACAATGAGATATCATCTCACCCCAACAAGGCTAGCATTAATCCAAAAAACACAAAATAACAAATGCTGGAGAGGTTGTGGAAAGACTGGGACACTTATACACTGCTGTTGGGAATGTAAAATGGTACAACCACTTTGGAAATCAATTTGGGGCTTCCTTAAAAAGCTAGAAATAGAAGTACCATAGCATCCAGCTATCCAGCTCCCTGGAATATATCCTAGAGAAACAAGAGCAGTCACACAAACAGATATATGCACACCCATGTTCATCGCAGCACTGTTCACAATAGCAAAAAGATGGAAGCAACCTAGGTGCCCATCAATGGATAAACAAACTATGGTATATCCACTAGCAGAATATTAGGCAACGATAAAAAATGAGGATGAAGCTGTGAAACATCGTATCACATGGTGGAAGCTGAAACTTATTATGCTGAGTGAATTTAGTTAGTCACAGAAGGACAAATACTGTATAAGACCACTATTATGAGAACTCAAGAAAAGTTTTAAACACAGAATAAAACATTCTTTGACAGTTATGGGGGTGGGGAGGGAGGGTGAGAGTTATTCACTAACTAGATAGTAGATAAGAATCATCTCAGGTGAAGGGAAGGACAGCACACACTACAGGAGAAGCCAGCACAACTGGACTAAACCAAAGCTAAGAAGTTTCCTGAATACAATCAAATACTTTGAGAGACAGAGTAGCAGGGGTAGGCGTCTGGGGACCATGGTTTCAGGGAACATCTATGTCAATTGGCATAACAAAGCTTATTAAGAAAATGTTCTGCACCCTACTTTGGTGAGTGGCGTCTGGGGTCTTAAAAGCTTGCAAACGGACATCTGAGATGCATCAATTGCTCCCAACCACTTGGAGTAAAGGAGAACGAAAAACACCAAAGACACAAGGAAAGTATTAGCCAAAGAGACAGAATGGGCCAAATAAACCAGAGACTTCATCAGCCTGAGACCAGAAGAACTAGATGGTGCCCGGCTACCACCAATGAACCTCCTGACAGGGAACATAACAGAAGGTCCCTGACGGAGCAGTAGAACTATGGGAAGCAGAACTTGAATTCTAGTAAGAAGACCAGACTTAATGGTCTGACTGAGATTGGAGGCACCCCCGAAAGCATGGCCCCTGGACTCTCTATCACCCCAGAACTAAACAATTTTCCAGGCCAACTCTTCAGACAAGGATTGGACTGGACTGTGGGACATAAAGTGATACTTGCGAAGAATATGCCTCTTAGTCAAGTTGATACAAGAGACCAAAAGGGCAGCTTCTGTCCAGAGGTGAGATGGGAAGGCAGAGAGAGTTAGGAGCTGGTTGAATGTTCATGGGGAATCAGGGGCAGAGGGGAGGAATGTGCTGTGGCAGAATGGGGTGAATGGTTGGGGTCTCATAACAATGTATGTAAAAAGAAATTCTGTATGGGAGACTAACTTGAAATGTAAACTTCATTTAATTACAACAATAAAAAAATTTAAAAAAAATTGAAGCCTCATGTTGCAATAGTGAAGGATTCTATGGGCAAAGTATTAAACGATGCAGGAAGCATCAAAGATGGAAGGAATATACAGTCATTATATTGAAAAGAATTGGTCGATGTTCATCCATTTCAAGAGGTAGCATATGATCAAGAACCAGTGGTACTGAATGAAGAAGTCCAAGCTGCACAGAAAGCATTTGCAAAAAACAAGTCTCCAGGAATTGACGGAATATCAATTGAGATGTTTCAACAAACGGATGCAGTGCTGGAAGTGCTCACTAGTCTATACCAGGAAATTTGGAAGACACCTACCTGGCCAACTGACTGGAAGAGATCCATATTTATGCCTATTGCCAAGAAAGAAGATCCAACAGAATGTGGAAATTATTGAACAATATCACTAATATCACACGCAAGTAAAATTTTGCTGAAGATCATTCAAAATGGTTGCAGCAGTATATCGACAGGGAACTGCCAGAAATTCAGGCCGGATTCAGAAGAGGATGAGGAATCAGGGATATCATTGCTGATGTCAGATGGATCTTGGCTGAAAGCACAGAATACCAGAAAGATGTTTACCTGTATTTTATTGACTATGGAAAGGCATTCGACTGTGTGGATCATAACAAATTATGGACAACATTGCGAAGAATGGGAATTCCAGAACACTTAATTGTGCTCATGAGGAACTTGTACGTAGATCAAGAGGCAGTTGTTCGGACAGAACAAGGGGATACAGTGTGGTTAAAAGTCAGGAAAAATGTGTGTCACAGTTGTATCCTTTCATCATACCTATTCAGTCTGCATGCTGAGCAAAGAATCTGGGAAGCTGGACTATAGGAAGAAGAATGGGCATCAGGATTGGAGGAAAACTTGTTAACAACTTGTGTTTTGCAGAAGACACCACCTTGCTTGCTTGCTGAAAGTGAAGAGGACTAGAAGCACTTACTGATGAAGATCAAAGACCACAGCCTTCAGTATGGATTACACTTCAACATGAAGAAAACAAAAATTGTCACAACTGGACCAATAAGCAACATTATGATAAAATTAGAAAAGATTGAAGTTGTCAAGGATTTCATTTTACTTGGATCCACAATCAACACCCATGGAAGCAGCAGTCAAGGAATCAAACGACGCATTGCATTCAGCAAATCTGCTGCAAAAGACCTCTTTAAGGTGTGGAAAAGCAAAGATGTTACCTTGAAGACCAAGGTGCTTTTGGCCCAAGCCATGGTATTTTCAATCACATTGTATCCATGCAAAAGCTGGATGATGAATAAGGAAGACCAAAGAAGAACTGAAGCCTTTGAATAGTGGTGTTGGTGAAGAGTATTGAATATACCATGGACGGCCAAAAGAACAAACAAATCTGTCTTGGAAGAAGTACAACCAGAATGCTCCTTAGAAGCAAGGATGGTGAGACTATGTCTTATGTACTTTGGACATGTCGTCAGGAGGGATCAGTCCCTGGAGAAGGACATCATGCTTGGTAAAGTACAGGGTCAGCAAAAAGAGGAAGACCCTTAACAAGATGGATTGACACAGTGGCTGCAACAATGGGCTCAAGCATAACAACGATTGTGGGCTTGGCACAGGACTGGGCAGTGTTTCTTTCTGTTGTACATAGGGCCACTATGACTCGGAACTGACTTGATGGCACCTAACAACAACAACATAGATACATAGATATAAAATATATCCTTTGGAAAGCTGTGGCTTCTCATTCTATGGCAGAGATTTATCCACAGACATTTATTGACCCACACTATTTTGTCACCATTCCTACTGTCTTGTGTAGTGGGGACACAAACAAGAATAAGCCCCTCGTATCTAGAAATGAATAGTCTGGAGTATGGGAAGAAGAACAGAAGAGTAAGCTTAGTTGTTTCAAAGATATTTCACTGTTAATATTTCCCTTAATCCTCATCACAAAGCAGTGCGGAAATATTCCTATTTCATATGTGAGGAAACTAAACTTCAGAAAAGCTAAGACACTGGGTTGTAGAGCTAGTGAGGTAGAACTGGACATGAACTCAAATCCTCGGAGTCACTAGTCCATACTTTTTCTACTAATCAAATGAATGTTTAAAATTTGACCCTAACTGTAAATAAGGAGAAATAACTTGTTGGTTAAATGATAGTGAGTAGAACCTTAGAAGAGAGCTTGATAAAGGTTATATGTTGCTTTAAAACAAACGACCCCAAAATTTGTTTCTTAGAACAACCATTGTATTTGCTCATGATTCTGTGGTTAGGAATTGAGACAACTCACAGGAGGATGGGTTATGTCTGCTTCTTGTGATGTCTTCCAGGTTGGAATATCCTAGGTGGCCTCTTCACTCATTTCCAGATCCTCAGCTAAGATAGCTTGGATAGCTGGGGGCTGGTTGGGGCAGTTTGACTGAAGTTATAAGTCCAGGTTGTTGGCTCTCTCTGGTGACTGTGATCCCTGGTTCTCCACTGAGTAGGCTCAAGTTCTCCTCCCTCTCTCTCTCTCTCTCTCTCTCTCTCTTTCTCTCTCTCTTGCTCACCTGTCCATATGGTCTCTCTAGCAAGGTAGCCAGACTTCTTATACGGAATGCACAAGTGTAAGTTTCCTCACATGTTTTACAACAGGCAGCAAAAAAAGCCAGTTGTACTTTCAACATTCTGCCATGGAAATCTTAGACAGAGCCATAATTTTATTAGGAAACAATTCTATTGTTTATCATCTAAAAGCAGCAATTCCGCTTGTTAGAACTGGCACAGCATTTTCCTACATAATATTTTAGTTAAAATGAGTCAGAGGTTGTATTGATTTCCTCGGGCTGCTGTAACACTAGTCGTATAGGATTAGGACCCATCCTATTCCAGTATGACCTCATGTGCATCTCACTGATAAGATATTCAAAGATCGTATTTACAAACAAGATCACATTCTAGGGGTTTGGACTTCAATGTATCTTTTGAGGGGGGCACACTTCCATCCATATTGTAGGCCCAGCCTGGATTCAAGGGGAGGCATGGACACTGGCAGGTGTGACTACATGGAGGCTACCAATTTAAAAGACTACTGTAGTCCACCCTCTGACACCTCCCGGTTCACATTTCTACCATTCATAATATGCATTAACCCCTTATGATGCCTCTCAAGAAGATCAGAGACTACAGCCTTCAGTACAGATTACACCCAAGATGAAGAAACAAAAATCCTCGTAACTGGACTAATAAGCAACATCATGATAAATAGAGAAAATATTGAAGTTGTCAAGGATTTCATTTTACTTGGATCTTCAATCAATGCCTATGGAAACAGCAGTCAAGAAATCAAACGATGCATTGCGTTGGGCAAATCTGCTGCAAAAGACTTCTTTAAAGTGTTAAAAAAGCAAAGATGTCATTTTAAGGACTAAGGTGTGCCTGACCCAAGCCATGGTGTTTTCAATCACCTCATATGCATGTGAAATCTGGACAATGAATAAGGAAGACGGAAGAAGAATTGATGCCTTTGAAATATGGTGTTGGTGAAAAGTATTGAATATACCATCAACTGCCAGCAGAAGGAACAACTCTGTCTTGAAAGAAGTACAGCCAGAATGATCATTAGAAGCAAGGATGGTGAGACTTCATCTCATGTACTTTGGACATGTTATCAGGAGGGACAAATCCCTGGAGAAGGACACCATGCTTGGTGAAGTAAAGAATCAGAGAAAAAGAAGACCCTCAGTGAGATGGATTGACATAGTGGCTGCAACAACGGGCTCAAACATAGAAATTATTGTGAGGATGACACAGGACTGGGCAACTTTTTGTTCTGCTGTTGCTATAAGTTGGAACTAATTTGATGGCACCTAACAACAACAACGCCTCCCAAAATTCTCATTTTATTAAAACACAGGGCTCAGGCTCAAGGTCCAGTGTTTTATCATCCAAATTAAGTCCAGGTGCAGATGAGGCTCTTAGGAATGGGTCCTCTAAATCTGAAGACCTGTTGTCTGTCCTCCATACAGTCAACACATAAGGGTGAGGCAGTGACAGGAAAATCACAACAGACATTCCCATTGAAAAGGGGGGAAATGAAAGCCTACAGCAGCCACTAATCCATAACAATTCTAAAATCC
Organism: Dugong dugon; assembly: GCA_030035585.1. Classification (NCBI taxonomy): domain Eukaryota; kingdom Metazoa; phylum Chordata; class Mammalia; order Sirenia; family Dugongidae; genus Dugong; species Dugong dugon. The sequence goes on from CM057474.1 coordinate 42,861,586, forward strand.
TAACAGCCATAAATTTCTAGTTCCTTTATTAGATCTCAGTTCTACTTTCTGGGAGTGTTTTCCCATGGTTGTTGGCTCTGAGTCATATTTCTTTTCCATGAAAAATGGCCGTTTCTTGCATTTGAATTGCTTTCACAGCCTGTGTGTCAGGAATCCTCCAGGTGATCCTCAGGATCAATCATTCATGCAAAGGACTCATAGGACACAGAAGCTATTACACTCATGGTTGCAATTTATTGCAGCAAACTGATACAGCTTAAAATTAGCAACAGGAAAAGACACATGGGGTGGCATTCAGGAGAAAGCAGGCAGAAGCTTTCAGGTCACACAAATGCGCTTTGTTCTACCAACAGTGATGCGTGATAACATGTGTGAAATGCTGCCAACATTGATGTCCAGAGTTTATATTGGGGGTTAGTCATCTAGGCATGCAGTGCCTGTGTAACTGATCTCAGCTACTTAGACTCCAACTTCCACCAGAGAAAAACCAATCATTAACCATAAATCACACTGTTAGCATAAAGGGTCTGATAAAACTAGTATTGTGAGGCCCAAGGCCTCAGGCATAGTGAAACAGGTGTTCACCATAAATCACATCTAGCGTGAACTAACCGTTCAAACTGGTATCAAGTGTCTCAAGGCCTCACGCATACAAAAGCACTCTTACCAGGCAGAATATTCCAAGAGCTCATCTCCCAGGAACTTGGCAATGGCTGGTGCTGAAGAGGACCTTTCTTGGATACATTCAGCAACCCAAGTCTGCAGAGTTAACCCTTTCCTGCATAGCCTGTTTTCTGCCCATAGGAAGTGGGAGGCTTAGAAGCCTCTTTTCGTTTTGAACTCTCTATGACCATTTTTGGTCATTATAGTATAATTCCTTTAAAGATTTAATAGATTTTCTATGTACCAAATTTTAAATTCAGTCCATTAGACCAGAGCCACACCCATAAATCTCCTCAAGACATATCTCTATTTTGGGCTGAAAGGGCGATGTGTGATAATGCTGTTAAGATTCTTAGACATCTGTTTATCTGAACAGGTCTACAAGCTTCACTCTTAAAAGACTTAGAAGTTGGATTCTTTTTGTCTACCAGACAGAGTCTATGAGGTTTTGCCTTAAATCTTTCTGAAGTCTTAACGAAGTGGCTTACAGGGTTTTGTCCTTGAGGCTGCTTTTTTTTTTTTTTTTTTTTTAACTAGCAGTATCCTGGATTTGATATTTGCTCTGAGGAAATTTCTAACTTTAGGAATCTTTTGCTATGAGAGATTGGGGATGAGAAAACTTCTTATTTTGGAACATAGCCAATCCTAGTTCTTTTATATTTCCTTTAAATTCTGCTTGAAAATAAAACAGTTACTTCTTTAGCTCACTTTATTCCTCCCATATATTACTATAGGCAGCCAAAGGAAGCCAGTTGTACTTCAACATTCTGCCATGGAAATCTCCTTAGCCAGATCCATAATTTTATTAGGAACTAATTATATTGTCCATTTGCTGAAAGTAGCAGTTTTGTTTATTGTGCTGCCAGTACATAAATCAGACCCCAATTTCCTTCCTGATCTTCCTTTCTTTGCTAACCGTCTTGTGAGGTCCTTCAGGCTGGTCTCACTGCCAGTTCCAAAGCCAATGCTACATGGTTTAGTTTCTGTGTTAAAGTATCCCACAATGATGGTAGTTTTGGCAATATTCCTTAAAATTCCATCAGGTCTTGCTATGTGTATATCACAGGTCCATCTTGTCAGGTATATACAAGTTCATGACTTCATTCTAGCTACTGGGTTCATTGTTCCTTATATCATCTCACTTTATCTGTCTTTTTTTTTAAATTGTGATTTAAGTGAAAGTTTACAATTCAAGTTAGTCTCTCATACAAAAATTTATACACACATTGTTATGCGACCCTAGTTGCTCTCCCTATACCGTGACAACACACTCCTTATCACCCCTGATTTCCTGTGTCCATTCAACCACCTCCTGACCCTCTCTGCCTTCTCATCTTGCCTCCAGACAGGAGCTGCCAATTTAACCTCAAGTATCTACTTGAGCTAAGAAGCACACTCTCCACGAGTATCATTTTATGCCCTATAGTCCAGTCTAATCTTTGTCTGAAGAGTTGGCCTCAGGAATGGTTTTAGTTTTGGGCTAACAGAGAGTCTGGGGGCCATGTCTTCCGGGGTCCCTCCAGTCTCAGTCAAACCATTAAGTCTGGTCTTTTTACTAGAATTTGAGTTCTGCATCCCACTTTTCTCCTGCTCCTTCAGGGACTCTGTTGTGTTCCTTGTCAGGGCTGTCACTGGCAGTAGCCAGGCACCATCTAGTTCTTCTGGTCTCATGCTGATGGAGTCTCTGGTTTATATGGCCCTTTCTGTCTCTTGGGAGAATATTTTCCTTGTGTCTTTGGTGTTCTTCATTGTCATTTGCTCCAGGTGGTTGGGACCAACTGATGCATCTTAGATGGCTACTCGCTAGCTTTTAAGACCCCAGATGCCACTTACCAAAGTGCATGCAGAACATTTTCTTAATGAATTTTGTTATGCCAGTTGACCTAGATGTCGCCTGAAACCGTGATCCCCAGAACCCCACCTCCCCACTACTCTGTCCCTCAAAGTGTTTGGTTGTAGTCACGAAACTTCTTAGCTTTTGGTTTAGTCCAATTGTGCTGCCTTCCCCTGTATTGTGTGTTGTCCTTCCCTTCACCTAAGATAATTCTTATCTGATATCTATTTAGTGAATAGCCCCTCCTTCCTTCCCCACCTTCATAACCATCAAAGAATGTTTTGTTCTGTGTTTAAACCTTTTCTTGAGTTAGTATAATAGTGGTTTTATATAATATTTGTCCTTTCGTAATTGACTAAATTCACTCAACATAATGCCTTCCAGCTTCCTCCATGTTATAAGATGTTTCATGGTTTCATTGTTGTTCTTTATCTTTGCATAGTATTCCACTGTGTAAATATCCCATAATTTGTTTATCCATTTGTCCGTTGATGGGCACCTAGGTTGCTTCCATCTTTTTGCTATTGTGAACAGTGTTGCAATGAACATGGGTGTTCATATATCTATTCGTGTGATGGCTCTTATTTCTCTAGGATATATTCCAAGGAGTGGGATTGCTGGATCGTATGGTGCTTCCATTTCTAGCTTTTTAAGGAAGTGTCAAATCAATTTACAAAGTGGTTTTACCATTTTACACTCCCACAAGCAATGTGTATGTGTTACCGTCTTTCCACATCACCAACACTTATTATTTTGTGTCTTTTGGATTAATGCTAGCCTTGTTGGAGTGAGATGGTATCTCACTGTAGTTTTGATTTGCATTTCTCTAATGACTAATGATCCTGAGCATTTCCTTATGTGTCTGTTAGCCACCTGAATGTCTTCTTTGGTGAAGTGCCTGTTCATATCCTTTGACCATTTTTTAATTGAGTTATTTGTCTTTTTGTTGCTGAGGTTTTGCAGTATCCTGTAGATTTTAGAAATTAGACACTGATCAGATTTGTTGTAGCTAAAAAATTTTTCCCAGTCTGTAGGTTGTCTTTTTACTCTTTTGGTGAAGTCTTTTGATAAGCATAAGTGTTTGATTTTTATGAGCTTCCAGTTATCTAGTTTCTTTTCTGATGTTCGTGAATTGTTAGTAATGTTTTGTATTCTGTTTATGCCGTTTTTTTTCTTCCATGATTTTAATCATTTTCTATTTTATATTTAGGTCTTTGATCCATTTTGAGTTAGTTTTTGTGCATGGTGTGAGGTAGGGTCTTGTTTCATTTTTTTGCAGATGGATAGCCAGTTATGCCAACACCATTTGTTAAAGAAACTGTCTTTTCCCCAGTTAATGAACTTTGGGTCTTTGTCAAATATCAGCTCTTTAATGGTAGATGAATTTACGTCTGGATTCTCTATTCTGTTCCATTGGTCTATGTATCTGTTGTTGTACCAGTACCAGGCTGTTTTGACTACCGTGGTGGCATAATAGTTTCTAAGATCAAGTAGTGTGAGGTCTCCCACTTTGCTCTTTGTCTTGAGTAATGCTTTACTAATCCGGGGCCTCTTCCCTTTCCGTATGAAGTTGGTGATTTGTTTCTCAATCTCATTAAAAACAGGCTTTGAAATTTGGATCGGGATTGAATTGTATCTGTAGATTGATTTGGGTAGAATTGACATTTTCACTATGTTGAGTCTACCTATCAATGAGCAAGGTATCTTTTTCCACTTATGCAGGTCTCTTTTGATTTCTTGCATTAGTGTCTTGTAGTTTTCATTGTATATGTCTTTTATGTCTCTGGTTAGATTTATTCCTAAGTATTTTATCTTCTTGGGGGCTATTGTAAATTGTATTGATTTCGTGATTTCCTCTTTGAAGTTCTCTTTATTGGTATAGAGGAATCCAACTGATTTTTGTATGTTTACCGTGTATCCTGATACTTTGCGGAAATCTTCTATTAGTTCCAGTAGTTTTCTTTTGGGTTTTCTGTGTACAAGATCATATCATCTGCAAATAGAGATACTTTGACTTCTTCCTTACCAATTTGAATGCCCTTTCTTTTTCTAGGTTAATTGCTCTGGCTAGGACCTCTAGCACTCTTGAGTGGTGATAAAGGGCATCCTTGTCTGCCTCCCATTCTCAGGAGGAATGATTTATATTCTCTTCATTTAAGATGATGTTGGCTGTTGGCTTTGTACAAATGCCCTTAACTACGATGAGAAATTTCCCTTCTATTCCTATTTTATTGAGAGTTTTGATCATGAATGGGTGTTGGACTTTGTCGAATGCCTTTTCTGCATTGATTGATAAGATCAGGTGGTTCTTGTCTTTTGTTTTATTTATGTGATGGATTATGTTGATTGTTTGTCTAATGTTGAACCGTTTCTGCATACCTGGTATAAACCTCACTTGATTATGGTGAATTATTTTTTTTGATATGTTGTTGAATTCTATTCACTAGAATTTTGTTGAGAATTTTTGCATTGATGTTCTTGAGGGATATTAGTTTTTAATTTTCTTTTTTTGATGTCTTCACCTGGTTTTGGTATCAGGGTTATGCTGGCTTCATCGAATGTGTGGGATGATTCCATCCTTTTCTATACTGTGAAATACCTTTAGTAGTAGTGGTGTTAACTCTTCTTTGAAAGTTTAGTAGAATTCTACATTGAAACTGTCTGGGCCGGGGCTTTTTTTTGTTGGGAGTTTTTAAATTACCTTTCCAATCTCTTCTTTTGTTATAGGTTTATCTAGTTGTTCTACTTCTGTTTGTGTTAGTTTAGGTAGGTAGTGAGTCTCTAGAAATTTGTTCATTTCTTATGGGTTTTCAAATTTGTCAGAGTACAATTTTTCATAGTATTCTGTTATGATTCTTTTAATTTCAGTTGGTTCTGTTGTTATAACACCCATCTCTTTTCTTATTCAGGTTATTTACTTCTTCTCCTGTTTTTCTTTTGTCAGTTTATCATTTTTGTTGATTATTTCAAAGAACCAGCTTTTGGTCTTGTTAACTCTTTCAATTGATTTTCTATTCTCTATTTAATTTAATTCTTCTTTAATTCTTATTATTTAGTTTATTCTGGTGCCCAAGGGCTTCTTTTGCTGCTCTCTTTCTACTTCTTCATGTTGTACGGTTATTGTTTCAATTATGGCCCTTTCTTCTTTTTGGAGGTGTGCATTTATTGCTATAAACTGACTTCTGAGCGCTGCTTTTGCTGTGTCCCAAAGGTTCTGGTAGGATATGTTTTCATTCTCATTTGATTCTGTGAATTTCTTTATTCCATCCTTAATTTCTTCTATAACCCAGTAGTTTTTGAGCAAGATGTTGTTCAATTTCCATGTGTTTGATTTTTTTTCCTTGCTTATTCTGTTATTGATTTCTACTTTTATGGCTTCGTGGTCAGAAAATATGCTTTGTAATATTTCTTTCCTTTGGATTCTGTTAAGTCTTGCTTTATGGCCTAATATGTGGTCTATTCTGGAAAATAGTTCATGTGCATTGGAAAAGAAGGTATAATTAGTGGCTGTAGGATAGAGTGATCTGTACATGTCTATGAGATCAAGTTGGTCGATTGTGGCATTTAGATCTTCCATGTCTTTATTGAGCTTCCCTCTGGATGTTCTGTCCTTTGCCAAAGGTGGTGTGTTGAAATCTCCTACTGTTATTGTGGAGCTCTCTTTTCAATGCTGTTAGAGTGTGTTTTATGTATTTTGAAGCCCTATTCTTGGCTGCATAAATATTTTTTATAGTTATGTCCTCCTGGTATACTGAGCCTTTAATCATTATATAGTGTCCTTCCTCATACTTTGTGGTGGATTTTACTTTAAAGTCTATTTTGTCAGAGATTAATATTGCCACTCCTGCTGTTTTTTGAGTGTTGTTTGCTTGATATATTTTTTCCATCCTTTGAGTTTTAGTTTGTTTGTATTTTTAAGTCTAAGGCAGCATATAGATGGATTGTCTTTTTTAATCCATTCTGCCACTCTCTCTCTTTATTGGTGTATTTAATCCATTTACATTCAGTGTAATTATTGATAGGTATGAGTTCAGTGCTGTCATTTTGATGTCTTTTTTGTGTTGTTGACAGTTCCTTTGTTCCACTTAATTTTCTGTGCTGAGTTGTTTTTCTTTATGTATTTTCTTTTCTTTTTTTTTGTTGTTGATTTTTTATTTGCTGAAGTCTTTATGTTTTTCTTTTTTTTATTTTGATGTGTAGGATTGTTAGTTTCCTTTCTGGTAACCTTAATACTTATCCCTATTTTTCTAAGTTTAAGCCACTCTTTTATTTCTTTATATCACCTTGACCTTGACTTCCTCTCCATATTAAAGATATATGACTACATTTTTTAGTCCCTCTTTTTTGTTTTAATGTTGTCTTCTTTTGCATATTGACATCTCTGTTTCCCAATTTTCAGTGTTTTAGCTTTGATTTATATTTGTGACTTTCCTATCTGGGTTGATATCTGGTTGCTCTGTCCTGTGCTCTAGTCTTGGGTTGTTATCTGATGTTATTGATTTTCTAAGCGGAGGACTCCCTTTAGTATTTCTCGTAATTTTCGTTTGGTTTTTGAAAATTCTCTAAACTTCTGTTTAACTGGAAATGTCCTAATTTCTCCATCATATTTGAGAGACAGTTTTGCTGGATATATAATTCTTGGCTGGCAATATTTTTCCTTCAAGGCTTTATATATGTCATCCCATTGCCTTCTTGCCTGAGTGGTTTCTGCTGAGTAGTCCAAGCTTAGTCTTATTGACTCTCCTTTGTAGATGACTTTTCATTTATCCCTAGCCGCTCTTAAAATTCTCTCTTTATCTTTGGTTTTGGCACATTTGATTATGTCTTTGTGACTTTCTTTTGGGATCTACCATATCTGGGGTTCGATGAGCATCTTGGACAGATATCTTCTCATCTTTCACAATATCAGGGAAGTTTTCTGCCAACAAATCTTCAACAATTCTTTCTGTATTTTCTGTCATCTCCACCCTACCCCCCATTCTGGTACTCCAATCACTCATAGGTTGTTCCTCTTGGTAGAGTCTCACATAATTCTTAGGGTTTCTTCATTTTTTTAATCCTTTTATCTGATTTTTCCTCAAATAAGTTTGAGTCAAGTGCTTTATCTTCAATCTCACTAATTCTGCCTTCCGTTATCTCAGTTCTGCTCCTATGACTTTCTATTTAGTTGTCTAATTCTGAAATTTTATTGTTAATCTTCTGGATTTCTGATTGCTGTCTCTGTACAGATTCTTGCAGCCTGTTACATTTGTCATTATGCTCTTCTTTAATCTTCTTAAGTTTCTTTATTGTTTTGCCTGTGTGTTCCTTGGCTTGTCTACATTTTAATTGATTTCCTTCCTGATCTCTTGACGAGTTCTGTACATTAACGTTCTGTATTCTACCCCTGGTAATTCCAAGAAGTTATCTTCCTCCGGGAAATTTCTTGATTCTTTGTTTTGGGAGCTTGCTGAAGCCATCATGGTCTGCATCTTTATGTGATTTGATATTGACTATTGTCTCAGGGTCATGAATAAGTTATTATATTTATTTATTTTATGTTTGCTTACTGTGTCCTAGCTTCTTGTTTTGTTTTGTTTTGATATGCTCAAATAGGCTGCTTATATGAGCTAGTTTGATTATTGGTGCCTTTGAATCTCTAATGTCCTGTCACCAAGTAAGAGCCCAGGAGTCCATTTACTTTTCTTGTATGGATTCAGCACAGGTGCCCAGGTAGTCGGTCACCAAGTGTGTCTTGCATGCTCTCACCTACAGTTCTAGACAGGCAGGGGTGATTGGTGTAGGCACAGGTATCTTGCTGCAGTAGGGGGTCATGTGCTGAGCAAGACAATTGGCTGATGGCTGCCCTTGAATGTCTGGGAGGAAAGTGTGTCCCTGTTCCCTAAAGTGGGTAGCTGGGTGGCTTTTGCAATCAGACTATGAGCACCCCATGCTGTTGGTTGTAAGGACCTGGAGGCACCACTTATTCTTGGACCCCTATTGCAGGTGGCTAGGTGACGTGGGTGGAACCACCAATTCTCAGGTCCTGATGTGGGTAGGTGAGGACACTGTTTAATGGGCAGAGCAGTGTCAAATATCATCAACCTGCCACTTCACCATATAGCTGATACAGTTGAGGTTAGGCCTTAGGTATATACCCTGTTGTACTGTGGTAATGAGGGTCTATGCTGTTGAAATGGTCCCACACAGGTCTATTCAGGGGTGAAAGGCATTCAAAGTTCATGGACCCCCTTATGCCTTTGCTTAGGCAAAGGAGCTGTGCCTTCCCTGAGTTCCCGGTTTAGGGGAGCTGGCAGATTATTTTTTCCTATTTGTTAATTTTTTCCCTCTCCAAGACCAGAAGAATTGCTCATGGCACGTGACTGGTCCTCCTTTTGGCCCAGGGGACTTTGCAATCACTGAAGCCAGACCTGGTGCAGAGAGGGAAGGGGGCAGGTAAATGGGAGTGGTGTTTCTCAAAGGGTGTCTTTTTTGATCTGTTTGGTAGGTCAGATGCATGTACTTATCTTTTGCCAATTGAGTGCTGCTTTTCACTGGTTCTGGAGGCCTGAGTAGACTCTCTGCCTCTCATTCTCTCCTGATGTGGAAACGCCTCCCAAGCACTATTCCTTTCCTCACTGTGCACACCAGCCGATCCAGCATGAAGGATGCTGTCTTCTGCTGGGTCAGGTCTGGCAACTCCTTGCTGCTTCTGAACCATCTCTTTCTCCCCCTGCCACTCAGTTCAATTCCTCAACTTTGTCTTTGATATTCAGGGCTCCTAGATTGTCATAAGTAATTGATTCACTTGTTTTTTTGTGTCTTTGTTGTAAGAGGGACCACAGGAAGCATCTAACTACTCCACCATCTTGGCCCCGACTCTCTCACTTCATCTGTCTTAATGCTTTATCCTTAAAGCCTTTTCTGCCCGTAATTAATATATGTATACTACCTTTCTTGTGAGGATGGTGCAGGACTGGGCAGTTTTTCACTCTATTGTACATAGGGTTGCTATGAGTCAGAACAGACTCGATGGCACCTAACAACAACAACATCTTTCTTTTGGTTTCCCCGGTGTATTGTTTTCTGATTCTTTATTTTTAACATTTCTAAGTTGTTTTGTTTTAGGTATGTATTATGTAAGCATCATATTGCTGGATTTTAAAAAATCTCTTTCCAGTTTTGATGATTACTGGTACATTTGGACACATTTCTAAGCTCTTATTTTATGTTCTGTTTACCACCTCTTAAGACATGCCATTTGATCAGAGACCTTAAGTAAGGAAAGCAACAAGCTGTGGGAAGGGCCTTTCCCAGATAGTGGAAAGAACAAATGCAAGATAGGGAAGGAGGAAAAACCTGACACATTTGAGGAAGAGAGGTAGTCACTGTGGGTGAGTGTAGTAGGAGTCCTGTGAGGTGGAGGAGCTGCAGGGACCAGGTGGTGGAGGGTCTTGTAACTGGGGTGAGGGTTAGGGGTGTCTCAGTTATCTAGTGTTGCTGTAACAGAAATACCACATGTGGGTGACTTTAAACAACAGAAATTTATTAACAGTTCTGGAGGCTGGAAGCCCACGTCAGGGTCTAGCCATGTTGATGCCTTCCTTGCCTCCTATCCCTGAGAGACCCTTGGTTTTTGATGATCCTCACATGGCATCTCTCTTCCCCAGATTGTGCTTGTTTGCTCTGTGTCTAATCTGCTCATTATTTAACTCAGATGTGATTAGGTTTAGGATTCACCCTGCACTGGTATGACCTCAACTCATGGATTATATTACATTAAATTGTATTACGGGTGGTGATTACATTACATTGCATTAGATTACATCCACAGGTATAGGGGTTAGATTTGAAACACATATTTTGGGGGCCCACAGTTCAATCTCAAACACGGATGTCCCTGTGTCCCTGTGGAAGGAAGTCTACACTATAGGAATGCTCCTGGATTATTTCCATCATGGGTGACCAGGGAGTTAGCAAGTGATGAGATTGGGAGATGCACTGGAGCACTCCCTTCCACACACTCCCTTTGTTGGGGGGTCTGTCTGCTTCAGAGAATGTGCCCAGGTCTGTGCTCTACCATGTAAAGAAGGCTGCCACACTTGTTGTGGGGGATCCCCAGCAGAGCCGCTACTGAATTCAAGGCTGCTGGGTCACCAGAAGCTGCTTTCTCCAGTGTTATCAGAGGCAAAGACTATGCTTTGACCTCTATAGCCTGACTCTCCAGCCTGGTAGGGCATGGAGATTGTATTTATTCTATCTACACAAAAAACAACATTAACAATTTAACTTTTGTTTTCAAAGTGCAGTGCTAAATTTTGAAGGGTTTTAAGCAGGAGTTTGGGGTAAAATGATCAAATTTATGTTTTAAAATGTTCATTTTGGCAGCTGAGAGCAGAATGGAATACAGGGACAGAAACAGAAGGTTGCAATAGGGGACGTCAGGAAAAGCATTGGGTTAACTTGAGGCATGTTTAGACTAGATGTGGAGTGAATGGCAGGGAGGGGTTTATGATACCCCTTGGTTTTTAGATTAAATATTCGGATGGAAGGTGCTGCCAGGTACTCAGGTGGGGAAACCTGGGAGGATGATATGTTTAGGGACTTACATGCAAGAACTGTGAGTGGAATTTGTTGAGTTTGACCTACCCATTAGACATTCAAGTATAGACATCAAGTCTGCAATACAATTTGAAGCTGAAGCTTAGGGTTATGTAAGAATTGGAGGCATAAATTTGAGAGTCATAAAAAAAGGTGGTATTTAACATCCTTAGGCTCTGAATAAAACCTAACGGATGTTGATAACAAAATTATGTTGTGGGTGATGAGTGTGATGCCATAACAATGCAAGCAGAGGAGAAAATGAGTTGGAGTGCCGTTTAACAACTAGCAATAGTGGAAAGAGTCACTTTACGAACTTACACTGTCTTCTCACAGTTGAGATAACTGGGAAAGTGTTATGGCACAAAGCCTCAAAACAATGTCTGAAATATTATGTGTAATCAAGAGGATGAACTACAGTCTGATGTGGTCCCTGATTTTAAAATTACTTGTTTCACTCTTATAATTTAGTGCTAATGTATACTTTTATGTGTGTTATTCACTTAATAAAAAATAAAACAAAATTTAGGAAAACTGAAAATTGTATATATCAATGCTCAAACCAGAAAAAAATCTTGATTTTCTTTTTTATTCTGCATAGCTAAAAAGACTAGTTCAAATGTATTGGGTAAAAAAAACAAAAAAAACCCTTAAAATCTAAGAGAACATAAGTATGTATAAAATTCTGTGTGTGAATATATAGTTTTTTATTATTAAAGAGAAATTTGGACTCACTTGCTAGAATGAATAAAAGTGGAAAGAAAATGTCCCAAAGTCTTTGCCATTGTGAAACTGAAAGGCTTTATTTTTTTAATTATAAAAAATTAGCCACTTTATAATAATATAAAAGGATGAAGCTTTTTTTTTTTTTTTTAAATTATGCAAAGTGGACCAAAGCCATCAAACCACTGCTAGGAAAATATCTACAGATTGTACTCCTATTATTAGACTGGTGTTAATAATTATCCAGACTCCAAATGGCAGTTTGGAGTATTGCTGAGGGAAGACGTTCAGAAAAATTCTTCCATTTGGAACATTCTGGGACTAAGAAATGTGTGGAATTGAACTAAAATACGGATAAAGCAACTTGTTTTCTCTTCTCTGTTACATATTAGTTTCTGTGGTGTTCTGGTTGACCCTCGAAGCTGGGGGTTGGGACAAAGGGACGTAAAGTTTGGATATGGCTATGGGCGCCAGGCCCCCAGTCAGTAGATTAAGATTCAGGGGGAGTCACGATACCATTCCTGCCCTCAAGGAGGTCAGATGGATACTTTATCTTACATAATCCTCTCAGAAGTTCTCCAAGACAGGTTGCTCATGTTGGATGAGGACACCAAGGCTGAGTGAGAGGACGCAAGATTGGGGAAATTGCCCAAGCTTTCTCTAATTAGCTAGTAGAGGGGTTGCAACCTCAACCTGGCTGGAGGCAGGAAATGATTCGGAACAGCAGAAGCTGGATATGTGAAATGTGCTTTATGAGACGAAGAGCATCAACAAGTCTTTGCTATTCATTCAGCAAATACGACGTACTGACACTGTTGCAATGCCAGGCATACGTAGGGAAATGGAAATACAAAAGTGAGAAGAACATATGTATCCTTTCTCTTAAGAGTTTACAGTCTAGCAGAAGATAGCTATAATAATTATGAAGTTAACATTACATGTGGAAAACACTGTGACAAGAAATACTATGGGAGTTGACATCTAACTCCTCAACCATTTACTCCTGTAACTTAGCCCCAGAAAAATTCCTGGGCCCTATAAACCCCTTTTGATTAATAAGAATATTGATTATTAAAGGGCTTAGAGCCAAAATTTGACCAAAACAATAGGTCTACATATGCATAATTGGTTGTGGTTATTTTTGAGTACATATGATTCTTCTTGCTCTAGTGTTACTCCTATAGCTCCCCAATTTAGAGTTTTTTCATATTTCCTCAAAGTTATAGAAATACAAGGAATTACTGAAACTAAAATATGTAACTGTGTATTTTATTTTCATGTTTGCCTAAAAAGAAAAGATATGAAGATAAGTTTAAAATTATCTATAGATTTCACTTATTCATGCATTTCTTTGCTTCTCTTTTGGTTTCTGAAGAGGTTTAGATGCATTTCCAATAATTGGTCTCAATATATTACAGAGTAGGTACATTAATAGCAGATTTGCCCAATGTAATACATTTATTTGTTGAATGCTGCTTTCATGGATGTTGATTGTTGATCTAAGTAGAGAGAAATTGTTGACTACTTCAATTTCTTCTCCATTTATCACGATGTTATTAATTGGTCCAGTTATGAGGATTTTTGCTTTCTTTACGTTTGGGTGTAATCCATATTTCTGAAACTCAGTCAATGACAAGACTATGGATCACAACAGTCCAATCTGCGACTGATCATGGGGATGGCACAGGACCATTCAGCATTTTGTTCCATTGTGCATGGGGTCACCACGAGTTGGGACCAACTTGATGGCAGCTAACAACAACAACAAACAACATATTTCTGGTATTGTCTGCTTTCAACCAAGATCCATATGACAATAGTCATGATACCCCTCATTCCATGTCTGCTTCTGAATCCAGCTTGTACTTCTGGTAGTTCCCTCTTTTTGTACTGCTGTGGGCATTTTTAAATTACCTTCAGCAAAATAAAAACAAAAATTCAGCAGCATGTGATATTAATTATATTGCTCAATAATTTCTACATTCTCTTTGATCTAATTTCTTTGGAATGGGCATGAATATGGATCTCTTCCAGTCATTTGGCCAAGTAGCTGTGTTCTAAATTTCTTGGCATAGATTAGTAAGCACTTTCAGCATTATATCCACTGTTTTGAAGCATCTCAATTGGTATTTTGTCAATTCCTGAAGCCTTGTTTTCTGCCAATGTCTTCAGTGCAGCTTGAATTTCTTCCTTCAATACTAGAAATTCTTGACCATATGCAACCTTGTAAAATGTTTGAACTTGACCAATTCTTTTTGGTACAGTAACTCTGTATATTCCTTCCACCTTCTTTTGATGTTTCCTGCATCATTCAATTATTTAACCATAGGATCCTTCAGTATTGCAACTTGAGGCTTGAATTTTGTCTTCAGTTCTTTCAGCTTGAGAAATGCCAATCATATTTTTCCCTTTTGATTTTCTAACTCCAGGTTTTGCATATTTACTGAAGACACCCTTTGAAATCTGTTCAGCCTTTTTACTTCATTATTTCTTCCCTTTACTTTAGCTACTCTGCACTTAAGATCAAGTTTCAGAGTCTCTTCTGACATCCATTTTGGTCTTTTCCTTCTTTACTTTTTTTTAATGACATTTCACTTTCTTCATGTAGGCTGTCCTTCCACAGTTTTTCTGGTTTTCAGTCATTAGTACTGGGTGCATCAAATCTATTTTTGAGATGGTCTACAAATTTAGACAGGATGCCTTCAAGGTCATACTTCAACCCTTGTGCACCTGATTTGATTTTCTTTGGTTTCAACTTGAACTTTCACAAGAGCAATTGATAGTCTGTTCCACAGTTGGCCCCTGGTTTTTTCTTGACTGATGATATTGAGCTTCTCCTTGTCTTTTCCTTAAAGTTTTAAAAAGCAAAGATGTCACTATGATGACCCAAGCCTGATCCAAGCCATGGTCTTTTCAATTGCCTTATATGCATGCAAAAGTTGGATAATGGAAAAGGAATTCAGAGGAAGAATTGATGCATTTGAACTGTGTTGTTGGCAAAGAATATCGAATGTACTGTGGACTTCCAAAAGAATGAACAAGTCAATCTTAGAAGAAATACAACCAGAATGCTTCTTAAAAGTAAGAATGGAGAGACTTTAACTCACTTACTTTGGACCCATCATCAAGAAAGACCAGTCACCAGAAAAGGACAGTGTATTTGGTAAAGTAGAAAGTAGACAGCAAAAGAAAAGAGAGAAATCTCAATGAAATGGATTGACACGGTAGCTGCAACAATGGACTCAAACATGCCAAAGATCATGAAGATGGTGCAGGACTGAACAATGTTTCATGTTGTTGTACATAAAGTTGCCATTAGTCAGAGCTGATGTAATGTTCTGTAAAAAAATGGAGTGACTTTAAAATTTTAAAAATTAATCTTGAAAGACATAATAGTATAAGTCTGTGGTAGTAAAATCAGAAAGTCTATATATAAAAAAAGAAAATTTAAAATGATTTCAACTATAACCTCATTAACCAGAGATAACCACTGGTAATATGTTGTTACATTTTTACATTGTTTTGTAGCTTACAATTTTTTTCTTAAGAGTATATGTGTTTTGTTTTGTTTTTTTTCCTATGTTAGTATATATAGCTCTACATCATCTCTGAATGGTCATACAGCATTCTGTTTTGTGAATGCGCCACAACTTACTAAACTATCTTATTGTTTGACAATGAAGATACTTTTATTTTTTTTCTTTATAAACAACGCTGCAATAAACATCTTTGCACACTATTTTATTAGGTTTAATTTTTAGAAGTAGAATTGTAAAACCTTTTCTATCTGCCCTCCAAAAGAGGGTGGCCTTCAGAAACTCTTTGGATTTTTGAGAAAAGGAGAAAGCTCCCAGACAGATGGCTAAATGATCCCAGTAGAAGGCTAAAAATAATGTAAGTGATTCCCAAACGTTTAGTCGTATTTGGGGTAGAGGATAGATTGGACATAGAAAGCCCTCGCCTGGCTTCAGCCTCATGTTGTCACATAACGTCCATCTCCTTGTTTGCTTCCAATCTGTATTTAGCCTAACTGAGAGAATTGATTTACCATTAGCATTCATCAACACCAAAAGCATCTAGTCACAGAAATTTAAAAACCAGTTATCATGGTTTGAATTATGTCCCCCAAAAAATGTGTATATCAATTTGGCTGGGCCATGATTCCCAGAACAGTGTGGTTGGCCTCCATTTTGTGCTTATAATTTTATTTTAATGAGGATTAGGGTGGGATTGTAACACCATCCTTACCCAGGTCACTTCCCTGATCCAATGTAAAGAGAGTTTCCCTGGGGTGTGACCTGCACCACCTTTTATCTCTCAAGAGATAGAAGGAAAGGGAAGCAAGCAGAGAGTGGGGGACTTCATGCCATCAAGAAAGCAGTGCTGGGAGCAGAGTGCATCCTTTGGACTGGGCTCCCTGTGCAGAGAAGCTCCTAGTCTGGGGGAACACTGATGAGAAGACCAAGAGAGAGAAAAAACCTTCCCCTGGAGCTGACGCCCTGAATTTGGACTTTTAGCCTACTTTACTGTAAGGAAATAAGCTTCTCTTCGTCAAAACCATCCACTTGCACTATTTCTGTTATAGCAGCATTAGATGACTAAGACACCAATCTTAGAGCCAAGCACGAAATGTAGTGAAAAACTGACAGAGAACAGAGAGCGAGGAGAGATTCATGCAGAGATCCCCTATCAGCTAACGCAGTGCAGATCCACCATCTTGGACTCCTAGCAGAGACTGGCAAATAGGGGGTACGAGACAGCTTCATGGAGCTTCCAGCGGGAGACAGAACAACTGGCAACTGGCAATATATGCTTTGCCACCACTCACTCTTCTTCACCCCCACTTGGCCTCCTCTGCTTCCCGTGGCCACAGTCTCCTGGCCAGGAAGCACCGGCTGCTTAGATTCCACTCGCCTGCATAGGCCAACTCCCTGAGTGCCATTTGTTGGCTGCTGGTGTTGCTTTTTTCCACTTCTTTTGATTTCTTCCTTACCTGTCACCACTTCCCCCACTTTTTGCTCAAATACTTGGCTCCAGGTGCCATCTTTCCTTCTTCCTAAGGGGCTGCGGAGCTCCGTTTGAGTGTGGAACTGCTTCCCGGTCTGTGCTGCCATGCTGGTGGGATCCCGGGACTTTTTGTTTGTTTGTTTGTTTGTTTTCAGTTGTTTGTTTGTTTTCTTTTTCTTTTCTCGAGTTGGGAGCCCGTTCTGTCTAGGAAGTGCTATGTGGCTTGGGACCTACCCCCTCAGCTTGCACAGATGTGCACAGAGGGATTCCTGAGGGCATTTCTTTTCTCGTGGGTATTTTTTCCTGCTTTTTGGGGGGCTTTCTTGTTATTATTATTATTTTTAATTTGGTTTGTTTTCTTTTACCTTTTTGTCTTTCTTTATTACTCTGTTTCTTGTCTCTCTATACCTTCTTTCTCTTCCTGTCCCCTGAATACCTGGCACTGAATACCTCTATGCTTTCTAGCCAGGCTGTACTTCAACACCTGGGAACAACTTCCCCAGACCTCATAGCCACACCAGTGGGGTCCCTGAGAGATTTGCTGTTTTTTTTTTCTTTCTAATTTTTATTTATTCATTCTTTTCTTTTTTTTTCTTCCCCTTTTTGTTTTTCTCCATTTCATAGTCTCTCATCTCTCCACTCCAAAGGCAAGCTCTCCTAGCACACTTTTTTGCTTGTATGTTTTTGGCTCTTGTTCTTCTCTCCTCTCTCCCATACCCATCTTAGCTCCACACATCACCATCTCCCCCCTCCATCCTGCCTACCTGCACCATGCACTTAACATCACACCACCAAGCAGCACAGGCATGGCCTACTGGAACCTGCCCTGCACTGATTACCGACCCGTCCTGGTGGCTGTAGTAAGTGCCACAAACAACCCATCCTAGCAACTCCTCTTCAGCTAGACCTGCCTTGCTGTACCGTATCTGAGCGACTGACACTGTCAATTGGAGAAGAAGGCAAAAAGTATCGTGCCCACAGACAAGCAAACAACAAAGAACACACTGCCAGCCTGCTCAGACATAGCCAAATTAAAAAAAAAAAGATGAAGCAAACAAATCTACAATCAATAAATGAGAAAAATAACCACTGAATGCCCCAAAGACAGCAGACAATAAGAAAATATTTACAAAAACAGGACTGGATGGTTCCAGCAGACATCCAAAACACCTGGTGAATTTCCAGTGGAAGAAAAGGCACTAGAACTACCTGATAGGGAATTTAAATCTCTAATACTCAGAATTATCCAAGAGTTGAAGCGAAAAGCAGACAACAATGAGGAAAAAATAGACAAATTCATGGAAAAGGCAGACAAATTCATGGAAAATACAGACAAAAAAAAAATGGAAGAATTCAGGAAAATAATGCAGGAACAAAATACTAAAATAAATTCACAACTAGAAATTATACAAAAACAACAACTAGAAATCCAAAAGATAAGCAACAAGATTTCAGAAATGGATAGTCATAGAAGGGCTGAGGAGCAGATTTGAAATGGTGGAAGACAGGATCAGTGTAATTGAAGACAAACACTTGAATACAACACTGTTTGAGGAAAAATCAGAAAAAAGAATGAAGTAAAATGAAGAGACCCTGAGAATTATGTGGGATACAATCAAAAGCAAAAATCTGTGAGTGATCGGAGTTCCAGAACAGGGGGAGAAAACAAAAAACACAGAGAGGATCACTGAAGAACTGCTGACAGAAAACTTTCCCGGTATCATGAAAGATGAAAAGCTGGCCAACCAAGAAGCTCAATGAAACCCATAGAGGATAGATCCCAAAAGAAAATCACCAAGGCATATCATAATCACACTCGATAAAACCAAAGACAAAGAATCCTGAGAGCAGCTTGAGGAAAAAAAAGTCACATACAGAGGATAAATAATAAGACTGTACTCAGATTATTCGGCAGAAACCATGCAGGCAAGAAGGTAATGGGATGACATATATAAAACCTTGAAAGAAAAAAATTGCCAGCCAAGAATAATATATCCTGAAAAACTCTCATTCAAATGCGATGGTGAAATTAGGACATTTCCAGATAAACAGAAATTAAGAGACTATGTAAAAACCTAACCAAACTTACAAGAATCATTAAAAGGAGTCCTCTGAACTGAGAACAAACAACTTCAGCTCACAGGTAGAATCTAGGATGCAGGATTCCACCAGCCAGATATGAATCTAGGAAATGAACTCTCAAGGATTATCCAAAACCAAAAGAAATACAACAGAGAATCAGAGCAGTTAATCTGTAAATGACAACAACATCAGAACTATAAAGGAGGGTATAAATGATGTAGGTATACAAGCTTCTAATGGAGAGGAAGGCAAGATGATACCAAATAATAATAGACTACTTTGAACTTAGAAATATAAGGGTAAATTTTATGGTAACCACAAAGAAAGTTAACGAACATACTCATAAACATAAAGAGGAAAAACATAAAGTCTCAGCAAAAACAAAACCTACAAAAACAAAAGAAATGAAAAAAGAAAATCCACATACAAAAGGAATCCAGCACAGGAGAGTAAGAAGAACAAAGAAAATGTCAGCATCACAAAAAAGTGCACTACAAAATGACAGCAATAAACTTACATCTATCAATAATTACACTGAATGTAAATGGACTCAATGCAAAAGAGACAGAGAGTGATTGAATGCATAAAGAAACAGTATCCATCAATATGATGTCTACAAGAGACACACCTTAGAAACAAAGATGTGAATTTATTAACAGTCAAAGGTTGGAAAAAAAATATCAAGCTAACAACTACCAAAAAAGAGCAGGAGTTGCAATACTAATTGCAGATAAAATAGACTTTAAAACAAAATCCACCATAAAAGACAAAGAAGAACACTATATAATGATTAAGGGGAGGATCCATCATGAAGACATAACCATAATAAACATCTATGCACCCAATGACAGGACTCCAAAATACATAAAACAAACTCTAACAACACTAAAAAGAGAAAATGACAGTTCCACAATAATAGCAGGAGACTTCAACACACCACTCTCAGTAAAGGACAGAACAACTAAGAAGAAACTCAGCAAAGATACAGAAGACCTAAAGGGCACAATCAGACAACTTGACCTCATAGACATATGTAGAACACTCCATCCAACAGCTGCAAAATACAGATTCTTTTCCAGTGCACATGGAACATTCGCCAGAATAGACCACATTGTAGGTCACAGAGCAATTCTCAACAAGATCCAAAACATTGAGATAATTCAAAGTATCTTCTCTGACCACAATGCATGCCATCAAGGTAAAAATTAACAATAGAACGAGCAAGGAAAAAGAATCAACTACATGGAAACTGAATACTACCCTGATTACGCATCACTGGGTAATAGAAGAAATCAGAGATGGAATAAAATAATTCCTAGAATCAAATGAGAATGAAAACACGTCATACCAAAACCTTTGGGACACAGCAAAGGCAATCCTCAGAGGACAATTTATAGTAATAGATGCACACATCAGAAAAGAAGAAAGGGACAAAAACAAAACATTAATTACACAACTCAAACAAACAGAAAAGAACACCAAAACAATCCCACAGCCACCAGAAGAAAGGAAATAATAAAGATCAGAACAGAAATAAATGAAATAGAGAACAGAAAAACAGTAGAAACAATCAACAATACCAAAAGTTGGTTCTTTGGAAAAAATCAACAAAATCGACAAACCACTGGCCAGACTGACAAAAATAAAACAGGAGAGGACGCATATAACCCAAATAAGAAATGAAGTGGATGACATTAAAACAGATCCAACTGAAATAAAAAAGGATCATAACAGAATATTATGAAAAACTATACTCCAACAAATTTGAAAACCTAGAGGAAATGGATAAATTTCTAAAAACACACTACTTACGCAAACTACAACAAAGTTATGTTGAAAATCTGAACAGACCCATAACAAGAGAAGAGATTGAAAAGGTAATTTTAAAAAACTCCCAACACAAAAAAAGTCCTGGCCCAGATGGCTTCACTGGAGAATTCTACAAAACATTCAGAGAAGACCTTATACCAGTATTACTCAAGCTATTTCAGAGCATAGAAAAGGAAGCAACACTTTCAAATTCATTCTATGAAGCCAGCATAACACTGATACCAAAACCAGGCAAAGACGCCACAAAAAAGAAAATTACAGACCAATATTTCTCATGAATATAGATGCAAAAATTCTTAACAAAATTCTAGCCAATAGAATTCAGCATCATATCAAAAAAATAATACACCACGACCAAGTAGGATTCATACCAGGTATGCAAGGATGCTTCAACATTAGCAAATCAATCAACGTAATCCACCACATAAATAAAAGGAAAGAAAAGAATCACACAATCATCTCAACTGATGCAGAAAAGGCATTCGACAAAGTCCAACACCCATTCCTGATAAAAACTCTCAATCAAATAGGTATAGAAGGGAAATTTCTCAACATAATGAAGGGTATCTATGCAAAACCAATAGCCAACATCATTCTTAATGGAGAGAGGCTGAAAAAATCCCCTGATAACAGGAGCAAGACAAGAATGCCCTTTATCACCACTCATATGTAACATTGTGCTGGAAGTTCTAGCTAGAGCAATAAAGCAAGAAAAAGAAATAAAGGGCATCCAAATTGGTAATGAAGAAGTTAAACTCTCCCTGTTTGCAGATGATATGATACTATACATAGAAAACCCTGAAGACTCCACGAGAAATCTCCTGCAACTAATAGAAAGATTCAGCAGAATAGCAGGGTACAAGATAAACATACAAAAATCCATTGGATTCCTATATACCAAAATCCGTTGGATTCCTATATACCAATAAAGACAACTATGAAAAGGAAATCAGGAAAACAATACCATTTATAATAGCCCCTAAAAAAAAAAAAAAAAACTTAGGAATAAATCTAACCAGAGAGGTAAAAGACCTACACAAAGAAAACTACAAAACACTACCACAAGAAACCCAAAGAGATCTACATAAATGTAAAAACATACCATGTTCATGGATAGGCAGACTCAACATTGTGGAAATGACAATTCTACCCGAAGCAATTTACAAATACAATGCAATCCCAATCCAAATACCAACAACATTCTTCAAAGAGATGGAAAAACTAATCATCAACTTTATATGGAAATGGAAGAAGTCCTGAATAAGTAAAGCACTATTGAAGAAGAAGAATAAAGTTGGAGGACTCACACTACCTGACCTCAGAACCTTCTATACAGCTACGGTAGTCAAAACAGCCTGCTAGTGGTACAACAACAGATACATTGGCCAATGGAACAGAATTGAGAACCCAGATGTAAATCTACCCACCTACGGTCACCTGATCTTCGAGAAGGGCTCAAAGTCCATCAAATGGGGAAAAGACAGTCTTTTTAACAAATAGTGCTGGAAAAACTGAATATCCATCTGCAAAAAAATGAAACAGGACCCATACCTCACACCATATACAAAAACTAATTCCAAATGGATCAAAGACCTAAATATAAAGCCAAAAACTATAAAGTTCGTAAGAGAAAAAGTAAGACCAACGTTACAGGCCCTAATACACGACATTAACAGGATACAAACCATAACAATCAACACACAAACCTCAGAAGATAAGCTAGATGACTGGGATCCTCTAAAAATCAAACACCTATGTTCTTCCAAAGACTTCACCAGAAGAATAAAAAGAGAACCTACAGACTGGGAAAAAATTTTTGGACAGTACAAGTCAGACAAAGTTCTAATCTCCATAATCAACAAGAAAATCCAACACCTCCACAACAAAAAGACAAATAATCGTATTAAAAAATGGGCAAAGGAAATGAACAGACACTTCACCAAAGAAGACATTCAAGCAGCCAACAGACACATGAGGAAATGTTTATGATCACTAGCCATTAGAGAAATGCAAATTGAAACAACAATGAGATACTATCTCACCCTGGCATTACTGGCACGAATCAAAAACACTGGAAATAACAAATGTTGGAGGGGCTGCTGGGAAATTGGAACTCTTATGTATTGCTGGTAGAAATGCAAAATGATACAACCGTTTTGGAAAATGATATGCCTCTTCCTTAGAAAGCTACAAATAGGAATACCATACAATCCAGCAATCCCACTACTAGGAATATATCCTAGAGAAATAAGAGTTGTCACTCGAACAGACATATGCACACCTATGTTCATGGCAGCATTGTTCACAATAGCAAAAAGATGGAAAAATCATAGGTGCCCATCAACAGATGAATGGATAAACAAACTATGGTACATACATACCATGGAGTACTATGCAACGATAAAGAACAATAATGAATCTGTGAAGCATCTCATAACATGCGTGAAACTGGAGGACATTATGTTGAGTGAAATAAGTCAGTCACAAAAGGACAAATATTGTATTAGACCTCTATTGTAAAAACCCATGAAAAAGTTTACACACAAAAAGTAACAATCTTTATTGGTTACTAGGGATGGGAGGGGTGGGAGGGAAATATTAAATAAGCAACAGGTAAGTGGTATCTTTGGTGAAGGGTGAGACAGTATACAATACTGGGGAAACCAGCACATCTTGTACAAGGAAAGGTCATGGAAGTTCCATAGACACATCTAAACTCCCTGAGGGACTGAACTGCTAGGCAGAGGGCTGTGGGGACCATGGTCTCAGGGAACATCTAGCTCAACTGGCATAACACAGTTTATAAAGACAATGTTTTACATTCTACTTTGGTGAGTAGTGTCTGGGCTCTTAAAAGCCTGTGAGCAGCCATCTAAGATACTCCACTGGTCTCACCCCTTCAGGAGCAAGGGAAAATGAAAACAACAGGATATAAGGAAAAGATTAGTCCAAAGGACTAATGGACCACAGCTACCAAGGTCTCCACTAGACTGAGTCCAGTACAGCTAGATTGTGCCCGGCTACCACCACTGACTGCTCTGACCAGCATCACAACAGAGGGCTCTGGACAGAGCTGAAGAAGGATGTAGAACAAAATTCTAACATACAAAAAAGGACCAGATTTACTGGCCTGAAAGAGACTGGAGAAACCCCCAGAGTATGGCCCCCAGCCACCCTTTTAGCTCAGTGGTGACGTCACTTCCAAGGTTCACCAGTCAGCCGGGGATTGGACAGTCCCATAAAACAAAATGGGACTAATGAGGCACAGCAGTCCAGGTACAAGGGCTAGAAGGCAGAAGGGGACAGGAAAGCTGGTGATTGGGAACCCAAGGTTGAGTAAGGACAGTGTTGACATGTAGTGGGGTTGTTAACCATTGTCATAGGGCAACATGTGTACTAACTGTTTAATGAGAAACTATTCCGTAAACCTTCATCTAAAGTGAGAATATCATCACAACTGGAAGAAAGTAATGGATGTCACTGAACTGTACATGTAGAAAGTTTTGAAATGGTGTATCTTTGGCTATGACATTTTCACCAAAAAAAAAAAAAAAAGGTCAAGGGAGAGGGTTGACATGTTGTGAGGTTGTTAACCAATGTCATAAAACAATATGTGTACTGACTGGTTAATGAGAAACTATTTGTTCTGTAACCCTTCACCTGAAGTACAATAAAAAAAAAATTTAAAAAAAAAACCAATCTTAAGATAGCTAAATTAAAAAGCAAATAATACTTTTCCTCTCCATGAATAATGTCACAGAAACAAATTTCTTACTTATGGTATAAAGCATACGAAATTTACCATTTATCAAATTTGATTAGCTCAAAAGACAGAAAGTAACTACCTTTTAGAAATTTCAAGACATATTGTAGTAGTTTTTCTACTGTGAATTTGCATATTCTCCTGAGGTCACCATGAGTCAGAATTGACTTGATGACAACTAACAACAGCAACAACAATAAAATCTATCATCCCTGGAATGATTATCTTCTGTCATTTTAGAGAAGTGGCTAAAAAGTCTAGAATGAAGACATTAATTTGATCTGTTCATGCACAAATAAGTTCTCATATGGCTCAGTCCCAAATAGAAAATAATATTAATTGTGGAATTATGGGATTAAATGAGATTTTCTATTTTCAGAACAATTCTCTTGATGGTGACAGAATTTCTTTTGTTCATTCCAAAAGCAAAGCAAAGCAAAGCAAACTCTATCCTTCTTCATTTCATTTTGATCTAACTTGTCTATTATAAACTGTAGCCCTCACCAGATGACTTCTGTTACAATAGTATTAGTTTATATTACCAGCAACAGTGTTAAAAGGACTTTCTTAGGAAGAGACACAGGAAATAAAAGAATGACAATACGATGATTGCAGGGTAGAAATTGTTTGATTAAAAGGACTTTGATAATATGTTCTTAGAAATAAAAAATACCCGAGACCATCTAATCCAACACTCTTTATTTCATTGCTATAAAAAGTTAAGCCAGAGAGAGCAAATGGCTTATCCAGTTATTCAATAATTGCTGATCCAAAACTAGAACATGTGTCATTTGATTTTAATTGTGTTCTTTCTACCATGATTAATATACATACTACATCCTATCATCTGTCTATCCTATCCATCCATCCATCCAACCTCCCACCCACCCACCCATCCACCCACCCATCCATCCATCCATCCATCATCCATCTATCATCTATCATGACAAAATATCTATATATCTATCCATTTTGGAGTACAGTTTCTGAAGTATCTTCTTCTCTAAAAGTAGTTAAATTTGAAAGAAAGTTAAAAAAGTTTCCGGTGAACCTTGAGATTTACTAAGGAGTTGAAATAATATAAACAGCATAAACTTGGCTAAATGAAGAATTTAAATTGAATTATCCTGAATTCAAGATTTTAAATTTTATATTGCCCACATATTTATCACCTATGTAAGTCATAATTAATTTTCTATTAATTTAACATTTTGTTGCAAAATCACCTAATCCCCCCCCCAAAAAAAATGAGGTTGAGGCTACAAGACTGGCTGAATAAACCACCTGTGGAAAATGCTTCAGAAATGAGGTACACAGAAATATTAGGATTATGACATACTAATGATAGATTAATAAACCTCTATCTGGCCCCTATGGACTTTCCTCTCATGGTATAGGTAAAATTATTTATCAATATATTCTTACTTTAGATGTTATAGATAAGAAATTTACTCCTCATGTCTAGTTCCTAATAGTAATGATAAAATTATTAAGGAATACGCCAAGCACTATTTTAACAACTCCATATGTAAATGACACTGAGTCATTTACAGGGGAGAGGAGAGACTGATGGAGAAATCTGGCTAACTGGGAAGACTCCGATAATTGATAGTGAAGAAAAACATCTGCTTCCACATTGTGCAAAGGGGGAAGGAATAAGGAACATTGATTAATTCAAGAGGGTAGAATATGTCATTCCTCAATATTCACTTATGCATTATCTCATATACTTTGAAAAAAAAAAAACTGAGGAGGAAAAATCTGCTGTTTGTCAGGCACTGTGCTTAGAACTTTATATGTTACTCCAACTGTGGGAGGTAGATAGCATCTTATCCTATTTTAAGAACAATGCTCCCAATCCTGAGTACATACCTTTAAGCCAGCCTATGTGGGTGGTGGAAGTGGTTAACACACTTGACTACTAATAGAAATGTTGGAGATTCCAGTCCACCCAAAGACATCTCAGTAGAAAGGCCTGGTGATCTACTTCTGAAAAATCAGCCATTGAAAATCCTATGGAGCACAGTTATACTCTGACACACAAGGGGTTACCAAGAGTCAGAATCAACTTGACAGCAGCTGGTACTGTACCTGCATTGGAGCACTCCTCACTGTTCCTTCTTGTTCCTCCCTCACTGACCACATCTCCTCTTGGTTATTGCCTCTGTTTTCCTTTTATGACACCATGGTCACTGTCATTGCTTTCGCCTTGATATTTGTGTTTTTTGACGTTCCTGGCTTGCCTTGAGGCTCATTAATGATTTTGCTTTTGCCATATGAATTGTTGGAGATGGTCTGTTGAGAACTGGCCAGGTAAGCTTAGTGCAATTCCTCTTGGAGGAAGGTTAATTTCAGCAAAGACATCAAACTTTGGAGAGGTTAAGCTAAAGGGTGGTTGATGAGACAGGACACTTCTGGTGGAAGTGAGAGAAATCTCAACTCAAATGAGCTAAATAACAATGGTAATTAATTATTGGAGGGTCTGGAAGCACAAAGTCCTGAAGTTTCACTTTCCCTCTGTTGTACCCCTGAGCTGTGCACATCCTGAAATCTGTGGCTGCTACAACCTGCACAGCTCTAGATGTGAGTGAAGCCTTGGAGTCTGCTAAGATTTCCAGGCAGAAAACCAACTAGTGACAGGCTAGAAAACCAACTAGCATGCAGCTGAGTGATGGGGACTGGAGGGCAGAAAATTCTGGGAAGATCCTGGGGGTATGGGATCTATGGGCCCCAGGGGAGATGGACATTAGGGCAGGGTGATAGACCCACACTAGTGGACTGAGTCTTTGAGACAGGGAGCATGCAGGGAGTAAGAGGTTCTTTGGTCCTGGAGTATCGGGGGCAGGGGGATGGCTGTCTGCTCTGCACTGCACATCCACAAAAATGGAGGCATAGGAGTTTAAGGCCAGCTTCAGAGAAAGGAGTGAACCCAACTGATCTCTTAGAAGAAGGGCTGGGAGTGGAAGTGAGGGAAGTCTGTAGGAGGTGTTCCGGTACCAGCATCCTTGCTACAGGAAGAAGTGGACTCTCTTGTCCTCTGGATGACGTCAGGCCTAGAGCTATGGAATAAAGATGATACTTAGAACAGTAGAGCATAGAGAGGGGAGGAATCTGGCTCCCGGGTGAACTAACTGAGCCAATGAGTCAACCAACCCTGGACCTTGTCACATCATATTATGTGAGATAGTGTGCGTACTTACTGTGTAATCTAGTTGTAGCTGGGGTATGTTACTTGCAGCCCAAAGCAACATAACTGATACAAATAGATACCATATTATAAAGCAAATAAGTAAATATGACATGATTAACTATAGAAATGAAAGAGGGAGGTAGACAGAGAAAGAGAGAGAGAGCCAGAAAAGACAAAATATTGACAGAGAGAGGAAGAAAGACATGGAGATTTAGAACTTTAAATTCGAGGACCTGTAAGTATAAGTAAAAATGGAAAAGTGTTCAAAGCAGCTACTTAATAGAAATCATAGTAAAGTATGTAGTGTAATTTTGAAAAATGTGTTAACACTAGATTCTAAAGTTGAAGTATCACACTACACCAAGGGTTGTGGAGAAAAGCATACACACTCCGTTGCATTCCTAGTGACGTTCTAATCTCCTTGAAGCACTCTTGTACGTATGAAGTCTCTTAGTAATTTACTTAATTTAAAAATCTGCTTAACATGAAAAAGTCAATATTTTTGAAAGCAATAGGGGGTTATCTTCCATATTTGTTATCATTGTTTTACTCATATTTAAAAAGTTACTTTCAAATTCTCCAGGTGGTATCGTTAACTTACACACTGAGAGAATGCCTTCCTCTTCCACTAGTAACCCACCTCCAGGAGAATGAAATTTGGAAAGTCATAAAACTTTTATGACTTCTTAATGAGGATTTAATATTTACTGAATTCTATGACACTGAGGAGATCATGAGTGAGCACGCCAGGAATCACAAAATGACAGAACCTTCACTATTCCACATTTTCAGCTAACTTTATCATTTTTAATGTGCGGATAGACTTTTAAAATTTGACTTGTTTCTTTCACTGAGTTTCTAAAACAAATTTACCAAATTTTTTAAAACCGATAAATATGCCTTCTACATCAGGCAAGTGTCCCAGACTTATTCAGAACTAATCAAATACTCTTTTACTCTGGCTGTGAAACACGTTTTTTGTTTTGTTTTGTTTTGTTCCTATTAGTTTCAGTACTGGCACATAAGCACTGGTTCACGGGAATAAAAAGCCTGTGACGACTGCCTGCATTTGCGATTGCAACGCAGCCATGAAATGGTGCCTGTCTGGGTGTCTCACACCTGCTTGAGGGCAAGTCAGTAACCCCATGTGAGTAGTGTACAAATGTGCCACTTTTAAACACTGTGCTTTCAATAAAGGCTATTGTTAGTTGCTGTTGAGTTGGCTCTGAGTCACCAGGGAACAAAATGCTGTCCAGTCTTGCTCCCTCTCCACAAACATTGGTATGTTTGAGCCTATTGTTGCAGCCACTGTGTATTTTGAGTGCCTTCCAACCCAAGGCCTCATTTTCCAGCACTACATCAGACTATGTTCTGGTGTGATCCATAGGGTTTTCTTTGGCTAATTTTCTGAGGTAGATCATCAGGTCTTTCTAGTCTGTCTCAGTCTGGAATCTCTGCAGAAACCCGTCTACCACAGGTGACCTTGCTGGTATTTGAAGTACCAGTGGCATAGCTTCCAGCATCACAGCAACACACAAGCCACCACAGTACAACAAATGACAGACAGGTGGTGGTTTTTCAATATAGGAGAAGTAACATAATGATTAGTTTCTCATCCAGGTGCTTATATCTCAGGCAGGGATGGCTTTAGACCACAAGCATGTATGGCTGGTCTAAAAGTTAAATTTAAAAAATATATGTATATATATATTGACAGAAAGAGGAAGAAAGACATGGAGATTGAGAACTTTAAATTATATATATATATATAATATGGTATAAACAGAGTAAGGTACACCTTCGAAAAGTGTATAGGGGATAAAGTATTTTTGTTATAGGTAATTTGTATATGGAAGGCTGAAAACAATGCAAATAAAAGTACAATATGTGGTCAATAGCATGTCCTGATTTATTAGGTATAAATGAATTTAGATTTTCTGAAGAAAGAATCTCGCATGTGCAGCCACCACCCATCTGTCAGTGGAGGCTTGTGTGTTGCTATTTGCTGAGAAGGTTTTAGAATGGTTCAGGATGGTTCAGAATGGTTCAGGACCACATAGCATTTTGCTCAGTTGTGCATAGGGTCACCAGGAGTTGGGGGCTGACTTGAATGCAGCTTAACCACAATCTGGATATATCTCAACAATTAAGAATTTACACAAAGCAACGGATAATTTTAGCAGTTTCTTATATAATTCAATAGCACAAAAAAATTTTTTTTGTGCATGTTTGTTTCTATTGGCCTGACAGAGCTCTCTGCAAAGCTGAAGACGATCCCCTTTGTAAAACAAATCACTGCGCATATACCCCAGAAAGATCCACAAACACCTCAAACTGTCCTAAACCTGAGTTACAGTCCTACTAATGGGCTCCACTTGTATTTTCCAGCCTCCGTTCAGTAATACAAGACAGAGCTGGTGGCCATCTTGAAGGCAACCCCTTCACATCCACACTTAATTATGCCACTTACTGTATACCTTGTGTCCTTATTATCTTTCCTCTCCATCTCACAACTTTATCCTGCCTTAGCTGAAGTCTTCTCTTCTCACCCAAGGGTGCAGTTAAGACCCCTACTCTGCAGTTTAAAGAAACCAACCAGCTGGCAATAAAACACATGATGCTCAGACCTACTTGCCTCAACTGCATATGGTCCTCAGCCCCTTCTCCTGATTCTGATACACAGAAATCAAAAGAGGTTTTAGATTATTTTTAAAGCAGAGAGTTTATGACAAAGTAATTAAAAAAATATTGAATTACTTTAATTATTTTAAATATGGTTAATTGATAAAAATCATACTTAAATCACAACTTTTGGGGAATGCTTCTATTACATTGCTGTTTTTGAGTAGATTCTGACTCATGGTGACTCCACATATGCACAGTAGAACTGCACTCCATAGGGTTTTCAAGGCTGTGACTTTCAGAAGCAGATTGTTAGGTCTTACTTCCAAGGTGCTTTTGGGTGGCTTTGAACTGCCAATCTTTTGGCTAATAGTCCAGTGCATAACCATTTGTACCACCCAGGGACTCCTCTCTATTACATTAAAACAGTATATCCAGACAGAATGGAGGCAGTGATGATTAAGTAGTAGAATTATCACTTTCCATGCAGGAGTCCCAAGTTCAATTTCTGACCAGTGTACCTCAAATGCAGCCACCACCCATCTGTCAGTAGAGGCTTGTGTGTTACTATTTGCAGAGCAGGTTTCAGTGGAGCCTCCAGATTAAGAAGGACTAAGTAGAGGTGAAGCCAACATGATGCTGTAGACAGATGCACTATGCTGTCCCTCTGCAGCAAAGACCTGAATAACTACGTAAAACAGATGTAAATATCAATCCTGGAATCCTAAGCATCAAGTGAAGGGGTAAGGAGTTATATCAAACAGCGAACAGAAGAAGAAACTGAAGGAAAACAGAGAACAAGGAGAAATACAGAGTAGAAGTCCCCTGCCAACTAACATGGCACAGCATTGCCAACTTGGAGCACAGCAACGACCTCAGACAGGTAGGACAGGAAGGCAACTTAACAGAGCTACCAAAAGAAGATAAAGTGCCTGGTAACCAGAGAAACACACTTTCCCACCCCTCACCCTTCTGCCCCATATGCCACCTCCACCCCTTCCCACCATACAACACTGCCCTGCCTTGGCTAGAGAGCCATGGCCCACTACTACCCATGGTCCCATCCACCCCCACCTGCTGGTTTCCTCCATGCCATTTTTTCCCTTTCTACCTTTTCTTTTGGAGGCCTAGTGGTGCAGTGGTTAAGAGCTATGGCTGCAAACCAAAATTTGGCAGTTTGAATCCACCAGCCACTCCTTGGAAACCCTATGGGGAAGTTCTACTGTTGCTACCTTTTCTTTTAACCTCCTACCTAGCTCCATACACACCTCCCTCCCTTCCCGCCTGGCCACATTGCACTGCTGTGGTTAGATAGCCACTGACCAGCTGCATTGTGGGTCTGTCCCATTTCCACCCACTCCTGCCACACCATTTTTTTATTTTACTTTTTATTTTTTCCCTTTCTTCTTCTTTCTCCTTCCCACCTAGCCTCATGCATCACTTCCACCCCTTCCCACTGGTCATACCACACTGTTGCGGGTAAAGGGCCACCGGTCCTTGCTGCTGCCACCAGCTGGCTCCCATTGCACTTTTTTTTCTTTTTTTTTTTGGCTTTTTGCTTTTTCTTCTCTCTTTTTTTTTTTCCCTCTCACCTAGCCCTGTACATCACCTCCTCTCCCTTCCAACTGGCCCTGAGGCCCACTCTCCTTTTTTCCCCTCTTTTCCTTTTCTTTCTCCCTCCCATCTAGCCCTGTACACCATTTCATCTCCCAGCCACCAGACCCAGCCATGCCACCATGGCTAGGGAGCCACCAGTCTGCTGCTAACCTGGGCCCACCCAGCTCCTGCCTGGCAGCTCCAAATGCACCTTTCTTTTCCTTTATTCTTTTTCTTTCTCCCTCCAACCTAGCCCTGTACACCACATCTGCCACTTCCTGTGAGCCCATGTGCACTGCTGTGGCTAGAGAGCCACCGACCCACCACCACTGTGGGTCTGCCCCAACCCCACCTGCTGGCTCCCGTCATGCCACCATTTTTTCTTTTATCTTTCTTTTTTTTCTTTCTCCCTTCATTCTAGCACTCTTCACCACCTCTTCCCTTCCTGCCTGACCCTACCTCACTACTGTGGCTAGAGAGCCACTGGTGCACCTGCCCACTGCTGCCCCAGGTCTGTCCTGCCCTCACCTACACCCCCACCACACTGTAATTTTTTTCTTTCTCTTATTTCTCCTTCCCAACTAGCTTAGTACATCACCTTCAGACCCTTTCCACAAGTACTTGAATCTGCCCCACCCCTACTTGCTGGTCCCCATTTAAAAAATATTTTCCTTTCTTACTTTACCATTTTCCCTCCCATCTAGCCTAGTATGCCACCTCCCCACAATTCCTGCTGGCCTCTGCCATGCCAGCACACATACAGTGCCACTGACATACCAGCCAACCTCAACCAATGGCTCCCAATGCACTGCCATTTTCTTTCTACCTCCTACCTAGCCCCATAAACCACTTCTCCTTCCTGCCAGTCCCCAGGTCCAACCTACCCCTACTCAGAGACTGCCCTTTTTTTAATCTTTTTTCTTTCTTTACCCCCTCACCTAGCCCCATACACCACACTCCTTTTCCACAAGCCCTTATTGGGCCACTGCAGCTAGAGAGTCCCCAGCACTCAGATTCCCTGCTGCACAGGGCTTGCACTACCTCTCCCCTCACACCACTTGACCAGCTGCTGAATGGAAGGAAACAAGCCTGTACAACTTCCTGTCTGAAACCCACACATATTTGGCAAGGGCCTATGGATACTCCCATACCACTGGAACTATATCAGGAGGCAGACTACACCTGCCCATTCCACTCTCAGTCACCTCAATGTACAGCTAAGTATACTTACCCTACCTGCTGCTTCCCTGCCAACCCAAACAAGGTAGTGAGTGTTATCATGCCCACAGATGAGCAAGCAGCAAAGCATGCCTGGCCCACCCACCCTGACATATCAAACAAAACAAAGAAATAGGACAAAACAAATGAATATACAATCAAAACATAAAGAAAATAATACATTAATGTCTCAGAAACAACAGACAATAGTAAAACATAAAAAAGCAGGACTAGATGGCTCCAGCAAGCGACCAAAATAAAGAATCAGATTACCTTCCGGTTGAAGAAGAAAAGGAAGTGGAACTACCTGGTATGGAATTCAAAAGACTAATATTTAGGGCTTTCAAAGAGATTAGGAAAGAGATCTCAGAAAACACAGACAAAACAAATGAGAACAGTCAAAATCAAGGAAGCACAGACAAAGCAACAGAAGAATTCAGGAAAACAATACAACAACAAAATGTCAAAATAAACAATTTGAAATCATACAAAAACAGCGACTAGAAATCCAGGAGATAAACAACAAAATTTCGGAAATGGACAACTCAATAGAAAGTTTCAGAAGCAAATTTGAAACAATGGAAGACAGAAACAGTGAGACTGAAAACAAATCCATGAGTGCCACTTTGTTTGACGAAAAATCAAAGAAAAGAATGAAGAAAACCTAAGAAGTATGTGGGATGCAATCAAGAGGAAAAATCTGTGCAAGATTGGAGTTCCAGAACAGGGGGAGAAAATGAAAAACAAAGAGAAGAATGTTGAAGATTTGCTGGCAAAAAATGTCCCAAATATCATGAAAGACAAAAAGCTGACCATCCATGAAGATCAACGAACCCCACATAGGATAGGCCTCAAAAGAAAGTCACCAAGACATATCATAATCACACATGTCAAAACCAAAGACAAAGAAAGAATCCTGAGAGCAGCTTGAGAAAAATGAAAAGTCACTTACATAGGGAAAAACAAGAGTAAGCTCAGATTATTGACAGAAACTATGCAGGCAAGAAGGCAATGGGATGACATATATAAAACCTTGAATGAAAAAAAACTCTGCCAATTAAGAATAATATGTCCTTCAAAACTATCTCTCAAATACGATAGCAAAATTAGGAAATTTCCAGAAAAACAGTAATATTAAGATAATTCATAAAAACCAAATAAAACTTACAGGAAATATTAAAGGGAATACTTCGGACAAAACATCAGACAACAACCAGGGTCTAGGACACAGGATAGCATCAACCAGAAACCAGCTTAGGTAAAGAACTCGCAATAGTAAAAAAATTCTAAAAGACTTAGAACAGGGAAACAGAGAGATTAAGCTGTAAATGACAACAACTAAACAATAAAGAGAGGACTAAATGGTGTAGATATAGAACTTTCAAATGGAAAGGAAGTCAAAGTGATATCAAGTAATAAAAGACTAGTTCAAACTTAGGAAGATAGGGGTAAATTTCAAGGTAACCACAAAGAAAGTTAACAAACCTCTAATCAAAATGAAAAAGAAGAAAAAAATAAAGTCTCAGTAAAAACAAAATCTATAATAATGAAAAAAGAAAAAGAAAATTCACAAACAAAAGAAACTCAGCACAGAAAAGCAAGAGGAGTACAGAAAATATCAGCACCATGAAAAAAAGCACAGCAATATGACAACAATAAACTCATACTTATTGATAATCACACTGAAAGTAAATGGTTTAAATGCACTGTAAAGAGACAGAGAATGGCAGAATGGATAAAAAAGCATGACCCATCAATATGCTGTCTATGAGAGACACACCTTAGAAACAAAGACATAAATATATTAAAATAAAAGAATGGAAAAAAAATATGTCAAACAGTAACCAAAGAAGAGCACGATTGGCAATAGTAATATTAGATAAAATAGACTTTAAAGTAAAATCAACCATAAGACAAGCAAGGACATTATATATGATTAAAGGGACAAGTCACCAAGAAGACATAACTTTAATAAACATCTACGCACCCAATGACAGTACTCCAATATGCATAAAACAAACTCTAACATCACGAAAAGAGAAATAGACAGTTTCACAATAATAGTAGGAGTCTTCAATATACCACTCTTGGCAAACGATAAAACATCTAGAAAGAAACTCAACAAAGATACAGAAGATCTAAAGGCCAAAATCAACCATCTTGAATTCATAGACATATATAGATCACTCCACCCAACAGCAGCAAATCATACATTCTTTTCCAATGCACACTGAACGTTTTCCAGAATAGACTACATTTTAGGCCATAAAGCAACCCTCAAGAAAATCCAAAACATCAAAATAATACACAGCATTCTCTCTGATCTCAACACCATAAAAGCAGAACTCAATAACAGGAAATGCAAGGAAAAAAATCAAATACATGGAAACTGAACAACACTTTGCTTAAAAATAACTGGGTAATAGAAGAAATAAAAGAGGGAATAAACAAATCCCTAGAATCAAATGAGAATGAAAAAACGTCACATCAAAGCCTTTGGGGCACAGCAAAGGGAGTTCTCCACGATCAATTTATAGCAATAGACACACACATCAAAAAAGCAGAGTGGGCCAAAGTCACACATTAACTCTACAACTTGAACAAATAGAAAGGGAACAGTGAAATAAGCCCACAGCCAACAGAAGAAAGGAAATAATAAAGATTAGAGCAGAAATAAATGAAATAGAGAACAGAAAAACAATAGGAATAATCCACAAGAACAAAAGTTGATTCTTTGAAAAGATCAACAAAATCAACAAATCAATGGCCAAACTGACAAAAGAAAAACAGGAGAGAAAGCAAATAACCCAAATAAGAAATGAGATGGAGGACATCACAATAGACCCAACTGAAATAAAAAGGATTGTATGGAATACTATGAAAAATAGTATTCCAATGAATTTTAGAACCTAGAGGAAATGGACAAATTTCTAGAAACACACTACCTACCTAAACTAACACAAACTGAGACAGAAAATCTGAACAGACTCATAACAAGACAAGAGATTGAAGAGGTAATTAAAAAAAAATAAAAAACTCCCAACCAAAAAAAAGCCCTGGCCCAGTCAGCTTCACTTGAGAATTCTACCGAATATTCAGAGAAGATCTCACACTGGTACTACTCAAAATATTTCAGAGCATAGAAAAGTAAGGAATACCCCCAAATTCATTCTATGAAGCCAGCATAACCCTGATAGCAAAGCCAGGCAAAGAAAACACACACATACACACACACACAAACACAAAAAGTACAGACCATTGTCTCTCATGAGTGTAGATACAAAAGTTCTCAACAAAATTCTAGCCATTAGAATTCAGCATCATATTAAAAAAAAAAATTCACCACAATCAAGTGGGATTTATACCAGGGATGCAAGGATGATTCAACATTAGAAAAAAATCAAAGTAATCCACCACATAAATAAAACAAAATAAAAGAATTACATGATAATTTCAGTCAACACAGAAAAGGCGTTCAATAAAGTCCAACACCCATTCCTGATAAAAAACCCTCAATAAAATAGGAGTAGAAGGGAAATTTCTCAACATAATAAAGGGCATCTATACAAAACCACCAGCCAACATCACTCTCAATGGAGAGAGGCAGAAAACACTCTCCCTGAAAACAGAAACAAGATAAAGTTGCCCTTTATCACCACTCCTTTATTGTATTGTGCAGGAGATTCTAGCTAGAGTAATAAGGTAAGAAATAATAAATAAAGGACTTCCAAATTGGAAAAGAAGGAGTAAATCTATCCCTATTCACAGATAACATGAATCTATACATAGAGAACCCTAAAGATTCCACAAGAAAACTACTGGAACTAATAGAATGATTCAGCAGAGTAGCAGGATACAAGATCAGCATACAAAAAATCATTTGAATTTCTGTATACCAACAAAGAGAAGTTCAAAAAGGAAGTCAGAAAAAAACTACCATTTATAATAGCCCCTAAGAAGATAAAATACTTAGGAATAAATCCAACCAGGATGTAAAGGACCTATACATACAACACTATAAAACACTATTGCAAGAAATGTAAAGAGCCCTACATAGATAGAAAGTATACTATGGTTACGGCTAGGAAGATTCAACATTGTAAAAATGTCAATTCTACCCAAAGCCATCTTCAGATATAATGCAATTCCAGTACAAATACCAAGAGTATTCTTTAACAAGATGGAAAAACTAATCACAAACTTTATATGGAAAGATAAGAGGCCTGGGATGAGCAAAGCATTCTTGAAGAAAAAGAACAAAGTAGGAGGCCTCACACTACCTGATCTCAGAACCTACTATATGGGCACAGTAATCACAACAGCCTGGTACTGGTACAACAGACACCTAGACCAATGGAGCAGA
Source organism: Dugong dugon (assembly GCA_030035585.1). Taxonomy (NCBI): domain Eukaryota; kingdom Metazoa; phylum Chordata; class Mammalia; order Sirenia; family Dugongidae; genus Dugong; species Dugong dugon. Next base: position 42,899,057 of record CM057474.1, read on the forward strand.
CTTGAGAACCCAGATGTAAATCCATCCACCTATGGACAGCTGATCTTTGACAAAGTCCATTAAATGGGGGAAAAGATAGTCTTTTAAACAAATGGTGCTGACAAAATTAGATGTCCATCTGTAAAAAAAAAAAAAGAAACAAGACTCATAGCTCATACAATACATAAAAACTATCTCAAAATGGATCAAGGACCCAAATATAAAACCTAAAATGATAAAGATTATGGAAGAAAAAAATAGAGACAACACTAGTGGCCCTAATACATGGCATAAATCCAATACACACCATAACTAACAATGTACAAACACCAGAAGATAAGCTACATGACTGGGAGCTCCTAAAAATTAAACACTTACACTCATTAAAGGACTTCACCAAAAGAACAAAAAGAGAACCTACAGTCTGGGAAAAAAAAATTGGCTACAACATATCTGGCAAGGGTCTAATCTCTAAAATCTATAGAATACTTCAATACCTCAACAACAAGAAGACAAATAATCCAATTAAAAATGGGCAAAGGATATGAACAGATACTTCACCAAAGAAGACTAACAGATGACTAACAGACACATGAGGAAATGCTCACCATCATTAGCAATTAGAGAAATACAAATCAAAACTAAAATAAGATAACATCTCACCCTGACTTTACTGGCAATAATAATAATAATAATAATAAAAAAACAGAAAATAACAAATGTTGGAGAGGTTGCAGGGAGATTGGAATTCTTTTGCACTGCTGGTGGGAATATAAAATGATACAACCACTGCAAAATGATATGGCACCTCCTTAAAAAGCTAGAAACAGAAATATCATACTATTCTGCAATCCCATTCCTAGGAATATATCCTAGAGAAATAGAAGCTGTCACATTAATAGACATGTGCACACCTATGTTCATTGCAGCATCATTCACAATAGCAAAACAATAGAAACAACCTAAGTGCCCACTGACAGATGAATGAATAAAAAATTATGGTACATACACACAATGGAATACTACATAATGATGAACGATGAATCTGTGAAACATCTTAAACATGGGTGAATTTGTAGGGCATTATACCAAGTGAAATAAGGCAATCACAGAAGCAAAAATTTTGTATGAGACCACTATTATAAAAACCCAAGAAAAAGTTTACACACAGAAAAAGAAAAATCTTTGGTCGTGTCTTAGGCTGGGTTCTCTAGAGAAGTAAAAACAGTGAAGAGTATGTATAAAAATATATACATATATAGGGAGAGAAAGAAAGAGATTTAGCTCAAGGAGAAGGCTCCAGTGGTTGTAGAGGCTGGCAAGTCCCTAGTCTATGGGTCAGGTGTCAGGCTGGAGGTTTCTCCAGACTCACGTAGCTGCAGGAGCTGACAAACCCAAGATCCACAGGTCAGATGACAGGCTGCTGGTCCAAGTCCCAAGAACTGGAGGTCAGATGCTGGGGAGCCGAATGCAGGAATCAGAGCAGAGCAAAAGCCAGAGAGCTTTACCAGAAAGTCCACACATATTGAATGCAGGTCACCCACAAGGAAACTCTCTTTCAATTGATTGACTACTCACATCAGATCCCATCATGGAGGTGATTACATTATGTCAGATCTCTTCTTGGAAGTGATTACATCATTATATGACTGCCAAACCACATTATAACTGCAAAACCACTGAGAATCATGGCCCAGTCAAGTTGACACACAACCTTAATGATCACAGATGGTTGTGAGGGAGGAGTGGGCTGGGAAGGGGAAATCACTAACTAAATAGTAGACAAGCGTTAACTTTGGTGAAGAGAAAGACAACATACAATATGAGGGATGTCAGCACAACTTAAGCAAGGCAAAATATTAGAGGCTTCCTGCTGTTGTTATTAGGTGCCTTTGAGTTGGTTCCAACTCGTAGCAACCTGATATACAACAGAAGGAAACATTGCCTGGTCCTATGCCATCCTCTCAATCATTGCTATGTTTGAGCCCATTGTTGTAGTCACTGAGTCAATCCATCTCACTGAAGGTCTTCCTCTGTTTTGCTGACCCTTTACCTTATAGAGCATGATGTCCTCCAGGGACTGCTCCATCCTGATAACACTTCAAAGTACTTGAGACAAAGTCTCACCATCCTCCCTTCCAAGGACCATTTTGGCTAAACTTCTTCCAAAACAGAGTTGTTCGTTCTGGCTGTCCACGGTATATTCAATATTCTTCTCCAACACCATAATTCAAAGGCATCATTTCTTCTTTGGTCTTCCTTATTCGTTGCCTGGCTTTTGCATGCATATGAGGCTATTGAAAATATCATGGCTTGGATCAGGTGCACCTTAGTCCTCAAAGTGACATCTTTGCTTTTCAATACTTTAAAGAGGTTTTTTGCAGCAGATTTGCCTAAATGCAGTATGTCCTTTGATTTCTTGACTGCTGCTTCCTTGGGTGTTGACTGTGGATCCAAGTAAAAAATCCTTCCGAACTTCAATATTTTCTCCATTTATCACAATGTTGCTTATTGGTCTAATTGTGAGGATTTTTGTTTTCTTTATGATGAGGTGTAATCCATACTGAAGGCTGTGGTCTTTGCTCTTCTTCAGTAAGTGCTTCAAGTCCTCTTCGCTTTTCAACAAGCAAGGTTGTGTCTTCTACATATCACACGTTGTTAATGAGTCTTCCACTGATTCTGATGCACATCTTTCCTGATTTTAAACCGTGCAGTATTCCCTTGTTTTGTTCGAATGACTACCTCTTGGTTTATGTACATGTTCCTCATGAGCACAGTTAAGTGTTCTGGAATTCCCATTCTTTGAAATGTTATCCATAATTTGTTACAATTCACACAGTCGAATACTTTGTGTAGTCAATAAAACACAGGTAAACATCTTTATGGTATTCTCTCCTTTCAGCCAAGATCCATCTGACATCAACAATGATATCCCTCTTTCCACATCCTCTTCTGAATTCAGCCTCAATTTCTGGAAGTTCTCTGTTAATGTACTGCTGCTACCACTTTTGAATGATCTTCAGCAAAATTTTACTTGTGTGTGATATTAACGGTATTGTTGGATAATTTCTGTATTCTGTTGGATCATCTTTCTTTGGAATGGGCACAAATATGGATCTCTTCCAGTCAGTTGGCAAAGTAGCAGTCTTCTAATTTTCTTGCCATAGATAAGTGAGCATCTCCAGCACTGCATCCATTTGTTGAACCATTTCACTTTGTATTCTTTCAATTCCTGGAGCCTTGTTTTTCACCAACAACTTTAGTGCAGCTTGGACTTCTTCCTTCAATACCATTGGTTGTTGATCCTATGCTACCTCCTGAAATGGCTGAACTTCGACCAATTCTTTTTGGTACAGTGAACTCTGCGTATTCTTTCCATCTTCTTTTGATGCTTCCCGAGTTGTTTGATATTTTGTCCACAGAATCATTCAAAATTGCAACTTTATGCCTAAATTTTTTCTTCAGTTCTTTCACCTTGAGAAATGCCAAGCGTGTTCTTCCCTTTTGTTTTTCTAACGCCAGGTTTTTGCATATTTCATTGTAATACTTTATTTTGTCTTCTCAAGGCACACTTTGAAATCTTCTGTTCAGCACTTTTACTTCATCATTTCTTCCATTTGCTTTAGCTACTCTACTTTCAAGAGCAAGTTTCCGAGTCTCTTCTGACATCTGTTTTGGTCTTTTTTTTCTTTCTTATTTTTTAAATGACCTTTTACTTTCTTCATGTATAATTACCTTGATGTCATCCCACAACTCATCTGGTCTTCAGTCATTAGTGTTCAGTGAGTCAAATCTATTCCTGAGACGGTCTTCAAATTCAGGTGGGATACACTAAAAGTCGTCTTTTGGTTCCTGTGGACTTGTTTTAATTTTCTTCAGCTTCAACTTGAAGTTTCATAGGAGCAATTGATGATCTGTTCTTCAGATGATCTCTGACCTTTTTCTGACTGATGATGTTGAGCTTTTCTATTGTCTCTTTCCACAGATGTTGTCGATTTTGTTCCTGTGTTTTCCATTTGGTGAAGTCTATGTGTGTAGTCTTCGTTTATGTTGTTGAAAAAAGGTATTTGTAGTGAAGAAATCATTGGTCTTGCAAAATTCTATCATGTGATATCCAGCGTCATTTTTTATCACCAAGGCCGTATTTTCCCACTACAGATCCTTCTTTTTTGTTTCCAGTTTTTGCATTCCAGTCACTAATGGTTATCAGTGCATCTTGATTGTATGTTTGATCATTTTCAGACTGTAGAAGTTGGTAAAATTCTTCAGTTTCCTCATCTTTGGCCTTAGTGGTTGGTGAGTAAATTTGAATAATAGTCGTATTAACTGGTCTTCTTTATAGGCGTATGGATATTATCCTATCACTGACAGTGTTGTACTTCAGAATAGATCTTGAAATGTTCTTTTTTGACAATGAGTGAGATGCCTTTCCTCTCCATTTTTCACTCCTAGCACAGTAGACCCTATGATCGTCCAATTCAAAATGGCCAATACCAGTCCATTTCAGCTCACTAATGCCTAGGATATCGATCTTTGTGCATTCTATATCATTTTTGATGGCTTCCTATTTTTCTAGATTCGAATTTTGTACATTCCATGTTCTGATTATTAATGGATGTTTGCAGCTGTTTCTTTTCATTCTGAGTCGTGCCACATCAGCAATTGAGGGACTGGAAAGCTTGATTCCATCCCCCTCATTAAGGTAGACTCTACTTTGAGGAGGCCGCTCTTCCCCAGTTCTCTTTTGAATGCCTTCCAACCTGAGGGGATCATCTCTGGCACTATATCAGGCAATGTTCCACTGCTATTCATAAGGTTTTTACTGACCAATTTTTTCAGAAGTTGACTGTCAGGTCTTTCTTCCTCGCCTATCTTAGTCTGGAAGCCCCTCTGAAACCTATCCACTATGGGTAACCCTGCTGGTATTTGAAATATCGGTGGCAAAACTTCCAATATCACAGCAACATGCAAACCACCACAGTAGGACAAACTGACAGATGCATGGTGGTGGAGAAGCTTCTAGTCATATTCAAACACCTTGAGGAACTGAATTACTGGGGCTGAAGGCTGAAGACCATTGTCTCAGGTGACAGATAACTAGATAATCTATCCTAGACTTCGTAAATTTCTACCTTTCTTAAAAATTCCTAAAAATCTGGTCAATTGACCTAGACTTATTTTCTCTACTTAGTAATTGCCATTGTATTTATGAAAAACCAACTTTTCTGTCTGGATATGTCATTGTTGTCAGCTGTCATCAAGTCAGCCCCCAACTCCTGGTGACCCCATGCACAACTGAAAATACCACCGGTCCTAAGCCATTCCTGTAATTGGTTGCAGCTATCACTGCTGTAACTCATACATAGAGTTTTCACTGGCTGATTTTCAGAAGTAGAATCCCAGGCCTTTCTACGTAGTTCTTTTTTTAAATTTTATTGTATTTTAGGTGAAAGTTTACAGCGTATATTAGTCTTTCATTGAAATCTAGGATACTTCTGGAACCCTGGTCGCATAGTGGTTAAGAGCTTTGCTGCTAACCAAAAGGTCAGCATTTCCAATCCATCAGTCACTCTTTGGAAACCCTATGGGACAGTTCTAGTCTGTCCTATAGGGTCGCTATGAGTCAGAATTGACTCGACAGCAATGGGTTTTGTTTTTTGGTTAGAATAGTTATATCTCCTGAAATGATAATTAGTTTTGAAATATAAAATGTAGTTTGGTACAAGGACATATTCTTTGAACATGTATGAAGTATCTTTTGAATAGCAATCTGACTTCCAAAAAAATCTGAATGTAATATGGGAATTCATAATATTAGCATACTCCTTGAAAAGAAATAGTATGCCAGTCAGGCTAATCTATCAAACAGATATTTGTCAACATCTTGCTTGAAGTATAATGAACATATAATAAATTCCACATATTTAAAGTGTACAATTTGATAATTTTTATATTTATGTAACCCATGAAACTGTCACCTCAGTCAACATTGGATTGCCTGTAATAGCTACAGGTTACAAATAATGTTTTAAATAACATCAAATTATCATCATGAAATGCCATTAACAAGAAATTACATTAATGACTGTGTCTTAGTGATACCTAAAGTGTGGAAGTGGTTTTGAAGCTGTGAATGGATAGAGGCTGGAAGAGTTTTAAAGTGCCTGATAGTAAAAGCTTAGACTGCCTTGAAGAGACTGTTGGTGGAATTATGGACATCAAAGACAATTCTGGTGAGGACTCAGAAGGAAGTGGGGAGAGCTGTTACACTGGAGACAGAGCAGATGGTGAGAAGCAGTAGCAGAGGGCCATCAGCAGCAGAACCAAGAGACCAGCTCAAGAAGACAGTGCTGGAGCTGACTCACAGAGTGAAAATGCTGAGTGCCTTTGGGCAGGAGGCTTCCTGGTGGAGCGGGGTGCCTCCAGGCACTTATCAGTGGAGCTACAAAGCTTTGGAACACTTGCTCCAGCAGAGTAGAAGTGGATGGAGAGGGCCAAGGGGCTGAGAGGCCAAGGAAGCAGGAAGTAGAAGCTGAAGAGACAAAGAACACAGGAAGCAGAGCTGCCTCAGTCTCAAAGCGTATGGCCATGACTTCTGGGGTCTCAAAAGGTGGAGTCACCACTTAGATGCACTAGGAGAATGGGGCCTTCCGAAGATGAGGGAGCAGAATTTCTGTTCCAGTGGGCCTGGAACACGGAGCTGAAGCTCAGTGCTGAGGGACCTCCACCCAGAATCCAGAGTGTGACCAACACCCAGAGTCTGGAGGATAGGGCCATTGCCTAAATGGTCTCAGAGAACAGAGGATTATTTTTAAACCTTTAATGTGTTCTGCTGGCTTGCTTGCTGCCTGTTATCCCTTCTTTCCCTCCAATCTCTCCCATTTGTAATGGAAATGTCTAGCTTGTGCCTGCCTGTTGTACCATTGTACCTTTGGAAGCAGATAACTAGATTTAACAGATGAAGACGAATTTTTGGATTTTGGACTTGGAGTTGAATTAAGACTTCTGCTATGATATGATAGCATGAATATGTTTTACACACGGCAAGGACATGAATTTTCAGGGGCCAAAGATGGAATGTCATGGATTGAATTTTGTCCTCTCAAAATATTTGTCAGCTTGGCTAGTCCATGATTTCCAGCATTGTCTGATTGTCCACCATTTTGTAATCTGATGTGATTTTCTTATGTGTTGTAAATCGTATGTCTATGATGTCAATGAGGTGGGATTAGCTGCAGTTATGCAGGACTCAATCTACAAGATTAGTTTTTGTCTAAAGCCAATCTCTTTTGAGATATAAAAGACAGAAGTGAGCAGAGAGACAGAGGGACCTCATACCACCAAGAAAGAAGTGCCGGGAGCAGGGTGCATCCTTTGGACCCTGGAATTCCTTCACATAGAAGGGAAGATTAATGAAAAACACCTTCCAGAGCCAACAGAGAGAGATGCCTTTCCCTGGAGCTGGCACCCCAAATTCAAACTTCTAACCTACTAGACTGTGAGAGAACAAATTTCTCTTTGTTAAAGCCATCCACTTGTGGTATTTCTGTTATAGCAGCACTAGATAACTAAGACAGACTGCAATAAGCACAAATTAATTGATTGAAATCATAATTGGTACAGGAAAGTAATACTATGAGAGTTGTGGTAGTGGTGTACAAAGTAGATAAGAGAAAGTAGATAAACTGGTTTAAAAAAGATGTCAAATACTGTTATTCAAGGACATTTGTTTATGGACAGTATCTACGCCACTTACCAGCTCTTTCCTCTCAGTCTGTGATTATCTTCAAGTCTTTTCCATCCTAAAAGAAGAAACAAAAGACTCCAGCTACTCACTGGTCTCCTTTCTTTGTGAAATGTTCCTCACTTTGATACTCCTATGTACTCATCTGCCATTCGTCCCTTATCTCACGAATACTGCTAGTGCTCCAGCAAAGGTCCTGAATGGTCTTCATAGGGCCTTATTCAAAGGACAGATTTCCATCATCATATTGGACACCTTTGCTGCATTTGGTATTGTTGACAATTTCTTGCTACTTATCATATGCTTGCTTGGATTCTTTAATATTGTTTTTCTCCTAGAGCTGTTCCTATGTTTCTGACTGTTGGTTCATGGTCTTTTTTTTGTGGGACTCTCTCCCCGATCCCTTTTAAACATCCTGTTTTTTACTATTCTTCTCTTTCTGTACACTCTCATCTTAAGGGCATTGCAGGTACCTGGGCTTCCTTTGAGTGACTTACAGAAGCAGAACCCCTCTTTACATGGAAGGAATACAAAATGCAGCGATGCCTTCTTCTGCTACAGCCCCAGGCTAGGGAACCAGGTGAGGACTGAATTCTACCTCACCCTTCACCTTGCTGGCACATTGAACCACAGCCATACTGAGGCCCTCCTCTCCTTGGACCACACCTTTCCTTTTCCTGATGTTTGTTTGATCCTTGCTAGTTCTCATTGTCTCAGGAAATGCAACTTAAAATACAGGGGTGGGGAGAAGTGTAAAAAGTGTTTAGCTGCACTATAGTTTTCCTACACTTAACTAATGACCCTTCCATTCTGATAAATGAAATTGGCATCTATAATTAAAAACAAGATTCACTTCCAACTTTCATATTTTCTGAGAAACTATCTAATACCAAGTTTTCTGGATAAAGTTACAGATTTTTTTTTTTTCCAGAAAGGTTTTAACTGACTAGCTTGCCTCTTCTACTCATTTGTACAGTGATAAAGTTTTTAAAAAGTATATAGGTGTTCGGAAAATTATTATGGCAATATTGAGGGGAGGAAGAAAAGGAATTTGCTACATGAGGAAATGGCTGCTGATAAATAAACTGTACATTTAAAGATGAATATTTTTCAGAATATGTTTTTAATGTTTCATTGTGGATTTCCTGATTTTCTGTGCAATTTTTCTCTATTTTAACTTACCAATGTATTTGTATGTCAAAGAAGAATAATTTGTAAGAAAAAAGTACAACCAGATATTAAATGACAAAATTATCATTGTTATTTCCACTAGATGTCAGACAAAACAAACACATGGCAGAGGATTTTTTCCTAAATCCTTCATGAAACATAGCAAAGAGGAGTTACTTCTAATATACACTAAGTGTCATAGATTGAATTATGCCACCCTGAAAATATGTGTCCACTTGGCTAGGCCATGATTCCCAGTATTGTGTGATTGTCCTCCATTTTGTGATCTGATGTAATTATTCTATGTATTGTAAGTCCTAACCTCTATGATGTTAATCAGACAGGATTAGAGGCAGTCATGTTAATGAGGCAGACACAATCTACAGGATTAGATTGTATCTTGAGTCAATCACTTTTGAGATATAAAAGAGAGAAGTGAGCAGAGAGGAGAAGGATCTTTTACCACCAAGAAAAAAGAGCCAGGTTAAAGTGTCCTTTGGATCTGGGGTTTCTGAACTGAGAAATCCCTAGACCAGGGGAAGATTGATGACAAGGACCTTACCCCACAGCCAACAGAGAAAGAAAGCCATCCCCTGGATCTGGTACCCTGAATTTGGATGTCTAGCCTCCTAGACTGTGAGAGAATATATTTCTGTTTGTTAAAGCCATCCACTTGTATTTCTGTTACAGAAACATTAGATAACTAAGACACTAAGCATAGTCATATGCTTTACATTTCTCTCAACTTTTCCGTAGAGTTAAAAGAGAATGAATCTATTACTACGATATAGTTGAAATTGCATCAATTTATATTACCCTGGCTTTTTAAAGTAAAATGAATAGTTTATCAATTAGTAACCAAATCATAAGCATTTAAAATATTATATTCTTTAACAAATTGTTGCTAAAGTGACTTTTATAAAGATAGATGATATTTCATGTATTTTATTTATTTATTTATTTTTTAAATCAGGTGAAGGCTTACAGAACAAATAGTTTCTCGTGAAACAGTAGTACACATGTTGTTTTATGACATTGGTTAACAAACCAGCATCATATCAACCCTCTAACTTCACAACCTTTTTTTTTTTTTTTTTTTGGTGAAAATACACATAGCCAAATATACACCATTTCAAAAATTTCTACATGCACAGTTCAGTGACATTGACTACACTCTTCCAATTGTGCTGTTATTCTCACTTAAGACAAAGGCTTACAGAACAAAACAGTTTCTCGTTTAACAGTTACTACAAATGTTGCCCTATGACAATGGTTAACAATCTCACAACACTTCAACAATATCCTTACCCAACCTTGTGTTCCCTATCACCAGCTTCCTTGTCCCCTTCTGCCTTCTGGCCCTTGTCACTGGACTCTTGTACCTCATTAGTCTCATTTGGTTTTATGGGGCTGTCCACTCCCAGGCTGAACAGTGAACCTCGAAGGTAACTTCACCTCTGAGCTGAAAGGGTGTCTGGGGGCCATACTCACAGGGTTTCTCCAGTCTCCTTTAGGCCAGTAAATCTGGTCTTTTTTTTTTTTTTTTTTTTTGTGAGTTAGAATTATGCTCTACATCCTTCTCCAGCTCTGTCCAGAACCCTCTGTTGTGATCCTGGTCAGAGCAGTCAGTGGTGGTAGCCGGGCACCATCTAGCTGTACTGGACTCAGTCCGGTGGAGGCCTTGGTAGCTGTGGACAATTAGTCCTTTGGAATAATCTTTTCTTTGTATCCTGTTCTCTTCTTTCTGCCTTGCTCCCGAAAGGATGAGACCAGTGGAGTATCTTAGATGGCTGCTCACAAGCTTTTAAGACCACAGACACTACTCACCGAGGTAGAATGTAGAGCATTGTCTTTATAAGCTGTGTCATGCCAATTGAGCTAGATGTTCCCTGAGACCATGGTCCCCACAGCCCTCCGCCCAGCAATTCAGTCCCTCAGGGAGTTTGGATGTGTCTATGGGGCTTCCATGACCTTTTCGTGTACAAGTTGTGCTAGTTTCCCCTGTATTGTGTACTGTCTCACCCTTCACCCAAGATACCACTTATTTATTGCCTATTTAGTATTTCCCCCCCACCCCTCCCATCCCTGGTAACCAACAAAGATTGTTATATTTTGTGTGTGTACTTTTTCATTGGTTTTTACAATAGAGGTCTTATACAATATTTGTCCTTTTGTGATTGACTTATTTCACTCAGCATAATGTCCTCCAGTTTCATCCATGTTATGAGATGGTTCACAGATTCATTGTTATTCTTTCTCGTTGCATAGCACTACATTGTGTGTATGTACCATAGTTTATCCATTCATCTGTTGATGGGCACCCACGTTGTTCCCATCGTTTTGCTATTGTGAACAATGCTGCCATGAACATAGGTGTGAATACGTCTATTCGAGTGACGACTCTTATTTCTCTAGGATATATTCCTAAGAGTGGGATTGCTAGATCGAATGATATGTCTATTTCTAGCTTTCTGAGGAAGTGCCATATCATTTTCCAGAATGGTTGTAACATTTTGCATTCCCACCAGCAGTGCATAAGAGTTCTGATCTCCCAACAGCCCCTCCAACATTTGTTATTTCCAGTGTTTTTGATTCGTGCCAGTCATGCCGGGGTGAGATGGTATCTCATTGTGGTTTTAATTTGCATTTCTCTAATGGCTAGTGATCGCGAGCATTTCCTTATGTGTCTGTTGGCCATTTGAATGTCTTCTTTGGTGAAGTGTCTGTTCATTTCCTTTGCCCGTTTTTTAATAGGATTATTTGTCTTTTTGTTGTAGAGGTGTTGGATTTCTTGTAGATTATGGAGATTAGACCTTTGTTTGACTTGTACTGTCCAAAAATTTTTTCCCACTCTGTAGTTCTCTTTTTACTCTTTTGGTGAAGTCTTTTGAAGAGCATAGGTGTTTGATTTTTAGAAGATCCCAGTTATCTAGCTTATCTGTTGGGTTTTGTGTGTTGATGGTTATGGTTTGTATCCAGTTAATGCCATGTATTAAGGCCTGAAGTGTTGGTCCTATTTTTTCTTCTATGAACTTTATAGTTTTAGGCTTTATATTCAGGTCTTTGATCCATTTTGAAGTAGTTTTTGTATACGGTGTGAGGTATGGGTCCTGTTTCATTTTTCTGCAAATGGATATCCAGTTTTGCCAGCACCATTTGTTAAAAAGACTGTCTTTTCCCCATTTGATGGACTTTGGGCCCTTGTCGAAGATCAGGTGACCGTAGGTGGATGGATTTACATCTGGGTTCTCAATTCTGTTCCATTGGTCAATGTGTCTGTCGATGTACCAGTACCAGGCTGCTTTGACTAATGTAGCTGTATAGTAGGTTCTGAAGTCAGGTAGTGTGAGTCCTCCAACTTTATTCTTCTTCTTCAGTAGTGCTTTACTTATTCAGGGCTTCTTCCCTTTCCATATAAAGGTAAGGATTAGTTTTTCCTTCTCTTTGAAGAATGTTGTTGGTATTTGGATCGGGATTTTGTTGTATTTGTAAATTGCTTTGGGTAGAATTGTTATTTTCACAATGTTGAGTCTGCCTATCCATGAGCATGGTATGTTTTTCCATTTATGTAGATCCCTTTGGGTTTCATGCAGTAGTGTTTTGTAGTTTTCTTTGTATAGGTCTTTTACATCCCTGGTCAGATTTATTTCTAAGTATTTTATCTTTTTAGGGGCTATTATAAATGGTATTGTTTTCCTGATCTCCTTTTCATCTTTCTCCTTACTGGTGTATAGGAATCCAACTGATTTTTAAATGTTTATCTTGTATCCTGCTACTCTGCTGAATCTTTCTATTAGTTCCAGTAGAGTTCTCGTGGGGTCTTCAGGGTTTTCTATGTATAGTATCATATCATCTGCAAACAGGGACAGTTTAACTTCTTCTTTACCAATTTGGATGCCCTTTGTTTCATTTTTTTTGCTTTATTGCTCTAGCTAGAACTTCCAGCACAATGGTAAATAGGAGTGGTGAAAAAGGGCTTCCTTGTCTTGTTCCTGTTTTCAAGGGGAATGCTTTCAGCCTCTCTCCAGTAAGAATGATGTTGGCCGTTGGCTTTGCATTGATGCCCTTTATTATGTTGAGAAATTTCCCTTCTATACCTATTTTATTGAGAGTTTTTATCAGGAATGGGTGTTGGACTTTGTCAAATGCCTTTTCTGTGTCAATTGAGATGATCATGTGATTCTTTTCTTTCCTTTTAATTATGTGGTGGATTACGTTGATTGATTTTCTAATGTTGAACCATTCTTGCATACCTGGTATGAATCCTACTTGGTCGTGGCGTATTATTTTTTTGATATGATGCTGAAGTCTATTGGCTAGAATTTTGTTGAGAATTTTTGCATCTAAATTCATGGGAGATATTGGTCTGTAATTTTCTTTTTTTGTGACGTCTTTGCCTGGTTTTGGTATCAGCATTATGCTGGCTTCATAGAATGAATTTGGAAGTGTTGCTTCATCTTCTATGCTCTGAAATAGCTTGAGTAGTACTGGTACAAGCTCTTCTGTAAATGTTTTATAGAATTCTCCAGTGAAGCCATCTGGGCCAGGGCTTTATTTGGTTAGGAGTTTTTTAAATTACCTTTTCAATCTCTTCTCTTGTTATGGATCTGTTCAGATTTTCAACATCACTTTGTTGTAGTTTGGGTCGGCACTCTGTTTCTAGAAATTTATCCATTTCCTCTAGGTTTTCAAATTTGTTGGAGTATGGTTTTTCATAATATTCTGTCATAATCATTTTTATTTCAGTTGGGTGTGTTGTAATGTCCCCCATTTCATTTGTTATTTGGGTTATTTGTGTCCTCTCCTGTTTTTCTTCTGTCAGTCTGGCCAATGGTTTGTCGATTTTGTTGATTCTTTCAAAGAACCAACTTTTGGTTTTGTGGATTCTTTCTATTGTTTTTCTGTTCTCTATTTCATTTATTTCTTCTCTGATCTTTACTATTTCCGTTCTTCCTGGTGGTTGTGGGCTTTTTTTTTGCTGTTCTCTTTCTATTTGTTTGAGCTGTGTAACTAATGTTTTGATTTTGTCCCTTTCTTCTTTTTTGATATGTGCATCAATGCTATAAGTGGTCCTCTGACGACTGCCTTTGCTGTGTCCCAAAGGTTTTGGTATGATGTGTTTTTATTCTCATTTGATTCTAGGAATTTTTTGATTCCATCTCTGATTTTTTCTATTACCCAGTGCTGTGTAAGCAGGGTATTATTCAGTTTCCATGTAGTTGATTTTTTTCCCTTGCTGTTTCTATTGTTAATTTCTACTTTGATGGCATTGTGGTCAGAGAAGATACTTTGAATTATCTCAGCGTTTTACATCTTGTTGAGGATTGCTCTGTGGCCTAAGATGTGGTCTATTCTGGAGAACATTCCTTGTGCATTGGAAAAGAATGTGTACTTTGCAGTGGTTGGATGGAGTGTTGTATATATGTCTATGAGGTCCAGTTGGCTGATTGTGCCCTTTAGGTCTTCTGTATCTTTGCTGAGTTTCTTCTTAGTTGTTCTGTCCTTTACTGAGAGTGGTGTGTTGAAGTCTCCTACTATTATTGTGGAACTGTCGATTTCTCTTTTCAGTGTTGTTAGAGTTTGCTTTATGGATTTTGGAGCCCTGTCATTGGGTGTGTAGATGTTTATTATGGTTATGTCTTCATGATGGATCCTCCCCTTAATCATTATATAGTGTCCTTCTTTGTCTTTTATGGTAGATTTTGTTTTAAAGTCTATTTTATCTGAGATTAGAATTGCCACTCCTGCTCTTTTTTGTAGTTGTTAGCTTGATGTATTTTTTTCCAACCTTTGACTGTTAATAAATTCACATCTTTGTTTCTAAGGTGTGTCTCTTGTAGACAGCATATTGATGGATCCTGTTTTCTTATCCATTCTGTCACTCTCCGTCTCTTTATGGGTGCATTGAGTCCATTTACATTCAGTGTAATTATTGATAGATGGAAGTTTGTTGCTGTCATTTTGTAGTGTTTTTTTTGTGGTGCTGAAGTTTTCTTTGTTCTTCTTACTCTCTTGTGTTGAGTTACTTTTGTTTGTGGAGTTTTCTTTTTTCATTTCTTTTGTTTTTGTAGGTTTTGTTTTTGCTGAGACTTTATGTTTTTCCTCTTTATTTTTATGAGTATGTTTGTTAAGTTTCTTTGTGGTTACCATGAATTTTACGATTATCTTTGTAAGTTTGAAGCAGTCTACCATTACTTGGTATCGCCTGCCTTCCTCTCCATTAGAAGATTCTATACCTATGCCATTTATTCCCTCTTTTATTGTTTTGATGTTGTTGTCATTTATTGATTCATTGATCTGATTACCTGTTGTAGTACTTTTGGTTTTGGATAGTCCTCGAGAGTTCGTTTCCTAGATTGGTATCTGGCTGGTACAATCCGGTGTCCTAGGTTCTGCCTGTGAGCTGAAGCTGTTTGTCCTCAGGTCGAAGAACTCCCTTTAATAATTCTTATAAGTTTGGTTTGACTTTTACATATTCCCTTAATTTCTGTTTATCTGGAAATGACCTAATTTCACCATCAAATTGGAATGAGAGTTTTGCAGGATATATTATTCTTGGCTGACAATTTTTTTCTTTCAAGATTTTATATATGTCATCCCATTGCCTTCTTGCATGCATGGTTTCTGCCGAATAATCTGAGCTTAGTCTTATTGTTTCTCCTCTGTATCTGACTTCTTGTTTTTCACCAGCTGCTCTCAGGATTCTTTGCTGTCTTTGGTTTTGTCGAGTGTGAATATGATATGCCTTGGTGATTTTATTTTGGGGTCTCTTCTATATGTGGTTTGTTGAGTTTCTTGAATGGTCAGCTTTTCATCTTTCAAGACATTGTGGAAGTTTTCTGTCAGCAGGTCCTCAATGATCCTCTCTATGTTTTCTGTTTTCTCCCCGTTTTGGAATTCCAATCACTCGAAAATTTTTGCTTCTGATTGTGTCCCACATAACTCTCACGGTCTCTTAATTTTTCTTTGTTCTTTTTTCTGAGTTTTTCTCAAACAGATTTGTATCCAAGTGTTTGTCTTCAATTCCACTGATCCTGTCTTTCACCCTTTCAAATATGCTTCTCAGCCCTTCTATGACACCATCCATTTCTGAAATCTTGTTGTTTATCTTTTGGATTTCTAATTGTTGTCTTTGTATAATTTCTAGTTGTGAATTTATTTTGGCATTTTGTTCCTGCAGTATTTTCCTGAATTCTTCCAGTTTTTTGTCTGTATTTTCCATGAATTTGTGTATTTTTTCCTCATGTTCGTCAGCTTTTTGCCTCAGTTCTTGGAGAATTCTGAGTATTAGAGAGTTGAATTCCCTATCAGGTAGTTCTAGTGCATTTTCTTCCACAGGAGAGTCATCTGGTGTTTTATTTTGGACACCTACTGGAACCATCCTGTCCTGTTTTTGTAAATGTTTTGATATTGTGTGCTATTTTTGGGGCATTCAGTAGTTATTTTTCTCATTTATTGATTGTAGATTTGTATGTTTCGTCCCTTTAAAAAAAAAATTGACTATCTCTGAGAAGGCAAACTGTGTATTTTTTGTTGTTTGCTCTTCTGTGTGCTCAATACTTTTCACCTCATTCTCCCACTGGCAGGGTCAGTCACTCAGATATGGTATGGCAGGGCAGGTCTAGCTGAAGTGGAGTTAGTGGGATGGGTTGTTTGTGGCACTTACTACAGCCACTAGGGCAGGTCGGTAATCCATGCAGGGCAGGTTCCAGTAGGCCATGCCTGTGCAGCTTGGTGGTGTGATTTCAAGTGCATGGTGCAGGTAGGCAGGATGCAGCGGGGAGATTGTCACGTGTGGAGCTACGATGGATATGGGAGAGAGGAGAGTGGAATAGGAGTGAAAAACATACAAACAAACAAAAAAGAATGCTAGGGGAGCTTGCCGTTGGAGTGGAGAGATGAGAGACTCTGAAGTGGAGAAAAACAGAAAGGGGAAGAGGAAGAAAAGAAAAGAATGAATAAATAAAAATCAGAAAGGTTAAAGAACCACAAAGTTCCCAGAGATCCCACTGGTGCAGCTTTGAGGTCTGGGGAAGTCACTCTCAGGTGTTGCAGTACAGCCTGGCTAGAAGGCGTAGAGGTATACAGCGCCAGATATTCAGGTAACAGAAAGAGAAGGAAGATAGAGACGAGAAACTGAGCAATGAAGAAAGATAAAAAGGGAAAAAGAGGGAAAGAAAACAAAACAAATTTAAAAAAAAAAGGACAAGAAAGGCCCCCCAAAAAACAGAAAAAAAAACCAACAAAAAAAGAAATGCCCTTAGGGATCCCTCTGCAGGTCTGTGGAAGCCGAAGGGGTGTCTCCTTGCCACGCAGCTCCACCTGGCCAGGAAGGGCTCCCAACTCAAGAAAAGGAAAAGAAAACAAACAGACAATTCAAAACAAACAAATGAACAAAAGCCCCGGGATCTTACCAGCACAGTAGCCCAGACCGGGAAGCAGCTCCACACTCGAATGGATCTCCACAGCCCCTCAGGAAGAAGCAAAGGTGGCACACGAAGCCAGGCACTCAAGAAAAAGGCAGGGGAGGTGGCGAGAGGCAAGCAAGAAATCAAAAGAAGCAGAAAGAAAAAAATAAGCAACACCATCAGCCAACAAATGGCACTCCGAGAGCCAGCTAGTGCAGGCTAGTGTTTCTGGACAAGAAACTGTGTCCGCTGGAAGCGGAGGGGGCCAAGTGTGGGTGAAGAAGGGTAGAGAGTGGGAAAGCGTATACCACAAATTACCGGCGCTCTGCAGCCCCTCAGGAAGAAGCAAAGATGGTGCACGGAGTGAGGCACTCGAGCAAAAGGAGGGGGAGATGGCAAGAGGCAGGGAAGAAATCAAAACAAGTGGAAAACATCAACACCAGCAGCCAACAAATGGCACCCAGAGAGCCGTCCACTAGGGTGTGTGGAATCCTAGCTGCCGGCGCTTCCCGGTCAAGAGACCATGGCCATGGGAAGCAGAGGAGGCTGAGCCGGGGCAAAGAGGGATGGGGGGTGGGAAAGCACACACCACAAATTACTGGTTGCTTTGTCTCCCGCTGGATGCTCCGTGAGGCTGCTTTCTCGTACCCCCTGTTTGCTGGTCTCTGATAAGAATCCAAGATGGTGGATCTGCGCTGCGTTAGCTGGTAGGGGACCTCTGCATGAATCTCTCCTCACTCTCCATTCTCTGTCAGTTTTCTCACTCCATTTGGTGCTTGGCTGGGTTCTTTATCTCTTCATTTGATGTTTTGGGGTTTCAGGATTGTTGTATTCTCTGTTCGGCTTAGTTTTTCGGATCTTTGCTGCTGAGGGACTGCGTGGTGCTTCTGCCTAGAGCGCCATTTTGCCAGAACTCCCCCGTTTCATGTATTTTTAAAAAACATACAGTATGAGTCAGAGAAAGGAATTTGTTTCAGATTCTTTTATGTTACTAGATACCACGCACACCATTTCTTATCTCATATTTAATCACTTCTGAATAGTGAATGTATATTATGCATTACAATATAATTTCTTTAAAAGTCATGCTAAGCATTAAAGCCTAGTGAAATCTCTGTGTAGTGCCAGGAATATTTCCCCTTCAAATCCATCAGTGTCATAAAGATTACATGGAAGGGCTTGGGGTCAGGAAGGACTGGCTTTGATTCTGGTTAAACATGTACTAGTTATGTGAACTTGGGGAAACTCACTCACTTCTCCAAAGGGCACTGTTTGCTGTTCACTAGTGGAACACGAAAAATGGGATAAGTATTATGCATATGCCAAGAAAGCTGATAACAGAACTCATTCTTTCCATCTCCCTCTCTGAAAGGGGGAAAGTACCCTAGACTCAAATTTAATTAAAAGAGACTTTTGTTATGTCAACACAAAGATAAAGACAATCATTGCAATGAGGAATTCTGCCAGTATGCACCAGGCACAAAAGACTATCAGAATCCAATGAATCACAGTCAGGGAGTCTCTAATATACTGCTACAAAAGAAAGTAAAGATACATCATTGTCAAAGGCACAATAATAAAGTGGGATTTTAATAATGATTGGTTACTGAGCTTTCGTTGACTAGTTACCTACTTAGTGACATTACACTGACTGGTGGCCTACAAGTTTTGTTTTAAGACTCCTTGGGAACAAACTGTAGAAACGAGGTGTTTGGGTTAAGGCTCCTTTGGAAACAAGCTAACAAAATTCTTATTGGTGCTTGGTGAGTAAGATAGCTACTTCTTACTGATATAGGTGCTTTGTTGGTTAGTTGTCTCTTAGTTACCATAAAGAGTTCACAGAGCGATCTCAGTTTCGTAAAAGTCCCTTAGAAATAAACCGGCAACATTAGATTTTTGGCTTGGTTACAAGGAAAAAAACACATTTTCTTGACAGGAAGAACTGGTTCCACAGGTTTTCTTACACAGAATGGATTTCAAACCTGAACATTATTTTAGCTTCATTTAGTCTATTCAGATACTTCTTTAGGGTCTCTATATCAGTGACTTCTGTGTCACAGTAGAAATGGAGTTTAACCTGTTAATTCAGGGCTGCTGAGAAGAAGCAGGCAAAACCAGGTGAGGTTGCAGGAGGTAGATAAAGGGAGGAAGAGCGCAAGAAGGAGAGGTCTTCAGACTGAGACAAGAGCCTGGTGTTGAGAAGGAGTTTGAGAGGGAAGAGGCTCGGCGGTGCAGTTCCAGGAACTATCAGCAGGTCAGCGGGCGTTGGGGCTACAGAGACTGGAGAGGAGTGTGCACCCCTGTGGGGCAGACAATGGTCTGGGAAGCAACACATGGGGAAGTCTGCCGCACTGGTGTAAGTGGAGGGCCGCAGGAGATCTGAGAGGCCAATACCATGATGCCCACACTGAGGTTAGATAACTTTTCCAAGACACATAGTTGGTAAGTGGAGGCCTGGGATTCAAACACTTTCTGTTGCTGAAGCTTCTGTTCTTTGCACCTTCTTTGCACCATCCCATTCCTACCAACCGCCGTCTCTACATTTTCTAGGACTTTAAAATATATGTTTTATTCAGTTCACAGGAGAGGGAATTGGGGTCAATGGTTTTTCTCAAAGATCACACAGTATAAGAAATGGTGGAAATTGAAAGAAAACCCATGATTATATCACTTAATGTTTTTTCAAGACACCTCAAGTCTTTCCAAAACTAAAACAGCATTACAGTGCTGCGGATTAACAGTAATTACGATTGATATAAAATGACATAACATGACAACATATTATAATAATATGTAACATGATATGATATATACTATGTTGTTACTGTTAGGTGCTGTTGAATCGATTCTGACCCATAGCTACCCTATAGGACAGAATAGAACTGCCCCATAGGGTTGTGGATTTGAACTGCTTACCTTTTGGTTAGCAGCCTAGCTCTTAACAACTATGCCACCAGGGCTCCGATATACACTATATATATATGGTATACTATATACTGTTCTATAATATACATAGACTACATAACTCTAGTCTTTTAGTTTTTCATGTGTTCTCACATCTCTTGTAATCCAAGAGCCTTGATAAGAAGGGAGTCATTTATTATTGTCTCCATTTTACATTTGGGAAAATAGACATAGCAAAGATCTCGTGACATTTTAGATTTCCCTCACTGATTTGGTCTTTTCTTCAGTCATTTATTCATTTTGTTATTCAAAGTGACCACTATGTACAGGGGACTATTCCTAGCACTGGGGAAAATGAATACAGTAAATATCTGAGCCCTTTTTAACTCATATTTCAGCTAGGTAAACAATCATAAACATAATTATGAAGTGTTTAGTCTACCTGATATTTCAAATACATGACCGTCCCGTTAGTGGGGATTTTAGGATCAGTGGAGGGTGGAGCCTTGTGGGATTGGTGTCTAGGTAAAATAAAGTCATATCAATAAGTGCTTATCAAACTTTGGGCCTATGCAGCTCATTTAATGCAGGTACAATTGCAGACATTTCCTCCATTTTAGGCAGAAAAAGATTCATCACAATTTAAAAGATGATCAAATGAAAAGAACATTTTAAAAATATTGATTTTTAAATTACAGTGAAAAGGATGCTATTGTTTAAGAATGTCCACTCAGCTCTATCTTGGATAAATAAGCCACAGGTGAAAATATAGGTTGCTTACCTTAGCATCCATCCTCTTCCTACTGACTACCAAGGCTCCAATTCTTAGCTATGTACATTTTTACCCAAAATAAGACGCTTCTGTAGAGTTAGGTAAGGCCATACATCTAACTCTGACCAATGAAAGGTAAGTAGAAGTGTTACACGTGGTGTCTTGCATGGCTGGTAAAGGGACCTAACTCAGTCCTTTGACCATTTTTTGATTGGGTTATTTGTCTTTTTGTTGATAAATTATCAAAGTTTTATGTATACTTCGATTACTGCCCATCAACAGATGAATGTATAAACAAAATGTAGTATACATACAATGAAATACTACTCAGTCAGAAAGAGAAATGAAGTCCTGATACATGCTACTACATGGATGGACCTTGAAGACATTACTGAAATAAGTCAATCACAAAAGGAGAAATATTGTATGACATCACTTATATCAAAAGACAGTAATAGGCAAAGATATAGAGACCAAAGTTTATTAGTGGTTACCAGGGGTAGGAGGAAGGGGAAAATGGGGGTCATTGCTTATGGAGCCCTGTGTTCTAATTTACAGTGATGGAAAATTTACACTGATTAAGGGTGATCGTTACAGAGTCAATTAATGTGATTGATGTCAACAAGTTGTACATCTCTAAAAAGTTGAATTGGCAAATGTTGTATGATAAATATATTTACAGCAACAAAAACAAAAAGAGCAGCTGCCGAGGCTGCTTATGTACAACTAACACATCATGAGATTTGTTTCCTTGATTTGGAGATTTAGGGTTAGGGTTTCACTGGACATCCCAGTTAATTGGCCTAATGTTGTGTTCTGTTCTACCTCCTAGCTCATTGCATAGTGACTGGGGTCTTAAAAACCTGCAAGTGGCCATCCAAGATACAACAATTGGTCTCTATTCACCTGGAGCAACATAGGAAGAAGGAGGGTCAAGAATAAGAGGAGAAAATGGAAAGCCTGGCTAATTGCCTCCATGAACAACTGCTTCCTTTGCCATGAGATCAGAAGAATCAGGTGGTACCCAGTTACCATTCTTTTTTTTTTTTAAATTTTTTTATTATACTTTAGATGAAGGTTTACAGAGCAAATAGTTTCTCATTAAACAGTCACTACACATATTGTTTTATGACGTTGGTTAAGAACTCCACGACCTGTTAACACTCTCCCTTCTCGACCTTGAGGAACTTTTTTTTTTTGGTGAAAATATACATAGCCAAAGTTACACCATTTTGAAAATTTCTACATATACAAACCAGTGACATTGATTATATTCTTTCAGCTGTGCTGCCATTCTCGCTATCTTTTTCCAAATTATTCCATCACCATTATCTTCAACTCACCATCCCCTAGGATTCCATCAAACCTTTTAAGTTGCTGTTGTCAATTTGATCTCACATAGATAATTCTTTTTTTTTTTTTTGGTACCTTAGATGAAGGTTTGCAGAACAGATAGTTTCTCATTAAACAGTTAGTACACATATTGCCCTATGACAATGGTTAACAACCCCATGACATGTCAACACTGTCCGTTCTCAACCTTGGGTTCCCTATCACCAGCTTTCCTATCCCCTCCTGCCTTCTAGTCCTTGTTCCTGGACTGCTGTGTCTCATTAGTCCTGTTTTTTTTCCTTCTTTTTTTTTTTAATTGTACTTCAGATGAAGGTTTACAGAACAAATAGTTTCTCATTAAACAGTCAGTACACATACTGTTTTATGACATTGGTTAACAACCCCACGACACATCAACTCTCTCCCTTCTTGACCTTATTTATTTATTTATTTTTGGTGAAAATATACATAGCCAAAGATAGACCATTTCAAATATTTCTATGTGCACAGCTCAGTGACATCAATTACATTCTTCCAGTTATGCTGCTATTCTCACTTTAGATGAAGCTTTACAGAACAAAATAGTTTCTCATTAAACAGTTAGTACACATGTTGCCCTATGACAATGGTTTACAACCCCATTACATGTCAACACTGTCCTTACTCAACCTTGGGTTCTCTGTCACTAGCTTTCCTGTCCCCTTCTGGCTTCTAGTCCTTGTCCCTGAACTGCTGTGCCTCGTTAGTCCTGTTTTGTTTTATGGGGCTGTCCAATCCCAGGCTGAACGGTAAACCTCTGAAGTGACTTCACCACTGAGCTAAAAGAGTGTCTGGGGGCCATACTCTTGGGGTTTCTCCAGTCTTTTTCAGGCCAGTAAATCTGTTCTTTTTGTGTGTGTGTTAGAATTTTGTTCTACACCCTTCTCCAGCTCTGTCTAGAACCCTCTGTTGTGATCCTGGTCAGAGCAGTCAGTGGTGGCAGCTGGGCACCATCTAGCTGTACTGGACTCAGTCTGGTGGAGGCCGTGATAGCTGTGGTCCATTAGTCCTTTGGACTAATCTTTTCCTTGTATCTTGTTCTCTTCTTTCTCCCTTGCTCCTGAAGGGGTGAGACCAGTGGAGTATCTTAGATGGCTGCTCACAGGCTTTTAAGACCCCAGATGCTACTCACCAAAGTAGAACGTAGAACATTGTCTTTATAAATTGTGTTATGCCAGTTGAGCTAGATGTTCCCCGAGACCATGGTCCCCACAGCCCTCCACCCAGAAATTCAGTCCATCAGGGAGTTTGGATGTATCTATGGAGCTTCCATGACCTTTCCTTGTACAAGTTGTGCTGGCTTCCTCAGTAATGTGTACTGGCTTACCCTTCCCCAAAGTTACCACTTATCTATTTATTTCCCCCCCATCCCTCCCATCCCTCATGACCAACAAAGATTGTTTCTTTTTGTGTGTAAACTTACATGAGTTATACAGTAGAAGTCTCATACAATATTTGTCATTTTGTGATTGACTTATTTCACTCAGCATAATGTCCTCCAGTTTCATCCATGTTATGAGATACTTCACAGATTCATCATTGTTCTTTATCTTTGTATAGTACTCCATTGTGTGTATGTACCATAGTTTGTTTATCTATTCATCTGTTGATGGGCATCTAGGATTTTTCCTTCTTTTTGCTATTGTGAAGACTGCTTCAATAAAGATGGGTGTGCATATGTCTATTAGTGTGACGGCTCTTATTTCTCTAGGATATATTCCTAGGAGTAGTATTGCATTTTGTAGTGCTTTTTTTTGGGGCGGGGGGGTGCTGACGTTTTCTTTGTTCCTCTTACTCTCCTGTGCTGAGTTCCTTTTGTTTCTTGATTTTTTTTTCATTTCTTTTGTTTTTGTAGGTTTTGTTTTTACTGAGACTTTATGTTTTTCTTGTTTATTTTGATGAGTAGGTTTGTTAACTTTTTTTTGTGGTTACCTTGAAATTTACCCTTACCTTCCTAGATTTTTACCAGTCTATTATTAATTGGTATCGGTTGACCTCCTCTCCATTAGAAGGTTCAGTACTTACACCGTGTATTCCCTCTTTTATTGTTCTGATGTTGTTGTCACTTACAGGTTAACCTCTCTGGTTCCCTTTTGTAATTCTTTTGGTTTGGCATAGTCCTTAAGAGTTCATTTTCTAGGTTGTTATCCGGCTAGCACAATCCTGTGTCCTATATTCAGCCTGTGGTCTGATATTGTTTGTTCTCATATCAAAGGGCTTCCTATAATAAGTCTTGTAAGTTCAGTTTGGTTTTTATGTAGTCCCTTAATTTCTGTTTATCTGGAAATGACCTGATTTCACCATCATATTTGAATGAGAGTTTTGCAGGATATATACTTCTTGGCTGGCAATTTTTCTCTTTCAAAGTTTTATATATGTCATCCCATTGCCTTCTTGCCTGCATGGTTTCTGCTGAATAATCCGAGCTTAGTCTTATTATTTTTCCTCTGTATGTGACTTTTTGTTTTTCTTGAGCTGTTCTCAGGATTCTTTGTTTGTCTTTGGTTTTAGCGAGTGTGATTATGTTACGCCTTGGTGATTTTCTTCTGGGGTCTATCCTATATGGGGTTCATTGAGCTTCTTGGATGGTTAGCTTTTCATCTTTCATGATATTGGGGAAGTTTTCTGTCAGCAATTCTTCAATGATCCTCTCTGTGTTTTCCATTTTCTCCCCCTGTTCTGGAACTCCGATGACTCACAAATTTTTGCTTTTGATTGTATCCCACATAATTCTCAGGGTTTCTTCATTCTTTTTTTCCTCAAAGTTGTAGCCAAATGTTTGTCTTCAATTTGGCTGATCCTATCTTCCATTGTTTTAAACCTGCACCTCAGCCCTTCTATGACACTATCCATTTCCGAAATCTTGTGGTTTATCTTTTGGATTTCTAAGTATTGTTTTTGTATGATTTCTAGTTGTGAATTTTAGCATTTTGTTCCTCTATTATTTTCTTGAATTCTTCCATTTTTTTGTCTGTGTTTTCCATGAATTTGTCTGCATTTTCCATGAATTTGTCTATTTTTCCTCATTTTTGTTTGTTTTTTGTTTCAACTCTTGGATAATTCTGAATATTAGGGATTTGAATTCCCTATCAGTTAGGTCTAGTGCCTTTTCCTCTACTTGAAGGTCATCTAGTATTTTATTTTGTATGCCTACTGAAGCCTTCCTGTCTTGTTTTTGTAAATTTTTTGATATTGTCTGCTGTCTTCGGGGCATTCTGTGGTTCTTTTCCTTGTTTACTGATTGTATATTTTTTTGTTTTGACCTGATTTTTTGTTTTATTTGGTTATGTCTGAGCAGGTCGGCTGTGCATTCTTGTTAGCTCATCTGTGGGTATGATTCTTTTCATTTCCTTCTCCAATGGGCAGGGTCAGTCACTGAGGTATGGTACAGCAGGGCAGGTCCAGCTGAAAGGAAGTTGCTGGGATCATTTTTTTGTGGCACGTACCGGGGCTGATAGTGCGGACTGGGAATCAGTGCAGGGCAGTTTCCAGTAGGCCGTGCCTGTGTTGTTTGGGAGTGTGATGTGCAGCACATGGTGCAGGTTGGTAGGAAGGAGGGGTAGATTGTGATGTGTGGAGCTAAGATGGGTATGGAAAAGAAAAGAGAGAGGAGATAGGAACAGGAGCCAAAGACGTACACACAAACAAAAAACAGTGCTAACGTAACTTGCTATCAGAGTGGAGAAGTGAGAGACCAAGAAAAGGGGAAAAACAAAAAGAAAAAAAAAGGGTAAAAGAAAAAATGAATAAACTGAGAAACTGGAAATGAAGAAAGACAAAAAAGGAATAAGAGAGAGAAGAAAACTAAATAAATAAATAAATAAATAAATAAATAAAAACCAAGAAAAAAGAAATGCCCCCTGGGATGTCCCTGTGTATCTGTACAGAGTAAGGGACTAGCTTCCAAGCCAGGTGGTACTGCCTGGCTAGAAGGTGCTCCCAAGCTGAAAAAGAAAGAGAAAACAAACAAAGAAATCAAAACAGAACATATCAGAACAAACAAACAAACAAAAAAGGCCCGGGAGTCCCAGCAGCATGGAGGCATGGGCTGGGAGGCAGTTTCACAGTCAAGCAGTGTTTTGCAGCCTTTCAGGAAGAAGCAAAGATGGTGCATGGAGCCAGGTATTTGAGAGAAAGGAGGGGGAGGTGGTGAGAGGTGAGGAAGAAATCTAAAGAAGCAGAAAAAAGCAACACCAGCAGCCAACAAATGGCACTCAGGGAGCTGGCCAGTGTGGGAGGGTGGAATCCAAGCAGCACTGGGGAGAAGCTTATGCTTCCCATTCAATAGACTGTGGCTGCAGGAAGCAGAGGAGGCTAAATGGGGGTGAAGAAGGATGGGGGGTGGGAAAGCCTATATCGTGTGTTACCAGTTGTTCTGTCTCCTGCCGGAAGCTCCATGAAGCTGCTTTCTCGTACCTCCTGTTCGTTGATCTCGGATAGGAGTCCAAGATGGCGGATCCATGCTGCAGTAGCTGATAGGGGACCTCTGCATGCATCTGTCCTTGCTCTCAGTTCTTGGTCAGTTTCTTATTCCATTCGGTGCTTGGCTGAGTCTTTTATCTCTTCATTTGATGTTTAGGGCTTCAGGATTGACGTGTGACTCCGTTTGACTTAGTTTTTCTGATCTTTGCTGTGGAGGGACGGCATGGTGCTTCTGACTATAGCACCATTATCCCCCCAGCTACCATTCTTGAACATTTTGATCAAAGATTCTATAGAACAATCCAGGTCAAAAGCAGGAAAATGTGGAAGGTAATTTAAAATTCTCATGAAATGCAGAATTTCTGGAACCATGAAAGCTGGATGGATCCCTGAAACTATTGTGCTGAGATTATCTTTAAACCTTAAACCAAAAATATCCCTTAAAATCTTCTTTAAACAAAACAGTAGTTTAGTTTAATTAGTAGAGAATGTCTGCCTTGAGCATTGTGCTCTTTTAAAAAAAATTTCTATATGGTATCAAATTGACAACAGCATCTCGAAAGAGTAGATAGGAAACTTACAGAGCAGTGAATTTATATTATTGCGGGAGGAATAGTTCAGAGAAGGAGGGTGAGAATGGTTGCACAACTTGAAAAATGTAATCAATGTCACTGAATTATACTTATAGAAATTGTTGGTGTATGTTCTGCTGTGTATATTTTCAACAACAAAAATAAAATAAATTATTTAAAGAAAAATAGCGATAGTTTTTTGTAGCTCTAAAAGGGAGTTCTAGATATTTGGATTGAACATGAACCCAGAAATTACGGTGATATTTCTCACTCACTACTAATGTTAATGCTTCAAAAGTATTAAGGAGACTAATCCTTTCCACTAAAACACTAAGAGGCTGTGATGGTTAAGATTATGTGTCAACTTGGCTGGGCCATGATTCTCAGTGTTTTAATGTAATCACTCCCATGATTGAATATACTGTGAGTAGCCAATCAGATGAAAGGGAATCTACTTGGGGGTGTGGCCCGCATCTGTATATAAGCAGACATTCTGGCTTTTTGCTCTCTCTGGATCCTGTGGCTGCTTCCTGTCATCTCATCTCCCATTCTTGGGACTTGAGCTGTTAGCTTATCTGCTGAACCTGGGATTTGTTGATCTGCACAGCCTGTGAGCGGGAGCCCTCCGACCTGCCGATCTTGGGCTTGCTAGCTTCTGCAGCTGTGTGACTTGGGAGAGGCCTCTACCCTCATCCATGGACTTGGGACGTTCTAGCCTCTACAATCACGTGAGCTGTTTCCTTGATATAATCTCTCTTTCTATATATATATATATTTATACACTTTACTGGTTTTGCTTCTCTAGAGAACCCAGCCTAAGATGGAGGTTAAATGTTAACTTTAACAACACTAGTAATAGCTACAAATTAACTTTTAATCCATTCCTTTGTTGTATACATCTCTGAAAGCATTTTAGAAAGAATTTGATCTTGATGTAATTTATAAGAGCCCTTATGGCACAGTGGTTAAGTGGTGGGCTGCTAACTAGAAGGTCGGAGGTTTGAACCTACCAGCTTCTCCATGGGAGAAAGATGTGGCAATCAGCCTCTGTAAAGATTACAGCCTTGGAAACCCTATGGGGCAGTTCTACTCTGTCCTATAGGATTGCTATGAGTCAGAATTGACTTGACAACATATATGGTTTTGGTAGTTTATAAGTATGTTCAATAATGGGCAACTGATTTCTTTTTCCAGTGAGTAAAAATTAATTGTTGTGAAAAGAATTCTGCTGTCTACCCTCAACATTAAAAATTTATAGTATTTTCACTCTAAAGTGGTAAGTATTGTATATGTGAGATGCTGAATAACTTTTAGATCTGAAATTGTCAAAAT
The DNA here is from genome assembly GCA_030035585.1 of Dugong dugon. Lineage (NCBI taxonomy): Eukaryota > Metazoa > Chordata > Mammalia > Sirenia > Dugongidae > Dugong > Dugong dugon. The sequence continues at coordinate 42,927,731 of CM057474.1, forward strand.
CACATGGAATCTTAGATATGGTTTTAGTTAGCATTATCAGAGAAATGAAGAAAAATACTTATTTCAATTCTTTATTTAAAAAGTCTTAAATACCACCTATAAAACCAAACCCAGCCCATTACCTTTGAGTCAATTCTGACTCATAGCGACTGTCTTAGTCATTTAGTGCTGCTCCAACAGAAATACCACAAGTGGATGCATTTAGCAAAGAGAAGTTTATGCCTTCACAGTCCATTAGGCTACAAGTCCAAATTTAGGGCATCAGATCCAAGAGAAGGCTTTCTCTCTCCGTCAGCTCTGGAGAAAGATCTTTGTGATGCATCAGTCTTTCCTTGGTCTGGGAGCTCCTCTGCACAGGAACCTCAGGTCCAAAGGACATGCTATGCTCCCGGCACTGCTTTCTTGGTGATATGAGGTTCCCACGTGAGATTGCATTAAGACAGTAATCTTGTCAACCTTATCAATATAACCTCATCACAATGACAGAATTTACAACACATAAGGAGATCACATATAATCTCATCATAGTGATAGAGTTTACAACACATAAGGAAATCACATCAGATAACACAATCATACAATACTGGGAATCATGACCCATCCAAGCTGACAGATATTTTTGGGGGACACAACTCAATCCATGACAGCCACCTTATAGGACAGAGTAGAACTGCCCCATAAGGTGTCCAAGGAGGGACTGGTGGATTCAAACTGCCGACCTTCTGGTTAGCAGCCACTTACCCACTGCACCAATACCTATACCTTCCCCTTTATTAGAAAGCACACTCCAGTGTGACAATTTCACATTTTTTCACAAAGGAAGCTAAAAAATATGTATATTCAGTGTTCAAAGATACTTTTTCAATTTTCACTATTTCCTTCGACACAGAATTAAGATCAAGAGGCATATTCAATGCCAACTGTTCTCTATGAATAAAGTAGCTAGTGGATTGACATTCAAGTTTAACCAGCTTTATTCTCCATTATGCATTTCTGTTTTTTGTTTTACACTTAGCAGGCGCTCCATCAATCTGATACTAACTGTAAACAATGGCTCAAAAATAGTCATTAACCCAACAAGATATCTCACAGACATTGTGAGCAAGTCTCCCTCATTATGTGGGTGGCAGGGTGTACAAGTGTAGGCTCCGATAAGAAATGTCAGAGTTCTAACCTAAGCTCTGCCATTCAGAAGAGAGGTTGAGTAAGCTCTATGTACCTCAGTTTCCCCATCTTCCATTGGGGAGAGCATTAGTAACTGCCTCATGGAATTGAATCTGTTTTTTTAAGTGGAAGTATTTGTGTTGGAATTGTTACCTCTTCATTTTCTTTTCCTTTTTTTGTGCTTTAGGTGAAAGTTTACAAAGCGAATTAGTTTCTCACTAAACAATACACAAATTGTTTTTATGAATTGGTTGCCAGCTTCACGATGTGTCAACACTCTCCCCTCCTCAACCTCAGGATCCCCATTTCCGTTCATCCAGTTTTCCTGTCCCTCCCTGCATTCTAGTCTTTGCTTTTGGGCTAGTGTGCCCATTTAGTCTCATATAAATGGGGGAACTACTTATGTTATTGTTTGTTTTACAGGCCTGTGTAATCTTTGACTGAAGGGTGAACTGCAGGAATGACTTCAGTACTGAGTTAAAGGGGTGTCAGGGGACCATAGACCAGCGGTTCCTCCAGTCTCTGTCAGACCAGTGAGTCTGGTTGGTTTTTATTTTGTGTATATGTGTATGCGTGAGTTTGAATTTTGTTCTACAATTTTCTCCCGCTCATCTGGGACCCTCTAGTGTGATCCCTGTCAGAGAAGTTGGTGGTGATAGCTGGGCATCATCTAGCTGTCTGGACTCAGTCTGGTGGAGGCTGTGGTAGTTGTGGTCCTTTAGTCCTTTGGACTAATCTCTCCTTTGTGTCTTTGGTTTTCTTCATTCTCCTTAGCTCCACAAGTGGTGGGACAAGTAGATGTATCTTAGATGGCTGCTAACAAGTTTTTAAGAACCCAGATACTACCCACCAAAGTAGAATGTGGAATATTTTCTTTATTAACTATGTTTTGCCAATTGAGCTAGATGTCCCCTGAGATCATGGTCTCCAGCCATCAGCCCAGTAATTCGGTCCCTTAGGGAGTTTGGATGTGTCTATGAAGCTTTGATGACCTCGCGTTGATGGAGTTGTGCTAACTTCCCCAGTATTGTATAATGTCTTACCCTTCACTAAAGTTACCACTTATCTATTGTCTAGTTAGTGTTTTTCCCTCCCCAACATACTCTTCCTCATAACCATCAAATATTGTTTCTTTCTGTGTGTAAACCTTTTCATGAGTTTTTATAATAGTGGTCTCATACAATATTTGTCCTTTTGTGATTTACTTATTTCATGCAGTATAATGCCCTCCAGATTCATCCATGTTGTGAGATGTTTTTCAGATTCATCATTGTTTTTTATTGTTGCATATTATTTCATTGTGTGTATGTACCATAGTTTGTTTATCCATTCATCTGTTGATGGGCACTTAGGTTGTTTCCATCTTTTTGCTATTGTGAATAATGTTGAAACAAACGTGAATGTGCATATGTCTATTGGTGTGACAGTTCCTGTTTCTCTAGGATATATTCCTAAGAGTCAGATTGCTGGATCTTATGGCATTTCTATTTCTATCTTTTTAAGGAGGCATCATATTGTTTTCCATAGTGGTTGTAACATTTTTCATTCCCATCAGCAGTGCATAAGAGTTCCAATCTCCCCACAGCCTCTCCCACATTTGTTATTTTCTGTTTTTTTGATTCATGCCAGTAATGTCAGGGTGAGATGGTATCTCATGTAGTTTTGATTTATATTTTTGTAATGGCTAATGATTGCGAGCATTTCCTCACGTACCTGTGAGCCACCCGAATGTCTTCTTTGGTGAAATATCTATTGATATCCTTTGCCCATTTTTTAACTGTATTATTTGTCTTGATATCATTGGGAGTGGTTAAGAGCTACAGTTGCTAACCAAAATATCGGCAGTTCAAATCCACCAGGTGCTCCTTGGAAACCCTAAGGGGGCAGTTCTGTTCTGTCATATAGAGTCGCTATGAGTCGGAATTGACTGGAAATGGGTTCTATAGATTTTAGAGATTAGACCCTTGTCGGATATGTTGTAGCCAAAAAATTTTTCCTAGACCATAGATACTCTTTTTACTCTTTTGGTGAAGTCTTTTGATGAAAGTGTTTAATTTTTAGAAGATTCTCCTTATCTAGCTTATCTTTCGGCATTTGTGTATTGTTAGTTATGGTTTGTATCCTATTTATGCTGTCTATTAGGGACTCTAGCATTGACACTAGTTTTTCTTCTATAATCTTTGTAGTTTGGGATTTTATATTTAGATCTTTTTTTTTTTTTTAATATTTTATTGTACTTCAGGTGAAGGCCTACAGAACAGTTTCTCATGTAACAGTAGTACACATGCTGTTTTATGACTTTGGTTAACAACCCCACAACATTTTAAGCCTCTGAATTGTCAGCTTTTTTTTTTTTTGGTGAAAAAACACATAGCCAAAGATACACTATTTCAAAACTTTTTTCTTACACATTTAAGTGACATTGACTATGCTCTTCCAATTGTGCTGCCATTCTCACCCAAAATGAAGGCTTACAGGACAAAATAGCCTCCCATTTAACAGTGTTGCCCTATAACTATGGTTAACAATCTCACAACACATCAACAGTATCCTTACTCAACTTGTGTTCCCTATCATCAGATTCCTACTCCCCCTCTGCCTTTTGGCCCTTGTCACTGGACTCCTGTACCTCGTTAGTCTCATTTAGTTTTACTGGGCTGTCCACTCCCAGGCTGAACAGTGAACCTCGAAGGTAACTTCACCTCTGAGCTGAAAGGGTGTCTGGGGGCCATACTCACAGGGTTTCTCCAGTCTCCTTTAGGCCAGTAAATCTGGTCTTTTTTTTTTTTTTTTTTTTTGTGAGTTAGAATTATGCTCTACATCCTTCTCCAGCTCTGTCCAGAACCCTCTGTTGTGATCCTGGTCAGAGCAGTCAGTGGTGGTAGCCGGGCACCATCTAGCTGTACTGGACTCAGTCCAGTGGAGGTCTTGGTAGCTGTGGACAATTAGTCCTTTGGACCAATCTTTTCTTTGTATCCTGTTCTCTTCATTCTCCCTTGCTCCCGAAGGGATGAGACCAGTGTAATATCTTAGATGGCCGCTCACAGGCTTTTAAGACCCCAGACACTACTCACTAAGGTAGAATGTAGAGCGTTATCTTTATAAGTAGTGTCATGCCAATTGAGCTAGATGTTTCCTGAGACCATGGTCCCCAGAGCCCTCCGTCCAACAACTCAGTCCCTCGGGGAGTTTGGATGTGTCCATGGGGCCTCCATGACCTTTCCTTGTGCAGGTTGTGTTAGTTTCCCTTGTACTGTGTACTGTCTCAACTCTCAACCAAGATACCACTTATCTATTGCCTATTTAGTATTTCCCCCCACTCCTCTCCCATCCCTGGTAACCAACAAAGATTGTTACATTTTGCATGTGAATTTTTTCATGGGTTTTTACAATAGAGGTCTCATACAATATTTGTCCTTTTGTGATTGACTTATTTCACTCAGCTTAATGTCCTCCAGTTTCATCCATGTTATGAGATGGTTCACAGATTCATTGTTGTTCTTTCTCTTTGCATAGTACTCCATTGTGTGTATGTACCATAGTTTGTTTATCCATTCATCTGTTGATGGGCACCTATGTTGTTTCTGTCGTTTTGCTGTTGTGAACAATGCTGCCATGAACATAGGTCTGCATATGTCTATTCGAGTGACGACTCTTATTTCACTAGGATATATTCCTAGGAGTGGGAATGCTGGATTGAATGGTATGTCTATTTCTAGCTTTCTGAGGAAACGCCATATCATTTTCCAAAATGGTTGTATCATTTTGCATTCCCTCCAGCAGTGTATAAGAGTTCCCATCTCCCCGCAGCCCCTCCAACATTTGTTATTTCCAGTATTTTTGATTCATGCCAGTAATGCCGGGGTGAGATGGTATCTCATTGTGGTTTTAATTTGCATTTCTCTAATGGTTAGTGAAAGTGAACATTTCCTCATGTGTCTGTTGGCCATTTGAATGTCTTCTTTGGTGAAGTGTCTGTTCATTTCCTTTGCCCATTTTCTGATAGGATTGTTTGTCTTTTTGTTGTAGGGGTGTTGGATTTTCTTGTAGATTATGGCGATTAGACCTTTGTCTAACTTGTACTGCTCAAAAATTTTTTCCCAGTCTGTAGGTTCTCTTTTGACTCTTTTGGTGAAGTCTTTTGAAGAGCATAGGTGTTTGATTTTTAGAAGATCCCAGTTATCTAGTTTGTCTGTTGGGTTTTGTGTGTTGATGGTTATGGTTTGTATCCTGTTAATGCCATGTATTAAGGCCTGAAGTGTTGGTCCTAATTTTTCTTCTATGAACTTTATAGTTTTAGGCTTTATATTCAGGTCTTTGATCCATTTTGAAGTAGTTTTTGTATACAGTGTGAGGTATGGGTCCTGTTTCATTTTTCTGCAAATGGATATCCAGTTTTGCCAGCACCATTTGTTAAAAAGACTGTCTTTTCCCCATCTGATGGACTTTGGGCCCTTGTCGAAAATCAGGTGACTGTAGGTGGATGGATTTACATCTGGGTTCTCAATTCTGTTCCATTGGTCAATGTTTCTGTTGTTGTACCAGTACCAGGCTGTTTTGACTACTGTAGCTGTATAGTAGGTTCTCAAGTCAGGTAGTGTGAGTCCTCCAACTTTCTTCTTCTTCTTCAGTAGTGCTTTACTTATTCGGGGCTTCTTCCCTTTCCATATAAAGTTAATGATTAGTTTTTCCGTCTCTTTGAAGAATGTTGCTGGTATTTGGATCGGGATTGCATTGTATTTGTAAATTGCTTTAGGTAGAATTTCCATTTTCACAATGTTGAGTCTGCCTATCCTTGAGCATGGTATGTTTTTCCATTTATGTAGATTCCTTTGGGTTTCATGCAACAGTGTTTTGTAGTTTTCTTTGTACAGGTCTTTTACATTCCTGGTCAGATTTATTCCTAAGTATTTTATCTTTTTAGGGGCTATTGAAAATGGTATTTATTTCCTGATCTCCTTTTCATCGTTCTCTTTACTCGTGTATAGGAATCCAACTGATTTTTGAATGTTTATCTTGTATCCTGCTACTCTGCTGAATCTTTCTATTAGTTCCAGTAGATTTCTCGTGGAGTCTTTAGGGTTTTCTATCTATAGTATCATATCATCTGCAAACAGGACAGTTTAACTTCTTCATTACCAATTTGGATGCTCTTTATTTCTTTCTCTTGCCTTATTGCTCTAGCTAGAACTTCCAGCACAATGTTAAATAGGAGTGGTGATAAAGGGCTTCCTTGTCTTGTTCCTGTTTCAAGGGGAATGTTTTCAGCCTCTCTCCATTAAGAATGATGTTGGCCGTTGGTTTTGCATACATGCCCTTTATTATGTTGAGAAATTTCCCTTCTATACCTATTTGATTGAGAGCTTTTATCAGGAATGGGTGTTGGACTTTGTCAAATGCCTTTTCTGCATCAATTGAGATGATCATGTGATTTTTTTCTTTCCTTTTATTTATGTGGTGAATTATGTTGATGGATTTTCTAATGTTAAACTATCCTTGCATACATGGTATGAATCCTACTTGGTCGTGGTGTATTATTTTTTTGATATGATACTGAATTCTATTGGCTAGAATTTTGTTCAGAATTTTTGCATCTATCAGATATTGGTCTGTAATTTTCTTTTTTTGTGATGTCTTTGCCTGGTTTTGGTATCAGCGTTATGCTGGCTTCATAGAAAGAATTTGGAAGTGTTGCTTCCTCTTCTGTGCTCTGAAATAGCTTGAGTAGAACAGGTAGAAGCTCTTCTATAAATGTTTTGTAGAATTCTCCAGTGAAGCCATCTGGGCCAGGGCTTTTTTGTTTGGGAGATTTTTTATTACCTTTTCAATCTCTTCTCCTGTTATGGGTCTGTTCAGATTTTCAATATCACTTTGTTGTAGTTTGGGTAGGCCGTGTGTTTCTAGAAATTTATCCATTTCCTCTAGGTTTTCAAATTTGTTGGAATATAGTTTTTCATAATATTCTGTTATAATCCTTTTTATTTCAGTTGGGTCTGTTGTAATGTCCCCCATTTCATTTCTTATTTGGGTTATTTATGCCCTCTGCTGTTTTTCTTTTGTTAGTCTTGCCAGTGGTTTGTCGATTTTGTTGATTCTTTGAAAGAACCAACTTTTGGTTTTGTTGATTCTTTCTATTGTTTTTCTGTTCTCTATTTCATTTATTTCTGCTCTGATCTTTACTATCTCCTTTCTTCCGGTGGTTGTAGGCTTTTTTTTTGTTGTTCTCTTTCTATTTGTTTGAGTTCTGTAGTTAATGTTTTGATTTTGTCCCTTTCTTCTTTTTTGATATGTGCATCTATTGCTATAAATTGTCCTCTGAGGATTGCCTTTGCTGTGTCCCAAAGGTTTTGGTATGATGTGTTTTCATTTTCATTTGATTCTAGGAATTTTTTAATTCCATCTCTGATTTATTCCTTTACCCATTGATGTGTAAGCAGAGTATTATTCAGTTTCCATGTAGTTGATTTTTTTCCCTTGCTCTTTCTAGTGTTAATTTCTACCTTGATGGCATTGTGGTCAGAGAAGATACTGTGAATTAGCTCAGCATTTTTCATCTTGTTGAGGATTGCTCTGTGGCCTAAGATGTGGTCTATTCTGGAGAACATTCCATGTGCATTGGAAAAGAATGTGTACTTTGCAGTGGTTGGATGGATTGTTCTATATATGTCTATGAAGTCCAGTTGGCTGATTGTGTCCTTTAGGTCTTCTGTATCTTTGCTGAGTTTCTTCTTAGTTGTTCTGTCCTTTACTAAGAGTGGTGTGTTGAAGTCTCCTACTATTATTGTGGAACTGTCAATTTCTCTTTTCAGTGCTGTTAGAGTTTTTTTTTTTATGTATTTTGGAGCCCTGTCATTGGCTGTATAGATGTTTATTATGGTTATGTCTTCATGATGGATCATCCCCTTAATCATTATATAGTGTCCTTCTTTGTCTTTTATGGTAGATTTTGTTTTAAAGTCTATTTTATCTGAGATTAGAATTGCCACTCCTGCTCTTTTTTGTAGTTGTTAGCTTGATATATTTTTTTCAACGTTTGATTTTTAATAAATTCACATCTTTGTTTCTAAGGTGTGTCTCTTGTAGACAGCATATTGATGGATCCTGTTTTCTTTTCCATTCTGCCACTCTCTGTCTCTTTATGGGTACATTGAGTCCATTTATATTCAGTGTAATTATTGATAGATGGAAGTTTGTTGCTGTCATTTTGTAGTGCTTTTTTTTTGTGGTGCTGAAGTTTTCTTTGCTCTTCTTACTCTCTTGTGCTGAGTTACTTTTGTTTGTGGATTTTGTGTTCATTTCTTTTGTTTTTGTAGGTTTTGCTTTTGCTGAGACTTTATGTTTTTCGTCTTTATTTTTATGAGTTGGTTTGTTAACTTTCTTTGTGGTTACCATGAATTTTACCCTTATCTTTCTAAGTTTGAAGCAGTCTACCCTTACTTGGTATCGCCTTGCCTTCCTCTCCGTTAGAAGGTTCTATACCTATGCTGTTTGTTCCCTCTTTCATTGTTTTGATGTTATTGTCATCCTTTGATTGATTGCTCTGATTCCCTGTTGTATTTCTTTTGGTTTTGGGTAGTCCTCAATAGTTCATTTCCTAGAATGGTATCTGGTTCATATGAACCTGCATCCTAGGTCCTGCCTGAGGGCTGAAGCTGTTCGTCCTCAGATCGAAGAACTCCCTTTAATAATTCTTGTAAGTTTGGTTTGACTTTTGCATATTCCCTTAGTTTCTGTTTATCTGGAAATGACCTAATTTCACCATCAAATTTGAACGAGAGTTTTGCAGGATATATTATTTTTGGCTGACAATTTTTTTCTTTCAAGATGTTATATATGTCATCCCACTGCCTTCTTGCCTACATGGTTTCTGCCGAATAATCTGAGCTTAGTCTTATTGTTTCTCCTCTGTATGTGACTTCTTGTTTTTCATGAGCTGCTCTCAGGATTCTTTGTTTGTCTTTAGTTTTGGCAAGTGTGAATATGATATGTCTTGGTTATTTTCTTTTGGGGTCTCTTCTATATGGGGCTCGTTGAACTTCTTGGATGGCCAGCTTTTCATCTTTCATGATATTGGGAAAGTTTTCTGTCAGCAGTTCCTCAATGATCCTCTCTGTGTTTTCCGTTTTCTCCCCCTGTTCTGGGATACCAATCACTCGTAAGTTTTTGCTTTTAATTGTGTCCCACATAACTCTCAGGGTATCTTCATTTTCCTTTGTTCTTTTTTCTGAGTTTTCCTGAAACAGAGTTGTATCCAAGTGTTTGTCTTCAGTTCCACTGATCCTGTCTTCCACGGTTTCAAATCTACTTCTCAGCCCTTCTATGACATCATCCATTTCTGAAATCTTGTTGTTTATCTTTTGGATTTCTAATTGTTGTTTTTGTATAATTTCTAGTTGTGAATTTATTTTGGCATTTTGTTCCTGCATCATCTTCCTGAATTCTTCCAATTTTTTATCTGTATTTTCCATAAATTTGTCTATTTTTTCCTCACGTTTGTCAGCTTTGTGCCTCAGTTCTTGGAAAATTCCGAGTATTAGTGATTTGATTTCCCTATCAGGTACTTCTTGTGCATTTTCTTCCACAGGAGAGTTATCTGGTGTTTTAATTTGGACACCATCTTGTTTTGTTTTTGTAAATGTTTTGATATTGTTTTCTATTTTTGGGGCATTCAGTAGATATTTCTCTCGTTTATTGATTGCAGATTTTTTTGTTTCACCCTTGTGTTACAGTTGGGCAGGTCTAGCTGAAGAGGAGTCACTGGGATGGGTTGTTTGTGGCACTCACCGCAGTCACCAGGACAGTCGGTAGTCAGTGCTGGGAAGGTTCCAATAGGGCGTGCCTGCACAGCTTGGTCGTGTGATGTCAAGTGCACGGTGCAGGTAGTCAGAATGCAGTGGGGAGATGGTTATGTGTGAAGCTAAACTGGATATGGGAGAGAGGAGAGAGGAGCAGGAGTGAAAAACATACAAACATAAAAGAATGCTAGGGGAGCTTGCCATTGGAATGGACAGACGAGAGACTATGGGATGGAGAAAATCAGAAGGGGGAAGAGAAAGAAAAGGAAAGAATGAACAAATAAAAATCAGGAAAGTTAAAGAACTGCAAAGTTCCCAGGGATCCCACCGATGCAGCTATGAGGTCTGGGGAAGTCCGTCTCAGGTTTCATATCACAGCCTGGCCAGAAGGTGCAGAGGCATACATCGCCTTGTATTCAGGGATCAGAAAGAGAAGGAAGAGATAGAGAGACGAGAAATTGAGCAATGAAGAAAGACAAAAGGGAAAAAGAAGGAAAAGAAAACAAAACTAATCAAAAAAGAAAAAAATAAAATAAAAAAAAAAAAAAAGCAACACCAGCAGTCAATGAATGGCACTCAGAGAGCCAGCCAGTGTGGGATGGTGTTTCTGGACAAGAGACTGTGTCTGTGGGAAACAGAGGAGGCCAAGTGTGAGTGAAGAAGGGTGGAGAGTGGAAAGCGTATATCACAAATTGCCTGCGCTCTGGAGACCCTCAGAAAGGAGCTAAGAGGGTGCAAGGAGCCAGGCACCCAAGTGAAAGGAGGCGGAGGCGGCGAGAGGTAAGCGAGAAACCAAAAGAAGCAGGAGAAAAAAAAGAAAAAAAAGAAAAGGCAGCACCAGCAGCCAACAAACGGCGCCCAGAGAGCCACCCGCCCAGGCGCGCAGAATCCAAGCAGCCAGCGGACCCCGGTGAAGAGACTGCGGCCACGGGAAGCAGAGGAGCAAACGAACAAAAGCCCCAGGATCTCACCAGTGCAGCAGGCCAGACCTGGAAGCAGCGACACACCCGAACGCAGCCCCACATCCCCACAGGAAAGAGGAAAGACGGCGCTCGGAGCCAGGCACCTGAGCAAAAGGAGGGGGAGGCAGCAAGAGGCAAGCGAGAAACCAGAAGAAGCAGAAAAAGCAACACCAGCAGCCAACAAACGGCTCCCAGAGAGCCGCCGGCCTGGGCGTGTGGAATCCAAGCACCGGTGCCCCCTGGCCCTGGGACCCTGGCCACGGGAAGCAGGGGAGCCCCAGCCGAGGCGAAGAGGGGTGGGGGGTGGGAAATCACACACTGCAAATTACCGGACGTTCCGTCTCCCACTGGAAGCTCCGCAAGGCTTCTCTCCCATTCTCCCATTTGCTGGTATCCGATAGGAGTCCAAGATGGTGGATCTGTGCTGCATTAGCTGGTAGGGGACCTCTGCATGAATCTCTCCTTGCTCTCCGTTCTCTTTCAGTATTCTCACTTGGTTTGGTGTTTGGCTGAGTTCTTTATCTCTTCATTTGATGTTCTAGGGTTTCAGTATTGTTGATTCTCTGTTTGGCTTAGTTTTTCGGATGTTTGCTGTGGAGGGATGGCGTGGTGCTTCTGCCTAGAGCGCCATCTTGCCGGGATCCTTATATTTAGATCATTGATCCATTTTGAATTAGTTTTTCTGTGTGATGTGACATATGGATCTTGTTTCAGTTTTTTACAGATGGGCATCCACTTTTGCCAGCACCATTTGTTAAAAAAGACTGTCTTTTCCCATTTAATGGACTTTGGGCCTTTGTCCAAGATCAAATGACCTTAGGTAGATTGGTTTATATCTGGGTTCTTGGTTCTGTTCCATTAGTCAATGTGTCTGTTGTTGTATCAGTGCTAGGTGGTTTTGACTACTGTAGCTGTGTAGTAGTTTCTGAGTTCAGGTAGTGCAAGGCCTCCTACTTTATTCTTCTTCAGTAGTGCTATCTGGGGCCTCTTTCCTTTCCATATAAAGTTAATGATTAGTGTTTCTGTCTCATTAAAAAATACTATTGGTATTTGGATCAGGATTATGTTGTATTTGTAGATCTCTTTGTGTGGAATTGATGTTTTCACAATGTTGAGTCTACTTATCCATGAGCAATAGTATGTTTTTCCATTTATGTAACTTTATTTTGGTTTCTTGAAGAAGTGTTTTGTAGTTTTCTTTGTATAGGTCTTTTATATCCTTGGTTAGATTTATTTCAAAGTATTTTATTTTTATAGAAGCTGTTATAAATGGCATTGCTTTCCTGATTTTCTTTTTGTGGTTGTTAGGTGCCATCAAATTGCTTCTGACTCATAGTGACACTACGCACCACAGAACGAAACACTGCCTGATCCTGTGCCACGCTCACAATCATTGTTATGCTTGGTGTATTGGTGTATAGGAATCCAATTGATTTTTGTATGTGTATCTTGTATTCTGCTACTCTGCTGAATCTTTCTATTAGTTCCGGCAGTTTTCTTGTGGAGTCGTTTGGGTTCTCCATGTATAGTATCATATCATCCTCAGATAGAGATAGTTTTACTTCTTCCTTACCAACTAAGATGTTGTTTATTTCTTTTTCTTGCCTTATTGCTCCAGCTAGGACTTCCAGCACAATGTTAAATAGGAGTAGTGATAAAGGGCATCCTTGTCCTTGTTCCTGTTCTCAAGGGGAATGTGTTCAACCTCTGCCCATTGGGAATGATGTTGACTGTTGGTTTTGTATAGATGCTCTTTATTACGTTGAGGAATTTCTCTTCTATTCCTGTTTAAGATGATTTAAGATGTCTAAAAGTGATTAGTGTAATATTAGAGGTTTAAAACTTTTTTGAACAGGTTTAAAAAAATTAAATATCATTGTAAACTCATTCTCAGGTTTTTGTATTCTATATCTTCTTACTTTATTTCAGTTAAGTAACTGAGTTGCTAATACTGTAAATATAGTAAACAGTGTTGGAGATACAGTGAAGAATTCCACACATTACCCATGGAGAAAGTTGCTAGACCTTCCTAAAAGCAAGGTTTCTCACCCAGGAGGCCAGGTCATACGTGTATGACATAAGGACAGCTTGTCTCAATGCCCTGCCTCACTTTGCAAGTGCCACCTTTGGGAGTCTAGTCTTTTTTTTTTTTAATATTTCTTTCTTTTTTTTTTAATTGTACTTCAGGTGAAAGCTTACAGAACAAATAGTTTCTCATGAAACAGTAGTACACATGTTGTTTTATGACATTGGTTAACAACCGCACAACATATCAACCCTCTAATTTCTCAACCTTTTTTTTTTTTTGGTGAAAATACACATAGTCAAAGATACACCATTTCAAAAATTTCTACATGCACGGTTCAGTGACATTGACTACGCTCTTTGAATTGTGCTGTTATTCTCACTTAAGATGAAGGCTTACAGAACAAAATAGTTTCTCATTTAACAGTTACTACACATGTTGCCCTATGACAATGGTTAATCTCACAACACATCAACAATATCCTTACTCAACCTTGGGTTCCCTATCACCAGCTTCCTTGTCCCCTTCTGCCTTCTTGCCTTTGTCACTGGACTCCTGTACCTCGTTAGTCTCATTTGATTTTATGGGGCTGTCCACTCCCAGGCTGAACAGTGAACCTCAGAGATCACTTCACCACTGAGCTAAAAGGGTGTCTGGGGGCCATACTCTTGAGGTTTCTCCAGTCTCCTTTAGGCCAGTAAATCTGGTCTTTTTTTGTGAGTTAGAATTATGCTCTAAATCCTTCTCCAGCTCTGTCCAGAACCCTCTGTTGTGATCTTGGTTAGAGCAGTCAGTGGTGGTAGCCGGGCACCATCTAGCTGTACTGGACTCAGTCCGGTGGAGGCCTTGATAGCTGTGGACAATTATTCCTTCGGACTAATCTTTTCCTTGTATCCTGTTCTCTTCATTTTCCCTTACTTCCGAAGGGATGAGACCAGTGGAGTACCTTAGATGGCCGCTCACAAGCTTTTAAGACCCCAGACACTACTCACCAAGGTAGAATGTAGAGCATTGTCTTTATAAGCTGTGTCATGCCAATTGAGCTAGATGTTCCCTGAGACCATGGTCGCTACAGCCCTCCGCCCAGCAATTCAGTCCCTCAGGGAGTTTGGATGTGTCTATAGGGTGGAAGTCTCATCTTAACCCATTGACACTCCTCCAATGATAAGAACAGCTCACCTTTGAGGAGGAGCAAGATGGTGGTGTAAATAGTCACACATCCCAAAACCCCACAATTATTATAAAACAAGCAAATGCTGTAAAATTCAATACTCTCAGAATTCCAGACACTGATAAACGATTGGAGGAGCAAAGGGAGTTCTGAATCAACTAAAATGTAATATACTGACTGTGGGAGAGTGGAAGTTTGAAGAGGGTCGCTACCCCACTCTCCTCCCATGCACAGTGTGGCCATCTAGAGATGGTGGCAGCCAGTGCAGAGTGCAGTGAATCTTGGAATTTACAGCCAGGTCCTAGTAAGGGCACCGTGGTCATGGAAACCTAGAAAACCAGATCTAAGAAAGGGCGCCATGGAACACAGATAGCTTGGTACCATGGAGGTCTCAGGAGGGAGCAGCATGCAGCGTGCAGTGAGGCCGGAACTCTGCAGGTAGCTAGTTACCTGTGAGAGCACGTGGGAAGAGAAGCCTCTGCGTACAGACCTAAGAAGGCACATGTCAAATTTAGGGCTGTGTGGCTCACAGGAGGGTGCAGCATGTGGCACGCTACATGCAGTGGGACCCGGGCTCTGCAAATAGCAAAGACCTGGTGAGGACACTGTGGGCAGAGAATGGTACCTACTAGCCTGATCAGGCAGGAGGCTGGAAAGCCCAGTGAAAGGACACAGGGAGAGTGCTGCATTGAGGGTTTGAGTTCTTGTGTCCTGGAAAAGTGCAACAATAGAACAGTGTGAATTGGAATTTATAAACATATGGAGAAGGGTATGGGAAGCCCCTACTCCTCTCCTATTTGGGCAACCCAAGATGTTGGCAGGAGCAAGGAACTCTAGTACCTAAAGTCCAGGGCCACTGACAGATCTCTGGGAAAGGCAGTATAAGAGGCCTCCATTCTTCTCCTTCCCAACACAGAAGAGGAAAGACATTGACCCACACAGGCAGACGTGAATGAGCCCACCAGATGCACCCAGCAGCACCAAGGACTAACCAGGCTGCTGTGGTCTCACCCCACTGCAAAGGATCTGCCCAGAAGCTGAGGTCCTGCCTGGTGGACCCACTCGCAACTGTGGACCAGCCCACCAATACCATGGTCCCACCCAGAAGGTGCAGTCACCCCAGGTGGGCACGTCCACATGTGAGTACTCCTTGGAAGCCACTGCCCCACTCGGCAGAACTGCCCACAACAGTGGATCCATTCACAACTGTGAACATGTCCACCATTGCTGTTGACCCATCAGGCAACCATGGTTCCACCCACCAGTGCAGAGATACCACATGGCAACCGTGGACCTACCCACCAGACATGGACCTGTTCACCAGTGCTGCTGCCACTGCCCACCTGTGATTTGGTCCTTCCAAGAAGTCATGCTCAACAGGCTTGCCAGCAACTGCAGACCCACCTACCAACACCATGGACCTGCCAACCAGTTGCAGGCCTGCAAAGCAGCCTTGGGTTCTGCCCATCAACTAGTGGCTCTGAAACCAAAAACAGAGCTCCTGGGAATAATGTCTGGAGTAACTTCTCCCCTATCCACTACAACACAGCAGAGAGAAGCCTAGCAACAACTCAACAGCCTCCTATTAGCTAATCCAGTGCATAACATAGACCACGGTGCAGGAGGAGTCAGTCCAGACACAGAGAGGTGAGGTTGATGCAATGTGGGCTGAGACATCTGAACAACCATATTTGGGAGAGTGCAGCTGGGAAAGAACTGTTTGGGCAGGAGATCTTGTAAATTCTGGGAGAAATAATGAGGTGAGCATAACACAGACTGGTGTTTATAAACTGAAGACACAGCTGCCGTTTCCAAGGCTCCTCTAGCAAGAAGGTAACATATGTAGTTGAATGACTCCATTATCTACAACAATTTAAGAAAAAAAGAAAGAAAGAAAGAAATAACACAAACAGTGTGGAGGAACTGATGGACTTGGAGCTCTAGTGACCAGTTCAAGACCTAGAAGGCTTTCTGTGTGCTCAGCTTAAGAGCTCAAACAAACACTGAGTCAGTGCTGAAGAAACTAAAGAGCCAGAGCACTCTCTAATGGAATTTAGGGAAAAAAGGAGGAAATAAAGAAAATAAGAAACACACAGAGAAAAGTCTGAGTTCCAGAACTTCCACAGTAAAATACTCAAATTCTTCAAGTTCAACAAAAAATTTTGAGATATACAAGAACAGAGGAGAAGATGGTCCAATTAAAATAAAATTATGAAGAAACTGAAATCAGTCATATAAAGACCAGAATAATGGGAAAATAGAGGACTTTCAAACAACAATGTTAAATATGTTCAAAGAATGAATAGAACACACAGACAACAAACTAATGGAGATCAGGAAACAAAATGAGAAACTCAAAAATGAGATATATAAAAAAGAATCAAATAGAATTCTGGAATTTAGGAATAAAATAACTGAATTTAAAAATGCAAGGGAGGTATTCAATAGTAGATGTGAGTGGACAAAAGCCAAAATAAGAGAACAAGAGGAAAAGGTAACACAACTTATCAAGTTTCGAGAGAAACAAGAGAAAAGAACAAAGGAAAGCAAACAAAGTCAACTGGAAACATGATCAAGACATCCAAAATAAGGATTGTGAGGATCACAGAAGAAGAAAAGAGAAAGAAAGGAGTAGAAAAAATATTTCAAGGCATAAACCCATTGCCGTCGAATTGATTCCAACTTATAGTAGCCCTGTAGGAGCAGCTGGTGGATTCGAACTGCCAACATTTTGGTTAGCAGCTGAGTGCCACCAGGGCTTCATTTCAAGATGTAATGACAGAAAATTGTCCAGATCTGAATAAGGAGTTGAGCCTGCAAATCCAGGAAGGTAGGCAAACTCCAAGCATAACAAATCCAATGAGGTCTACGCCAATACGCATTGTAATCAAATTCTTGAAAACCAAAGACAAGAAGAGAGTTCTGAAAGCAGGGAGAGAAAACACCATATAACATATAAAGGGTCTTCAATAAGATTAAGTGACAATTTCTGCTTAGAAAGCTTGGAAGCTAGGAGGCACTGGAATGATATATATAAAGTACTGAAAGAAAAGTATTGTCAACCAAGAAGTCTTTACCCAGAAAAGCTGCTCTTCAAAAATGAGGGTGAACTTAAGACATTCCCAGATAAACAAAAGTTGTTGGAATTCATTATCACCCAACCTTTTTTCTAAGAATTACTAAAAGAAAGAACACTAGCCAGATACTCAAAGCCACACAAGGGAAATAAAATTGAAAAATAAGAGATATTTGCAATAAACATAATGGCATGGGCAGATGAAAAGGGTAGCTTTACCAATTACCAGTGGGCAAATTTAACAGTTAAGTTCTACAAGCATCATAACATCAGATGTGTAAGAAATAATTGCAAATTTAACTTAATGAACACAGGATGTATAATGACTTGATTGGTGACCCAATAACCGAGACAGGAGAGGAAGGCATGAAATAGGAATACAGTCTTAGTATGTTAATGTTGTATCTTACTTGTTGTTTGTACATAAAATGTCAGTATCAAGCTAAAATAAGTCGTTGTAAATATAAGTTGTTAAGTGTATTTCCAACGAATAAGTCTTTGGTCTTGCAAAATTCTATCATGTGATCGATTCCCAATGCAGTTTCTATCACCAAGGCCATATTTTGCAACTACTGATCCTTCTTTGTTTCCAGCTTTCATATTCCTATCGCCAGTAATTACCAATGCATCTTGGTTGGATGTTTGATCAATTTCAGGCTGTGGAAGTTGGTAAAAAAATCTTCAATTTCTTCATCTTTGGTATTAGTAGTTGGTGTGTACATTTGAATAGTCTATTTAACTGGTATTCCTTGTAGGTGTATGGATATTATCCTATCACTGAGAGCATTTTACTTCAGGATAGAGCTTGAAATGTTCCTTTTGACAATTAATGTGACACCATTCCTCTTCACTTTATCATTGCAGGCATAATCCAAACTCACCAAAACCACTGCTGACCCTATAGGGTTTCCAAAGCTGTAAATCTTTATGGAAACAGACTGCCACATCTTTCTTCCATGGAGTGGCTAGTGGGTTCAAACCACTGACCTTCTGGTTAGCAGACAAGCACTTTAACCACTGCACTACAAGGCCTCCTATTCCTGTATTCTATAGTAGACCATAAAATTGTGTGATTCAAAATTACCAATATCAATCCACTTCAGCTCACTAATGCATGGTTTAAAATCAGGAAAGGTGTGCATCATGTTTGTATCCTTTTACCATACTTAGTCAATCTGTATGCTGAGCAAATGATCTAAGAAGCTGGACTATATGAAGAAGAAAGTGGCATCAGGATTGGAGGAAGACTAGTTAACAACATGTAATATGCAGATGACACAATCTTGCTTGTTGAAAGTGAAGAGGACTTGAAGCATTTACTGATGAAAATCAAAGACCACAGCCTTCACTGTGGATTACACCTCATCATAAAGAAGGCAAAATTTCTCACAACTGGACCAGTAGGCATCATTATAATAAGTGGAGAAAATATTGAAGTTGTGAAGGATTTCATTTTACTTGGATTCATAATCAATGCCCATGGAAGGAATAGTCAAAAAATCAAATGATGTATTGCATTGGGCAAATCTTCTGCAAAAGACCTCTTTAAAATGTTGAAAAGCAAAGATGTCATCTTGAGGACTAAGGTTCATCTGACCAAACCACAGTATTTTCAATCACCTCATATGCATGCAAAAGTTGGGTGATGACAAGGAAAGGTCATGGAGGTCCTATAGACACATCCAAATCCCCCGAGGGACTGAGTTGTTGGACGGAGGGCTCTGGGGACCATGGTCTCGGGGAACATCTAGCTCAATTGGCATGACACTACTTATAAAGATAATGCTTTACATTCTACCTTGGTGAGTAGTGTCTGGGGTCTTAAAAGCCTATCAGCGGCCATCTAAGATACTCCACTGGTCTCATCCCTTCGGGAGCAAGGGAGAATGAAGAGAAAAGGATACAACGAAAAGATTAGTCCAAAGGACTAATTGTCCACAGCTACCAAGGCCTCCACCGGACTGAGTCCAGTACAGCTAGATGGTGCCCGGCTACCACCACTGACTGCTCTGACCAGGATCACAACAGAGGGTTCTGGACAGAGCTGGAGAAGGATGTAGAGCATAATTTTAACTCCCAAAAAAAAAAAAGACCAGATTTACTGGCCTAAAGAATACTGGAGAAACCTCAAGAGTGTGGCCCCCAGACAGCCTTTCAGCTCAGAGGTGAAGTTACTTTCAAGGTTCGATGTTAACCCTGGGAGTGGACAGCCCAGTAAAACTAAATGGGACTAACGAGGTACAGGAGTCTGGTGACAAAGGCCAGAAGGCAGAGAGGGAGTAGGAAACTGATGATAAGGAACACAAGTTGAGTAAGGACACTGTCGATGTGTTGTGAGATTGTTGACCACTGATATAGGGCAACATTTGTAGTAACTATTAAATGGGAGGCTGTTTTGTCCTGTAAGCCTTCATCTTGGGCGAGAATGGCAGCACAATTGGAAGGGCATAGTCAGTATCACTTAAATGTGTAAGTAAAAAGTTTTGAAATGGTGTTAAAAAAAAAAGCAAAAAAACCAAATGAGACTAATGAGGTACAGTAGTCCAGTGACAAGGGCCAGAAGAAGTCCCCTGGTGATAGGGAACACAAGCTGGAGTAAGGATATTCTTGATGTGTTGTGAGATTGTTAACCATTGTCATAGGGCAACATGTGTAGTAACTGTTAAATGAGAAACTATTTTGTTCTGTAAGCCTTCATCTTAAGTGAGAATAACAGCACAGTTGGAAGAGCGTAGTCAGTGTCACTGAACTGTGTATGTAGAAATTTTTGAAATGGTGTATCTTTGGCTATCTGTATTTTCATCAAAAAAAAAAAAAAAAAAAGAGGTTGAGAATTTAGAGGCTTAATATGTTGTGGGGTTGTTAACCAATGTCATAAAACAACATGTGTACTACTGTTTCATGAGAAACTATTTGTTCTGTAAGCCTTCACCTGAAGTACAATAAAATAAAAAATAAATAAATAAAAAAGTTGGGTGATGAATAAGGAAGCCTGAAGAATTGGTGCCTTTGAATTATGGTATTGGCAAAGAATATTAAATAGACCATGGACTGTCATTTTTTGAAGGCTTCCAGTTTTCCTAGATTCATATTTTGTACTTTCCACATTCCAATTATTAATAGATGTTTGTGGCTATTTATTCTTATTTTGAGTCCTGCTACATCATCAAATGAAGGTCCTGAAAGCTTGACTCCATTCATGTCATTAAGGTCGTCTCTACTTTGACTTTACTAGTCATATTTTGAGTGTGTTCCAACCTGACAGGCTCATCTTTTGGCACTATATCAGACAACGTTTCTCTGCTATTCATAAGGTTTTCATTGACCAGTTTTTTCAGAAGTAGATCACTAGGTCCTTCTTTCCAGTCTGTCTTAGTCTGGAAGCTGTACCGAAACCTGTCCCACCATGGGTGACCCTGCTGACATTTGAAATACCAGTGGCATAGCTTCCAGCATCACAGCAACATGCAAGCCACCACAGTACAATGAACTGACAGATGAATGGTGGGTCCATGAACTACTGTCTTCTTAACTGTGAGACCAGAATATCTTAATGGTGTCTAGCTACCATTATTGAACATTTTAATCAGGGAATCAATAGATGAATCCTGACCAAAAGGGGAAAAATGTGGAACATATTTTCAAATTATTACAGAATCCAGGCTTACTGGGGCTATCGAGACTGATGGAACCTCTGAATCTATTGGTCTGAGAAAATCTTCAAACTATGAACCAAAAGTATCCCTTGAAGTCATCTTTAAACTAAACAACTGTTTAGCTAAATTAGTAAAGAATGTTTGCCATGAGCATTGCACTCTTTTAAAAAATTATCTATATTAGATCAAATTGTTAACAGTAAATCCAAAGCATAGATGAGAAGTTTAGGGGATAGTGAGTCTAAATCAATGACGGTGAAACAATTTGGGTAGAGATAGCAAGAATGATGATACAACATGAAGAATATAACCAATGTTACTGAGTTGTACATGTAGAAATTGATGAATGGGTATATGCTCTGCTGTGTATATTTAAAAAAAGAAAAGAATAATCCACTTTTGCCTTTTCTCTGAGGACAGTCATGGTTCAGTGGTAGAATTGTCGCCTTCCATGTAGGAGACCTGAATTCTACTCCCGGCCAACACACCTCATATGCAGCCACCTCCCATCTGTCAGTGGAGGCTTGTATGTTGCTATGATGCTGAACAGGTTTCAGTGCAGTGTCAGAATAACATGGACTAGGAATAAAGGACTAGGAAGAAAGTCTGAGTGATCTACTTCCAAAAATTAGCCAATGAAATCCCTATGGATTTCAAAAGTCTGATCATGTGGTGAACAGGGATGCCATGTGTTGGGGGCAACTTGATGTCAGCTAACAGGAATAACAGATTTCTGTGAAAGAGGCAACTATGCCTGCCAATGGGGTGCCCTTCCTCTTGGGATCAGCAATAATCTCAATAAGATCAGTATTGCTTAAAGGAAAAATGCTCTGTATAATATTCTGTTGTTTCTCTCCAAGATACTAATTAGCATTGTATGGAGATATGTACTCAAAAACTTATTCCAACTATTATAGTGATTTCTTTTAACTGAACTTGGTTATCAAGTTCTGTAACTGTAACAATAAAAAAAGGTAGATTTTCAAGTTGTGCTGACACATTTGATACATTCATGGATTTAAAATGGTGTGATCAGTCACTTTGTTTCTTGGTCTGAACAGGTAAAATTATAATAGTTTTCAGATGTTTTTATATTTTAAGGATTTCTCCCTCAGTAAAAAACGGAAAAAAAAAAATAGTGATTTCTGACTTGTAGGAAAAGTATAATATGTTCTTGTTTTTTTCCTTTGAACTATCTTTATGGCTTCTTGCAGAAGCAATACTTAGACATTACTATCCAATAGACATATAATGAGAGCTACATAAGTAAGTTTACATGTTCCAGTAGTCACATTTAAAAAAAAAGTAAAACAAAAAAGGCAAAATTAATTTTAATAATATACTTTGTTTAGCAAAATATATTCAACATAATTTTATTTCAACCTGTGGCTCCAGCCACATTTCAGTGCTACTATGGCTGCTGTGCCTTCTGGACAGTGCAGGAAGGCTGAGAGGAGGGAAGAAGTGGGCTGAGAAGAGGATTGGAAAGGACAGATGAGGACGCTTGTTCTTATGGGGAAGAACGTCAGGTCAGAGCCAAGAAGAGGTTCAGGTGTAACACCAACCTGAGCTGTGCACAGCTTCTTAGCCACTTTGTGAGTTCTTTTATAAATATGCAATGATTATAATAATTCATAATTTGCAGAATTGTTGTAGGAATTAAATACACTAATATGTGTAAAGCACTTGAAAATTCCTGGTGAACAGTAACCACTCAATAAATACTAAAATAAAACACAGCTTTTTAAAAAACTTCAGGCTGCTTTGAACTACCTGTGGGAACAGAGGGCAGACTTTGAAATTTTTCAGAATCATCAGTTATCTGCTGCTGGCCTTGAGGAGTTTTTATTTTACTTTTTAAAAACGTATATTACAATGGATTGATAATTACTCTTATCTTTGTTTATTCTCTTTTCCTCTCTCATTCTCTTCCTTCCCTTCTTCCTCCCCTGATTCTGTTGATTATTTACATTAATGCTGCTGATCTAAATAATTCTCTTGAGATGGAAAAGGTAAGGGAGAAAGGGCAAAAAATTCAGCTGCTGCTTCTTTTTTTTATGTTATCAAAAGTGTCCAGAAGGGATGTTGAAAATGTTTACAGTTAAGTTTCTAGGTTTTTGATGATTTAACATTGTATCGTTTGGGTACCTAATTACTGAAAAACTGAGAATATAGAATGAAAATATATTCTTGGGTGTGTGTAGAAGTTGCTTGGGTCTGTTGAATGTTGTTTCCCACAAAATCCAATCAAAATAAGCTGTGATAAAACAAAACTGAGTTTACCTTGAAAGAGTCTTAATAGCATGGGGAAACAGGTGAAGGTGGGGGTATTTATGTGGCTTGGGGACTAGGTTAGGGAGGGTCTTTAAATGTGGGGGCTTGATTAGTATTGGACAAGATGACAACATATAACAGTTTAGGACAGGTGCACAGATCAAAGTTGGTGTCAAAGTGAGACTTAAAGAGTAAATAGTCATCTGATACTCTCTATTGTCCTGAACAAGGTATCCCTGCATGGTGCAGACAGTTAATATGCTCGGCCTCTGACTGAGAGGTTGGAGGTTCAAGTCCACTCAGAGATACCTCAGAAGAAAGGCCTGGACATCTACTTCCAAAAAATCTGACACATGAGGTTGGCGTGAGTTGGAGTCACAGTAACTGTTTATTGTTGATTGTATTGTCCTGACTGGAAAGAGTACCTTAAGTAGTCTAGTTCAGATAAATGGATGATGTCTTAGTTCTCTAGTGCTGCTATAACAAAAATACCACAAGTGGATAGCTTTAACAAACAGAAATTTATTCTTTCACAGATTAGGAGTCTAGAAGTCTGAATTCAGGGTACCAGCTCCAAGGGAAGGGTTTCTTTCTCTGTTAACTCTGGGGGAAGATACTTATCATCAATCTTTCCCTGGTCTAGGAGGTTCTCAGCATGAGGACTCTGTATCCAAAGGTGTTCTCTGCTCCTGGCTTTTCCTGATTGGTAGTAATGAGGTCCCTCTCCTCTCTTCTCACTTCTCTCTTTTATATCGCAAAAGAAATCGACTCAAGACACAACCTAATCTTGTAGATTGTGTCCTGCCTCATTAACATAACTGCCTATAATTCTGCCTCATTAACATCATAGAGGTTAGGATTTACAACACATAGGATAATTACTTCAGATCACAAAATGGAGGACAACCATACAATACTGGGAATCACTGTCTAGCCAAATTGACACATATTTTTAGGGGACACAATTCAATCCATAACAGATGGTTAGAAAATTCCTGGAACAAAAAATAGTATTTTTGATTTCTTCCTGGGAAAAAAATTCCCTGGAATAGTAAACTCATGTGAATGCAGACAATCTAATATAAAGCCGAGTCAATGAAAACAGCCAAATCGTGGCTGAATGTGTACAGTAGCCATGTGGGCGTAGAGATTTCAGCCCTCAGCTCTTTGATAAAGCACTAAACCTAAAAGTTCTCTCTCACATCTTTGAAATTAAAATAGACTCATCTTGGGGATAAATATTTATAAAGATTTTTGATGGTTAAAATTTGATCCTTTAAAAGAATTATTAGAGTGACATGTGCCATTCTTACTTTAAGATATCTAGCCAATAAACCCAAGCATGGATTCACTTAAAACCAAACAAGGCAATCAATCACAGAAGGAAAATCACTACTTTTATATATAATGATACATATCTGTGTGGAAAATTCTACCAAAACAATAGTCATTTCTTAAAAGCTGGGAAATTTACATTCTCTTTTATATTTTTAAATTTTTAATAGCTGATAAACGTCAGAATGAAGTATCTTTTATTTGTAGGGGGTCACTGCAAAACTGTCAAGTATACAAAAAACAGATAATGACAGGACACAATAATTACGTTGTTTTTCCCTAAAAACAACAAAATAATTTATTTATATTTTATTTATTTTCAGCTGTTATTACAACCCATAGTAAGATTTTCAATCCCAACTCATCAGTTATTAAGGTGTCACATTTTTATGATATGCATTTGCCAGAAAAACACATCTTAATAGTGCTGTCCAAATGTGAAAATGATGCTTTTCTTTAACAACTTTTCCCAGAGTGGCATGTAAGCTGACAGGCTTGGTCAATGACTTGGTGAACTCGGACAGGTAGGACTGTGGTCAGTGGGAGTTAGAAGTCAGCTAAAGTTGGTGATGATAGCCTGGAGCAGGTCTCTGGGTCAGGTTTAGGCTATGTTGACTCCTGACCTGGGTACTTATTATCTCAGGGCTTCAAGCCAACTGTTTATCCTCTCCATGCCTAAGTTTCCTATGGGTATAATGGTGAACATAATGTTGTACTCAATGAGGACATGAAGCCTGTAAAAGAGAATGCAGGGGCTCAGGGAACCACAAGGTGCTCAATAATGGTCAGGAGGCATTCAGAGTGTTAAGATTTAGGATCTTGGGATGCTTGGGCCCTAGCAGATACGTTGTTTTTTTTTTTAGTTGTCATAGAGTTGACTCTGATCATGGAGCTCCCATGTACAACAGAATGAAATATTGCCCAGTCCGGCACCATCTTCACAATCATTAGTATGCTTGAGTCCATTGTGGCTATTGTGTATTTTGAGTGCCTTCTAACCTAGGGCCTAATCTTCCAGCACTGTATCAATGTTCTACTGTGATCCATAAGGTTTCCACTGGCTAATTTTTGAAAGCATACCACCAGGCCTTTCTTACTAGTCTGTTTTAGCCTGGAAGCTCCTCTGAAACCTATCCACCATGGATGACCCTGCTGGTAGTTGAAATACTGTAGGCATAGCTTTCAGCATCATAGCAACACACAAGCCATGACAGTATGAAAAACATATGGGTGATGGAGCAGATAACTTAACCTTACTTAATTCTTATTTTCTTTCCTCCAGGTAGAAAGACATCTGACAGGTGACTAGACAAATCCCCATGAGTTACTGCATCTAGACATGGGAAGTCTGCTAGCCTTTCACTCTCTCATTTCTTTTTCTTTTTATCCTTGTGCATGTCTTTATTTCAGAATCAAAGTTGAACAATAATTTGGCTGGGTATGGAATTCTTGTCTCAAAGTTATTTTCCTACACAAATTTGAAGCTATTGCTCTGTTGTATTCTTTCCAGTTAATCTGATTCTTGTTCTTTTGTATACTATATGTTTCTGGAAGCTTGTAGGATTTTCTCTGAAATTTTGCCACAACACGTCTAACCAGAAAAACCAAACCTGTTGTTTTCGAGTTGATTTCGACTCATAGCAACCTTATAGGACAGAGTAGAACTGCCCCACAGGGTTTCCAAGGAGCAGCTGGTGAATACAAACTACTGACCTTTTGGTTAGCAGCTGAATGCTTAAGCACTGTGCCCACAAGGGCTTTTAAAAAAAAATTATTTTTATTGTTGTAGTTTAAATGAGGTTTACATTCCAAGTTAGTCTCCCATACAAAATTTTATACATACATTGTTATGTGAGCCTAACTGTTGACCCCATTCTGCAACAGCACACTCCTCCTTTCCATCCCTGATTCCCCATGTCCATTCAACCAGCTCCTAACCTTCTCTGCCTTCCCATCTCACCTCCAGACAGAAGCTGCCCCTTTGGTCTCTTGTATCTACTTGAGCTAAGTGGCGCACTCCTCATGAGTATCACTTTATATCCCACAGTCCAATCCAATCCCTGTCTGAAGAGTTGGCCTGGAAAATTGTTTTAGTTCTGAGCTGATAGAGAATCTAGGGGCCATGCTTTCCGGGGTTCCTCAAGTCTCAGTCAGACCATTAAGTCTGGTCTTCTTACTAAAATTTGAGTTCTACACCTCATCTTTCGGCTGCTCCATCAGGGACTCTCTGTTGTGTTCCCTTGTCAGGGCAGTCATTGGTGGTAGCCGGGAAGCATCTAGTTCTTCTGGACTCAGGCTGATGAAGTCTCTGGTTTATGTGGCCCTTTCTGTCTCTTGGGCTAATACTTTCCTTGTGTTTTTGGTGTTCTTCATTCTCCTTTACTCCAGGTCGTTCGGACCAGTTGATGCATCTTAGAAGGCCACTTGCAAACTTTTAAGACTGCAGATGACACTCACCAAAGTAGGATGCAGAACATTTTCTTGATAAGCTTTGTTATGCCAATTGACCTAGATGTCCCCTGAAAGCATAGTCCCCAGACCCCTACCCCTGCTACTCTGTCTCCCAAAGTATTTGACTGTATTCAGGAAACTTCTTAGCTTTTGTTTAGTCCAGTTGTGCTGACTCCCCCTGTAGTGTGTGCTCTCCTTCCCTTCACCTAAGATGATTCTTATCTACTATCTAGTTAGTAAATAACCCTCACCCTCCCTCCCCACCCCCGTAACCATCAGAGAATGTTTTCTTCTGTGTTTAAACCTTTTCTTGAGTTCTTATTATAGTATTTGTCCTTCTGTGACTGACTAAATTCACTCAGCATAATAAGTTCCAGCTTCCTCCATGTTATATTTCACGGCTTCATCATTGTTCTTTATCTTTGTGTAATATTCCATTGTGTGGATTTACCATAATTTGTTTATCCATTCGTCCATTGATGGGCACCTAGGTTGTTTCCATCTTTTTGCTATTGTGAACCATGCTGCAATGAACATGGGTGAGTATATATCTATCTGTGTGATGACTCTTATTTCTCTAGGATATATTCCAAGGGGCGGGATAGCTGGATTGTATGGTACTTCTATTTCTAGCTTTTTAAGGAAGTGCCAAGTCGATTTCCAAAGTGGTTGTACCATTTTACACTCCCACCAACAGTATATAAGTGTTTCAGTCTCTCCACAACCTCTCTAGTGTTTATTATTTTGTGTTGTTTTTTTTTTGATTAATGCTAGCCTTGTTGGGGTGAGACGATATCTCATTGTAGTTTTGATCTGCATTTCTCTAACGGCTAATCATCCTGAGCATTTCTTCATGTGTCTGTTAGCCACCTGAATATCTTCTTGGTGAAGTGCCTTTTCATATAATTTACCCATTTTTAATAGCGTTATTTTTCTTTTGATGTTGAGGTTTTGCAGTATCTTGTAGATTTTAGAGATTAGATGCTGATTAGATTTGTCATAGTCAAATTTTTTTTTCCAGTCTGTAGGTTGTCTTTTGACTCTTTTGGTGAAGTCTCTTGATGAGCATAAGTGTTTGATTTTTAGGAGCTCCCATTTATCTAGTCTCTCTTCTGGAACTTGTGCATTGTTACTTATTGTTCGTATTATGTTTATGCCATGTATTAGGGTTCCTAGAGCTGTCCTTGTTTTTTCTTCCATGATCTTTATTATTTTCAATTTTATATTTAAGTCTTTGATCCAGTTTGAGTTAGTTTTTGTGCATGGTGTGAGGTATGGGTCTTGTTTCAGTTTTTTGAAGATGGATATACAGTTATGCCAACACCATTTGTTAAAAAGACTGTCTTTTCCCCAATTAACGGACTTTGGACCTTTGTCAAATATCAGCTGCTCATAGGTGGATGAACTTATGTCTGGATTCTCTACTCTGTTCCATTGGTCTATGTATCTGTTGTTGAACCAGTACCAGGCTGTTTTGACTACTGTGGCAGTATAATAGGATCTAAAATCAGGTAGTATGAGACCTCCCACTTTGTTCTTCTTCTTGAGTAATGCTTTATATATTTGGGGCTTCTTCCCTTTCCATATGAAGTTGGTGATTTGTTTCTCCATCTCATTAAAAAATACCAGTGAATTTGGATCGGGGTTGCATTGTATCTGTAGATTGCTTTGGGTAGAACTGACATTTTCACAATGTTGATCTACCTATCCTTTAGCACGGTATGTTTTTCCAATTATGCAGGTCTCTTAGTTTTTTGCAGTAGTGTATTGTAGTTTTCTCTGTATAGATCTTGTGCATATCTGGTTATATTTATTCTTAAGTATTTTATCTCTTGGAGGCTATTGTAAATGGTATTCATTTGGTGATTTCCTCTTCGAACTTCTCTTTGTTGGTGTAGAGGAATCCAAGTGATTTTTGTATGTTTATCTTTTATCCTGAAACTTTGCTGAAATCTTTTGTTAGTTCCACGAGTTTTCTTGTGGATTCTTTGGGGTTTTCTGTGTATAAGATCATATCATCTGCAAATGGAGATACTTGGACTTCTTCCCTACTGATTTGGATGCCCTTCATTTCTTTTTCTAGCCTAATTGCTTTGGCTAGGACCTCCAGCACAATGTTGAATAAGAGTGGTGATAGAGGTCCTCCTTGTCTGGTTCCCGTTCTCAAGAGGAATGCTTTCAAACTCCATTTAAGATGATGTTGGCTGTTGGCTTTGTACAAATGCCCTTAATTATAGTGAGGAATTTCCCTTCTATTTCTATTTTGTTGAGAGTTTTTATCATGAATGGGTGTTGCACTTTGTTGAATTCCTTTTCTGCATTGATTGATAAGATCATGTGGTTCTTGTGTTTTGTTTTATTTATTTGATGGATTACCTTGATTGTTTTTCTAATGTTGAACCATCCTTGCATACCTGGTATAAATCCCACTTGATCATGGTGAATTATTTTTTTGATATGTTGCTAAATTCTATTGACTAGAATTTTGTTGAGGATTTTTGTGTCAATGTTCATGAGGGATATTGGTCTGTAATTTTCTTTCTTTCTGGTGTCTTTACTTGTTTTTAGTATCAGGGTTATGCTGGCTTCATAAAATGAGTTGGGAGTATTCCATCCTTTTCTATGCTCTGAAATACTTTAGTAGAAATGGTGTTATATTTTCTCCGAAAGTTTGGTAGAAATCTCCAGTGAAGCCATCTGGGCCAGGGCTTTTTTTTGGTTGAGAGTTTTTTAATAACCTTTTCAATCTCTTCTTTTGTTATGGGTTTATTTAGTTGTTCTACTTCTGTGTTAGTTTAGGTAGGTAGTGAGTTTCTAGAAATTTGTCCATTTCCTCTAGGTTTTCAAAATTGTTAGAGTACAATTTTTCATAGTATTCTGTTATGATTCTTTTAATTTCAGTTGGGTCTGTTGTGATATCACCCATCTCATTTCTTATATGGGTTATCTGCTTCCTCTCCTATTTTTCTTTTGTGAGTTTTGTCAGTGGTTTATCAATTTTGTTGATCTTTTCAAAGAACCAGCTTTTGGACTTGTTAACTCTTTCAATTGTTTTTCTATTCTTTATTTCATTTAATTCTGCTCTAATTCTTATTATTTCCTTCCTTCTGGCACACGTGGGCTTCTTTTGCTGCTCTCTTTCTACTTGTTCCACTTGTAGGGTTAATGTTTTGATGATGACCCTTTCTTCTTTTTGGATGTGTGCATTTATTGCTATGAACTGACCTCTCAGCACTGCTTTTGCTGTGTTCGAAAGTTTCTGGTAGGATGTGTTTTCATTCTCATTTGATTCTATGAATTTCTTTGTTCCATCCTTAATTTTTTCTATAACCCAGTAGTTTTTGAGCAAGGTGTTGTTCAGTTGCCATGTGTCTGTTTTTTTTTTTTTTTTTTTTTCTTGTTTTTTGTGTTGTTGATTTCCACTTTTATGGCTTTATGGTCAGAAAAGATGCTTTGTAATATTTCGATGTTTTGGGTTTTGTTAAGGCTTGCTTTATGGCCTAATATGTGGTCTACTCTGGACAATGTTTTGTGTGTGTTGGGAAAGAAAGTATACTTGGTTGTTGTTGGATGCAGTGTTTGGTATATGTCTGTGAGATCAAGTTGGTGGATTGTAGCATTTATCTCTTTGGTGTCTTTGTTGAGCTTCCTTATGGATGTTCTGTCCTTCACTGAAAGTGGCATATTAAAGTCTACTACTATTGTGGAGCTGTCTATCTCTCTTTTCAGTGCTGTTACAGTTTGTTTTATGTATTTTGGATCCCTGTCATTGGGTGCATAAATGTTTATTATACTTATGTCCTCCTGGTGTATTGACCCTTTAATCATTATATAGTGCCCTTCCTTATCCTTTGTGGTGGATTTTACTTTAAAGTCTATTTTGCCACAGATTAATATTGCCACTCTTCCTCTTTTTTGAGTGTTGTTTGCTTAATATATTTTTTTCCATCCTTTGAGTTTTTGTCTGTTTGTGTCTTTAAGGTGTGTCTCTTATAGGCAGTATATAGACGAATCATGCTTTTTTTCCAGTCTGCCACTCTCTATTTCTTTATTGGTGCATTAAGTCCATTTATATTCAGCGCAATTATTGATAGGTATGAGTTTAGTGCTGTCATCTTGATGCCTCTTTTTGTGTGTTGTTCACAGTTTCTTTGTTCCACTTAATTTTCTGTGCTGAGTCATTTTTCTTTATGTATTTTTTTTCATCTTTTTCATTGTTGTTGATTTTGTGTTTGCTGAGTCTTTATATTTTTCTAGTTTTTTATTTTGATCTGTAGGATTGTTAGTTTCAGTTATGGTTACCTTAATATTTACCCCTTATTTCTAAGTTTAAGCCACTCTTTTATTTCTTTATATCGCCTTTACTTCCTCTCCGTATGTAACATCTATATCTGCATTTTTAAGTCCCTCTTTTTTTTTTTTCTTTTTCTTTTTATATTTTATTGTACTTCAGGTGAAGGCTTACGGAACAAATAGTTTCTCATGAAACAGTAGTGCACATGTTGTTTTATGACATTGGTTAACAACCCCACAACATATTAACCCTCTAATTCTCAACCTTAAGTCCCTCTTTTTTAATTTTGTTCTTTTTTACATATTGATATCTCTGTTTCCCTATTTTCAATGTTTTAACTTTTATGTATTTTTGACTTCCCTGTCTGAGTCAATATCTGGTTGCTCTGTCCTGTGTTCTAGTCTTGTGTTGTTATCTGATATTATTGATTTTCTAACCAAATGACTCTTGTTAGTATTTCATGTAATTTTGGTTTGGTTTTTGCAAATTCCCTGAACTTCTGTTTATCTGGAAATGCCCTAATTTTGCCATCATATTTGACAGACAGTTTAGCTGGATATATAATTTTTGGCTGGTAGTTGTTTTCCTTCAAGTCTTTATATATGTCATCCTATTGCCTTTTTACCTGCATGGTTTTGGCTGAGTAGTCCAAGCTAATGCTAACTGACTCTCTTTTGTAGATGACTTTTCGTTTATCCCTAGCCGCTCTTAAAATTCTCTCTATCTTTGGTTTTGGTAAGTTTGATTATAATATGTCTTGGTGACTTTCTTTTGGGATCTACCTTATGTGGGGTTCACTGAGCATCTTGGATAAAGATCTTCTCGTCTTTTATGATATCAGGGAAGTTTTCTGTCAACAAATCTTCAACAATTTTCTCTGCATTTTCTGTTATCCCCCCCGCCCCGTTCTGGTACTCCAATCACTCGTAGGTTATTTCTCTTGATAGAGTCCCACATAACTCCTAGAGTTTCTTCATTCTTTTTAATTCTTTTATCTGAGTTTTCCTCAGATAAGTTGGCATCAAGTTCTTTGTCTTCAAAGTCACTAATTCTGACTTCCGTTTCCTAAGTTATGCTCCTATGACTTTCTATTGAGTTGTCTAATTCTGAAATTTTATTGTTAATCTTCTGGATTTCTGATTGCCATCTCTCTGTGGATTCTTGAAGGCTATTAAATTTGGCATTATGTTCTTGAATAACTTTTTTAAGTTTCGCTACTTTTCTGTATGTTCTTTGGAAATTTTTGCATTTTGTCAAATTTCCTTTCTAATTTCCAGAAGAGTTCTGTATATTAATCTTTTGTATTCAGTGACCAAGTGAGTGGTTCAAGCTCTCATCTACAGTCTTAAAGAGGCATGGGTGATTGGTGTAGGCACAGGTATCTGGCTCCAGTAGGGGGTCACGTGCTGAGCAAGGCATGGGGCTGACTGCTGCCCCTGACTGTCTGAAAGAAAAGTGTGTCCCTATTCCCTAGAAGGAATAGGTAGGTGAGTTTTGTAGCCGGACTATGAGCACGATACTCTGTTGGTTGTAAAGACTCTGGGGCACCACTTATTCTTTGACCCTGTAGCAGGTGACTAGGTGGAGTAGGTGGAGCCACAAGTCCTGAAGCCTGGTGTGGATTGGTAAAAAGTGCCTCCTTGTAAGGCAGGGCTGTGTCAAGCATCACAAATCTGCCACTTCACAGCTGAAACAGTTGAAGTTAGACTTCAGGTGTTTACCCTGTTGTACTGTGGTAGTGAGGGCTTATGCTGTTGAAATGGTCCACACAAGTCTATACAGGGGTTCAAGGCACTCGAAATCTGTGGACCCCTTATACCTGTGCCTAGTAAAGGAGCTGTGCCAACCCTGAGTTCCTGGCTTAGGGGATTCAGTAGCTTATTCATTCCCTCTCCAAAGCCAGGAAAATTGGTCATGGTGCTTTATGGGATCTACTTCCAGCACAGGGAACTCAGAGACTTCGGAAACCAACTGGACCAGTACAGAGAAAAGAGGGAGGAAGTAAAAGGGAGAGAGGTTTTTCCAAATGGGCTTTTTTTTTTTTTTTAAATCTCTGCGAAAGGCCACATGCATGTATTTATCTTTAGCCGCTTGGGAGCTGCTTTTCACTGGTTTGGAGTGTCCAAGCAGAATCTCTGCTGCCAGATCTCTCTCGATGTGGAAACTGCCTCCTGAGCGTGTGCATGGAGCTGTATGCTTGCTTCACTGCACACCTCTGAGCCTGTCGGGATTAAGAGCTGCGGCTCCAGCAGAGTCCAGTCTGACACTCCTTGCTTCTTCTGAACTGTCTCCGTCTCCCCCTGCTGCTCAGTCTGATTCCTCTACTTTGCCTGGTTCAGGGCACCTAGATATTCATACACAATCAAATCATTTGGTTTTCCAGGTCTTTGTCATAAGAGGGATACAGGAAGCTGTCTGACCTCTCTGCCGTCTTGGCCCCACTTGACTGTCTTTTCTGAAAGTACAAGTGAGTCAATCCTCCTATCCTTCTGATTAGAATGAAATTATACACAATATTAGGGCTCTCTCAAAAAGAGTGCGATGAAGCTGAGGTTTGCTTTTCAATGAAGTATGTCTAAGGGTAATTCCTGGCTGCACCTTTTCTTGGTTTTATGGTTTGGGCCAGCAACTAAAATTTCTGAGCGCTAGTTTCTTCATCAGTTTAATTGGCTATGATATTTACGCTATAACTTTGAGGACTTGGTGAGATGAAGTACACTAAGCATTATTGATTGTGTCTGACAATGTAGACCACCATTAACCAGCTAAATGTGCTTACTTTATAATTATCTGCTGAATGAGAGGAAATAGCAGGGTACTGTGAAATGAAAAAATAAACATCTTACTTTGATTTCAAGGAGTTTGTCTTACCCATGAGCCCAAAATTAAAAAATAAAAGCCTGACTAAAAACTGCAAAACTATTCTTGCCTGCTATTTTGTTAACTTGTTTTTCACCACTAACTGCTAAACTACTCTGCAGCATCATGGTTAACTTATTTCTTCCCGTCTGGAAGAAAGTAGTCAATAACAAACCCATTGCCTCGTGATTTAATAAAAATAACCATGTGCTTCCCTAAACTTAAACTGAAGGGGTTTCATGGTTACAAATATGTAAATAGTCAGGCTTTCCGGAGTAATTTTTTTAATGCTAAATCAATAAATGTTAATTACTGAAGTTGGTGACCTAGTTAGTTGAGCATCTCCATTGCTCACAACAAATTGAGGAAAAAGAGAAACAGAATAGCACAAACTACATGGTGGAACCAACGGAATCAAGGCTCTAGCAACCACGCCAAGAATCAAGGTGCCTGGTTGAAGGCAGAAGGAGGAGCAAGGTTGCAAGGTAGGAAAATATTTCTCTTCCTGGCTTATGAGAATTCCCCTTGTCCTGCCCCCATCTAAGCCAGGGGTTACAGGAATAGCCGGTGACTGGCTGAGCCAAGCTGAGGATTACAGGTAGGTAGCTGGCTCCCTAGGGCTAGAAAAACAAGATAAGAACATAAATGTCAAGGATAGTCAGAGATCTAAGTCTTAATATATTTGGGAGGCACGCAGGAAAAGAGATCTACAGAGAGAAATTATCCCCCTACTCAATCCCACAAGACAGGAAAAATCTCTCTCTCCAATGCTTACAGAGTCCTGCTGCCTTGCATCCATCCAAGCCAGGAGCTGAAAACACAGGGAGAGGCAGGCTGAGTTGCTTGGAGAAACACAAATGGGACAGGTTCAAGGATAGGAAAAAAAGTTAAGGAGCTTGAATTTAAATGACAGTCCAATATTTCAAAGACCAAATATCTCTCTGGGGACAGCCAGGAAAATGGAACCACAGGTAGAAAATATCACAGTACAATCTTACAAGACAGGAAAATCTTTCTCTCCAGTATTTTCTCACCCGCCCACCTTCATCCAAACCAGAGAGGCAAGCACAGCCGGAGAAATACAAACAAAGAAAGTGTCTGGTGCCTTCCCACAGAAGAGTATTGGGGGGCCCAAGTCCCCAGAATTGCTGAGTCAGTGCTGGAAAACTTAAGGGCAAGAGACTCTTTTAAGTGGATGTTTGGGGAGGAAGGAAGAAATAAAGAGAAAGGAAAAATATAACCTCCAGACCTGGCAAAGAAAACATTCTGACTCTCAGAGAAACCATAAGAAAATGCAAATGCTTCAGGTCCAACAATAACAACAACAAAATTATAAGGCATACAAGAACACAAGAGAAAATAGCCCAATTAAAAGCAAATCATGAAGAAGCAAATATTAGTCCTATGGAGGCAAGGTTAATGGGAAAAATAGATACCCTCCAGGCAACAATGTTAAATATGTTTAAAGAATGCAAAGAGACTTCCAGACAACATGGTGCTATAGACAGAAGCACCAAGCT
The DNA here is from genome assembly GCA_030035585.1 of Dugong dugon. Taxonomy (NCBI): domain Eukaryota; kingdom Metazoa; phylum Chordata; class Mammalia; order Sirenia; family Dugongidae; genus Dugong; species Dugong dugon. The sequence goes on from CM057474.1 coordinate 42,963,314, forward strand.
GTCCCTCCACAGCAAAGATTTGAAAAACTAAGTCAAACAGGGACAAACGTCAATCCTGGAACCCTAAGCATCAAATGAAGAGATAAAGAACTCATCCAAGCACCGAATAGAATAAGAAACTCACAGAGAGCAGAGAGTGAGGAGAGCTACGAGCAGAGGTCCCCTATCAGCTAACGCAGCACGGATTTGCCATCATGGACTCCTGTCGGAGACTGGTGAACAGGGAGTACAGGGAAGCAGCTTCACGGAGCTTCCAGCAAGAGACAGAACAATCAGCAACCAGTGATATATGTTTTCCCAACCCCCATCCCTCTTCACCCCCACTAGGGCTCTCTGCTTCCTATGACCACAGTCTGTTGGCTGGGAGGCACTGGCTTCAGCCCTGTGCTGCTTGGATTACATCCGTCCACACTGGCCGGATCCCTGAGTGCCGTTTGCTTGTTGCTGGTGTTGCTTTTTTCCACTTCTTTTTGTTTCTTCTACACCTCTCATCACCTACCGCTCCTTTCTCTCAAATACCTGGCTCAGTGTGCCATCTTTGCTTCTTCCTGAAAGGCTGTGAAATGCCGCTCAACTGTGGAACTGCTTACAACCCCACGCCACCACACTGGTGGGTTCCCTGGTGTTTTATGTTTTGTTTTGTTCTGTTTGTTTGTTTTCTTTTCCTTTTCTCAGCTTGGGAGCCCTTTCTAGCTGGGCTGCACTGCGCAGCTTGGGAGCTACCGCCCCAGTCTGTGCAGCTGAGCAGTGGGATCCCTAGGGGCATTTCTTTTTCCGTTTTTTTCTATATTTTTTCTTTTTTGTATTTGTGCCTTTCTGTTTCTCATCTCTCTGTACTTATTTTCTTTTCCTGTCTCTTGAATACCTAGTGCTATGTGACACCTCTACCCCTTCTAGCCAGGCTATACTTAGTGGCCTGGGAGCCATTTCCCCTGTCTTTGAAGCAGCACCAGTGTGATCCCTGGGGGCTTTCCTTTTCTTTTTTTTCTTTTTTCTTTATATATTTATTTTCTTTTACCCTTTTAATTTTTTTTCCTTTTTGTTTTTCTCCATTTCTCAGTTTCCCATCTCTCCACTCCAATTGCAATCTCCCTTAGCACTCTTTTGGTTGTAGTTTGTTTTTGGCTCCTGTTTCTATCTTCTCTATCTCCTCGTTCCCATACCCATCTTAGCTGACACATCACAATCTCCCACTTCCTTCCTGCCTACCTGCACTCTGTGCTGAACACCACACCTCCAAACACCACAGGCAATGCCTACTAGAACCTGCCCTGCATTGATTTATGACCCTAGTACATAGTACAAACAACCAATGCCAACAACTCCTGTTCAGCTGGACCTGCCCTGCTACACAATAGTTGAGCGACTGACCCAGCCCACTGGACAAGGAGGTGAAAAGTATCTTGCCCACAAACTAGCAAACAACAAATAATGCACAGCCCTCTGCTCAGACATAATCAATAAAACAAAAAAGTAGGATGAGACAAACAAATATACAATCAATAAATGAAGAAAATAAGTAATGAATGTCCCAAAGACAGCTGTCAATATCAAAACATATTAAAAAAAAATAGGAGAGGACTGTTCCAGTAGCCATCCAAAATAAAACACCAGATGACTTTCCAGTAGAAGAAAAGGCACTAGAACTACTTGATAGGTAATTAAAATCTCTAATATTCAGAGCTATCCATGAGTTGAAGCAACAAGCATAGAAAATTTAGCAAAAAATAGACAAATTCACAAAAATGGCAGACAAATTCATGTAGAATACAGACAAAAAATGGAAGAATTCAGGAAAATAATACAGGAACAAAATTCCAAAATAGATTCACAACCAGAAATCATACAAAACAACAATTAGAAATCCAAAAGATAAACAACAAGATTTCAGAAATGGACAGTGTCATAGAGGTATTGAGGAGCAGGTTTGAAATGATGGAAGATAGGATCAGAAAAATTGAAGACAAACACTTGGATACAACTTTGTTTGAGGAAAAATCAGAAAAAAGAATGAAGAGACCTTGAGAATTATGTGGGATATAATCAAAGCAAAAATTTTTGAGTGATTGGAGTTCCAGAACAGGGGGAAAAACAGAAAACAGAGAGGATCATTGAAGAATTGCTGACAGAAAACTTCCTCAATATCATGAAAGACGAAAAGCTGACAACCCAAGAAGCTCAATGAACCCAATATAGGATAGCCCCCAAAAGAAAATCACCAAGGCATATCATAATCACACTTGCCAAAACCAGAGACAAAGAATCCTGAGAGCAGCTCAAGAAAAACAAAAAGTCATATACAGAGGAGAAACAATAAGACTCAGCTCAGATTATTCAGCAGAAACCGTTCAGGCAAGAAGGCAATGGGATGAGATATATAAAAACTTGAAAGAAAAAAGAATTACCAGGCAGAAATAATACATCCTGCAAAACTCTCCTTCGAACATGATGGTGAAGTTAGGACATTTCCAGATAAACAAAAATTAAGGGACTATGTAAAAACTAAATCAAACTTACTAGAATTATTAAAGGGAGTCCTTTGGTCTAAGAACAAACAACATAAGACCATAGGCTGAATCTAGGATTTAAGATCATACCAGCCAGATACCAACCTAGGAAATGAATCCTTAAGGACTATTCAAAACCAAAAGAATTACAACAGGGAACCAGAGAAGTTAATCTATAAATGACAACAACATCAGAACAATAAAAGAGGGAATAAACAGTGTAAGCATAGAACCTTCTAATGGAGAGGAAGGCAAGGCAATACCAAGTAATAATAGACTGGTTCAAACTTAGGAAGATAAGAGTAAATTTCAAGGTAACCACAAAGAAATTTAAAAAACTTACTCATGAAAATAAAGATGAGAAACATAAAGTTGCAGTAAAAACAGAATCTATACAAACAAAAGAAATGAAAGAAAAAAAAAACCTCACAAAAAAAAGAATTCAGCACAAGAGAGTAAGAGGAACAAAAACATCAGCACCACAAAAAAAAAAAAAAAAAGCACTACAACATGACAGCAATAAACTCACACCTATCAATAATTACAAGGAATGTAAATGGCCTAAATGCACCCATAAAGAGATGGAAGGTGACGGAATGGATGAAAAAAACAGCATCCATCAATATGCTGTCTACAAGAGACACACCTTAGAAACAAAGATGTGAATTTATTAAAAATCAAAGGATTAAAAAACAAATCAAGAAAACAGCCACCAAAAAAAGAGCGGGAATGGTAATATAATCTCAGATGAAATAGATTTTAAAACAAAATCCAACATAAAAGACAAAGAAGGGCACTATATTATGATTAACGGGAAGATCCAGCAAGAAGACATAACCATAATAAACATCTATGCACCCAAGGACAGGTATCCAAAATATGTAAAACAAACTCTAACAGCACTGAATAGAGAAATTGACAGTTCCACAATAATAGTAGGAAACTTAAACACACCACTCTTGTTAAAGGACAGAACATCTAGAAAGAAACTCAACAAAGATACAGAAGACCTAAAGGGCACAATCAGCCAACTGACCTCATAGACATACATGGAACACTCTACCCAACAGCTGCAAAGTACACAGTCTTTTCCAATGCACATGGAACATTCTACAGAATAGACCACATTGTAGACCACAGAGCAACCATCAACAAAACACAAAACACTGAGATAATACAAAGTATCCTCTCTGATCACAATGCCATCAAGGTAGAAATAACAATAGGAAGAGCAAGGAAAGAAAAATCAATTACATGGAAACTGAATAACACCCAGCACAAACAATTGAGTAATAAAAGAAATCAGAGATGGAATCAAAAATTCCTAGAATCAAATAAGAATGAAAATCCATCATACCAAAACCATTGTGACACAGCAAAGGCAGTCCTCAGGGAACAATTTATAACAATAGATGCACACATCAAAAAAGAAGAAAGGGACAAAATTAAAGCAATAACAACACAATTTGAACAAATAGAAAGAGAACAGAAAAAAAAAAAAAGAGAAAGAAAACAAACAAAGCCACCAGAAGAAAGAAAATAATACAGATCAGAGCAGAAATAAATGAAATAAAGAATAGAAAAGAAATAGAAAGAATCAACAAAACCAAAAGTTGGTTCTTCAAAAGGATCAACAAAATCAACAAACCAATGGCCAAACTGATAAAAGAAAAACTGAAGAGAATGCAAATAACCCAAATAAGAAATGAAATGGGGGACATTAAAACAGACCCAACTGAAATAAGAAAGGATCGTAACAGAGTATTATGAAAAACTATACTCCAATAAATTTGAAAACCTAGAGGAAAGGGACAAATTTCTAGAAAACACACTACCTACCCAAACTAACACAAAGAGATGTTGAAAATCTGAATAGACTCATAACAAGAGAAGAGACTGAAACGATTAAAAAAAAAAAAAACCAACAGAAAAAAGCCCTGGCCCAGATGGCTTCACTGGAGAATTCTACCAAACATTCAGAGAAGAGCTTATACCAGCACTACTCAAAATATTTTGGAACATAGAAAAGGAAGCAACACTTCCAAATCCATTCTATGAAGCCAGCATAACCCTGATATGAAAATCAGGCAAAGACACCACAAAAAAAGAAAATTACAAACCAATATCTCTCATGAATATAGATGCAAAAATTCTCAACAAAATTTTAGCCAATAGAATTCAGCATCATATCAAAAAATAAATAAATACAGCATGACCAAACAGGATTCTTACCAGGTATGCAAGGATGGTTCAGCATTAGAAAATCAATCAACGTAATCCACCACAGAAATAAGGAAAGAAAAGAATCACCTGATCATCTGAATTGATACAGAAAAGGGATTCGACAAAGTCCAATGCCCATTCCTGACAAAAACTGTCAATATAATAGGTATTGAAGGGAAATTTTTCAACATAATAAAGGGCATCTATGCAAAACCAAAGGCCAAAATCATTCCTAATGGAGAAAGGCTGAAAATATTCCCCTTGAGAACAGGAACAAGACAAGGATGCCCTTTATCACCACTCCTATTTAACATTGTGCTGGAAGTCCTATCTAGAGCAATAAGGCAAGAAAAAGAAATAAAGGGCATCCAAATTTGTAAGGAAGAAGTTAAACTGTCCCTGTTTGCAGATGATATGATACTATACATAGAAAACCAAAAAGACTCCAAGAGAAAACTACTAGAACCAATAAAAAGATTCAGCAGAGAAGCAGGATACAGGAAAAACATACAAAAATCAGTTGGATTCCTATACATCAATAAAGAGAATGACAAAAAGGATATCAGGAACACAATACCATTTATAATACTCCCTAAAAAAATAAAATTCTTAGGAATAAACCTAACCAGAGATGGAAAAGACCCATACAAAGAAACCTACACAACACTACTGCAAGAAACCAAAAGAGATCTACATAAATGGAAAAACATACCATGCTCATGGATAGTAGATGCAACGTTGTGAAAATGACAATTCTACCCAAAGCAATTTACAAATACAATGCAGTCCCGATCCAAACACCAACAACATTCTTTAAACACATGGAAAAACTAATCATTAATTTTATATGGAAATGGAAGAAGCCCTGGATAAGTAAAGCACTATTGAAGAAGAATAAAGTAGGAGGACTAGCACTACGTGACCTCAGAACCTACTATACAGCTATGGTAGTCAGAACAACCTGGTAGTGGTACAACAACAGATACATTGACCAATGGAACAGAATTGAGAACCCAGATGTAAATCCATCCACCTACAGTCACCTGATCTTCAACAAGGGCCCGAAGTCCATTAAATGTGGAACAGACAGTCTTTTTAACAAATGATGCTGGCAAAACTGGATGCCCATCTGCATAAAAATGAAATTGGACCAGTACCTCACACCATATACAGAAACTAATTCAAAATGGGTCAAAGACTTAAATATAAAGTCAAAAACTATAAAGTTCATAGAAGAAAAAATAAGATCATGCTAGAGGCCCTAATACATGGCACTAACAGGATAGAAAACATAACCAACAACACACAAACTCCAGAATAGAAGCTAGATAACTGAGATCTTCTAAAAATTAAACATGTATGCTAATCAAAAGACTTCACTGAAAGAGTAAAAAGAGAACCTATAGACTGGAAAAAAGTTTTGGACTTTAAAAGTCAGACAAAGTTCTAATCTCTAAAATCTACAAGATACTGCAAAACCTCAACAACAAAAAGACAAATAATCCAATTAAAAAATGGGCAAAGGAAATGAACAGACACTTCACCAAAGAAGAGACTCAAACGGCCAACAGACACATGAGGAAATGCTCGTGATCACTAACCATTAGAGAAATGAAAATCAAAACCACGGTGAGATATCACCTAACCTCAGAATTACTGGCTCAAAAAAAAAAAAAGAAAAAAGAACTGTAAATAACAAATGTTGGAGAGACTATGGGGAGATTGGAATTCTTATGCAGTGCTGGTGGGAATGCATAGTGATACAACCATTTTGGAAAATGATATAGTTCTTCCTTAGAAAGTTAGAAATAGAAATACTATATGATCTAGCAATCCCACTCCTAGGACTACATCTTAGAGAAATAAAAGCTGTCGCAAGAATAGACATATACACATCCATGTTCATTGCAGCATTGTTCACAATAGCAAAAAGATGGAAACATCCTAGATGCTCATCAACAGACAAATGGATAAACAAATCATGGTATACACACAATGGAGTATTACACAACAGTAAAGAACAATGATGAATCTGGAAAGCATCTCATAACATGGATGAATCTGGAGGGCAGTATGCTGAGGGAAATAAGTAAATCACAAAAGGACAAATATTGTATGAGACCACTACTATAAAGACTCATGAAAAGGTTTAGACGAAAAAAGATGCAATCTTTGATGGTTATGAGGGAAGGGAGTGGTCGGGGGAGAAAAGACTAAATAGACAATAGATAAGTGGTAACTTTGGTGAAGGGTAAGACAGTATACACAACTGGGGAAGCCAGCACAACTCGTACAAGTCAAAGTCATGGAAGCTCCATAAACACATCTAAACTCCCTGAGGGACCGAATTGCTGGGCTGAGGGATGTGGGGACCATGGTCTCGACGAACATTTAGCTCAATTGGCATAACATTGTTTATTAGGAAAATATTCCACATTCTACCTTGATGAGGAGCGTCTGGGATCTTAAGAGCCTGTGAGTGGCCATCTAAGATACTTCACTGGTCTCACCCCTTCGGGAGCAAGAGAATGAAGAAAACAAGATACAAGGGAAAGATTATTCCAAAGGACAAATGGACCACAACTACCACGGCCTCCACCGGACTGAGTCCAGTACAATTAGATGGTCCCAGCTACCACCACTGACTGCTCTGACTGGGATCACAACAGAGGGTCCCTGACAGAACTGAAGAAAAATGCAGAACAATATTTTGACTCACAATAAAAGACCAGACTTACTGGTCTGACAGACTGGAGAAACCCTGAGAGTACGATCCCCAGACACCCTTTCAGCTCAGTATTTAAGCCACTCCCAAGGTTCACCCTTTAGCCAAAGATTAGACAGCCCCATAAAACAAAACAAGACTAGTGGGGTACAACAGCCCAGGACAAATACTAAAAGGCTGGAAGATACAGGAAAGCTGGCAATAGGAAACCCAAGGTCAAGAAGGGAGAGTGTTGACATGTCATGGGTTTGTTAAACAATGTCATAAAACAGTATGTGTACTAACTGTTTAATGAGAACTTATTTGTTCTGTAAACCTTCATCTAAAGTACAATTAAAAAATTTTTAACAAAATGAATGCAAAGAAGGCACAGAAAACAATCAGGGATCAGGAAACAAAATGAGAAATTCAATAAAGAGATAAAAGACATTAAGAAAAAACAGAAATATTGGAATTGAGGAATAAAATAAATGAATTCGAAAATGGAAGAGAAAGATTAAACAGTAGATTCAAGCAGAGAGAATACAGAATAAATGAAGTAGAAGACAGAACAAGTGAACTCATCAAATTTCAGAAGAAGCAGAGAAAAGAACAAAGAAAACTGAACAAAACCAAATGGAATTGTAGGACACTATTAAGAAATCCAATATTAGGGTTTTGGGAATTCTAGAACAATAGGATGGAAAGAAGGAGATAGAAAGAATTTTCCAAGAGGAAATGATAGAGAATTTAGAAGACTTGAATAAGTAGTTGAGTCTGTAAATCTAGGAATCAAGGTGAACTCCAAGTAGAAGAATTGCCAAGAGGTCTTCAGCAAGACACATTTTAATAAAATTCTTGAAAACAAAGACAAGGAGAGAGTTCTGAAAACAGCAAAAGAATAGTACAGTATAACATAAAGGGGGTCCTCACTAAGAATTAGGAAGTATTTCTACTCAGAATCCCTGGAGGCCAGGAGACAATGGAACAACACATATAATAAAGGAAAGAATTGCCAACCAAGAACTCTTTACCCAACAATGTTGTCATTGAAAAATGAGGGGGAAATCAAGTCATTCCCAAATAAACAAACGTTGTGGGAATTCATAACTACCAGACCTGCTCTGCAAGAATTACTTAAGGAGTGTTTTCATATGGAAAGGAAAGAACATTAGACAGATATTAAACTCTGCACATGGAAAAAAAAGAAAGAGAGAAAGAGAGATCTTATAAAGGTAATGGGATAGACAAAAATAAGGGCCAGCTGTGTGGTTTTCCCAGAGGGTCACCTTAGTAATTAAGTTCCACAAGCAATACAACATTAAATTTGTAAGAAATAAGTATGAATTTAACCTGATGGACATGTTATTGTTGTCGTTAGGTGCTGTAGAGTTGATTCTGACTCATTGCGACCCTTATGTACAACAGAACAAAACACTGCCTCGTCCTGCACCACCCTCACAATCGTTGTTATGCCTAAGTGGACCCTCTACTTTACCAAGCATGATGCCCTTCTCCAGGGATTCATCCCTGCTAACAACATGTCCAAAGTATATGAGACATAGTCTCGCTATCCTTGCTTCTGAGGAGCATTCTGGCGGTACTGCTTCCAAGACAGATTTGTTCATTCTTCTGGCAGTCCATGGTACATTCAATATTCTTCTCCAACACCACAATTCAAAAGCATCAATTCTTCTTCCATCCTTCTGCATGATAATATAATTGTTTTCACAGCAACATAAGTAGGGGAGGGAGAAGCAAAATAGGAATAGAGATTTAGTGTGCTAATTTGTAAGTTACTTGTTATTTGTATGTTAAGTATTGGAATCAAGCTAAAATAAGTTGGTGCAATTGTAAGTTGTTAAATGTAATAATTGTAACCACTAAGAAAATATTTAAATATAAGCAAAGGGGAAGAGGGAAGACACCAGAGACTCAACACACAAAAAGCAACTATACACAAAAAATAACAAGCATAGAAAGGAATTGTGGAACAAAGAAGATACAAAACACACAAAAAATAGCAAAATAAATGAAGTCAGTCCTTTGTTTTCGGTAATTACATTAAATGTAAATGGTTTAAACTCTCCATTCAGAAGACAGAAAGTGGATTAAAAAAAGAATATTCCATGCAACTAGTAACAAAAAGAAAGCAGTAGTGGCTGTACTGTTTTCATGAAAAATAGACTTTAAGTCTGTATGTATTATAAGAGATGAAGAAGGACATTACATAATAATAAAAGAACCATTCCATCAAGAAAACATAACAATTTTAAGTATGCATCTAAGACCAGAGACTCAAAATATATAAAACAAATACTGAAATATCTGAAAGGAGTAATAAATAACTTCACAATACTAGTTGAGACTTCAGCATACCACTGTCAATACAGGGCAGAACATCTAAAAGAAGATAAGTAAGGAAGTAGAGGATTTAAATAACATCATAAACTTTAGAACTAATGGACATATATAGAACACTACTCTCATCATCAGAACAATATACATTTTTTTACTCTTGTGCACATGAGTCATTCTCTAGGATTGATCATATGCTAGACTATAAAATAAGTCTCAGCAATTTTTTAAAAAATTGAAATTATACAAAGTACCTTCTCCATCAACAAAGGAATAGTTCTAGAAATTAATAACAGAAAAAAATAAACCTGAAAACACATGAACACATGGAAATTAAACAATTGGGTAATGGGTAGAGGCTGGAAGAGTTTTAAGGTGCCTACTAGTAACAGGCTAGATTGCCTTGAAGAGACTGTTGGTGGAATTATGGATGTCAAAGGCAGTTCTGGGGAGGGCTCAGAAGGAAGTTAGGACAGCTATAACACCAGAGATTGTGCAGACAGTGAGAAGCAGTGGCAAAGAAATGGCAGTAGTAGAACCAGCAGACCGGTGCAAGACGGCATGTTAGTCAACCCACAGAGGAAGAGAGCTGAGTGCCTTCACGCAGAAGTCTTCCTAGCAGAGTGAGGTGCCCCCAGGCACTTACTGGTAGAGCTGAAGATCTTTGTAACACTTGCCAGAGCACGGCAGAGGCTGAGCTGGCCCAAGAGGCCTGAGTGGCCAAGGGGCTGAGAGACCAAGGAACCAAGAAGCAAAATTTGAAGAGACAAGGAATACGAGAAACAGAGCTGCCTTGGCCTCAGAGGGTTCACAGATGAAGGACAATTTTGCCCCAGGATGGAATACACCTAAAGTCTCACCCATGTTTGATTTTGACGATTCAGAAGGTGAGATTTTGGACTTGGAGTTGATTTAAGACTTCTGGGATGATATGATGGAGTGAATGTGTCTTACATGTGGCAAGGACATGAACTTTGAGAGGATAAAGTGTGGAATGTCATGGATTGAACTGTGTTCCCCCAAAATATGTGTCAACTTGGGTAGGCCATGATTTCCAGTATTGTGTGGTTGTCCTCCATTTTGTGATCTGATGTAATTATCCTCTATTTTGTGATGTGTTGTAAATCCTGACTTCTAGATGTTAATGAGGCAGGATTAGGTTATGTTAATGAATATTAAGTTCTGTTTGTTATGTTAATGATGCAGGATTAGGGTGTGATATATCTTGAGTGGCACCACCCTTACTTAAGACATCACCCTTCTCAAGTCACACCCTTGTTTGAGTCACATCTTTTATCATACAGGAGATTAAAAAGAGAAAGATGTGAGCAGAGAGTGACCTCACTACTACCAAGAAAGACAATCTGGGAACACAGCACATCCTTTGGATCTAGGGTTCCTGTGCTGAGAACCTCCTAGACCCAGGGGAAGGTTGATGCCAAAACACATGGAGATCCCCAAGTAAAGCTGGACAAGGGCCTTTCCCCAGAGCCAGTAGAGAGAGAAGGTCTTCCCCTAGAGCTGGCACCCTGAATTTGGACTTCTAGCCTTCTAAACTGGCAGAGTGGGGAGCCCCCAGGCACTTACTGGTAGAGTTAAAGAGCTTTGTAACACTTGCCAGAGCAGGGCAGAGGCTGGACTGGCCCAAGAGGCCTGAGTGGCCAAAGGGCCAAGAGGCCAAGGAACCAAGAAGCAAAAGCCTGAAGAGACAAGGAACACAGAAACAGAGCTGCCTTGGTCTCAAAGGGTTCACAGATGAAGGACAATTTTGCCCCAGGATGGAATATGTCTAAAGTCTGACCCATATTTGATTTAGATGACTCAAAAGATGAGATTTTGGACTTGGAGTTGATTTAAGACTTTTGGGATGATGGGATGGGGTGAATGTGTTTTACATGTACCAAGAATATGACTTTTTAGGGGTCAAAGGGTGGAATGTTACGGATTGAATTGTGTCCTCAAAAAATATGAGTTGTAAATCCTAACCTCTGTCTGTGGTTATGATTCCATTTGAGAATGAGTTGTGCTTGTTATGTTAATAAGGTAGAATTAGATTATGTCAATGGGGATTAGGTTATGTTTATTATGTCAATATGGCAGGATTAGGGTGTATTTTGAGTCAATCGCTTTTGAGATATAAAAGAGATTAAAGACACAAGTAAGAGAAGCAGAGATAGGAGAAGATAGATACCAAACCACATGAAGATTGCCCAGGAGCAGAAGCTCAGAGAGACAAAGACCTTCCTCTGAGCCAATAGAGAGAGAAAGCCTCCCCTTAGAGCTGGCACCCTGAATTCATACCTCTAACCTCTTAAACTGTGAGAAAATAAATATATTTTTGTTAAAGCCACAAAATTGTGGTATTTCTGTTATAGCAGCACTAGATAACTAAGACAGGAAGAAATCAAGAGAGAAATAAAACACATCTGGAGTTAAATGAAAATGGAAAACCACGTACCAAAACTTATGGGATGCAGCAAAGCAGTTCTCAGAGAGAAATTTATAGCAATAAATGCTTACTTTAATAAAAAGGTAAGATCTTGAATAAATAATCTAACTTTACAACTTGGGAAGTAGAGAAGCAAGAGAAAGCCAAACCTAAAGCTACTAGCAGAAAAGAATTAACAAAGATCAGAGCAGAAATAAACAAAATCAAAACCAGAAAAATAATACAGAAAATCAACAAAGTCAGAAGTTTGTTCTTTGAAAGGATCAATAAAATTGATAAGCCTTTTAACTACACTGACAAAGAAAAAAGAGAAAAGATGCAAATAACCAACATTTCACATTTACTACAATAGTAAAAAATCTACTATACGACTATTTTGTGCATTAACAACATACACCTGGCAGTAATGAATGCCAAGGTACAGGGCAAGAATAACATTAGCTGTGATGGGTGATGTTATGTGTCAGCTTGGCTGGGCTATGATACTCAGTGGTTTGACAGTTATGTAATCGTCCATTGTGTGATCTGATGTAATCATTCTCCATTTTGTGATCTGATGTAGTCATTATTTTCACATACCTGTAGTTTTGCATAATGACCTGGTCTTTGGAACCTAATCATATTGATTAGCGAGGAGTGGGCTTAAAAAGAATTGTGACAGAATACTATGAACAACTGTACAAAAACAAACTGGATAACCTAGATGAAATGAAAAAATTCTTGGAAGAACATAACTTACCTAAACTGAATCAAGAGGGAACAGAAAATCTCAATAAACCCATTACAAGTGAAAAGATTGAAGTAGTAATTAAAAACTGCCCTAAAACAACAACAAAAATGTGCATGAGAGGACATTACGCTGAGTGAAATAAGTCAATCACAAAAGGACAAATACTGTATGAGACCTCTACTGTAAAAACCCATGAAAAAGTTCACACACAAAAAGTAACAATCTTTGTTGGTTACCAGGGATGGGAGGGTGGGGGTGGGGGAATACTAAATAGGCAATAGATAAGTGGTATCTTGGGTGAAGGGTGAGACAGTACACAATACTGGGGAAACCAGCACAACCTGTACAGGAAAAGGTCATGGAAGCTCCATAGACACATCCAAACTCCCCGAGGGACTGAATCACTGGGCTGAGGGCTGTGGGGACCATGGTCTCGGGAAACATCTAGCTCAATTGGCATAAGACAGTTTATAAAGACAGTGTTCTACATTCTACCTTGGTGAGTAGCATCTGGGGTCTTAAAAGCCTGTGAGCAGCCATCTAAGATACTCCACTGGTCCCATTCCTTCTGGAGCTAGAGGGAATGAAGAGAACAGGATACAAGGAAAAGATTAGTCCAAAGGACTAATGGACCACAGCTACCAAGGCCTCCACCGGACTGAGTCCATTACAGCTAGATGGTGCCTGGCTATCACCACTGACTGCTCTGACCGGGATAACAACAGAGGGTTCTGGACAGAGCTGGAGAAGGATGTAGAACAAAATTCTAACACACACACAAAAAGGCCAGGCCTAAAGGAGATTGGAGAAACCCCTAGAGTATGGCCCCCAAACACCCTTTTAGCTCAGTGGTGAAGTCACTTCTGAGGTTCACCATTCAGCAGGGGATTGGACAGCCCCATAAAACAAAATGGGACTAATGAGGGACAAGTGCTAGAAGGCAGAAGGGGACAGGAAAGCTGGTGATAAGGAACCCAAGTTTGAGTAAGGACAGTGTTGACATGTAGTGGGGTTGTAAACCATTGTCATAGGGCAACTTGTGTACTAACTGTTTAATGAGAAACTATTTTGTTCTGAAAACCTTCATCTAAAGTGAGAATAGCAGCACAATTGGAAGAGCATAGTTGATGTCCCTGAACTATGCATGTAGAAATTTTTGAAATGGTGTATCTTTGGCTATGCATATTTTCACAAAAAAAAAAAAAAAAAAGGTCGAGAAGGGAGAGGGTTGACATGTCGTGGGATTAACAACAATATGTGTACTGACTGTTTAATGAGAAACTGTTTGTTCTGTAAACCTTCACCTGAAGTACAATAAAAAAAAAAAAAAAAAAAACAAAAAAACTGCATGACCAGATGTCTTCACTGGGGAACTCTACTAAACATCTAGAGAAGAATTGTCACCAAACTTGTTTAAACTATTCCAGAAGATAGAGAAGGAAGGAACAATCCCTAACTCCTTCTATGAAGCCAATATTACCATGATACCCAAACCAGACAAAGACATCGCAAGAAAAGAAAACTGGAGACCAATATCCCTTATAAACATAGATGCAAAACTCCTCAGAAAATAGTAGTGTACAGAATCCAAGAGTATATTAATGAAGTCATACACCATAACCTTTGTCTTTTCGAGCCACCCTTTGAAATATTCTGTTCAGCTCTTTTATCTCATCGTTTCTTCCTCTCACTTCAGCTATTTTATGTTCAAGAGCAAGTTTCAGAGTTTCTTCTGACAACCATTGTGGGTTTTTTTTCTTTTCTGTCTTTTTAATGACCTTTTGTTTTCTTCATGTATGGTGTCCTTGATGTCATCCCACAATTCATATGAAAAAAGAGCAGAACAGAAGATTTCAAAGGGCTGCTTGAGAAGACAAAGTAAAGTATCATAATGAAATGTGCAAAGACTTGGAATTAGAAAATCAAAAGGGGAGAAAACGCTTGGCATTTCTCAAACTGAAAGAACTGAAGAAAAAATGAAAACCTTGAGTTGCAGTATTAAAGGGTTTTATGGGCAAAATATTGAATGATGCGGGAAGCATCAAAAGAAGGTGGAAAGAATACACAGAATCACTTCACCAAAAAGAATTGGTCGACATTCAACCATTTCAGGAGGTAGCATGTGATCAAGAACCATTGTACTGAAGAAAGAAGTCCAAGGTCTACTGTAGGCATTGGAGAAAAACGAGCCTTCAGGAGTTGACAGAATGTCAGTTGATATGATTCAACAAATGGATGCAATGCTGGAAGTACTCACCCGTCTATGCCAAGAAATTTGGAAGACAGTTACCTAGCTAA
The DNA here is from genome assembly GCA_030035585.1 of Dugong dugon. Taxonomy (NCBI): domain Eukaryota; kingdom Metazoa; phylum Chordata; class Mammalia; order Sirenia; family Dugongidae; genus Dugong; species Dugong dugon. The sequence continues at coordinate 42,978,583 of CM057474.1, forward strand.
CCAACCGGAAGAGATCCATGTGCATACAAAGAAAGGATCCAAAAGAATGTGTAAATTATCAAACAATGTCATTAATATCACAAGCCAAGTAAAATTATGCTGAAGATCATTTAAAAGCAGTTGCACCAGTATATTGACAGGGAACTGCCAGAAATTTAAGCTGGATTCAGAAGAGGATGTGGAATGTGGGATGTCACTGCTGATGTCAGACAGATCATGGCTGAAAGCAGAGAATATCAGAAAGATGTTTACCTGTGTTTTATTGACTGTGAAAAGGTATTCAACGGTGTGAATCATAATACGTTATGGATAACATTGCAAAGAATAGAAATTTCAGAGCACTTAATTGTGCTCATGTGGAATCTGTACATAGATGAAGAGGCAGTCGTTTGAACAGAACAGGGGGATACTGAGTGGTTTAAAATCAGAAAAGGTGTGTATCAGAGTTGTATCCTTTCTCCATATTTATTCAATCTGTATGCTGAGCAAATAATCCAAGAAGCTAGACTATATGAAGAAGAAAGTGGAATCAGTATTGGAGACAGACTCATTAACAACCTGTGTTATGCAGATGACACAACCTTCCTTGCTTGCTGAAAGTGAAGAGGACTTGAAGCATTTACTGATGAAGATCAAAGACTACAGCTTTCAGTATCGATTACACCTCAACATAAAGAAAACAAAAATCCTCACAATTGGACCAATAAGCAACATCATGATAAACGGAGAAAATAATGAACTTGTAATGGATTTCATTTTATTTGGATCCACAATCAACACCTATAGAAGCAGCAGTCGAGAAGTCAAATGACATTGCATTAGGCAAATCTGCTGCAAAAGACCTCTTCAAAGTGTTAAAAAGCAAAGATGTCACCTTGAAGACTAAGGTGATCCTGACCCAAGCCGTGGTATTTTCAATCACCTCATATGCATGTGAAAGCTGGACAATGAATAAGGAAGACTGAAGAATTGATGCTTTGAATAATGTGTTGGCAAAGAATATTGAATATATGATGGACTGCCAAAAGAATGAACAAATCTGTCTTGGAAGAAGTACAGACAGAATTCTCCTTAAAAGTGAGGATGGCAATACTTCCTCTCATATACATTGGACATGTTATCAGGAGGGACCAGTCCATGGAGAAGGACATCATGCTTGGTGTCTTAGTCATTTGTCTGCTTAACAGAAATACCACAAATGGATAGCTTCAACAAAGAGAAATTTATTCTCTCAGTCTGGTAGGTTATAAGTCCAGATTCAGGGCGTCAGCTCCAGAGTAGGGCTTTCTCTGTTGGCTGTGGAGGAAGGTCCTTATCATCAGCCTTCCCTTGGTCTGGGAGGATCTCACTCAGGAACCTCAGGTCCAAAGGATGCACTGTGCTCCTGGCACTGCTTTCTTGGTGGTATGAGGTCCCCCATTCTCTGCTTGCTTCCATTTCCTTTTATCTCTTGTAAGATAAAAGCTGGTGCAGGCCACACCCTAGGGAAACTCTCTTTACATTGGATCAGGGATGTGACTTTAGTAAGAGCATTATACAATCCCACCCTAATCCTCTTTAACATAAAATTACAATCACTAAATGGAGGACAACCATCCAGTACTGGGAATCATGGCCCAGCCAAATTGATACACACATTTTCTGGGGGACATAATTCAATCCATGACACTTGGTAAAGTCGAGGGTCAGCAAAAAAGAGGAAGACCCTCAATGAGATGTATTGACACAGTGGCTGTATCAATGGGGTCAAATATAACAATGATAAGGAGGATGGTGCAGAACTGGGCAGTGTTTCGTTCTGTTTTACATAGCGTCGTTATGAGCTGGAACCTACTTGATGTCACCTGACAACAAAACAGCACCATAACCAAGAGGAATTTATTCCAGAAATTCAAGGATGGCTCTACATTAGAAAATCAATCAATGTAATATACTGCATTAATAGAACAAATGAAAAGAACCACATGATACTATCTTAACGCAGAAAAGGCATTCGATAAAATTCAACACTGTTTCTTGATAAAAATCCTCAACAAGATAGGAATGGAATGGAAGTTCCTCAGTATGATTAACAGCATTTATGAAAAACCAACAGCCAACATTTTATTTAATGGAGAAAGATTGAGAACTTTCCCTTTGAAACTGGGAACAAAACAAAGTTTCCTTCTCTCACCTCTCTTATTCAATATTGTGCTGGAAGCACTAGCCAGAAAAAAGAAAAGAAATAAGAGATATCCAAATTGGAAAAGAAGTAGTTAAATGATCTCTATTCATGGACAAACTGATCCTATACATAGAAAACCTCAAAGGATCTGCAAAAAAGATCCTAGAGCTAACAGAGGAATTTAGAAAAGTTACAACAAGATACAAGGTCAACAAACTAAAATCATTTGGGTTTCTATACAGCAGTAACGGGATTTCTGAAATGGAAATTAGGACAACAGTTGCATTTACAACAGCATGAAAGAGAATAAAATACCTAGGAAAAAATTTAACCAGGGATGTGAAAGACTTATACAATGAAAATTATAAAACACTGCTGAAAGAGAAATAAGACCTAAATAAATGGAAAGACTTTCCATGTTTATGAATTGGAAGACTTAATGTTTTTAAGATGTGAATACTACCTAAAGCATTGTATAGTTTTAATGCAATCCCAGTCAATATTCCAACAACCTTCTTTACAGAACTTGAAAAACCCAATCTTCAATTTTACATGGAATAGCAAGAGGCCTGGGATTGCTAAAGCAATATTGAAAGCGAAGAACAAAGTAGAAAGATTCACACTTCCTCACCTCAAAATATATTATACAAGTTGCCACAATCAAAACAAACTGGTACCGGTATATAATAGACACATAGACTAATGGAATAGAATTGAGAATCCTGAAATAAACTCACACATCTATGGTCAACTGATTTTTTACAAGAGTGCTAAATCCATTCAATGGGGAAAGAAGAGTCTCTTCAAGACAGGTGTTGAGAAAATTGGATTTCCATAAGCAGAAAAATAAATCAATATTCATTCCTCACATCATACACAAAAACAAATTCAAAATGGGTTAAGGACCTAAATATGACAACTAAAACCATATAATTCTTAGAAGAAAACCTAGGGGCAAGGCTGTTGGGTCTAGCTTTTAACAATGTATAGTTGAACATAATAGCAAAAGCACAAACAGAAAGAGACAAATTTAAAAAAAATGGGACCCCATAAAAATTAAATACTTTTGGTTAGCAAAAGACTACCAAAAAAGTGAAAAGACAAACTGCCAACTGGGAAAATCTCTTTAGAAACCATACATCCGATTAGTATCTAGTAACTAAAATATGTGTAAAACTTCAACAACTAAACAAACAAAAAAGGACAAATAACCCAACCAAAGAATGGGCAGAGTGCTTGAATAGACACTCCACCAAAAATGATATTCAAATGGCCACCAAACACATTAAAAGATGCTCAATGTTTTTATCCATCAGGGAGATGCAAATCAAAACTACAAGGAGATACCATATCATGCCAACTAGGATGGCTAAGATACAAAAACCCAGAAAGTAACAAATGTTGATGAGAATGTAGGGAAATAGGAACCCTTATCCATTGCTGGTGGGAATGGACAATGGTACAGCTATTGTGGAAAACATTGTGGGAGTTCCTAAAAAAATGAAAGATAGATCTTCCATATAACCCAGAAATTCAACTGCTGGTAATATACCCAAGGGACTTGAAAGCAGTGATGCAAACAGACATATGTACACCAATGTTCATTGCAGCACTATTCACAATAGTCAAAGGCAGAAACAATCTAAATATCTATCAACAGATGAATAGATATATAAAATGTGGTACATACATACAATGGAATACTACTTAACCAGAAAGACAGATGAAGTCTTGATACCTGCTACAATATGGACAGAGCTTGAAGATGGTATGCTGAGTGAAATAAGCCAAACATAAAAGGACAAATATTATATGACCTCATTTATGTAAAAAGACAAAAACAGGCTAATGTGTAGTGACCAACGTTCATTAGTGGTTACCAGGAGCAGGAAGGAGGGGGGAAAAGGGGTGGTAATGATTAGGGAGCACTGAGTTTCTGTTCTTGGTAATAGAAAAATTGCATTGATTAAGGCTACTTGCTGCACAGCCGATTAGTATAATTGAAGTTACTAAATTGTAAACCTGTAATAATTTTAATTGGCAAATGTGGTGTAATATACATATATATTGTCCTGAAAGAAGTATACAACCAGAATGCTCCTTAGAACAAAGGATGGCGAGACTACGTCTTACATATTTTGAACATGTTGTCAGGAGGGATCAGTCCCTGGAGAAGGACATCATGCTTGGTAAAGTACAGGGTCAGCGAAAAGGAGGAAGATCCTCAATGAGATGGATTAACACAGTGGCTGCAACAATGTCAAGCATAACAATGATTGTAAGCATGGCACACGACTGGGCAGTGTTTCTTTCTGTGATGCATAGGGTCACTATGGTCAGAACTGACTTGATGGCACCTAACAACAGCAAATATATATATGTATGTATGTATGTATGTATATGTATCTGTATATTTACATGTGTGTGTATATATCTATATAAAACAACAAAAGAAAGAGTGCTGCTGAGGCTGTTTATGTACAAAAACACCTAATGATATTTGGTTTCTTGATTTGAGGGTTTAGGATCATGGTCTCATATAAACTCCTTTGCTGTCAATTTGATTCTAACTCATAGCTACCCTATAGGACAGAGTAGAACCGCCCCATCGGGTTTCCAAGGAGCAGCTGGTGACTTCAATCTGCTGACCTTTTGGTTAGTAGCCAAACTCTTAACCACTGCATCACCAGGGCTGGACATCCAATTAGTTGTCCTTATATCATTTTTGTTGTTGTTGTTAGGTGCCATTGAGTGACTCACAGTGAGTCAAAGCTACCCTATGTACAACAGAAGAGTTGGTCCTGCACCATCCTCACAATCTTTGTTATGCTTCCCGGAGCCCTGGTGGTGCAGTGGTTAAGAGCTCAGGCTGCTAATGAGAAGGTTGGAAGTTTGAATCCACCAGCTGCTCCTTGGAAGCCCTATGGGGCAGTTCTACTCTGTCGTATAGGGTCTCTGTGAGTAGGAATTAACTCGACAGCAACAGGTTTGGTTTTTGGTTTTCTACTTTACCAAGCATGATATCCTTCTTGAGGGACTGGTCCTCCTAATAACATGTCCAAAGTATGTGAGACAAAGTCTAGCCATTATTTTTTTTTTTTTAATTGTACTTTAGGTGAAAGTTTACAGAACAAATATTTTCTCATTAAAGAGTCAGTACACATATTGTTTTATAACATTGATTAACAATCCCACGACATGTCAATAGCTCCCTTCTCGGTCTTAGAGGACCTTTTCTTTCTTTTTTTGTTTTTTTTTTGGTGAAACATACATAGCCAAAGATACACCATTTCAAAAATTTCTACATGTACAATTCAGTGACGTCGATTACGTTCTTCCAGTTGCGCTGCTATTCTCACTTTAGATGAAGATTTACAGAACAAAATAGTTTCTTATTAAACAGTTAGTACACATATTACCCTATGACAATGGTTAAGAACCCTACTACATGTCAACACTGTCCTTACTCAACCTTGGGTTCCCTATCACCAGCTTTCCTGTCCCCTTCTGCTTTCTAGTCCTTGTCCCTGGACTGCTGTGTCTCAGTCCCACTTTGTTTTATGGTGCTGTCCAATCCCTGGCTGAACGGTGAACTTCAGGAGTGACTTCACTACTGAGCTAAAAGGGTGTCCAGGGACCATATTCTTGGGGTTTCTTCAGTCTCTGCCAGGCCAGTAAATCTGGTCTTTTCTTGTGAGTTAAAATTTTGTTCTACATCCTTTTCCAGCTCTGTCCAGAACCCTCTATTGTGATCTGGGTCAGAACAGTCAGTGGTGGTAGCTGGGCACCATCTAGCTGTAATGGACTCAGTCTGGTGGAGGCCTTGGTAGCTGTGGTCCATTAGTCCTTTGGACTAATCTTTTCCTTATATCCTGTTCTCTTCATTCTCCCTAGCTCCAGAAGGGGTGAGACCAGTGGAATATGTTAGATGGCTGCTCAAAGGCTTTTAAGACCCCAGACGCTACTCACCAAGGTAGAATATAGAACGTTGTCTTTATAAACTGTCTTATGCCAACTGAGCTAGATGCTCCCCAAGACCATGGTCCCCACAGCCCTCAGCCCAGCAATTCAGTCCCTCAGGGAGTTTGGATGTGTCTATGGAGTTTCCATGACCTTTCCTTGTACAAGTTGTGCTGGCTTCCCCAGTATTGTGTACTGTCTTATCCTTCACCAAAGTTACCACTTATCTGTTGTCTATTTAGTATTTCACCCTCACCCCTCTCATCCCTTGTAACCAACATAGATCATTACTTTTTGTGTGTAAACTTTTTCAAGAGTTTTTATAGTAGACATCTCATACAATATTTGTCCTTTTGTGATTGACTTATTTCACTTAGCATAATGTCCTACAGTTTCATCCATGTCATGAGATGCTTCACAGATTCATCATTGTTCTTTCTTGTTGCATAGTACTCCATTCTGTTTATGTACCATAGTTTGTTTATCCATTCATCTGTTGATAGGCATCTAGGTTGTTTCCATCTTTTTGCTATTGTGAACAATGCTGCCATGAACATAGGTGTGCATATGTCTATTCAAGTGATGACACTTATTTCTCTAGGATATATTCATAGGAGTGGGATTGCTGGATCGAATGGTATGTCTATTTCTAGCTTTCTGAGGAAGCGCCATATCATTTTCCAAAACAGTTGTATTATTTTGCATTCCCACCAGCAGTGCATAAGAGTTCCAATCTCCCCGCAGCCCCTCCAACGTTTGTTATTTCCAGTGTTTTTGATTCGTGCCAGTAATGCCGGGGTGAGATGGTATCTCATTGTGGTTTTAATTTGCATTTCTCTAATGGCTAGTGATCAAGAGCATTTCCTCATGTGTCTGTTGGCCTTTTAAATGTCTTCTTTTGTGAAGTGTCTGTCATTTCCTTTGCCCATTTTTTAATTGGATTATTTGTCTTTATGTTGTAGACGTGTTGGATTTTCTTGTAGATTATGGAGATTAGACCTTTGACTGACTTGTACAGTGCAAAAAATTTTTCCCAGTCTGTAGGTTCTCTTTTTAGTCTTTTGGTGAAGTCTTTTGAAGAGCATAGGTGTTTCATTTTTAGAAGATCCCAGTTATCTAGCTTATCTTCTGGGGTTTGTGTGTTCATGGCTATGGTTAGTATCCTGTTAATGCCGTGTATTAGGGCCTCTAGCATTGATCCTATTTTTCTTCTATGAACTTTATTGTTTTGGGCTTTATAATTAAGTCTTTGATCCATTTTGAATCAGTTTTTGTACATGGTGTGATGTATGGGTCCTGTTTCAGTTTTTTGCACATGGATATCTAGTTTTGCCAGCACCAATTGGTAAAAAGACTGTCTTTTCCCCATCTGATGGACTTTGAGCCCTTGTCGAAGATCAGGTGACCATAGGTGGATGGATTTACATCTGTGTTCTCAATTCTGTTCCATTGGTCAATTTATCTGTCGTTGTACCACTACCAGGCTCTTTTGACTACCGTAGCTGTATAGTAGGTTCTGAGGTCAGGTAGTGTGAGTCCACTTAATTCATTCTTCTTCAATAGTGCTTTACTTATTCTGGGCTTCTTCCATTTCCATATAAAGTTAATGATTAGTTTTCCATCTCTTTGAAGAATGTTATTGGTATTTGGATCGGGATTGCGTTGTATTTGTAAATTTCTTTGGGTAGAATTGTCATTTTTCACAACGTTGAGTCTACTTATCCATGAGCATGGTATGTTTTTCCATTTATGTAGAAGTCTTGTCATTCTTGCTTCTAAGGAGCATTCTGGCTGTACTTCTGCCAGGACAGGTTCGTTCCTTCTTCTGGCAGTCCATGATATATTAAATATTCTTCACCAACACCATAATTCAAAGACATCAATTCCTCTTCAGTTTTTCCTATTCATTGTCCAGATTTTGCGTACATATAAGGTGACTGAAAATACCATGACTTAGGTCAGGTACACCTTAGTCCTTAAAGTGACATCTTTGCATTTTAACACTTTAAAGAGATCTTTTGCAGCAGATTTGCCCTATGTAATACCTCTTATGATTCCTTGACTGTTGCTTCTATGGGCATTGATTGTGGATCCAAGTAAAATTAAATCCTTTACAAGTTCAATATTTTATCTGTTTATCATGACTTTGCATATGGGTCCAGTTGTGAGGATTTTTGTTTTCTTTATTTTGAGGTGTAATCCATACCGAAGGCTATGGTCTTTGATCTTCATCAGTAAGTGCTTCAAGTCCTCTCCACTTTCAGCAAGCAAGGTTATGTCATCTGCATATTGTAGGTTGTTAGTCAGTCTTCAGTCCTGATGCCTCAATCGTCTTCATGTAATCCAGCTTCTTGGATTATTTGCTTAGCATACAGATTGAATAATTATGGTGAAAGGATACAGCCCTGACACACATTTCTCGACTTTAAACCACTCAGTGTCCCTGTCGCTCTGTTCGAAAGACTGCCTCTTGATCTAAGTACAGGTTCCCATTCTTTGCAGTGTTATGATCCACACAGTCGAATGTCTTTGCATGGTCAATAAAACATAGGTAAACATCTTTCTGATATTCTCTGCCTTCAGCCATAATCCATCTGACATCAGCAATGACATCCCTTGTTCCGTGTCCTCTTCTGAATCCAGTCTGAATTTCTGGCTGTTCCCTGTCAAATGACTGCTGCAACTGTTTTTGAATGCAGTATAATTTTACATGAGTGTGATATTAATGATATTGTTCCATAATTTCTGCATTCTGTTGGGTCACCTTTCTTTGGAATGGGCACAAACATGGATCTCTTCCAGTTGGTTGGCCAAGTAGCTATCTTCCAAATTTCTTAGCATAGACTAGTGAGTGCTTCCAGCTTTGCATCTGTTTGTTGAAACGTCTCAGTTGATATTCCGTCAATTCCTGGAGGCTTTTTTTTCTCCAATGCCTTCAGTGCAGCTTGGACGGCTTCCTTCAGTATAACAGTCCTCGATCATACGCTACCTTCTGAAATGGTCGAATCTCAATCAATTCTTTTTGGTACAGCGACTCAGTGTATTCCTTCCATCTTCTTTTGATGCTTCCTGCATCATTCAGTATTTTGTCCATAGAATTCT